>CM031234.1:41060319-43460319 GCA_018340775.1 Taxus wallichiana var. yunnanensis
AAGTAAGTTAAGGTAAATACAAACAAACACAAAATCTCGAAGTCATAATTTATAATTTTTATGTTAAACCATTGTAATAAGAAGTTGTTGTTTTGTAGGTTGGTTCATCATAAGGGGGTGATGTAGTGGCACCTTTTCATCGATCATGGATGTGGTGGTGCAAGAAATGGAGGACATGGTAAGTCATGGACCTTATTGGAAATGTAAATTTCAAGCTATCAGTTTTCCCTCTAAATGTAGTGTTTGAAAATTTGAATTGTTAAGTTTGAATGAAGGGGCAAAATGTCAAGTGTAAGGGATATTAATGAATAAATTGTCTTTACCTTTGTTTATTTTCCACTATTCTAATTTCATGGTTTTGGCTTTCTAAACCTTCGCTCTTGTTTACTCTAGTCTCCACACTAGACTCCTATCTATTTTATCTTATCCTTTATCAAATTTTCACTTTCATTACTCTGAGATAACATCCTTTAACCCTTATACACAATTCACTCACCTAAATCCAATGATTACACCTCCTTGTCCTTAACCAACTAGCTTTCCAATCCTCCTTAAGTAGTATGTACTTTGTACATAACAGTTTAGGTTTTATGCATTTAATGATTTTGTATATGTACATGACAATATAGAAAATTTTAGATATCCAGTGTTTTTGATGTAAAAAGACCAAAAATAGAAGAGGAATGAGGGTTGAGGACATTGATTATCTCTATTTCCCACTTCTATGATGATCTGAATTAATAATGATATTTTAAAATTAAAAAATGTATATTTTAGACCTTCCAATTAGAAGGTTTCCAACTCTTAATATTAATCCTTGAACACCATATCATTATCATTTACAGTTTCTAACTTCTTTTTATTTTAATATTAATTTTGGCTTATTTGAGTAGTTTAGTTGATTGGGTGTTGTGTGTGGAAACTTGTAAGATTACTTATGGTTTTATCGATCTTAAGAAAGAGTCAATAGGTTATGATGAATATGATGTTCTTACATATTTATATACCTATTGTAACTCATATTTATGTTCATTTCATTGACTATAGGCATCTCTCGAGGCCCATGGGAGAGAGGAGAACAAGTAGATGAACATGCACACTAGTTTACAGGTACATAATTAAATTTTAGTTTATAACATTTTTCACACATCCAAGAACATTTTATTATGATATATTTTGCTACTTACTGCAACTAATTTAATGTGTAATGATTACATGCATCTAACAGGGGCCACGAGAGAGAAGGGGGAACATATTCCTTTACGAGGATTTACAAGTAACCTTTACACGAAGTAAAATTGAGATTCTATATTGTGATTCATTTTATTATATAAATAGTGTTAAAAATAGGAATAAAGATATACTATATAAATTTATTTTTGTTTGGACTAACTATTAGTATTCTTTCAAAAGACTAAAGTGTTCCTATAATGTAGGCCTCATCCACTCCTGCTACATCCGTATCAGTTCCCACTATGGTTTCATCTATTGGTGATGAGGTGGATGTCTCTATGGAGGGACGAGTGGTGGGACATGGAAAATTGCACAATGTTGGTGCTAATGCAATCTTCCACGGGAAGAAAGTTCCACCAGATTATGCAATCGTCAATATCTCCATGTTATCGATCTTGATTTTCCTCTACCAGTTCCAAGTACTTTCAAGGAAATGTTGGTAGATGTAGTGAATGGAATTTCCATTTGGCCACTTTTTGATGTGCACCATAGTCTCCCACCTTAGATATTTGCTTGTTTTCAAATGTGTTACATGCAATATCAATTTTGCTTTATTCTTTGTATACATTTATTATTGTAACACTAACTTATCTAATTTTATAGGATGATTTGATACCTACCATAAAATCAAGGTGGGTACCAATGATGGGAGTGACACCCGAATCAATTCATAGGAATCCCAAAAGAAAAAAACATTTTATAAAATAATTACATATGTTGCATGCATTAAGCAACGCAGGAAGAACTAGTTTCACAACAATAACATTATTATTTCTTCATTATAATTTGATATTTTGACAAAACATCATTTACATGTGTTTTAATTCATGATTAGATTTGGATAAATTATCCTTCACATGTTTACTTAAATTATTATTCAGGTATGACATGTGTTTTAATTGTGGATATTTTTATTTAATCATGATTATAGATGTCATCATTATTTTTGGTTTGAATGTTCCATGTGATTTGTTGATGGTGAATCACAACACCCCTGAATGTCTGCAACTCAATGGGTTGAGACTCTCAGTGCGATTGCATAACATGGAGCTTTTCCCAAGTGTGGGACCTTGTGAATCGGGAAAGCTCTCTGGATGAAGGCCGGTTCCTATTCCTCTATTCAGATGCACACATAAAAATGTAGAGGGTTTACTCAAAAACCTAATCTAACTTGCCAAGGAGACAGGGTAAGAAGATGCATAAAAATAAACCTAAACTAACAAAGGTGATGCACCGAGGAATGAAGAACACTTGTCTTGCCAATAAACACAAACCATTAAAATGCAATGCAAGATCATGCATAGATAACCAAAATTGTAGTGAAAGATCAGGAGGATGAAAATAAACATAGAGAGGGTTGAGAATCATCCACATACATGCATTATCTACTCCAAATATTGATACAATACACTACAAAATGCCAAGAGGCAAAGTTGCATTACAGTTTTAAATGGGAGGTTTGAACTCCACAAACTCACCTGCCAAAGAGAAGAAGGGAGGGGAAAAACAAGAATGTCCAACCTTTAGAAAGAAGCCCCTCCTTACAATTTATAGGAAGAATGAGAGAGGGAAGAGAGAGGAAATCCAAATCTACCCCAACCACCTCTAGGTTACATTTAATTTATCTCATTATGGCGGTAGGTGAGAACCCTAGCAAACCCAAAAAGTGGTGAACTGTATTTTGCATTTTTAAGAATTTTTTCTCACCCAATTAAAGATATCTAGTTGTAGTTGGACAAAGTACCTCATAATCTTCCCAAAAATTCCAACCTTGCATGAATCGAGCTCCCTGTGAAAAGTTATGGCCATTTGAATATCTGGGTCAGGGTTTGCTTCCTGTCAGTGCTCAAAATGTTGCGCCTCCTGAAGGTGCGCCTTGGCGCATCCATTTGCATGTCATCATACTCTTAAGTGTGCCATAGGCGCATCTATGTTCATGTCAACACTCTTTGATGTGTGCCTTCTACCTGCACCTTGGCGTAAAATTTTTCGTGTCGACACTCTTCTACCTGCGCCTTGGCGCACCCTTGTTCATGTCGACACTCTTTGATGTGCGCCTTCTACCTACGCCTTGGCACGAAATTTTTCATGTCGACACTCTTCTACCTACACCTTGGTGCATCCTTGTTCATGTCGACACTCTTTGACGTGCGCCTTCTTCCTGCGGCTTGGCGCGAACTTTTCATGTCGACACTCTTCTACCTGCGCCTTGGCACATCCTTGTTCATGTCGACACTCTTTGACATGCGCCTTCTTCCTGTGCCTTGGCGTGAAATTTTTCGTGTCGAAACTCTTCTATCTCGTGCCTTGGCACATCCTTGTTCATGTCGACACTCTTTGACATGTGCCTTCTACCTATGCCTTGGCATGAACTTTTTCATGTCGACACTTTTCTACCTGTGCCAGGGTGCATCCATGTTCATGTCGACACTCTTTTACGTGTGCCTTCTACCTGCACCTTGGTGCAAAATTTTCATGTCGACACTCTTCTACCTACACCTTGGCACATCCTTGTTCATGTCGACACTCTTTGGTGTGCACCTTCTTCCTGCACCTTGGTGCAAACTTTTTCATGTCGACACACTTCTACCGTGCCTTGGCGCATCCATGTTCATGTCGACACTCTTTGACGTGTGCCTTCTACCTATGCCTTAGGCTGTTGGTGATGCAATAAATATCAGGCTCTGAGTTTCTTTGATTTCCATATTCTTCTACTTGTCTATATCTACCTGGGGAAGATATTTACAACAATTTGGTGACTCAACGGGATCTCCTGCTAGGTAGAAGATCAGTGGCCTTTTAGCAATCCATTGGGCATGGAGTCATAAGCAATAACTTGAAACCATCCTGATATCTAATCCCGAGCCTGATACTGCAACTCCTTTTCTGAGAGCACGTTGGACTGTAGAAATTCAACCTGAGAGAAACAAAACCTGTGCCAAAGCACTTAGGGAAATTGAAACCTAACTACAACAAGACAATGTGCATACGCACTTAGAGGAATTTGAAATCTAGGATAATATTTACAAGGGTAAACCTTTTCCTTTTAGTAGTAATGTTTAAGGTAGATTCCGTTAACCGGAATCGGGAGTTCTTCTCCATCCAATGTAGACAATTGGAAGGCATTACTACTTTTACATCCCGTGACCATGTAGGGGCCACTCCAAATGGCATCAAACTTGGAATGCCTTCTGGTTTTCCCGATCTGCATCCCATTTCAGAACTAGGTCCCCTTCCTGGAAGGTCCTTGCTCTTGCCTTCTTATCAAACCATCTTTTTACTAAGGCCTGATCCTTTTCAATCATCAGAACTACATGTTCTCTTATTTCTTCCAATTCCATCAACTCTACATACCTGGCCTCCATTGGTTCAAACTCAGACAAATCCAACTGCTTCATGAGCTCCAATGCTAGCAATTCTAATGATATAGGCAATACTGCCTCTTTCCCATAGACCAACTTGTAGGGAGAATTACCTGTAGATCTCTTTGGTGTTATCCTGTTAGCCCATAATGTTGATTTTAGCTTGGTATGCCATGTCCTTTGGTTTTCATCCAGAGTCCTTCTGATGATTCTTAGCAAATTCTTGTTTGTGGACTCTGCTTGTCCATTACCCCTGGGTAATAATTTGAAGAGGTGCTCAAATAGATTCCATTCTTGACATCCCATTCTATAATCTTGGAACCTATGAATGCCAATGCATTGTCTGATATGATAGTGGCGACACCGAACTTGGTCACTATTTCTTCATAAAAGTCTAGTATGTTAGACTCATTTGCTTCTTTGAGCGCTATTGCTTCGGTCCACTTGGTGAAATAGTCTGTTTCCGTTAGAATCCACTTGTGACCTTGGCTTGAATTTGGATTTATGACCCCAGATGAAGTCAATCCCCATTGCATAAATGGTTGGTCAACCAAAATTGGGTGCGATGGAGCAGCGCTGCTAGTCTTTCTTTGCACTGTGAAGAGTGCACATTTCTTACACTTTCTTATCCATGTATAGCGAGTCCTTTGAAACTTTGTGGGCCGATAATACCTGCCTTCATTATCTTGAGAGCTGTTATCCATGGGGAAAAATGTCCTCCAGAATCTCCATCATGAAAATCTTGTAACACCCTCTCAATTTGACCTGTCCCAATGCACCTCAATAGAACTCCATTGATGTCTTTCTTGAACAAAACACTATCAAAAAGAACATATGGAATGGCTTGTAACCTAAAGTATCTCCTTTTTTCTTTGCTCAATTCTAGAGGGCATAGGCCTACCTGTAGGAAGTGTATCATATTCTGAGTCCAACAAGGAGTGGGCACATCATCATTTTCCTGTTCTTGACCATCTTATAGTACCAAGACAGTATCTTTTTCATCACCTACTTCAACTTGCTGACTCAAAGCTAGTTGTTCACATAATCCCTTTCCACGGACCAGCTTAGTGACCTTAATTTCGATGTCATATTCCATGACATGAGTGATCCATCTGCACGTTTCTCATTTAGATCCTTGTTTAGAAGGAAGTCCTTGACTCCCGCATGAGAGACCAATAATTGGATCTTGTTGTTTGAGACTAGGTGCTTGAATTTCTTTAAGCTTCTAATCACTGCAAGGACATGTTTTTCAATGAAAGAGTACCTAGTTTCGTATTCCTCCAAGCCTTGACTGAAGAAAGCGACTGGTTGTTCTAATCCTTCTTTGTTTTGTTGTACCAAGATTGCAGAAATTGTGTCTCCACCACCAAAGGCATATAGCATGAAATCCTTGGAGAAGTCTGGATTGACGAGAGTTGGAGCTTGAGATATAGCCTCTTTTATTGCCTCAAAACTTTCCTTGCCTTCAGATGTCCACTTAAATGTCATGCTCTTTTTCAACATCAGTGTTATTGGCTTTACGAGAGCTGCAAAGTTTGGAACAAACCTGCGGACAAAATTGATCCTTCCCAAGAAGCTTTGAAGAGCCTTCTTATGACTTGGCAATGGCAACGCTTGAATTACTTCAACTCTTTTACGGGTCGATCATCAATCCCTCCTTTGAAACAATATGGCATAGAAGTTTTCCTTCGTGAGCCAAGAATAAAATTTTTGGGGTTCAATGATACCCCAAATCTTCTACACCCTACGAAATACCTACCTCGGATGAAAGAGGTGATCCACTGCATTTTGGAGAATACGGTGATGTCGTCAAGATATATCAGAACTATTTTATTGATCAACCCCTTGAATGCCATATCCATTTCCCTTTGGAAAGTGGCTCCATCATTTGATAGCCCAAATGGCATCTTCTTGTAGGCATAGGTACCCCATTTGGTGGTGAAATCCGTCTTGAACTAGTCATCTTCTTTCACCATTACCTGATTATACCCTGAGTAGCCATCTAGGAGAGAGAATCTCTCTGAACCGGATACCACTTGAAATATTTGTTCCATTGAAGGAAGTGGGTAATGGTCTTTGAGAGATGCCTTGTTGAGGTCTCGGAAGTCTACACACAACCTAATTTCTCTTCTCTTCTTCTTGACCGGAACCAAGTTTACAACCCAGCTTGAGTGCTTGATCGGGAATATAATGCTCGCCTCTATTAGCTTGTTTAACTCTTTCTTCATTAGAGGCTCAATGTGGGGTTGATTTGGTCTCTACTTACGCACTGATGGGCTTAGCATCTAGATCCAATTCTATGGTATGTTGTGCCAACTTCGGATTGAATCTTCTCAATTATTCATAGCTCCAAGCGAAGACATCTGGAAATTCTTGGCAAAGCTGTATGAAATCTGATTTCTCCTGCTCAATGGCCACTTTACCAATTTGGAGTCTTTTTCCATCCCTAACTAGAATTGGCTCTGAATCTTCTCTCTTGACATGTATGTTAGCCTTTTCCTTACGGGGCTGGTTGTTAGGGTTGAAGATAGACTCAATGTTACTAAACCCTTAGGAAGCTTGTTTGTCCATGATGCACTACTTATCTTTGTATTGTTTCTCTAGTCTATCCTAATTCCTAGGTGAGAATTCAACCTCTTCTTGTAAGAAATTGATGATGATGTTGATCGTTCTCAAACACCTACCGACTTGTGTTATTATCTGGGCTGCTGGCCTCACAATCACATGGATATGTGGTTGTGTTTTTTCCTTCTGATGTTGTCAACCACATCAAACGTTGCTCCAACTGCTGCGAGCCTATCTGCGGCTTCATTTTTCTTCCTAGGTATGGACATGATGTTGAAAGCTTTAAAATCCTCAATGAGGTCCCATACCCTATTCTTGTAGTTCTTCAGCAGGTCATTCTTTGTAGCATGTTGTCCCCTGACTTGATTGATGATTAACTCGCTATCCCCGAACACCTGCAAGTTCTTTATGCCCTTTTTCCTAGCCCAATGAAGTCCATGAATCAAGGCCTCATATTCAGCTGTGTTGTTTGAATAGGAAAACTAGAAACGGAAAGCTGAATAATATTTGATGCCTTGAGGTGAAACAAGCATAGCTCCTCCTCCTGCGCCTTGCCTACTCCTTGATCCATCGAAAAATAATTGCCATACCTCATTGTCATCCTTATGGTCTGGTTTGGTGATGCTAGGAATAGGCTGGTTTTCTTCATGTATGCAATAGAATCCTAGCTCAGATTCTTCTATTTCTTGGTAGGGATCAAAAGCATGTACCTTGCTTGCCCATTCATCAAGAGTCAAATCTGGGATGCTTCCAACTTTGGTGTCAGCTTCATCTGTGCTTGGATAATCTTCTTGATCAAATGCTGAACAGTTGGCATTGATTTGGCTTGGAGTATGAGGCTCAATATGAAAGTTTGCAATTGGTTTGGATCTGATTGTGACCTTAGTACCATATCTTGTTCTAAACAACTTGTGTGACCGGTCGGATAAGTAGCCTCGATTCTAGTTTGTGAAATCCCTTGATAAGCATAGGGCAAAGAGTGGTGGCAAATCTATCACTGACACATCTTGCAAAATGGTAACGTTGGGACATGCATGCAAGATAAAATTCAAACCTTTAATCACTCCCACCATTGCTATTGTTGTCCCATCCAATTGCACTACCCCCTTTGATATGACTTCATATTGGAGACCTAGTTGATCAGCTATTTGCTTGGGCATGACAGAACTACTTGCCCCAGAATCAATCATGCAATTGTGTACTATTTTAGCCCCAATGATTAATGAAACATAGAATGGAGGGGGTTTCAAAACTTTACCTTGTTGTCCTCCATGATTCCCTTGGTGAGCAGCATTTTTGAGGACATTCTCTTGCATATGGACTGCTTTGGTTCGAAGTTGACCAATCCTTCATGGCGGCTTGTAGAAGATCTCTTTGGCCTGGGATGGATAAAGATTCCCACATTGATATATTCACGTTTTCTTCTTCATTTGATCAATGATGCTAAATGGGGATGAAAGATCTCTTTCTTTATCCTTTAATTTGCACATTCCTTTCTTGCGCATGGGCAACAATAGTTGGCATTTGAGTTGGTTTAGAAGGTGGTTTGGGCTGTCCTTGCGTGTTTGGAACTATATTTTACTTACCAACACCTTGTAGAGTGATGGAAGGTTGTAGATCACTTGGAGCCAATGACTGCCCTTCGCCAATATTCCTCTTCTTTGATCTTGTGTTAGCTACTACACTCTGAGGAATTGTTTGATTCATGCCACAAAAATCCTTAGCTTGCCAATTCGCAAGTGCGGTATCATTTAGAGTTGTGTTTTGCTGAGATGTCCCTTGTTGATGATTTGTTTCTTGACTCACTTCACCCTCTACGCCAGTAGTTGTCACCATTAAGGCTTGGTTCAAAGCACCATTGAAGCACATAGATTGGTTGTGAGGTTCATTACATGGGAAACACCAATCATACTCTTGAGCTATGTTGTTTTGCTTGGCACTAAGGATTTAGAAGTAGATGCAACATTGGGGTTATAGGGTGAAATGGTCTATTGGTGGGAGGCCTTACTTGGCTTTGATTTGTAGGTGGATTGGGTGGCCTGGTATGGTGGCCTAGTTGCGCTTGAGGATATGGTCTAACACTTTGAGCTTCTTTGTCTTTTGATAGTCACCGGCTCATTTCAAGGTTCTGTAATTATTTCATAACCTCTGGAGTTCATTTGAAGCACTAGAGGATGAAGTAGAAGTTTCATTTGAACTTTGATTTCTAGGAGTGGGAATAGGAGCCAAAGTGGGTGTTTGACTAGTGCTTGGATTTTCTATGTTTGGATACTGAGGGCATGGGAGGCCTAGGAGCCGACTTACCGGCTTGAATAAGATAGTTTTCAACCCTAATGGTAATGCTATAAGCAACAGGTAATGTTGTGCCTCCCATAGATTGAATTAACATAGAAATATCATAATTCAAAGCCTTAAGATAATATAGAAAAGCACCTTGATTGTTGGCCTAACGACCACTGGAATCCTATCCCAAGACCTTTGAAATATGAAGTTAAAGTCGATCGGTTGCTCATTGGAGAGATCTCTTGATAGTTGTCAATTTTTCTAGTAGAGACAAATTGTCTCCCTTTTCTCCAAACTGCTCATGGAGAACTATGTATAACTAATTCCAATTTTGGATAGAACCAGCTCAAGGCTCCTAAACCATTTGCAATGCATTCACTTTGAGCGAAGATGCCAACAATTTGATAGCAAAATCCATTTCATTTATCTCATGGATTGCACAAAAGTTAACAATGTCTTTGACATGATCACCGTAGAGTGGTATGATTTTCTCAGTGAAAAATGGAATGTTCTTCAATGCGCAATTGGAACCGGATTTTGTACATTGAGGGCAAGTGGGTTCTTTGCCGGTGAAATTGACAAAGGGATTCGGTGTTAGATGTGTCATTATGATTGACCTAAGAACTACGGTTGATGCGAGAAAAGGTCTACCGAGGTGGAGGGGTTGACTAAAGTCTGTTAGGTGGAGATGGTGACCTTTGTGGTCTTCTTCCTCTCCTTCCTCTGCCTGGTGATAGCTGCTAGTGAACAAATAGCCCCTCTTCTCAAGTATCAGACCTGGTTCGAATTCTTCTCATGTACCTGAGCAACTTGTGTTGCTATATCACTGAATTCTATCCCTTTGGAGTCACCAGATGTGTTAGATAATGAGCCTCAAAAGGCTAGGTTCTGCCAAGTTACACACCAAACATGACAATATTAAAAATAGAATTTAAAACTTTGAAGGACCCGAAAGATACAATTCTTCAATTCGGTTATCAGGTCTTGTTGTGCAGCTACTAATCCCTGAAAGGTATAGGTGAAACTTAGGTCATGCAAGGTAACTTACAAAACCTGAAATGCACTGTGTCGGAACTTGGGACATGCTCAACACCTAGGAAAACCCGAAATACTAAAAACTATGAAATTTTGAAATTCAAAATCTCAAAAATATAAGAATACCCTTTTGAAGATTACCCCTAGATCTATAAGCTGGTGAAATTTTGACTTGTTTTGAGCAAGTTAAGCACTTGAAAATCAATTTCAAAGTTCATCCTGGAAGGTGAAAAATCTGAAATTGTAAAACCTACAATTTTTTAGTCTAAATTTCTTGAAAATTCCCTCAAATCTTGTGGAATGACCTCTTGGTCCCAGCGGGCATGCCAAAACTATTGGTGGTGAATCACAGCACCCCTGAATGTCTGCAACTCGATGGGTTGAGACTCTCAGTGCGATTACATAACATGGAGCTTTTCCCAAGTGTGGGACCTTGTGAATCGGGAAAGCTCTCCAAATGAAGGCCGGTTCCTATTCCTCTGTTTATATGCACACATAAAAATGGAGAGGGTTTACTCAAGAACCTAATCTAAATTTCCAAGGAGACGGGGTAAGAAAATGCATAAAAACAAACCTAAACTAACAAAGGTGATGCACCGAGGAATGAAGAACACCTGTCTTGCCAATAAACACAAACCATTAAAATGCAATGCAAGATCATGCACAGATAACCAAAATTGTAGTGAAATACTAGGAGGATGCAAATAAACATAGAGAGGGTTGAGAATCATCCACAGACATGCATTATCTACTCCAAAATTGATCTGATACACTACTGAAAATGCCAAGAGGCAAAGTTTCATTACAGATTTCAAATGGGAGGTTTGAAGTCCACAAACTCACTGCTAAAGAGAAAAAGGGAGGGGAAAAATAAGAATGTCCAACCTTTAGAAAGAAGCCCCTCCTTACAATTTATAGGAAGAATGAGATAGGGAAGAGAGAGGAAATCCAAATCTACCCCAACCACCTCTAGGTTACATTTAATTTATCTCATTATGGCGGTAGGTGAGAACCCTAGCAAACCCAAAAAGTGGCGAACTATATTTTGCATTTTAAAGAATTTTTCTCACCCAATTAAATATATCCAGTCTGTAGTTGGACAGAGGACCTCGTAATATTTCCGAAAAGTCCAACCTTGCATGAATCCGAGCTCCCTGTGAAAAGTTATGGCCATTTGAATATCTGGGTCGAGTGCGCTTCTGTCAGTGCTCAAAATGTTGCACCTCCTGAAGGTGTGCCTTGGCACATCCATTTGCGTGTCATCATACTCTTAAGTGTGCCATAGGTGCATCCATGTTCATGTCGACACTCTTTGACGTGCGCCTTCTACCTGCGCCTTGGCGCGAACTTTTTCGTGTCGACACTTTTCTACCTGCGCCAGGGCACATCCATGTTCATGTCGACACTCTTTGACGTGCGCCTTCTACCTATGCCTTGGCACAAAATTTTCATGTCAACACTCTTCTACCTGCATCTTGGTACATCCTTGTTCATGTCGACACTCTTTGACATGTGCTTTCTTTCTTCCGTGCCTTGGCGCGAACTTTTCGTGTTGACACTCTTCTACCTGCGCCTTGGCGCATCCTTGTTCATGTCGACACTCTTTGACATGTGCCTTCTTCTTGCACCTTGGTGTGAACTTTTTCATGTCAACACTCTTCTACCTGTGCCTTGGCACATCCTTGTTCATGTCGACACTCTTTGACGTGTGCCTTCTACCTGCGCCTTGGCGCAAACTTTTTCATGTCGACACTCTTCTACCTATGCCTTGGCGCATCCTTGTTCATGTCGACACTCTTTGGCGTGCACCTTCTACCTGCGCCTTGGTGCAAACTTTTTCATGTCGACACTCTTCTACCTGTGCCTTGGCGCATCCTTGTTCATGTTGACACTCTTTGACGTGCGCCTTCTTACCTGCACCTTGGCGCGAACTTTTTTGTGTCGACACTCTTCTACCTGCGCCTTGGCGCATCCTTGTTCATGTCGACACTCTTTTACATGTGCCTTCTACCTGTGCCTTAGGCTATTGGTGATGCAATAAATATTAGGCTTTGATTTTCTTTGATTTCCATAATCTTCTACTTGTCTATATCTACCCGGGAAGATATTTACAACAATGACATCACAATGGTTTGATTAATCATAATAATAGCTTTCATAATGGTTTTTATTTGAATGTGCCATGTGGCATCATAATGGTTTGAGTTATCATGATTATAGTTGTCATAATTGTTTTTTTGTTTGAATGTTCCATGTTGCATCAAAATGAAAACCACAGGTAATCATTGCATCTTGTGCCCAATTTATTCAACCATGATGTGAATTTGCAAATACTAAACATGTGAAATAATTTTTACTCTATTTATTACAACAATTTTACATTATTTGTATTTGTATTGTAGTTAAGATTTAAATCCTTTAGCTCCCTTCCTTAAATTGTAGTTAAGGTACGTGCCTTCATGCTAATTTTGATTCCCTTAAAAATTATTGATTTAATTTCTTCTATTTTTGATTTACTCATTGTTATTTTAGATTTACAAAACATGATGATACACTAAAAATAAAAATCTATAAATGCAATACATGCTTATTATTATTCTCCTAATTTTCTTTATTTTTTCACTGTACATAGTATAATTTAGCCAAAATGAGTCATTGTTGCCACTATACTATTTTTTGGAATGTATACTTAAGTTTTTTTAAATAATATTTTACTTTGTCAGGGGATGTCTTAAATTAGTGAATTCTTTGAATTATTCCTTCTTCCTTCACCATTTTGATTGATTTTGATAAATATCATGAACCACTAATGTTTTTCTCCTCAATTATAAGACTGAATATGTATGACTGTGGGGTATTGACATGATTGTGATGGGTGGCGACAAAAATAAATGGGCTTTGCATAGGTGATCAACAACTTTATAATTGTATCTAGTTATCCTTTCAAAAAAGAACTGTAATAGGGAGCAAGATGGAAAACATATATGACATAAATTATCCCCAAGAATATGCACGATCATCATATATATAATTATTTGATGTATTATATTTATATCTTTGTTTCTTTACATATTTCTATTCTTTTTGTATTCTTGGGGATCTGCATTAAAATGATGTCTAAATTACCCATTTCTCATCTCAATTGAATATATTGCAAGGGTAGATATCTTTGGTGTGAGATGGATAATAAGTGATAGTTCGGCCTATTAGTGTGAATGTAAATAAATAACTAACCCATTTCCATGCTTAATCTTCCTTATAATACCCAATGGTACTCTATAACACTGATTTCATCATGTCATCATTCAACTCCCAACCTCTATTCTTTTGTAACAACCATCATTTGAAAATCATGCCATTTCTAGCTAGAGAAACTTTTCCCACTTGCTTGAATAAAAATAAATCTATTTTTTTTTTTTTTATCTTTCACTATTATCCCTATCATGGAATATTATTAAACCTTCGACCCATGCAATTTCATAGTCCTATGTAAGATCCTTCAAGAATAATCCTAAAAGAAGAAGTGTTCTCTACTTTATTGTTGTTTCAACTACATTCTCCTTCACATATTACATTTATTTACTACATATGGCACATTCAACTACATCCTCTCTTTAGCAATTGTCCTCCATAGTGTTGTGATCACTTTTGCTTCCCTACTAAATTATTTTTTCAGAATTCTCTTTCATAGTTTCTCATTTTAGTCATAGTCACTATCATAATGGTTCCAATATCGTCACTACTATTTGGTGTTTTTCTTACATCATTTTAAAACTATAACTACCTCTTTATGGATGAAGGGCTTAACTAATCGGAACTCGGTACCTTCTTTAGAAACTTGTATTTTTGAGTAGTTTATGTCATAAATTAGTTTTTTTCATAAATTAGATTGTGTCATTGATTGTGAGTCATCTATTAATATAAACCCTACTTGTATGATGCACTTGTTGTAGATGTTTTGTTAAGTTATGGTTTTGTGAAAAATGCATGTATGATCAAGAACGTCGGTGGTAAGAGATCACGACTAGAAATTCCATGAACTATTTAAAATTGCATGAACTTTTTTATATGGAAATAATTAAGGACTTCAATTTTAATATTATCATGGTGCAAGACCTTGAACCAAAAAATAAGGCAATGTGGAAATATGTTGTAAGTGCAAGCAATTGCTTATTGGCCTAGACTTGACCCAATGGATGGTTACTGTGGTTGTACTGGAACTCTCGAAACATTAGGAAAAAAATTGGCAGTGATAACAATCATCCTTTACAAAATGATGGTTTCCTAATTTTGAGGAAGCGTATAGCTTGGTCAATTACCACAAAAATAACACAATGAGATAAAATATTATCACATAAAACTAGTTTGACCTAAAAAATAATAATATCATTACAAAAAATCAACATGTACTAAAATTAGGCCTTTAAAGCCAAATACGAGGCCCAAAAACAAAGATTTATCCGGTACTTAATCAAGTTTGCAACTATTAATATGGTTAAAAAAATTGTTTTTTTATGTAGTTTTCATTGCATATTAATAAGTCAAGTCATTATTCTACATATTTTGTATGTTCACAATGTAATGATCAATCTATAGATTGTCTCTAAATATTTTGTATGTAGACAATGCAATGGTAAATATTTTGTATGTTGACAATGCAATGATCAATCTATGATCAAATATATATAGTTTATTGTCAATTACAAATAATGGTGAATTTTGACTATTTTATTATGTGATTAATTGAGCAATATCATTATGCATCTATCACATTTCCATATTCACATCATCAACCATGATGGTTTGGACTAAAGTGCATGGTGGCGGGAAGATACCTGTAAATGTCAATGATCCACTGGAAAATTCTGACTTATTTGATAGTGACTCGGGTGCATCTAAGAGGAGAAGGGATGACTTAAAGTCTACTATCTTTGGAGGTAAATACTATAACAAATTGTTTACTTTTTCATTTTTTTACATTGATTTTTAATGTAAATACTGTAACATAATGTTTTCACATAGATTCACTCACCCTAGAGTTTCCGTCCTTGTTGAAAAGGTACGAGGACATGACAGAAGTTGAAAAAAACATATAAAGGTTTTGGAAGAGAAAATTATGTTTTATGAAAAAGAGAACAAACAACTATGAGAAGAAAGAAAAGTTGTTAGGATGAATCTCATGGATCTGCGTGAGTTGAAAGCCGATGTATGGAGATAGAAAAATGTGTCAACTATAGATGGAATATTAAATCTTGGAAACCATGAGTGTGACAAGGCTAAAAGTGTCAAAATCTTCCATGACAAAGTTTCAAGAGATGATGGCCATTCACGATCAGAAACATAACCACTTGGAAGGAGGCTCAAAAGAACATTGGGTTTTCCCAATCAATGTAATGAGAAAATAGATTAAAAATGTGTCATTGACACATGTTTGTAAAACCGTTATTATCTAATTGTAACATATTATTTGAAGTAATAGTTTGTATTGTCTATATTAGTATCTACATTAGAACATGGTATATTTACATTAATGCTACTAATTTTAATATAAGAAGAAATAACATTCTTTCATTTTGAACATGGATTGTATTTATGTTTCCATTCCACTTGATACCTTTCATGTCTTTATTTAAAGGATTAATTCATTCTTTCCAATGATAAAATTGGATCTCACTTTCATGATTTTTATAGTGTTTCCTTCTTTCCAATGATCAAATATTGTGAACAAAAGTTCCAAAGATATTACAATTGAATGATGACTGAAATGGAAATGTGTTGGAGATGTAGCATTATTAAACTTTATTAACACATCAAATTATATTTGAAAAACAAAACATGAAAATGGTAATAACATTTGTGTAGCATTATTCCTTGTCCTAATATAGTAAATTGTGTTGGTATTAGAAAATTATGTAATGATTGTGATATGCTAGAATGATTCTAACACATTGCATCAAGAATATATTTATGAAATATGTAGATATATGATATTTTAGTTATTGTTTTGGATTCACATGTTTTTATTATATTTTTAGTTATTATATGGATTTATATGTCTTTGTTGTAACTGTATTGTATTTTGTATCCATTGATGACTGATGTCACATTAAAATATAATTAATAGAAATGTTAATAAAATTTAATTTAATAAAAAATTAGTGAAACATATAATAGCATGACTAAAACACTATTAATAAATGTCAATACTTGTCACATGAAAAGAAAAAAAAATAGGACCATACCATAAATAAGGTGAAATGAAAAGAAAATCAAATACATCATGCAACCAAGTTAAAAACAATTAAGTGGAAAATCTTAAAAAAGAGAAGTCTCTTCTCTCAAAAAATTTATATAAAGAGTTTGAAATTCAGATTTGGAAAAACTAGTTTTACTTTCTTAAACTTTCTAGAGAACTTGCTATGCCAATTTCTCTATTTTAGTAGTGGATCTCGTGACTTTTCATATGGAGCGACACCACCTTTACCTTATTAATTTTTTTATTAGGGGTAAATAGTTTTGAAGGGACTATACCCTATTACAAGAAGGCTCAAAAGGTAGAAAGTGCAGTAAAAACAAAAAGAAAGGGATCATAATCCTAGATAACCATGAGGAACAACTATAGTTTAAACGAAACTATAAAGAGGAAACAAAAAGTATCAAATCTGCAACAAAGTATCCACGAAAGCAACATCCTTACAACATCAAAACAGGAGTTAGAAAGCAGTATCAGTCCACATTACTTGACTAATTTATCAATTTTAGTTTTTATCTTCTGAAGAGAGGTGAATAATGCCAGGGCAATGACATGGGAGGGATCCTTTTTATCCAGGTGTGAAAGAACTAGGTCCCTTGTTGAATCCGACTCCCAGATGGTAGCGGGAATGTCACTGAGAATGCAAACACTTTTAACATGTTGCTCCATGAAGTTGTACATTTCCTTGAGCACTGCCATAGTAAATTCATGCTTAAATTTTGCAAAACCCAGTCTATTGTCCATAGAGTTAAGTTTTTTATAGATTTGTAGAGTCTGCTCATTATCCATATCCGGTCATTATTCATCTTTCTTTTTCCTTCTCTCTTGCCAATCTGTTTGAGCTCTTCTTTCAGGTCTCCAACTTCCTTTTCCAACTTTTCAATTCTTCTAAGTAGCCCTTCCTCCTTTTTATTAGAAAAAGTGATAGTAGGGTTGCTAATATGGAGCAGATTTTATTTATGAGCATAGGAAAATCAGATCTAAAAATCGTTTTACCCCATAAATCAACCACTCCCTCCGAAAGGGTCCTTCGTAGATAAAGAAATTGAATCGACAAAAATTGATTCTATGACACCACATCAATTTTTTAAATTAGAGGATATGTTTTATGTGTGCCTCAATTTACCATACATAATTATTGACTTCATCCTCATTATTTAGTTCGTTATCAATAATCACTATAACTTATCATGGTATTTAGTCAATTTTGGGTTGTATTCACATTTTTGGTTTGTAGTAGGTTCATTAGGTGTGTTTATAATAATATTTAGCTTCCTAGAGCCCTTCATGGGTGATTTTGGTCTCCTAATGTATTTCCCTCCAAAAAATGGAGTATGCAAAATTTGAATTTTCAAATCTAAGAGGAAAGGGCCTAATTGATATGTAAGGGTTGTAATTAATGAAAATATCATTTTAAGACCTTATGAGGGTACAATAAGATGTTTAGTCCTATGTGAAAGAGTATCATGACCTATGGTCATTTAGAACTCTACTTGGTCACCCTAGGATTAGAGGTAACTACCCTAGGTTAGGTGTGCATGCCAAATTTCATGTGAGTGTGCTACGTTAATAGTAAGTTACACAAATATTCCTATTATCATTCATATATCCTAAAATTATCCTTCATTACATGTATTTAAATGATTTACAAGGTGAATGAACGAGGTATGAGGTTTTGGTAGTAAGAAATGTCTTTGTTTTTGTGTTTTTTCATGTTCTTTAAGACTGTATACAAGGGTTTCAATAGGGTAGTGGCATATAAACCCCATAGTTAGGAAAATCATCACCAATCACAATATTGTCATAACAAAAATATGGAGGAAGAGATTATAAACTGAATGAAATTTATTTGAGCTTTGCAACTACATTTCAAGGCTTTATAGTTGGTTTTCTCTCCCTAGGCCTAAAATAGGGCAAGCTATAATTTCTTTTCTACTAGATAAAATTAACTAAAAACTTGAATAAATATCTTCCTCAAGTAATATAATAAGTTTGCAAATTTTTGGCCTTATCACGTAAGTGTGAATAGAGATATTGATGACAAAAATTTGTAGGATTGTAGAAACCAGATAGTGAATAGAGAATAAAGGAAATCGATGAAATTTTTAGTAATTATTCATGTTTAAAGTTCATAAAATGTTTTAATTATGTATTAGAGTATTTGTAAGGTTTTCATGATGTTTATAGGGTGCAATAACTCCTTTTGAGTCAACTATTATTGCAAAACAGTCTTAGTCTAGACCTAATATAAGACTAACTAATCTTGTTTCCAAAATTAATTTTCAAAAGAAGAAAAGGAAGAGATCATAGATGTTTAATGTTAAATGAATAATTTTTATATCAGTAGTTAAGATTCTATGATCACAGTATTAGTGAAGGAAAGATTCAAGAACTAAACCTAAGGCCTATTAAACCAAGGAGTAACAACTAGATCTAAAGGAGACTTCAATAATACATTGAGTGACATGTGTTAGCAAGGATCGAGTTTGATTAAGGTTTGAACTCATAATTATAGTGTATTAATAAGGATAGGAAAACATTCAAGGAGGTGGCATAACTTAATGAAGTAACTTACCATGTAAAAGTCTTGAAAGTTGGATCTATATACAAGTCTTTGCATAGTATCAAATGATGGATGCATGAATGTGGAATGATGTGACAGTGAACTTCATCAATGTAATGACCACATCTTCTTAAGAGGAAGGTTAGAGTAATGTGATCTACAATTCTAACAACTTGAAATTAATTATAATTGATGCAACCTAGAATTTCTGTGAATAACCCGTGCGCTACCGGCACATCACTCATCTGAGTGAGAACTCACCCTAAAGAGCACAAAGGTACCAGGTCCCTCTTTATATTTTCTTGTATAGGATGTTGGCATGATGATGTTTAAACATGTTCAGATTCATAATTAGACATAAACATTCCACAGTGTAAAATCCAGGTGTATATCTTAGAGAATCATGATAAATGAACTAAACAATAACTATGATAAGATTAACCATAAAAGAACCAGATTTAGTTATGCCTAATACCATTATCCAACCAATATAATCCATTGCATTAAATATTATAAAACACATAAGCTTCTTACACTACATCAGTATCTCCATGAGTTATGTGTGTCAAAACCAACAACACAACTCTATAATAATTCACCACCTACTAAACTACGCAAGTCAATACATATTTATAGGGGTGGGGAATTTCCCTTCACCATCCATGCACTTCTCAAAATAGGTCACATGATGATAATATCCATGTGCATTTACAACAAGTATGCACAACATGCAAGTGTTCTAACAATAGATGTCCTATAGTTAACTCCAAGTAGAAATCATATTATTAGCTTAAACTATGCATGGCGTTTATCTGCCATTTGTTCCCAAAATACCATTACATGTAGTGCAAGTATTCATCTCTATGTGTGCTCCACACACTATCTCCAAAAATATCCCTTATCCATAAAAACGGCTAAGTCTTGAGCCAAAGTGTTCTGGCACGCGTTTCCTTTCCTATCTTCTCACACCTTCAAATGTGCCTTGTTCCCGTGTGTGCATCCTTTGTGTGTCTTCCCCTTAGATAAAAATTATATCCGCTCAATAATCATTCAATATTGGTGAAGATAAGGAAATAACAAGAACAGAGGTACATGAATTCATATGGTCAAATTATGGTTATTGAAGGATAATAGGATGGTATTAAACAATAGGACTATGGATATAAGTTAGTAAGAAATATGTTATTGAGAACTATTGATGAGAATAAATGAATATATTATTATGATGAATGTTTTTCATTGTGATTAGGTAAACAATAGTGACTTTAAACCCCTTGAAACTTTTAAAGCATGCAAGTATGTGATTTCAATATGATCTTTGTCATTAGGATCAAGACTACAAAGAAGGAGGACTATGGGTACTTAATATGAAACATATCAAAACTTTTATATGATCTATATAGGGCTGAGCTAATGTTGGCACCAAGACTTGAAACATTTTTTGGTGTAATCCCTATTGTATAGAGGTTTACATTTGAGAAAAGATTCAAGAGGACTGGTAAATGCAACAATAAAGTCTAGTATAGACTTATAAAACAAATTTCTTAAATACCTAAGAAATGTTTGGATGTCTTGACAAATTTGAAGGGGTTGAAAATTTAAGTGAAGGTATACAAGTGTATTCAAATCCATATATTATTCTACAATGTACAAACAAGTGCCAAAAATAAATAACATTGTTTGCAAACTATACCTTGTCTAGGGTTTGTAGTGATGAATAAAACTATCCATCAAAAAGAGTCTAAAATTTGTAAAAATATGATTTTAGATGTGGAAAAGGTCTAGGAAAAGTTTTAGAAGGATTGAATGAGAAAATAAAACAAAATTTGTGACAGTACAATCCAATTTCAAGAAGAGAGAAGTAACTTGAAAGTGAGAGCATGGTGAGTAAATGGTCTAAATTTCAAGGAAAATCTCAGTCTAACTCAAAGGATGTTATGCATATTATTATTTTTATCTAATAATTAGTGAATTTTGTCTTATCCAGACTTGTAGGAGTTTATTAGAGTCTACTTCAAGAATTTTTATATGACGTCTTATTAGTGATTCAATCAACAACCAATGCAAAGTTATATCAAATTATTCACTTTCTTAACAATAATAAACAAAATTAAGTATTATAAACAAAAGTAAAATGGAATTTTTATCTCCTTTGTTTAATTTAGAGAGATATTTGTGCCTTATCACTCAAAGGAAAATGGAATTTGTGATCTAGATATGTTTATATTGATTTGAAACAAATTTTGCTGAAAGGAGAGTACATTGTAATATAGGAAGAGATTTTATATGCATTCTTGAGTTGTTGAGCATTTGAATTCTATGCATGTACTTGAGGAATGAGTTAAGACTGGTAAGAATTCTATTATATTTTATGAGTTAAGACTGGAAGTTATCTATCTTGAGAGAAGAGCATGGAGTTGTATTACTTGTTTCGAAGTTAAGGGGACCCAAGACCATATAGAGAAAGAAGGAGAGGATTGAATGTTTTTTTTGTTTTGGTATAAGTGGTTGAAGCTATCAAGAAGCTTATAGCATTCCATAAGTTTGAAACTGAGAGAGTTACAGTCTAAGTCCACTAATGAAAACAAAGTTACAGAGAATATTAAGTTTTTCATGAGATAAATTAATTTTTAAGAGGTCACAAATGTTAGAAAAATCAATCTCCAACCTGTAGAATCAATTAAGAAGGAGACAAAAACAAGAATTAATCCACTTTTCTCGAGAAGGGTCCTTCAAGGTGTTGGTGAAATAATTATACAAAAATATTCATTATTCATTGAGTTACCCTCGATATTTTCTAAGTGATGTGTAAAGATTCCTAAGTCTTTTATGGTTTGGTGAAGAGTTGAGGTTTAGAGGTGCTAATGAAAGAATAAAATGCTAAACATTGTAACTAATGGTACTTAAATTTCCCTCTTAGATATTTTGGTGGATTAAAAATCTATCTTGACTCATAAATTCATCAATGCATGATATAGTGGAGTCACAGTATGGTCATAGTTTAAAGAGACCTAATTAGATTTTGTAACAGTGAAATTGAAGAATGCTTTACAAAGAACCTCATACTGAATTTTTATACACAAGGAGAAAGGGATAATGGGTGCTTAGCTAAGTCAAGTGAAGGTGAGAGAATGAAAGAGGCATTTAGCTAAGAAGTGAGAAAATCAGACTTCACATGCACCATCTAGAAAGAAATGGGTCCTGAGATATGATCTTAGTTTGCATGGAAGATTCCAAGGTTTCTCCAACTATGAAGTGACCAAAATTATTGTTCTTGTACTCCTAAGAGGGTAGATTTAGTGAAGAAGAGTGGAAGTGAAGTTTTTAGTTGATTATGTTCAATGTGATGGTTGAATTAACTTGGTTGAAGACCTAGGGACAAGGTGAAATGAGGAAATGAGAATAATGTGGTCATGAACTCAAAGTTGCATTGGATTTGGAGATTGTCATCTTGAAGGAAAATGGAGCTAGTTGAATCCTAAGGGAAGTTGCAGCTAAAATGATTTATTGGGAGTCTTGTTTTTGATAGGAACATTGAGTAAAAGGAGGAGATATTGAGTTCAAGAAGTATAATGCATGGAATGTGGACAATGTTGACTAGTTGTACATAAGAGGATGCAAAATTTAGGCTTGTTAGAGTTTCAATATTCAAGGCTATTGAAGGACATACCAAGAAAGGTATGGATGCTTGAGTTATTTCTTATTAGTGATCAATTTTGAATGATATCATGGCATGTATATGCAGTTGA
Organism: Taxus wallichiana var. yunnanensis; assembly: GCA_018340775.1. NCBI lineage: Eukaryota > Viridiplantae > Streptophyta > Pinopsida > Cupressales > Taxaceae > Taxus > Taxus wallichiana. The sequence goes on from CM031234.1 coordinate 41,083,363, forward strand.
GATAGTTAAACAAGGATATTTGATCACAAGGAAGGGTTAAGAGTCAAAAATCAAATTTTGAGTGTGCAAAATTGAGAAAAGAGTTGTGTTAAGTGTTTTAGAGCGCAAAGTGTTAGATATGTTCAAAAAAATTTATAATTAAATACGGGAAGGTTGGACTAGTGCTTACAAAAACTTGTTCTTTTAGAAGAATTGCGCTTGCACCAAAGGTTATTTGTTGAATTCTATTATTTGATAAACTTAGTTTTGAGGTGAAAATAATTAACGTTAGACCCGAAGAAGGAATTAGTAAAGTGAAGAATTTCAGTCTAGTGCCCCTTAGTGGGAGTTAGTTACCTTCCTAGATAAGGAAGAAGGTGAATAGAAGGAGCTTCCTCGAGGAAAGGAGCTCAGAAATATGAAAAAGAGTTGGATTTTTATGAAACATGATTGTACATATATAAAATAAGCTTATTTTGGATTGAATATTTCTTTCAATAAAGTTTAATGGTATCAATTGAAGATTGTGGATTCTCTATTGGGACTCATGGAAGTCTGATTGTTATCTTCTTAGGAAGTTTTGTTAGGTGATTAATTGTGGTAACTCATTTTAAGTATGAAGGTTAAACTCTAAGGATGAATGCCTATGATTCAAGGTCTAACGAGTTCATTATTGGAGCATTAAGATAAGGATTGCATCAATTGTAGGAAGTTAAAAATGGCTTGGATTGTAGACACCAAAATTGGGTCACACTCCCCTTAGTCATTTTTCGAATAGCCAACTTAAACATATTCACCTAACCATGACCTTTACCCCTATTGGAAAGGAATTTTTTTGGGTGGACAAATTTGTGAATTCCTTGCCAATCCTCCGGGAATCTCGGTACCTCTACTTAACCAGATCTAGCTGTCGCATATGCATGCGCAAAAAATGTGGATTTATGTGGTGGCCTTTCGATCGGGATCCAACAGGGGCAATGCACTGACCCTGTCGAAAATGCTTACAATTATTTACAAGGGGGAATTTTCTATGAAGGTGGGAAAGTTAGTGAGAAAATAGGTAGGAGAACTAATGTTGTAGGTATAAAATTAGATTCCTGCACACACTAGTTAGAAACTTCATCACATGCACTAAATTTAGAGGAAACAACCCTACAAATGACAACAAGTGAATAGAATTTAATAAATACAAAGTACCATGAAAACCCTCGATTACAAAAATCTAGAAACTCCTTTTATTTAAGCTTAAACATAAGTTGTACATAGTGGAGAAATGGAGGGAATTGAGAAAAGGGGGGGAATGGAAGAAAATGGCTATCTCCTTTGTTCTCACAAAGCACGATATACTCTTGAGTTTACAATATCAATCACCAACCCTGTACAATGGCATGAAAAATCCATTAAATATCTTGCAAGAAATAGTTACCACTTCTTCTTTATTAGAAAGAGAAGGTTTACAATCTTTTCAATCATTCACATCCGTTCAGATTCTTGATTTGTGAAGAAACACAAATGGTGGAAAAACTATACTTTTCATAATGTAGTCGTTACACTCATTCTGTAACTTTGAAGTTGAACCGTTCATCTTGCCTTTGAAACTTTAAACTAGAGTTGTTCATGTGGGAGAAATTTATTGGAGCGGGTGTAGAGGATTCCTTTTGCATTTTGTGCCTTTCGGAGAAATGTAATTTTGGTTAATTTTGGCCCATTCACCCGCTTTTGATATGGTATGACACATGGCTTCATTTTATTGGTGGAGTCACGAGTCACTTTATAATTTTACTTTTTTTTCAATGCGAGCTCAAAAAAAAATTTGCTCTGCAAGCACGCCTTCCCACTTTGACCTTCGATGCGGGTTTAATAATTGGATTTCCTTTAAGATTGATTGGGGCTGTGGGTCACTTTATGGATTTACGTCTTTTTTATAAAGAGGCTCAAAACGCAAATTGCTCTGCTGACCCGTTTCCCGCTTTGACTTTCCAACGGTGGGCTAAAGATTTGAATTTTTCCTTTGTGCTTGGTGGGGTTGCGGGCCACTTTTTAACTTTAAGCCTCTTTAATGAAAAAGTCTCAAACTCTCAAATCTCCCCAATGATCCGCCTCCCTGCTTTGATTCTTTTGATGCGGGATCAACATTTGAATTTTTCCCTCTTATCATGATCGGGGCTGCAGGTCACTTTATGAATTTACGACTTTTTTTACAAAGAGGCTCAAAAACACAAATTGCTTTTCCATCCTACCTCCAATTAGATATGTCCACATACCCATGGATAATGGATCCAAAATTTGACAGGAAGAAAATTCTGTCATTCACGAATATGGAAAAAATGCAGAGAAGAAGAAAGCTCCACAATCTTGCACTCAATTTTAAAATTTCTTTCGTGAACCAAGGAATTGAAAAAAATACAAGGTTTGGCAATCCATGGCCATAGAAATATTGACAATTTCATTCAGATGAGGACACAATAAAATATTCACGCATCCAAATAGGAAAATGGAAAATTTATCAAAACGTGAAGACTGGAGAGTTTAAACAACTTCAAAGCATGAATTTCTCTATCTTTCCAGACTTCTAACTTTACTTGAACACTCTTGGAGGGCGTGAGCTCAAAATTTTTGAATTTAACTTTAAAATGAGGGGGGGATTTTGAGGGTGAAAACAACTAGCTTTAGCTTAGGGACATGACATAGACTAAGCATAGTGAAGACATGACATGGGAATCTAGAATCTCAATCTCTATACCATGTAATTCGTTGACCAGTGCCTTATCCATTGGGCCTTACAGAATCATATACAACTTTGAGAAATAAATATTAGAAGAAATAAACACACAAGCACACAACAGAAGGTAAACACACGACACGCAACAGAAGGGGAAACAAAACCACACAACAAAAAGGGAAACAAACCTAAAAATCACCTATGGTACAATGCAGAGGACAACCCACTTTCAATGATGATGCAATTTCAAGTATTTCCCACTCCAAGGAAATTCCAGTGGCATTCCATCTAAATATGAGAGAAGAAAAGTGTTCTCACCGCAAGCTTCACGAATCTAGAATGGGCCGAGCCATAATGAATCAAACTTTTCATGACTTCCTTTTGGTTCTCTTCTCTTGTCCCATATCAGGATGAAGTCTCCAACTTTGAATTCTCTTTCCTTGGCCTTCTTATCAAAAATATTCTTTACTTTCAATTGGTGCTCCTTAATGTGATCCACCACTTGGAGTATATTTTCTTCCAGCCTCTCAAAAAAGAGGATCCTCTTGTCAATGGAATCCTTGTTGACCATCTTCTATTGCCTGTAGCATCTTAAGAGATGGCATCTCGATCATGAGAGGAATTTTTCTTCGACTCCATACAACAGTTGAAATGGTGACATACCTATTTCCTTCTTAGGAGTGATCCTATCCACCCACAATGTATTGTACAACCTTTTGTGCCAATTCCTTTGATTCTCGTCTACAAGCTTGCGGAAAATGGTCACAATGTTCTTATTGCTTGATTCGGAATGTCTATTTCCTTGTGGATAGTATTCAGAAGAATGAGCTAGGGAGATTCCATAGCTATAGCAAAAATCAATCAGCTATCTTGAAGATAAATAGGAGCATTATCTGCTATAATCTTTGTGGCACTCAAACAAACTTTGATATTTTCCTTGATGAAGTTGCATATTGTTTTAGTGTTGGCTTGTTTTGCCTAAATGGATTCCACTAATTTGGTGAAGTAGTCCATTGATGTGAGTACATAGGTGTGCCTTGCACTTGAGTGAGGGTTCACAACATCAATGAAGTCTAGCCCCCACTATTGAAATGGTTCTTGAATAGCCACAGGCCTGAGTGGTAATGCAACGAGTTGTGGTCTTCCAAAAAGCTGTTGGCATGCTTTAAATTTAGAAACCCAATCTCAAGTGTCTACAAATATGGTGGGCCAATATGTAATGCCCACTTCAAACTACCACTTGAGACCAAGAAACAAACTAGGATTAGCTAGGAAAATTATGGAATAATTTTTTTTTATTTAGAGTGTTTGCAAAGAGGGTTACAAGATCACAGTTAGCACAAACTAGATAAGGATTAACAAGCAATACTGACTTGTAATAATTACTTCAAGCAACTAATATCAACAAGGCACAAGGTCAAAACAAGAGGTTAAATTCATCACTTAGGTTAGGAGAGTGAAATCTCACTCATCTCTGCCCTAACAGGCTTACAGGGTTCAACTTGATTTTTCACACACTTAGATCCATAAAAACTTTCCTAAATCATGCCCATTAGATAGGAAATTCTCTCACCTTTCCAACCATATAAAGAAGTCCTCCTAACTCCTTATAAATCTCAAGTTATGGCCCGACGGAGTTTGGGGAGAAATTTTCCCTTGAGGAGTCCACGGGCTTAGGGAGAAATTTTTTCCCTTGAGCGGGTTGGTGGGGTGGGGAGGAAAATTGAGAATTTTCCCTCCTAGAGCACAAGAGTGCAAAATACCTCCGCGCGCCCGTGGGTCCGATAGGGAAGACACGTGTCACTTCCCGATTAGCGCGGGGAAATGCAGAGTGGCGGAGCACTTTAGGTTTTGGAGATTTTAGGCCAAAATCCCAAGGCGGAAATGGATGTGTGCCTCCACCAAGGAGAAACCCATGCCACATGTCAAGTGCCTATTCGTCACGGGTCAGTAGAGTGGTAGAGAGATTTAAGGTTTTGTTCCAAAAGAGTTTTGAAGTAAAAAAGACTTCATAGCTTGAGGCTCGCGCGTCCACTAGGACACGTGTCAGCACCTAATTCATTGTGGAGGTGTGGGGCAATGAAGGAAAAAGTGAAATTTTTCCAAAGGAGTTAAATGGTTAAGTTTTCAATTTTATTCGCGCACCCACCAAGCCATGTGTCAGCACGTGATTGGTTGCGGGGCCGCGGGGTTGCGGGGAAAAATGGGAGAATTTTCCCAAAGTCAAATTTTCAAAAAGTTAAGTTTTCAAAAGGGTCCACCCCTCCAAAGTGCCACATGGAAACATATGATTAGTTGCAAGGATTTTAGGGCCAAGGATTTTTTTGGGAAATTTTTCCAAAAGTTAAATTTTGATTTTTATATAGTTAGATTAATTTTTGGATGGTCATTTTGAAGTAAAACTTCAAATGGCCATAACTTTTGATAGAAATGTCAGTTTTGGGAAAACAAGGACTTTTGGAAATCTATCGGAGTCCTCTTTTCACAAAAACAATAAATTTTGGATTTTGATGAAGTTTTGAGGGTAAATTTTGTAAAAACGATCTGCAGGATTTTAATTTGTTAACTGGAATTTTTCCAACTTCTTGATTTGATTAAATCTAAACTCCTCCTTCACTCCACATGTCGAAATAGACATGGAGGATTAGTCTAAGGAGGGTTTAGAGTGTTTTAGTGAAGTCAATTTTTCCAATTATGCAAGTTTACATTTTCCGAAATAGATAGGAAAAATGACCTTGTAAGCTCCGAATTGAATCCTATTAAGTTTTGGAGGTTCATTCTTAATTGTTAGAGTGAATTAGAGTTCCTTAGGTCCTCCTGAATGTGAATTTCAAAGTTTCATAACTTATTGTTGAGTATAATTTGAACTACTCATTTTTAATAAAACATGGATTGCCAAAATGAAGTTTTAAATCAGTGAACTGTTTCTTTTAAGTCTGCATGCCAATTTATCATTTAAAAGTGTGTATAGTTTCTAAATGGTGTCATATAATTGCTTATTAAGTCTTCTATTCAATTCTAAGTTAGATTACAGTTCATATTTCAATTCAAATATGCATCTTGCAAGGAATACAACATTGTCTATCATTTCCATGCATTCTTTCTTTTCTTTTCAACAACAATCAATTTTCAATAATAATTCAAATCAATTGTGCAATACACTTTTACAACTTTCCTTTCTATTTGATTTCAAAATATAGTTTACAAGATACATATACATTCTACTCATACACATTTTCTTTTCACACAGAGATATCATTTCAAAACAGTAACTCCAATTCAATACAACAATACAATTTTGAGAAAGGAATGTATTTCTTTTATTGATTTCACACAACAACATTACAACTTCATCCTTTCCTTGACTTTCAATTAACAAAATACAAAACATATCTCATCCTTTCACGTTATTAACAAGACAGAGTATGAAATAATAACTCTTTGCATTTCACAAATGAATCTCTATCTTTTCCTTTGCATTACAAGGTGCCTTCTCATTACAAATAATAATACAATTCATCCACTTCAAGTGGGAAGATAACAATGAAATTTCTCAAAGGAAGGGACTATCAAAACTGTATTTTCTCCAAGCTCCAAAACAGAAACATGCAAGTTTCTTCACCTTTTCATCCTAATCACAACAAGGAAGGGGGAAAGGCAATGCTCTCCACCCAACTAAGACATCCAATGGGAAAGGAGAAGCCATACTTCCCCATTGGCCCCCGAGCCCCAACCATATTGGAATAGAGAATGAACATCAACACATGGCAACAAGGCTTCTTTCACAACAAACAACATTCACATTACCTACAACATTAATAAAATACATAGTCAACAAGACAAGCAGTTCCCAACCGCATTTCCAAACATTCACACAATACATAGGCTTGGTCCAAACAAGACAACAAGAGCAAGAACTATGGGGAACTCCTTATGCCTCCCAATTTGGAATTGGGCATCCACCAAAATGCATACCACCAATAAACATATCAAACCCATAAATCTTATATCACCCAACCCCTTATGCCCCCAAGTTTATCCTGTATGCCCCCATAGTAAGAATTGCAAGCAATTTCTTTTCCAAGGTGGATCCCAAACCAAAACTCCCTCCTTAATAAAACAGTGCCATTGGCAATCCCTTATGCCCCCATATGAAATCCCCATATCCTTCTCCTACACCATGCCCTAAGCATTCTACCCAACCAGCCAAGAATGCAAACACAAACACCATTCAAAAATGCATGCAAGAGAAAGAAAACATTTAAAACACAGCTCAAGATGCCTACCTCTCCATAATGGAGGTTGTTCCAAGCTCAAAAGCTTTCCACAATCTCAAAGTGCAGTCCAAAACCAGCAAAGTATAAGTATGCAAAAGACTCCAAGCTTCCTCCACAACAAGCTCCAAACAACAATAAAAATTTGACCCAAGAAGGAAGAACAAAGTTTCAACAACAAAAAACAAGAGGATAATTCAAATTTTAAAGGAGAGGAGAGGATAGGATGATGTGGATTCCAAGTGGGATGCCACATCATTCTTACTCAACCCCAAAAAGATAAAATCAACTTCACAACTAAACACAATACATGGAGATTAAAATTAACTTACACACTCAAAATTAACCCATACTTTAACAAGGATTGAATTAAAAACTTGTAAGGGAAGTGCAATAAAAACTTACACATAGTCATTTCAAAATACAATTAAAAAGTCTAATTTTGACTCCAAAACCATAGGTATGGTTGGTGGATAATTTTAAGAGGTGTGGGACAAGTTTAACTTGTCCCACAAGCCTCAAAATGCAGCCCTCAAGGAAAATTCGAATTCCTTTGAGGATGAAGTGTCCTACACTCCAAAATTTGACTTACACAATCTTTCACATAACTTACACATTCTTACAACACGTATTAATATCTATGACTTCATTTATTACATTATTTTGACATAATGATTTATTTATTTAACACATGTTTATACATAAAATAAACCCAAATCAATTAACAACTAATGAAAGGGGGTAACACAAGGAAGTAAATTAGTTCCTTATGACAACTTCCTTATGGTTCCATTTTTGGAATAATTTAGTGAAGAGCAAAAATTTCATTAAACAAGGAAGTAAATGGAAAGTGGGAGATGGTTGTGACATAAAAATTCGGGATGATAAGCTGGTTTAATTGCATCCTTATGGACAAATTTGGTGTATTCAAAGATAGTCTTGAAAGAAAGTATGGCACTAGAATCAAGGATTATATTGAAATAAATGGTAATAAAAAGAAATGGAAAAAACTTTCTATGGATAGAGATGATCTGATCCAAACTATTTCCTCCCTACAAGATCAGTTGGACCTTATCCCCTTAAGTCAGCTGGAAGTTAAGGATGAATTGGTCTGGAACAATTCTATTGATGGGGACTACTCTATTAAAACTGGTTATAATACTTTCTTCGACAATAGTCAAACTGAGTTTAAATGGAGTAGAATTTGGATGGCTGAGCTAACACCTAAAATTAACTTTTTCTTTTGGCTTGCTCTCAGGGGAAAAATTCTTACCACTAACAACCTGATAAGAAAAGGTTTCATAATGCCTAATAGATGTCATCTATGTAAAAAAGACTCTGAGGATATCATTCATTTGTTTATCCATTGTGAATATGCTACCAAAATGTGGATTTTTTCCCTCTCTAATTTTAAAGCTTCCTGAGTGGTTCCAAAGGACTTCAGTCAGCTCTAGACCCAATGGAGCCCACCCTATAAACATTGTGTTGTGAGAAGGCTCTGGAATTTGGTAATGCCTCATGTTATTTGGAGGATATGGAAAGATAGAAATGATATCATCTTTAGAAATAGTAAGCAGAATTATAAGCTCAGTATTGGAAAAATTTCTAATGCTATTAAAGAGAATATTGCTAGATTTAAACCCCCCAAGAACAAGAGTTATCCAGAAAATGAAGAGCATATCTTGTCCCAATGGCAGATTGGTGCTGACAACATTCGGAATAATTCCGGTAATAATATTTATAGATCTTTGATACATTGGCATCCTCCTGATCTCAACTGATATAAGTCGAACTTTGATGGGGCCTCTAAGGGTAACCCGAAATTGCATTTGGGGAGGAGTGATCGGGATCATAAAGGTAGTTTGGTTCTTTGCTTCTCACTGATAAAATGGGAATACAAACTAATCATTTTGCTGAAGCATTATCTCGCTTTATGGGGCCTTAGAATTGCTCGGACCCATAGTATCCGTAATCTCATTCGGAAGGATACTTGTTTAATATCATTAATCATATTAATCAGTGTTCACCTCCAAGTTGAAACATCAAGGACTTCATCTTGGAATCCATAAGTATTTTCCAAACCTTCAATAATATTCGGATCAAGAGTACTTATTAGGAGGGTAACAAGGTGGTAGATGCATTGGTTAACTATGGCATAAATGTTAATCAAATTATTTGGGATAATAGTGATCACATTCTGAAAGCAGATTCAAAACAACATAAAAGCGAGATATTTATGAGCATGCAAATTCGGGGTAAGATAAATGAGCATTTGGAGTGGGTCTTTAAGTATAAGAATTCCACATGTGCTGATAAGTTAAAAATAACACTCAAGCAGATCTTGACGGCTAATCAAGGATATAGAAAGCATAATGATGATTTAAAGTGGATTTACATGAAGATTAAAGCCACACATGTAGGAAATATCGTGCCTATCACAACTTTTAAACTAGGTTTTTATGGATTTCCAAGTCCACAGTAAGGATGATGATGATCTGGAGTGGGTTTCTAAGGGGGATGAAGTTCGCGCATGTGGGATTTCCTAGGTACATAGCAGCATTCACGCAGGCATTCGTGGGAAATGTTATGACAGCAATGGCTACACTATTCATCATTCCCATCGCGTGAGAAAAAACAGAGAAAGGTGGATTGGAAACTACATCTATTATAGAATTCCTCATAGGGATTTTGAAGATTATACTTTCAATCACTTAAGCACGGTGAAAATGGGAGGAGCCCCTTGTCAGATCGAGCCCAGCGAGGACCCGGAGTGGAAGAATAATGAAGAGCTTTGGAATCTTCTCAACCAGGGAGGCATCACAAATTTTATTGAGAAGATACAGGGTCATGACCAAAGCATTTCCATGTAATTTGTGAAGGATTGGAAGGACCGCAAAGTTGAATATGGTGGACAGAAAATTTTGATCAATGAAGAGTTAATAGCAAGCAACAGGCCTTGGAATGGATGGATACCATTTTTTTAATAAAAGGATTGATAGGGCTGCTGAGGAGAGGAAATTTGTTGAGGGTAATGAGAAATTGGTCTTTGTCATGGTGGGTTTATAGGTCAGCTCTATCCCTCCACTTTTGACGAGATCACACGTATGATGGTGCGATACATCTCTTTGGAAGGGAGATTCGTCACAGTGCCCTCAAAACATCTTGTGTTCCTCAATCACTTCCGCAAAAGTTTCACGGTATGTTTCCCTCATTATTTTCTTAATTCTCTTAAGCACTCCATTTTGGAGTTCCAAAAGCATACTCGTGTGGTCCCTCTGCATCAAGGTCTCATTTTCTTGTTGCATAAACTTTGTCTTCTTAAGTTTCTCGGCATTCCAACTTCCCCCATCTCTGTTCCATCTTTTCCCCTCACCGCTACCGCTACCCCCATCACCATTGTTTCTACCCCTTTTCCTTCCTTCTCAGCTCCCCTGTCATCCCCCCCACCTATGCTCCCACCCCCTTCACCTCCACTTCGACCAAACCTATAACTAGGTCTTCTAAAAGACTGAACTAGGTTAGGGAACATTCCTCAGACTTGGAGGTTTCTCATAATCTCCTTCATATTAGCAGTACTGGTTCACAGGAGGCACACACCGAGAGCTCCACAAAAAGGTTGGAAGCCTTAGAAGCAGACATGTTGCTGTTGAAAGAAGAAGTTAAAAACTTGGCTAAGCAAAAAGGTAAGAGGAAGAAGGAGGAGGAGGTTGATATTGACAATAAATAGGTTGAGGATATCTACAAAAACTAAACTCCCTGGACAACCGTCTAGGGAAAGCCAAGACTCACCATGACCATAATATGGCTATATTTAGTGCAATCGAAGAATTTATTGAGCAAAGCATGTCCGCAGCATTTCTAATCTCAGTGGAATACCAAAAACTCTTTGGGGCACGGAAAAGGAAAGCAAACAGACCATTCAACAACTGGATATTTCTGACTCTACTCATATGATGACATTGGCTATGTTCACCTCTTAGCAGACTATTAAATCCAGAATCGACAAAGCCGCCAAGAAGTAATTGTGGATCTGCGCTACTCTTGCTACCTTCCTTCATGTTTTTTCTATTTTTGGCTGCTCTTCTGCAGTGTTCAAACTGGTTTGATGTTTTGGGGTAGCTGATCTTTGGTTGCCTTGGGTTTTATGTCTTATCGGATCTTGATCCTTCTTGTAATTTTTTTCATTCCTATTAAGCTTCTAGGCCCTCTTTGTATACAAGGGTATATTACCTTTCAAAAACTATTTACCAATAATAAAAAAAAATGAAAGGGGGTAACACATCACAAATAAAATACATGCAAACTTAATAAAAAAAGAAACACATTAAAGTATTACATGAAATCCCTTGGTCACATTTTAAAGGTGATTCCCCCATGAGAATCCCTAACAAATACAACATACAAAAATTACAGTTGCCATGGTGACCTCGTTGAATTCATCTAGAATTCTAATATGGTTAGTCTCTAGTCCCCCTGACATTGTTTTGATTTTTAACCTACTAAATGCAAATACCTCCTTTGGCCCCGTGGCTACATCGGACATCCAAAATTATATAAACAATATCTCAAAATTATCTAAACACACAAATCACAACAATATCATTAATTCAACATTATCATTTTTATTTTTATTTTTTATTTTATTTTTTATTTTTAATTAAATAAATCAACTATATCATCATTAGTAATATTCCAACTAGGTCTACTCAAACATCCAATGTCATAAGTCCAAATCAATGTCCATAATATATCCATGTCGAAAGTATATCATCAACCACATATAAACATGTCTCTAGTAATCATTAACCATAATGACTTGAATCCAGATCGATAATAATCCATGATCTAACATCTAACCATCATACTAAAACAAAACATAGTAGTGTCCATAATATGATCAATAGTATTAAAATCAAGTATAAAAAGTGTCGAAGGGAAGTGGGAACTACATCCCCTCCCCTTAGACTCGACTTCCTCCCGGAAGTCACTAGAAAAAATGTTGAAACTACACTCATAATCTTTGTGGCATCCTCCCAAGTGGCTGCGGTCTCATCGTATTTGTCCCCTTTGTACCCATACCTAATCAATCTCTCCCTCGAAGGCCTAAGGTCCTACGATCTATGATATGGATGGGCTCTACCATCACCTTCCCCTGATCTTGCACCTATAATGATGTCTAGTACAACACATGAGAAGGACCTACAATGTACCTCCTAAGGACAGAAATAGGAAACACATCATGTATGCAAGACAAGCTGGGTGGCAATGCTAGGCAGCAGTAGGCCAAAGGGTTGATACGCTCCAAGATCTCAAAAGGTCCAACGAACCAAGGGGCTAACTTAGAAATTTTTCCATAGTAGATAGGGATCTTGTGTGGTCTAACATGAAGGAACACCTTCATGCCCATATCAAAGCTATGATAAATCCTGTGCTGATCTCGCATACTTCTTTTGCCTATTTTTTGCCTCCTGTAATCTCCGCCGATCAACACTACCTACCGCTCCATGTCCCGCAAAAGAGCTGGTCCAAGGGATAATCTATCCTCCAACCTATCCCGATTAAGGGGTGTCATGCACTCTCTACCATATAATGCCCGAAAAGGATCCATGCCTATAAAACTCAAAACTATTATTGTAGGAAAACTCCACTAAGTACTGTGTACTCCTCCCACTTAGACTACTTGATCCATCACATACATCCCGAGCATATCCTCCAAAATCTAATTCACTCGCTTTAGTCTGGTCCATCTATCTTAGGATGATATGCTATGCTAAAATTAATCCTTGTCCCAAGGACATACCGCATGGTAGTCCGAAGTGTGAAGTGTACAAAGGATCGTGGTCACAAATGATCTTCCACGGAATCCCATGCAACCTGACAATCTCATCCAAATAAACTCATGCCACTACTCTGGCTGTATAAGTGGTCTTCATTAGAGAAAAGTGAGCCACTTTTGTCAATTTATCAACCATGACCATAATGGCATCATGGTGATATCTCGACATATGTAGTCCAACAATGAAATCCATGGAAATGGTGTCCCACTTCCATTCCGGTATGACATGAGGATAAATAAGACCCGCTTGATGTTGATGCTCGGCCTTAACCCTTTGGCACTCTAAACACCATGACACAAACTTAGCCATGTATCGATTTATTCCTCTCCATTGGTATAAGCTGTCTCAAGGTAGCGTGCATCTTCTTCACCCCGAGATGTCTTTGAATAGGGTGCACGATGTGCCTCTATCAATATGTCTGCCTCAATCCTCCATCTCTGGGAACATATATCTAGCCTCTATGTCCGAGAAGACCATATACCTCTAAGTTAAAACCATCAAACTTCCCTCAAGGGGTCTGCGACTCTATCTCGCTTGAGCTGCAATGTAGAAGTTGTCAAGAGGAATATGTTGAAGAATCCTACTCCAAATTTTTTTGCTCACCTTTGTAGTGGCCATAGCCACGTGTCTCCATCTACCGAGAGCATATGCTACCACATTCTCTTTCCCCTTCACATGCTCCATCTCCATGTCATACTCACAAAGTAACTCCATCCAACACCGTTGTGAGCATTTATATTGGGGTGTGTGAAGAGGTGGTGAAGACTCAAATGATTTGTCCCGAGTGTGAATGTTCGTCCAAGAATAAAATGTCTTTATCTAACAAAGGCATGCACCACTTCCACAAGATCAAGATCATGGGTAGGTTAATTAAGCTTGTGATCCTTGAGTTTATGAGACTCAAAAGCTATAACCCTGTCATCCCGCATCAACACACCTTCAAGCCCTACTAACGAAGCATCTCGTGAAAAAAGAACTCACCTTGTGGATCTGGCACTGCAAGAATGGGTGCTATAGTGAGGCACTCCTTCAGTGTCCTAAAGGCCTACTCACATCTTTCCATCCAAACAAACTTCTTCCCTTTCCTCTAAAGGGAAGTGATAGGGTGTGCAATCCGAGAAAAGTCCTGAATAAATCTCTGGTAGTAACCTACTAAACCGATGAAGATACGCACCTCAGTCACTGTAGTGGGTGTTGGCCAATCCATAATGGATCTAATATTGGAAGGATCGACTGCGATACCTTCCCTAGAAATGATATGACCCAAATACTGCACCTCTGTCTGGAAGAAAGCACACTTCTCCAAGTTCCCGTAAAGCTGCTGCTCTCAAAGACACTAAAGAACCTATCGAAGGTGCCCCTCGTGCTCCTCATGTGTATGCGAGTATATCAAAATATCATCTAGGAAGATGAGTATGAAGTGATCTAAGCAGGTCTTGAATATCCCATTCATCAAACTCATGAACATTATGGGGGCATTAGTCAAACCAAAAGGCACCACTATGAACTCATAGTGCCCATATCTCATACGGAAAGTAGTCTTATGAATGTCCTCCTCTCGAAATCCTCAAATAATGGTAGCGACTTTAGATCAATATTAGAGAACACCGTAGCTCCCTTCATTTGATCAAACAAGTCATCAATGTGAGGAAGAGGATAATGATTCTTGATCGTTACCTTATTCAACTGGCGGTAATCAATACACAACCGTAATGATCCATCCTTCTTCTTCACAAAAATCACCAAAGTGCACCCAAAAGGGATACACTAGGATAGATAAGACCCTTCTCCAAAAGGCCCTCAAGTTGCAACTTGAGCTCATAGAGCTCCAGGGTGGTCATCCGATAAGGTACCCATGAGATCGGCTCTGCTCCAGGAACTAGGTCTATGTGGAAATCAATCTCATGTGGGGGTGGCATACCCGGTAGCTCCCCTAGAAAAACATAAAAAAACTCTCTCAATATGGGATGATCATCTAGCGATGGTCCACTAGACCCATCCTCTAACTCTGTCACTAACTGTAATAGCATACATCTAACAACCCCATCACACACACCGCTTAAGTTGCATAGTGGAAATGGTGTGAATAGAAATGGGTCTCCTGACTCCCGAGATTACCAACTCAACTCCCAAATCATCTACACAAGATATATTCTTATGATAACAATCCATCCTAGCCCTATGTGTAGTTAGCCAATCCATACCTAAAATGACTCCATACGAGCCCAAAGGAAGAATATGAAGATCAAGGTAGTGGTGAAGGGTCCCAAATCCACTACACATTCCTTGACTAAGGATTCTACTGAGATCTTGGCTCTAGAAGCCATCTCGACATCCCAACTAAGACCCTGCCTAACTGCCACCAGCCTGCATCGCTCTACTAAAGATGGTGTAATGAAAGAATCAGAAGAACCAGAATCAAACAATATAGAGGTAGGAATACCACCAATGCTACATGTGGTCTCAATGAATGTGCTCTGGTGCTCTGCCTAGTAGTTCTCAACCACTGCATAAATCTTGTGGCTGCGTCCCATGTCACCAACTATCGGCTTAGAAACTGGTGCCTTACCCTTGTTAGGGTTCTGAGGGAAATCTCTCCAGAAATGTCCAACTACTCCACATCCAAAGCAACCACCTGATCCTCTCCAAGGAACAACACCATTAGAATGTGCCATAAAAGTAGGTGTTATGGATCCCGATGATCCAACTATAGTTTATTGTAGCCTCTGTTATTGACCTCCTACTAACAAAGCTCTAGGTACACCCTGTGTCTTGATGGGACCCCAGGAGGAGGCCTTATACTTCAATCTCTCTATGCATCGCTCTCCGAGGAGGTCTATATGGTGGGCGGGACTATTGTTGTTGTGGCCTAAAATGAGAGTGTCTTTGAATGCTTACCACCATAAGGGAGAGGTGTTGAAACTATCGATCTACCGTCCTACATCTACTGAATGTGGCTCCTGACTCGGTCTCTAGCCTACTGGGTTTTACCCTGAGTCTCCTCTGCAATATAGGCCTTCTCAATGGCCTCTGCTAAAGTCTGTGGGTAGTGAATCCATACTGCCCCTCCAATGTCCAAATTCAGGCCCCAAATGAACCTGTGAATCTACACCTATTCATTCTCGCATATACTCTACATACTGAAGTAAATCTAGAAATCTAATCTCATACTCTGCCATCTTGAAAGGGTAACCTATCGGAGGTCATGGAACTCGTCAATCCTCTACTGGATCAACCTCCGTGATAAATAACTGCTCCTGAATCTCTCCTCAAACAGCTCCCAAGTCATTGTCTCTGAATCTACATGTAGCTTCTACTCCTCTATCCTCCACCACACTCCTGATCCATCCCTCAAGTAGATGAATCACAACACGAGATTTCATGTTGCTAGAAGAAGGACAAAGCTTAAAGCAACCACTCAATCTCACTAACCAGGCCTCTTCCTAAAATCCACCTATATCACCTGAGTAGTGTGAGGTCCTAAGATTTAGGATCTCCCTGATGTGATCCACTATTGTGGTCTGTCGGCCTCTAGGTATCTCTGCACGCTCATCCCTAAGCCTAGGGCTCGAGACCTCTCTCTATGCTCGGAACCATCACCCCTGTCTCCTAGGTGGTGACTCTACTCCGGTTTACTCAAGTATAGGAGTTCTCTCCTCTATTCTCCTCACTAAAATGAGGAGGTACTTGACCCTCGATGGAAGGAGCTCTATCAATACTAGTTGTCTGCCCTCCACCTAATCCTCCATGTAGAGCAGCATTAACATCCTTAAGAGTCTGTAGAATCTGAGGTAGAATGGTTGGTACACCCTGATCTTGGTGGTGGTGGTGGTGGTGGTTCTGAGTCTCTGTGAAGGTTCCTCTTACTCCTTCTACACCTCCTACATAGACAAAAGTGAGAGTCAGTTCATTTGCTAAGTTATACAACTTCCATGTTTACTAAAAACCTACAAATTCTTGCTAAGTTGTTTTCTTGATTTACAGTGTGCTAGGTTTAAGTTTTCATGTCTCAAGTTTCCTAGTGTGCCCAATGGTCCAAGCCTTTGAACCACTGCTCTGATACCAAGTTGTAATGCCCGCTTCAAACTACCACTTGAGACCAAGAAACAAACTAGGATTAGCTAGGAAAATTATGGAATATTTTTTTTTTTATTTAGAGTGTTTACAAAGAGGGTTACAAGATCACAGTTAGCAAAAACTAGATAAGGATTAACAAGTAAGACTAACTTACAAAAATTACTTCAAGCAACTAATATCAACAAGGCACAAGGTCAAAACAAGAGGTTAAATTCATCACTTAGGTTAGGAGAGTGAAATCTCACTCATCTCTATCCTAACAGGATTATAGGGTTCAAATTGATTTTTCACACACTTAGAGCCATCAAAACTTTCCTAAATCATGCCCATTGGATAGGAAATTCTCTCACCTTTCCAACCATATAAATAAGTCCTCCTAACTCCTTATAAATCTCAAGTTATGGCCGACGGAGTTCTAGGGAGAAATTTTCCCTTGGGGAGTCCGCGGGCTTAGGGAGAAATTTTTCCCTTGAGCAGTCGGCGGGGTGGGGAGGAAAATTGAGAATTTTCCTCTTGGAGTGTAAGAGTGCAATATGCCTCTACGTTCCCATAGGTCTAATAGGGAAGACACGTGTCACTTTCCTGATTACGCGGGGAAATGCGTAGCGGCGGAGCACTTTAGGTTTTGGAGATTTTAGGCCAAAATCCCAAGGGTAGAAATGGATGCACACCTTTGCCAAGGAGAAACCCATGCCATTTTTAAAGTGCCTATTGGTCGCGGGTTAGTGGAGCAGTGGATAGATTTAAATTTTTGTGCCAAAAGAGTTTTAAAGTCAAAAAGACTTGCGCGGGCCCGCGCGTCCACTAGGACACGTGTCAACACCTCATTCATTGCGGAGGTGCGGGGCCATGGAGGAAAAAGTGAAATTTTTCCAAAGGAGTTAAATGGTTAAGTTTTCAATTTTATTCCATGCGCCCACCAAGCCACATGTCAGCACGTGATTGGCTGCGGGGCCATGGGTTTTGGGGAAAAATGGAAGAATTTTTCCAAAGTCAAATTTTCGAAAAGTCAAGTTTTCAAAAGGATCCACCCCTCCAAACTGCCACGCCACACAACCTCCGATTAGTTCAAGGGTTACGGGGCCATGAAATTTTTTTAGAAATTTTGCCAAAAGTTAAATTTTGATTTTTATATAGTTAGATTAATTTTTGGATGGTCATTTTGAAGTAAAACTTCAAATGGCCATAACTTTTGATAGAAATGTGAGTTTTGGACAAACAGGGACTTTCTGGAAATATATCGAGTCCTCTTTACATAGAAATCACCAATTTTGGATTTTGATGAAGTTTAGGGTCAATTTTGTAAAAACGATCTATAGGCTTTTAATTTGGAAAGCGGCATTTTTCCAACTTCTCGATTCAATTAAATTTTAACTCCTCCTTCACTCCACATGTCAAATAGAAATGGAGGATCAGTCTAAGGAGGGTTTAGAGTGTTTTAGTGAAGTCAATTTGTCCAATTATGCAAGTTTACATTTTTCTCGGCAATAGACGGAAAAATGACCTTGCAAGCTCCGAATTGAATCCTATTAAGTTTTGGAAGTTCATTCTTAACTATTAGAGTGAATTAGAGTTCCTTAGGTCCTCTTAAATGTGAATTTCAAAGTTTCATAACTTATTGTTGAGTATAAGTCTAAACTACTCATTTTTAATAAAACGTGAATTGCCAGAATGAAGTTGTAAATCAATGAATTGTTTCTTTTAAGTCTGCATGCCAATTTATCAATTAAAAGTGTGTATAGTTTCTAACTTGTGTCATATAATTTCTTATTAAGTATTCTATTCAATTCTAAGTTAGATTAAAGTTTAGATTTCAATTCAAATATGCATCTTGCAAGCATTGTCTATCATTTCCACGCATTCTTTCTTTTCTTTTCAACAACAATCAATTTTTAATAATAGTTCAAATCAATTATGCAATACACTTTTACAACTTTCCTTTCTATTTGATTTCAAAATATAGTTTACAAGATACATATACATTCTACTAATACACATTTTCTTTTCACACGGATATATCATTTCAAACAAGAACTCTAATTCAATACAACAATACAATTTTTAGAAAGGAATGTATTTAATTTATTGATTTCACACTACAACATTACAACTTCATCCTTTCCTTGACTTTCAATTAACAAAATACAAAACATATCTCATCCTGTCACGTTATTAACAAGACATAGTATGAAATAATAACTCTTTGCATTTCATAAATGAATCTCTATCTTTTCCTTTACATTACAAGGTGCCTTCTCATTACAAATAATAATACAATTCATCCACTTATAGTGGGAAGTTAATAATGAATTTTCTCAAAGGAAGGGACTGTCAAAACTATATTTTCTTCAAGCTCCAAAACAAAAACATGCAAATTTCTTCACCTTTTCATCTTGATCACAACAAGGAAGGGGGAAAGGCAACACTCTCCACCCAACCAAGACATCCAATGGGAAAGGAGAAGCCATCTTTCCCCATTGGCCCCCGAGCCCCAACCATATTGGAATAGAGAATGAACATCAACACATGGCAACAAGGCTTCTTTCACAACAAACAACATTCACATTGCATACAACATTAATAAAATACACAGTCCAACAAGACAACAGTTCCCAACTGCATTTGCAAACATACACACAATACATAGGCTTGGTCCAAACAAGCCAACAAGAGCAAGAACTATGGGAACTCCTTATGCCTCCCAATTTGGAATTGGGCATCCACCAAAATGCATACCACCAATAAACATATCAAACCCATAAACCTTATATCTCCCAACCCCTCCTTATGCCCCCCAAGTTTATCCCTTATGCCCCCATAGTAAGAAATGCAAGAAGTTTCTTTTCCAAGGTGGATCCCAAACCAAAACTCCTCCTTAATAAAATAGTTCCCTTGGCAATCCCTTATGCCCCCATATGAAATCCCCATAGCCTTCTCCTACACCATGCCCTAAGCATTCTACCCAACCAGCCAAGAATGCAAACACAGACACCATTCAAAAATGCATGCAAGAGAAGGAAAACATTTAAAACACTGCTCAAGATGCCTACCTCTCCATAATGGATTTTGTTCCAAGATCACAAGCTTTCCACAATGTCAAAGTGTAGTCTAAAACTAGTAAAGTATAAGTATGTAAAAGACTCCAAGCTTCCTCCACAACAAGCTCCAAACAACAATAAAAATTTGACCCAAGGAGGAAGAACAAAGTTTCAACAACAAACAAGAGGAGAATTCAAATTTTAAAGGAGAGGAGAGGAAAGGATGATGTGGATTCCAAGTGGGATGCCATATCATTCTTACTCAACCCCAAAAAGAGAAAATCAACTTCACAACTAAACAGAATAAATGGAGATGATAATCAACTTACACACTCAAAGTTTTCAAAAGGGTCCACCCCTCTAAAGTGCCACATCACAACCTATGATTAGTTACAAGGGTTGTAGGGCGGGGAATTTTTGGGAAATTTTGCCAAAAGTTAAATTTTGATTTTTATATAGTTAGATTAATTTTTGGATGGTCATTTTGAAGTAAAACTTCAAATGGCCATAACTTTTGATATAAATGTGATTTTTGGACAAACAAGGACTTTCTGGAAAGATCTCAGAGTCCTCTTTACACAAAAATTATCAATTTTAGATTTTGATGAAGTTTTTAGGGTCAATTTTGTAAAAATGATCTGTAGACTTTTAATTTGGAAACTAGCATTTTTCCAACTTCTTGATTCAATTAAATTTTAACTCCTCCTTCACTCCACATGTAAAATAGAAATGGAGGATTAGTCTAAGGAGGTTTTAGAGTTTTTTAGTGAAGTCAATTTGTCCAATTATGCATGTTTGCATTTTTACGGCAATAGACGGGAAAAATGATCTTGTAAGCTCTTAATTGAATCCTATTAAGTTTTGGAGATTCATTCTTAAGCTGTTAGAGTGAATTAGAGTTCCTTAGGTCCTCTTAAATGTGAATTTCAAAGTTTCATAACTTATTGTTGAGTATAAGTCTGAACTGCTCATTTTTAATAAAACGTGAATTGCAGAATGAAGTTGTAAATTAGTGAACTGTTTCTTTTAAGTCTGCATGCCAATTTATCATTTAAAAGTGTGTGTAGTTTGTAACTGGTGTCATATAATTTCTTATTAAGTATTCTATTCAATTCTGAGTTAGATTACAGTTTAGATTTCAATTCAAATATGCATCTTGCAAGCATGGTCTATCATTTCTGCGCATTCTTTCTTTTCTTTTCAACAACAATCAATTTTCAATAATAGTTCAAATCAATTATGCAATAAACTTTTACAACTTTCCTTTCTATTTGATTTCAAAATATAGTTTACAAGATACATATACATTCTACTCATACACATTTTCTTTTCACACAGAGATATCATTTCAAAACAATAACTCTAATTCAATACAACAATACAATTTTTAGAAAGGAATGTATTTATTTTATTGATTTCACACTACAACATTACAACTTCATCCTTTCCTTGACTTTCAATTAACAAAATACAAAACATATCTCATCCTTTCATGTTATTAACAAGACAGAGTATGAAATAATAACTCTTTGCATTTCACAAATGAATCTCTATCTTTTCCTTTGCATTACAAGGTGCCTTCTCATTACAAATAATAATACAATTCATCCACTTAAAGTGGGAAGATAACAATGAAATTTCTCAAAGGAAGGGACTGTCAAACTATATTTTCTCCAAGCTCCAAAACAACAACATGGAAGTTTCTTCACCTTTTCATCTTGATCACAACAAGGAAGGGGGAAAGGCAACACTCTCCACCCAACCAAGAAATATAATGGGAAAGGAGAAGCCATATTTCCCCATTGGCCTCCTAGCCCCAACCATATTGGAATAGAGAATGAACATCAACACATGGCAACAAGGCTTCTTTCACAACAAACAACATTCACATTGCATACAACATTAATAAAATACACAGTCCAACAAGAAAACAACTCCCAACTGCATTTACAAACATACACATAATACATAGGCTTCGTCCAAACAAGCCAACAAGAGCAAGAACTATGGGGAACTCCTTATGCCTCCCAATTTGGAATTGGGAATCCACCAAAATGCATACCAAAAATAAACATATCAAACCCATAAATCTTATATCACCCAACCCCTCCTTATGCCCCCCAAGTTTATCCTGTATGCCCCCATAGTAAGAATTGCAAGCAATTTCTTTTCCAAGGTGGATCCCAAATGAAAACTCCCTCCTTAATAAAATAGTTCCCTTGGCAATCCCTTATGCCCCCATATGAAATCCCCATATCCTTCTCCTACACCATGCCCTAAGCATTCTACCCAACCAGCCAAGAATGCAAACACAAACACCATTCAAAATTGCATGCAAGAGAAGGAAAACATTTAAAACACTGCTCAAGATGCCTACCTCTCCATAATGGAGTTTGTTCCAAGATCACAAGCTTTCCACAATGTCAAAGTGTAGTCTAAAACTAGTAAAGTATAAGTATGCAAAAGACTCCAAGCTTCCTCCACAACAAGATCCAAACAACAATAAAAATTTGACCCAAGAAGGAAGAACAAAGTTTCAACAACCATAAACAAGAGAAGAATTCAAATTTTAAAGGAGAGGAGAGGAGAGGATGATGTGGATTCCAAGTGGGATGCCACATCATTCTTACTCAACCCCAAAAAGAGAAAGTCAACTTCACAACTAAACACAATAAATGGAGATGACAATCAACTTACACACTCAAAATTAACCCATACTTTAACAAGGACTGAATTAAAAACTTGTAAGGGAAGTGCAATAAAAACTTACACATAGTCATTTCAAAATATAATTAGAAATTATAATTTTGACTCCAAAACCATAGGTATGGTTTTTGGATAATTTTAAAAGGTGTGGGACAAGTTTAACTTGTCCCACAAGCCTCAAAATGAAGCCCTCAAGGAAAACTTCGAATTCCTTTGAGGATGAAGTGTCCTACACTCCAAAATATGACTTACACAATCTTTCACATTACTTACACATATTATTACAAATTCTTACAACATGCATTATTATCTATGACTTCATTTATTACATTCTTTTGACATAAGGATTTATTTATTTAACACATGGTTATACATAACATAAACCCAAATCAATTAACAACTAATGAAAGGGGGTAACACATCAAAAATAAAATAAATGCAAACATAATAAAAAAGAAACACATTAAAGTAATACATGAAATTGCTTGGTCACATTTTAAAGGTGATTCCCCCCCATGGGAATCCCTAACAAACACAACATACAAACAATTACAGTTGCCATGGTGACCTCATTGAATTCATCCAGAATTCTAATATGGTTAGTCTCCAGTCCCCCGACATTGTTGTGATTTTTAACCTGCAAAATGCAAATACCTCCTTCAGCCTCGTGGCCGCATTAGACATCCAAAATGATATAAACAACATCTCAAAATCATCTAAACACACAAATCACAACAATATCATTAATTCAACATTATCATTTTATTTTTATTTTATTTTATTTTATTTTATTTTTAATTAAATAAATCAACTATATCATCATCGTAATATTCCAACTAGGTCTATTCAAACATCCAATGTCATAAGTCCAAATCAACGTCCGTAATATATCCATGTCAAAATTATATCATCAACCACATATAAAGATGTCTCTAGTAATCATCAAGCATAATGACTGAATCCATTTCGATAATAATCCATGATCTAACATCTAACCATCATACTAAAACAAAACATAGTAGTTTCCATAATATGATCAATAGTATCAAAATCAATATAAAAAAGTGTCAAAGGGAAGTGAGCACTACACAATAATACCTTCCTCGAAGGATCTTGTGTGCAAAGTGACCATTATTGAAAAATGTCCACCACATGCTTGGTCATGGTATGATTCAAGCAACTTTTCTTGTTGCTATTTATCTACGCACCTAATGAAACAACCATCTAGGCCTCTTTTGTAAAGCACATGATTCCATATTACAAATTTAGATGCCTTCAACTTGAGTTTTCTCCTTTGCTTGTAATCAAGATAATGAGGGAATTCTCCATAAGTCAGGTAATAGGAAATATCAACATACCACTCATCAGTAGTGGTGACAAAGAGAACCTCTGGGTTGTCTTCTGAAAAAGTTGAGCAAGCACAATTTCTTTCGCCATGTTGAACTTTGAGTGATCCATCTTGAGAAAACAAATTGCACAAGCCATTTTTCCTTACCAAATTTGAGGTTTGAATCTCCAAGTCATTTTCTTGAGTCTTTGTAATCCAATTTCCTCTCTTAGCTCTAGGATATTGCTATGTCAAGATGGATTTTATTGCATTTCCAGGGACTATCACCACCATATGGGAATTGAGGATGTAAAACCTGAATTTTTTTACAACCTTGACCACTACAAAGGCATGCTTCTCCAATTGGCTGTATTTTAGCTCATGATTTTTCAAAGGACAACTCATGAAAGCAATAGGTGCTTCCACACCTTCATCATTTTTCTAAATGAGGATGGCAGAGAGTGTATGTTCTGATGCATAACAATACACGATGAATTATTTTTTTAAAATATGGAGATACAAGAGTCAGAGCCTTGGCAATGGATTTCTTGATCTATTCAAATGTTGCCTTCCCTTCATTATTCCATTTGAATTTTTCTTGTGGTTTCATCATGGAAGTGATGTGCTTCATCAACTCAGCAAACTCAGGCACAAAACAACGAAGAAAGTTCACCTTTCCAAAGAATGAATGAACTCCTTTCTTACTTTTGGGAAGGGATAATTCTTGAATGGATCTAACACTCTCATGATCAATGTGTGCTCCATGTTTGTTCACAAGGTGCCCTAATAATTTGCCTTTTGTGACTCCAAAAATGCATTTTTTATTATTTTGTGATATGCCATGTTTCCTACACCTTGCAAGTACATATTCCAAGTGATAGATAT
Source organism: Taxus wallichiana var. yunnanensis (assembly GCA_018340775.1). Lineage (NCBI taxonomy): Eukaryota > Viridiplantae > Streptophyta > Pinopsida > Cupressales > Taxaceae > Taxus > Taxus wallichiana. Next base: position 41,108,208 of record CM031234.1, read on the forward strand.
GATCTCCCCTCTTCTTTGAAACTATCTGTACAATACTTCAAATCTTTGAAGGCCAAATTCATCGCCCTTTGGAATGTAGCTTCACGCATTGATTAGGAAAAATTCATTCTGTTGTAGGAAAAAGTGCCCCAAGGTGTTGTAAAGGTTGTCTTGGTGTGGTCCTCCTCTACCACTTTGATTTGATTATATCCTAAGAATCCATCAAGTAATGAAAAATTTTCAGATCCAGTGACTACTTTTAGGATATGGTCCATGATAGGAAGAGGATAATTTTCATTTATTGATGCTTGGTTCAGGTTGTGAAAATATACACATATCCTTATTTCACCATTCTTCTTCCACACTGGCACAATGTTAGCCACCCATGTTGAATGGTGGATGGGAAAGATGATCCTTACATTAAGCATCTTCGTTACCTCCTCCTTGATGGTATCATCAATCTTTGGGTTGTACAACCTTTGTTTCTTCTGAAGGGCTTAATACCGCTTCTAAGGAATTGAGTGATGCATTTCCTTTGGCTGGAAGGATTTGAGTTCATCATAAGAGTAGGCCAAGACATCTAAGTATTTCTTGAGTAATGCAACAAACCTTATTTTTTCTTTAGGTGAGCAACATTTTCCAATATTGACCATCCTTGGCTCCTTGGGCACCAATGTTTTCTTTATCAAAATCAGTTGGGCACCGAGAAGATTGCTTTTATTTTTCTTGAATGAATTTGTCATGTTTGTCAAAGAGGTCTTCTAAAGAGACTAGGCCTTTGGTAATTTTGTTCCCTTTCAATTTGATTACTCCCTCATCATCAATCCCTTTAATTCCTTCTTTCTCTTCTTTGGGCACCACTTCTCGGTGTGGATTTTCACCTCCTTGAAGAAGAGATTATTCAAATTATCCCTTTTTCTCTAAAAAGGCTAGAATTTGGTTATCATCATTGAAGACTTGTCAATGATTTGCATTTTCGGCACACTAGTCCGAATACCATTTCAATGGTCATTTTTTCTTTACCAAAATAAAGATGAGGTGTCACTAGGGAAGTGTACACTGCAAGAGAATCAGACTTTTAATTTTTTTCCCTTGGAATAGTTTCAATGGAAAATGCATCAAAAGATTCAATGCAGTCCCACACTTTTTTTCGTAATGTCGGAGTCTTGGATTATTCACCTAATATTGCTGGTAGACCTACTTTACTACAACCTCTACATCACCTCGGCATCTCATTTTCTTTATTCCCATGTCCTCTACTACACTCATGCACGAGAGTAGTGCTTCATACTCTGCAAAGTGTTATTTGTATTATCATATTGCAGCTTATAGGAAAATGGGTACAACTCATTGGAGGGAGAGTACAATACTACACCATCTCCGAGAGCCTGCATATGGAATAACTACCATCAAATTCTATTGTCCAAATTTTAACTTCCTCTTTCTCCATGAGAAGTGGAAATTTCTCCTCTTTTCTTGATGTGAGGAAGTAGTTTCCTAGCCCACAATCTTGAAAGAGAATGTTTGCTTTTGGATCATGATATTTTCATCTGTGAACTTCATCTTTCTTCTTTGGTAGTAAATTCTTCATCTCACCTCTTCTTTGGGATAGTTTCAAATTACCAATACATTTTTATCTCTACACCGGTCTCTGCAGAAACTCCTACTCAATAGCATACCAAAGGATGTTGGGATGTCTGCTACCCAAGTATGGTTAGGAGCACCTTCTTGTCACGGAAAATCAGCTAGTGCTACTGCGTGCATCTTTGATTCTTCCTACCAATGGCACTTGTTTGTATTCCATTGAGTGAGATGCCATTTACCGGGTCAAGGTGAGGCCTAGAACATTTGTAACTTTGGCTATCATCACATTGTATGAGGCTCTGGAATCTATGATATAATTATTTAACTGGGAGCCTTTAATGAGGAGTAATAGGTAGAAAGGTTCAACCCTGTTGGTTTTGGAGGTACCGAGGGCTAGCATGTTTTGGGAAGGTGGTGTGGATGGTGTTGGTAGTAAGTATTTAGAATTAAGACTCAAGGATACAAGGTTACCACCATGAACTATATTGATGAACCCGTCAAACTGGGCAGGGTGTGTTTGTAGGTAATATTTTTCTAAGAGCTGGACTTTGGTCTTGTTTGCATGTTCCAAAAAGTCAAATGGGGTTATGGTGAGAAGGGAAGAGGCTCGGAAATGGAGGAAGATTTACGTGGTAGAGGCTTTGTTACTTTGGGTGTTAAATTCTCCTTTTTGGGTGAAGCAATTGGCTTGGAAGGGGGTGAGGGTGTCGCTTTTGGTTAAACCTTAGATGTTTTTGCAAGAACATCATTTAAAGGAGAATTGTTCCTAGAAAATTTTGAGTGGGGGAAGAATTAGATGACTTACTTGGCATAGTAGCATTATCCCTAACAACCGGTGATTCTGGTTTTTCTTTAGCCGACTCCATTGAAGGTGGTAATGGTGATCCTTTATCGATGATTTTATTTTGTGTGACCTTTGGAGGAGAATCTTATTTATTCCTCTTATCCTTTACCATAATCGTTGAGGATGAAGTGCCTTTCCTGGGTTGTGCATGAGTGAAAATAGCACATGAGAAACTTGGAGCTTCTTCATCATCCTTATATTCATCATCAACATACTCAATAAGGCCATTGTTCATATCAACTTCCTCGACCTCAAGATAGTTTTCATAGTATTCCATATTTTCTTCTTCAGTTTCATCAATTTCTACTTCCTCCTCTAGATCTTTGGTGTCACAGATGAGATGACATTGGTGGTGGTGCTTCAAGAGCAAGAAGATTAGGACGTGGAGAAGGCCTTGGCCTATCTGGAGGTCTGGTTTCCTTGAAGCATTCCACATTGTGATCTGAGATAGCTGCTTCTTCAAGGTAACCAAGTCATTTTCCATTTTTGAAACATCGGATCTATGGTGACAGAGTTTGAATTCTAACCTTTTGCTTTCCATTCGGGCATTTCACCTTTCCGAAAGGATTAGATCATCATCGTTTCTATTGCAAAGTCCGGGCTTGCCTCAATGTTCTTGGTTGGGCTCTTCTGAGGAAGAAACCTACTTTTGATGGTAGGGCACTGATAAAAAGCCTCTTCAAATTATTTTCAGGAGGCACCGCATCTTGAGGATCCTTCTTATCACTCTATCATATCTTACTATGAAGTCCCTCATTGACTTGGAGGTTTCTTTCTTCATTTGTACCAATTGGACTAAAAGATCTTGACAATATTTGGTACTCTTAAACTTATGTTTGAATGCACTTCTTATATCATCCCAATAGGTGACGGACCTTGGAGTTATCATGTAGAACCATTCGGTAGCTTTCTCTTGAAGTGAATCCACAAAGAGTCGGACCGACACATTCATCTTCAACACCCAACACTCCACAAGTAGTGATAAATGCTAATACATGCTCTTCGGGAAGTTGAACCATCCCCTCCGAATTTTGAGAAGTTTTTCTCAAGCCTCTCGGTAGCTCATGTAGTGGTTGAGCAAGAGCCGGTGGACCGATGTTTCCTCCCGTGGACCGGTGTTTCCTCCCCATGGTACATTAGGCCTACGGGCATCATGATCATGTTCACGTTCACGCTCATGATCACGATCCCCCATTCTATTTCTATTTCTATCTTCTAACCTTGCTAAGGCTGCATCTTCTGCTACTACTCTTTCATCTACCTTGGCTTGAAGTCTCTCAATTTCTTCGAGTTGAGCTCTTATTTCCTCTTCCGCTCTTGCTTCTCTTTCTCTAGCTTCTTCTTCGGTCTCTACGTCGATGAAATCTTCAAGGTTCTCATTGATGTATGGAAATTCACCATCTAAAGGATTGGCAACACTTAGGTTCCCAATGTGACCAGTTGTTTGAGAAGGAGGCTCTGGATTCTAAGTAGCTCTTATCTCCTTTGAAGTTCCTCAAAAATGGGATCAATTTTTCCTCCTTGTCTTTGTTTTCGAGTGTATCTTCTATATGCCAGCTTATAAATCTATGCTCTTCTTTGTGGTGTTGGAATTTGTCTTTGCCTCTCCAATTCAACAGTAGCGTTCTTCTTCAAGGTCCAGAATTCTTGTGGCAATGAAGTAGTGATTGGCACTTTGTCTATTATGCTAGATAGCTTCCCTCAAATCTAAAGCAATGTCTTCTTGGATGTGGAAGAGAAATTTGGTTCTTTCAATAGGAGGGTTTCCTGGAATAGTCATGATTTGAATCCATGTGGCTCATATAGCCATTCAAATTCTAGAAATTTTTCTTTTTTTTGAAATTTTTTAATTTTTTTCTTATCTTCTAGTCATAGTCAGGTACAGATGCTACTAAATCTATCCCGCGGTGGGAGCCAAAAAACTGTTGGCGAGGAATTTTTTGGGTGGAAAATTTTGTGAATTCCTTGCCAATGCTCTAGGAATCTAAGTCCCTCTACTTAACTAGTGTATCTAGCGTAAATGCATGCACGAAAAAAATGTGGATTTCTGTGGTGGCCTTTCGACTAGGGATACAACAAGGGCACTCCACTGACCCTGCGGTACATGCTTGTAGTTATCTGTAAGGGAGGAATTTGCTATGAAGGTGGGAAAGGGAGTGAGAAAAGAGGTAGGAGAACTAATGTTGCAGGTAGAAAATCATATTCTTGCACACACTAGTTAGAAACTTCATCACATGCACTAAATTTAGAGGAAACAAACCCCATGAAATGGTAACAAGACCAAATAGAATTTGATGAACACAAAGTACTAGGAAACCCTCTCAAAGAAAGCTAGAAACTCCTATTATTGTATTAAATCTTAAATAGAAGTTGTACATAGTGTAGAAATGGATGGAATTGTGAAAAAGGGGGGGAATGGAAGAAAATGGCTATCTCCTTTGTTCTCTCAAAGCACACTATACTCTTGATTTTACAAGATCAATCACCAACCTCATATAATGGCATGAAAAATCCATTAAATATCTTACAAGAAACATTACCACTTCTTCTTTATTCAAGAAATGGTTTACAATCTTTTTGATCATTTGCGTCGTTTTAGATTCTCGATTCACAAATAAATGCAAATGGTGGAAAAAACCAAACTTTTCATAATACAGCTATTACACTCATTCTCGTAACTCTTAATTTTAACCGTTCATCTTTCCTTTGAAACTTTAAACTAGAGCCATCCATGTGGGAGAAATTTATTGGAGCAAGCGTGGAGGATGCCTTTTACAATTTGTTCTCTGTTATCCCATAAAATTGGCAAGGGAAATTTTACTGAGATAACCATACCAAAATTTTGTTCCGATCCCTCGTTAGGGATCCCTTGTGTTTGGAACGTTGCAAAATCCCTTCTCGGGAAATCCAGTTTTCCGAACTTAGCTGTTTTTTTAGTCTTTTTAGCCGAGCGCATATAATGACTATGCAACATCAAAATTTGATGGGCCCCCTTTAAGCCTTTGGCGCATGCTTTCTTGTGTCAGTAGGTGTTTTGGTGCGCCTCTCTATGTTGAGTCTTTCCTGCGTGCGCCAAGGCGCATGCACCTTCTTGTCAACAGAACATTTGTTGCACCATTTTTGGTGTGCCCAGGGCACACATATTCCTATGTCGACACCACTCTCGGTGTGCGTAGGCACACGTATCTTCGTGTTGACAAGAGTTTTGGTGCGACAAGGGCACATGTTTCTCGCGTCGACGACTTCTTTGGTGCGCCACTTGAAAAGTTGGTGGCACATTTATTGCTACCTCACCTATAAATAGCGCATCTGCACTTGTCATTATCACCAATGCAAATCACATGATTTTCTCTCGTACCTATCTGCACACTGACTGTCACTTTCGAATTGCTTTGTGGACCCATTCACGCATTTCTTCGTTATAAATATCTGGGTAAGAGGTCCTCTTTCTTTTGTGCTTTGTGTTTGTGGTTTTTGGCTGCTTGTGGGTATGAATCAGATTGGAAAGATGAGAAATCATGTTTTTCCCCCCCTGCTGCTCTCTTTTCCATTCTTCCTCATGTTCTCCTCCCCTCTTTCCAGATCTGCTGGGAAGGGGATTCATCTGAAATGACTCGCTAAAACTCTTGTTTTAAGCCTCTTCATCACCCAAATGAACCTTGCAGAACAAGCTAAACCAAATGTCAAACCCCTCTCGAGGAGAATCAAACCTTGAAAAAGAAAATGCCTTTTCCTTCTCCTTTTGCGCATTGGCACACCATGCAACATCAAGAACAGTTGCGCCCTCTTGGCACATTTGTCACCCCTGTTACATCAAGAATAGCCACGCCTTTATGGCGCACTTCCCCCACTTGCTGCAAACGCTTTCCGTGTGCCCTCTTGGTGCATCAAACTTGAGTGCAACATTACAAATTCTGTGCCTTTGGCGCACCCAGCATCCATGTAGCAGTCTTTTCCTATGCGCCAAGTGTAAAGCTATAAACGGTGTAGGTGAGTCCCTCATCGCAACAACATCATGTTGTGCAGACCTTCCATGCACCGCACCAAGTTCCCCTACGGTGCATAAACATATGATGTTACACGCATTAAGCGTGCACCCTTTGGCGCATCCTGTACCCGTGTAACATGAAAATAATCTGCACCCTTTATAAAATAAATACACATGGCGCAGGCGCACTTGTGCTTACAGTAACAAAGAGTGAAACCCTGCAGTGTCTATGCGCCATGCGCCCTTCGGTGCTGATTTATCTCCTGTAACAACCCTTTTCCTATGCGCCTTACCTATTTAGCCCTGAATCATGCAGTATTCATGCGCCATGCGCCCTGAGGCCTCAAAATTGCTAACTCTTTCTTCTATCAGCATTTCAATGGAAAACCAAATAGCTGACATGGATTTCTTCAATTGGGTTTCACTTCTTATTCTTGCAGATCAGCAACTAAGTTCAGAAGAACATATGTCAACATCAAGCAAGAGACCTACCAAATCCAAAGGCAAGGCCAAGCTCACAGAAGAAGAAATGAAGTATAAGTATCAAAGGGTCAGAATGCCCGAGTCCCAAGCAGAATGTGACCTGGACATCAGAGACTCAGAGTTGGGTCATATCGATATGGAAGAATTCTGGTCCAGAACCCAGAAGGTCACAAGAAGTCCATGGATGGACAAGCTGATAGGTAGTGCCCTGCACTTTGCTGGAGGAATCCCAGTCAGTGCCGTTAACAATGAATTTATGATGGTGGTTGCCCGGTGCTACAATAAAGACACAAGATGTGTCGTAAATGAGAAGGGCGAGGTCATAATCAACCTCATTTCCCGCCACTTTGAGATAATACGAGGCATTCCTCATCACCGGCACTTTGTGGCCGTCACCAAGAAGATGCATTAAAGCACGGGATGACCATGAAGATCGGTGCATGCGGTGATGAATGAGGTCTATCTAAAAAATAAGAAGGTGGTGACCCGTTGGCCACAAATCATTCACCGCAGTGATTTTTCAGAGGAGCTCAGTGACACCATCACATTCCGAGGGGTGTTTGGGCTTCCGACACCCACTATTTCCACAAATGGATCTTTGCGATATTTAGAAACAATGAACAAAAATATGCCCGATCAACATTTTGAGTGGGGCGAAATCATAAGAAGACGATATCAGAGCAAGCTGCAACAATTTACCACAACTGGGAGGTTCTACATGAATTCCTATGTTGTTTATGCTGCAGCTTCAGAAAGGGACTACCCAGCCCTGATGCGGAGTGGGGTTTGGCCCCAAGTCAAAATTTATGAATACTATCCAGAATTGAAGCTGGAAAATAGCATCCCTCAATTTACAAAGATCAATGATGCATTTTTCTATTTCATCATCTACCTGTTGAGGCCGAATATGACTCACGGTCGCATGACCAAGAGCATAGTAGCAACCACAGAGAAATGGGGGGCCCTGTTCACTCAATTCCCCACGTTCACTTATCTAAGGGTGGCTAACTTCTTGGGAGAGCCAACTAGACTGCCAAGGTATGTTGGGCCCAAATTGATTCTGCTAGAGCTGTCAAGGCAGCTTGTCACCTACCATGAGAAATGCCTCAAGAGAAAGAAGGGTGGAACTCCTTTCCCCCTCACAGTGGGTAGGTATACATGTCTCACTCACCACAAGGTAAAAGACATGTTTGCAGAGCTGGAGCTACTGAATCTGAAACATGACTTCCCAGCAAGGCCTACCTTCGACCCAAGAAATTTTCTGCCAAGGGCTAAGCTTCATCCAATCCACATCCCTCAGATCGAGGACATCTACATTGACCTATATCACGAGGTTGAGCTCAGGAGGAAGGATCATTCTCACTTGGCCTTAGTAGAAATCATCCAGTACGGGGTAGCCATTGTCCCCAAAGGCTACCAAACTACTGAGGAGGAAGTGGATCAAGTGTATCTTGACATAGGTGGGGACGATTGGCCTTTTGCATTGATTGATAGAACCAAAGCACCTCAGACAATTGAGGAAAGGGTCAAAGAAACTCTGCGCAGAACAGAGCATTGGTGCCGAATGAACAGACTCATCTACCTCGGAGTCGATTTCACAACCTCTCCATTGGGTAACGCACCTCCTCGATCAAAACAGCAGCCTAAAGGCAAGGGTAAAGACAAAGAGGGTGAAAATAGAACCACTCAAGAGGAAGCTCCTGAAAGTCCTCCTTCCATTGCACCCGAACAAGTTGTAACTCTGGCTTCTCCAGAGAAAGAAGCGGAAGAAGATGTTCCAATAGGCCCATCCACTCAGGATGTCGCCACTGCTGCAACAACCGAGGTCCCTTCTGTCCCTTCTTCTTCTCCTCCTTCCCCTCCTCAAGTGACTCAAGCGACCATTCCTTTGGTCATGTCCTCTCCCCTTCTTCTACTATTCCTCCCGCTTCTTCGTCCATCTTCTCTTCTCTCGCGCAGATCTGTCCCCCTCCATTTCTTCCCTCATCTCTGAGCTCCCTTCCCTTCCTATGTCTTCCTCTCCTGCAGTATCTCTTCCTCCCGTGAGTGCTTCCTCGGCCTCCCTCTTGATGCCACCTCCAAGTGTCTCCACGTTTTTCCCTTCTACTACTGCAGCTGCCCCCTTCTCTGTTTCTGGCCCTTCTCCCATAAGTCCAGCCTGGATCTCCCAGCATCTAAGTCAATAGAAAAGGAAAGTTCCCATCGCTCCGATGGCCTTCTCCGTGATCCCATCCAAATGGGAAAGAAGAAGAAGCACATCACATGCTTCTCTCAAAGTGCTTCAGGAGAGAGGGTAATGGAGATCGCATACCCCAATCCTCTGAAGAATAAAAAGGATCTGTCTCTGATAGATTATACAGTGACTCAAGTCACAATGGGTACATCTTCTGAAAGCCTTCAGGGAGAGGCCCTATCTACAGTTGACACCCTCTGCAAGAAGCTTCAAGAAGAAAAAGAAGAGAAAAGGCTATTAAAAGAGAAAAATAAACATCTACTCCAAGCCTTACAGAAGATGGGCAGTGCACCTCCCACAACTGCTGCCGAGACTCCTGTGCCTCTGAGCCAGGATAAAATTAATGAATATGCAAAGATCGGCAAGCAGGGCATGGCAGTTTCACCTGGAGGAGCCAGATCCTCAAGGACAGTGAAAGAGTGATCACCAAGTTCTCTGATTTGTATCTGAACATCAACAAGGTGAATAAAGAGCTCCAAGTGTTAGCGGGACCCATATCAGAAGAGCTGGACCATGCTAGCTGCAAAGATGAGACCTTTCAACAAATGTTCAACCTGTCAGTCGAAGATCTAGTCAAGTTCGGCATTTTCGGTCATCCGTGGCCCTCAACAAAGTCATTTCCACTCTGGATTACCGGATGGATCAACTAGAATTCGTCCTTGAAAAGATCGATAAGGTAAATGAAGAAGCCCTGGACGTGATGCACCAAATGGAACAAATCATTCTCAACATGTCTCCAGGGTTGCTTACTCCTTCCTTCGCCTTAAGGAAAGTTGATGAAACCATTCAGATTTTCAAGGAAATTGTTTCGCAAGGGCTGGGGCCAGAGGTCACTTTTGATGCAGATTCCATCAATAACCTACTGACCTGTCGGGACTTCATCGGGTTCCTCATAGAAGTAGAGAAAGAATATTCCAAACTCCTAGAGAAGCTCATAGATGAGCGGGAGACTTGCGAGGTGATCAGTGAGCGACACAAGGATCCTTCCCAGGATCAACTAGAGCCCATGATCAGCAAGTTCATGGAATACCACGCCCAATTCCACATCTCGTCACTGGCGAGCAAAGAAGCAGGCTGCCCCCTTTCCACCGCAAGACGAGCGGCGACGATGAATAGTTTCTCTTTCTTCTTCTTCTCTCTCTTCTTCGACTTTCCTTTTTGTAAATATCTAGAGTATGTTGGCACAAATGATAACATCATCCATGTTGCACCATGGGATGATGTCATCCATCAAGTTGTCAAAAGTTAACATGACTTTAAGATATTTTGTAGATATTTAGTAAATAGGTGGTTGGTTCCTTTTTACCTTCCTTCTTCTCCTTCTTCTATAAATACTCAATACTTGTTGTATTGGAGTGGTAGTGGATATCTTTCAGATGAAAAATAGAAGTGAGGAGAAAATACTTTGAGCTTTTTGTAAAGAAAGAATTATTAATACAATATTTAGACTTTGTCTTTGAATACGTGTGTTATTTGCATTGGACCTTTCTTATGTTAGATCTCGTGTGTTTTTCTCATTGGATCTACTTTTGTTTTGTTGTCATTTATTCATCAGTATTGCTTTTCTCGTTTATGCAAGTAGGTTTGGCTCTATTTACTACCAATCCCAAAACATAAACCCTCTGACCTTTCTGCTTTGGAATTCATTTCTTTTCTTTCTTCGGATCTGATCTTTCTTCATCCTCTCTTCTTTTCCTTTCTTTCTGCAGTCGGAAACACCCTATTGGGATGAGATCCCAAACCCCGAAGGTAGAATATTGTGAGACTTGCATGATTCCGGCTGGTAGAATAGCAATAAACCAGTTTCGCTTTGCTGACTCAAAGAGGGGCTATGCCCTGCACACTATTGGCTCGTTTATCCATAGATCTACCCAAGCGTGCATTTTCGGACCAAAAATTGCCTTTTGCAGGAATGGCATTTTGGAACATTTTGGCCCACTCACCCACTTTTGATATGGTATGACACGTGGCTTCATTTGATTGGCGAAGGAGTCACGGGTCACTTTTATAATTTTACCTTTTTTCAATGCGGGCTCAAAAACACAAATTGCTCTATAGGCCCGCCTTCCCAGTTTGACCTTCAATGCGGGCTTGATATTTGAATTTTTCCTTTAAGCCTGATCGGGGTCACAGGTCACTTTATGGCTTTACACCTTTTTTACAAAGAGGCTCAAAAACACAAATTGCTCCGTCGACCCATTTCCCCGCTTTGAATTTCCAACGACGGGCTCAATATTTGACTTTTTCCTTTATGCTTGGTAGGGTTGTGGGTCACTTTTTAACTTTATGCCCCTTTAATGAAAAAGGCTCAAATTCTCAAATCTCCCCAATGATCCGCCTCCCCGCTTCGAGTCTTTTGATGTGGGCTCAACATTTGACTTTTTCCCTCTTAGCATGATCGGGGTTGTGGGTCACTTTGTGACTTTACGCCTTTTTTACAAAGAGGGTCAAAAACACAAATTTCTCCACCAACTCACCTCCAATTAGATATGTCCACGTACCCATGGATAATGTAGCCAAAATTTGACAGGAAGAAAACACCCATTAGTCACGACTATGGAAAAAATGTAGAGAAGAAGAAAGCTCCACCATCTTGCACCCAATTTTTAAATTTATTTCGTGAACCAAGGAATTGAAAACAATACAAGGTTTAATGATCCATGGCCATAGAAAAATTGACAATTTTATTCATATGAGGACACAATAAAATTTTCACACGTCTAGATAGGAAACCGAAAAATTTATCAAAATGTGCAAACTAAAGAGTTTAAACAACTTCAAAGCATGAATTTCTCTATCTTTTCAGACTTCCAACTTTACTTAAACACTCCTGGAGGGTGTGAGCTCAAAAATTTTGAATTTGACTTTAAAAATGAGGGGGGAATTTTGAGGGTGACAACAACCCCACATTAATATTAATTTAATTATTTATAATTAAATTAATACTCATCCTCACTTCATTCATTATTTAATCACCTTAATTAAAACCAATTTCCACCTAACCTAGACACCTCATTGTAAACCTATTTTTGGCATCTTTCTCCTTTACTAGGACTCAACATTCACTCCCCATAACTAAATAAGAATTGGTCCTACATACCTTAATGAACTAAGACTTAGTGCAACCCTAAAATCACATTCTTATTCTCACTTTAACCAAATTCCTAATCATAAAAGCATAACATTTCTTTTTGATCCATGAGAATAGACAAAGTTGGCCCAAAATGATTGCCAAGATCTGGCATTTTTAGTAAACCTAGGATTTCCTACCTTACCTGACACCGGTCAATCCTAAATGGACGCCGGTCACCCTAAACCATCGTCGGTTACCATATATTCATTTCAGTAACCTTGTTTTGGAGGTTGGCCACATTATAGAGTTTTAGAATGAATGATATTTGCATGCAAGCAAGAAATCGGAGCCCTTTCACACATCCAAACAACTATAACCAACACCAAGACTAATCAAAAGGTATTTTCATTCACGGTAGCATTCTGGGAAGCACTGCCATAACACTGAGCACCATTCCATAGATCAACCATCACCATTTTCCCGCCATCAAATCTGCAAAACACCGAGAAGAATCGTATCTCTAACCTGTATCATCTCATACTTGTTTAGATTATAAAGTTTTTTCATCTTTGTTTATCAGCATCCATTTGCATTTTTCATCCCACCCTTGTTACCTTACTATGAACTCAACCACCCCATCACCCATAATCATTTAATTGCCAATATTTGATTCTTGAATAGCTCTGGGTACCCCCAATATCTCCACAGACCTAACTATTCCCCTTAACATCTCTCGTTCAATCTCGGATAAACCCATAAAACCTACTTGTTGTATATATCTTCCCCAGGTAGATATAGACAAGCTGAAGAATATAGAAATCAAAGAAGCTCAAATCCCTGACATTTATCACCAAGGCGCACGAAAGGGCGCATGAAAATGGATGTCGATAGGAAAATGGTGCACCCAAGGCGCACATAATGGGTGCACGACACGAGTGTCGATAGAGGGAAATGGTGCGCCAAGGCGCACTGCATAATGGGCACACGACACGAGTGTCGGCGGGGTAAATGGTGCACACTTGGCGCATGACAATGGATGTCGACAGGGAAAATGGTGTGCCCAACGCACACATAATTGGTGCACGACAATGGATTTCGCAGGGGAAAGCGGTGCGCCCAAGGCGCACAGAATGGGCGCACGACACAGAGTGTCAACAGAGGAAACGGTGTGCCCAAGGCGCACAGAATGGGCGCACGACACGGAGTGTTGACAGGGTAAATGGTGTGCCCTTGGTGCATGGAAGAGGATGATGACACACACATGAATGCGCCCTTGGCGCACCTTCAAGAGGCACAACATTTTGAGCGCTGACAGGAAGCAGACCCTGGCGCAGATATTCAGATGGCCATAACTTTTGACTGGGAGCTCAGATTCATGCAAGGTTGGACTTTTCGGAAAGCTTACGAGGTCCTCTATCCAACTACGACTAGATATATTTAATTAGATGAGAAAAATTCTTAAAAATGCAAAATACAGTTCGCCACTTTTGGGTTCGCTGGGTTCTCACCTACCATCATTATGAGATGAGTTAAGTGCATCTACGGAGGTGGTTGGGGCAAATTTCAAATTCCTCTCTCTTTTCTCTCTCTTTCTTCCTATAAATTGTAAGGAGGGGCTTCTTTCTAAAGATTTTACATTCTTGTTTTGGCCCCTCCCTTCTTCTCTTTGGCGAGTGGAGTTGTGGAGCTCAAACCTTCCATTTGGGCGTAATGCAACCTTTGCCTATTGGCATTTTTTGCAGTGTATTGTATCAAACCTTTGAGCAAATAAATGCATGACTGTGGATGTTTCTCAACCCTCTATGTGTTTCATTTTGCATCCTCCTGATCTTTCACTGTGAATATGTTTATCCGTGCATGATATTGCATTGCATTTCTATGGTTTGTGTTTATTGGCAAAACATATGTTCTTCATACCTCGGTGCATCACCTCCGTAGTTTAGGTTTTATTTTTATGCATTCTCTACCCTGTCTCCTTGGTAAGTTAGATTAGGTTTTGGTAAAACCTCTACATTTTATTCGTGCATCTGAACAGAGGAATAGGAGCCGGCCTTCATCCGGAGAGCTTTTCCGATTTCGCAAGGTCCCACACTTGGGAAAAGCTCCATGTTGTGCAATCACACTGAGACTTTCAACCCATCGTGTTGCAGACATTCAGGGGTGCTGTGATTCGACATCAATAGTTTTGGCATGCCCGGTGGGAGCAAGAGGTCATTCCACAATATTTGAAGGAGTTTTCATGAAATTCGGCCTTAAAAATTGTAGGTTTTATAGTTTCAGTTTTTTTCACCTTCCAGGCTGAAATTTGAAATCAATTTTCAAGGACTTAACTTGCTCGAAAAAAGTCAAAATTTCACCAGTTGATAGATCGGGGGATAATCTTCAAAAGGGTATTCTTAGATTTTTGAGATTTTGACTTTCAAAATTTCATGGTTTTTTGATTTTCGGATTTCGGGTTTTCGGAAGTCTAGCATTTTTGGATTTTTAGGACTGTCATTCCAAATCAAATTCCAAACTCTAAAATATCAAAAATATAGGTCTTTAAAATTTCTATTTTTAAAGATTATCAGGTTTGGTGTGTAACTTGGCAGGATCTGCCTTTTGAGGCTCATTTTTCTAACACATTTGGCGACTCTGAAGGGGATAGAGTTCAGTGGTGTAGCAGCATGAGTTGCCGGGCACATGAGAAGAATTTGAACTAGGTCTAATACTTGAGAAGAAGGGCTATTTGTCCACTTACAACTTTCACCGAGGTAGAGGAAGGAGAGGAAGAAGACCAAAAGATCACCATCTCCACCTAACAAGGACTTTGTCTACACCTCCACAGTAGACCTTTTCTCGCATCAACCGGGGTTCTTAGGCCAATCATAATGGTACATCTACCACCGAATCCCTTTTTCAATTTCACGGGTAGTAGTCCACTTTCCCTAAATGCTCAGAATCAAATTCCAGTTGCAGCACTAAAGAATATACCCTATTTTACAGGAGAAAATCATACTACTCCTATTGATCACATCCAGAATATTGCTAATGCATGTGCAATCCACAAAATAAATGAAATGGATGTTGTAGTCAAGTTTTTGGCTTCATCTTTCAAAGGCAAGGCCTTACAATGGTTTAGGAGCCTTACAAAGAGGTCTATTACTTAATTGGAACCAACTTTGTTCTGCTCTTTGCAGCCAATTCGGGGAGAGGGCGGACAATTTATCTTTATTGGAACAGCTGATAACAATCAAAAGGGCTCCTAACGAACAAATGGCAGATTTCAACTTCAGATTCAAACGGACATGGGACAGATCCCAATATTTGTTAGACTAACTACCGAAGGAGCATTCCTTTATTTCTTAAAGGCTATAAATTCGAGACATAGCCATGATGATCCAATCAATGGGAGGAACAACGCCGCCAGGGGGCCTACGACATAGCTATCGAGCAAAGCTGTTTGATCCAAGTTGGAAAGATTGCACCAAGGCCACCAATGCCTCTCTATCCGGATATGGGGAATCCTACAACTACGTCAAGCACCGAGTTGAATCCCATTCCAACTCCTAGAAATCAAATAAATAATGAGGCATCGACTTCTTTAAATACTTCAAAGGAATTGCAGGAGGTTATGAAACAGCTATAGAACCTCGAAATGAGCTTGTGACTATCAAAAGACAAAGCTCAAGGTGCTAGACCGTATCGACCTCAAGCACTTGTATGCAAGCTAGGCCCTTATACCAACAGAATAGACCACCACCACCTCGGGCTGCAAATCAAAACCAAAACCAAGGACAACCTCAAGCCGCCGAGGCCATTTGATCGTATGATCCAAATGCAACGACATCCTCGAGAGCCTTGGTTCTAACACAAAATAACATGGCACGAGTACATTGGTGTTACCCTTGCAATCTCCCTCACAATTAGTCAACATGTTTCAATGGTGCCTTTGAATCAAGCCTTGATGGTGTAAACCATTGGTGTGCCTCAAGAATCAAGCTAAGAAGGGAACCAGCGAGCAAGAGACGCAACAAGAAGGACCTCTCGACGAAACCACATTGGCCAATTGGCAAACGGAAGAATTCTGTGGAGTTAACCAACAGCCTTTTCAAGGCGTGGCTGCCAACACACGGTCAAAGAAGAGAGGCATAGTAGAGGAACAACCGCCCAATCCAGTTGTTTCTCAACCCACTCTTACACAACAGGGGGTCAGTAGACCAAACATAGCTCCAAGTGTGCAAAATCAGCTTAAGGTACCTGTTGTAGCATCACATGCACCCGTTCAAGCTCCAGAAAAGCTTGCACCGAGTAAGGGACAGCAAAAGGACAATTCATCCCCTTCAACATCATCAATCAAATGAAGAAGACACATGTGAACATTTCCATGTGGGAATCACTTGTGATCCTGGGGCAACGAGATTTATTGCAAGCTGCAATGGCTAATTGGTCTGCCAAAAATGTATCAAACCAGGGTCATGAGAAAGTTCTCACTAATGCAGTGTAACATGATGGGGGCCTGACAAGGAAAAATTTGAAGCCTCCACCATTCTATGTTTCATTGATTGTTGGAAACCACTTGGTACACAACTGCATGATAGATTCAGGAGCAAGTAGTTCAGTGATGCCGAAGAAAATAGCGGATCAACTGGGTCTGAAGTATGAGCCAGTGCTGAAAGGAGTAGTGCAACTAGATGGAACGGTAGTGGGAACAGTTGGGGTCATCAAAGGGTTAAGCCTAACACTACATTCATGTCCTAATGTTACAGTTCTGCAAGATGTGTCTGTAATTGACCTTCCGCCACTCTTTGCGTTGTGTCTATCTAGGGACTTCACTGCAAAAATCGGTGGATATTTATCTGCAGATTGGTCGCACATGATTTTTAGGACAAGGTATGGAGCTAAAGCAACAATCAGATCAGAATCAATTGCCAATTTCCATATTGAGCCTCATGTATCAAGCCCTATCAATGCAAATTGCTCAGCCTTTGATCAGGAGGAGTGTTCAAGTGATCTAGAAGCAGGTACTAAGGTCGAGGGAATTCCTGATTTAACTTTGGATGAATGGGAAAACAAAAGTCATGAATTCGACCCATACAAGGAAATTGAAGAATCTGAATTGGGCGTGTATTGTGTACATGAAGAAAATTCACCCATTCCGACATCATTCAGCCTGAACAAAAGGATGAAAACAAAGTTTGGAAATTATTCTTTGATGGTTCGAGAAGCAGACAAGGTGCTGGAGGTGGTGCAGTGTTGATTTCACCACAAGACATCAAGTATTATTCAGCTTTTCATTTCCAGTTTTCTTGTTCAAACAACACAGCTGAATATGAGGCCTTGATTCATGGAATTCATTGGGCCAGGAAAAGGGGCATAAAGAACTTGCAGGTGTTTGGAGATAGCGAGCTAATCATCAACCAAGTTAGGGGACAACATGCTACAAAGAATGACTTGCTAAAGAGCTACAAGAATAGGGTATGGGACCTCATTGAGGATTTTGAAGCTTTCAACATTGTATCCATACCCAGGAAGAAAAATGAAGCCGCAGATAGGCTCGCAGCAGTTGGAGCAACGTTTGATGTGGTTGACAACATCAGAAGAGAAAAAACGCAGCCACATATCCATGTGGTTGTGAGGCCAGCAGTTCTAGATAACAACACAAGCTGGCAGGTGTTTGAGAACGATCAACAGATCGTCAATTTCTTGCAAGAAGAGGCTGAATTCTCAGCTAGAAATCAGGATAGGCTAGAGCAGCAGTATGGGGATCAAGTAGTGCAGCTGCGGACAAACAAGCTTCCTAAGGGTTTGGTAACATTGGAGTCTATCTTTAACCCTAATGACCAGTTTCGTAAGGAAAAGGCTAATATACAGGTCAAGAGAGAGGATTCAGGGCCAATTCTGGTTGGGGAAGGCAAGACACTTCAAATTGGTAAAGTGGCCACTGAGCAAGAGAAATCAGATTTCATACAACTTTGCCAAGAATTTCCAGATGTCTTCGCTTGGAGCTATGAAGACTTAAGAGGATTCGATCCAAATTTGGCACAACATACCATAGAATTGGATCCAGATGCTAAGCCCATCAGGCAGAAGTAGAGACCAGTCAACCCTCACATTGAGCCTCTAATGAAGAAAGAGCTAAAAAAGCTAATAGAGGCAAGCATTATTTTCCCGGATCAAGCACTCAAGTTGGGTTGCAAACTTGGTTCCGGTCAGGAAGAAGAGTGGAGAAATCAGGTTGTGTGTGGATTTCCGAGACCTAAACAGGGCATCTCTCAAAGATCATTACCCACTTCCTTCAATGGAACAAATATTGCAAGTAGTATCTGGTTCAGAGAGATTCTCTCTCCTAGATGGCTACTCAGGGTACAATCAGGTAATGGTGAAAGAAGATGACCAATTCAAGACGGCTTTCACCACCAAATGGGGGACTTATGCCTACAAGAAGATGCCATTTGGGCTATCAAATGCTGGGGCCACTTTCCAAAGGGCAATGGATATGGCATTTAAGGGGTTGATCAATAAAATAGTTTTGATATATCTTGACGACATCACTGTATTCTCAAAAAATGTAGCGGATCACCTCTTGTCATTTGAGGCAAGTATTTCAGAGATGTAGAAGATTTGGGGTATCATTGAATCCCAAAAAAAGCATATTCTTGGCTCACGAGGGAAAACTTCTAGGCCATATTGTTTTAAAGGAAGGGTTGACAATTGACCCAGAGAGAGTCGAAGTAATTCAAGCTTTGCCATTGCCAAGTCACAAGAAGGCTCTTCAAAGCTTCTTAGGAAGGATCAATTTCATCCGCAGGTTTGTTCCAAACTTTGTAGCTCTCATAAATCCAATAACACTAATGTTAAAGAAGAGCACAGCATTTAAGTGGACATCTAAAGGAAAGGCAAGTTTTGAGGCAATAAAGGAAGCTATATCTCAAGCTCCAACTCTCGTCAATCCAGAATTCTCCAAGGACTTCGTGCTATATGCCTTTGGTGGTGGGGACATGATTTCAGAAATCCTAGTACAACAAAACAAAGGAGGATTAGAACAACCAGTTGCTTTCTTCAGTCAAGGCTTGGAGGAATATGAAACTAGGTACTCTTTCATTGAAAAGCATGTCCTTGCAGTAATCAGGAGCTTAAAGAAATTCAAGCACCTAGTCTCAAACAACAAGATCCAATTATTGGTCTCTCATGCGGGAGTCAAGGACTTCCTTCTAAACAAGGATCTGAATGAGAAACGTGCAGGATGGATAACTCATGTCATGGAATATGACATCGAGATCAAGGTCACCAAACTAGTACGTGGGAAGGGACTATGTGAGCAGCTAGCCTTGAGTCAACAAGTTGAAGTGGTGATGAAAAAGAGACTACCTTGGTACTACAGGATGGTCAAGAACAAGAAAATGATGATGTGCCTACTCCTTGTTGGACTCAGAATATGATACACTTCCTACAGACAGGCCTATGCCCTCCAGAAATGAGCAAAGCAAAGAGGAGATACTTCAGATTACAAGCCATTCCATATGTGCTTGTTGATGGTGTTTTGTTTAAGAAAGACATCAATGGAGTTCTATTGAGGTGCATTGGGATAGGTCAAATTGAGAGGGTGTTACAAGATTTTCACGATGGAGATTCCGGAGGACATTTCACCCCACGAGTAACAACTCTCAAGATAATGAAGGCAGGGTATTATTGGCCCACGGTGTTCAATGACTGCTATACATGGATAAGAAAGTGTAAGAAATGTGCACTCTTCACAGGAAAAGAAAGACTAGCAGTGCTTCCATTGCACCCAATTTTGGTTGACCAACCATTTATGCAATGGGGATTGGACTTCATTGGGGTCATAAATCCTAACTCAAGCCAAGGCCACAAGTGGATTCTCACGGCAACGGACTATTTCACCAAGTGGACCGAAGCAGTAGCGCTCA
Source organism: Taxus wallichiana var. yunnanensis (assembly GCA_018340775.1). Classification (NCBI taxonomy): domain Eukaryota; kingdom Viridiplantae; phylum Streptophyta; class Pinopsida; order Cupressales; family Taxaceae; genus Taxus; species Taxus wallichiana. The sequence continues at coordinate 41,128,302 of CM031234.1, forward strand.
AAGAGGCAAATGAGTCTAACATACTAGATTTTTATGAAGGAATAGTGACCAGGTTCGGTGTGCCGGCCACTATCATATCAGATAATGCATTGGCATTTATAGGTTCCAAGATTACAGAATGGGCTATCAAGAATGGAATCTATTTGAGCACCTCTTCAAATTATTACCCGAGGGTAATGGATAAGCAGAGTCCACGAACAAAAATTTGCTAAGAATCATCAGGAGGAATGGATGAAAATCAAAGAAAATGGCATACCAAGCTAAAATCAGCATTATGGGTTGACAAAATAACACCAAAGAGGTCTACAAGTAATTCCCCTTACAAGTTGGTCTATGGAAAAGAGGCAGTATTGCCTATATCATTAGAACTGCCTACATTGGAGTTCATGAAGCAGTTGGAGTTGGCTGAGTTTGAACCAATGGAGGCTAGGTATGCAGAGTTGATGGAATTGGAAGAAATTAGAGAACATGTAGTTCAAACAATTGAGAAAGATCAGGCCTTAGTAAAAAGATGGTTTGATAAGAAAGAAAGAACAAGGACCTTCAAGGAAGGGGACCTAGTTCTGAAATGGGATGCAGATCGGGAAAAACTAGGAAGGCATTCCAAGTTTGATGCCATTTGGAGTGGCCCCTACATGGTCACAGGATGTAAGAATAGCAATGCCTTCCAATTGTCTACTTTGGATGGAGGAGAACTCCGATTCCGATTAACGGAATCTATCTTAAACATTGTTACTAAAAGGAAAAGGTTTACCCTTGTAAATATAAGCCTAGATTTCAATTCCTCTAAGTGTGTATGCACATTGTCTTGTTGTAGTTAGGTTTCTATTTCCCTAAGTGCTTTGGCACAGGTTTTGTTGCTCCTAGGTTGGTTTTCTACAATTCAGCATGCTCTCGAAGAAGAAGTTGCGGTATCAGGCTCAGGATCAGATATCAGGTTGGTTTCAGGTTATTGCTTACGACTCCATGCCCAATGGATTGCTAAAAGGCCACTGATCTTCTACCTAGCAGGCAGGTAATCCCATTGAGTCACCAAATTGTTGTATATATCTTCCCCAGGTAGATATAGACAAGCAGAAGATTATAGAAATCAAAGAAGCTCAAATCCCTGACATTTATCGCCAAGGTGAATAGAAGTGGCGCACGAAAATGGATGTCGACAGGGAAAACGGTGCGCCCAAGGCGCACAGAATGGGCGCATGACACGGAGTGTCGACAGAGGAAACGGTGTGCCCAAGGCGCACAGAATGGGCGCACGACATGGAGTGTCGGCGGGGGTAAATGGTGCGCCCTTGGTGCATGAAAATGGATGTCGATAGAGAAAATGGTGTGCCCAAGGTGCACAGAAGTGGCGCACGACAATGGATGTTGACAGGGAAAATGGTGCGCCCAAGGCGTACAGAATGGGCACACGACACGGAGTGTCGACAGAGGAAACGGTGCGCCCAAGGCACACAGAATGGGCACATGACATGGAGTGTCAACAGGGTAAATGGTGCACCCTTGGCACATGGAAGAGGATGACGACACACACATGAATGCGCCCTTGGCGCACCTTCAAGAGGCGCAACATTTTGAGCGCCGGACAGAAGCGAGACCACAGCACGAGATATTGGATGGCCATAACTTTTGACCTAGGAGCTCGGATTCATGCAAGGTTGGACTTTTCGGAAAGCTTACGAGGTCTTATGTCTAACTACGATTTGGATATATGTAATTGGATGAGAACAAATTCTTAAAAATTCAAAATACAGTTCGCCACTTTTGGGTTCGCTGGGTTCTCACCTACCATCATTATGAGATGAGTTAAGTGCATTCTGGAGGTGGTTGGGGCAGATTTCAAATTCCTCTCTCTTTTCTATCTCTTTCTTCCTATAAATTGTAAGGAGGGGCTTCTTTCTAAAGGTTGGAAATTCTTGTTTTGGCCCCTCCCTTCTTCTCTTTGGCAGGTGGAGTTGTGGAGCTCAAACCTTCCATTTGGGCTATGTAATGCAACCTTTGCCTATTGGCATTTTTTGCGGTGTATTGTATCAAACCTTTGGAGCAAATAAATGCATGACTGTGGATGTTTCTCAACCCTCTATGTGTTTCATTTTGCATCCTCACGATCTTTCACTGCGAATATGTTTATCCGTGCATGATATTTCATTGCATTTCTATGGTTTTTGTTTATTGGCAAAACATATGTTCTTCATTCCTCGGTGCATCACCTCCGTAGTTTAGGTTTTATTTTTATGCATTCTCTACCCTGTCTCCTTGGCAAGTTAGATTAGGTTTTGGTAAAACTCTCGCATTTTATTCATGCATCTGAATAGAGGAATAGGATCCAGCCTTCATCCAGGAGAGCTTTTCCGATTTGCAAGGTCCCACACTTGGGAAAAGCTCCATCTTTGTCAATCGCACCGAGACTTTCAACCCATCGTGTTGCAGAGACATTCAGGGGTGCTTTGATTCGACATCAACACTACTTTATTAAATTTCTACCATCCCAACTTAACCGTCGTCGGTTTCCTCCTAATCATCATCATTCATGCCTCACTAACGTCGGTCTCTGTACATTTCCATCATACTAAAAATAGAACCTAAAAACCTTCATCCAAGTGACCCGAACCTTACCACGACTGTTCCGGTGCATTGACCAAATATCCTACTTCCCGGATCTGATCATAACCTACCCTATTATATTAGATTTTTTTATTATATTTGGATGAGATACCTAAAGCATATCAACTACAATAGGACATTATTTATTTACGTCATTCGTTATGTTAAGTTTTGTTAAACAGTGTGTTGACTACCACCAAGGAAGTACCACACTTCTGGATCTAGCACACGCTAGGCAGCCCCACTTGACATATATTGGTTAACTCTCTTTTGTGGTCTTGTTGTGTATTTCAGGTAGTTCCTCCTAGCCAAAAGGAATCTCTCATAGTCAACATTGGATCAAGAAGTCAGAATGCATGCAATGACCTTTAAACCAACCATCAAAATAGGTATTCCTCCTTGGCCCATACCCTTATCTATTTTGTCAAATCCACAAAGAAAATGGTGAAACATTTTGGCATGCCCAGTGGGACCCATCAGGGGTTCCTTTGCATTTTATTCATTCCTAGGTGAAATTTGTGTGTTTTTTTCCCTTTTGAAAAGATTCCACATTAATTTTCTTCTCTAGAATCTTCCCCTCTTTCTATTTTCTAAAAGCAATCATGTTTTGGTGCTTTAAAAGAATATTTATTTCTTTCATTAGTATTGCATTAGTGAAAGAGCATCCCTCTTCCTGTTCATTACTTGCTACATCGAATACCACATTTCAATTTGGGTTTAAAACACTTGCATGGAATTCTGATTTATTGCATTACATCTCACATTAAAATTGAGGGCAACCTATACGCTAGAAGTCATGACCAGCTGATGGTTGACACAACTGAATCATAGAAAGCACATTCTTTCTTCTCTCTCTTTACCAAACTACACAAATTGGAATATATACATCTTCTTAAACAACATCCCACCTAGAAGAAGCTGTCAATGATCACACGATTAGAGGATTGACAGTGGACACCCAGTTGGTTATCTCTGTCTAGTCATCACCTCAGAGAAAGGCCCACCCCCACAAAAACATAACCTAAAACCTCACCTTTAGAATTTCCTTCTTTGTAGGAAGCCTTCCCAACCAAAAATCTATTCTAAATTCATGAGTCAATCTTTAAATAACATAAGCTAAACACACTAAATTCACTTGTAGGATTACGTTTTTTTTCTTATCTTTGTGCTTGACTTGTATTTTGAGGTGTGAGGTCATATTCTCCATTTTTCTTTCCTTTCACACTCCATAATCATAGTTGGTGTATTCCAGCTATTTTTGAGTGTGTCAGGACTCATTTTTACCATACTTAGACTTTTGGGTTGGTATTTCATTCAACCTTAATTCACAAAAATCAAAATTTTCTTCATTCTATAGATTTCATAGTAACCAACATCGGTTTACATCTAACCATCATCGATTTAGTTTACGACCAATGTCAATTCCTTGTGCTTTTGGTCAGTTTACCCAAATAGCACTAATTTCATCTTCTTCTCCATTTCAAATCTCTGGATGTCACCATATCCTCTACATTCTAGTATTATTGACTAAATATAGCTTCCCAGTTGATTTTCCCCAATTTCTATCTCACTTGCTCAAACTGTCACTTTTCCATAGTAACCGGCATCGGTTCTTTGTGACCATCATTGGTTGGCTAAACCAGATTGTCGATCTGTCTATTTTTATTTTTAAAAAATACCTACCAATTCACTTCTCATAATCAATTATTTTCCATCCCTACTTTTTTTGTGTCATTTATAGAATACAGTCTTACCAGGTCAACATTTATTCACATGGTGTTGACTCGCAGCCAAAATAATGCCCTCGTATTTCATGCTTTAGCTATCAGCCACTCCCACCTAGTCCATCACCGCCATCCATCCTGTCACCTATGGATCCGACTCATTCTATCCCCATCACTACCAACGATGAGGATTTTGTGAGTATCCTTGAACAGAATCCCGTTGCCCTCCAGTACTACCTTACTCATTCCTCCACCCAAAATTCCTTAGGAAAGTTAATATATGGCATACCCATATCTATCCCTCCTACTCTCGCACCCACCTCTACATCAAATATCACCATCTCTTCACTAGTGTTATCCACTTTACCACATGTGGTGTCTCATCTAGATCCCACACCCACTATAATTTCAGCAGCTACATCATCTATCGCTTTGTGACATCAATTGTCCTCTCGACAACCACTTTGAGTGTAGCCCCATCTACACCCACCACCTCACATATAGCTATTACATCACAACCACCTCCAATGTCGTAGCTTACACCCTTTTCAAGACCTTATCCTTTCTATCCCATGCAGTCCTTACCCCCAATTACCACTAGAGTTGTTACACTACCGCACCCACTTACACATACTACCAATAACCCCCAACCTCATCTATCACTTATTCTAGCTATGTGTCACCTACATATATCCCTCATGTGTAGTTATCATACTTAGCACCACCATACACTAGCATAATACCCACCTCATACATTCAGCATCAACCCTCTTTTCTGCGGGGGCACCCATTCATCCTGACCTATTAATGACCTCATTAAAATGATGATGGCAAAGATGCAAACCTTAGAAGAATTTGTTTCGGCTCCCATAACTCTTTAACTTATGATGAAATCTATAACAAGCCTATCCATCCATCTATTCCCACTCACCCCTACCTTGTGTATTGTGAAATGCCTAAATTCAATCACTTCAACAAGTAAAAAGACCCGCAACAACACTTGCAGTTGTTCAAACATGGGTGCTACCTAATCACCCACGATGATGCTTTGCTCCTATGAACTTTCCCAATGTCCTTGATAGGACCAGCATTGGATTAGTATAGTGGACTACCTCGAAATTTCATTTTTTAATCAATATTACCAAGAAGGTCACCATTACCGATATCTATTCAACCCGATAGTATGAAGATGAATTTGTCACAGGTTTCATTACCTGTTGGCCGAGTCTTATCAACCAATTGACATTCCATCTACCTCAGACTGAGCTTATTGAGTTGTTCACTAGAGCTTGTGCCATACACATCTCACCAATTCTGTAAGTACAAACCTTCTAAGCCTTTGATGAAGCATTCACCATGGCACGAAAACTAGAAATTTGTGCCATTGAAGAAAAGAAAATCCAATTACGAAACAAGAACACACCATTCAAATCAAACGACTCTTCTTCATCTTCAAAATCCTAAAGTAACTATTCAAATCCTACAGGATCTTCCAACATGGTAGTCCTCAAGGAAGGACCACCTCATCCTTCTAATCAATCCCAACCTTCTTCCAATCTTTCTCCTATCTAGGCCTTTCAACTCTAGCGGGAGCAATGGAAGTACACTTCGATTGGAGAGCCCTATTCTTCAGTTTTGTAAAAGCTTCTTAAAGTTGGAGCCATTACACTTCCTCCCATAAAACCTCATACAGGTTTCGATCATGCTCGTCTTATGCTTACATGGTATAAAGAACATGACTATTGTAATTACCATCATGTTAAAGGCCATAGTGATGGTAACTACATAAATTTTAAGAACGTTGTCTAAGAGATGATAGATAATGGAGACCTTGTCGTGGATAGCTTGAATGCTCCGGAAAATCAAAACTTGCACATCTTTAAAAATATGTTCCCTAATCATAAACCATCATCTAATCAAAATAGTGAACCTTCATCTAGTGAAAACAATGTCTATGAATTCCACATGGTTTTTGATATCGTACCAACCGTTCCTCAAAACCTACCTACTTCATCTATTGAGGAAATTTTGGCACAAGCTCCTCTACCCACAGAGGAGCATACCTCTTCTACTCCTTCACCCATAGAGGAGTCCCCCTCATCTCCCCCTACTCTCATGGAGGAACCCACACCTTCTACCAATTCCATTTCACCATCTACCTCACAACCTACCGAACAGTCAACACTTTTAATTCTCCCATCCACAAGAGAATCATCATTACTTTCTCCACCAAGGAAGAAGTCTACATCACCCCACCTATTATCTCTCCTACCCATGGGAGACTCATCAGACATGCCACTACATGTTGGGGGTAGTTCCCCCTTAGCATCCCAGAACCCCATTGACATGATCTCGACTCTTTTACCTATAGAGTCCGAGGCTAGCCAATTCCTTATCTCATAGACATATTTTATAGGGATTTCCACCCAACCAATTCCATCCTCTTCTTCAGTAGTTCCATTTTCATATCCGGTCGATCACTTGGATTGCGTTGATTATTCCATTCTTTGGGGATGTCTTTGGATCCTGTTTTGACCCAAAAGCAAATGTTTCCTGAAGATACTTCCACGATCTACCTAAAAATATTTTCAGAACCAAATCAACATTAACCATGCCTATTGAAATGGATTCTTCTTCATCATCCCTACCTACATCCAAACCTCTACCCACAACTAAAACTATTCCCAAACCTCAAAACCTACTCACACCTATCGCCTCACCCGTATCTAGACCCATCACTACTTGGGTGTCCTTTTGACATCAAGCCTTACCCACCTGTAAAATTAGACTTAGCTGCATCTTCCCAAGGCCACACCAACATTATCCCCCACATTAAAGGAAAACCCAACCTTCTAAGCTTCATATAGTGGTCTCACCTACCACACCATTGTCACCTTCCCCCTTCCGTCCATCATAGGGGCCCATTCATCAACCCTAATCAAATAGTCTCCTACCCAAGGTCAGTCAAAAGCTAAAAAACCTACTACTGCATCATGAGCCTTTGTTACACCTCATTCACCTAAAAACCAAACTTCCTTACCCTCACCCATGCAATTCTTGCCACCTATATGTCCACCAGTTACTATAACCCCAACCTTGCCTATACGACTTCAACCAATGTCGCCTACCCAACCTCTACCAACCACCTCCACCACAACTTGGTTGCCCCTATGGGTAACCCATCCTCTTCCACCATCTGATTTTCCTTCTACATCCCACACTCCCATGTCACCTTTACCCAAGAAGGTGCAACCCAAAGATAAGAACCCATTACCTACCAATAAGGTAGTTAAACCAACAAAACCTTCCATCGCTAGCTCTTCTACCACACCTTTACCCAAGAAGATGCCATCAAAACATAAAATAATACCACTTACCAAACCAATGGGCCAACCCATTCCCCCTCCTATAAATCATCTTCCCTCACAATCATCCACACCTCTACCCAAACCCACACTCACTTCTCATTGTGATATGTTAGTGGGGTCCTATGCCAACATTTTAATCAATATCTTAGAGACTTCCATCATCAAATTACCTCCGCTTTGACCTTATGATACTCTAAAACCCAAACAAAAAGGGTTTGATGAAACCAAGATTTTTGCCTATCATCGTGTTCTAGGACATGATGTAGAAAATTGTAAGGCTCTACGAGACCTTTCTTTTCCAACTTTTTCCTTTTGAAAAAAATCGACGATGATGACCTTTCTGATGAGGACCTTGTTCCACCTTCACCTATCACCACACATCATCATCCTTTACTCATTCGAAATCAATATCTCCACCCCAAAAACCATTTTTCCTACCTCCAAAATTTGAGATCAACATTATCCGTATTAGGAGTTGGCCAAATCACCAACCAAATGTCGGTGCATTCTACTCATTTCACAAAGCTCTTATCCACCGCTAGGATTTTTCCCCTCTATTGGTATACCTTTCATGACACACCCTCTCCTCCACCTCCCCTAAGATTAACATGGTTCATGTTGCTACCTGCACTTAGAAAGACAAAGGAAAAAAAAAACAACTAGCCCATCAACCAACCCTGTACCCAATATACCATCTGCACCCGCACCCAAAATCACCATCTGTGGACCTACATACCCTATCTCTGACGAGGTCTTCCATCATGCAATGATAAAACAATTACATCAGTCTCCTCTAAAGATGTCTTTGTATGATCTCATCCAAACTTCGAATCCCATAGACAAGCCCTTATCAAGGTTTTATAATCCATTGAAGTTTTACCCAATGACCCCACACCAATGGCCTCTATTATTACCCCTCACCATGTGGCCTCACTAACCAAATCATCTTCTTCTTCTACCCCCATGCCCACTCCTCAAGTCACAATCCTCAGCATCTCTAATGATGAGAGTGTACCTCTCTAGTCAGATGACCCTGATCCCACCCTATTAATTTCTATCTCTATCGATAACATACGAATACAACGCATCATGATTGATGGTGGTTCTAACATTAACATCATATCCTCCCATGCATACAATCAAATGTGTATCCCTTCTAATTGTATGCATAATAACCCCATTATGTTGCACTCCTTTAACGATGCCATTACCTCCACCCTTGGCACCATTATCCTTCATGTTCACATAGGCCCTTGCACTGTCTCGGAACTATTCTACATCTTAAAGGGGAGTTCTAGTATAACCTATTTCTCGAGAAGACCTTGGATTCACGTTATGGGTTGTGTCCCTTCAAATTTACACCACTGTGTAAAATTTGAACATGAAGGACATAACTATACCATCCCCGCCAACCGTTGCCATTCAAAACTTGTAACATGTTGTACCGGCCCAATGATGTACTTGTACCGGTCAAGGCATCTGCCACTACCCCCACTTCTCCTTCACCCATGACCCCATCCACCAATGTTTTCACCACCTCTCCCACATCTAACTCTTCTATTCCTACTACCACCTCAGCCTCAAACTGATCCTCTACTTTCCAACCAACTGCTACCCTTCTATCGATCATCTAGTGAGTTTTCTATCCCCGCCACCCACATATCAACTACTGATACCTTAAAAGGTGTTTTTTAATGCCTCACTTTGGGGGAGTACCACCTATATAATATCAACACATTCCTCAGTCCGTAAGAGTATGGGAACCTATGCCAAAGCACCATATTTATGATTACCACATAGGTGATTTTTTTCTTACGGTCCTCCCCACCTTTGCACTAATATAACGTATGGGGACTTGATATTGCCATTTATTAACTTGAACCTCCATACAAAACATGACCATTTTCATTTTACCTCCAATCCCTTACTAATCGCCGCTTCATCTACCCTTTCCTTCACCATTACACATGGAAAAGGCTTTGGTTTTGGTTTTTATGAACAAGGCCGCCATACTATCATTTCATGTACCACCCATAAACACAATGATTGTAGTGGCATTGGCTTTTCCGCATCACCTTCCAAGAAGGCCCACATCGACCTCATTGAGGAAGACAAACCTTCTCCACCCCATTCACCAATGTCACCATCTTCACCCATGGAGTCCATATATCCTGAATCTATTCCTCCTAAAAAATCGTAAACACGATTTCCCTGGGACCTCTAACCTATCAACGCGATGGCAAGGTTCCTTCTTCTCTTCCTTCCTATATTTCGACATGATTGATGATGATACACCTTCTATTAATGTCGTTTAATGTATATATAATGAGTCTATCCTCACCTACCTAGGTGCGAGAAGATTCCTATATTCACCAATCGTTACCCTCTGAGATGTAAACCATGTTGAATGAATCGACTATCAAAATCAAAATTAATACTCAGGACAACCCGCACATTCTAAAGATAGGTCAGTCTTTAGATGTTGTTGAATAGGAAGCTTTTACCTCTTTCCTCCAGGACCATAGCAATGATTTTTCTTGGTCCTATGTTGATATGCCCAGTATTGACCCAAAAATCGTGGTCCACAATATCGTAACCATTCCTGATGTCAAACCCATAAAACAAAAGCTATAGAAAATGCATCCTCACATTGCTCTTCTTGTCAAAGAAGAACTTCAGTGCCTTCTCTTGGTTTCCTTTATCCTACCCATTGACTATCCCCAATGGATTTCTAACATCTTTCCTATCACAAAATCAATAGGGGACTCTGATTTACACGGACTTACGTGACCTTAACCTATGTTGTCCCAAATATGATTTTACCCTACCAGCATTAACCAACTAGTTAATCTCACCACTGGCCATGAAATTCTATCACTCATGGATGGTTTCTTGGGTTATAATCAAATATTACTTGCTCTAGAAGATCAACACAAAACTTCCTTCATCACTCCTTGGGGGACCTTCTGCTATCAAGTCATGCCTTTTGGCCTTAAAAACACTAGTGCTACATATCAGTGAGCCATGACTTATATCTTCCATGAAATCATGCATCACATATTGGAAGATTACATAGATGACCTTCTTGCCAAATCTAAACATCGGGCCGAACACCTGATCATTAAGGTCATATTTGATCGCCTCATCAAGTATTGTGTTTACCTTCAACCTAAGAAGTGTGTCTTTACAATACTTTTAGAAAAAATCCTTAGTTTCATCATTTATTTGCATGGCATAAAAGTTGATCCTACTAAAGTGAAGGCTATTCTCAAAATTCCTCCACCTACTAATCTACGTCAACTTAAAAGATTACAAGGTAAGTTGCAATATATTCATCATTTTATCTCATAGCTTTCTAACCGTTATCAACCATTTCATCATCTCCTCAAGAAGGACATCTCATTCAAATGAGATGATGAATGTTTGGCCCCTAGAATGTTGACTAAGCACAAAAAGTGTGTAGGCATGTAAGGCCCAAGTTAAGAAAAGGTGTGTAAGGACAAAAGTGCATATGACAGGGTTTAAGGAAACATATGGCATGTGTGGCACGTGTGGTAAGAACTAAGGGTTCGGGACTTAGTCAAATTGGGTGTTTAGGGAAGAACATGTAAAATGTATGACCGTGTGTGCATGCTAGATGGATAAGGTGCTAGCCTAGTGACAAGTTGGCCTAAGAAGGAGCATGCCTACGGTAGAAGCTTCTAGAAGCACATCATGGTATAAAGTGGAAAGATCAGGCTTGGAGGAGCATGCTTGCATAGAGGACCACATTCAAACACTTGGCATCAGATCTAAGGGTGTAGGAGGATGAGTTGGCAGCCCAGAAAGGCTATAAATACAAGCGCCTGTAGAGTAAACAAAGAGAGAACTAGAGAGTGGGTAGAGCTCTGCAGAAATACTGCAAGAACTCTATTAGTGGGTAATTATACTTGGGAAAGGATGTATTGGGTATGGGGATTGTAATTTTTATTTTTGTTAGCCTAGCTACATTATTCTAGTTGTAATGCATGATTGCGGTCTACTTCTCTATGACATTCTGTAATGGATCCATGGATATAATGAGGTTACCAGTTATATGAATATAAATATCAATGCTTTTGATACATACATATTTTTCATAGGTTCTCTTTCATTTATGTTTATGCTAAGTATGGATTCTTGTATACTACTCTTTGTTATGGTACAAGTTATATAATCTATTAAGTACTCTCTGTTTGGAATGAGTGTAAGGATATAGAGGTCATTCTAAGCTCTATGGTTCTTGTATGTCTTAAATCCATTTTAAATCTCTTAAACACAAATCATAGATTATGTTTCCCACTAAACTCACATAAAAGAGAGACTCAAAACCCACACATGCCTCGAGTGATCACCCAGCATCCTCTGGGTGATAGGCCGATGTGCATGGGGTTCCTTTCTTTTGTGATATGGGTGAAAATGACTACATCTTGATTTCATTTCCAGGACCTCTTTTTGAATTTGTAGTGGGAAATGGCATACATCATGGTCTATGTAGTGAGTAATGACAGAGCGGTTAACTTTGGAAAGTGTTGAAACATGGTTTAAGATCACAGAGGATGAATTTTCTTAGAAATTCAGCACTCGAACCTAAGTTTGATGCACATAGGTGGGTAGAAGGGAACCTCTACCATGATCTCGTATGAAACTTTTTTTTGCTTCCCAAGAGAATCGCATGAGTGGATCTCAACCTATGCATCTAGATCAAGTTGGTGTTATGGATCATGTGTGTGGACCCAGGAAGAATACCAGAGGCTGTAGGATGTAGATCTAACGTGGACCCATGTTGTGGATCATTGGTGGAAAGGAGTATTGGCTAGCTACACTCTAGAGTATGCCATTTCCACATATTCTTGTCTAGAGGCTACTGAGTTTGAGTTTATGTGGGATCCCAGAGGATCATTTCTATGTGTTTTCCCCCTGGCTATGAAAATATTGATGGTTACCATGAGTTTAGAGGCATTCCCAATGGTCAATTAAACCATTATGAGTGTTGGGAGAGGAAGCTAGGGTGGAGGAAGATGGCAGATGTTGCAACGGATAAGGAAAGGGAGGAGAGACAACTCAAGTCTTATGAAGCACGTGAAAGGGAGATTTCTAGACAACGTAAGGTTGTAGGTGTGTTGGATGTATGATGACAGAAATTACAGGAAGGATTTGAGGTTCACGTAGAGGACGTGGAACCTGAGTAGTCTATGCGACCCCATCTTGGCAAGCACGTAAGAGAGACCCCTTCTTCTTCTGATGAGAGTTCATCACATGGATAAATAAGGAACGTTAGCACACATCCGAGCCCATCTTATGATCAAACCCTAGCACTTGGTTTTCCAGATCATGGGGAAAATATTACTAGTCCAGTTGGTTATATTAGAAGTGATCGGTCTACACCCAAGAGATATAATTTCTCGTTTGGGCCTTTTATGGCTGTAAACACAAATCTAGTGTTAGGAGGAATTTTCAAGAAAGTTATAAACACGCAAGATTTTGGCCTCATGTCCGGGAGTGGTGCAGGTATACTATTGGTAGTGGGGCATTGTCGTAGACTAAAGGCGTGCGATTAAGTGGAACTATGGAGACCCTCGGCACGACCACTACAAGATCTCGTAACCGGGGGTCGAGAGGAATAGGATATGGTGGATCTAGTGGATCTCGGGGTTAGGAGGATTAGGAGCTGGTGGGTCTCGGTGGATCGGTGGTTCGGGACACAGTGGATCGGTGTGGCAAAGGAAACACATGTGGAAACTAAGGCTCGCTCAAGAGGATTTGGGCCCCAACCACCCCCAAGTTTTTTTGAAATTTCTCCACATTTTCCCAATTAAAAGGTATTGAGGACATGTTCACGAGAACATGTTCACAAGTGTGAATCGCTATCGCATGCAAAGGGCATCACAACCCTAGAGTGGAAAGGTAGTTAGTTTACAACCACGTTGCAAGAGTGCGCGCATAGATGGCATAGGAAATATGACCCTTGTCAAATAGTGGTGGACAATACTACTTTAAAGAATGCATTCTTGATAGAATTCCACATTCCCGAGTTTGAACGAGGAAAAGCATAAGCACTTTAAAGGAGATTCAACAAGGAATGGCGAGAGAGTGTGCGGGAGTATGATGCATGATTTAAAACTCTCTTGTCTAAATTATAATATGATGATATTCACCCTTCACAACATGCTCAGTGGTTTGTTGGAGGATTGATCAAACCCTTTAGAAGGTCCTTATCTCATAAAAAATTTATAGACCCGCGTGAGGCATTGGAAGCTGCTCTACATGCCGAGGCCATTAGTATCTTGTTAATCTTGGTGTTATCTCGTTCCTAGAGGCTCGGCTTATCTTTATGGCTAACCAGCTAGAGAAGTTGTCTACAAACTCATCCCATGATACTTGCAGTGGTTTATGGTGCACAAATTGTGAAGTAGAGGGGCATGTTAAGGATAAGTTCCCCCAGAGAATAGTACGTGTCATGATAATAGATTGTGAAATTTTTCATGGGGACCATGATGCAAGTAGATGACCCTTGCTACAGTGCGCAATCTGGATGAATGTGTCTTGTTACTGCAAGATCTACACCTCTACAACCCATGATACTAAGGATTGTAGGCTCATTGATCAGATCCATGAGGCCATCGATCATGGGCTGCACAAGACCAATTTCTAGTAGTTCCTAGGGTGATGATGATCACCGTTATGAGGATCACACAAATGGAGGTGTGTGTGGAAGGGGTTTGCGAGGAGGATTCTATGCTTGTGGTAACCATGAAGGAGGAAGGATCGAGTTCTGTTGGTGCCATTTTTGATCTTGCACTATTTTTCCCTAAATTTTCCTTTAGTTTTCATGCTCTTGAATGTTTTTCTCTTAAATTGGTGGTCTGTAAATTCTCCCTCTAGATTGAATGCTTTGAAATGCTCAAAAACTTGTTTTTTTTCCCCAATTTGAAAGAAATCTGCATGTGTGCCCTAATTTTTCCAAAATCTATGGGCTCTGTCATTTTTCCTTTTTTCCCGATCGTGGAAGTTTAAAATTGATCGATTTGCACTTGTATGCCATTAAAAATCCAATTCCATGATTAAAAATTCTTTAAAAACATGTTTCATTTGGTTTAATTTTGAGAAATTTGTCATCCTTAGCAAAAAAATTGAATTCTAGGGCATCCCTGGTGTTTTCTGTGTTTTGTGATCGAGACAGTGTCATTTTCCCGTCAATTTCATCTTCAGCATTCATGGGTGTCACTGGCAATTTCTGCATTTTTTGATCATCATACAGGCATCCTTTTCCCATTAAATTTTAGCTCTAAAATCTTCTCCTACGTGGCTTGTTCTAATTGGACAAGGATCGGCAAGCCATTTCTAAAAACTTAACATTTTTGTGTTTTTGGAAAAAAAGTGTAAGTTTCCCCGCAGCTCCACAGCCCGTGAGGAGGTACACGTGTCATAGGCAGAGAGAAGGTGGATGGGTGGGTTGTTTTGTGCCTTAGGGAACTTTGGAAAATGCGTGGAAATGAAGAAAATACCCTAAGGCCTCGCATCCAATTAGAGGAGGACACGTGGCAGGCGGGGAGATGGAAAGGTGGAGGAGTTTGATACTTTTCAACCTTTGGTGAAAAGAGTTGAAGTATAAAATTGGACCGCAAACTCATAGCTAAGGGGATGAGGATATGTGTCACATCGAGCATAGGGTGGGGATGCGAGGCCTTTGGAGGCAAGTTGTATTTTTATCCTCTAGTTATCAAAAGGGTAAAATCGTTGAATGGACCCGTGAGCCGAAGGTAAAAAGTCAAGATTCATCTGAGGAGTCAATGGTGGAGGTGTGGGATGGCAGAGGAAATGTTAAAAATTTTCCTTCGTGGAATATGATTAAAATATGAAATGAGAAGCACTGCCCCTTAGCCAATCATATGAGGACACATGTCTTACGGAGGGCGGAGCCACGGAGGAAAAATGGAAAATTTTCCTTTTTCCAAAAAGAGGAAAAATGTTTAAAATTGATCCGTGACTCAGTATCGGTCGTATTACCCCACGTGTCGGATAGAATCGAGAGATGTGGGCCACGGAGATAATTTGGAAAAATTCCTCTTTCCAAAAAAGGTGGAAATGTGTAGAATTGGCTCATGCAATTACAATGGGACCCAGATTGGGACATGTGTCAAGCTTGTTTTCAAAGGGCAGAGGGGCAGAGAAAAATGTTAATTTTTTTACATTTTTCCAAAATTGTTAAAATGCCAAAAAGTGATCCCAAGCCCATTTCCAATCACATTGTGACACGTGGAGGGCTTAGATTGAAGGATAAAGAAAGATCAATGGTAACTGTGCATTTTTCAGTTTGGTTGCCATTTGAGCTCCAGGAAGTTTGGAGATATGTTATTTGCATCAATTTTCATCAAATTTTTGACAAATTTGTGTCATTTGTGCCTGCAAGGACCAATGCAATCGGTTTTGAGGATCAATTTGAAGATCAGAGATGTTTTTGAAATGAATTTTTCCCTAACCCATCCAAAAACATAAAATATCAAATCCAAAATTCGCAGAGTCTAATTTTGGAGGGATAAGGATGAAATAATGAAAGGAAGGGGTCCTACATGCTTTGAAGATGAAAAACATGCCTCCACAATGGATAATGATGCAAATTTTGCAATGATTCATCTCTTTTTGAGACAACTGGAAAATTTTTGGATGTGTTCTGTTAAACATCCCTGTCTACGAATCATAAGAAATTTTTGTAACAAATTTGATCCTTTGGCATATTATTTTCTTGGGAAAGAAGGCTCGAAGGATATTGAAAGCTATGTATTACATGAATTTTTCATCCAAAGGGTTGGAAGAGTTTAAAGAAGCCTAGAAACTAAACAATTTCATGGGAAAATATAGGAAGAAGCCCATTCTCTCGAGTGACCACCTATGAAACTCATATAAATCTCTCGTATCAGATTTTAAATCATGTTAAGTTGGTTGCACATGTATAGCCATTAATAAGCTCGAGATTGTTTTTTCAAAACATTTCCCTGTTGATAAATATGATCATTTTTAGTTATCTTGTGTTGTCTTTGGGAAAAATCATGAATGCTTACATTTTAGAATGCATTTCAAATTTTTGTTTCTTGTTTCTGTTGTAGTCTTGTGTTTAAAATCTCTCTTGATCATACATGGTCTCATTTCTTGTGATTAGATTAGTGGTATTTGCAATCTCACATTCGTAAGAGCTTTCATCCGATAAAGAGATAAACAAATTAAAAATCACTTTACTTTCCTTGATTTCGAGAGATTATTTGTAAACCTTTGGGTGCACCTTAGGTAATTATAAAATAATGATTGCTAAATGCTTCATTGGTTCATTCTAACTCAAGATTTTGTGATAGATGATCAAATATTATGTGAAAAAGTGTAGATCCGGGCCTCCATTTGATGCACATATCCTAGTTGAAGGAATGCTTAACCATTTGGATACTTTCTACTATTAAGTTTCTCCATATTTTGCTGAAATCCTCAAAGAGTCTGGCAGACCTTGGTTTGTCTTATCTAAACTCCCACCCAAAATCATTCAAAAAAACTAATCCTACCCTGTTTTACCCCTGTTTTGACTTGTATACCCACAGAAGATCAAAATCCATTTGCTAAAGTATGCATAACAAATCAGGATTTCAAAATGTCTTTAGTAACCTTTGCCTTGCATTGAAAGTATCTCCATAATCTAGAAGTGAAAACTTGTGAAAGTCAGATTTGGAGTGTTGATCATATTTTCCCAAGGCCCTTTTGATACTATTTGCACAAATTGAGGGATATCTTCATATCCTTCACCATTTGAGGGTTACAAAATAGGTTCTCTTACCTTTTTGAAAGGCACAACCTAAAATAGTTAGGACAAGATCAAGTCCTATTTGAGTGTTATCCATCTCTCCACAAATCTGAGTGCCAATTAGATCACATCCCCAGCCACAAAATGACATACATCATGATCTATTTGTCTTCAATATTCATCCCATATCTTTGATGTTGCTCAGATGAAAAGGAGAAAAAATTTGGGTACCAACAATTCCCACGTGGAACATGTTTCAATTATAGGTCTATAGAGCATTATAAACGAGAGTGCCCAATCCTGTTGCAGTGCTCATGGTGTAGAAATAAGCATAAGTATGAGGAGTTCCTGCATTTGTTTGAGCACATAAATCAGCAGCATCAGAAAGACAAGGGTGCTACAATGGTCAACATTAATAAGGAGGATACACAGTGGATGCCTCGGGTAACACGAGATGTAGGTTTGGAGCATGTCTTGGTAACAACAAGGGTAGAAGCCATGTGGGAAAAGAGATACCAAGGCAGAGGAGCTTGGTTTCAAGGGAGGAATTAGTTCATGGAAAGTACCTAGACCCCGCACATCAAAAGGAGGTATATCAAGACACCATGTATGTCATTCGGAGTTTACAAGGGGAAATTCAATGTCTAAAGGAGTAATCCAAGAGGGAGGAACAAGGGAGGAGAGTCGAGGCACTAGAGGATGACCGGGTAAGGTCAAGGAAGTGTCAAAAAATGCTAAGGCAAGAGAATATCATTCTCTTGCTAGGATCATGGTTGAGAGAGAAGGTACCACACGTCGGAGGCGAGTGCGAGAGACAAGGCTTGCACATAAACCTTCTCCCTCATAGCCTTGACTATGACAAGGAAATCACATTGAATGCAGTTGTAGATGGATGGCTCCTTAGTAATATCCTCATTGACACAGGAGAGGAGGTTAATGTTCTAACTTTGGATGCATGACATCAGATGGGAAGACCTGTATTAAAGCCATCTTTGAATGTGTTGTATATGGCAAACAAGACTAAGGAAATGCCCATCAGTGCCTTAAAGATGCAAGTATCACTATCCAGGGAGCTAATTTTCTTGAGGACTTTTAAGTCTTGGTGCTCATTGAGGTAGAAAATTTCAAAGACTACTTGGGTGCCCATGGTGTTACAAGAACAATGCATACCTTTGGTTCAACAAAGGGTACATCAGCTTTGAAAATAAGGAGGAACAGGTCATTATACCCCTAATGATGGGAAGTTGACACCCTATATTGAACCTTTGGGGGAAGAAGTTCTGGATAGGATATATGTGTGCTTAATCGGGGACCCGGTGGATAATCCATCCTACCGACGGAGTTATCCAGTTTGAAGATGCTCGGTCATAAGTGGTACCACCAGTCTAGCGTGTGACAATTAGGTGCATGGAACTTATGAATTAATCAGATGGTAGTTGAGAGGGTCGGTGACCAAGGTGACAAAGGCGTGCATAGTCTAGCACCTAGGAGGAAAGGAGCTGCCTAAGTATTCAGGAGGAGCCTTCCCTGAGATATTTCTATAGGAGATGGAAGCTCAATGGAAGAATGAGAAGGAACGGAGAGGGATGTTAAGCTATGTCCTACTTGGCACAGCAACATGGTGGTGGGCTACACATCAGGAGAGCCTTTTGGAATGGCACAAGGTAAGAATTGCTCTCTCTGTCAGATTCTCTAGAAGCAACATGCCCACCGCCATCAAGGACTACCATGGGAAGGAGCCCACCTCTTTCCATATCCAGGAGTGTGAGAGGATCTAGAGAGAAGGCATGAAAGCTTTACCACCATCCCTCTGGGTATACAAGTTGTATTCTACATTGTAGGCTTACATGTGCGCATGGTACATTCATTCAGAGACATACTGTCAGATAGGGAATTGGCAAGAGCTAGCAGCTGATCTCATTCAAACCTTTGAGTATTAGAGTACCAAGCCATCTGTTGATAAGGCCTTGAAGGGTATCAAGTGCCTTACCATGGGGAATAGTGTCATGGTGGAGAATAGGTTGTTGGAGTTGCTAGGTGTAGTCAATTTTACTCCCACTATAAAAGGAAGGAATCCTATACACGCTGACCTATCACCCACCTGAAGTTGAGTGCTCACCGAGGCATGTGTGGGTGCTAAGTCTCTCCTTTATGTGATTTTTAGTGGGAAGCATTCATCTATGAGTAGTGTAAGAGTATTTAGGAAATAAGTTTAGACATACAAGAATCATAGGGCTCAGAACGACCTCTAGATCCCCTGTAATTTCTTAGACCGAATGTTTTAAAAGACTCCATAACATATATTATAATAGAAAGAAAGATAGAACCATTCATTCATAGCATGAAAGGAAAGAGAACTTCTATGAACGAAATATACATAAAACCCACGATATTCATATCTAATTGCAATAGGTAACCTCATTGTATTCATTGTCTCATTACAAAGAGCCATAGAGGGCGATGCAAAGTGATGCATATCACCAAGCTTGTATAACTAAGCCAAAAAGAAAGAGAAATTACAATGCTAAGCTTAGTACATTCCTTTTTGCACCAAAGTTCCACTCGCAGTAATCTGTAGAGCTTCACCCATGTTATCTCTCTTTGTGTGTATATTATCCTGGTCTCCTTATCTCTATCTTTGTCTCTCTTTTCTCGCTACAAGAACTTGTATTTATCACCTTCCCACACTACTAACTCACCTCATCGTGCCCTCGGATCTGTTGCCAAGTGTCAAACATGGTCCTTCAGTGAGCATGTTTCCTCAGGCCTGAGCTCTCCAATCCATCTCATGATGGTCTTCTAGAATATTCCTTTGTTGGCATGCTCTTTCTTAGGCCACCTATTGCCTAAGGCTGACATCTTATCCATGCAACCGATCATGCTTTTCACGTGTTCTACCTATGTTTCTTAAATCAGCTAAGTCATGAATCTCCTTTCATGTGTTGTACACGCTATTTTCTTCCTTAATCCTTTTCTCTTTCGTGCTTTTACCTTGAGCGCCCTTCTATAACTGGGGTTCCACGTGCCCACGCGCCTTCACACTTAGTAAATATTTCAGGGGCCCAATGTAACCCCACACTTAAACAATGTGTGGTCCTCTACACACTCATAAATCCTCCAAAAATAGCAATAAGGTTACCGGCACCCAAGGTGCAAAACAAAACAACAACACGAAAGGGAAACACAAGGAAAGGAAAATGCATAAAGGAAAATTCTAAACTAACTGGAAAAACTACCTTATTTACAAACACCAAGAAGACTTATTTATAGTAGGGCTTCAACCTACTACCATTGAAGTGTCCAGGAAACTTCATTCCATCCAGCGCTTGTAACTGGCACACACCCAAATCAAGGATGTATGAGATTGTGTAGGGACCTAACCAATGGACTTTCAACTTCCTAGGATGGCGTAGAAATTTAGAATCATACAGTAACACCATCTACCCAACCTCAAACTTCTTGTTTCTAATATGGCGATCATGCCAAGCCTTTTGATTTTCTTTTTACGTTGTTTGACTCCAATAGGAAAGTGATCATCTCTCATCTAGTTTCATTAGTTCATCAATTCTTTCTTCCAGCACTTGTTCATCAGGCTAATCCTCCTGCACACGCTATTCGCAGAGAAGGTAACATAAATTCAACTGAAAAAATATCTTCCACATCAAACACCAATTGAAAAGGTGTGGCTTTATTTATTCTTTTATACGTAGTCCCTGTAAGCCTATAAAAGCTGTTGATACCTTGTCATCCCAACCCCCTGTCTTCTAACATCACAAATTTTGGTCAAGGTATGACTCAAGTATTTTATTGAATGCTTTTGTGGTTCCATTTTCTTGTGGGTGATAGGGTGTATTCTTATGGTGAGCCAACATGAACTCAAATAGTAGGATCCTCACAGTCTCATTTAGAAAATGCATACCCCTATCACTGGTCAAACTCAAAGGGCATCCATACCTTGTGATAATGTTCTCCCATAGGAACCTTGCCATTGTTTTTGTTGTGTAATATTTAGTTGGGGCTGCTTATGTCCACCTTGTGATATAATTTGTGAAAGTGATGACATAACGTGACCCAGTCCTACACGTTTCGGTGCAATAGGTCCTACAAAGTCTATCGCCCACTTTTCAAAAGGCTCCGTGCTAGGAATAGGACGCAAAGGCATTTCATCTCTCCTTCCTGGTTTGTTAATGCACTGACAGTGGTCACATGCTTTACAATAATCCCTACAATCCCTATACAAGGTTTCCCACCATAAACGTACAATTAAAATTTTGCACGTGGTTGCATCACCTGCATAACATCCACCCACACTTCCTCCATGTGTTTCCTCCATGATGGCCAGGCACTCATGTTCCAACACACATCTGTGAAAAACTTCATCACGTCCCAATTTTTATAAGTCTCCACTAATCAACATGTAGGCCACGGCATGTATGGCCAATTGCTTCTTTTCTAATGCCTTCATCCCATCTGGTGCCACACCTTCTTTTTAAAATATAGCAATCTCTTCTAAATCTGAGGGTGCATGTCATAATCTAAAAAGTTACATGTATGGCATTACTTCCTCAATACTTTGCATGTCCTCTCCTGAATCAATTCTTGATAGATGATCGTGTCCATAATTTCTTTTTCCAGGATTCACTACAATAGTGAACTCAAACTCTTGAAACAACAACACCCATCGACATATGTTCCTGAAGAATGGGATTGTTCACTAAATTCTTTAATGTCATGTGGTCGAGTGTAGAATACAAAGGGTGTTGCTTAGCAGAGATAGTGTCAAAATTTTAAAAGTGCATGGATAATTAACAATGCCTCACATTTTGTTATGGTATAATTCTGATCTCTGCTGTTAACTTCCTCGCTCATGAAATAGAGAGGATGATCAACAATCCCCTCACTGGTTGTGCAAGTATTGCTCCAATAGAAGTTCCCGAGGCATCTACATGGACATGGAAGGGCTTTTCCTAAGAGGGAAATCACAAAATAGGTGGGGTAATAAGTTTATATTTTAATGTATTAAATGCCCTTTGATGGACCTTTCCCCAATGGAAGGTAATTTTGTGTCTAAGTAGCTCCTCTAAAGGCACGGCGATCTTGGCATACCCCTTAATAAATTTTCTGTAATATCTCGTATGCCCAAGGAATCTACACACTACGCTCTGGCTAGTAGGTTCCCTTAACCCCACAATAACTACAACCTTAGCGGGATCTACAAGCAAGCCCTCCTTACATATGATATTCCCCAATAAATTCCCAAAGGGTGCAGCAAACACACACTTCTTAATGTTGAGGGATATCCTCAACTGCCTACATCTTTCTAACATTAATCTCAAGTTTTCATAATGGTCCTTAACCAAACCATATACTATCCAATCATCCAAGTAAACCCAAAGAAACTTATGAATGAAGTCCTAGAATGCTTGCACCACTATGCGTGAAAAGATAGTAGGTGCATTCTTCAACCTAAAGGGCATGACCATGTATGTAAAACTTCCCCATTTTGTGGCAAAAGTTGTCTTCTCCTGGTCCTCCTTTGCAATCCCTACTTGATGGTATCCTAAAATCCATCCATAAGGGAATAGATTTCATGCCCAGTGACTCCTTCCAAAATTTATTTAGTGAAGGGGGTTGAAATGGATCGATGACACAAAATGCATTCAATTCCCTATAATCCACAAAAATTCTAATCCTCCCATCCTTCTTGATGCTAAATACCATCGAACTTCTCCATTCGATTCTTCTACCGCCTCAATGATCCCGGAAGATATCATCTTGTCTATTTCCTCCTTAACCTTCCTACGTAAGTTGGGATTCATCTCAGTAGGACCTTTTTCTAACTGGGTGTGCACCTTCCTTAAGTTTCATCCTCTTCTCCCCAAGGAATGGTGGATGCCTTTTAGCTCATGGTACCCACGTGGGAATTAATCCTTGAATTCACACAACACATCAATGATCTTTGACACTTCATTTTTCATCCAATAATAGCTTCCTTAGGTTCTTCTTCGAACCGATGTCAACTTTATTTGTCTTTAAAGGCTCATGGTAGGCACATGCGTGAGCATTTATACTGTCCACTACCTCACACATTCCTGCTGAGAATGGCTAACATATAAACTCTCTTATTCCCTCCATCAATCACATATACTAAATTTCCCTTCTCCTTCACCAAACATGCACGCTCAAGATGTAACTCTTCTATTTCTTCAACCTCTTCAAAGTGCACCTCCAATCCTAGTTCACCTAGTAGTTCCAATAGCCTATCTTCCGTTTCTGGCACTATCCCACATGGTAAGGTGTTTGATACCTTGCAAGGCCTTATCAACCAATGGTTTGGTACTCCGATACTCAAAGGCTTGAATAAGATCAACCGCAAGCTCTTTCCAATTCCTTTTTGGAAACATCTCTCCGAATGAATGTACCATGCACACGCATAACCTTGCAAAGTGTAGAATACAACTTGTGCACCCGGAGGGATGGTGTCAAGGCTTCCGCGCCTTCCCCCAGACCTGTTCACACTCCTAGATATGGAAAGAGGTAGGCTCCTTCCCATGGTACTCCTTGATGATGGTGGGTATATTAATTCTAAAAAATCTGACAGAGAGAGCAATTCTTACCTCGTGCCATTCTAAAAGGCTCTCTGATACATGGCCCACCAACAAGTGCTATGTCAAGAAAGACGTAACTCAAGTATCTCCCTTCGTTCCTTTTCATTTTTCCACCTTTGAGCTTCTATCTCCTGCAGAAATATCTCAGGGAAGGCTCCTCTTGAGTACTTGGGTAGTTCTTTTCCTCCAAGGTGCCAAACCATGTGTGCCTTTGTTACCTTGGTCACCGATCCTCTCAACTACCATCCCATTAATTTGTATGTCCCATGCACCCAATTTTCACATGCCAGACTGGTGGTATCACTCACTGACTGAGCATCTTCAAACTAGATAACCCCATTAATAGGGTGTACCATCTCAGGGTCTCTGATTGAGTGCACATAAATCTTGTCTAGAACCTCTTCTCCCAATGGTTCAATGTAGGGTGCTGACTTCCCATCAACTAGGGGTATAATGACCCACTCCTCTTTGTTCTCAAAAATGATGTACCCTTTGTTGAACCGGAGGTCCACATTGTTCTTGTAACACCAAGGGTACCCAAGTAGTGTTGGGAAATTGTCTGCCTCGGTGAGCACCAAGACTTTGAAGTCCCTAGTAAACTTGGCTCCTTGAATAGTAATAGTTGCATCCTTCAAGACACCGATGGGCATTGCCTTAGTATTTTTTTCCATATATAGCACATTTGAAGATGGTTGTAATGCAGGTCTCCCCATCTGATGTCATGCATCCAAAGTCAAAACATTAACCTATGTGCTAGTGTCAATGAGTATATTGTTGAGGAGCCATACATCCAAAACAACATTCAATGTAATCTCTTTGTCATAGTCGAGGCTATGAGGGGGAAGATTCATGTGCAAGACCTGTCTCTCGTGCTCTTCTTCGGTGTGTGGTACCTTCTCTCTCAACCAAGATCCTAGCAAAGGGATGATTTTCTCCTACCTTAGCATTTTGCACACCTCCTTGACCTCATCAAAGTCATATTTCTACACCTCAATACTCCTTATTTGTTCCTCTCTCCTGGACTACTCCTTGAGACACTGGATCTCCCCTTGCAATCTTCGAATAACATCCATGGTGTCCTAATATATTTCCTTCTGATGCGCAAGGTCTAGATACTTTCCATGAATTACCTCTTCTCTTGAAACTAGGCTCTTCTATCTTGGTATCTCCCTTACGCGTGCAACTTCTACCCTTGTTGTTACCAAGATAGGCTCTAAACCTTCATCTGTGTTACCTGAGGCATCCATTATATGTTTTCCCTCTTTATGCCTGACCATCGCAAAGTGCCTTTTTCCTTCCAAAGGCTTTGCTGATTCATATGCTCATATAACCGGGCACTCCTCATACTTATGCTTCTTTCCACACCATGAGCACTGCAACAAGTCCAGGGTACTCACACTTGTAATGTTTTGTAGATCCATAGTTGAAACATGTCCCTCACAGAACTCACTCCTTCCTCCATGGTTACATCATCCATCGAATCCTCCTCGAAAACCTCTTCCTCATGCACCTCCATCCATGCACTCCTCATAACAGTGATCATCATTTTTAGAACCACTGACAATGCTGGTTTGGCGCACCCGATGATCAATGGCCTCATGTATCGATCAATGAGCCTATATTCCTTAGTATCATGGGTTGTGGAGGAACAAATATTGCAATAACTAGGATACATTCTTCTTGATTGTGTGTTGTAGCAAGGGACATCTACTAGCATCATGGTCCCCATGATAGATTTCACAATCTAATGTCACAGTGCGTACCATCCTCTGGGGGAAATTTTCCTTAATGTGCCCCTCTATCTCACAATCTATGCACCACAAACCACTACGAGTCTCATGGACTGAGTTCATAGATATATTTTCCAACTGCTTAGCCATAGCAGCAATCTGAGCCTCCAAGAACGGGCTAACACTAGTATCAATACTACTAACGGCTTTGGTGTGCAAGGCAACCTCCAATGCTTCACGTGGATCTGTAAAAGTATTATGAGATAGGGCCCTTCTAAAAGGGGTGATCAATCCTCCAACAAACCACTGTGCATGCTGAGAAGGATGTATATCATATGATAATTTAGACAAGAGAGTCTTAAAGCATGCATCATACTCCCACACACTCTCTGTCATTCCTTGTTGTATCTCCTTCAAAGTGCTAATGCTTTTTTCTCAAACTCAGGAATGTGGAACTCTTCCAGGAATGCATTATTTAAGGCAATTTAATCCACCACTATTTAATGAGGATCATACTTTCTATACTAGCTATGCGTGCGCCCTTGCAACGTGGTTGTAAATTGACTAGCCTTTCATTCTAGGGTTGTGATACCTTTCACATGCCATAGCAGTTCACACTTTTGAACATGTTCTGCAAAGCATCCTCAATGCCCCTGTAATCTAGAAAATGTAGAGACATCTCAAAGAATACTTGAGGTGGTGGCTGGGGTCCTTGTCCTAAACCAGAGCTTTGGTTCCCTCGGTGTTTCCTCCACCGCCTGATCCACCAGGTCCACTAGGTCCTATACCTCTAGAACCACTAGAACCACCGGGTCTAATAGGGATGTAGGAGCTATACCAAGTGTCCCCATGGTCCCATTGAACTATGTGCCGATGGTCTGTGACAGTATCCCACTACTACTACTTTGTCCCGTGCCACTCTCTAATGCGAGACCAAAATCTTGTACACTTGCTCCTTATCCAAAAACTCATCTAAATACTAGAATATGTGCAGCCATAGAAGAAGGAACTGAAAAATTATACCTCCTAGGTGTGGATCTATCTCTTCCACTAGCTTCAATTGGATCAATACTTCCTCCTGAATCGGGAAAACCAAGCGCTAGGGCTTAGTCACTGGGTGAGTTCAGATATGTGCCAACGAATCTCCTTTCTCCATTCAACAAACTCTCACTAGAATCCAAAAGGGTCTCCCTCACGCACTTTCCAAGATGGGGTAGCACAGACTGCTAAGGTTCCACGTCCTCCACATGAACCTCAACTCCTTCCCGCAATGTCTATCTCCATAGATCCATCACACTAGTAGCTTCGCATCATCTAGTAATCTCCCTTTCATGTGCTTCACCATACTTGAGTT
The DNA here is from genome assembly GCA_018340775.1 of Taxus wallichiana var. yunnanensis. NCBI lineage: Eukaryota > Viridiplantae > Streptophyta > Pinopsida > Cupressales > Taxaceae > Taxus > Taxus wallichiana. The sequence continues at coordinate 41,155,495 of CM031234.1, forward strand.
GTCTTTCCTCCCTCTCCTTTTCGTCATCTCATCTGTCATCTTTCTCCACCCGAGCTTCCTTACCCAGCACTCAGAATGGTTTAGCCGGCCATGGGGAGTGCTTCTAAACTCATGGTAACCATCAATATCTTCATAGCTAGAGGAATAACATGTAGAAACGATCCTCTAGGTTCTCATAGAAACTCAAACTTAGCAATCTCTGGGCAAGAATATGTGAAAATGGCATATTTTAGAGTGTAGCTAGCTAGTACTCCTTCCCATAAGTGATCTACAACACGGGTCCACATTAGATCTACATCCTGCAACCTCTCGGTAGTCTTCTTTGGTCCATATCCGTGATCCATAACACCAACTTAATCTAGATGCATAGGCTGAAAGCCACCCAAATAACTCTACTACGAAGCGAGCGTGAAAAAATTATCATACAGATCATGGTAGAGATTCTCCTCTACCCATCTACATGTATCAAACTTAGGTCTAGTGCTGAATCTCTGGGAAAATTCATCTTCTATGCTTTTGAACCATGACTCATCATTTTCCAACATTAACCGATCCATCATTACTCTTCACACATATCATGATGCATGTTATATCCCACTACAACTTTGAAAAGAGGTCTTGATAACGGAACCAAGATGTAGTCAATTTTACTCCCAATGTAAAAGGAAGAAATCCCATGCGCGTTGACCTATCACCCAACGAAGCTAAGTGCTCACCCGAGGCACACGTGGGTGTCGAGTCTCTCTTTTATGTGATTTTTTTAGTGGGAAGCATTCATCTATGAGTAGTGTAAGAGTATTTAGGAAAAAAATTAGACATACAAGAATCATAGGGCTCAGAATGAGCTCCAGATCCCTGTAGTTTCTTTAGACCAAATGTTTTAAAATACTCCATAACATATATTATAACAGACAGAAAGATACAACCATTCATTCATAGCATGAAAGGAAAGAGAACTTCTATGAATGAAATATACATAAAACCCACTGATATTCATATCTAATTGCAATAGGTAACCTCATTGTATTCATTATCTCATTACAAAGATCCATAGAAGGTAGACCGTAGTCATGCATATCACCTAGGCTTGTATAACTAAGCCAAAAAGAAAGAGAAATTACAATGCTAAGCTTAGTACATTCCTTTCTACACCAAAGTTCCACTCGTAGTAATCCTGTAGAGCTTCACCCATGTTATCTCTCTCTCTCTCTCTATGTATATTATCATGGTATCCTTATCTCTATCTCCATATCTCTTTTCCCACTACAGAACTTGTATTTATCACCTTCCCACGCTGCCAACTTGCCTCACTGCACCCTCAGATCCATCACCAAGTGTTGAACATGGTCCTTCAGCGAGCATGTTTCCTCAGGCCTGAGCTCTCCACTCCATCTCATGATGGTCTTCTAGAAGATTCCTTTGTTGGCATGCTCTTTCCTGGGCCACCTATTGCCAAGATAGCATCTTATCCACACGTAACCGATCACGATTTTCATGTGTTCTACCTATGTTTCTAAAATCAGCTAAGTCTCGAATCTCCTTTTGTGTGCCGCATGCACTATTTGCTTCCTTAAGCCTTTTCTCTTTCACATTTTTGCCATGTTCACCCTTCTATAACTGGGGTCCCACGCACCCACACGCCTTCACACTTATTTAATATTTCAGGGGCCCAACACTAGGTGGACCAAGTTTGTAAGCATGATTTGAAGAGGAGGTAGAGGAAATAAAAGAGTTACAACTTGAGCACATGTGTTTGGAAAAGGAGAAAGGGAAGTTGGTATATGTGATTGATGGGGAGGAAGAAAAAATCTTGGATGTTAGCCATTCTGTAGGGATGCACGAGGTAGTGGATAGTGTTGATACTCACACACGCGCCTACCATGAACCCTTAAAGACAAAGAAGGTTAACATCAGTTCATGAGAAGAACCTAAGGAAGCTATTATTAGAGATTACTGGTTAGAGAAGGAAGTCTCTAAGATCATAGATTGATTGCACAAATTTGAGGATTTATTCCCACGCGGGTACTATGAGCTCAAAGGTGTTCACCATTCCTTGGGGGAGATGAAGATAAAGATTAAGGATAGTGTGCGCCTAGTCAGGAAGAGACCCTACTAGATGAATCCCAATTTACGTGTGAAGGTTAAGGAGGAGATAGAAAAAATGATAGTTTCTGGGATCATTGAAGTAGTGGAGGAATCGAGTGGATAAGTCCGATGGTGATCAAGCATCAAAAGGATGGGCAGAGTAGGATCTCGCATGGATTATAGGGAGCTGAACGTAGTTTGTGTCATCGATCCTTTTCCAACCCCCTTCTTTGAAGAAATTTTAGGAGTCATTTGGCATGAATTCTATTGCTTTACAGATGGAATTTCGGGGTACCACCAAGTCTGGATTGTTAAGGAAGACCAGGAGAAGACAACTTTCGCCACTGAGTGGGGAAGTTTTGTACACATGGTTATTCCCTTTGGGTTGAAGAATGCGCCTGCTATTTTTTCATGCATAGTGGTGCAAGCTTTCCGGGACTTCATCCATAAGTTTCTTCAGTCTATTTGGATGATTGGACGATGCTGTATGGTCTATTAAAAGACCATTGTGACAATTTGAGGTTAATTTTTGAGAGGTGTATGTAGTTGAGGATATCCCTCAAGTATTAAGAAATGTGTATTTGCTACACCCTTTGAGACGTTTTTGGGGCATATCATATGTAAGGAGGGATTTTACGGTAGATCCTGCTAAAGTTACAGATTATTGTGGGGTTAGGCAAGCCTACTAGCTAGAGCGTAGTGCACGGATTCCTTGGGCATAAAAGTTATTACAAGAAATTCATCAAAGGGTATGCCAAGATCGCTGCACCTTTAGAGGATATTCTCATACATAAAAGTACCTTCCATTGGGGAGAGGCGCAGCAAAGGGAATTTGATACATTAAAATATAGGCCTGTCATTGTGCCTATGTTACGTTTTTCCTCTTGGTACAAGCCCTTCCATGTCCTTGTAGATGCCTCAGGAACCGCCATTGGAGCAGTGCTTGCATAGCAAGGTGAAGGTATTTTTGATCATCCTCTATGTTTTGCAAGAAATAAGTTGACACCAACAGAGAAGAATTATACCACGACTGAGCATGAAGCATTGTCAATGATCTACGTACTTTTCAATTTCAGCGATATCTGCTGGTAACTCCTTTGTATTTTACACTCGACCACATGGTATTAAAATATTTGGTGAACAAGCATGTTCTACAAGGGCGCATATGTCGAGTGGGTATTGCTATTTCAGAAGTGTTATGTTTGTGGAGCCTATTTTCATGTTAGAGTATGGTACACCTTCCATGTGTTACACTCGGGTATTTTTACGGTGGTCCCGCTCGCCAGTGAGTGGGTCAGGGGGGTTCGGGGGGTTGAAGCCCCCCCGATGGAAGGGGGTTTGGGGGCAAAGCCCCAAAGAAAATTTTCATGGGTGGTTTATTAACCCATGGGTAATGGGTAACCGTTATGGGTTGTTTTTGGGCCCATGGTTTTTCGGTCTTTTGCCCATTGTTTTGATACCCATGGTTTTTTGCCCTTGGTTTTGATACCCACGGTTTTGTATCAAACTGCTTAAGCAGTTGTCTATTTATATGGTCTTATGCATATGATAGATGTACAAGCAAATGTATTGCAGATGTGTTTTGAATTCGGCTGTGAATTCTGTAGAGTTTGTTGAGCATAGCTCCAAACGGATCTGGGTATTGTATTGAGAGAGTAGTGGCTTGTAATAAAATCTGAGCAAGTGATTCTTGGTGGACGTAGCCCAAATTGGGTGAACCACGTTAAATACTGTCTCTTTGTGTTGTGTTATTTTATTCTGCAATTTTATTTGAGATCTGTAATAATTTCGCATATTAGTTTTCTATCATTACGATTACGTGAGGGATTATTCCGCATACTTTATCCCTTATTTCCTAACAAGGATTTTGAGTTAATGGTAGTAGTGAAGCCTAGGAAAAGCAATTGTGGACCTGATCATTTGTCAAGAATTGATTCAGGGGAGGATGCGTAGAGTATTGAGGAGACAAAGCCAAACATGCAACTATTTAGGTCAAAAGACGCGCCCCTCATTTAGAGGAGATTACGGTATTTTTAAAGGAAGGTGTGGTGCCAAAAGGAATGAAGGCATTAGAGAAGAAGCAACTAGCCATACGTACCACACCCTACATGTTGATCAGTGGAGACTTATACAAGTTGGGACATGATGAAGTTTTGCACAGGTGTGTACTAGAGCATGAGCAACTCGCCATCATGGAGGAAGCACATGGAGGAAGTGTGGGTGGGCATTATGTAGGTGATGCCACCGTGCATAAGATATTAATGGCAGGATTGTGGTGGGAAACCCTATATAAGGATTGTAAAGACTATTGTAAAGCATGTGACCATTGTCAGAGCATTTGTAAGCCAGGAAAGAGAGATGAAATGCCCTTGCACCCTATACCTAGTGCGAAACCTTTTGAGAAGTGGGGAATAGAATTTGTAGGCCCTATTTCACCAGCAACGTGTAGGACTGGGTCATGCTATGTCATCACTTGCATGGATTATCTAACAAGGTGGGCGAGGCAACCCCAACTAAAGAGCGCACAAGTAACCACGGTAGAAAGATTATTGTGGGAGAACATTATCATGAGGTATGGATATCTGTTGAGTTTAACGAGTGATAGGGTACGCATTTCTTGAATGAGACCATGAGGATCATGTTAGCGAGTTCATGGTGGCTCATCACAAGACTACACCCTATCACCCATAAGACAATAAAACCGCATAGGCATTTTAAAAAGTCTTGAGTCATACCCTCACAAAAATTGTGATGTCGAGAAGACAAGATTGGGATGACAAAGTATCAACAATATTAGGGCGTGACGGGACAACTTATAAAAGGTTGAACAAATCCACACCGTTTCGGTTGGTGTTTGGCATGGAAGATGTTTTGCCATTTGAATTCATGTTACCTTCTCGAAAATAGCACACACTAGAGAGTTGGGTGATGAGCAAGTTCTAGAAGAAAGAATTGATGAGTTAATGAAGCTAGATGAGAGACAATCACTCATCAGGTGGAGCCAAACAACAGAGAAAGCAAAGCGAAAGCTTGGCATGATCGCCACATTAGAAACAAGAAGTTTTGAGGTTTGGAAGATGGTCTTACTTGTATGATTCTAAGATTTTGCACCATCTGGGAAGTTGAAATTCCATTGGTTGGGTCCCTACACAATCTCGTACATCCTTGATTCAGGCACGTGCCATTTATAAGCACTGGATGGAACAAAATTACCTGGACACTTCAATGGGAGTAGGCTAAAACCCTACTATAAATAAGTCTTCTTGGTGTTTGTAAATAAGGTAGTTTTTCCAGTTAGTTTAGAAGTTCCTTTTATGCATTTCTTTTCTTGTGTTTCCTTTCGCGTTGTTGTTTTGTTTTGCACCTTAGGTGCCAGGTAACCTTATTGCTAGTTTTGAGAATTTGTGAGTGCGCAGAGGACTGCACATCATTTTAGTGTGGGGTGGGGTAATGTGAAGGATCACATGGTTAAAGCGTTAAGGTATTTTATGTCAAAAATCTTGGTTAAATGGCCATGTTGAAAGAGGTGTATAGAAAGAAAATATGGAAAAAGGATGGTTGGTGCCAAGATAAAGCTACTTTCAGATCCCACGTACAAAGGAGGAGAAAGCACATTAAGTAACATGAGGTAGGCAAGATCAAAAATCAGGATAGAAGTTCCTTTGGTGTTAGTTACATGCGTGCAAGAGTTTCTGTCATGTTGGATTGGTTGCATGCCAGAAGGTTGGAGGATTGTCCGTGTAGGTTTGGGCTAGTGAGGGAAAGCGTTGAAGACAGGATTTGTTTGAAAAAGCTGCATTAAATGTAAAAAGTATAGTGGTAGGTGAAGTAGCACTTAATTCTCAAAAAGGGAAAAACTATAAATAAAGGGGTTGAGACACTTCATTTTTCACTTTGCGTATAAGGATAACGAAGCACTTTCTACACCTTTGCAAATTAGGGCTTCCAAAAAAGTGATACGTGTGAAGAAAAATTTGGAGGGATTGAAACGTGAGTAGCTAGTTTAGATTTACGAACCAGGAGGAAGGGATTTCATAGGCGTAGGAGAATTATGAGAAGGCATTTTCTTGTGAAGGGAGTATCCCAATTAGGGTTTGAAGAACTAGGGCACGGGTTTAAGAAATTTTCTTCACAAGTTCGAGATCTAAGGTTGGAGAGAGTAGAAGAACAGAGTAACACAGAGTGATTGAAGTGGGAAGAAGACCTAGATAATGGCACCCAAGAAATTAGTTAGTACACCCAAGAAGGGAAAGGGAAATAGCAATCAACAGAAACTGAAGCACGCACAAATGAAGAGTGGTATGCAGAAATGTAGTACCCAGATGGAGTGTTGTTGGGGAAGGAGTGGGAGTCCCATCTTAGGAACATGTCCATGAATGATTATAATCATCAGACAAGCACAATCGAGAAGGAGATGGCATTGGAGTTAGTGTGCCCAAAAAACAAGAGGATACTAGAGGGTTTTCCCATATATAATGATGACGTAAAGGTTAAGTTGGAGAAGGCGGGGTTACTACAAATCGTGAGTTGCCCTACTTTAGGAAACCTAAGTGCTTATATTAATGGATGATGTTGCACATGCATGAGGACTACTTCCACTTTGTAGGGCACAAGATGTGCATAACCCCTCAGCTCATTTCATAGGCCTCATCTGTGATGGAGATGGTTTGGAGGATGATTTGACCAACAAAGAAGTGATTAAGGATACTATCACCACTTATGCATACAAGTAGGGTCAAGGTCTTATAATGTCACATACATTAAGGATTCGGTAATCAAGATGGATGTGCACTTGGTGTCAAAGCTAAATGCCCAAGAGAGATGGACCCAAGTCAATAAGACATGGTTGAATTTTTACGGGAATATTTCATAGGGCACCATCTACAACTTGTCCACATTCATCGCGGATGAGATTTTCATTTGCATGAAGGAAGGCGACATGATCCTTTTGGCAATATATCGCTAACCATTGTGTTTTCGGAGATAGGGGTACCGAATGCATCGAGAAAAGTTTGTATGGGAGTACCCTACTAAATACCCCTCACCCACCAAAAGGTTTGTGTTGATGCAAAATCACATCACCCCAGGACTCGCAACGTGGGTTGAGACTCTCAAGACAATTGCATAACATGGAGCTTTTCCCACGTGTGGATCTTGCGAAATCGGAAAAGCTCTCCGGATGAAGGCGGTTCCTATTCCTCTGTTCAGATGCACATGTAGAAGATGTAGAGGGTTTACAAAAACCTAATCTAACTTGCCAAGAGGAGACGGGGTAAGAAGATGCATAAAATAAAACCTAAACTAACGAGAGGTGATGCGAGGAATGAAGAACACACTGTCTTGCCAATAAACACGAGACCATTAAAATGCAATGCAAGATCATACACGAGATAGCTTGATTCACGGTGAAAGATCAAAGGAATGCAAATGAATACGAGAGAGGGTTGAGAATCATCCACGAGACATGCATTAATTTTCTCCAAAGATGATACAACACACTGCGCAAAATGCCAAGAGGCAAGGTTGCATTATAGTTCAAATGGGAGGTTTTAACTCCACAAGTTCACCTGCCAAAGAGAAGAAGGGAGGGCAAAACAGAAATGTCCAACCCTTTAGAAAGAAGCCCCTCCTTACAATTTATAGGAAGAATGAGAGAGAAAGAGAGAGGAATTTGAAATCTACCCCAACCACCGCAGGTTGTATTTAACTCATCTCATTATGGTGGTAGGTGAGAATCCCAGTGAACCCAAAAGTGGCGAACTATATTTTTAATTTTTAAGAATTTTTCTCACCTAATTAAAGATATCCAGTCGTAGTTGGATAGAGGACCTCTAAGCTTTCCGAAAAGTCCAACCTTGCATGAATCGAGCTCCCGAGTCAAAAGTTATGGCCATCGAATATCTGCGTGAGTGCGCTCTGTCGGCGCTCAAAATGTTGCGCCTCCTGAAGGTGCGCCTTGGCGCATTCATGTGTGTGTTGACATCCTCTTACATGCACAAGGTGCAACTTTTCTATGTCGACACTCCGTGTCATGCGCCATTTCGTGCGCTAAGGTGTAACTTTCTCGTCGTGTCGACACTCCGTGTCATGCGCCATTTCTGTGTGCCAAGGCGCAACTTTTTCTATGTCGACACTCTGTGTCATGCACCATTTCTGTGTGCCAAGGCACAAATTTTTCTGTGTCGACACTCTGTGTCATGTGCCATTTCTGTGCGCCAAGGCACAACTTTTCTCGTGTCGACACTCGTGTCATGCGCCATTTACGTGCGCCGAGGTGTAACTTTTCTGTGTCGACACTCGTGTCATGCGCCATTTCTGTGCACCAAGGCGCAACTTTTCTGTGTCGACACTCCGTGTCATGCACCATTTCTGTGCACCAAGGCGCAACTTTTCCTGTGTCGACACTCTGTGTCATGCGCCATTTCTGTGTGCCAAGGCGCAACTTTTCCTGTGTCGACACTCCGTGTCATGCGCCATTTCTGTGCGCCAAGGCACAACTTTCTCTGTGTCGACACTCTGTGTCATGTGCCATTTTTTTGTGCCATTTCTATGCGCCAAGTGATAAATGTCAGGGATTTGAGCTTCTTTGATCTCTAGAATCTTCTGCTTGTCTATATCTACCTGGGGAAGATATATACAACAATTTGGTGACTCAATGGGATCACCTGCCAGCTAGGTAGAAGATCAGTGGCCTTTTAGCAATCCATTGGGCATGGAGTCATAATTAATAACCTGAAACCAACCTAATATTGTATCCCGAACCTGATACCGCAACTTCTTCCTAACAGCATTCTGAACTGTAGAAAACATCCTGAGAGCAACAAAACCTGTGCCGAAGCACTTAGGGAAATAGAAACCTAACTACCACAAGACAATGTGCATACGCACTTAGAGGAATTGAAAACTAGGCTAATATTTACAAGGGTAAACCTTTTCCTTTCTTTAGTAGCAATGTTTAAGATAGATTCCGTTGACCGGAATCGGGAATTCTTCTCCATCCAATGTAGACAATTGGAAGGCATTACTATTCTTACATTCCATGACCATGTAGGGGCCACTCCAAATGGCATCAAACTTGGAATGCCTTCTGGTTTTGCCGTCTGCATCCCATTTCAGAACTAGGTCCCCTTCCTGGAAGGTCCTTGCTCTTGCTTTCTTATCAAACCATTTTTCACTAAGGCCTGATCTTTCTCAATTGTTTGAACTGCATGTTCTCTAATTTCTTCCAATTCCATCAACTCTGCATACCTAGCCTCCATTGGTTCGAACTCAACCAACTCCAACTACTTCATGAACTCCAATGTAGGCAGTTCTAATGATATAGGCAATACTGCCTCTTTTCCATAGACCAACTTGTAAGGGGAATTACCTGTAGACCTCTTTGGTGTTATTCTGTCAGCCCATAATGCTGATTTTAGCTTGGTATGCCATGTCCTTTGGTTTTCATCTAGAGTCCTTCTGATGATTCTTAACAAATTCTTGTTCGTGGACTCTGCCTGTCCATTACCCTGCGGGTAATAATTTGAAGAGGTGCTCAAATAGATTCCATTCTTGACAGCCCATTATGTAATCTTGGAACCTATAAATGCCAATGCATTATCTGATATGATAGTGGCCGGCACACCAAACCTGGTCACTATTCCTTCATAAAAGTCTAGTATGTTAGACTCATTTGCTTCTTTGAGTGCTACTGCTTCGGTCCACTTGGTGAAATAGTCTGTCGTTGTGAGAATCCACTTGTGGCCTTGGCTTGAGTTTGGATTGATGACCCCGATGAAGTCAATCCCCATTGCATAAATGGTTGGTCAACAACAGAATTGGGTGCAATGGAAGCTTCTTAGTCTTTCTTTTCTGTGAAGAGTGCACATTTCTTGCACTTTCTTATCCATGTATATGATCCTTTGAAAGAGTCGGCCAATAATACCACTGCCTTCATTATCTTGAGAGCTGTTACTGTGGGCGAAATGTCCTCCAGAATCTCCATCGTGAAAATCTCGTAACACCCTCTCAATTTGACCTGTCCCAATGCACCTCAATAGAACTCCATTGATGTCTTTCTTAAACAAAACACCACCAACAAGCACATATGGAATGGCTTGTAATCTGAAGTATCTCCTCTTTGCTTTTCTCATTTCTGGAGGGCATAGGCACATGTCATAGGAAGTGTATCACATTCTGAGTCCAACAGGGAGTGGGCACATCATCATTTTCTTGTTCTTGGTTATCCTGTAGTACCAAGACAGCCTCTTTTTCATCACCTGCTTCAACTTGTTGACTCAAGGCTAGCTGCTCACATAGTCCCTTCCCACGTACTAGTTTGGTGACCTTGATCTCGATGTCATATTCCATGACACGAGTTATCCATCCTGCACGTTTCTCATTCAGATCCTTGTTTAGAAGGAAGTCACGACTCGCATGAGAGACCAATAATTGGATCTTGTTGTTTGAGACTAGGTGCTTGAATTTCTTTAAGCTCTTGATTCTTTGCAAGGACATGCTTTTCAATGAAAGAGTACCTAGTTTCGTATTCCTCCAAGCCTTGAGTGAAGAAAGCAACTGGTTGTTCTAATCCTCCTTTGTTTTGTTGTACGAGATTGCGAAATCGTGTCCACCACCAAAGGCATATAGCACGAAGTCCTTGGAGAAGTCTGGATTGACGAGAGTCGGAGCTTGAGATATAGCCTCTTTTATTGCCTCAAAACTTGCCTTGCCTTCAGATGTCCACTTAAATGCCATGCTCTTCTTTAACATCAGCGTTATTGGCTTCACGAGAGCGTGAAATTTGGAACAAATCTGCGGACAAAATTGATCCTTCCCAAGAAGCTTTGAAGAGCCTTCTTGTGACTTGGCAATGGCAATGCTCGAATTGCTTGACTCTTTCGGGTCGATCATCACCCCTCCTTTGAAACAATATGGCCTAGAAGTTTTCCCTCGTGAGCCAAAAATATGCATTTTTTGGGATTCAATGATACCCCAAATCTTCTACACCTCTGAAATACTTGCCTCAAATGACAAGAGGTGATCCGCTGCATTTTTGAGAATACAGTGATGTCGTCAAGATATATCAAAACTATTTTATTGATCAACCCCTTGAATGCCATATCCATTGCCCTTTGGAAGGTGGCTCCAGCATTTGATAGCCCAAATGGCATTTTCTTGTAGGCATAGGTCCCCCATTTGGTGGTGAAAGTCGTCTTGAATTGGTCATCTTCTTTCACCATCACCTGATTGTACCCTGAGTAGCCATCTAGGAGAGAGAATCTCTCTGAACCGGATACTACTTGCAATATTTGTTCCATTGAAGGAAGTGGGTAATGATCTTTGAGAGATGCCCTGTTTAGGTCTCGGAAATCCACACACAACCTGATTTCTCCACTCTTCTTCTGGCCAGGAACCAAGTTTGCAACCCAGCTTGAGTGCTTGATCGGGAATATAATGCTTGCCTCTATTAGCTTATTTAGCTCTTTCTTCATTAGAGGCTCCATGTGAGGGTTGACTGGTCTCTGCTTCTACCTGATGGGCTTAGCATCTGGATCCAATTCTATGGTATGTTGTGCCAAATTTGGATCGAATCCTCTTAAGTCTTCATAGCTCCAAGCGAAGACATCTGGAAATTCTTGGCAAAGTTGTATGAAATCTGATTTCTCCTGTTCAGTGGCCACTTTACCAATTTGAAGTGTTTTGCCTTCCCCAACTGGAATTGGCTCTGAATCTTCTCTCTTGACCTGTATGTTAGCCTTTTCCTTACGGCTAGTCGTTAGGGTTGAAGATAGACTCAATGTTACTAAACCCTTAGGAAGCTTGTTTGTCATGTAGCTACACTACTTGATCCCCATCTTGCTGCTCTAATCATCACGATTCCTAGCTGAGAATTCAGCCTCTTCTTGTAAGAAATTGACGATCGGTTGATCATTCTCAAACACACTGCCCGACTTGTGTTATTATCTGGAACTGCTTTGGCCTCACAATCACATGGATATGTGGCTGTGTTTTCCCCTTCGATGTTGTCAACCACATCAAGCGTTGCTCCAAGCTCTGCTGCGAGCCTATCTGCGACTTCATTTTTCTTCACAGGTATGGACACAATGTTGAAAGCTTGAAATCCTCAATGAGGTCCCATACCCTATTCTTGTAGCTCCTCGCAAGTCGTTCTTTGTAGCATGTTGTCCCTAACTTGGTTGACGATTAGCTCACTATCTCAAACACTGCAAGTTCTTTATGCCCCTTTTCCTGGCCCAATGAATTCCATGAATCAATGCTTCGTATTCAGCCGTGTTGTTCAAACAGGAAAACTGGAAACGAAAAGCTGAAAAATATTTGATGTCTTGTGGTGAAATCAACATTGCACCACCTCCAGCACCTTGTCTGCTTCTCGAACCATCGAAAAATAATTTCCAAACTTTGTTTTCATCCTTTTGTTTTAGGTTGAATGATGTCGGGAATGGGTGAATTTTCTTCATGTATACAATACACGCCCAATTCAGATTCTTCAATTTCCTTGTATGGGTCAAATTCATGACTCTTGTTTGCCCATTCATCCAAAGTTAAATCAGGAATTCCCTCGACCTTAGTACCTGTTTCTAGATCACTTGAACACTCCTCTTGATCAAAAGCCGAGCAATTTGCATTGATAGGATTTGGTACATGAGGCTCAATATGGAAATTGGCAATTGGTTCTGACCTGATTGTTGCTTTGGCTCCATACCTTGTCCTAAAAATCATGTGTGACCAATCTGCAGATAAATATCCACCGATTTTTGCAGTGAAGTCTCTTGATAGACACAACGCAAAGAGTGGCGGAAGGTCAATCACAGACACATCTTGCGAACCGTAACATTAGGACATGAATGTAGTGTTAGGCTTAACCCTTTGATGACCCCAACTGTTCCTACTGCCGTTCCATCTAGTTGTACTACTCCTTTCAGCACTGGCTCATATTTCAAACCCAGTTGATCCGCTATTTGCTTTGGCATCACTGAACTACTTGCCCCAGAATCAATCATGCAATTGTGTACTAATTTATCCCGATGATTAATGAAATATAGAATGGGGGTTTGAACTTTACCTTGTTGTCCTCCATGATTCCCTTCATTTGGTGAGCAGCATTCGTGAGGACCTTCTCTTGCATATGGGCCTGTTGGTTCGAAGTTGACCAATTCTTCATGGCAGCTTGTAGAAGATCTCTTTGTCCTGGGATGGATAAAGATTCCCACATTGATATATTCACGTTCGTCTTCTTCATTTGATCAATGATGTTGAAAGGGGATGAATTGTCCTTTTCTTTGTCCCTTACTTGGTGCAAACTTTTGGAGCTTGAGCATGTGCATGTGTTCTTGCTGTGAGTACCTTGGGTTGATTTTGCACATTTGGAGCTGTGTTTGGTCTACTGACCCCTTGTTGTGTAAGAGTGGGTTGAGAAACAACTGGATTACACGGTTGTCCCTCTCCTATATTTCTCTTCTTTGACCGTGTGTTGGCAGCCACGCCTTGAAAAGGCTGTTGGTTAACTCCACAGAAGTCTTCCGTTTGCCAATTTGCCAATGTGGTTTCTGTTGGAGGTCCTTCTTGCTGCGTTTGTTGCTGTTGATTCTCCTCCTGGCTTGGTTCTTGAGCAACACCAATGGTTTGCACCATCAAGGCCTGATTTAGTGCACCATTGAAACATGCTGACTGATTGTGAGGTAGATTGCAAGGGTAACACCAGTCGTACTCCTGTGCCATGTTATTTTGTGTCGGGACCAAAGCTCTTGAGGACGTCGTTGCATTTGGATCATACGGTCGAAATGGCCTGGCAGCTTGAGGTTGTCCTTGGTTTTGGTTTTGATTTGCAGCCTGAGGTGGTGGTCTATTTTGTTGGTATGGGGGCCTAGCTTGGTACTGTGCTTGAGGCTGATACGGTCTAGCACTTTGAGCTTGTTGTCTTTTGATAGTCACAAGCTCATTTCCAAGGTTCTGCAATTGTTTCATGACCTCCTGTAATTCCTTTGAAGTATTTGAAGAAGTCGACGCCTCATTATTGCTTTGATTTCTAGGAGTTGGAATGGGATTCAACTCTGGTGCTTGGCTGGTTGTAGGATTTCCCATATCCGGATAGAGAGGCATTGGTGGCCTTGGTGCAAGCTTGCCAGCTTGGATCAAACAGTTCTCTGCTCTGATAGTTGTGTCGTAGGCCCCTGGCAGCGTTGTCCCTCCCATTGATTGGATCATCATGGCTATGTCTGAATTTATAGCCTTTAAGAAATAAAGGAATGCTCCTTCGGCGGTTGGTCTAACGGCTATTGGAATCCTGTCCCATGTCCGTTGGAATCTAAAGTTGAAATCTGCCATTTGTTCGTTAGGAGCCCTTTTGATTGTTGTCAGTTGTTCCAATAAAGATAAATTGTCCGCCCTCTCCCCGAATTGGTTGCGAAAAGCGAGAACAAAGTTGGTTCGATTAAGTAATAGACCTGCTTTGTAAGGCTCCTAAACCATTGTAAGGCCTTGCCTTTGAAAGATGAAGCCAACAGCTTGACCGCAACATCCATTTCATTTATTTCGTGGATTGCACATGCATTAGCAATATCCTGGATGTGATCAATAGGAGTAGTGTGATTTTCTCTGTAAAATAGGTATATTCTTTAGTGCTGCAACTGGAATTTGATTATGAGCATTTAGGGAAAGTGGACTACTACCCGTGAAATTGACAAAGGGATTCGGTGGTAGATGTGCCATTATGATTGGCCTAAGAACCCTGGTCGATGCGAGAAAAGGCCTACCAGGTGGAGGTGTAGACAAAGTCCTGTTAGGTGGAGATGGTGATCTTTGTGGTCTTCTTCCTCTCCTTCCTCTGCCTAGTGAAAGTTGCAAGTGGACAAATAGCCCCTCTTCTCGAGTATTGGACCTGGTTTGAATTCTTCTCATATGCAGGCAACCTTTTTCTTTGCTACACGCATTGAATTCTACCCCTTTCGGAGTCGCCAGATGTGTTAGAAAGTGAGCCTCAAAAGGCTAGATCCTGCCAAGTTACACACCAAACCTGACAATCTTTAAAAATAGAAATTTGAAAGACCTGTATTTTTTGATATTTTAGAGTTTGGAATTTGATTTGGAATGTGCAGTCCGAAAATCCAAAAAAAATGCCAGGACTTAGAAAACCTGAAATCCGAAAATCAAAAAACCATGAAATTTTGAAAGTCAAAATCTCAAAAATCTAAGAATACCCTTTTGAAGATTATCCCCGATCTATCAACTGGTGAAATTTTGACTTGTTTCGAGCAAGTTAAGTCCTTGAAAATTGATTTCAAAGTTCAGCCTGGAAGGTAAAAAAACTGAAACTGTAAAACCTGCAATTTTTAAGTCGAATTTCTTGAAAGTTCCTTCAAATCTTGATGGAATGACCTCTTGGTCCCACCGGGCATGCCAAAACTGTTGATGCAAAATCACAGCACCCCTGGGACTCTGCAACGCGATGGGTTGAGACTCTCAGTGCGATTGCATAACATGGAGCTTTTCCCAAGTGTGGGACCTTGCGAAATCGGAAAAGCTCTCCGGATGAAGGCCGGTTCCTATTCCTCTGTTCGAGATGCACACATAGAAATGCGAGAGGGTTTACTAAAAACCTAATCTAACTTGCGAGGAGACGGGGTAAGAAGATGCATAAAATAAAACCTAAACTAACAAGAGGTGATGCACCGAGGAATGAAGAACACTGTCTTGCCAATAAACACGAGACCATTAAAATGCAATGCAAGATCATGCCTGAGATAGCTTGATTCATAGTGAAAGATCGGGGGATGCAAATGAATACAGAGAGGGTTGAGAATCATCCACGGACATGCATTAATTTGCTCCAAAGATTGATACTGACACACTGCAAAATGCCAAGAGGCAAGGTTGCATTACGGTTTCGAATGGGAGGTTTTAACTCCACAAGTTCACTGCCAAAGAGAAGAAGGAGGGGAAAAAATGAAATGTCAACCTTTAGAAAGAAGCCCCTCCTTACAATTTATAGGAAGAATGAGAGAGAAAAGAGAGAGGAATTCAAATCTACCCCAACCACCGCAGGTTGTATTTAACTCATCTCATTATGGTGGTAGGTGAGAACCCTAGTGAACCCAAAAGTGGCGAACTATATTTTTAATTTTTAAGAATTTTTCTCACCTAATTAAAGATATCCAGTCGTAGTTGGATCAGAGGACCTCGTAAGCTTTCCAGAAAGTCAACCTTGCATGAATCGAGCTCCCAGTCAAAAGTTATGGCCATCTGAATATCTGCGCCAGGGTCTGCTTCCTGTCAGCGCTCAAAATGTTGCGCCTCCTGAAGGTGCGCCTTGGCGCATTCATGTGTGTGTCGACATCCTCTTACATGCGCCAAGGTGCAACTTTTTCTGTGTCGACACTCCGTGTCATGCGCCATTTCTGTGCGCCAAGGCGCAACTTTCTCTGTGTCGACACTCCGTGTCATGCGCCATTTTACGTGTGCAAGGCGCAACTTTTTCTGTGTCGACACTCTGTGTCATGCACCATTTCTATGCACCAAGGTGAAAATTTTTCTGTGTCGACACTCCGTGTCATGCGCCATTTCTGTGCACCAAGGCACAACTTTCTCTGTGTCGACACTCCGTGTCATGCGCCATTTCTGTGCGCCAAGGCGCAACTTTCTCTGTGTCGACACTCCGTGTCATGCACCATTTCTATGCACCAAGGTGCAACTTTTCTGTGTCGACACTCCGTGTCATGTGCCATTTCTATGCGCCAAGGCGCAACTTTTCTGTGTCGACACTCTGTGTCATGCGCCATTTCTATGCACCAAGGCGCAACTTTTCTGTGTCGACACTCCGTGTCATGCGCCATTTCTATGCGCCAAGGCGCAACTTTCTCTGTGTTGACACTCTGTGTCATGTGCCATTTCTATGTGCCATTTATGTGCACCAAGCGATAAATGTCAGGGATTTGAGCTTCTTTGATCTCTAGAATCTTCTGCTTGTCTATATCTACCTGGGGAAGATATATACAACAGTTTGAAAAATATGCTTGTGACACTATGACAACAGTACACAAGGTGTGCTTGGAAAAGTGGTACACGCACCTAAGGAACGTGTTCGGTAAGAATGGAGAATTCCCAAACAACTACTAGCAGCCACTAGGGGAGAAGTGGAATTTGATGTGTACTAACATTTTTACCTAGGTAGATTAAAATTGATAGATGAGACATGGAGCCCATGGTGCAAGCTCCCCTTTTCCTTCTCATCTTAATACTTCTAAGTGGGAGTACATAGGTTCAAGGAGTCTAAAAATTTTAAGCTAGACCTTGGTAGCCTGGACCAAGACCACAGGGAAATGTGCAAAGGGTTGGTCTACCCTAGCAAGCACGTGTATGTGGAGCAAGACGTGTCACATGAAGTTTAGATGACAAGGCCCATGACTCTACCCATTGTAGAAGGATCTATGGTGCATGTGTACATTCGCATAAGACCCAAGTTAGAGAAGGGAACATATCTAGAAAACGAGGTGTCTATACCTCAGGATCCAACTGGTAGAAAGAGACTCGCGCCCAAACGGGAGGGAAAAGAACTATAAAATAAAATTCCAAGTGTGGTAGGTGATAGTACACAAATTAGTTCTCCTTTTCGTCGAGCAGCATTAGAGATATGGCATGAAACTTGAAGACAAATATATCATGATGTATGTCATTTTGTAGTCGGGGATGTGATCTCGAATGACACTCGGGTTTATGGAGAGATGAATAGCACTCAAATAGGACTTGATCTTGTCCTAAGCTGTTTTAGGTTGTGCCTTCAACTAAGGTAAGAGAACCTACTTTGTAACCCTCAAATGGTGAAGGAGATGAATATATCCCTCAATTTGTGTAAATAGTATGAAAAGGACTTGGGAAAATATGATCAATACTCCAAATATGACTTTCACAAGTTGTCACTCCCATTATGGTGATATTTTCAATGCAAGGAAATGGTTCTTGAAGACATTATATGATCTGATTCACTTTATACATTTTTTTAGATGGATTAGATTCTTTTGTTGACACACAATGCATTACGGGGTAGTATGGGATATGATTTAGTTATTCTAAATGAGTTTTTGGTGAGAGATTTTAGACAAGACTAACCATAATCTACAAAATTCTTTGAGGAACTTTGCAAGAAATTTGTAAGACCCACACAATAGAATGTTTCAAAAGGGGTAAGGTACTCCTTCAACCATGATATGTGCACCAAATGGAGGCCTAGATCTACACTCTTCCACACAATTTTTGATAACTTGCCATAAAATCTTGAAGCAGATGAACCAAAAAGCATCCAGAAATCTCTATTTTATCATGACCTAAGGTGCACCCAAAGGTTTACAAACAATCTCTAAATTCAAGGAAGGTAAAGTGATTTTAAACATGTTTATCTCTTTATAAGATGAAAGATCCTCGAATGTGAGATTGTAGACGCCACTAAACTATCAACAAGAAATGATACCATTTATGATCAAGAGAGATTTTAAACACAAGACTACAACAAGAGCAATAAACACAAATTGAAAATATTCTGGAACATAAGTGCATGTAAATTTTGCCAAGAGACAACACATAATAATCTAGAAATGATCAAATCTATCAGCAGGGGAATGTTATAAGAACAATCTCAGAGCTTGTTGATGTCTTTACAATTGAAACCAACTCAACATGATACAAATCTTATGCAAAAAAAAATTAGAAATGGTTCTTAGGTAGTTTCGAGAGAATGGGCTTCTTCCCATATTTTCTTGTGAATTTCTAAGTTTCTCGACCTTTTCTGTCTCAAAAACATGCATTATATAACTTTTTATTACATTTGATCTTTCTTTCCCAAGAAAATAATATGCCTACAATAAATTTTGTTACAAAATTCCAACATGATTCACAAATAGGGACATTTAACAAATTTGCAACAAAAAGTTGCCAATTGTTTAAAAAAGGTGAATCATTACAAATCCTTCATCATTATCCATTGTGGATGCACGTTTTTCATTCTCCCAGCATGCAAACCCCTTTCATTTCATCATTTCATCCTTATCCCTTTCAAATTTTTACTCTGCAACTTTGGATTTGATCTTTCACGTGTTTTCTTGAGCCCGAGTTAAAATTCATTTGAAAAATGCCCTGGATCTGCAAATTAAAATTTCAAATTGATCCCATTGATCCTTAAAGGCAAAAATGACATGAATTTGCCAAAAAATTGATGAAAATGGTGCAAAATCCACATTTCCAAGCTTCCTGGAGAAAAAATGGCGGCCAAAAATGAAAATGTACAGCTACCATTGATTTGTCGTTTTCCTTCAATCTGGGCCCTCCACATGTCAAAATGCAATTGGGAATGGATTTGGGATCACTTTTTGACCTTTTAACATTTTTAAAAAATGGAAAAAATTGACTTTTTTCTCCACCCCTCCGCCTTTGAATTTTGGTGCTGACACGTGGCATATGGTGGGCCCCATTGAAGTCACGGCTCAATTCTGCACATTTCCACCCTTTTTGGAATTTTGGAAAAATTTCACTTTTTTCCCTGTGGACCCGCACCTTGATTTTGTCCTTGACACATGTCCACCTCTCTATCGCTAAGAATCCATGGGCTTATTTCATGTTTTACCCCCTTTTTTCACCAAAGGAAAATTTCCAACTTTGCCTCTATGGGCCCGCGCCTCCGGTTCCTTCCTTGCCACGTGTCGATCGTTGGTTCATCACGGAGCCACACCTCAAATTTCCACACTAAGTCCTTTTGCAAAAAGGGAAAAATTTCCCCATTTCCTTTGGTGGCCCACACTTCCTTCTACACACACCACATGTCTCCCTCTGCTTCATTCGGACCCGCAGCTTAATTTTTTGCTCTAAGTCATTTTTGCAAAAAAGGGAACCATTTCACTTTTGCCCCGCCGACCCGCACTCTCCTCTACGCCTGCCACATGTCCACCCCTTACTCCATTACGGACCCACGGCCCCTTCTTCAACCTTTCTCCCTTTTTGCCAAAAAGGAAAAAAATTCCTAAGTTCCCCGCCCGCCTTCCATTCTGCCTTTGCATTAGAGTGTGACATGTGTCCCTCCTCTGGGACTGCGGGGTTGTGGGAAACATTTGCGAAATTTTCCAAAAGCCAAAAACATTAAGTTTTTATAGAAAACCCACCAATCCTTGTCCAACCAGAAGTGGCCATGTATGAGGGGAGGCCTGAGCTTAATTTTGTGACAGAGCAAATGACACCCGTACGACCATCAAAAAACATAGAATTTTCCTGTGACCTCCAAAATCAATTTTTTCTTCATGGGTGAAGGATTTTTTGGTCAAAAAACATATGGGAAGTGATTTTAAGCAATTTTCGACCATGGGGAAGGATTTTTAGGGAAAATAAGTACAAAATGAGTAAATTCAAGCTCCAAAGGCTAGGAAAGAAGGAAAAAATGATAGAGGCCCATGGATTTGAAAAATTAGGGCACAAAACAGGGCATGCATGTATTTTTCTTTCACATTGGGGAAAAATAATAACTTTATGAGCTTTTCAAAGTATCCAAATTGGAAGAAGAAAGTCTACAGGATGCCAAACTTGAAGAAAAACATTTTTAGAGCACGTAGAACAAAGGGGAAAGATGGGAAAATAACAGAGGATGAAAATGGGCACCAACATCGGCTCCTACTTGGGGATGGACACTCCCAGTGAGTTCCACAAGAAAAATAAGTAGACCAAGTGCCAAAATAATCCATTGGGAAAATTGATTTATGAGCCAAAACCATCCAAAAACTAGCTAAGAAACGACAAAAATGGCTGCCACACACCAAGGCAAACCAAGAACCACCAAAACACCAAAAACAGAGCAAAATCCAAACACTATACACTGTACAAGTTAGTAAGCAAACCTTGATTCAAAGAAAACAAATCAAGGGGAAACCCCAAATGTCCTCCATGCTGGATATGACCATGCCAAGAGGTTCTGATATGTTTTTAGCAACTAGAAATATACCTCTTCTTCTTCTTTGTTTAATTTGTAAACCATCCAGTTTCTTTGAAGCTCCTCCATTGTGCTCAAGTCAAACCTTTTAGCATTTTTCAAGGCTGAATCAAGGACCAAATCTCTAGAAAAAATAGCATACTTAGGAGATATGTTTTCAACAACTTCATACTCCCTGAAATCCACAAAACTCACAAAGTGATCAGTACTAGCATCTTCCTGCAAAACTTCATAAGATGCATTGCTTGGGTCTTCAATAAGGTACATCATCTTCTTCTCTCCACATAACTTCACTAAGTTTCCTTCAATGGGGATAGTGGCATAATACATGTCCATTTGGACACTCCCACCAACACTTGTAGCCCATTTCCTTGATAATAACATACCCCATTTGGCAGGGTAGTCAACAATCACAACATCCAATTTTAAATTCCTCCGGGATAAGATGCAAGATGCACCACCAGATATTTGACACATCCAACAACTGGCACTTCCCTAGAATCCATGGCAGTACACTTGCCATACACTATTGTCACTTTGATTCCCAATTCATTCATGACATCCAAAGGCATGACATTACATGATGCCTCAAAGTCAAACATACAATTATGTAACAAGTTGTCTTTGATAACCAAGGTAGTGAAAAATGGATCCACATTCAGCTGTTATTTAACCAAATAATTTCCTAAGTAAACCTCAGGTGGTTCCCCCAACTCTTCTAACACTTGTGGTTGTTCCAATTCTGTAATGGCAATAGGAACTTCAACCTTGCTTCCAACTCTACTTTGGGTACTCTCTTCCTCTTTGAATCCTAAATATTCAAAATCCCTCTTCTTGTGCTCAGGAATCCTAAGCAACTCAGCAATTGGGACAGGAATCTTGATCTAACTCAAGACTTGGGAAATATCATATGGAGCATTCTTGGGCAAGGCAGCATTGGAAGGGAGACAAGCAGATTCATTAGATGGTATGGCAGTCTTTTCAGTTTGGGCATGGGGAGGATCACAAGTTTTCTTGGGGGAATAGGGCCTTTACCAGATGTATTTTTCTTTAGAGTTTCTTTAGTAAGTAATGGAAATTTTGACTTGGCTTGTTTCCCCCTAGTAGCTTTACTTCTGGTATTGTGCTCCTTCTCTTGGGTAACTACAACATTCATAAGCAGCTACCTATCCTCCTCCGAAGGGATACCACCATCATACTTCTCAATCATCAAATCTCTTAAGTATTCAAAATCATTATTGGGCAGCTCAAAGGCTTGTACATTATCAATTTCTAAAACATGAGGAGGAAGAAGATGTACCCGTTGGATACAATCCCAAAAAAACAGCAATAGTCCTAGCACTTATGACATCCATTGAAGTTGCTTCCCTTGGTGAACCTACAGGGATCTCCATCATGTAGGCATCATCATCAATTTCATCATCAACTTCCTCTTCAATTTTATGATCTATTCCACATGGAGGATGGGGTAAAAAAATCATCACACCAATCAATCTGATTTGCATCATCAACAACAACCACCCTAGTAGTTAGGGGATCAGGCACTACCTTATTTTCCTTGGCCTGAGATTGTCTATTTCCAAATCCAATAGGCCCTTTTCCTTTGTCATCAAATCTCTGATCACCCCTAGGATGATTGGAAAATATGTCATGGTTCTGTGCTTTTTGCTAACCTTGTGAAGTTTTCCCAATTCCCTTCTCAGCTCTTGCCAACTTGTATGAGATTTCTTTGACAACCCCTGCCAAAGTTTTCACAACCTCCTCCAAATCAGCACCCTTGCTAGCTTGAGGTTTTTAAGGTTTATCAACTTTACACCATCTCTCTTGAGAGGTTTCCCAATTTCTTTGATATTGTTTTCAATTTGAAGTGCCATGGTGAAAGCTTGTCTTAGATTAGTAGGGTTCTTGTCTCTTAGGTAATAGGCTGCCTTTTTATCAAATGCATCTACATATTTGATTAAACAAGACTCATCACAAGGCCTCAAACTAACTGGTAGCCTTCTCAAATTTTTTTAAACCTTGTGTTGAAGTCATGGATTGATTCATTGGGATTCTTCTTGATATTCTCAAATTCAGACAAGAGAAATCTAGGATCAATCTTATCACCATATTACAACCTAAATGCATTCTTCATTTCAGTCATGAATCAATAAAATTATCAGGAAGAGCCTTGTACCAATCCCTAGCATCCTATTATCTAGTGTATGAATGAACAATTTAATATACACATCTTCAAACTCTATCTCAAAATCCTCCATCATGTTAACAAATAGTTTGAGATGCTAATCACCTGTTTATTGCATTGTTACCTTGGAATTATGGAAATCTATTTCTGACATCTTGTGGGACAACATTTGGGTAACCATCCATTCCTCTAAAATCTATAGGACCAAAGGTGTTAACAAAAAATGGAGGTCTAGGCTGAGCCATATTGTTTGGTGGAGGTGATCTTAGGGGTGACACAAGCTGATGAGGAGTGAAAGGTCTTTGGGGATAAAGAATGTGGTTCACAAGACTAGTATTCTCTAAGTGCTGATTTTCTTGGAAAGTTTTATTTGAATTGAAACACAGATGTGTAGATTGGAGAAGGAACTTACCCAGTACAGTAAGAAGGACCTTCACTAGATGAGGCAAACAAGTTTATGAGAGGATTTCTTGAATCAAAATCACTTGAAGAAGAGTGATAATCCTCTACCAAAGGCTGATCTCTCTCACTTATGGATATATCTTTTCCTAATGTTTGACCTTTAACAACTTTCCAAACTCTTCTCCCTTCTAACTTTGAGTTCCTTGAATCTGAGAACAACTTCTTAGCAGAGTCCCTAATGAAGAGAGATCTTCTTCCTTCCAGTTTTGTAGAGATTAGCAACACAAAAATAAATGACAAAAAGCTTAAGACACTGGTATTTATCAAGATCATAACAACATGGAGTCACCACTAAGGATTTTCACCCTAGTTGTGCTAGATGCACTAAAATACTCTGTCAAATATCTATCAACACTGAGAACCTTGCAAAAATTTATAGATAAGACCTTCCTTTTCTTGAATTTATCAACCACAAATGCAAATGAAGTGCAACAACTACTGAAAGCCAGATAAAATTGTAGGCAAAACTTATACCTTCACTTAATCCTTACAAATCGATTATAAAATGATGCTTCAACAATGTATTTACATGTAGAATTTGCAAGGGAAATTACCAGGGTTTGACATGCATTCAAATATCTCAAATATGTATGCACATGGATCAGATTGAACTAAGAAAATATCAAACTCAGAACTCTACCCTTCATTCCATCCTTATAAATCTGATCAGAAGATGATACTTAGATTTGTAATTACACATAAATCAGATAAGAAGTATTACTAGGGATCTGAAATATTGAATAATTTCCCGGAAACGGCACTAAAAAGTGTTTTTGATGGGCTAAATAGACATGGAATGGTAAATGAATCGAAAATAAATCTCAGTAATGCAAATTATTTCCTAGGAATTCAAAATAATTCCCGGCAACAGCGCACTAGTGTTGTTGACGGGCTAAGTAAATATGGACTAGCAATGAATCAACAAATCAATCTCAATAATGCAAATTATTTCCCAGAATTCAAAACAATCCCCACGGTGGTGCCACTAGTGTTGGTACCCAAATTTGTTCTCCTTTTCAGTATTGAGCAGCATCAGAGATATGGCATGAAGCTTGAAGATAGATAGATCATGATGTATGTCATTTTGTAGTGAGGATATGATCTAGCTTGGCACTCGGGTTTGTGGAGAGATGGATAGCACTCAAATAGGACTTGATCTTATACTAACTATTTTAGGTTGTTCCTTTCAACTAATGTAAGAGAACCTACTTTGTAACCCTCAAATGGTGAAGGAGATGAATATATCCCTCAATTTGTGCAAATAGTATGAAAGGTCTTGGGAAAATATGATCAATAATCCAAATCTGACTTTCACAAGTTGTCACTCCCAGATTATGGAAATATTTTCAATGCAAGGCAAGGTTTACTAAAGACATTGTATGATCCATATTTTCTTTGTGCATTTTTTAGATGGATTAGATTCTTTTGTTGACACACAATGTAATCAGGGTAGTATGGGTTAGGATTTAGTTATTTTGAATGAATTTTTGGTGGGAGATTTTAGACAAGACTAACTAGAATCTGCCAAATTCTTTTTGAGGACCTTTGCAAGAAATTTGTAAGACCCACAAAATCCTTGATATGTGCACCAAATGGAGGATGAACCAATATTTGACAACCTAAACAAAAAAGCATGAACCAAAAATATATATTTTATCATGACCTAAGGTGCACCCAAAGGTTTACAAACAACCTCTAAATTCAAGGAAGGTAAAGTGATTTTAAATTTGTTTATCTCTTTATCAGATGAAATATCTTCTAAATGTGAGATTGCAAATGCCACTAAACTATCAACAAGAAATGAGACCATGTATGATCAAGAGATATTTTAAACACAAGACTGCAATAGGAGCAAGAAACACAAATTGAAAACATTTTGGAACATAAGTGCATGCAAATTTTGCCAAGAGACAACATAGAATAATCTAGAAATGATCAAATCTATTAGTAGGGGAATGTTATAAGAACAATATTAGAGATTTTTATGGCTTTACAATTGAAACCAACTCAACATGATACAAATCTGATGCAAAAAGAATTAGAAATGGTTCTTAGGTGGTTTCTCAGAGAATGGGCTTCTTCCCATATTTTCTCGTGAATTTTAAGTTTCTCTCGACCTTTTGCATGTCTCAAAACATGCATTATATAACTTTCAATTACATTTGATCCTTCTTTCCCAAGAAAAGAATATGTCCAGCATCAATTTTGTTACAAAATTCTAACATTATTCATAGATAGGGACGTTTAACAAATTTGTAACAAAATTTGTCAGGTGTTTCAAAAAAGGTGAATCATTACAAATCCTTTATCATTATCCATTGTGGAGGCACATTTTTCATTCTCCCAAGCATGCAAACCCCTTTCATTTCATCATTTCATCCTTATCCCTTTCAAATTTTTACTCTGCAACTTTGGATTTGATCTTTCACGTGTTTGCTCGAGCCGAGTAAAAATTCATTTGAAAAATTCCCTAGATCTACAAATTAAAATTTCAAATTGATCCCATTGATCCTTGAAGGCAAAAAATGACATGAATTTGCCAAAAATTTGATGAAAAATGATGTAAAATTCGCATCTCCAAGCTTCTTGGAGCAAAAATGGCGGCCAAAAATGAAAATGTACAACTACCATTGATTTGCCCTTTTTTCCTTCAATCTGGGCCCTCCACGTGTCAAATTGATTGGGAATGGATTTGGGATCACTTTTTGACCTTTAAACATTTTTGTAAAAATGGAAAAAAAAAAAAAAAAATTCTCCACCCCTCTTGCCTTTGAATTTTGGAGTGACACGTGGCATATGGTGGGCCCCATTGAAGTCATGGCTCAATTCTACACATTTCCACCCTTTTTGGAATTTTGAAAAATTTCACTTTTTTCCCCATGGGCCCACACCTCCGATTTTGTCCTTGACACGTGTCCACCTCTCTATCGCTAAGAATCTGTGGGCTTATTTCATGTTTTACCCCCTTTTTTCATCAAAGAAAAATTTCCAACTTTGCCTCCGTGGGCCCGTGCCTCCGGTTCCTTCCTTGCCACGTGTCGGTCGTTAGTTCATCGCGGAGCCACGCCTCAAATTTCCACACTAAGTCATTTTGCAAAAAGGAAAATTTCCCCGTTTCCTCCGGTAGCTTGCACTTTCTTCTAAGCCCACCATGTGTCTCCTCTACTTCATTCGGACCCATGGCTTAATTTTTTTGTCTAAGTATTTTTTTCAGAAAAGGAACCATTTCACTTTTGCCCTCGGCCCGCTTGACCCACACTCTCCTTTGCGCTGCCACATGTCCACCCCTTGCTCCATTATGGACCCGTGGTCCCTTCTTCAACCTTTCTCCCTTTTCACAAAAAGGAAAAAAATGCCTAAGTTCCCCACCCACCTTCCATTCTACCTTTGCATTAGAGCGTGACACGTGTCCCTCCTCTGGGACCTGCGAGGTTACGGGAAACATTTGTGAAATTTTCCAAAAGCCAAAAAATGTTAAGTTTTTATAGAAAACTCCCGATCCTTGTCCAACCAGAAGCGGCCACGTATAAGGGGAGGCCTGAGCTTAATTTTGACGGGTAAATGACACTCGTACAACTTTGTCAAAAAACACATAATTTTCCCATGACCTCTAAAATCAATTTTTTCTTCGTGGGTGAAGGAGTTTTTGCTCAAAAAATATATGGGAAGTGATTTTAAGCAATTTTCGACACGGGAAGGATTTTTTAGGGAAAATAAGTACAAAACAAGAAAATTCGAGCTCCAAAGGCTGGGAAAGAAGGATAAAATGATATAGGCCTGTGGATTTGAAAAACTAGGGCATAAAACAGGGTATACATGTATTTTTCTTTCACATTGGGGAAAAATAATAAGTTTATGAGCTTTTCAAAGTATCCAAATTAGAAGAACAAAGTCTGCGCAGGCCACCAAACTCAAAGAAAAACATTTTTAGAGCACGTAGAACAAATGGGAAAGATGGGAAAATAACAGAGGATGAAAATGGGCACAACGGTAGGCACGCATGCAATAGGTTCCCACGGGACAAGTGCAAACCCAGTATATGCACGCGCAAGAAGAAGCCAATAATCAAAGAGAAGACTCAGAGCGAGAAAAGCCATCAAATAAGGAGTCATTAAAAGAAGAAGAAATAGAGTCACCTACACCGAAATCCCTAGTTAGGAAAAAGTAGAGGGTAGAAGAGGATACCACCTCGGAAGAAGTTGGGAATTTGGATAAATACATAGGAGAGAAAGATGATAGTGAAGAGGGAGTAAGCGGGGAAGAGGACCCCAGGAAAGATCAAGGGCCACTTGTCTTCAATGTACATGATTTAGAGGAGGAAGGTAGAGAAGAAGAACAGGGGTTCCTTTATGTGTGGCGTAAGGATAGCCAGGTAGGAGAAGGTGCCCAGGACATGGGAAAAGATGAGGAGGCTAGTGTGCAGAAGCAAGTGGCTCCAAGCTCTACACAGGAGAAAACAACCAAGGTGGTAGAAGGAGAAGAGACCAAGAACATTGAGACCCTAATAGAGAACAAAGTGGAACACAACGTGGAGCCGGTGTTGAGCAAGGAGAAGGAGGTGAGTGTTGTGTACAAGAAAGTGGAATCCATCAATGAGGCTATAGTATTGAAACATCCAAACCTAGCATCATCTGTGTAGAAGTATGGCTTTGACTTGGGATGCCTGGAGGATCTAATAAGGGTCCTCACCATGGAAAGACAACCACTAGCCTTGGCGTCTGCGGAAGAAGTGGTCATGCACCTAGAAAGGGAAGATAAGTTGATAATTGTAGCACTCGTTGTGGAATACGGCGAGGTTTTTCTAATGTAAGGGTTGGTTCCTAGACTTCTACGACCACGTATGATAATTATGTGGATAGAGATAAATTAGAAAGCACTTTGATCGCCACTCATGAAGCCGAACTCAAGGAGTTCTAGGAAAAAAACAAGGGAATATGGCAGAAAGAGAGAAAATCTTTTCCGAGGTCGAGAATAAATCGAAGCCATTGAAGCTTTAAGGGGTTCAATCAAAAACCGGTTAAAGGAACTATATCCACACATTACATGAAGAATGGATGCACTGGAGGAAATATGCAAGGAGTTGGAGAAGATCACTGATACCATGAGTGCAGAAGGATATGGACTAAATTTTGAGGAGGTGAGCGCTGCGGTTGGCAACCTCTGCTAGAGGGCACAGGACGAAGTTGATTCCTGGAACAAGTTGGAGGATGACTTGCAAAAGGATTTTCTTATTTTGTTGCAGTGATTCCTTCACTCTCTCATTCTTTCTTCTTTCCCCATTCTTTCATCCCCTTATTATTTTTCCTAGGTGTAAGCCTATTGTATTCTTTCTTTCACTAAGGGAAGTGTTCCCATGGATGGAGAACAAGCATAGTGTGGGGTGATGTTGGGCCCCTAGAATGTTGACTAAGTACAAAAGGTGCATAGGCACGCAAGGCCCAAGTTAAGGAAAGGCACACAAGGATAAAAGTGCATAGGGCAGGGTTTAAGAAAAGGGTTTAAGAAAACCCATGGCATGCGTGGATAGAACGAAAGGTTTGGGACTTAGTCAAATTGGGCATTCAGGGGAAAACATGTGAAAAGCATGACCCGACTATGCATGCTAGATGAATAAGGTGCCACTTGGCAGTGAGTTGGCCCAAGAAGGAGCATGCCTGCGGTAGAAGCTTCTAGAATTACATCATGGTATAAAGTGGAAATCTCACACCTGGAGGAGCATACTCGCATAGAGGACCACATTAAGACACTTGGCAACGGATCTAAGGGCACTAGAGGATGAGTTGGCAGCATAGAAAGGCTATAAATACAAGTGCCTATAGAGTAAACAGAGAGAGAACTAGAGAGTGGGTGGAGCTCTGCAGAAATGCTGCAAGAACTCTGTTAGTGGGTAATTGTACTTGGGAAAGGATGTATTAAGTATGGGGATTGTAATTTTTCTTTTTGTTAGCCTAGCTACATTAGTCCAATTGTAATGCATGACCGCATTACGATTCTTTGTGACATTCTTTAATGGCTCCATGGATATAATGAGGTTACAGTTATATGAATCTGAATATTAATGGTTACGATACGTACATATTTTTCATAGGTTCTCTTTCATTTATGTTTATGGTAAGTATGGATTCTTGTATACTTATCTCGTTATGGTACAAGTTATATAATCTATTAATTACTCTCTGTCTGCGGAATGACTGCAAGGATCTAGAGGCCGTTCGAGATCTATGGTTCTTGTATGTCTTAAATCCATTTGAAATATGTTAAACAAAAATAATAGATGATGTTTCCCACTAAACTCACATAAAAGATCGTTTGCCTCGGGTGAGTGGCCAGCATCCATTGGGTGATAGTCTAGCATGCATGGGGTTCCTTTATTTTACGATAGGGGTGAAAATGACTTCAATGAATGCCATAAATCATTTGACACCTTAAAATAATACCTTCTTCAACCACCAATGCTCATTCCTCCTAAGGATGACCAACCCTTTTACCTATACATTTCCACCACTGACCATTCTTTAGGTGTTATGCTCACTCATCGCGATGAGAAACACAGAGAGCAAGTGGTTTATTACATAAGCCATACCCTTTTGGACTATGAAACTAGATACACCCACGTTGAAAAACTCTACTTAGCCTTAGTTTTTGTTGCCACCAAGATTTTCATTACCTTCTCAACCACAAAACCTTTGTCGTCACCAATACTGACCCCTTACACTACATGTATGCCAAACCCTACCAACATCAGCGTGTTGTGTGTTGGCTCATGCTTCTCGCAGACCTTGACCTCGAATTCATCCATAAAAATTCTATCAAAGGCCAAACCATCATTGACCAACTAGCAAATGCACCTCTTTCTAGGAATCAACCCTCTAACTTTGATTTCTCAGACGAATCCATTGCTACCCTCTCCTTGGACAATACCACTTACCAAATGACCCTCTTCTTTGATGGCTCCAAATTTTAGCGTAGGGGTGGTTCTCATGTTATCCTCATTCATCTTGGTGGTGAACCCATTCCTTTATCTTTCAAACTGGATTTTGATTGTACAAACAATATCACCGAATATGAAGCACTCGTATTGGGTCTCTAGGATGCTTATGCCTTAGATGTTAAGTCAATCAATATCTTTGGTGATTCCCAGCTGGTTGTAAACCAATTCAATGGTATATACCAGTGTTGTAATGAAATACTTCAAAATTACAAGCATCATGTCGACATACTTTTGACTACCTTTGACCGTTATGAACTTCAAACCACCCCACGTTCTACCAATAAATTTGTGGATACCATGGCCTGCTTGGCTTCTCAGATACCGATTTTCCTACCGACTCTAAAATCTTTGTCACAATACAAAGGTTACAATCACCCTCTTATTTACCTCATGAGGTCCACTCCATCAGAATCGTTGCACCTGACCCACGTGACCTTTCATATAAACAGTTTACATACTATCTTTTCATTTCCATTTTACCTCCGATCTCACTCATAATGGACAACATGCCTTTCTTAAAATTGTATCTTGCTATGTCATCATGGGTGGTCTCTCCTTTATAAGTGCGGCTTCGACAATATTCTTTTACGATGCCTTACGATTTCTAAAATTCCCTACACCATCAAGGAAGTTCATGACGGAATTTTTGGAGGCCATTTTAGTGGTTTAGTTGTCGCTAAATGCATTCCTCACCTTGGTTATTCTTGGACAACACTAAACCATGACTGTTGTGACTATGTCAACCATTGTGTGAAATACCAACAACATGCTAATATTCATCACACACCTAGTCATGCCTTACAGGTCACCCGAGACCTTTGGCTTTTCTCTCAATGGGGCTTGGATCTTATCGGCAAGATCAATCCCCATTCTTCACAAAGCCATCAATGGATTATTACCGCTACTGAATATTACACTAAATGGGTAGAATCCATTTCCCTTATTTCTACAAAATATGAGAAAATATGTGAATTCATCAACCATCACATCATTTGTTCTTTGGCATCTCTCACTATCTCATCACTGATAATGAAAAGCAATTCAAAAAAAAACCCTACGTAAGTTGTGTGATGCTTTTGGCATTCAAATAATTTTATCATCGCCTTATTACCCACAGACCAATGGCCAAGTAGAATCAACCAATAAAAATTGAACAAAATTCTTATGAAAGTAGTTGAAAATACAAGGAAGGATTGGCATACACACACTCCCTTCGCCTTGTGGGCTTACCGAACTAGTATTTGCACTTCAATTGCTGCCAAACCTTTCTCTACGGTCTATGGTATAGAGTTTTTCTTGCCTCTCGAAGTCCAGATTCCATCTCTCTCGCATCTCACTACAAGACATGCTCAACGATGATGACTTTCACTAAGACCGTTTAACACAACTTGTGTTGTTAGATGAACATCGTCTCAATGTTCTCGATCATCTCCAAATCTACCAAAAATGTATCAAATGTGTCTATGATAAGCATTTCCATGAAAAAACCTTCGTGTCAATGACCTCGTCTGAAAGAGAATCAACATGTAACCAAAGAATAAAAATTTAAATGGGAAAATCTTGCTCCAAATTGGCTTGGACCCTATATCGTTACCCATTCCTATGGATTAGGTGCTTATTGTTTGTCTTCACTCAAAGGTAAACCTGAACCTGAGCCCCTCAATGCCTTGCATCTTTGACCATTTTATTGTTTACATCAAGTCTTATATTTTTCTATCAATTTAATGCTCGTCTCGTAAGTGTTTCACCTTCCATATTTTCCGTTTTTGAGGATCAACGACTAAAAAAGAATCATGTGATTACCCTTCACCTTTCAACCTTATCTTCAATATGAGTACCACGGCTCTACTCATAGCATGATTGTCATGGATACTTTTCATATTTTTAAAGATGGAATCCCATGGTCGTTCATCACTTGAAACCACCTCTTTCATAGTTAACCTCTGTCTTCTATGGTTCTGTCTTATAAACAAGAACCTAATCTTCTTCTATAGTATTATCCATGACTTAAACGTCCAAAAACAAAATGGGATTCAACTCCTTAATTCAAACTTCTAGCAAAAGATGAATTCCCCAAAAGGGAAATCTCTTCTCTCTATCTTGCCACTATAAATAGACTGCTCCCTTGAAGGATAGCTATATAAAGTCATTACAAAAATATAATTAAAATATTCAGATTCTTCCTGCATTGATCAGCTTCACAAAGACCTTAAGGAGATAATATACTCATCCCATATAGACTTCCCACATCGATTAGTCTATTAAAAACAAAAAAATGAAGAAAATGATAATTTTTTGTCATGGAATTGCCTATTTTTGATCTGGGTTTCTTGCTAGGTAAACATGTTGTCATACACTAAGTTACGCTAAACCACCCACTTTCACCTCATTACCTTTTCACCCTAATTTTCTCTCTACTCAAGGGACTTGCCACAACTACGACATTTCATGATCATGTGACTTTCTTCACCCTTAGAATAGTCCATTATGCAATGCCTTTAGGGTCTTATATTCATAAGCCCATCTTGGGTATGGTAGACTCATTAGGGTTCTTATCAATTAAGCGGCTCTTTTACCACCTCTTACCATTCACCTTCCTCATTACTTATTGATTATCCTATACAGGACCAGACCATCGACACCTAAATTTTCACCTCTCAACCATGCCTTTCACCTAAGACTCAATCATGCCTATGACCTACATTCAATCATACCTAAAGCCTACCAACCCATTCCTCTACCTCATCACATTATTCCCTAGCTTATGGGAGAACTACATCGGCTTGAGGCCCTTTTTACGGGGCTATGTAGGCAACACTCCTAAGGCATGGGGCCCTTGGAGGTTAGCTCGGACACTCTTTACCCTAACCTATTTTCCCCCATTTTCCTATTCATATTCTATCTTAGTTTCCATTTTATACAACACTTGGAAATTAATACAAACATACATATCTACCATGTTATCACATCATAAAAACATCCAATCAATCATTTCACATTCCCATCATATCAAATATTTTGGAAATCTACACCATAACATACATATAACTCATCATTTATTTCCCATGTTACCAATAACTTGGACATTAAACCAAAATCATAAACCATGACTCAACCATGCCTATGACCTGACTCCATCATGCATATACCTGACTCTACCATGCCTAACCGACCTAACTCAACCATGCTTGTGACCTAACTCCATCATGCCTACACTGACCTGACTCCACCATGCATAAGTGACCTCACTTAATCATTCCTATGACCTTGACTCAATCATGCCTAATCCACCTAGTTTCCATTACATAAACAATAACACTGGAAATTCCAACCATAAGCACAACATCATACCATGAATATCACCATCTCTATATAAACATCATCGAATCTGTGTGTCCATACATATGTGCACAAAATAAAAATCAATACACATGCCTCTTATATACAATCTCAACATCTTCGGCATGTTGGATGATGTAATAATCATAATCTAAAAAAATCCCATGTACATCCTTGCTTTATCTTTTGCACATGAGCAGTATAAATCAAAAATGAACAAAATCTATATCCTGAATATATAGGGTGACTAATCATCACCCCACCTGATGTCCATTCAATATCATTTATCTCCTCCTCCTCCACCCCAATGCAACGCCCTGCCACCATCTCTCTTCCCTGTCGTACGAGTCTAGCCCTCACCTCTTCTTGGCCTGCAGCCTAGGTCCAACCTCTAAGAGTTAGTCGCCTCACCTTGACCCTATCTATGGGCTCATCAGCCCCATGTACTCTCTGCACTATGCATACAAGATCTAGTCCTCTCACTTGAGGTATGTTGTACCCTGTGCTCCGCATAGGAAGGGATGACTATCCCGACAACTATCAAATGATCCTGGTAGTACCTAGCCTCATTCAGAACATCCCTGAACCTAGCCATTGGTAGTATTTATAGTGGTGCCATCGGTCTCAAACCTTGTACCTGTCTTGTGGGACCCTGTCCCTTTTTGCTACTTGTACCATGGTACCCCATCCCTAGGCTGTCTTGGTGCATGTCTTTGTGACTTGGGCCTATAGGGCCAAAATTTGGGCATGTGCGGTGACCAACTGGCCCTACAACCCTACTACTTACACACTGTATTATGGGTATCTTTCCCTTGTCTCCATATCCACCATATGCGGGTGCCTCTCCCTATGAAATCGGGCTGTAAAGCTACCACTTGTTCCTATAATGTGTCCACCTGTGCCTCAAACCCTGTCAACTGCCCCTGTAAACTTGTAATCTGGGCCTTTAGGGTGGAAACTTGTCCCTGTAATGTGTCCCTCTTAACTGTAAGGGTAGCCAAGTTTGGCTTCCTTGGCCTAGGTGGTGTTTCTCGTAGCTGGACTACCCACCATTGCCTATACCTATCTATAACCCTAACATCATCAATCCACCGATCCACTGCTGCTCCTCCTGCCCAGTCGGCACTTATTGGTTGTGGTAGAGGCATAGGCCTCCCACGTTATCCCTCTTGTCTTGTGAGAATGTTGGTGACACATCCTAGGGTAGCCCAAACTACCACACGACACTATCCATAGATATTATATTGTGCTCACCGACACAACATCCTTGTATCCACTTGAGTAGTTGTAACATTTCCAGCTCCACCACCATCTTCTGTATGACGGGAAGCCAACATACAACCTCTAAATTATTTCAACACAAGATAATCCCTCCAATACCCACCTATAAAATGCCATGTCATGAGTAGCCATGGCATCCCCGCACTCTCCAATAACAGGCACCCAATTCTTGAATCTAACTCAAACAAAACCACACCGGAATCCATCTGGTCGAGGCATACAAACTAGACACACACATATGATGTGCTCGTATGCACATCATTATAAGAGAAAGGTGTAGCAAAATCTGAACCTCCGTAACTACCCGTAGGCCCATAACTCCCTGTATAGCTACACCAAGTATGCTAGTGCCCAAACAAACTAGGTCCTATCCTCCATCATATCATGGAGAACCCCCATCAATTCCCATGGGAATCTCCCACCCTCCACATCTGGTAGTGTAAAACAACACACTACCTCCATAATCAGAACCACTAGCCTCATCTCCTTAGGATGGGCCGTGTACATCTCTCCATAGCTCAGGCTCATGCTATAGAACCTCATCTCTGCCATCCCCTCTCCAAACATTGTCAACATCAGCTCCTCTAATTCCTCTGAAGAAATAGAATACACTTGCATCCCCACTATCATGTAACCGTAGGATCCTATACACGTCCTCTAGGGGTTTGTGATCTCACCCCGTCGCCAGATTAAATTTGTTGGTCATTGAAACACATCTATCGATGAGTGCGACCATTAAGCAAGGCTCCCGAACTATGTGCCTATACCATCTGACCCTAATAAGGTTGACATTTGTAACATGATGCCACTCCTATACTATCACTCTCCCTTGTATCAATAGTAACAAAGGGGTACTTTGTCTCTCATCCGAAACTGGTCCCTAGCCTGCACCCAAAAAACCACACCATCATTAAAACTTGACCATACCTACCATATCACTTACTCGACTAACCTATTCCTGAAGTTCTTATTTAGTTCCCCACAACCCTAACGACCTACCCCTTTTTCCCATCCCACTTTCCCACCCCTCAACTCGTATCATATATACATTTTACCCTACCCATTCTCAACACACTTACATTTATACCTCACGACCTCTCTTTCTCTTTCCCTCCCACCATAACCATTTCTCAACTTATTTTTCCTTAAAAGCCAATTGACGTCGGTCACCCTATGATCGGAATTGGTCAACCCTTACAACTATTTGGCCTTGCTAAGCATATTTTTCCTACAACCATTAGTGCACACACACACTTTTATCATTCCAAACACCTATTGAACCATACCTACAATCCCAAACTACCCCTACATTTCCTTCGTTGCATCTTGGGATTTGTTATTTTACCTATACCTTGGCCTTACCCATGCCATGACCTATTTTCCTGAACTTGGCCTACTTGGTGTGACCATTGACCTTATGTACTCATTATACCTTGTGATGTTGTTACCTATGTTGTTTTAGCCCAATAACCATATATTTCCTATTTCTGTGCCATTTATCCTAACCAAACCTTTAGTGTGCACCGAAACATACCTAAACATTCCTGCATCTCACCTACGTTGTGATTTCCGGACCATTCCTAGTTTTAGGGGGATCACCGTCAGCACGCATGGGAAAATCACTTCCTATTTTTGTCAAGCATTGCTTACCAATACAAGCTACATAGCAAAAGAGGGAAAATTTTGACACCAAAATTGGGTCACACTCCCCTTGGTCCCTTTTCAAATAGCCAACTTAAACATATTCACCTAACCATGACCCTTTTACCCCACATTAATATTAATTTAATTATTTATAATTAAATTAATACTCATCCTCACTTCATTCATTATTTAATTACCTTAATTAAAACTAATTTCCACCTCACCTAGACACCTCATCACAAACCTATTTTTAGCATATTTCCCCTTTACTAGGACTCAACATTCACTCACCATAACTAACTAAGACTTAGTCCTACCTACCTTAATGAACTAAGACTTAGTGTAACCCTAAAATCACATGCCTATTCTCCCTCTAACCACATTCCCACTCATAAAAATGTAACATTCCATTTTGATCTGCGAGAACAAAGCAGACCTATCCCAAAAAGATTGCCAAGATCTGGAATTTTTAGTAATCCTAGGATTTCCTACCTTAACCGATGTCAGTCAATCCTAAACTAACACCAGTCACCCTAAACTATCATCAGTTACCATATATTCATTTTGGTATCCTTGTTTGGGAGGTTGGCCTTATTCTTGAGTTTTGGAATAAAGCAGATCTACATTCAAGCAATAATCAGAGCCCTTTCACACATCCGAAAGCCCATAGCTTTGCACCAAGACTGATAAGAAGGTATTTACATTCACGGTAGCATTCCAGGAAGCACTTTCATAGCACTAAGCACCATTCCATAGATCAAACATCACCATTTTATAGCCATAAAATCATGTAAAACACCGATAAGTTTATCTCTAACCTATATCATCTCATACTTTTTACATTAAAAAGTTCCTCATCTTTGTTTGTCAAAGCATCCATTTGCATTTTTCATCCCATCCTTGTTAATGTTGGTTACTCGGACATGCACCCGCGTCTTGGATCTCGAAAGGGCGAGTTGTCTAAGACCACAATGGAACCATCCCCAAGTTGTGGGACCTTGCACACTTGGGACAGATCTCCGGAGAAGGCCGGTTCCTCTACCTACCTCTAACGCTACTGCTACTCCTAATGCTAAATGAAAATCCTAGACTAAACATGCCAAGGTACCAAGGATAGAGGGATGTGTAGAAAGGGGAAATCCTAAGCCAAGGAAGGCCATAGCACTAGAAGAAAAGGGTCGATCTCTGTCCACAAGCGGAGAAGGAAATAGAGCGGGCATGGGAGAAGAAGGCGGATGACACACGTCATAGATGAACACATGGGCTCATCCTTCCAATATGTGCAACACATGAATGTGGGGATTGCAACCATAGGAGTATACACAACATGCCAGAAAATGAAAACAAAGAGGTGAGATGTAATGAAAATGAGAGAGGGAAGACAAGAGTTCCACAGAACATGATTTTATTGCTTAAGGGACACACAGTCATTTACATTCATGGAAGGAGGTGAGAAAACATTGCAGAGACCACGCCAAGGTTTGAGACCTGTGGGAAGTTGCCCACCATTTTGGCATGGTGTCGTTACAACAAGGAGGATGATTTTACCAAGCGAAATCTGCTATTTATAGAAGAATAAGGAGAGAAGAGAAGGAAAAAGGGAGGAAACTCTAATTTAAATCTTCAACCACCAATAACAAGTGATAAATTCCTATAAATCCACCCCTAATCTATCATGTTTGGTTCCCTATCTGTGGCGTGTTGAAAAAGGAATAACGGCGCATCGAATCAAATCGGATCGGTGATTGAAGAGATCCAATTCTACTTTAATGTAATGAAGACATTCCTTCATTTTTTCCCCAACT
This sequence comes from Taxus wallichiana var. yunnanensis, assembly GCA_018340775.1. Taxonomy (NCBI): domain Eukaryota; kingdom Viridiplantae; phylum Streptophyta; class Pinopsida; order Cupressales; family Taxaceae; genus Taxus; species Taxus wallichiana. Next base: position 41,194,248 of record CM031234.1, read on the forward strand.
AACCCTATTAAAAATGATATTTTATGTTCCCAAGGTGTAGAGGATGTCGAGACATTTCCAAAAAGTCTTCTCTCACCAAAATCTACATCTCTAGTTAAAAGATATGACCATTTGAATATTTGGGTCTCGGGCGTGCAAATTTGAAAGAGTTCGCCGTATAGGGTCCACATGGCGGCCTTGCACTCTTGGAGATTCATCCCCTTCCTTATGCTCTTGAAATCACACATAGATCGACATGTGGTGGCTAGACGCTTGTTTGGAAACACTGCCCTGATTTTATCTTTGAAATAGCACCATGCTGACACATGGCACTCTCCGCATTAGCATGTCTCTGCTTTGACTATTCAACCCCGACTATGTCCCTCTTTGGACTCTAGGACATGTAGAAGGCCATCGCTCATTTGAAAAACCACTCAAGATTTTACCCTTTGAATGAGCATCATTAAGATATGTGGCAGCCTCTGCAGGCACTTCTATACTTAGTCTATTTTGGGCCCACTTTTGGATTACATGGCAAGATGCGCCGAGCCGACTAGAAGAAGGTAAACACAAAGAATGTGGGCGCAATGGCACGCACGAAAGAAAGTGGCATGGGAGAAAGTAGAAAGAGGAAAATGAAAGCACGTGTGACGTGCGGGAGTGAGAAGCAAGTGCATGAAAGGGAAATAGAGATGAGGCATTGAGGGGCACACGTGATGTGCACGGGATAGGAGAGAAAGCATGCACACATGAGGAAGGCGTGTGAGGGAAAATGGAAGGAGATAGAAGAATGCAAAAAGGAGTAGGAAGGCATGCAAGGGCACACAGAGGACATGCAAGCTGCTGTGCAAGGTATTAAAAGAATAATCTTGACTACGTGCAACCTGAAATGTGAAACATCAGAGTCATGATGAAAATATAAGTTATCCAGATAACTAGGAGAGTTATTTGGATAACAGTTTTGGTGACTTTCGGGGGCCATCTTCCTGCTAGATGAAGAGACCAGTAGCCTTAGAAGTCCATTGGGCATGGAGTCGGGTGCTTAATCTTGAAGATCTGGTCTGTAACTTGAAGAACACCCTGGAGTCACTTGAAGCTCTGTCTAAACTCTAAACTGAATTGTTGCTCTCATATGAAGATATTCTAAATTGGATTGATGAGAGTGGAAGCTATGCACTGACCATTGAACTGCCTCTCCAAAATTAAACTACCATCCTAGAAAGCAACAAAAGAGGCAAAGAGACACGATAGGAAAGAAAAGGCGTCGGAGGAGTGTGTTGAAACGAAGCAAAAACTATGTACAAAAGCTGAAAATCATACATGTCCTAAATGAAACATGTAGAGTGTGCACAAGCACTTGTGTTACTGAAAACAAACCTAAACTAACCTAAACTAACAAGAGGCAAGGGGCGCTCAAGTAAAACCTACAACATGCGGGAGAAGTAGCTTCCCTTCCTTACAAATTACGACCATGTAATTGATTTGGTGTTGAACATGGTCGGGAATAAGAGTGAAAAATTTCCTTGTAGATGGTGTTTTCCCTCTTCAAAGTATCAAAAAACATAACATACACATCCTGGAGTTGTTTTGTACTTAGATCTGGGAGGCGATGCTGCTGACCTTTGGCATGCTGAAGCTCTACCTCATGCTCTGAAATGAGTATGACCAGTGGAAACTCTAATTTTTAGCTCTAGGGTAGCCAGATATCTGATTAGGCATGGTCTTATCCTTGTGATTTTCCCATTACTTTGAAGCTCATTCCTGTAGATGGGATCTTCTTGCATAATTTCCTGGGTGGATGGTGTGAAAGAGATGATGACATCTTCTTACTCTTTTCCTTCCATTTCCTGTGAATAATATGGAAGACTATGATCTTCTAACCTTGGTTCCAGAGGGTTGTCATGAAGTGTAGGTTTTTTTCCTTGAAGGCTCTCCTTCATGGTAGTAGGATCGTGTGCTTAATAATTTGGATGATGGAGGAGAAAATGATGTGATCTCCATGGGATCCTCTCCATCAAAGTGATCTTCCTAGTCAGACAGATAATTTGTCTCCTTATTGTGTTATTGCATGTGTTCGACCTCCTCCATGGTGTCCTCCGGATATGCAATTTTCTCACCATGGTCGCCCTCATCTTTAAACATGAAGTTTGAAATCTCAAACTCTCCTTCAACATCAGAGCTTGAAGGGGATGAAGTGGGAGGAAGAACTGAAGGTTATTTTGTGGTCTGCTCCACACTTAGGGCCTCTAAAACTATATGGTCCTCCTCTAGAACTACACCATTAGGAGCAAGCTGATTCTCTTTTAGAACAAGAGCCCATATGATTTCCTCTTCCCGGTTGAAATCGCATGAGTCACGCAATTCCTCAAGTTCTGCATTCATCAAACATGATGATGTTGGTTGGGAGAGGTGCATTGGTTAGGGGCTGTTCAATTTATGGTGCAGCTAGATAGAGAGGACTCGAAATAAAATGGGAGGATGGATGCGAGAATGGATCAAAGGTGCATGTATAAGAGGATCAAAGGCACACATAGGAAGGGGAATGGAAGAGAAATAAAGGTGAGATGAAAGCAAGGGAGAAGATATGGAATTCTCAATGGGGGCGGCGCACAAGAAGCTGGGGACATGCACAGCGGGCTGAGATGATGTAAGTTGGTGTAGAGGAGTGGGAGGGCTATAGGATGGCCATGCAAGGTTGCCCCATTGACAAGGTTGTCATGCGCTAGATTTTTGAGCCTCGAACACTTCTTACACATAATCTATAATCTAGGGTAGCATCTTAATGATGAAGTGCAACTTCTATTGGGCGTTAAACTATCCTGGTACATGGCTGACCCATGGAAAAGGGACCTTGTAGCCAACTTCAGCTGCCTTTATGGAGCACTTGATTGTGAGCTACATCATGTCCATCTCCATCTCTTGCACCTACCTCTCAAAATCAGCTTTGGCCAAAGAGTTTCCACCATCATCTATATAAACATGTTCTTCATAAACATTTGGGTTAGAAAAAAGTGGGTTGTATGCACTTTCGGGATAATGGGGCTTATAAAACTGATTTGGAGGAGGATTTTGAAACTGTGGGGATGGAGGGAAATAGTTACTGCTTGAAAATGAGAATCCCATGGCGGGAAAGAAGTCATGATTGCACAATTTCAAAAGAGGAATATGGAATGGTGAAAAAGGAGAAATGAATGGAGGAATGAGGGAGGCTAGTCTCCACATAAGATAATGGGTGCATTGAATCATTGGAGTCGCCAAATGTGTTAAAAAAATCCTCCAAATGTTGGATCTTAGCAATAACACATAGAACTTGTTGAGATAAAGATGTAAATCTCTTCACTCTCATCCCACCAAGCATGCCAAAAACTGTTGGTTGCTCAGACGTGCACCCATGTCTCGGATCTCGAAAGGGCTGAGGTGTCTAAGACCACAATGGAACTGTCCCCAAGTTATGGGACCTTGCATGCTTGGGACAGATCTTTGGAGAAGGTCGGTTCCTCTACCTACCTCTAACACTATTGTTACTCCTAATGTTGAATGCAAATCCTAGACTAAACATGCCAAGGGACCAGGGATAGAAGGATGTGTAGAAAGGGGAAATCCTAAGCTAAGGAAGGTGATAGTGCTAGAAGGAAAGGGTCAATCTCTCTCCATGAGTGGCGAAGGAAACAAAGTGGGCATGGGAGAAGAGGGCACACGGAATGCCCGTAGATCAACACGGGATTGGCCTTCTAGCGCATGTAACACATGAACGTGGGGACTGCAAGCACAAGAGTACACACAACATGCCAAAAACACAAACAAAGAGGTGAGATGTAATGAAAATGAGAGAGGGAAGACAAGAGTTCCACAAAACACAATTTTATTGCTTAATGGATGCACAGTCATTTACATTCACAGCAGGAGGAGAGAAAACATTACAGAGACCACACCAAGGTCCGAGACACGTGGAAGGTTGGCCACCATTTTGGTACTGGTGTTGTTACAACAAGGAGAGATGATTTTACCAAGCGAGAACTCTGTTATTTATAGAAGAAGGAGAGAATAGAACGAGAAAGGGAGGAAACTCATATTCAAATATTCAACCACCAACAACAAGTGATAAATGCCTCCAAATCTGTCATGTCTAATTCCATGTCTGCTTGGCATGTTGAAGAAGGAAGAATGACGCATCGAATCGAATCAGATCACGGTGGTTGAAGAGATCCAATTATGATTTAATGGCATGAATACATTCCTTCATTTTTTTCCCCACCTAACCCTATTTAAAATGATATTTTATGTTCTCGGGGTGTAGAGGATGTCGAGATGTTTCAAAAATTCTTCTCCCACCAAAATTTGAGTCTCCGAGTCAAAAGATATGGCCATTTGAATATTTGGGTCTCATGCGCGCAAATTTGAAAGAGTTCAACGTACTGTGGATCCACATGGCAGCCTTGTGCTCTTAGAGATTCAACCCCTTCCTTATGCTCTTGAAATGGCATCAGACTGACACGTGTCATCCTAGTGCTTGTTTGGAAGCCCACCCCTGATTTTATCTTTGAAATAGCACCACGCTAAAACTTGGCACTCTCCGTTGGACTACCTATACTTTGACTATTCAACCCCGACTATGTCCCTCTTTGGACTCTAGGACACGTGGAAGGCCCACGTTCATTTGAAAAACCCACTCAATATTTTAACCTTTGAAGGAGCGTCGTTAAGACACGTGGCCACCTCTGCATGCACTTCTATACTTAGTCTATTTTGGGCCCACTTTTGGATTATGTGGTGAGATGCGCTAAGTGACTAGAAGAAGGTGAATGCGTAGAATGTGGGTGCAAGGGTGCACACGGAAGAAAGAGACGTGGGAGGAAAGTAGAAAGAGGAAAATGAAAGCATGCGTGATGGTTGGGAGTGAGAAGTAAGTACGTGAAAGGGAAAAAAAGGGGAGGTGTAGAGGGGTACGTGTGATGTGCATGGGATAGGAGAGAAAGTGGGCATGCATGAGGAAGGTGTGGGAGGGAAAATGGAAGGAGATAGAAGAATGAAAAAGGGAGCGGGAAGGTGCATAAGGGCACACGAGGAACCGTAAATGTGCCAAGGTATTAAAAGAATAATCTTGAGTGCATGAAACATGAAATGTGAAACATCGAGTCAGGACGAAAATATAAGTTATCCAGATAACTAGGAGAGTTATTTGGATAATAGTTACCTTACAGTGAACTCAACCACCCCATCACCCATAATCATTTAATTGTAAATATTTGATTCTGAATAGCTCGCTATCCCCAACATCTCTACTGAGACCTAACTATTCCCCTTACCATCTCTATTAAATCTCATAAAAACCCCCAAAACCCAGTTTATTGAATTTCTACCATCCCGACTTAACCGTCGTTGGTTTCCTCCTAACCATCGTCATTCATACCTCACCGACGTTGGTCTCTGTATTTGTCCATCTGCTAAAAATAAAACCTAAGAACCTTCATCCAAGTGACCCAAGTGAACCGGAGTAACTCCGACCACGACTTGTTCCAACACCACGACCAACTATCCTACTTCCAGATTTGATCATAACCTAGCCTGTTATATTAGATTTGTTTATTGTATTTGGATGAGATACCTAAATCATATCAACTACAGTAGGACATTATTTATTTACATCATTTGTTACGTTAAGTTGTATTAAACAGTGGGTGATTGCCACCAAGGAAGTACCACACTTCCTAGATTTAGCACACGCTAAATGGACCACGACATATATTGTTTAACTCTCTTTTGTGGTCTTATTGTGTATTTCAGGTAGTTCCTCCTAGCCAAAAGGAAGCTCTCATAGTTAGCATTGGATCAAAAAGTCAGAACACATGCAATGACCTTTAAAATGACCATCACAATAGGTATTCCTCCTTGGCCCATACCCTTATCTGTTTCATCAAATCCACAAAGAAAACAATGAAACATGGATAAAGAGTGAATACAATATTTTATGATGTTTTCTCCATTCAATTATTTGATAATAATACTCTTCACTTTGGGAACTATGGTTAAGGGTCATTGTTATATAATCAACTATGTATTTGTGGTAAGAAATTCTTTTTTAGATTTAATTTATGATGAATAGTGACATTGATGTGTTTTTGAATTTCTATAAGGTTGAAACCAATGGGATCATCCATTTGTATGTTTAGAAACTCTTGATAAGACCATGATATTGACTACACATGTTAGAAGTTAATTATCTTCTCGAGCTTCATACAAAGTTACCCAATTAGGGTTTGATGTTAATACAAGCTCACTATGCCAAATTGTAGTTATTCTTGAAGACCTAAGTGAGATGGAAGTTTACAAATGAAGAAAAATTCAAACATGCAATGAAGGTTAGAGAATTTATCGAAAGTTAGATATTGGGAATGGGTATCCTAAAATAGTTTCACTAGGACAAGAAAGTACAATTTTTAGAAGTTATACAAGAAGATGCACAATACTAGGACTAGAAGAGTGCTTGTGGACTAAGAACACAAAAAGTGAACTGTGGAATAAGATTAAGGAGCTAGGGTTTGAAATTTGTCACACACCACCCCTAGGGAAAATGGTACTTGAAGAAATCAATAGGTTATTGTGGGTTGGCTCCAATCCTCCCAACCATGAAATCACCATACTCACTATTCTTAAGAGTATTAAAAGGTAGTTTGGAGAAGATTTAAATGAAGATGATAACTTATTATTATTTTTAACCCATTTATTGACTATTGATGCATGATTATGAGTTGTGAAATAGGGGAAGGTTTGAAAGGATTCATTGGAGTCTAAAAGTAAACTTTGCTTATTTTGGGATTGAGAACCAAGAGGCTAGTAAAGGGTGTAAGGAGGAAAAATATAGAAATTAAAGTTTTAGGGGGAAATGGGTCATCATAACAATTGAATTGGCATTTAATGAAGGTGAGGAAGCAAGGTAAAATGTTGAGATAGCTAGTTGTGACCTGAAATGGTCAAGATATACATATTTATGACCTAGAGCTAGTTGAGAAGAAACCCAAAAAGAGGGTACTAGATCAAATGAATGTTATTGGATGTCTATACTTAAACACACCAACTTTATGCTTTGATCATGTTTATGCATACACAATAGACTAATACCACATTAAACATGGAATTTGATGGAAAAACTTATGAGCTTTATTTTGTGAAGAAAAATTGTCATGGCTAAATGTGTATATATATACTCGTAACTTTGAGAGTCATATCCATAAAATTCAGAGATAAAATTTCCCCTATAAAATGGGGTTAATAGTAATGATGTTACAATTTTTGATACGACAATAAAATGTTTTGAATATATAGGACCAAAAAAATCATATATTTAATGAATTGAAAACAATTCGTTATTCAAAGCTTTAAGACTTTTGCACACCCCTCCATCGTATAAGCTGCAAAAAACCAGATACCACCATTATCAGATACAAGATCACAAAATACACCCATAATACAATAAAAGTAGAATGTGTAAAACACAAAACACACATAAAACAACATTAAGCATTATTTTTCATAAACATGATGAAGCACCATGAAGCATTATTTGTTGTAATCACACTAAAACTAGACTTTGTAAACCACATAACACACAGAAAAGAAAATTAAAAATTATTGGTCATAAAGACATAAATACCTTTAAGATGCATTCAATGTTCCAAAAGAGAGCTAACGATGTGGAACTTGAATTTCAATTGAGGGGTTTTCCTGTGATTCATGGAACAAAAATTAAGTGTTTTGAATTTGAATGAATACATCCTATAATCACATAACAGTTTTACTCACCCAGAATATCTGTTATAACTTCAAAATTTTCTCTAATTATTTTACAAGACCATTTGCATGTTTGTTTGAGTAGTTATCCCACAGTAGTGTCGGGTAATGTATACTCCTCATAGTCATGAGCATCATTATTTAAATCCTCCACCATGACCTCCTTTTTCTTCCTCTTTTGAGGTTTCCTACTTATATTGAACCATGACCACAAGCGGGTGGTATGATTTTCATTTCCATTATAATATGAAATGAACTTAAATGGAAACAAACCAGAGTCATGTAAAAGTTATGAAATTATTGCACACAATCTCTAAAAGAAAAAATATTTTCATCAATGTTTGACACCACATCCAATAATTCTTCCAAAAATATTTCAATTGGTTGATAAATTGTAATGCATTCCCATGGTTTCTATTATGTTTCTCATGACTGAGGTATTATTTTTCCTGGTGTATTCTATCATCACCCTCTTCCATCACAAAAATAAAATTGCATTATTAATTGTGAAATAGTTGACATAACAAACACTATCTAGTAATAATAAAATACATATTGTCAATGACAATGCGGGGCTTCTCTGATGCATCTTCTTAAGGTGCATTGCATTCAACTACTTCCACAATGTGAACATCAGGGTCACCTACAATGACAACAATACTTTTATTAATGTACAATGAATTATTTTTAGGATAACAATGATACAACATAGTTGAAATAATGAAACAAAAACATACACCCTCACCACTGAAATTTGGATCCCTTGTAGATGGACTACCCTTGTGTGTCCTCTCAAGTTGTAACACCTTCAAAACATGTTTGCAAGTGTTTCCTTGGGTAGCCTAGGGACAGTCACAAACATAAAAATTTGGGCCAAATCTCCAAACCAAATACCATCGGTCCCTATATGTTTGACTTATAACCATGTAAGACCCATGAATTGTATTTTTTTATAATAGTCACTATCAGGTATTTCTCTGGCCCTCTTAGTGGCAGAAAAAATTTCCTTTTCCTTCTCCTTCTTGTAATTTTTTAAGAATCCCGATACTTGTAACTTCCTCTTATTTTTGTAATGTGGTTAAACTCGAAACACTAATGTGTACAACAACCAATCCATTCTCCTTGTGCATTTTTTCTTCGATCGCACAAGTATCGGGTCTTCAAGAAACAATGATATGATTCTATGGATGCATTCATATCCTGATTGGAATGGATGAAGTTGCAAAAATGTTTTGACCACATAGCTACACATGGAAACAATAAAACCGTTAGAAATGGATTAAAAATTGTTAAATTTTCACGTAGTTACAAATATAATCATATGTAGTTAACACTTACCAATACATCCCTCTTGCAGCCACATCTTTTGAAATAATCCATAAACATTGTCTCCTCCTTGAACTCCTTCATGAATTTGTCAAGGATGAAAAAGGTCATGTTCTCTTTTCCATTGATTACACACATGATGTCGCCTAATATATGAAAAATAACCATCCCTACTTGATTATTTGTATATCTCTAAATAAAATTTTTGCTTGACAAAAAAACCAACCTAAGCCTATAAACATTGTTTCAAAAAATGAAGAAAAACAAACCTATAAATATTCTTTAGCCAAGCCCTACAAACATGCCATATGCATAACAAGACATGACAACTGAATACAACCCTAAGACACAAAGAACATTGTTAGGGTTGTAAATTGTGTGCATTAAATTTATAGAACAAAATATTAGTATATTTTTACCCTAGCTTATATTTTGTAAGTGAAATCATCTATAATGAATGCATTGACATGAAAATCCATCCTTTTCCTTTCCCCCTTGTATAAACTTCAGTAAGCCATACATATATGTCACAATTTATTATGGGATGAAACTTCCCATACAATGTGAATCCCATCCTATTGATCTTAAAAAAAAAAAAGTGGGTACAATTAGTACTGAGGTAAATGAGCACACGAAAATATAATTAGAATGAGAATGACTTAAAAATTATAGCCAAATATTTTTTTATTAGATAAGGTAAGAACACGAGATCGGCTCCATATTGGATATCTAAGTATATCCAAATATCAATTATTCTTGGAAATGATATAACAATGTCCTTACCCCATATTTATTAGTTGAGAACATGGAATCCATTGCAATGAAGAAGTTGTGGTAGTGACAAAAAATCATTTCAAGAATCCACGGTGTTTCAAGGCCCATAATAAAAGGCACGTCAGTCCCACATGGCCTCTAATAATAGAAAAACGTATCCCTTTCTGTAACATGCCACAAGTTAATACTATTGTTATCATGTTTTTATTTTGTGGATCGAATGCACTTTACCCTCCTTTATGCATTCAATACATCTTTCTTGTTTAGTCACTCATCCTTTTTGTTGACAATCCTCACCAACTCCGAATCCTTGTAGTTCCAAGTTAATAATGGTGTCAATAGATATACCAAAAAGAAAAAGAGATTCAATGTATTGCTTACATTCAGTTGATAAATTAGGAGTGAAACCACTTCATGGATCCAAGCTTGTGTCCTTTACACCATGGAAAAAATCATCATTCATGTCACAATGATACATATTGTAGTAAAAAAATCATGTACTTTAGGCATTATTTAGCCCCTGTCTCATACTACTATTTAGAAAGCTATCAAGTGAAGAAAGTACTAATTAATCCCACCTTTTGGCCATCTTATTTTTACCTTTTATTTCATCATTCCCACATATTTTCCTAAGTATGCCTAGCTATTTTGTCATTTTGCGCCATTTTATCCTAAATTGGGGTGCCCATGCCTATAATGGAGCACCTCGGGCGTCATGGTCCCACCTAGGGTGCCCCAATCCATGTTCTACTTTCCCACTTCTTTTTGGGATCTTTCTAGCCATTTTTCATCCTTATCTTTCTTCTTGTCAGCCATGTCAATGTCAAGGTTAATTACAAAATTAGAGCAAGAGAAACCTATAAATATAAAGTTATGAGACCATAATGAGGGTCCTAACATCACATACTACTATCACTCCATCTAGAGTTACATCCATTGCATCACTTACATCCACATAGTGTCATGCATCAAGGCTAGGAGATCTACATCAATACACACAAAGCATAGGGCAAGGGATTCTATTCTATTCCATGCACACATGCTATTACATTTTCTATATTTATTATTGCTTGTTACTTCACAAAGTGTGACTGACACAAGAGCACCTAGGGAATGACATGCACGCAGCCTGTATGCGCATACATGTGCATACACACACACACACACACACACACACACACACACACACACACACACACACACACACACACACACACACACACACACACACACACACACACACACATACACAAGAACTATATTTGGATCTGAAATGTAGTGCGTCACTTAGTTTAGTAAGCCCACCTTTCTTTGTGGCAACTAAGGTCAGTCCAACACATTCATTTTACATATTTTATTTTTAGGGTTTTGATAATTCTTTTTATTTTGCAAGTCTTTCCTTCATCTTGTATTATTTTGTACATTCGGTGTAGTTCAATAGATCTAATGTGATAGATATAAATTATTTTAGGATATTTTGTGCTTCATTGAAATAAGATTTTGAGCTTTTACGAGAGACTAGAGTGCATATTTTGTAGACCAAGGTGCCCCAATACCTTCCGGGCACTACGGTCTCCTCGAGATCTTCCAGATTTGACTTTTATGAGACCTCTGGGTCATTTTTCCTACTTCAAAATTCACGACCATACCTACGACAACTCGCGCATGACATTCTTCCATAATCATCTAGGTCCTTTTCTTTTACATCTTTTTATAGTTAGGGTTTTATTTCATTTACTATAATTATTTTAAATCATTTCCATATTGTTTTAGCATAGTTTATAACGTTTTAGTCCTCCTATATTAGATTAATTAGTTTGTTATACTTTCTCATAATTTAGTTTAATTTTAGCTAATCACATATCATTTTATATGATATGTGCCATGTTTGGTCTACCAAACATAACCTTCACATTAAAATGACACTGAAATCCCCATTTTTCTTCTCTGCAACCTCCTTATTCTTTCACTAGTAGGTGGTTTGTTCCTGTTGTTGTTAGGGCCATAAGCACACTAGTAAATGAAACAAAAGGAAATACATATTGATATTAGGTATGGAATATGAAAAATGTGGCACTAACATATGTGAACACTATTCCTAAGGAAGACCAAACATAAAGTTAATATAAACAAACCTACAATACATAATGGTAGCATGTGGTGCTTTGCATTCCACTGTATCTATGGATATCCTTTTCTACTTACATATGAATGTCATCTTGGTGGTATCAAAAAGGTATTAACCTTTAATAAAGGAATCAATCAATGCTATAGGGATTACCACACAAAGATCCATATGATCATTATCTTTGCCAATCGGTGTCCATTCAAGATCATCTTGTGAAAAATGATATTTCCCATTTCCCACGTCTTGAACATCTAGGGAAAGAAATTTTTCATACTTTGTCTTTCGCGGCATCCTAAACAAAATAATGTAAAAAAATCATATAATCAATAAGCATGGTATTGAACATATCAAGTATATGATGAAATATGAAAAACAAAACATAAGTATTATGCTCTTAAGATATTTGTAAAAACATTCATGAAATGATATACAAAATATGTTTTTTTGTAAACAAAAACACCGTAATATGATACAAGTAATGAAAATGTTCTAAACACGTATTATGTGGTATACACAGGCTGTCATTTTTGTATGTATGCGCTAAATGATGAAAATACCGTAATACGATATTGGTAGTGAAATTGTATGGTATACACAGGCTTTCATTCTTGTGTGTATGTGGAAAATGATGCAGAGACTGTAATCTGATACTAGTAGTGAAATTCTATTATCATTTTTATGATTTTATATGCCATTTATTCTCTAACATTGCCCCATGTGGGATTATTGTTTTTGGAGAATTATATTGTGCATTGCGAGTTGATATTGGCTCAAGTGATCTATTATTGCTAGCTCGATGGCATGATCAACTCCCCATTGATTTGATCACATTTCTATCCACAATTGAAATTCTATGGTATACATAGGCTAATATTTTTGTGTGCATGTAACAAATAATGCAAACACCATAGTAAGATACTAGTAGTGAAATTATATGATATACACAAGACTTCATTTTTATCGTATGTGACAAAAAACATGAATACCATAATAGGATATTGGTAGTGAAATTATGTGGTATACAAAGAATGTCATTTTTGTGAACATTTGACAAACAACGCAAACACTTTGTAATAGGATAGTAATAGTGAAATTGTGGTATATCATCGAGAAGACCTACAAATGCAATATTTATCGTTCATGGGGTTAGTTAAAAATGTAAAATTTCCACCCTTGTCATCTTAGGAGATCATGAAAGAAATTTTGGGATAAACATACAGTGTTAGGTGGGCTCAAGATACTCAAGAATTCAAAATACATATTTTCCCCTCAAATGTAATTCAAATTCTCATCTTGTAAAAGTGGAGCCCTAAGTGTGTTAAGAAGGGTCTAGGAAAGTGGTGTGGACATGTTAAAAGGGGTCTAAGTCATATTAAATCATAAATGTTGAAAAATATTGTAAAGGAGGCTATTTCTCTAGGTATGGTGTGTAAAGAGTCACCATGAGTCCAAGAAAAGTCAGTTATTGATCCAATAAGGAGATATATAAAAGAAGTAATTATAATTAGAGATGATTTATTTAGGGAAAAGAGTGAGAGGAGGACCTTTTGAGGAAGGTAGAGAGAGTGAGGAAGAAATACTCCTCGAGACTGAGGAGGGGAAACTGATAAGAGTGTGAGTTTTGTATAAATAATGGCATTTTGTATGAAATTACAGTTGAATAAGTTAAGGATATGTTCTTGAATGTGAAGTTAAATGATTTTTACATGCATGATTGTCTTGAAAGTTCTGAATTATTCTAGTTAGTGAAGCATTGAATCATGAAATGAATTTGCATGTTAGTTGATTAGTTAATTCAATCCAATGTGATAAGGTGATGCCATGTTTTGGCTAGTTAGAAGAAAATTTCAATTAAGCACTGGTATACTGAGATTGTGGAAGCCTTGCAGAGGTGTAAAGAATGAGTTTGTGAGGATCTTATGCATGAAGCTATTGTGAAGCTAAGGTATAAAAATAGTGATTACATTCTCATGTATAAAAATTGTGAAGAAGTTGTAATTATGACAATCAACAAAGAAGGAAGGTAAATGATGTCAATTTGATAAATCCTCATGTGTTAAGGCTTAAGAATGGTTGGGATGATGTTTTGAATCAATTAGAAAGTTTTTATATGGTTTTACAAGTTTTGAGAAATTCTTTTGAATGACTATCCCCAAATCAGTCCTTGTCTAGACCTTCCTAGGATTGTTATAGTTTGATTTTGTCAATGTTTTGATAGAGGAGACTTGAATGAAGATTCATCTAAGTTTCAAAGCTCCAAAAATGGGGAAATAATCAATATATAACTTTGTATGGCCTAATGAGTACTAGAGTCTAAAAACCTAGTCAAGACCTACAACTCATTGAGTAACAAACAAGACTGACTAACCTTGTTTCTTCAAGTTATTGACAAAGAAACCTATTCGAGCTATCCATTATATTAAGGAATGGGAGGAGGTATATAAACCAATGGTTAATATTCTCCATTACAGTCCTATAATCTCATGAATATTACAGAGAATTAGGCCTAAGATCTCTTATATTAAGGAAGTAATATCCTAAGTAATACTTGGAAGTTGAGGGTATACATATAAGTCTTGCATGTTGATTGATAATGAATCTAATATGAGGTCTTAAATTCTTGAGTAATCTCATATGACAGGGGTATAAGCACCAAAGGATAGGGGTTTCATCAATGAAATGATCAACTAAAAAGGATAGTCCAAGAAATGGGCTTCTAGCAAGTCCCATTTACTATTCTCCCAAGGTGAATCAGGTAAGAACATACAAAGAACAAGGTACAAGAACTCGTATGTTTATTTCATGATCATCTTGAATGATAGGACCATGTTAAGAAATAGGAATGAGGATACAAATCTATCCTTGAGCACTTTTGGTGGAGAATACATGAGAATGTTGTTATGATGACAGTTGGGAAAATATAGGTAAGGTATAAAAATCGTGATTTCATACTCCTTTCAACCTATAATTCATGCAAGTAAATGTTTTCACAAAGATCATTATCATTAAACCAAAGAACAAAAAGCACAGACTATGGGTTCTCAAGCTAATCTAGAGCATGATATTTTTATGAATGAGAGTTGTTGAGCTAAGAATGACACTAGTCTTGCACAGTCTAGGTAAGAAGAAACGAGTGTTCTTTAAAATTTTAGTGTGTTATTTATACCAAATGGTAAATAATTAATGAGGAGTATAGCAAAACAAGCCATTGGGTAAAGTTTTGGGTCTTGAATCCATAATTATAGGGAGTTAAAGCAAAATTTAGACTCTCAGGTAGACACAGGCCTGAGAAACACTCTAGCTAGGGTTTGGAGGTTAAAAATCCATTATCTCTCGAATACACCCATGGAATTGAGTAAAACTTTGTAGAAAAGACCATTAGCATGTGATTTAAGTGTTTATTGAGGTTTTAGCTCAAAATAAGTAGTTCAAGGAAGATGTTAGCGATAATCTCTTGGAGGATAGAAAACACAACTCTAGAAGGCTAATGGGTAAGACCATTTAACAAAGGAATTAGGTCAAAATGGTGGAGTCTTGATATGAAACTTGGTGCACAGAGGAAACTTGTAAATGGGAGTCCAAGAATGCCATTATTTTTTCTTAAAACCTCATGTACGAAAATTTATGATTGAATTTTCCTGATGACAGGGTAAGTAGGAAGATAGTGAACTTGTAGAGGAAAAGAGGGATATCATGAAGAAGAAAGTGAGATAAGGTATGAAATTTGGCATACATATTGATGGTGGAAAAGTGTATTTGGATAATATTTTGGTTTTTTTTGGTTATGCTTGGGTAGCTTCAACTATGACTCATGCAAGAGCATTGTCTCAAGAACATTGTAGAGGCAAGTTTTGGATAAGTGAGGGGTTAATGGATAAGTTGATCTTTTGGAATCAATATAGTGAGTGGTATAAAAAAATTGAGTGTTGAAACAGGGTAGGAAGTTAAAGAAGAGCCATAAAATACTTCAAGAGAAAATTTTGTTTGATTTGGAGGTTAAGGACCAAGAAGGCTAGTGAAGACAAGTATAAGAAAGGAAAGAGGAATTGAAGATTTGTGAGTTGAGATATTTTGAAGGGATATAATGAAATTTATTATAGGGCATTACACATGGTGGAGTGATTAGTAGAGCCATTTAAGATGAGTTTGGTCAAAATAGAAATAATAAGCCATTTTGGGCTTGGAATGATCCTCAATTGCAGAGGTTAAGGCGAGGTTATTGTATGAATCCTTCTTTATTAGATGAATATATGAATGAATTTAAATTTCTCTGTAGCAATAAGATATTATCATGGTCCTAGGATGATTTAAAGATGTGAAAATGGATAATTGTGACAACATGGTCATATAAAAGGTCATAAAAGTCTGTTATGAGACAAGAAGAAGTTACATGAGAAGAGGAAAACTTGAATATATGGGAAAAAAGACTTAGAAAACATTCCTCGAGGGAAGGAGAATTCATGTGAGAAGGCTCGGAGAGAAAGGGAGGTAGAGAGCCTTCTGCAACATGAATATATTGAACAAAAAGATAGAAACACCTTTTTTTGTAAGGAGTTATATGTTGTTTCCTTTATCATGAATTCTATTAATGTTTTAAAGGTGATCATTCTTCAAGAACTCATAGGGAGTGGTTGGAATTCCCTAAATAGTTATGAAATCTTAAGACAAGAAAAACTTTGTTTAGTGTGTGTGTCATTTTGACCGTGTTTGCATGACTCATAGTATCCTTGAATGGTGATGTATTCTTGATCTTAATTAGTGGTAATATCATTGTTGAATAGATTTCGATGAGTTAATTTAAACTTTGAATCTATTTGAACTATTCTCCAATTAAGCATGTTGTTCTTGATCATCCATGCAAAATGACCGAGACACGTAGCTTGAAAGAGTTGAAATGGGAAAATCTCATTGATCAAAGGATGAATGCATGTTAGGAGGTATTATTTTAGGAGAAAAAGAATATTATTTGAAGGTTCAATGCATGCGAGGTGAAGGAAGTTCATTGAACTAGAAGAAAAACCCAAGTAATAAGATACTAGTAGTGAAATTTTATGGTATACAAAAGAAATTATTTTTTTCAGTATGTGACAAAAGACGTGAACATCATAATAGGATATTGGTAGTGAAATTATGTAGTATACACAGGATGTCATTTTTGTGCATAAGTGACAAATGATGAAAACACTTTAATATTTTACTAATAGTAAAAATCTATCGTATATATAGGCTAGCATTTTTGCGTATGTGCCAAATGACACCACCACTATAATATGATAGTCGAGTGATTTTTTTGCTATATGAATGCTGCCATTTTTGTGCATATTGATGGATTTATAAAATAGGTAGGGGTTTGGATGTTGGTTTGGAGAGGATGGGGAATAAGGATCAAGGCCATGATATGATAGGATGTACATGTGTTTATATTTGGATTAGGTTGGTTGATTAATGATGGTGATGAGATTTACGTTAGGATTTTTTGATTAAGGATGGTTAATTATGATGATGTTTAATTGATTAAAATTTTAAGGTGATATGATCATTAAGGGTGTTCACAAGCAAGCAACAAACATGCAATACACACCCTAACTAGTCAAATGGGATTGTAATCAAGATATTTACCGCTTTCAATACCACACACCGACGGTGGTGCCATAATTGAATCTCCACCTATGTGTCAATGTGGGGTCAGCTAGTAAGTGATCTTTGAGAGTGTATCGTCCTTGCATAATAGCTTGATATGCGGCTAAAAGGTTACCTAGACTAGGATATATGAGCTCACTAAGGGAGTACCCGATATACCTTGTGGTATATGGGGCCCAAGTTTGTGTTCCAAGGATATTTATCTGAGGCCTGGGTATTAGGATGTGGAAGCCCCTCACTTCATGCCACTCTTAAAACAAGCTAGTGCTTAGCCAATAACAATAACTCTCCAAGAATTTATATACCCTGTCAAAACATAGGATGTGTCTACATGCGTGGAGGTGAATTCCATGGTCACGAGACCCCTAGGATAATACTATGGCAAGTACGTGGATGTCACTTCCATGTCATGTTACCCCTATAAAAGAAAAAGGGGCAAGATAGCCACTTTTGATCCTCAAGATCATCCTAGGATGCAAGAGGAAAGCATACACATTTTTTCCTTTGGGATAAACAAGTAACGATGAAAAACACACAAGAAAGATAATGCAAGAAAATAGATGCAAGATAATAAAATTAAACGATAAAGATTATGTGATTAGGTCTTCAAGAGGAGCCCTTCAAAACAAATATTAGTAATTTGATTTATAAACCTAAATGTCTTGGACCAACCATCTTACAAAACAAAGGTTTAGTAGTTTTAAAATGACTTTTTATATTTGGTAAGTGTAGGAAGTTGTAAACAAAGTGTTAGTAGTTTGGAGCGAGAATAATATAACTCAATGTGTAGTTAAAATGAAAAGATTTAGGAAAATTAAAACCATGAATAAAGTATCCTATAAAATGCTAAATTAATGCTTTCATTGCATAGGATACTAGGAGTGAAATAATGTGGTATACACATGCTTTCATTTTTGTGCATATGTGACAAACGATGTAAACACCATAATATGATACTAGTAGTGAAATTCTATGGTATACACAGGCTGTCATTTTTGTGCGTATGTGACAAATGATGAAAACACCATAATAGGATACTAGAAGTGAAATTATGTGGTATACACAAGCTGTCATTTTTGTGCATATGTGACAAACGACACAAAGACTGTAATAGGATACTGGAAATGAAATTCTACGGTATACACAAACTATCATTTTTGTGCATATGTGACAAATGGCGTAAGAATCATAATAGGATATTGGAAGTGAATATTTGTGGTGTACATAGGCTATGATTTTTATGCATATGTGATGAATGAAGCAAAGACAGAATTGGATCTGAACTGAAATTCTATGGTATACACAAACTTTCATTTTTGTACGTATGTGACAAACAACGCAAAGACCGTAATAGGATCTGGAGTGAACTTATGTGGTATAAACAAGGTGTCGAGTTTTGTGCCTATGTGATAAATGATGCAATACCGTAATAGGATAATTGCAATGAAATTGTGTGGTATACAAACGTTGTCATTTTTGTTTTTGTGACAAATGATATAAAGACTATAATAGGATATTGGCAACAAAATTCTATGGTATACACAAGATATCATTTTTGTGCATATGTGACAAACGCTGCAAACATCGTAATAGGATACTGAAAGTGAAATTATGTGGTATACATAGGCTGCCATTTTTGCATATGTGACAAAGGACCCAAACACTGTAATAAGATACTGGAAGTGAAATTGTGTGCTATACATAGGCTATCATTTTGTGCGTATGTGACAAATGAAATAAACACCATAATAGTATACTGGCAATTAAACTATGTGGTATATACATGCTGTAACTTGTGTGTGTGTGTGAAAAACGACACAAACACCGTAATATGATACTAGTAGTGAAATTATGTGGTATACACAAGCTATCATTTTTGTGCACATGTGAAAAATGATGCAAACATCGTAATAGGATATTGGTAGTAAAAATATGTGGTATACATAGGTTGTCATTTTTGTGTATATGTGACAAATGACGCAAACACCCTATTACGATACTTGCAATGAAATTTTGTGGTATACACAACATGTCTTTTTGTGCGTATTTGACTATATATATACACTTACTCGACATATGTACATCTACTATATGTAATCTTTATTCTATTAGTGGAGGATCTTAATTCAAGAGAGCTAGCTCTAAAAACTTCCAATAGAAGAAATGAAGAGAGTCCATGAATCTAAAAATTCTGAGTCTAGTAAAGAGAAATCTCTAACTTCAAGTGACTGTCTCTAGGTTCTCTTAGAAGAAATGAATTGTAGTAAAAAGAAATGTTAAAAGTAAGATTGAGGCCGTTTCCTTGTGATGGGTTTATTATTTTGCTTTATTTTTTATCCTACTTTTAGGTGAGTTGGTCGTGAGCCTTCTATCTCAAACAAATTTTTTTTTTTTGTGAGGGTGATTTTTAATATTATTCTTCAAAATATTAAAATAATAATATTAATATACTACTAACAAATATAAATTTATCTATTTTAATAAATTATAATATATTATCAATATAATTTTTATATAATTTATTTATAAAAATGACATCATTTTGTAAATATAAAATTTGAATGGTGAATGTTATTTTTATAATATATAAGCATTTTACAGCTAAAAGACTAAATACATGTAAAAGACTCAAAAATTGTATGTTTTCAGTCATGATATAAATTATAGTTAGATTTTAATATCGACATGATCATGCCATCATCATGATAAGAAAAATGATCCGAAACTCCAATATTAAAATCTAGAACACAATTTTATCTTTAAAAAAACAAAATAAAGCTACGATTCATTCATGAATTTTTGAAAAAATTCCCAAAACCTTCACATAAGATAGATAAAAATGAACTTTCAAATGCATAACAAGATTGAAATAAGGAATCAAATCAATAAAAGGTTGCATTCAACAATTTTGTAAATGTTTTTCATTTACAAAATATTTAGGTAATCAATTGAGTTTGACTATTAGAATGCGTGAAACTTCTCCACAGATCTCATATGATGCTAAAAATAATAAGGAATCATATAAAATATATACCTTGGAAGCTCTGTAACTCCTCTCCCTCCCAATTCTCCAGCGAGGAGTGTTAACAGGGACCTTGCTTTGGCAGAAATGGTGTCTACAACTTCATAGTGTTTTGGAGCTTAAGATTAGTGAGGTAGAAAAAATAAAGACACCACGTTTTTTGTACTTTCTTTGCATTGGGACAGGGCAGTGCTGACTGGACGCCACATCTCTAGAAAACAGGGTCCCACAAAAGGGAGTTCAATTGGCTCCGAGAGGAAACTAATTCCTCCTTCGAGAGAAATGTATTGATTTTGCTTCTTCTACTTTTGAGCCAGGCAAGGGCTAGGTACCACTTTGTATTATTAGTTTACACATTGAAACTTCCTTTCCTGCTACCCCATTTATACCTATGTAATATTTGTCTCTTTCACGTGAGACCCTTCATTATAAATTATTTTATTTATTGAATTAAGTGATTTCCTTTTTATAATACTCTATATATATTATGTTATTTACTATATTTATAATTATAATTAGAATAAAGTTATATATATATATATAACAAATTTTATTTTATTAATAATAAAATATCTTTGTATATATAGATACAAAATATCTATCAAATACTATTATATTTATAAAATGTATAGCAATGATTTTTTTAATAATATTCCTATATTACTCATAAATAATCTGTTTATTCATTATAACATGTGAACTATATAGGTTCTAGAGTTATTTATCCAATTTGACTAATTTGGTATTAATTCTCATATTAGGAATTATTATTATTATTTTTACTATGTTTAATTTATCTTAATATTTCTTTAGATTAATCGTCAAGCTTCGATACTATGAGCATGTTGATTTTTTTATTTGAGACGAATGAATTTGTAATAAAATTATCGTTAAATAAAATGTAGTTTTCACCACTATATTAACTAAATACATATCTTTTAAATGTTTTCAATAACCTAGAATAGGAATATACGTGTCAAATTTTAGGTATTGAAATTCACAATAACATTGCTTGTAATAATACAAGTGTTTAATAATATTTAACCCCACAACTAGCCTATTTCACTACTTCCAATTACCTAGACTAAATAACCTCCACGACCAAATTTTTTTGACTAGATAGGGATATACAATTTTGAAACTCATTATCTAGTTGTTAAGAGCCTTAGGACCTTGAATCATGCTTGCACATAGAAATACCAACTAAAAGAGGATTTTGAAACACCTTCGCAAATATAAGTTGTAAAACAGTTGGGAAAGGATAGAACTTTCATTCACATTTTTGGATGCATTGCGAGAATGAGCAAGGAGAACTTTCATTAACAAACCATTTTTCATTAATCATTTCCATTATTTTATTTTCTCTTAGGTAAAAGTTTTATACTTCTAAACATTTCATTATCTAAACAAAACCATTCTCATGTCAATAGACAACCTACAATGTTAACCTTTAGAAGGAGGATGAATGATAAAAAGGAGGTTCCATTTCATTTCTTTTCCTTAACCACTTACAACAAAATTATGAATGTAAGTTGTTCTCAATTCAATATTTCAAAATATACTTTACAAGGATCAAAAGTGCATCTCCAAGGACCACTATTTACAATACATCCCAAGCTTCAAAATCCATCTTTTCCAAGCTTATAAAATGGATGATATAATTCAGAATGAACTACAACATAGAACCAATTTCTTCTTCACTTGATTTCCAACAAGGTCAACATGGAACAACCAAAAAGAGGAGGGAGAAACACTCTCCACCCAGCCTTCTCAATGGAAGGAAGTAACTCTCCCATTAACCCCTAAGCCCCAAAAAATTAGGAATGTCCACATGTTATCCCAAATGAGCACAACAACAAACAAAGAAAGAAAGAAAGAAAAATTTCAATGGAAAAAACAACACGAAGGATTCTCACTAGAATCCCAAAAGAGAAAAAGTAGCCATACTCTCCTTATGCCTCCCAAGTGAGATGGTAAGAATCCATCTCACACTCCCCTCTCATAATTTTTTTTTACTCCAACCCTTCTTCCTCCACTTTTTTGAAAGGAATCAATTTTCACCAACAAAAACATACAATACATCCCTCCATAATCCCACACACATAAACAAAACCTTATCCCTCCATTTTATCAATAAGCTTTGATTATTGATTTGTTTACCAAGTAAACCCCTTTTTCCTCCACTCTTATGAAAGGCATTGATTTTTGCCAAGTTTGGCTACTTTTCTCCCACACCATTCCTATGGTCATTCACTACCCAAACCCCAATTTCATGAAACAAAAAAACAAACAAACACATATAAGAATAATTGTTGGGCTATGAAAGTATAGCCTAGATACTAAGGTGATGAAGTTTTGAGCGTGCAAACATAGGGCACGTAGGGGCACACGATAATATAGTGAAGCAAGGCGCACCGGGATTAGGACTTCACAATTTTTCAACATGGGGTTATTTTTGGGACATGAAGTATAGAGCACGCAATAGTAATAAGTATGAAAACTTGTTGGGCATGTGAAATTATATTTTGGGTGAATGGATATTGATGGAAATGCATGGTTTTGGAAATATGAATAGGATTATACTAAATAGTATATTATAGGAGATCTATTCTAGCGAACTTGCATGCTCTTATATCTATTTTGTAAGGGCACATGACTATTATTAGCGGGTAGCCTATTTTTGAAGGTACGTAGGTGGTGAAGGGAAATTCCCACCCCTATAAATATGTATTTATTTACATGGCTTAGGACATTGATATTGTTGTAGAGTTATGCTATTGGTTTGTACGTGCGCATGACTCATGATGATATTATTATGATGTATAAAGATTATGTGTTTTGCAATATTTAATATAATGGATCTTATTGGATGGATAATGGTGTTAGATATAGCTGAGTATGGATCTTTTATGGTAAATCGATTATAGTAATTTTTAGTTATTCCTTCTTATGATTAAGATCTAGATTTGGTTTATGTACTATGGTTTACTTGATAATATTTTATGTACCTAAAATATACATTGAATCATGCTAACATCTTGTACAAGCTTCTCTAAAGAGGAACTTGGTACCCTTGCACACTATGGGTGAGCACTCAGTTCGAGGTTGAGTGATGTGTCAACATGCCTTGAGTGTTGGTGGTGAAATCTAGGCTACATCATTGGTTCTGTTTCCAAATGAAACAACACAAAAACAAACACATGTAAGAAAAATCAAGAAAAAGAAATAACTAAAGTAAAATAGGCCTACCTTTGGGCCATCTTGTCCACTTGAGCAATCCAAAATCCAAGAAAACTTTCACAAGTTCTTCTTTCAAAAAGGATCTCCAATTCAACAAATTTTAAAAGAAATTTTCCAACAAAATGGCATGTAACCTCCTTCTCCAAAATCAAACACATATATAGAAATTTAAGAGGAAAAAGGGTGATGTGAAGGAGTACACAAGTCAAACAAACAATAAAAAAGGTGTAAGAAAATGTGTAAGAGAGGTATGGGGGTGATCAAATCAAAAGACACATGGGTGTAAGGAATTTTCCTTCCACACTCCAAAAGCACATCCCAAGGAAATCACCAAAATAAAAATGAGTAAAAGAAATCAAGTCAAATCAACCAAGAGTGAAAAAGGGGAGAAAATCCCTCATAAATGAGAAAAACCTTTTTGTCCATAAAAAATCCCACCTACCCCATGGGTATGGGATTGGGAAAATTTTAGGAGTGTGGAGAAAGGTAACCTTCTCCACACTCTTTGAAAAGTGGGCCTAAAGGACAAATTCGAGTTTACACTTTGAGTGAAAATTACTCAACACAAAAGCAAAGAAAAGACATAATTAATTTGTCATAAACATAATTAACTAACCCAAATAAAACCCACTTAACCAAAATAAATAAAATTCACTTTTCAAAAGTTGCACATAAGGAAAATGTGACAAAATTCATTCAAAAATTAAACACAAAATAAATCACAATTTACAAGGTCACTTGACATAATTTTACACACACACACGCGCACATTAGGTGACCCCTAGCTAACACATGGCATTCCTAGGTTGTTGGCCTTCTCCCTTCCTCAATTTGGTATTTTTATATTTTATGTGAATTGACCTATTTTTCACATGCACACTTCAAAAAAATATACGTCCATATATAACCATGTGAAAATGAACTAAATCCAAACACAGACAACCAACAACTCATCATACAATTCACAATCAAAATCAATAATTAAAATGACATTTCAATTTCATTATGAACATCTACATATATGATTCAATTGGAAGATTTCAAACTTTTAATTGTGTCTCATAAATAAATTTACTCATACATCTATAGATATCATGATAAGTTTATCCATAATCAAACATGTAACATACACATATAATCCCTACAAGGTTAGTTCAATAAATCAAATAATCATATAAATGCGAAAAAATTATCCTTGCATGGTTAGTGAAATAAAACAAGTAGGCCATACTAGTATAAAATGTCTATGGCACTATGTGCCTCAAATCATATAACTCATAATGTCTATCATCTCCAAATATCTTCTATAAGATTAATTTGGCCTATTAATTAATCCTAGTTGAATAATTAAATCACCTCGAACTCCCATGAGTTTCTAATCTATAATTAATCTCTTCTAATCATACTTATCCCTTTATAATTATACTTTTCCTTTAACCCACATTCAATAGGATACAAACTTCTCCAAAACTAGAAAGCTATATAAAGAATCTCGCACAACATATTTCAACTTACACCATGTCCTTGTAAGACATTTATATTTGACAATAAAATTTCCATGTTATTGGAAAGGTTTGTTTAAATCTCCCCTTTCTACTTGGAAAAGAGTAGTAAGAGAAGAACCAAAAATGGAAATCAATCCATATTGGTGAGATCTCTTCCTCTTCCTTGAAGAATTCCTTGATCATGTTTGGTTGTGTTCGGTTCACAAAGGATATACCTATAATTTAAAAACATAAACAACAATCAAAGGAAGTTTTTATTTCAAATTAGATTTAATGTTTCATGCATGTATTTAAGATTTTCCTTTCATGTTTTATCATAATGTTATTTTTATTAAACTAAGTTATGAATCTACTTGGTGTTAGGTTTATTTCATTAACTTAGATTAGTTTAACATGCATACATATGGCACGCCCGGTGGGACACCCCTTTGTCTCATGAGAATTATTCATGTTTTCTTAGTTTAAGATCCATTTTACATGCTCATTATTTCAATTTATTAAATTATTTTGTTTTTAAGCATGTATCATGATTTTTATAGTGTTGAATGTTCCTTTAGGTATTTAAGAGGTAAAATCTTTGTCAAATTCGAGTCTTGACGAGAAAAATTTAAGCATTTTGTTTTTTATTAGATTTGATGTTTTTTATGTGTAGGAACAAGTTCCTTATTCTAGAGTGAATCTAGGCGCACTACCGTATCACATTACTTATGGTAACATTCATATGTGTGTGTCAAAATTTCACCGCATGTGTTTGTGTTTCACTACATGTAATAGTGTTACAATGAGTTCGCTTGCACACATTAGCATTCCTTACATTATAATTATTATCTATTTTAATACTTTTGCACTAGCATTAACCGTTGTATGTGCTACCATTCATATCTTTGTGCTAGTGTTTTTCTCGCATGATCTAGTGTTCAATTGCATGCGCTAACATTCCATTAAATTTCTAACTTGTTTGTGCTAGCGTTCCCTTACATGCATTAACATCCTTTTTCTATGCATGTGTCCAAACGCATATGCTATCATTCGATTTGTATTTATGATGTTTTCACCTACATATCATTCCCTACACTAGTGTCCCTGTATATGTGCTAGCATGTTGTATCAATTTTTTTAAAATTCCTTAATTTTCACTTCTAATTATTCAATTTATTTCTATTTTATACATGTTTTTAATTCTAATATGCATGTTATATGTTTAAAATAGTGCTAACATTTCACATACTTGTTTAAAATATCATTTTTTCTATAATTTGATTGGAATTGCGTATGCTTTTATCTTGCAATTTCGAGAAATTTTGAGAATCGAAATGACAATTGGATGCTTTTGTAATATTTTGATTATAATTTACAAATATGTCTAAAACTTGATGTTTTGGTTTAAAAATATCCATGTTGGTTTATTTTTATCAAACACCAAGTATTTTCTTCTTTTTCACTTCAAGAGACCTTGAGAAATAAAAATGGTTGAGATCCTTGATATTTTTATAACATTGTGCTCATATAGAAACCTACTAATTTTTTGAGTGTAGGACCATTTACACTCGTCAAAGACCAAAATCAAAACAATTTTTTAATTTTTAATTTATATTTTTTAATTTATAATTTTAAAAATTGAAACAAATTACTAATGTCTTATTCTATGCTTTTGATTCTCCTAGTCAGTTTTTTTCTTTTGATTCTCCTAATCAATTCTATTCTTTTCATTCTCCTTAGACTCCTTAGCCTCATCCAATGGAAATTATTCTAAGGAACAACCAATCACCCAAACCACATCTTCCTCCTTTGAAGATATGTGTAACTTAAATTTCCTCTAATCAAACATCCAATTTGATTCCCGAGTCACAATCCTCTCATTTTCCACAAGACCCCCTTAATCAGCCACCTTATTGACATCTTCCCCAATTGAAGATCAACTCAACGTAAAATTCCTCTAATCAAACGTTAAATCTAACTCCCTGATTTATGATCCTCTTTTTTTTACATGACCCCCTTAATTAGTCGCTTTGTTGTTATCTTCTTCCATTAAATATATGTTTGATGTGAATTTCCTCTAATCAAACTTTAGATCCAACCCCTAGAGATAAATTTATCCTCTTTTAGAATCTCCTTGTGAGATTATCTACATAAAGACAAGGATTACAAAGTAACCAAGCTAGAAAATATTGAACTTATGGATGGAGAAAACCTTCGTGCCCCGAACCATCTTAAAGTGTATCGAATAAAATCCATGCATGCTACAAAAACGCATCATCCCTCATGAATTTGAGGTTAGTGATCTTGTTCTTAAAGAAACCAATGTAACACTACCAAATAGCATGAAAAAAGGAAAATTGATCCTAACTGGTTAGGGCCATACATTGTGGTGGATAAATTTGGTTCCAGGGCCTATAAAATTACATATCCTGATGGTGAGGAGCTCCGAGAACCTATGAACATCATGCATCTCAATATTTTATATTCTTAAGCTTGGGCGAATTCAAAATAATAATAATAATAAAAAAATGTAAATAGAAATAAATTCGTTTAAATGTGAATACCACACAATTATGGCACTTTGGACAAGTCCTTTGGTGAAAACTAGGTTTTGGCACCATAAGAGGATTAATTATTCACAAAAATCTCACATCCGGGGGAATGACTGTTTCTTCTTAGCTATTCTTTTGGATATGTTTGAAATCCTTTTCAGCCTATTCTTCATGGCCTTGATCCGGATGAGCCTATTCTTGTCTATATGTGAGGATTTTTCCCTTGTATATTCCCACCTCTCACTCTTTTTATCTTTTCTCTCTGTACATAGCTTTTAAAACCTGAAAAATGAAAAAACTTTGAATAACCAAAAACATTGGTAAAACCTTGAAAATCCAAAAACATTGGTAAAATCTTCCAAAAATTGTAAACATTCAAAATCACAAAATCCAAAAACATGTGAAAAAATAAAAACACTAAACATTTTAAAATATCCTACAAAACATCCTATTTATGTGATTTATTGTTCTTGTACACAACATATAGATCATCTCGTGATCTTCCTTCATCAACAAATCTAGTTTGCTTGTCATGTTTGTCTTCCTGTCATATATCATTACTCAGGGAAGTTTCATAGTGCATGTTACTTTTCATGGGAATTCTATGTCATTAGTCTACTCCCTTGCATGTATCCTTTGTTGGGGAATTATTTTAATCCTTTTTGTATAACTACAAAACATTTGGGCACTGAATCTGGATAACAAAAATATTGGTACAACTTTCTTTAACGATATTTGTTTGAATATGTTTGTTTCTCGCTTGTTTGTTTGCATGCCTCGCTTGTTTAATTTCTTGATGCATTACTTTATGTATTTTTCTTTGATTCATTCCTTTAGTAATGAAAAAATCAATATTATGGTTCTTCATGTCATTTTACCCTTTTTTATATGCTTATATCAAATAAAGGTATTTTTGAACCAATATGGTACATATACTATGTCATGATCTTCCCATCCATCATCTATCTTATCTTCCATTCTCACTAACTTTCTACCTATCATTTTCCAATTATTTCCTCTCCCTTTCTTCTCCCACTTGAGTCATGAGATCTTACTCAATCAATCAATTTGAGCAATGACCAATCATGCCAAGTTTGAATCCCTTCCATCGTTACGAGTTTTTCTTCCATAGGATCTATTATGAAAAGTATCTCTTTCTGGAAAGATTGACATGTCTTTGAACATGATCATTCTTCTCTTATTTTTGAGCATCAATCAACCTCTTCTATCACCCCATTGATACTTGAGGGGGCATCGTCCATCCTACTAATTTTTCTTCTACTCTTTCAAATTGTCGGAAATTGTCTACTATCTTTGAATTGGCGTCGCTTATGCTACACCACATCAAAGAGGGGAAAATTTAAACACCTAAATATAACTAAAAAATTTGATACTAAAATTACACTAATTGTCCTCTTTCCCATCATTTTTATAATTAGTTGGTTTTCAGCTAACTAGCTAACATTACCCTT
This sequence comes from Taxus wallichiana var. yunnanensis, assembly GCA_018340775.1. Lineage (NCBI taxonomy): Eukaryota > Viridiplantae > Streptophyta > Pinopsida > Cupressales > Taxaceae > Taxus > Taxus wallichiana. Next base: position 41,223,653 of record CM031234.1, read on the forward strand.
CATCTTAGTCAATTACCAACACTTTGTTAATTAACTATCTTTCTCCTTCATCTTGGATGCTACTTAATGTCACTAAGTTACCTATAATCCTATTTTAAATAATTAATTAACCATTAATAATTAATTAATCCTTTCAATATCATAGTTAACTAATAATTCTTCTTATTAGTTAAATCCCCCTTCAGACCCTTAAAATTCTAATAATTTCCCTCTAAATCATCTCCAAATAGCTTTTATAAGCTTAATTTGGCCTATTAATTAATCCTAGTTGATTAATTAAATCACCTACAAATCCCATGAGTTGCTAATATATAATTAATCTCTTCTATTCATACACATCCCTTTCTAATAAAATATTTTATCTTTATCCCACATTCACTAGGATATAAGCTTATCCAAAACTGGAAATCTATATAAAGAACCTAGTATACCATGTTTCAACTTATACCATGTCCTTGTAAGAAATTTACACTTGATAATAAAATTTTCATGTTATTGGAAAGATTTGTTCGAATATCCCCTTTCTACTCAGAAAATAGTAGTAAGAGAAGAACTAAAAATGACAATTTATCCATTTTGGTGAGATCTCTTCCTCTTCCTGAAGAATTCCTTGATTGTGCTTGGTTGCATTCGATTCATAAATGAAATGTCTACAATTCAAAATCACATCCAAAAATCAAAGGAGCTTTGCATGTCAAATTTCATTTAATGTTTCATGTATGTATTTAAGCTTTTCCTGTCATTGTTTATCATGATGTTTTTTATTACATTAAGTTATGAATCTACTTGGTGTTAGATTCGGTTAAGAACTTAGATTTAGTTTAACATGCATACAATTTTAATGGACAAGAAGAAAGTGAGATGAATTCATCCTTTTTCCCTTTAAAGTAGTCACTAAATACACACCATTCCATTTATTTCCTCAATAAGTATGACACATAATCAATATATCCAAAAAGTATGTTCTATCACGAGGTATTTAACTCTTTTGTCATTTCAAATCATTATCAATTTCATCACATTTATCTTTTTTATCAAGAATGGTAATCTATCGTGTTTTACTAATTTTATCAATTTATATACCACATAAAACATATTATAGTGTACTAGATCAACTACTCAATAACACATTAAAGATATCTTCAGTATACTTGTTTATCCCTTTGAGCTAACATTTTAAACTCTAAATCAAAGCGGGACAATTTGTAGATACCAAAATTGGTACAATCCTATTATATAATACATTTTGAATGATTTTTTAATTAAATACAGTAATTTGATAAAAATAATAATTAGTGATCTTACTAATTGTTGATAAAATGAGCCTCTAGATAACGTTCTCAACTTTGCACAAAAAAACTCTTTCTTGTCCATAATTTCCTCTTAGGAGCTACAAATTAAATTTTCCCTTTCCTCTATGCTCTATTTTCTTTTTAATCTTTCAAAGCATGGTCTCCATGAGTGCCTTAGGAATTCACAAAGATTCAAATTCCAATGGTATAAATCAAACTTGTAGATCTCATGGTGGTACCCCAACAGTCTCCACAGGACTCCTAAAGCCTCAAATGATATTCACTCATGCCTAAAATATCATTGTATGTTTGTGCCCTAATGATCACAATGTTATAGTTGAAAGAGGGATTCCCGAGTTTACATAGTGTTATAATAGAAACTTAACCTATGGTAACTTTGAATTTTACAAGGGGATTTATAATACCTTGAAAAAGAGGGAATTGTGCAAGTTTTTATATAAAAACACTTTATAATAAAAAGTGAAGCAACAAAAGAAAGGGTTACATGCTCTAGGAAAACTATTATTATTTTAGGGGTGTACTATTAAGGTTGAGCCCATGAAAATGAGTGAAATATGTGACCCAAAGTGGCCTAGATGATAACACATTCATGCTAGGTAGAGTTCCAAATACCTAAAGCCTCAAATTGTATTCACTCATGCCTAAAATATCATTGTAGGTTTGTGCCCTAATGACCACAATGTTATAGTTGAAAGATGGCTTCCTAGAGTTTACATAGTGTTATAATATAAACTTAACCTATCATCACTTTGAATTTTACAATGGGATTTATAATACCTTGAAAAAGAGAGGTACTTGTGTAGGTTTTTATATAACAAACACTTTATAATAAAAAGTGAATAAAAAATAAAGGGTTATAGGATCTAGGAAAATTGTTAATTTTTAAGGGTATACGATTCAAGTTGAGCCCATGAAAATGAGTGAAATATGTGACCCAAAGTGGCCTAGATGATAGCACATTAATTATATGTAGGGTTTCAAATACCTTGGTTCTAGTTCCCAAATCCTCACAAGGATAGACGAGCTTGAACACATGCAAATGCATCATATGACACACTTAGAACAAGAAAACGTGGAAAAATCATATGAAAGGAACCTCATTCATAATGTAAAATCCCTTATGGATAATGTAAGGATCTCAAAATTCCAATGAATCTAAATATTCCATGAGCCTCCCTCATGAGAAGATATCAAGTTAGGTCACAAAGAATTTTGGGACCTAAATATATAAAGGGTAAATGTATGTAAATTACACACTAAGAGTAAACAAGTAAATGGACTTTAAGACCCTAAGATCCAATAAATGGGCCATGTGTATCTTTTGTATAATTTTCCAAATGTCTCTCCTAAACCCTATTTTAAAATGAATAATCTTGGAAGCTTTCCTCGACCATATCTTGTTTTACATGGCTCCTTAATTTACATTATTGGGTTTAATGGAAAATATTGAAGAACAATTTTTATTGGGTCACTTTTAGGTCGAATGATTAGATAATGAGTCCACATGTTGCACTAAGAGTCTTTGATAACTATTGTTTCTCTCTATATATGTATTGAACACTTTTAATATTTTAAGGTAACTTCTCATTTAGTATTTTGAGCTCCTCAAGGTCATAATATATCTACAATAATACAAAATTCGTTTTAGAACATAAGGAGCCCAAAATAGATTTAATACCTCTTCAGGAGGATACCCTTTATTTTTGGATCTCCCAACAAGTTATAATTCCTCTTCAAGCCCAAAAGGATGTCAATACAAATTCTAAATGGCCAGAAAGCCTCATGTTGGGCTTGATATCTCTATAAGCTCCCATTTAATGTAATTGGTGTCCCAAAGACTCCATAATGTATTTTGAATTCTTGAAATATTTTTTTGATTACTTTAAGATCAAAATCAAATCTCAATTTGATTACTTTGACTTTAATAGTTTCTTGATCCTATGAATGTGATTTGAGACACCCCTTAAACATTGGGACACATAAACACCGATATGGGAATATTTAAATATTAGTAAAATTGAGTGGGGAATCATTTCAAAAGTATAAGGGGCTCTCTTTTTCCATGATAGATATTAGGACCACATGTAATTATTCTTGAGAAAAGAGTTATACCTTATGGTATTTTAATCTTAGGTTCTATAGTGAGTTTACTTGTTGGTGGAAATGTGCACATTGGGACACTTGATGTCGCATCACACAATATATAATTGCCTTAGGACAAGAAATTTGGGTCACTTAACTCAAAATAAAGTTTGATTTTTTTATATATTTAAGTTATGGTCAAATATTATCATAGATCACACCTTTTATTACTTATCAAGCTTCCATTTCTCTCTTCTTCTTTAAATAGTAGTATTTTGTCATTATAAAGGGTTATATTTTTAAATTAATAGTTTTTGAACTAATTTGAGTTCACTTAAAGTGCATATGATGTCTTGGAGTTAATGCTAATAAGGTTATTGCCTTTAGTGCTTCATTTCACTTTGTAAATAGTTTTTATTTTTAAGAAATGGTAATAGTTGATTATGGATATTTATATTAGGAAATAAGGGATAAAATATGTGGAATAATCCCTCACATAATCACAACAGTAGAAACTAATATGTAGAAAATATTACAGATCTCAAATAAAAGTGCAGAATAAAAATAACACAACACAAAGAGACAATATTTAACGTGGTTCACCCAATTTGGGCTATGTCCACCAAGAATCACTTAGATTTTATTACAAGCCACCGCTCTCTCAATACAATACCTAGATCTATTTGGAGCTATGCTCAACAAAATCTACAGAATTCACACCCAAATTCATACACATCTACAATGTTACATTATTCCTACCATATGCACAAAACCACATAAGTAGACAACTTCTTAAGTAGTTTTACAAAACCGTGGGTATCAAAACCATGGGACAAAACTGTCCCATAAACCTATGGGTAAAAATCCCACCCATATGAGAAAAATCACATTTCTGGTATATCAAGCACATTTTGTAAACCTTGGTGAGACAAGTGTGGAAAGTGTACAGATCTTCAACACTTTCACACATGAAAACAAGCTCCAAAACCTAACAATTTCTTCCATTTCAAAGCTCATTTCTTCCTTCTCTTGATATATATATATATATAAAACCTTATTTGTAATATTATATTGTGTGAGAACTATATATGAAAGTTACAAAATAAGATAGGGATACCCTAAGTATTTTGTACATCACCATCATTTTTATTATTCCCTTCCCTTTTTCCTTATCAAGTTTATTTTAGAATCACTAGATTAGAGAATATTGACCAATAAATAAAATGGGGATAACACTAGAGTAGTTTAGCAAGATATCCAATTCACTTTTGAGGGTCCAAGTCCCACACTTGGAAAAATTTCCATTGTTGTTGTTGAAGATCGATAACTTTAAGTGGACATTTTAAGGAATCAATTGTTTATTAAAAAACATGGTGGGACTAAGCTTTGTTTTTAATTGTAATTTTGATCAAAGATTTGTTTTTTTCACTTTCAATCAAGGGTTTGGTGAGTACCTCTATTTTACCTAATATCTAAGAAAAAAATCACTCAATGACTCCATTAGTCTTTAGACCCCATTATAAACCCTTTTAGGCCTTGCCCATTCATTATTATGTTGGTCATGAAAAAAGTGTCATGGAATGCCTAAGAGCCCATTTTTGCATCATCTAGGTCTAGTGGCCCCCTTAATTTATAAAATGGATTGAATATTAAAAATCCCTTGATATAGGGAATTCTAAGAATAAATTACAAACATTAAATTTAACTATGCATAATGGGAAATATAAACAACAGAGAAATTAAACAATAAAAATAGAAAGATGGAATAAAATTGTAAAATGGAGGGAATAAAAAGTTATATATTTCATTAACAAAGAGTGGAATTATAAGATTTATCCCATAGGATATGAGGAAAAAAACCATATAATAATTAAAAATTAACCTTGATTTCAATTTCCCCCTTCATCCATATTTATGTGCAATGGTGTCCTTCCACTTTCATATCCTTAACGCCTCTTTATATAATCAATGCAAGACAAATTAAATGAACATTTAATAATACCCCTACTAACACTCTCTTGGAATTAATATAGGTTTTTATATCGATAAAAATTATGTATGTATGTGATCATAAATACTACTACTCCTATGTCCAAGTGCATTTTACTTTGCTCCTATCTAAGGCACCCTCAACTCAATTTGATTCCTACTTTAGTATCACTATTCTCGATTCCTTCGATTTATTTTATTCCTTTATTTTTTTGGTTTTCTAATCAGGGTCCACATCTTGTTTCACACCCTCTCAAACACTTCTAATTTACTAATGTAAAAACATGCAGTTTACCCATTTCTTAAGAAATTATGTGTTGATTGTGTGATATATCAATGTGAAATTATCCTTCTCATATTATTTTCTCTTTATTTTGTTTCCCTCATGACATCTAGACTAATTTTTCATAAAGAATGGTCATGCATGTCAAAATAATATCCAATGGAAGACATAATTGTTAGTGAAAATAATTACACATCGCCATTTTTAGTTTTTGAGACAAATCAATTCTCTTGCATACTTTGTGCACTTATTGCATTCTATTTTATTTTATATGACCCTTCCACCTATCATATTCCATTCTATATGGCTAGATCATATTCTCGTGTTCCTCATTTCATTCATATGGAATTTATTATAATATGTAGGTATATTTCCTTCACACGGATCTCTCTGACAAAAGTATATATTCCCGCACACCGATTCCTTCCACCTTGTGTCCACTTATAACATTCATCATGAATTTATCACACAATATTCATTCTCCATGAATGGATTTATACCATCATTACATTATTGTAATTGTTGGTGTTAGGTATTTTCCTTGTCACTTGGGACATCGTCCACCTCACAAGGTGAGTCATATCACTTAGGTGAAGTCATAGGTCTTTAGGAGTTATATGACACAAGAAAAATTCTGTCATGGAATCTGTCATTTTCATATGCATCATTGATGTCATGGGAGTTACATTATTTCTTGGGAATTGTAAATCCTTTCTCCCTCATGGAGAGAATAATTGTCTAGGAATGGGAGTTACACAACACTCCCATATGTACCCTCTTATTTTGATATATGAGGATGAGTAGACCTATTTTTTCCATGCATGATTTTTTTTGTTCTATTATACACTTGATGATTACTTGGAGCTTTCTAATTTGGTTAAAGTGTAAAGTTGTTGATGTGCATGGGTTTTTGGTTGATCCTTGTAGAACAATATCACATTGTATCAAAGTGACGATTCAACAAACGTGTACTCATATTCATTGTTTTTGAATGCTTCCATATTTATTTTTATCACTTCTTATGTAATTTTTAATCTTTTTTTGGATCATGTTATATCTAGAATAACATCTCTTGTGTGGAGTTTTGTGATATTTTGGGTGTTTGCACATGTGCGATTCTAGGGGTTTTCTAGCTAAATATGACAAGTTACAACTATATTTAGTAGAAAATGTGTTTTGGAGATATTTACAATCATTGGTTTATTTGGTATTTTCATTAAAATTGAAGTATTTTGAAAATTTATAGTTTTATCTATAGCTCGTGTCTCCTCTTGCTCTAATTTTCACCCCGATCCTCTCCACCCCCGCTTCTTACTCTCCTAAACTATGTCCCATCTCGGTGAGCTACTTGTAGAGCTCATCGAGATCCTTATTTAACCATCTCGCATAGTGAGATAGGATCTCTATCGAGATACCTTGGATTTCCTTTAGCTTTCTACACTCGGTTTCCTCATTTTTTGTGTGAGCTCGGTTATTTTGTTTGACCATATTGGGTTTTCGTTGGCTCTTGAACTTTGTTTGTACCTTGACCCTATTTTGTGCTCATCTTGTCATACATCATCATACCTCGATCGAGTCTATTTGGTTAGACCCTTAGTTTTTTCATAGCTCATTGTTCTTGTGACGAGCTATTCCTATCCTTTCATTAGTTCTCATGATTTGGCCTTTAAACTCTTGGACTAACCGTTTCTCTTTGCAACTTGTGTTGTGCTTGGATATGTGGAACTGTACGTACCCAAAATTGTAAGGCATCGATTGTCTTTGCGGAAAGGTGTAATAAGTGCCCCGATGATGATACAGGTCTCTTCGCAAGGTGTTCGGGATCCAGAGAAGCTTTACAGATATGCGTTAACATCCCGCATGCCCCGCTTAGCCCCCGCGTGCTTTGTTTTCCCTATTTTTCCCTCTTTTCTTGGCTTTTTGGTCTTCATGGACGAAACCCCGCCCGAACAGGCGGCGGTCAGAACCGCCGCCCGAGCGAAAGTAAATGGTCCAGTCTGTGCTGCGCGTTTTCCGACGCTCATTTGACGCGACCGCGTGAAATATCACGACTCACCAGCTTTTCTTGCCGACTTGAGCATGTATTAATGTTTTGGTCCCCTGGAATAGTGTTTTTCTTTTTTTAATGTTTAAGAGTTCAGTTTGGATTTGATTTTTGATGTTTGGATTCCTATAAATGCATGGTTTGTGCACATGCAAATGGCTCAATTGGGCTCTGAATTTGCTTTGAATTTTGCTCCAAAGTTTGCTTTTGAATTTCTTATTACAATGAGTTTTAGTTTTCCTTTGCTTAGGATTCTTAGTTTTCTCATTGAGTGCTTTGGTTAGTATTGTGTTGAAATTTGGTAAGCCACATATCCAACTTGTGCAAGTGCAAACATTATTTGGGCCACCATTTTCACTCCAAGTTTCATGTTTTTGATCTTTGTGTCCCTTTAGTTTGCTTAGGATTAGTAGCATAGTTTGTTGCAGTTTGTTTTAGCTTTGTGTTGTTGTTGGTAAGCCACAGATCCAACTTGTGCAAACAGCATTATTGTTTTGGAGTAGAATAGTCTAGACAGCCATTAAAGTTGCAGGTTTTGCTCTTCATACAGACTAGTTTCAGGTTCTGGATGCTTTTGTTGCATGATTCGCAGTAGACCCCGCTAGGAATTGCATAGGCCAAGCTCTGTACTCTTGTGCTATCCCTCTCCTATCCGCATTCTATTCTGTCTGCATTCGAAGGCTGTCCATTGATCCAAATATCTATTCCTGTTGATGTAAGCATTCCACGCTTTTCTGGATTCACGTGAGCACAAAGAACGAAGAGATCATACTGAGGGGACAAGAACACATACACCGTCGGATTCGCCACTGTTCTGTGAAATCCAGGTTCCATCTTTCAAAGTTTTAGTTAGAACTTATCAAATAAAGTAGTTAATCACTTTATTTCAGTTATTTCCATTCTCGATATTGCCAGGGAGGTTGTGGGGATTGATAGTTTCTGAGAAACTATGATTCATTCCTCACTTCTGAGGTAGGATCGAGAATTTTGCAAATAGATTAGTTATTTCGTTATTTAGAATAGATATACAAAATTACACAGACAAATAGCTACAATCGGCTATTTTGTTTGTTTTACGTTGTTAGTTTAGTTGTCAATTCTAAATATTTTAAATAGCTGCTTTCTTATAAATTGCCAGAAAATACAAAAAGAAATTATATATGCTAGAAGTGCACTTAGATTTTACTTTATTATAGTTTGTTTCATTACTGCTTTTGCATGACAATTACGGGACCTAGGGAGCCCAGGGAATACATTTTCGAGCCAATTGTGCCCCAGCCCAATACCGTAGTGGCAATAACTGATATTGACCAAAACCTTAGGATACAAGTATTCCAAACAACAATAGACTTCCAATGATCAGAGGGGCACAGTTGAGAGGGTTAAACATCGAAGACGACCAAGCACATCTGTTTTGGTCAAATCAGCCAAACTATAGATTACCCTAGAAAATACCCACATGACTGTAGAAGGGCTCGAAAGAGAACAAACATTCAGGTGTGATCCTTTAGTTCCACAAACCCAGACCTGGAGACACCCTAGTAGATATAGATACCAGCTTAAGAATCCAAGTTGCGATAACACCTGTAAGGTATTCTGAGAAGATCGCACAACTGTTGGTTCTAAACATAGAAGCTGAAAAAGCTTACGACTACTGGATACTAGGGATCAGAACTTGATCTCCCGTATGACCATAACGGGACCGCAACAACCAAGAATCTATGGTTGTGATCCACAGATCCCACAGCCTAACGAATCCATAAGAGAATTAGACGTAGACACCGCCTACGTAAATTAGTATTTCAGTCTACTCCGATTCCACCTCTCATCATTCAACAATTATCCCTACTAGACACAATAGCCAACGAAACTAGAGATTTTTGGACTAGGCGGAGAATCGTCCATAGAGTTGACTATATCCACCATATGACCCTATCAGGAGAATTACACGAAACCATCCCGGGTCATTTTCCACGCATCCCACAACCCATAGATCGAATCACGCCAGAGCTCGATATTGATTGGAGCCTTCGAGCAGTCATCCTCGCTGATCGATCTATCACACCAGTCCAAGTTAGAAGGGCCTTCTTTTCCTTAGATTCACAAATACCATTAGTGTGTGTCGAAGACATTAGACTGCCTAACTAGTTTGCCTGCACATTCTACCCACACCGGCTGTCTCGGCACGACCTCGGGAGGTCGGGTACGCAGAAGAGTTACTTGTTGATTCTCAAGCTCACCTGTCACTTTTCCGACGTAAAGGAACCCCACCCTAGATCATCATTTCTTTCATCCTACTCACCCAATTTAGTTCTTATCCTTTTAGCTCATCCCTATGCATGTCATATTATTTGTTCCCTCATTTGGTTCATTTTCTATACATGTGACCTTTCTCTCCTAGGTTCAGAAATTTGAGCTTGGCTTGACCACTACTTTCATATTTTTCATTCACTAACTTTGTAACAACCAACCATGCATCCATTAACTCCATGTTGCTAGCATGCAACACCCATGCCACATCCATTTTGATCCATCTCTTTCATTGAGTTATAACCAAGCCCTTCCTTGATCCCACCGCCAAGCTCCATGTGGATAAACCTCCTCCCTTCTTTGACCCTATGAACTTTTCCCTCATTTTTAAATTTCAAGTCCACCTTTTTAACTATAAATACTTGTTTATTTTATTTAAAATTAACTTAGGCTTATAGCCTATGTTGATGTTTGTTGGGCCCTGAAATATTGACTAAGTATGAAGGCATGTGGGTGCGGGGACTCCCAGTTATAGAAGGGCGCGCAAGGAAAAAGTGCACAAGAGAAAAGGCTTAAGAAATCAAATAGCACGCACTTACGGCCTTACGAAAGGAGATTTGGGACTTATCCGATTTAAGCAACAAAGGTAGAACACGTGAAAAGCATGATCATTTGTGTGTAGATAAGATGCCAACCTGGAAACAGGTGGCCCAAGAAAGAGCATGCCAATGAAGGAGTCTTCTAGAAGACCATCATGAGATGGAGTGGAGAGATCAGGCCTGAGGAAACATGCTCACTGAAGGAACATATTTGACACTTGGCGACGGATCTAAGGGAACATCAAGGTGAGTTGGCAGTGCGGGAAGGTGATAAATACAAGTGCTTGTAGTGGGAAAAGGGAGACAAAGATAAGGAGACCGGGATAATATACACACACAGAGAGATAACATGGGTGAAGCTCTATGGGATTACTACAAGTGGAACTTTGATGTAGAAGGGGATGTGCTAAGCTTAGCCTTGTAATTTATTTTTCCTTTTGGCATAGTTATACAAGCCTAGTGATGTGCATGATGCATGTCCGCCCTCTATAGCTCTTCGTAATGAAACGATGAATACAATGAGGTTACCTATTACAATTAGATATGACTATCATTGGGTTTTATGTATAATTCGTTCATAGGAGTTCTCTTTCCTTTCATGCTATGAATGAATGATTGTATCTTTCCTTCTATTACAATATATGTTATGGAGTCTATTAAAACACTCGATCTGAAGGAACTACAAGGATCTAGAGGCTGTTCTGAGCCCCATGATTCTTGTATGTCTAAACTTCTTTCCTGAATACTCTTATACTACTCATAGATGAATGCTTCCCACTAAAACTCACATAAAAGAGAGAATCGGCACCCCTGCGTGCCTCGGGTGAATGCTCGGCCGCTGGGTGATAGGTCGCGTGCATGGGATTCCTTCATTTTATAGTAGGAGCGGGTCATTATACCCTTGGTTGATGGGAAGTTAGCGCCCTACATTGAACCATTGGAAGAAGAAGTTTTGAATAAGATTTATGTGTGCTCAATTAGAGACCCTGAGATGGTACACCCTATTAACGGGGTTATCCAGTTTGAATATGCTTAGTCAGTGAGTGATACCACCAGTCTGGCATGTGACAATTAGGCACATGGGACATACAAATTAATGGGACAGAAGTTGAGAGGATTGGTGACCAAGGTAACAAAGGCGCACGGTTTGGCACCTTGGAGGAAAAGAACTACCCAAGTACTCAGGAGGAGCCTTCCTTGAGATCTTTCAACAGGAGATAGAAGCTCAATGGAGGAACAAAATGGAGCAAAGGGAGATCTTGAGTTATGTCTTGCTCAAGACAATGACTCATTGGTGGGATACACATCATGAGAGACTTTTAGAATGACACGAGGTAAGAATTACTCTCTGTCAAATTTTATAAGTAATATACCCACCATCATCAAGGAGTACCATGGGAAGGAGCCCGCATCTTTCCATATCCAGGAGTGTGAAGCAGTCCGGAGAGAAGGTGCGGAGGCTCTTGCCACCATCCCTCTGGGTGCACAAGTTGTATTCTACATTATAGGGTTGTGCACACACATGGTACATTCATTTAGAGACACACCACCAGACAAGGAATTGGAAAGAGCTCATGGATGATCTTATTCAAGCCTTTGAGTATTGGAGTACCAATCCATCAGTTGATAAGGCCTTACAAGGTATCAAGATCCTTACCATGGGGGATAGTGCTAGAATGGACGATAGGATATTAGAATTACTAGGTGAACTAGGATTGGAGGCACACTTCGAATAGATTGAAGAAACATAATAATTACAGCTTGAGTGCACATGTTTGGAAAAGGATAAGGGAAAGTTAGTATATGTGATTGATGGAGAGGAATCAAAGAGTTTATATGTTAGCCATTCTGTAGGGATGTATAAAGTAGTGGATAGTGCAGATGCTCGTGCACATGCTTACCATGAGCCGTTAAAGACACAGAGAGTTAACATCGGTTCAGAAGAAGAACCTAAGGAGGCTATTATTGGAGATTATTGGATGGAGAAGGAATTTTATAAGATCATTGATTTGTTGCATGAATTCGAGGATTTATTCCCACACGGGTACCATGAGCTAAAAGGAATCCACCATTCCTTGGGGGAGATGAGGATAAAACTAAAGGAAGGTGCACGCCCGGTTAGAAAAAGGCCCTACCAGATGAATCCCAACTTACGCGTGAAGGTTAAGGAGGAGATAGACAAGATGATAGCTTCTGGGATCATTGAGGCAAAGAGAAGAATCAAAATGGATAATTCCAATGGTAATTAACATCAAGAAAGATGGGTAGATTAGAATTTGTGTGGATTATAGGGAATTGAATGTAGTTTGTGTCATGGATCCATTTTCAACCCCCTTCACTGAAGAAATTTTGGAAGGAGTCATTGGGCGCGAAATCTATTCCTTTACGGATGGATTTTAGGATACCACCAAGTCCGGATTACAAAGGAGGACCAGGAGAAGACAAATTTCACCACCGAGTGGGGAAGTTTTGCATATACTGTCATGCCCTTTGGGTTGAAAAATGCACCCGCTTGTCTTTTCGCGCATAGTGGAGCAAGCATTCTAGGACTTCATTCATAAGTTTCTTTAGGTTTAATCTAATGATTGGACAATATATGGTATGGTTAAGGACCATTATTACAACTTGAGATTAATGTTTGAAAGGTGTAGGTAGTTGAGGATATCCCTCAACATTAAGAAGTGTGTGTTTACTACACCCTTTGGGACTTTATTGGGGCATATCATATGTAAGGAGGGCTTGTTGGTAGATCCCGCTAAGGTTGCAGTTATTGTGGGGTTAAGGGAACCTACTAGCTAGAGCGCAGTGTGCATATTCCTTGGGCATACGAGATATTACAGAAAATTCATTAAGGGGTATGCCAAGATTGCCACACCTTTAGAGGAGCTGCTTAGACACAAAAGTACCTTCCATTGGGGAAAGGCGTAGTAGAGGGTGTTTGATACATTAAAAGATAGGCTTATTACCATGCCTATTTTGTGATTTCCCTCTTGGGAAAATCCCTTCCATGTCCATGTAGATGCCTCAGGAACCGCCATTGGAGCAGTAATTACAGAACCAAGTGAGGGGATTGTTGATCATCCTCTCTGTTTCGCAAGTAGGAAGTTAACACCATTAGAGTAGAATTATACCACAATCGAGCGTGAGGCATTGTCAATGATCTATACGCTTTTAAATTTTGACAGTATCTGCTAGCAACACCCTTTGTATTCTACACCAACCACATGGCATTAAAGTATTTAGTGAACAAGCTCATTCTTTAAGGGCACATATGTCGATGGGTGTTGTTGTTTCAAGATTTTGAGTTCACCGTTGTAGTGAATCCTGGAAAAAGCAATTGTGGACCTGATCATCTGTCAAGAATTGATTCAGGATAGGATGTGTAAAGTATTGAGGAAGCAATGCCAGACGCATAACTATTTAGATTGCGGGGTGTACCCTTGGATTTGGAAGAGATTGTTGTATTTTTAAAAGAAGTGTGGTGCAGATGGAATGAGGGAATTGGAAAAGAAGTAGTTGGCCATATGCACCACACCCTACATGTTGATTAGTGGAGACTTATAAAAATTGGGACATGATGAAGTTTTACATAGATGTGTGTTAGAACATGAGTGCCTGGCCATCATGGAGGAAGCACATGGAGGAAGTGCGGGTGGGCATTACATAGGTGATGCCACCATGCATAAGATTTTAATGGCAGGTTTATGGTGGGAAACCTTGTACAGGGATTGTAGAGATTATTGTAAAGCATGTGACCACTGTTAGCACATTGGCAAACCAGGAAGGAGAGATGAAATGCCTTTGCATCCTATTCCTAGCACGAAGCCTTTTGAAAAGTGGGTGATAGACTTTATAGGACCTATTGCACTGGCAGCGCATAGGACTGGGTCATGTTATGTCATCACTTGCACGGATTATCTCACAAGGTGGGCGGAAGCAGCCCGACTAAAGATTGCACAATAGCAACAATGACAAGGTTCTATGGGAGAACATTATCGCTGTGTATGGATGCCCTTTGAGTTTGACCAGTGATAGGGGTACACATTTTCTAAATCATACCATGAGGATTCTACTATCTGAGTTCATGGTGGCTCATCATAAGACTATGCCCTATCACCCACAAGCAAATGGAACTGTAAAAGCATTCAACAAAATACTGAGTCATACCTTGACCAAAATATGTGATGTTGGAAGACAGGATTGGGATGACAAGGTATCAACAATTTTATGGGCTTACAGGACTACGTATAAAAGACTAAATAAAGCCACACCTTTTCAATTGGTGTTTGGCATGGAAGTTGTTTTACCGGTTGAATTTATGTTACCTTCTCTATGAATAGTACACACGGGAGGATTATCGATGAACAAGTCTTTGGAAGAAAGAAATGATGAACTAATGAAACTGGATGAAAGATGATCACTTGTCCATTGGAGCCAAATAGCGGAAAAGGAAAAGGAAAAGGCTTGGCATGATCGCCATATTAGGAACAAGAAATTTGAAGTTGGTCGAGATGGTGTTACTGTATGATTCTAAATTTTGTGCCATCTTGGGAAGTTGAAAGTCCATTGGTTAGGTCCCTACACAATCTCAGTAAATCCTTGATTTGGGCATGTGCCAATTACAAGCCCTAGATGGGACGAAACTACCTTGACACTTCAATGATAGTAGGTTGAAGCCCTACTATAAATAAGTCTTCTTGGTGTTTGTAAATAAGGTAGTTTTTCGAGTTAGTTTAGCATTTTTCTTTATGCATTTTTCCTTTCCTTGTGTTTTCCTTTTGCATTGTTGTTTTGTTTTGCACCTTGGGCATCGGTAACCTTATTGATATTTTTGGAGGATTTATGAGTGCACAGAGGACCACACATCATTTAAGTGTGGGGTGGAGAAAAGTGAAGAAGCGCATGATAAAAAGTACCAAGGAAGTTGTGTTGAAGAGCCTTGTTGAGTAGCCCGGTTAAAAGAGAGATGAAATGGTTGGTGCCAGGGTAAAGCTACTTGTAGATCCCATGTCTAAAGGAAAAAGAAGTGAATTTAAAGTAACATGAGGTAGGAAAAAGCAAGAATCTAGATAGAAGAAGTGCCTTTGGTGCAGTTAAGCATGCGTAAGAGTCTCCTATCGGAGTTAGTTTGGTTACGTGCAGGAAGGTTGGAGGAGTTTTCGCGCAGGAAGGGCGCGTGAGTGAAGGCGCTGAAGACAGTATTGTTTTTAAAAATCTACATTAAATGATAAAAGTATAGGGTAGGTAAAGTAACATTTAATGACCAGAAAAAGGAAAAACTATAAAGAGAAGGTTGGGGCACTCTCATTTTACTTTGTGAAAATGAAGAGTTGGAGATATAAGCTAGGGTTTTTAGATTCAATCAAGGAGAAGATTTGCGTGATTAAAAATGTACGGAGCCAGTTTGAGATTGCAAACTAGAAGGAAGGAATTACATGGGCATGGAACGAAGTGAAGAGATGTTGTCTTGTGAAGAATTTATCGAAGTTAGGGTTCAACAAACTAGGGCACGGGTTTAGGATAATTGTCTGCATGGATTTGAGATCAAAGGTTGGGAGAAGGAAAGCATAATAACAAGGAGAGGATTGGAGTGACACAAGTACCTCAACCATGGCACCGAAGAAAGGGAAGGGAAAAGCGAAGGCTAAATAACGAACTCCGAGGCAGATACAAACGAAGAATGGTATGCAGAAATGCAATACCCTAATGGAGTGATGATGGGGAAGGAATGGGAATCCCATTTGAGAATCATATTAGTCATTGATTATAATCACCACACCAACACTATAGAAAAAGAGATGGCATTAGAATTGGTACGCTTAACCAACAAGCGAAAACCTGAATGGTTACCTATCTACAATGATGACGTGAAGGTCAAGCTGGTGAAGGTAGGGTTGCTACAACTTTATGAGTTGCCTTATTTTGGGAAGCCAGATCACTTGTACCAGTGGTTGATGTCTCGGGTACACAAGGACTACTTCCACTTTGCTAGGTGCAAGATGCACATAACTCCCCAGTTGATTTCATAGTTTACATGCCTCATATGTGAGGGAGATAGCCTAGAAGATGACCTTGGTGACAAGGAGGCTATTTAGGAGACCGTCACAGAGTATGTCTGCAAGAAAGGGTCATGGTATTATGACATCTCAGACATCAAGGAACCAATTATGAAGATGGTTCCATACCTGGTAATGAAGCTGAATGGCCAAGAAAGGTGGATGCAAGTTAACAAGCCATAGCTACATGTCTGCTCGGAATATTGCAGAGGGGACTATTTACAACTTGTCCACATACATTGCTAAGGAAATTGTAAAGTGCGTGAAGGAAGGGGACATGATCCTCTTTGGCAATGTCCTGCTCACCATAGTATTTGTAGAAATTAGAGTGCTAGATGCACCCGATAAGTTTGTGTGGGAGTACCCTGACCCTTCACACGCGAAGAGGTTTGAAAAGTATGTGTGTGATACAATGATGGCTCCCCACAAAGCGCGGCTTGAAAAATGGTATACGCACTTGAAAAATGCATTCAAGGGGCAGTGGAGGATCCCTGAATAACTCCCAATAGCCACATAAGGATAAGTTGAGTTCGCGGTATACCAATACTACTACTTGGGTAGGTTTAAACTTGTTGAATAATCATGGAGCCCTTTTTGCAAGCTCCCTTTCACATTCACTACCCAGTACTTCCAAGCAGGAGTGAACAAATTTAAAGAATAAAAAGAGCTAAGGCTGGAGCTAGGAAAGCTGGACCAGGAGCACAGGGATATGAGAAAGAAACTGAACTATCCCAGAGGTAAGCGCATGTACATGGAGAAGTACGTGTCGCACGAGATCCACATGACTAGACCAATAACACTTCATATTGCTAGAGGATCCGTGGTGTGCATATACGTGTGCATAAGGCCAAAATTCAAAAACGACGCATACTTGGTGGATGAAATCTCCATACCTGAAGACCCCTTGGGAACGAAGAAGCCAATGTCTAAGAAGAGGGGTAGAGGAGAGGAAGGAGCACCAAGTGTACCAACTTCTCAGATAGTGAGCATGCCTTCTACAAGCGCAAAGCCAAACACCTATGTTCGGAGGAAGAAGTCTCCAGTAAAGGAGAAGATGCCAGAAGTAGAGGCACCCGAACAACCCACCACCTTGGAGGAGTCACAAGAGGAAGAAGAAAAGGTAGAATCTCTTGACTAGAAGCAACCTCTCGGGAAGAAGCAGAGGGTGGATGAAGAAGCTGACTCGCAGAGGCAGGCGCGACTTGGAAAGATACCTGGGAGAAGGAGGGGATGAGAGTGAAGAAGGTGGCGATGAGGAGGAAGATCTAGAAAAAGAAAAGGAACCTTTGGAACCTCATGTATTTAGTGTTTATGACTTGGAGGAGAGTGGGGATGAAAAGAAAGAGTTTGTATTCATGCGATGAAAAGGAGCACAAGGTGATGAAGGAACTAAAGATACAAAGGTAGATGAGAGGGATGCCGAGGGACAGAGAGCCAAAAATTTTACAAAGGAGTAGATAACTGAAGTGGTAGAGTGAGAAGCAAAGAAGATGCTCGAGATCCTTATAGACCAGGAGTTAGAGTGGAGCACAAACATAGTGCTAAAGGAAGGGAAGGAAGAGAGCGGTGAAAAGGGACATGACAAAGCATAGGGGCCCCACTGACGGTCGGACTTCCCCAAAGGCACGTGCTCGGGTAGAAGACCTCTAGATGTAGAACATAGGTAGATAATGGGCTATGTGGATGATTTAAGGAAGGTGCTATGTGCATGATTCCAGAGCACGGTACCCAACAAAATACTTGTATCCATGGGATCGTTTGAGAAGGAGGGTGCGTACCACGGGACCAAGAAGATGCTTTCTTGGGCATTTGAATCCCATGTTGACGAGCCAAAATTTGAAGTCTCGCCACAAGGAACTTATCACACCTTTGCTAGAGTCTAAGGGAGAAAAACCCTTAGTGAATGCCCAGGAGCTCTCAGACAAGCAAGTGTGTAATGCTCTAAACAAGGTCGCGGTGGAGATAGAGGTGACACTATTCACGTAGAATGACAGCATAAGGGCCCTAGAGGGAAAGCTAGCCAAGAAGGAGGAAGAGTTGGATAAGGTGGCTAGAAGCTTAAAACAGGGAGGAATTAATCAGTGCATAGCTAAGGCACGAGATCAAGGAGGAAAAGGAAAAGGTGCAGGAGGTCTATAAGAAAGTAGACTCAATAAAAAGTGCCATCATTTGAAACACCCAGATCTAACACCTATCCCTCAGAGGTATGCATCGACACTGGAATTCCTAGAATACTTAATGTACATCCTCACCATGGAGAGGTGACCCTTGGCATTGGAATCTATGGAGGAAGTATCCGCACACCTAAAGGAGGAGGACCAGTTAAAGGTGATAGCACTTGTTGCAAAGAATAACAAGTTTGTTCATAGATGTAAAGGTTGCTTCCCAATTTGCTAAGGCTGCATATGACACATGCGCGGATAGAGATAAGGCGGCGAGCTCCTTGGTATCCACACTCAAAGTAGAGATGAAAGAGTTCTAGGAGAAGAATAAAGGAAACATGGAGGAGCGGGATAAAGTCCTGACAAAAGTAGAAAGAAGATCCGAGGAGATTGAGGCACTAAGGGGCTCAACCAAGACAAGACTCAAGTAACTATATCCTCAAATTACGTAAGAATGGACAAGCTCGTAGACCTAGGTAAGGATATGGAACAAATTGTGGACACTTTGGGTACCTGGGAGCTGGCCTAAGTTTTGATGAGGTAAACCTCCTGGTTGGCAACCTCTGTCAGAAGGCGTAGAACGAGGTTGATACATGGAGTAAGTTGGAGGCATACTTATGGAAGGAATTCCCCAACCTTTTGATTTAATGTTCCCCCATTCTTCATTCTTTCCCCTATTCTTTCATTCCTTATTCATTTTTGTAATATTTGTCTACATCTTGGCTCCATTGAACCAACTTGCACCTTGGTCAAGTAAGATGTTTCTAAGGGTGGAGAACAGGCGTAGTGTGGGGTGATGTTGGGCCCCTGAAATATTGACTAAGTATGAAGGCACATGGGCACATGGGACCTTAGTTATAGTAAAAGGTGCGCAAGGCAAAAGTGTGCAAGAGAAAAGGCTTAAGGGACTAAATAGAGCGCATAGCGCACGAGAGGAGATTTGAGACTTAGCCGATTTAAGAAAAAAAGGTAGAACATGTGTAAAGGGTGATCGGTTGCACACGGATAAGATGCCAGCCTGGCACCAGGTGGCCTAGGAAAGATCATGCCAGTGAAGGAGTCTTCTAGAAGACCATCATGAGATGGAGTGGAGAGCTCAGGCCTGAGGAAAGATGGTCGCTGAAGGACCACGTTCGACACTAGGCGGACAGATCCGAGGGCGTGGCAAGGTGAGTTGGCGGTGTGGGAAGGTGATAAATAAAAGTTCTGTAGTGGGAAAAGAGAGGTAGAGATAAGGAGGCCGGGATAATATACACACACGGAGATAACATGGGTGAAGCTCTGCAAGATTACTGCGAGTGGAACTTTTATGCAAAAGGGGATGTGCTAAGCTTAGCCTTGTAATTTATTTTTCCTGTTAGCATAGTTATACAAGCCTAGTGATGTGCATGACTACCTGCATGCGCCGCCCTCTATGGCTCTTTGTAATGAAACGATGAATACAATGAGGTTACCTATTACAATTAGATATGAATATCAGTGGGTTTTATGTATAATTCGTTCATATGAGTTCTCTTTCCTTTCATGCTATGAATGAATGATTGTATCTTTCCTTCTGTTACAATATATGTTATGGAGTCTATTAAAACACTCAGTCTGAAGGAACTACAAGGATCTGGAGGCCATTCTGAGCTCCATGATTCTTGTATGTCTAAAATTCTTTCCTGAATACTCTTATACTACTCATAGATGAATGCTTCCCACTAAAACTCACATAAAAGAGAGACTTGGCACCCATGCGTGCCTCGAGTGAGCACTCACTTCTGCTGGGTGATAGGCCGGTGCGCATGGGATTCCTTCCTTTTATAGTGGGAGTAAAATTGAATACAATGTTTTATATACAATTTTTATTTAATTTAAAATTAAGTCTTTATTAATCAAAGAAAGGAAATATTTAAGTAAGTCAATTTTTAAGGAGATCATTTAAATAAATCAAGAGTAAGTTGTTTTTATAAAATTAAAATCCATTTTTATTTTTATTTTTTAATAATCAAATTAATTTCTATTTTAAAGAATTTCCCCAGCTATAAATTCTCTCACATCTTCAGGGAAGGCAATAAAGTGGCTGACATGTGTGCAAGCATATGTGTTAATTTTGAAAGGATTCAATAATGGATGTGAGTGGACAACATTTCAATTGAGATTCTAGCTTCTTCTGAAAAAGACAAATACAATATTACTCAAGCTGCTAGGGAGGCTCCTAATTAGTTCTTGTGGGTGGTGCTATCTACCTCTATTTTTGGCTCTATTTTTCTCGTAGACTTCTATTCTATATGTCTACTAGCATTTTGTTGGTCCTGGATTGTTTCGTCATTGGTTCAGTGTTGGTTTGTTTTTCTCTAGTTTTTTATATTTGGTTTCTTTTTTGGTTCGTTGAGACCCTCATTGTAATATCTATATTATAGATCCTTTTTATAACAGGGTAGGGTCCCTGTCAAAACCATCCTTTTACAAAATATAAAAAAAATTAGGAAAATTAATTACAAATTTAGTGTTATTAGAAGTTTCGACTATGTGGGTATCTAGTAAATCTCTTTCACCTTCTAGAGTAATTTTCACATTTAAGGAGGCCTTTTTACTCCTTTTGAGTCATTTTATGATTATTTTCACTTTGGTTATTACTTCCAAGATAGTGAGTGCACCCAGCAAAACCTTGTGGCAAGGGAGTTCTCTTGCGGACGTGAGACATTATTTCTCGATAGAATTGGTTTTCTCTCCCTTTTCTTGTTTATGCCTCATTATGTGCTTGCTTTTGATGTTGAGATATCACGATCATCGAAACTTAATCGTGGTTTCCACACTTGCACATTTTATGTTGATTTCAAAGAGAGTGGTTGATTATTTCATGACACACATTTGCATTTGATTTTAATCAACACACTAAACTTTAAAGTGGGGGTATAAATATTATTCTAAGGTGTGTGTGTATGTTTCTTTTCCTTTCTCATTATCTATTTCTCTCTCCTCACAATGGATTCTCTTTCCATTCCATTTCTCACTCCGTTTAATTTATTTGAATGGATATTTAAAATAGTTATGTTATTATGCGGTAAAGGATTTTTTTGTATCACTATTGATGAGTCGTTTTATTTCCTATTTTAACACCTCATCTCTTGTATTTTGTTTAATCCATGTGTACCCATGAAATTTTATTTTCGGTTATACTGTTGAAAATTTCCACTATATCTTTAACTTATGGCACATATATTAGTTAATATAATTATTACTAAGTTTACTTTATTTTGTGGATTATGGGTATGCATTTATTATTTTGGATGCAATGTGATGATAAATAGTGGTTTGAATAAATGTTATCCTTGATTTTCAAAGATTTGTTATGTGTATCTGTTAACATACATTCAAAGAAACTCCTTCACGAGTGTAGAGGTTGTTTGCAACAAGCGACATGTAACCAAAGAGACTCGTCCACTACTAATCACCTACAACCATTGGAGGTCACATACATATGTAAAGATGTTATTAAGAGGATCTTGAACAAGATGAAATTTTTCCGAGTTTAAACGTGTTGATGGAGAAGTAGTTTTGTGAACAATAATAAGATTCATCGCCATCACCTAATCATGCGTTGTTACTAAAACAAAGAACTAGTTGATTAAATTTATATTTTAATAGTTGGTTTTTCAATTGAATAGTTAGTTAAGTTGAGTAATTATATTAGAACATCTCCTAAACAGTTCCGTTGCATGCAAAGTTATGGATTTATTGGTTAAGATATTTCAATGAATCTAATTGTAACTCCTAGTATGAATCTATCTCTTCACGCCAATGTTGTAATGAAGGATATAAAAAGGGGAAAGATTAATGTTGTAAGGGAAGTAAAAATATAGAGGTAAATAGATCCATAGAAAGATATTTTTTGTATTCTTCAATTTGTAATCTTCATGATAATGAAATAATAATATGAGTTCATTAAATTGTTGTGAGACAAGCCTTAAGAAGGATTAACAACCAAGGCAAGGCAGGCCCACTTGTATTTTATTAATCCTCCCTTTTTTTTTGTTTTTAATTCATTTCATGATTATAATTACAACACTTTACTTCTCTATCTCTATTATATTTTGGCATTATTTTCCATAGCCATAGTATTTACTTCTATTAATAATTTAGTTCATTTCCAGTATTGTTATTTCCTAATTGTAGTGATAACAATTTACCTTTACACTCCTCAAACATTTGTAATTGTGCATACAACACTGGCAATATTGAAATTTTACATCCCTAGGTTTGATAATTAAATCACTGTAGAGAAATGAACAACATATTAATTGCTATAAGTTAATTTACACCACCATTTTTGGCACCATTTCTGGGGATACTATTAAATTATAATATTTTTGAAGAGGTTTTTCTTTCTTAGAGTAGTTTAGGTTTTAGGAAATTCACCTCCAAACCCCCAACTAATTTTCCATTGATAGAGTTGAGTAGTTGATGTATGTACCACCCAAGGGATTACTAAGGTAGATTATTACATTATCAACAGGTAACACAAATATCTTGATATACCTCTAAGGATTCTAAAGAAGAAACCCTTGTACTCATTTTGTTGTTCGAAGACAATCCTTGAAGTGAAGGCTCGATAGTTGCTCCTGAGTGGCTAGAGATGACAGTAGAAGTAAATCAAAATTATTGAATTTGGGTAACCACCTTTGAGTTCCCCATCAATGAAAACAATGCAGCTTTTGACATGAAGAATATTTCTCCCTCAACTTTTCCCAACTTTCATGGATCCATGTCAGAAGACCTAGACACCTTTTTGTTTGAGTTTGATGTTTTGTGTAGGAGTTATGATTATACTATTGATGCACATAGATTGAAGCTATTTCCTACTACACTCAAGGATGTAACCTTGATATGGTTCATGGGATTGGGAAGAAACGTTGTAACCACATGGACAAAAATGAAGGATAAATTCCTTAATAAGTACCAGGACTATTGCAGACCAAGTAGCAGAGGAGGTGATGAGATCTACAAAATGGCACAAAAAGAGGATGAACCATTAGAAGACTATTTGGAAAGGTTCTTATTCTACATTCAAAAGTCAAGGAACACCGAACTACCACCTAACTCTCTCAAATTACTCTTTTTGAAGGGACTCAATGAGAAGGACATGGATGCTCTGGATATAATAGGAGTAAGAGATATTTTAAAGGATACTTTTATAGACATTTGTGATATCTACAAGAATTACTCAAGAATTACTATGAATAGGGTAAGAAGTGTAAGATTAAGAGGTGGATCAACTACAAAAACAATTGGGGACATATCCAAGTGAGATATTGTCAAAATGTTTAAAAATATGAAGTAGGAGATTATCAATGACATGGCTAATAAATTATATGCTCTACACACAAAAAGAAAAAGATGCAAAAGTAGTACTCACATAGCACTGCCATGCATATAGAAGGAGGAAATTTGATTTGTAGATGCAAATAATTATCCATCATTTCTCAAGAAAGGAGGCTTCACCTGATTTCAAGATGTTGGAGATAGAGGATGGGAAAGTTTTCTATGTTGCTCAAAGAAAACCATGGCACTGAGGTAAGGAGGTATGACACAAGATCCTATGCATTCATTTCAAAATTGGTCTAATAATTCATATATGTAGCCCCCACCTTAGGATAACCCTCAAGGTTAGGCCCCATATCCTAACCAATACCAATAATAGTGGAAACCTCAATTCCAAGGCCAACCATAACAACAATGGAAACAACTTTCTCAATCATGGAAGTATCCTTGGAGAGGAGGACATCAGTGGAATAACCACCTCCTAATTACCAACAATCCTATCAACAACCTCCCTATCCACAGAAGCAAGCTATAAGTCCAAACCCCTAAACAGTCTCTCATCCAAATGCTACCCAACTACCAACTCAACCAAAGCCTAACCCTAAACCATAACAAAAATGGAAACAACTTTCTCAATCATGGAAGTATCCTTGGAGATGAGGACATCTCGTGGAATAACCACCTCCTAATTACCAACAATCCTATCAACAACCTCCCTATCCACGAAGCAAGCTATAAGTCTAAACCCCTAAACAGTCTCTCATCCAAATGCTACCCAACTACCAACTCAACCAAAGCCTAACCCTAATAATAAATATTCTCAACCATCCTACTCCATTGAACTAACTCAATACCCTGCATATTATGTTGATATCAACAATATACATCTTTTCTCAAGAAGATAACTTCTTACAACAAATGGACCCACCATTAATGAGATTGTTGAGAAACCACATATGCTATAGGATGATATGCGGTAAATAAATATAAGTACATACAGATCTGTAACAAAAATCGAAGACACTGCGCATGCTAGTCTGCAACAACCTAAGAAAAATTACAGCAAAGGTAAAACACAGGGTAATGAGCCACCATTTCCTAAAAGGTTACAAGAAAATAAGATTGACCTCAAATCAGAATATGACTCTAATTTTGTCAACTAACTAAAAACTTTTTGTGTCAAATTCCATTAATTCAAGATATTAAGGATGTTCCCATCTATAAAAATTGGTTAAAGATATATGCATAAAGAAACTAGGTAGAAAAAGGAAAGATCTAACTACTGTGCAGGTCATTGGACAACTAGCTGATATTATGCTTGGGAACTCAATTATGCCCAAATACATAGATCCAGGAAGTCCTTTGGTAAATGTCACAATAAAAGGAATAGTGATAAAGAATGCACTAATTGAATTAGGGAGAAAAATTAATGTAATGATAAAATAGATCATAGATGATTTGAAGTTAGAGGGGATAAGACCAACAACTACAATTTTATTGCTTACAAACAGATAAACAATTAATCGTGAAGGATTTCTAGAGGATGTAGTAGTAGTGGTAGACTCTTGGGAGTTCCCTTTTGATTTTATTTTTCTTCAGCCAAAAGAAAACTTAGGAGGATATCCTATCATCTTGGAAAGACTATGGTTGGCAACTCCTAACACATTCATAAGATGCAAATCTAGCAATATGATTATTCCTAATGGAAGTGACACCAAAAAGATATTTCTTTACCCACCTGCACAACCATTCAATGAAGAAGACTAAACCATTTGGGTTTAAGGGCTAGAAGAAGACCAAATTTCAGTTCAATAGCTCATGATGTTGGATAAGTCCTACAAAATTGAAGGGAAAGAAGAGGATGTTGTTCTTTCTAACATCCTGTAAAATAATTATGGGAAGAATTAAGAGAGAGATGGAAAATTATGGTGTATAAGTTGTCTTGAATATCAAATCCCGCAAAAATAAATCACTATGAGCGTTCGGGTAAGAATTACATCCTCCACCAATTTTTTCCATATGATTATATATTAAATTCTATAAGCTACAATGTATGCTCTATGAATTACCTCTCTAATAAAGTGCAAATTGATCTCGGGCAAGCCACTTAACATGAATAAAAAACTAAGCATGTAGTAAAAACATCTTAATTACTCTTCCACAAAAAAACAAGACAAAATTTGCATGGGACTATGGAGATATGCATGGGATACACCCTAAGCTCTGTACACATAATATATACATCAAAGATAGTTGCAAGCCAATTAGACAACCAAAAGGAGAATGAATCCAGTAGTGAGGGATATAGTGAAAGAAGAATTAAAAAAATTATTGGATGTTGGATTCATATATCCAATTTCAAACAGTCAATGGGTGTCACCCCTTGTCATTGTACCTAAAAATAATGGAAAATGGAGAATCTGTGTGGACTATAGAGAGTTGAATGCAACAACAAAGAAGGATCATTTTCTACTTCCTTTCATTGATCAGGTACTTGAAACTCTTTCTAGAAAGAAATATTTTTCTTTTCTTGATGGTTATAGTGGCTACAACCAAATTCAGATTGCACCAAAGGACCAGGACAAGACCACATTCACATGCCCATGGGGAATGTTTGCATATTCTATTCTTCCTTTTGGTTTGTGCAATGCACCTGCTACATTTTAGAGAGTATTTTTGAGCATCTTTTCAGATCTAACAAATGACTGCATGGAGGTATATATGGATGATTTTACAGTATATGGTAGTACTTTTGATGAAGCAATGAAGAATCTAGAAAAATTTCTCAAGAGATGTAAGGAGCATAACCTATCCTTAAGCAACGAAAAATGCTACATGATGATGTCTAAAGGAATAGTGTTAGGGCATTATCTATCAACTGTTGGAATTCAGGTAGATCCAACAAAAATATTTGTGATTATAAATCTACCAACACCAAAGAAGCAGAAATATGTAAGGATATTCTTAGGACATGTTGCGTATTATCAAATATTAATACTAGAATTTAGCAATATTGAAACACCATTATTTGTCCTATTGGGAAAATATGTTGCCTTGAGTGGATTGAGAAATGTGAGGTTGCATTCCATACTTTGAAGCAAATGTTGACTTTAGCACCTGTGTTAAGAGGATCATATTGGAGTTTTCCATTTCACATTCATATTGATGCCTCAAATCATGCCATTGGAGATGTCCTATGATAAAAGATGGAATTCTAAACTATGTAATCTATTATGTTAGTAAGAACATAAACCATGTTGATCTCAGCTATACAATCATAGAAAAAACATATTAGTAGTGGTTTATGCTATCAATAAGTTCAAACACTACATCACAAGTTATCCAATATTCATTCATACTGATAATGCAATAATTAAATATTTGATCAAAAAAATAATTGTTAGCAGTAGAATAATAAGATGATTACTACTATTGCAAGAGTTTGATTTCACCATCGTGGATAAGCCTAGTAAGGACAACATTATAGCTGACTTTATTTCAAGAATACGAACAATAATGAGGAACACGTAGTGGATGAATCTTTTCTTGATGACAACATATTTTTGTTTCACTAGGACACCCTGGTATCTTTGCTAAAACAAATTATTTAGTCTTAGACAATACGCCTCCACACTATTTATATTTTGAAAAGAAATACATTGTTGAGAAAAATGTGAATTTTTCTTGGTTAGATGGTTTTCTGTTTCACAAGGGGTAGGATAATATTATGAAGAGATGAATAGATGATGAAGAAATATATGATTTCCTCAAATCCTACCATAGTGGACCATGTGGAGGACATTTTGTTATAAAGACAACAACATAAAAAGTGTTGACAACAAGGTATTATTGGCCTACACTACATAAGGATGCAACATTATACACAAGATGATCCGAAAAATGAGTGTTTTACTTTTTCACTTTTAACCATTTCAAAGGATATTCAATTTTAATCAACAAAAAGGCCTTAATAATCCAAAATATTGATTAAAATATGATTTAGGACTGATATTAAAATTGAAATTAAGTTTGTAATTTACTCAAAATTTCATTATTTGATCAAAGCCCAAAAATCATTGTTTCCCGATTTACTTGATTTCTCTAAATTTTTCAATGTTGATTAATGGTTCCTCCATATTCATATTATGAACTTAATTAATTGTAATAAATTAGAAATGGAAAATATTTTTTTTTGAAAATAACACCAGATTGTTTACGGGGTTTGGAATTCCTATGTCCCCAAGTTCATGGTGAATCGATCCATTAATAATGAAAATAAAATAACCTTTACATTTAACCAATAATGAATCAAAACCTTATAAAATGTGTAATAATACCTTGAAAGTACTTTCATGTGGCTCAACACTTTTCCTTTACCTTCCTGATCCACTTGTAGTTGTGTCTTCCTTGTGTTCTACACATTTAT
Source organism: Taxus wallichiana var. yunnanensis (assembly GCA_018340775.1). NCBI lineage: Eukaryota > Viridiplantae > Streptophyta > Pinopsida > Cupressales > Taxaceae > Taxus > Taxus wallichiana. The sequence continues at coordinate 41,252,164 of CM031234.1, forward strand.
GTCACTCAACAATGTAAAACTCTGTCACAAAAGATACAAAACATAAAATTGATCACACCATTACGATTGTATCAAAATTATGAGAAAATTTCTTCTATAAGTCAAGACTTAGATGTGAGCAGAAGTACTTCCAAAATCTAGTTTTCTCCAACATCTCCTATTATGCCTATACATAGACTGCATGATTGTCTAGTACAAATACCTGCGAGATCATTTTATAGCTCATCCAAGATCTTGGGAGAGTTGTTTAAGAGGATATGATTTGGAATGTGAAGGTCACGGGTTGAAGGCCCTCTATCCCCATTTTCCATGGCTGTTTATTCCAAAGTGGGTAAAAATCCCACATTTCCCGTGTGGAAGGAGGGATTGTAGTTTAAATAAAGGCATGCATGCATATCCACACATGGATTTGGCCACAATTGGCATTTTCCCCTCCTTTTAAAGTGTTTTCCATGTTTTAAATGGTTTTTTTGCCCTAGTTGGGCTGAGATAAGGTATAGCCAAGCACCTAATTCATTGGGCAATGACCGTTGTATACATTGTTGACTCGTCCAATATAAATGGGATCCGCCATAATATTAGTGCCATGTTGGAATATATGTATCCGATCATTGTGGCGATCCATCGAATATTGACCATAATACATGTTTAATGTTGTGTTGTGCCAAGTAATGAGGTAATAAGATAGTTTGAATGGTAAATCCTAACCCATGAGACAATAAGAAAGTAGATCAATGTGGATAACTCAACCATTGTAGTAATAATATAAGGCCTCGAGTCATTGCCTACATATAGTGAATTGGAACCACATAATGACATGGCAAATATCATGGTGAATAATTACAAAGTAATATAAAATTTGACCATTACCATAATGTGACATTCCCATAATAAAATATGGCAACAAAGACTACTTATCGATCCTTGATAGGAAAATCAAGTGAATTCAAACTCGTGGTGGCAAGCCACGTGGTGTCTTTAGGACCCACCACATCAGCGATGATATAATCATCATCATGGAAGCTAGGCTCCCTTCCATAAAAAAATTAAGCCTCTTATTCCCATGACCAAATTTTTATGTGTGTCGAAGACTGGAGGTCGTAAACATAACTCGAACAACCTTCATTTTTTTTCCTATTTTTTCCTTTTTCCATTTTCCCTCTTGGTGAGCCACTTGGTCAATTGTGCACACACACACACGTCAACATGGACTTGTTGACCCATGTTAACCTTCCGGTTAACAAAACTTTTTCTTGGACCCATCTTGATCTCGAGTGTCCATTTTTCAAGTTCTTATAGTCATTGGAAATATATATGAAGGATTTTCTTTTGCACTCTCATGGTTTAGGGAAGTTTAGGGAACATTTGACATTGAAATTGATGCCCTGATCACTCCTCCCCACTAAGAAGGATTTTTGTCCACAAAATTTTTTTTATCAACCCACAATACTTGTTGTCTATTCCTACATTGCACAAACACATACAAGAATCCGAAATATCATTATAGGTTAATAAAATGCAAATATTTGATTAGCTAATCACATAACCAATCAGATAATAACACCCAATTAAGCTAGTATTCAATTTGAAATGTTGCAATCCTATCAACTCTGTATATAAATGTGAACTTTCAATCCCATTGTAATGCCATCACAAATATCGACCGAGATAATAACACACATTCTATTACAAAAGCTAGTGTTCATTTGTCACTTTGTGGTACACTCGATTACCAAAAATTACAATTTCATAAACACAGATCAATATACTAGACATCTAAACTGCCCATAATTAGGCTAGTGCCCATTGTCCATCTGAAACTATAACAACATTGTAAATATTCACTATCTAGAATAAATTAGACTATCAATGCCCAAAAATAGCTATAGTCAAAAATTGAATCCACGTGAATCTGCCAATTCTATCCATACATGTTGAATTGTAAAAGGATAGATAACAAACTGTATGCTTACCCAAATTGGTGAACTACCATAATCTGAAAAAAAGACCACATGGTGTAACTTTGCAAACCAATTTTTTAGTGTAATAAATTTACACCCTAATTGCAACCACATCTGATAGTTACAAAAATTAAAATTTTCGCAAAATGAGGGTCTTAAAAATTAGTGCAATTAACACATGTGGATACAAAAAGTTTGTCTATTTATTTCAATATCAAATAGGTGCCCTAATGCGTCTTATAAGCATCCATAAATTTGCACAAATGACAACATTATAAAACTGCAAGTGTTAGAATTAGACATTATGATGATGCCCATATCCCTGCATCTGCTTTGTCAGAAATGGAATTTCCAACCAAACTGTGAGAAGAAAATATGAGTATGATGAACCTATCACTCAAATATTCCCTAGGGTGATTCCAAATTATTTATCAAAGATGAATATACATAGGAATAAATCCTTTCATCAAACATCAGGAATCCCTAAAATATAGCTATGAAAATGTTTGCATGCTATCAACAATCACTACTATGCAAACATAAAACTAAGGAACATTTTACCAGCCTTTTTAACAATATTTTCTTGTTTAGGTGGTTTTACTTCCTTAATACAAATTTGGGCTGCATGAGTTGGATTTAATTTTGTTGGTTTCTTAACAACTTTCCATTATTGCATTGGATGCATTTTAAAACATTTTCCAACATCATTTCCTTTCTTATTATAATGGGCACAAAATTGTATGTCCTTGCTTTTAGGAAACTTACCCAAAATTTTCCTCTATTTAGGAGAGGTAACCTTTTTCCATTTCTTGCCTCATCAGGGTGAGATTGGTCTTTAGCACCTACCACATCATTCACAAAAGGCATTAACTTCTTTAACATAGTTTTCCTCTTCTAACAATATGTTGAAGAATGATTAGTACCTTCACAAAATGTGCAAGGAAAAGCATATTTCTGCCTACCAAAGCTATATTTTTCAAACTAAAAGAGTGTTTTAGAAGTTTTAGGATTCAATTTCCCTTTAGTGTTATTTTTAGTGTAAGTGGAAGGAGGTGGAATTTCATTACCTCGTTTACCTATTTTCTTACACCTTTCATTGTTCCTCTTGATGGAGGAATCCTACAAATCTAGTGGCATAGAATCTTTGTTGTTGGAAGCTTGTCTTCCTTTAGCTACTTTGGAACTCTCTCCAATTTCCATTTTCCCACTAGAATAACCCAAACCTGCAAATTGAGGTTGTTCCTCTACCTGTATTGGGTTAGCATCACCTTTGCCATTTTTACCAAGATGTCTTCCATTAAATCCCATTTTATACATCATCTTAGACCAAATTCCCTTAGTATGTTTTTCAAATTCACTCAAATGAATTTCTAAAACTAAATGAGAGGAAGAATTAAAATGTGAACAACTTATAGTGAATTATGTCATAGTACCTACATTTTCTTTGGAAGAAATTTTCTTTTTTGTTCACCTTATTTACAACTTTAACAAGAGGGCATCCTTGGTCTTTATTTCTTGCTGCATCTCTTTAACAAGGCCCACCAACTTCTTTCTCTATGCAAACATATAGTTGAAATATTCCTCTTTCTTGGTTGTAGAGGATTTTGGTTAATATTTTAACCGCACTATTTCCTCTTCTAAGGAGTAAAAATTATCTCTCGGGAAAGTTTTTTCTTCTTAGAGTTGGCGGTTAATTGCTTCAAGCTCATCAATTTGTCTGTTTAGATGACTTTCCCATGATTCCTTGTTTTCCCGCAAACAACTTGTAACTCCAAAAGCGCACACTACAAAAAGAAGATTACAAGCCTCAAAATGTCGCACATTTTGAAAATTGAAACCAAACTAAAATCAAAATTTTCTACACATAATGAGAATCTATTTTGGCTATCTAATTGCTCACGATACCAAAACTTTTGGTATCAATTTTAACCATTTCAAATGATATTCAAATTTAATCAACAAAAAGGCCTTAATAATCCAAAATATTGATTAAAATATTATTTATGACTGATTTTAAAACTAAAATTAAGTTAAGAATTTACTCAAAATTTTTACGTTTGATCAAAGCCCAAAAATCATTATTTCCCAATTTACTTGATTTCTCTGAATTATATAATTTTGATTAATGATTCATCCATATTCATATTATGAACTTAATTAATTTCAAGATATTAGAAATAAAAAATAAAAAATCAGTTATAACACCCAGTTGTTTACGAGGTTTGGAATTCATACCTCCACGAGTTCATGGTGAATCGATCCATTAATAATGTTAATAATGCAAATACAATAACCTTTACATTTAACGAATAATGAATCAAAACCTACAAAATGTGTAATCAGACCTTTAAAGGACTTTCATGTGGCTCAACACTTTCCCTTTACCTTCAAAGGCCTTCGTGTGACTTCAAAAGTGAAAAAATATGTCACAAAAGCACTAAAATAGAAAAATGATCAAAAAATCGTGATGTTCTCAAAATTATGAGTAACTTTCATATATAACTTAAGACCTGGATGTGAGCAGAAGTGCTTCAAAAATCTAGTTTTCTCCATTTGCTCCTATTTTGCCTATACATAGACCTACAAATTGTCATATAAAAATACCCACGAGCTCATTTTATAGCTCGTTCAAGCTCTTGGCTGAGTTGGTTAAGTAGATATGCTTTGGACCATGGAGGTCATGGGTTCAAGGCCCCATATCCACATTTTGTCGTGACTATTTATGTAAAGTGGGTAAAAATCCCACATTTCCCGTGTGGAAGGAGGGATTATAGTTTACATAAAGGCATGAATTCCTATCTCCATGTGATTTTGGCCACAATTGGAATTTATCCCTCCTTTTAAATTCTTGGTTGTGTTTTAAATGGTTTATTTTCCCGACTAGGCCAAGCTAAGGTATAGCCAAGTGCCCAACTTGTTGGGCCAACCATTGTATACATTATTGACTCTTCCAATATAAATGTGATCCACCATATTATTAGTGCCACATTGGAATATATATATATATATCCACTCATAGTTGTGATCCACCAAATATTGACCATACTACCCATTTAATGTTGTGTTGTGCCAAGCTATGAGGTGATAAGGTAGTTTGAATGGTAAATCCTAAACCATGAGACAATAAGGAAGTAGATCAATGTGGATAACTCAACCGTTGTAGTAATAATATAGGGCCTCGGTCATTGCCAACATATAGTATTTGGGAACCACATAGTGATATGGAAAGTATCATGTTGAAAAATTACAAAGTAATATAGAAAATTCGACCAATTACCATAATGTGACATTCCCATAATAAAATATGGAAATAAAGACCACTTATCGATCCTCGATAGGAAAATTTTGTGAATTCAAACTTTTGGTGGCAAGCCATGTGGTGGCTTGAGGACCCATCACATTGGTGATGATATAATCATCCTCATGAAAGTTGGGCTCCCTTCCATAACAAAATTTCAGCCTCTTTTTCCCTCGACTAACTTTTTACGTGTGTCGAAGACTGGAGTTCGTAAACATAATTCGAACAAGCTTAATTTTTGTCATCTTTTCTCCTTTTTCCATTTTTACATTGATGGTGAGCTACTTGGCCAATTGTACACACATACACATCACCATGGACTGTTGATCCACATTGACCTTCCAGTTTATTGAACTTTGATTGGACCCATCGTGAGTTTAGCGTGTCCATTTTTCACGTTCTTATATTCATCAGAAATATCTTTGAAGGCACTACTACACTATTATAGTTTAGGAAGCATTATCTTGAATCAAAATACCCTCGATTTATATCGGTGTGTGTTCTTAAGCTCACGGTGTGGACTGGGTAACATGGGTACTATCTCCAAATTGTGGGACTTGCTACTTTGGAGATAAACCTCCGAGTAAGCTAGTTCTTCTTCCTAATCCTAGTGCAAACTAACTCTACTGAAATGAAGCTATTAACTATCTTTATCCTAAAATTTTCAAGGGACCAGGGAGAGAGAAATAACATGAAAATGAAGGAAAACTACACTACATAGGTGATGCACCAAAATAAGGGTATGAGAACAATCCCAATGTGTGAAAATGGAAGCAAAATATAGATTAGAGAGGGTGATAACAATTCTCCATAGTCTAATAACAACACTCAAAACACCTTTCCATGCAAACACAATAACAATGAATCCCTACAAGAGCATAAAATAGACACAATATATTTTCAATGAGATTGAAGAGGCAAGAAGAATGCAAACAAACACAAAGCAAGGAAGATACATCCACAAACTTGCATCTATTGCTTCATTGATATGCACAATTCAAGCTATTACAAAATAAAGGCCTAGATCACCATGCAAGGAGTCCACTACAAAGGCATGCAGCACATTGGCTTCACAAAACTAAAATGACAGAGTTTTTCTACTCAAAACTATCCCCCTTTTACAATGAGCCCAAAATTTTGATTTATAAAATTTCAAAGAGAGAGAGAAAGGGGATGCAAATCCCAAAATCCACTTTTCAACCAATTACAAGTCATAATAAATGAGTGTGGTTGGTGATTTTGGACCTAAAAAATCAATCTCAAGGTGTCCCATAACTTGTAGTAGTGAAAGAATGATTTCTCATGCTCATTAAATGCTTCTCCAACCACTTTCCAACAACAAAACAGAACTGGGATCGTTTTCCTTAAAGATCACCATAAAAAATTCATCAATTTCTATGTTTCCTAATTATTGTGCATTGCGTTTAGAGCCAAAATTCCAATAAGACTAATTTTGTGAATTTTTTTAAAATTTCTCAAGTAATGACCTTCTAAGTGATTGCATCCATTTTGAGTTTCACAGGTTTAAATGTTACTTTGGGAAATTGGGGCTGTGCATTTAATTTCTAGATCTCTAGATGTTCAATCTCACTATTCACCAACATAACCTCACTAAAAATAAGAAATCTAGTTTTTTTACATGGAGGATGTTGAGAGATTTTTGAAAAGTCAAAATTTGTAGAAATCGAGCTCTAAGTCAAAATTTATGCCCATTTGAAGTTCGGGGCGGATGTTCTAAGCGGTCTCTCCGGTTGCAATACACTTTGGATTTTTACCCCCTTCACTTTGATATGGAAGTATTGTAGGTTTTTAGAGAACAAAGGGAACATGAGTACAAGGGTCACTTGGGCCTCGTGGGCCTACTTTCTCCGCACTAAACCATGCCCCCTCAACCCCAATACATTGCGGAAATTTTAGGCCCATGAGGAACTCACATCCCAATGATATTTATATCGTATGGGTCCCAAAATTCTGCACTTTCTAAAATACAAAGGACCTACTTCAAGCTTTTTTCAAATCGGGTAAGTTGGCATTTCGGGGAACTCGTGGCCCGATGGAACTTGGACCGCCTGAGGTGTCGGGACCTAAATTACTCACAAATCATTGTTTCTTTAGCATTTTGGACCCAAGTTGAGGGGGAGGAACCCTAGGGTGAGGAAAATATCAACAGAAAGAGTACATTTTGGTGTGTGCAAACTACCTCACTAAATGGACAGAAGTGAAAGAACTTCCAAATCAGAAGAGTGAGAAAGTTGCTAAATTATTATATGACCACATTTTCACGAGGTATGGAGTACCAAGAGAAATAGTTATAGATCAAGGTACACACTTTATTGTTGAAGTTATTTCCGATCTAGCTAAAGAATATGGAATTAGACACATGAGTTCTACACTTTATAACCCCAAATCTAATGGTCAAGTTGAGGTAGTAAAGAGGGAAATAAAATCCATCTTGACAAAAATAATTTCACTCCATAGGAGAGATTGGGTAGATATACCTCCAAAGGAAATTTGGGCATTCAAAACAACATGGAAGATAAAAACATGCTTTATACCATTCAATCTTTTGTATGATAAGATTATTGTTCTCCCATTGAATTTGAGCATAAGAAATTAAGGACTTCACTTGAACTAAGCATATATTTTTTAAAGCTCAAAGGAAAAGGATTCTCCAACTCAACGAGCTTGATGAAATGAGAAGATATGATGTACATAATACATAAGTGGTACAAAAGAAAAGGATTAAATGGCATGAAAAATTCATCAAGACAAGACAATTTCAAGAAGGTGATTGGGCTCTCTTATTTGACTCCAAGTACAAAGACCACATGGGAAAACTCTGGAAAAGGTGGTTAGGTCCATATGAGATTGAGAAGATCTTTCCCAAAGGAGATGTGAAACTCACTACCATAGATCCTATAAGATTCAAACTACTAGTGAATGGTCATAGGTTGAGGTTGTACAAAAATCTAACTAATGGGCACACCTTTATACAACAGTTCAAATAAGGTCAAAGTAGGATGGAGATGAGAACATCAGAGTTAAGGTTAGAAGTTGAACCTACTAGTTCATCTTCTAAATTTGCTAAATAATGATAAGTTTAATGGCCTTGGTATATTCAGCTTGTTGAATACTCCAAGGATGAATAAAATTGATGTGATCAGCCTTCTTGGTGATCAACACCACTCAACTAACATGTTTTGTTTTCTTAGAATTTTGTTTTGTAGGATTTGGTGTATTTGTTGCAAAAAGTACATAATCTCTGACAAAAGGAGATGGTGCAAAGACTAAATGTCCACTTACTGCAACAACATGTAGCAAATCCCTACTTTGTTTTCATCTTGTGGCAGAACTTATGATTGCATGAAGGAAATAAAAGGAAGAATCTACATGAGCTAGTAGTGATGAAGATAAATGGCACTATAGCAAGTTAGTATTCCCTCTCGGGAATTATTTTATTTTAGTCAGGATCCTACATTATTAATTTTATACACACTTGTAGAAATAACATTTGTAGCATCATGGCATCTCAACCTCCAGCATCATGAAGAATCTACATGTAGCAAATGGTGTAAATTATGACGAAGCACATGTCACCATCATCCAACATACATTTTGAGATAAGTGAACTTAATTAACTTTACTAAAGTAGTGATAGAATAATTATATGTGATTAATATTTGTGCCATGTTATAAGTGACTTTATAAGCCATAATACGATGTCACCTTTCATTATATGAGTTATCACCCACATCATCCCACTGTGTCACATGACCTCAACTCACACACTTGCACCCCTCAAATGAAATTAATGCATGCATTTTCATGTTGTGTGTGATTTTATTACAAAATTCAAAAACATCAAGTAATCAAAAACCTTACACTTACCCAAAGTTTTACATAATCACCATAAACTGTAAAATTTTTCCTCTCATAACTCGAGAATTTTTCCAAGTTTTACATGGGGGGAGATCTGATTTGAAATGAGCCTATAGAGCACTCACATCTTTGCAGTCGGTAGTAAATATTGTATTATTTCCATGATAGTGGATGTATAGAATATATTAATGAGTTTTAGGGATTTAACAAGTCCATGGTGACATATTTCGCTACCACATTTAAGGATGGAAAGGCCATTGTTAAGGGTTTGACAGTTAAGGTGGATGAAAAAATTCTAGTTGCAGGAACAGGACTTCCGATAGAAGGTGAACTGTTTCCTAAAAAGGAAAATCCCAATAAGGCTTGAATGGAAATTGGTGACGATGATGAAAAATTTGTAAGTGATAGACAAGGTACATTACACACTTCCTGAAAACGTTTTGGGATGATGTTGCAAACTAAATTATAAAATACTTCACTTGTGAGGGTAGGTACTCAAGATTGAATACTATGCATTTTAAATTTCTTAATCATTTAAAGAATGGAAGACATGTTAATGTCCCTAATTTCTTACATGAAAGCTTAAATAAAATGATTAAGGAGTATCAAATATGGAGGTATACATTATCTCATCATTGTCTTATTACCTTGGTTGTTAAACATGCATTAGAGAGGGAGCACCCTATAATAAAATGGGAAGAGTTTGTTAGGGAATGAAACATTGATGATTTGTTAGGAAAAAGGAAGAAAAATAGGAAAACAAAAACTATTTCTTCCACACCTCCTCCTGAAACCATATCCTTTACCTCTATTCCTACAAACACCTCTATTCTGCAGAAACCCATAGACCTTCACAAACACCTATTAATGAGAAACTTCCATCTCTAGAGAGCAAGGCCCTAGGCCCATCTCTGTGGACATTACTCTTTTGTTGAAAATTTCTTGAATATATCTACACTTAAGTACTCTTCCTCTAAGGGAAATGAAAGATCTCAAGAAAATATCCTGGACCGTCTCGAAGATCCTATAGGATTCAAAACAAAAATCCTAAAACCTCAACCCCAGGAGAGAAGTTACAATCTCATTTGGATAGTGATGTAGAGGAGGTTCAACATACCGAAGAACTTACATAAATAGATATAGAGCAAAGCGGTCCTAAAATTGCATGTGAACAACAAGATATGGAAGACACCACTAAGGAAATGGAAGAAACAAAGGAGGAGGAATATGATGAACAACCTATTCATGAGATTCCTAGTAAACTAATCAAGGGTTAGGAAAAGGCCATTCATGATGAGGAGACCCATAAGCAACATGAAGGTGAAGAATTGATAGATAAAGTTAATAGTACCCCAAATTTTTATACAGTTTAAGAAGAACACAACAAGGAAGAACTAGATCATGCAATGCTTGAACCACATATTGTTGACATAGATATTGTGGATGATTTTCCACCACATGTTGAGGAAACAATAGAAAATATTGTTAATGAACTTGAGACAAAACCCCAATATGATAATATTGAGACCATACAAGTGGATAATCCTACAGTTATTCAAGATATAGTTCATGAAGTTTTAGAGCCTGTTTCCCCAACATTGCCACTAGATAGCCTACAACCATAGGTTATTATCAGAGAAATTTTCAAGGAACCCCCAAAACTAGTTTGCAGAAGCATATGCACTCAAACAAATTTGTTAGATTATTGGGTGCAAAAATTTGAAGACTATGTTGCTAGGCGTTAGGAAGATGGGAAAGGGAGAAGGAAGAATTAATCTTCCAACATCAGCAGGATCTTGAATAAAGAGATAGACAACTCGGGGAAAAATATATTCAAATTACAATACCGAATAAAAAAAAATATAGTTCAATCAACAAATTAAATATTTAAATGTATACCACCATCTAACATTTATGTTGTCTTCTTGAAAGAACAAATGTTGCAATTGAAGTATACATGTATAAAAATGATATCCCATTTGATATTAGTGGAGTCCAGGCCTTTCTTCAAGATATATATGAAAATTCCCCATGAGATCCAACTACTTCTATGTGAGCTATATATGTATAATTATGCTTTGGAGTATGACAGACTGGATCCCTATACTCTACATTGGGGATGTGCAAATTAGGGAACTGTGTTCCTATTTTAACAATGAGCTATATAGAGAGAAGAAAATGGTTGACTACAAGAACTTATGTAAAGTGTAACCATTGATGATAAGGGTAGAGGAAGGAAATACCAAAGCAATGATTGAAGAATATGTAAAGTATATGCAAGTTTAGGAAATCAAACAGAGGGTTTATCGGATGAGACAGGAAAATCATGATGAAGCCAGAAACTACATTAAATTTAATAGAATGGAAATATTATAGATCTGTAAGGTAATATTGGAGTAAATGTCACAAGAGATGCATAGGAAGGAAATGCATTCTTATCATAATATCATCCCACTTTCAAGAGGATAAATGCATATATTGAAGTCTCTAAGGGATGTGGAAAAACTTGGTTTCCTATTGGTTATTATCCACCAATTTTCCACTACCCTATACCACATTGGTTTGGAAATAGGGAATTGGATGATGACACAAAAGACATGATAATGAAAATATACAAGAATAATGTAGGGTACTTCTTCAGTGATCCAAACATCTATACTCACTGACTTCAGGCTCCTCTGTAGCATCACTTAGGCAGATCTTAAACCGGCTGAGGAACCCAAATAATCTTGAATGAGGACATTCAATAAATTAAGTATGGGGGTTTGATGAGTCATTTTATTTCCTATTTTTACACCTCATATATTATATTTTGTTTAATCCATGTATACCCCTGAATTTGTATTTCCTGGTTATACCTCTAAACATTTCCACTATATCTTGAACTTATGACACATGTATTACTTAATATAATTATTACTAAGTTTACTTTATTTTGTGGATTATGGGTATGCATTTATTCTTCTAGATGTAATGTGATGATAAATAGTTATTTGAATAAATGTTATCCTTGATTGCCAAAGAGTTGTTATGTGTATCCACTAACATGCAACCAAAGAAAATCATTCACAAAATAGAGGTCATCCACATCAACTACCATGTAGCTAAAGATACTTGTCCATTACCAAGTGCTTTGCAACCATAGGAGGTCACACACATATTTAAATCCATGATTATGAGGATCTTAAACAACGTGGAAACTTCACCTGAGTTTGCACATGTTGATAGAGAAACAATTATGCTAATAAGAAGAATATTCAACGTCATCACCTGATCATGAATTACCACTAAAATAAATAACTAGTTTATTGAATTTATAATTTAATAATTGTTTGTTTAATCAACTTGATTAGTTAATTTGAGTGATTGTATTAGAACATATCCTAACCAATTCTATTAAATGTGAATTTCCAAATTGCTTGGTTAGGATCTTTTATTGAATCCAAATGTAACTCATAGTTTGAATCTATCTCTTCACACCAATGTTGTAATGGAGGATATAAAAAGGGGAAAAATTAATGTTGTAAGGGGAATAGAAATATAGAGGTGAATAGATCCATAGATAGAGAGTTTGTTGTATTCTTCCATTTTTAATCTTCATGATGATGAAATAAAAATCTGAGTTTTGTTAAATTATTGTAGACCCAAGACTTAGGAAGGATTAGCACCCAAGGAAGGGCCCACTTGCGGTTGGCTAATCCTCCCCTTTTATTTTTTTAATTAATTTCATGATTATAATTTTAGAAGTTTACGTCTTTATCTGTATTCTATTTTTGCATGCTTTTCCATAGCCATAGTATTTACTTCAGTCATAGTTTAGTTCATTTCTAGTATTGTTATTTCCTAATTGTAGTGACAACAATTTACCTTTACACTCCTCAAACATCTATAACTATGCATACAACACTGGAAATATTGAAATTTTACGTCCCTAGGTTTGATAATTAAATGATTGTAGATTAATGAACAACATATTAATTGTTGTAAGTTAATTTACACTACCAACTAAGGAAGTAGAAAAATAACCAACATTTAAACCTAAAAATATAGGTGGTTTAACTAATGTGATGAAGCCTTGTGTCTTCTCTGTATGTCTGTTTCTCCTAACTTTCTCTTCCACATTGATTCTTTTGCAACACCCAATAGATCCTAGAAAAATTTCAATGATATGTTTTGAAAATAACATGACATGAGAGTGCATGAGTTAGAGAACAAACCACTATGATTAACTCTTAGCAACTTTGATAACTTACATGCTTTCTTATCTAAGTTTTTCCACACTAGATTACTTGGTAAAATAATGTGGAGTTGAGGAAAAAGATTCCCATTTGATCTCATTAATTTTTCTAATCTTGGCCCCAAATAATCCATCTTCATTTCTACCTTCCACACCATAATATAAGCTCTAAGGAGTAATTATAAAATTACCTCATTTGACAAATTTTCATCCCAACTCATTCGAGAATAGGATAAATTGATTTAAATGGGAGCACTCAAATCCAATTTTTATGCCATTGTAGAAATTACTAGTAAGGGTAAGGATAAGAAACATGAAAATAAGAAAGAGAAAAAGGACCAACCTAAGAAGGAAACCAAGACCAACCAAACCCAAACCAAATATAACACAAACACTTCTACTTCTGAGCCCAAAATGAAGAAGTAAAAGTGTAAGTGTTTATAATGCAAGAATAGTGAACATGAGAAGCATCATTATATGAGAAAACAAATAGATCACTTAACTCATTTAATTGAGAAGAATAATATGTCTTCCCAAGTCTATAAAAAATTCTACGAATTCCGAGTATTCCAAAGTAAAGGAGTCTAAATCAAAGAGGAAAAAAAGGAAAGGCCCTTATAGATAGAGTTAATCCTTCATTGATGTGGATCATTGATTCTAGTGCCTCACACAACATGGGCTCTTTATATGGATATTTTTCCAACATTGAGCCATGTGGAATGCCGTAAATCACGTTGGGTGATGATACTTTTGTTTTGGTTACAAGTAGTGGACAAATAGAAGTAGAAGGTGGAACATTTAAGAAAGTGTTGATTTTTCTCGATCTCTCTACCAATATCCTTTCGGTTTACCAAATCACTCATTTTGGTGAAGGAATGCTATTGGAATTTATTTAATCCTAACTTGGTGATTATTCACGAGCTTCACAAGTAAGTCTATAATGGATAAGGGAGAGGTGGATCATTATTCATAATTATACACCTTATCACACTTTACTTCGATTCGATGACCATTGCATTGTTCACTCATATATATGTGATCAGAAAGATATGACATGAGCATTTGGTAATATTAACTATTTTTTCCTTGAAAAATTGAGCCAAAATGAGATGGTCAATGAGTTATCTTATGCTAATTTTTCTAAGGGTCTTTGTGATGGTTGTGCCCTCACAGAGCACCGCAAAGAATTTTTTTCCAAAGGAAAATCCTTGAGAGCTTCTTGTCATTTGGATTTTGTTCATAGTGTCATTTCTATCCCATTCCCATATCATTATTTTACTATATCTATCTATGTACATACCTTCATTGATGACTTCTCATGTTACACTTGGGTGTATTTTCTCAAATAGAAATAAGAAGTTTTATTTATCACTTTCAAGACTTAAAGGATCTTACTGAGAAGCAAGTTGAGATATCTATCAAGGTTCTTTGAATCAAAAATGGAGGTGAGTATGTGAGAAATAGATTCAAATATTTATATACCTTCAAAGGGTTTACTTTACAATATACATTTTCTTATATCCATTCAAAAATGGAGTTACACAAAGAAAGAACCAAATTCTTAAGGATATATCCACTTGTATGGTTAACTCTAAATCCCTTCCATTGTAATATTGGACTGAATCTATGAGCTATGTTTTTACATTCAAAATCATGTTCCACACAAGGCATTAAGAGGGATGAAAAATTTTGAATCCTAGTTTGGATGTAAACTTGGCGTCAAGAACTTTTTGTCTTTGGATCAAATATTATAGCTCAGATTCACAAAAAGAGACCTGAGGCACTGTGAGCCATAGAACAAACCTTTTTATATTTGTAGGGTATCTTGATGAAATAAAGGGTTATATATTTTGAACCATACTACTCATCATATTTATATTGAGAGAAGTGTGAATTTTGATGAGTCATCTCGAATTCCAATTCTCCACCCATTGAGGTCCTTATACCCTCTCACGATTATGATTATGATCATGATTATGATTATTTTGATGATTATTGTGTTTCTTCACCTCCTCCTCCTCCTCTTGATCCTCTTACTCCTCATGCTTTAGAATATTTCTATTTTACAGTAGTGACGATGATGAATTTATCCCTTCTCACTCTATTGAATA
Source organism: Taxus wallichiana var. yunnanensis (assembly GCA_018340775.1). Lineage (NCBI taxonomy): Eukaryota > Viridiplantae > Streptophyta > Pinopsida > Cupressales > Taxaceae > Taxus > Taxus wallichiana. The sequence continues at coordinate 41,267,650 of CM031234.1, forward strand.
ATTCTGATTCTAATCCTTCTCTCATTCCGGTCCTCACTTTGGGCTAGGTAGACCTTGTAGAGTGGTGGAGATTAAAAGATGATCCTTTGAATGAGATATAGACTCATTGATAGTTCATTATAACCCACACCTTTTCACCTCCGCTTCTAACCATCAATCTTTTTGGGAGATTTTAGGATTCTTGAGTGTGTTTACGCCACGAATGAGGATTATTCCTCACTCATGAAGAATGAAACTTGGGATATCACCCCTCCTCAAAAGGAATAAAAATCATTCGTGTACATGAGTTTCTTGAACAATTTATGGTTCCATTGGAGACATCAAGAAGTATAAAGCATGAATTGTAGATAAATTTTATACTTAGGTAGCCCAGGTAGTGGGGTTGATTATTTAGAGACCTTTACGTCAATTGGAAAGATAACTTTCATTTGTGAACCTAAATCATCACTATCACTAACATATAATAATTCCACCATATGTATGTTAATATTTCTTTCCTTCATAGGGACTTAGAGGAAGATATTTATATGGAACAACCCCTTGGTTATTTCCATGATTCCTCCCTCATTTTAAAGCTGTAAAAGTATCTCTATGGACTTTAAAAATCCCTTTAGCTTGGTATGCTAAGATAGAATCCTTTTTCCTTACATCAAGTTTCACTAGGTATTACTCGACCATAATGTTTACATTCTTAGAAAGATGATCCATTTTTATCCTTGTTTTGTATGTTGATGATTTGTTGATTACGGGTATCTCTTCCTTGATCATTGATTTTGTGAAGAATTCCTTAGCCAACAAGTTATCCATTACCAAATGTAGTTTCCTTCAATACTTTCTTCGGATACAAATTTCACAATATGACTTAGGAATTGTGATTATACTGACCTAAGTATGCCCTTGATATTTTATCTAGGTTTCAAATGTTTGATTGTAATCCATCTCCTACTCCTTTCCTTTTTGGGGTTAAGTTAGTTTCTTATTTCTCCACTCCCATATTCGATGGTGCCCTTTATCTATATGACTCACACTCAACTAGATCTTTTGCATACTATTGGGATTGTGTAGAAATTTATGCATGAACCTCATAAGTTATATTGGAAAGAAACAAAGCTGTATCCTCCACTACGTTTTTGGTACTCATACTAATGGCATTCAATAATTAGGAGAGACAAAGATTAATCTAGTTGGTTTAATAGATTCAATTGGGCCGATGATCTCGATCATCAAAAGTCTACCTTGGGATAAGTTATATCTCTTGGTTTGGGTCCTATCAATTAGTTGAGAAAGGAGTGGAATGCGATTGTGATATACTCCACAAAGGTAGAATATAGGGGAGAATTCAATGCTTCCATATAAGCTATTTGGTTGTGAGGAAACTGAAAAAGCTTGGTATTCAATTTCACCGACTTACTATCATTTAATATGATAAAGTGATCACCATCTTGATTTTCCAAAATATAGTTCAATATCATTGGATGAAACACATTGATATCCACATACACTTCATGTAGGATCTGATTCATAGAGATATCATCAACTTGCAATATTGTTAGACTTATGATTACATTGTAGAAATATTTACCAAGACCTTCATTGAAGCCAAGTTCCTTCACTTGCACTCTCTTCTTTAGGTGAGCTATTATACAACCACCCATATTCTTTGGGATTTATATTCCTCTTATCCTCTTCTTATTTTTAGAAACATTGTATTTTATATATGGGTACCTCATCAAGTCTTTAGTTTTTGGGACCCATACGACACATATTTCTTAGTTTTCAAGGGGAGTTCTCTTTCTTTTTCTATATTTTTGTTCCTCTCCCTCAACTTCGATGAAGGGGGTGTTGGTGTGAGGTATTTTCCTTATCACTCAGGGAATTTTCCACCTCACATGGTGAGTTATCTCACTTAGGTGAGGTCATAGGTCTTTAGGATTTATATAACATATGAATTTTTTTGTCATGGAATCTATCATTTTCATATGCATCATTGGAATCATAGGAGTTACATTTCATATTAGTAATTGTAAATCCTTTCTTCCTCATAAAGGGAATTGTTATCTAGGCACGCGAGTTACAAAACAATCCCATATGTACCATCTTATTTTTATCTATGAGGTTGAGTAGACCTATTCTTTCCATGTATGATTATTGTTGTTCGATTATACACTTGTTGATTACTTAGATATTTTTCATTTCCATTGGAGTGTAATTTTTTTCATGTACATGGTTTCCAATTAAACCTCATAGAAAAATATCACAATAATATATCTCTCCACCTCAAGTTCATGTCTCCTCCATGACTCCTTCACTTTCTATACGATCCAATATTATTACATATAATGAAGAAAATTAAAGATATATATTTACTTTGAAAGTTATTGTTAATTATACCAAAGACCATGATATTGGAAAAGATTACCCACTCAATAACACCATGCGAATTCTAATATGGGATATTTGTATACAACATATGGTATTGACAGAGATAGTGTATATGTTACTATATTTAAGTGATAGTCTAGGATTTTCTAGGTAAGTATCTAGTCCATACAAGGCATCTTGTAATTACATAATCTATCATCATGGTAATGTTCTTCCTTCTACTAACTCTTTATCCACACTCAAACTTATAGGTTTTCTTATCCATGCTCTATGTTATTAATATTATCTTCTTGTTGTCACCCTCAAAATTCCCCTCATTTTTAAATTCAAATTCAAAAATTTTGAGCTCGTGATCTCTAGAAGTGTTCAAGTAAAGTTGGAAGTCTGAAATGATAAAGAAATTCTTGCTTTGAAGTTGTTTAAACTCTCCAGTCTACACGTTTTGACAAATTTTCCATTTTCCTATCTAGATGTGTGAAAATTTTATCGTTGTCCTCCTTTGAATGAAATTTCCCATCTTTTCTATGGTCATGGATTATATAATCTTGTATTGATCTCAATTCCTTGGTTCACGAAAGAAATTTGAAAATCAGGCGTAAAATGGTGGAGTTTTCTTCTTCTATGCATTTTCCTGATCATGAATGATGAGGCATCTTTTCCCCATCAAATATTGGTCCCATTAAATTTCTCCTATGTGGACATATCTAATTAGATGTGGTGAAGCGAGTCATTTTGCGAACTTAACATTTATGTTATTTTAGCAAAAATGTAAATTTGCCCCGCGGCCCCGATCATGCTAAGGAAATAGTCAAATATTGAGCCCTCCGTTGGAAAGTCAAAGTGGGTCAGCGGAGAAATTTGAGGTTTTTGGCCTTTTTGTAAAAAGGGTGAAAAATCATAAAGTGACCCACAGCCCCGATCAAACAAAAGGGAGAAATTCAAATATTAAGCCCGAATAGAAAGTTAAATTGGGAAAGTGGGCCATCAGGAGATTTGAGAATTTGAGCCTTGTTTCCATTAAAGGGGCTTTAAGTTTAAAAGTGATATGCAGCACTCGCCGCACGCCAAGAAAAATTCAAATATTAAGCCTGCATCGAAGGTCAAAGCGGGAGGCCGGCCGTGGCGTGAGCAATTTGTGTTTTTGAGCTTGCATTGAAAAAGGTAAAATTATAAAAGTGACCCGTGACTCTGTCTCCACTCAAGTAAGGCCACACGTCAAGACCATATCAAAAGTGGGTGAGCAAACCAAAGCGTAAAAAAATGCCAAATCTCTATAAAGTCATAAAATGCAAAAGGCATCCTCCATTCTGCTCCAGTAAATTTTTGCCACGTGGATGACTCTGGTTTGAAGTTTTAAAGGCAATATGAATGGATCAAATTTAAAGTTACAAAATGAGTGTAACAACTACATTATGAACAATCTATTTTTTTCTGCTATTGGCATTTCTTCGCGAATCAATAATCGAAAAGACATGAATGATTGACAAATTGTAAACCATTTCTTGCTAGCAAAGAATAAGTTGTAACTATTTATTGAAAGATATTTAATGGCTTCTTCACGCCATTGTAAAGGGAGGAAATTAATCTCATAAACTCATGAGTGCATTGTACTTAGATAAAGCAAATGAGATAGCCATTTTCTTCTAGTTTCCTCCATTCTCAAATTTCTTCCATTCCCACATTATGTACAACCTCTATTTGAGCATCAATATAAGAAGAAGGATATTTTAGCCTCTTTGATAAGGAGATTTTAGAAACTTTGAGTTCACAATCTTATCTTGTCTTATTTCCATTTGCAAGATTTTTTTCTTCTCATATATGCATGTGTTGAAGTTTCTAACTAATGCTTGTAGGAATTTGATTTCCTACCTACAACATTAGTTCTCCTACCCATTTTCTCACTCCCTTTCCCACCTTCATAGCAATTTATACCTTTTCGTATAACTACAAGAATTTTCTGCAGGGTCAGTGGAGTGCCCCTCTTGGATCCCTGGTCAAAATGCCACCACAGAAATCCACATTTTATTGTGCATGCATATATGAAAAATGCACCATTTAAGTAGAGGGACTTAGATTCTCATAGCATTGGCAAGGAATTCACAAATCTGTCCACCCAAAAATTTCCTCGCCAACATTTTTTGGCACCCATCATGTGGAAAATTTAGCAAGATTCGCACCTGAATGTGACCACAATGTCAGAAAATTCAAAATTCAAAAAGAGATTTTTTTGGAATTTGAATGGCTATATGAGCCACATGGATTCAAATCATGGCTATTTCGAGAAACCCTCCTGTTGAAAGACCCGAATTTCTCTTCCACATCCAAGAAGACATTGCTTTAGATTTGAGGGAAGCTATCTGGCATAATAGACAAAGTGCCAATCACTACTTCATTACCACAAGAATTCTGGATCTTGAAGAAGAACACACTGCTGAATTAGAGAGGCAAAGACAAATTCTAGCACTACAAAGAAGAGCATATATTTTCAAGCTGGTGGATAGAAGATACACCTAAAAATAGAGACAAGGAGGACAAAATGATCCCATTTTTAAGGAACTTCAAAGGAGACAAGAGCTACTCAGAATCAAGAGGCTTCCTTTTCAAGCAACCGGTCACGTTGGGAGCTTGAATGTTATCAATCCTTTGGATAGTGAATTTCCATACATCAATGAGAATCTTGTAGAATTCACTAATGTGGAGATCGAAGAAGAAGCTAGAGAAAGGGAGGCGAGAGATGACGAAGAAATAAGAGATCAACTCAACGAAATCAAAAGACTTCAAAGGTTGAGGTAGACAAAAGAGCAGAAGCAGAAGCCGCAAGATTAGCAAGGTTGGAAGCTAGAAACATAAATAGAATGGGGGATCATGATCATGAGCATGAACATGATCATGAGGCCTATAGGCCTAATGTACCATGGGGAGGAAACACTAGTCCACTGGCTCTTGCTCAACCACTCCATGAGCTACCAAGAGGCTCGAGAAAAAACTTCCCAAAATTTAGAGGGGATGGTTCTCAACTCCCTGAAGAGCATGTAGCAACATTTATCACTACTTGTGGTGTGTTGGGTGTTGAGGATGAAGATGTGTTAGGTCGTGTCTTTGTGGAGTCACTTCAAGAGAAAGCTATCGAATGGTTCTACATGCTACCCTTGAGGTCTGTCCAATGTTGGGATGATATAAGAAGTGCATTCAAACACAGGTTCAAGAGCACAAAAGATTGTCAGGATCTTTTTGTCCAATTGTTACAAATTAAGAAAGAAACCTCCGAGTCAATGAGGGACTTCGTTGCAAGATATGATAGATTGATAAGAAGGATCCCTAAAGATGTGGTGCCTCCTAAAAATAATTTGAAGAGGTTTTTCATTAGTTCTTTTCCATCGGTGCTTTTGCATCATGAGTAGGTTTATTCCTCGGAAGAGCCTAACCAAGAACATTGAGGGAAGCCCAGGACTATGCAATAGAAACCAATGATGATCTAATCCTTTCTCGAAAAGGTGAAAGGCCCCAATGGAAAGCAAAAGGGTTAGAATTCAAACTTTGTCACCATAGATCCGATGTTCCAAAAAATGGCAAATGACTTGGTTTCCTTGAAGAAGCAACTATCTCATATCACAATGTAGAATGCTTCAAGGAGACCAAACCCTCTCTAGATAGGCCAAGGATTGCTCCACTTCCTCGTCGGCTTGCTCTTGAAGCACCACCAATCAATTCCATCTCGTGACACCAAAGAGCTAGAGGAGGAAGAAATTTTGATGAAACTAAAGAAGAAAATATGGAAGACTATGAAAACTATCTTGAGATCGAGGAAGTTGATATGTACAATGGCATAATTGAGTATGTTGATGATGAAGATGAGGAAGATGAAGAAGCTCCAAGTTTCTCATGTGCTGTTTTCACTTGTGCACAATCCAGAAAGGTACTTCATTCTCAACGGTTGTGGTAAAGGATCGAAGAATAAATAATATTCTCCTCCAGAGGTTAAAAATAAATAAAATCATTAATAAAGGATCACCATTACCACATTCTATGGAGTTAGCCAAAAAAAAAATAGACTCATTGGTTGTCGGGATGATGCTACTATGCTAAGTAATTCATCTAATTCTTCTCCCAACTCAAAAGATGCTAAGAAAAATTCTCCTTTAAATGTTGTTCCTACAAAAACATCTAAGGTTCAATCAAAATCTACACCCTCACCTCCTTCTAAGCCAATTTCTACACACGAAGAGGAGAATTCAACACTCAAAGTAGTAAATCCTCTATCATGTAAATATTCCTCCATTTTAGGAACCTCTTCCTCACTCACCATAACTCCATTTGACTTTTTAAACATGCAAACAAAACCAAAGCGCAGCTCTCGGACATAGAATACCTACAAACACACCCCTCGGTTTGACAGGTTCATTAATATAGTTCGTGGTGTTAACCCTATATCCTTGCGTCGTAATTCTATAGGATTATTTCCCACACCATCCACTTCAATTTCCCAAAACATGCTAGCCCTCAGTGCCTCCAAAACCAACAGGGTTGAACCTTTCTACCTGTGAATCCTCGTTAAAGACTTCTAGCTAAATAATTGTATCATAGATTCTGGAGCCTCAGACAATGTGATGCCATCCAAAGTTACAAATTCTCTAGGCCTCACCTTGACCTGGGTAAATGACACCTGATACTCAATGGAATCCAAACAAGTGCCATTGGTAGGAAGAATCAAAGATGCACATGTAGCACTAGCTGATTTTCCAGACAAGAAGGTGCTCCTAACCATATTAGTAGCAAACATCCCAACATCCTTTAGTATGCTATTGAGTAGGATTTTCTGTAGAGACCTGGGTGGAGAGATAAAAATGGATTGGTCATATGCAACTATCCCAATAAAAGGTCAGATGAATAAGTTTTACCACAAGAAGAAATATGAAGTTCATAGTACAAAAGTTTGATGATCCAAAGCAAACATTCTCTTTCAAGATTGTGGGCTAGGAAACTACTTCCTCATATAAAAAAAGAGGATAACTTACCACTTCTAATGGAGGAAGAGGAAGATCGAATTTGGAAAATGGAATTTGATGGTAGTCATTCTAGTGTGGGCTCGGGAGCTGGTGTAGTATTGTACTCTCCTTCCAATGAGTTGTACCCATTTGCCTACAAGCTGTAATTTGATAATACAAATAACACTATAGAGTATGAAGCACTAATCTTAGGCATGAGTGCAAAAAAAGACATGGGAATCAAGAAAATAAGGTTTCAAGGTGATGCAAAGGTTGTAGTAAAGTAGGTCTACCAACAATATCAAGTGAAGAATCCAAGACTCCGGAATTACATAAACAGAGTGTGGGACTGCATTGAATATTTTGATGCATTTTCCATTGAAGCTATTCCAAGGGAAAAAAATGAAAATGTTGATTCTCTTGCAGTGTTAGCTTCCCTAGTAACACCTCATCCTTCTTTTGGTAAAGATAAAGTGACCATTGAAATGGTGTTCAGGCCTAGTGTACTAGACAATGCAAATTATTGGCAAGTCTGCAATGATGATAACCAAATCCTAGCCTTTTTAGAGTAAAGGGATAATTTCAATAATATCTTCTTCGAAGGAGGTGAAAATCCACACCAAGAAGAAAAGTCCTAAAGAAGAGAAAGAAGGAATTGAAGGGATTGATGATGAGGAAGTAATCAAATTGAAAGGGAACAAAATTCCCAAAGGCCTAGTCCCTTTAGAAGACCTCTTTGACAAACATGACAAATTCATTCAAGAGAAAGAAAAGAAATCTTCTCGGTACCTAGCTGATTTTGATAAAGAAAACATTAGTACCCTGAAGGAGCCAAGGATAGTCAATATTGGAAAAATTTTCTCTCTTGAAGAAAAAAGAAGGTTTGTTGCATTACTCAAGAAATACTCAGATGTCTTGTCCTACTCTTATGATGAACTCAAATCCTTCTAGCCAAAGGAAATGCGTCACTCAATTCCTTTGAAGCAGGGTGTTAAGCCCTTGAGTAGAAAAAAAGGCCGTACAACCCAAATATTGTTGATACCATCAAGGAGGAGGTAATGAAGATGCTTAATGCAAGGATCATCTTTCCCATCCACCATTCAATGTGGGTGGCTAACATTGTGCCAGTGTGGAAGAAGAATGGTGAAATAAGGATATGTGTATATTTTCACAACCTGAACTAGGCATCACTAAAGGATAATTATCCTATTCCTATCATGGACCGTATCCCCGCATGTAGTCACTGGATCTGAAATGCTTTCATTACTTGATGGATTCTCAAGATATAATCAAATCAAAGTGGTAGAGGAGGACTGCACCAAGACAACCTTTACAACACCTTGGGGCACTTTTTCCTACAACAGAATGCCTTTTGGCCTAATCAATGCAGGAGCTACATTCCAAAGGGAAATGGATTTGGCCTTCAAAGATCTGAAGCATTGTATTGTCATATATCTTTATGATCTCACAATATTTTCAAAGAAGAGGGGAGATTATATCTATCACTTGGAACATATACTTGCAAGGTGTAGGAAACATGGCATATCACTAAATCCAAAAAGTGCATTTTTGGAGTCACAAAAGGAAAGTTATTGGGGCACATTGTGAACAAACATGGAGCACACATTGATCCTGAGAGGATTAGATCCATTCAAGTATTATCCCTTCCCATAAAAAAGAAAGGATTTCATTCATTCTTCGAAAAGGTTAACTTTCTTCTTCGTTTTGTGCCTGAGTTTGCTAAGTTGACAAAGCACATCACTTTCATGATGAAACCATAAGTAAAATTCAAATGGAACAATGAAGGAAAGGAAACATTCGAAGAGATCAAGAAGTCCATTTCCAAGGCTCTAACTCTTGTATCTATAGATTTTAACAAATAATTAATCATGTATTGTTATGCATCATAACATACACTCTTTTCTCATTCTTGTTCAGAAAAATGATAAAGGCATGGAAGCACCTATTTATTTCATGAGTTGTTATCTAAAAAAGCATGAGATAAAATACATCCAATTGGAGAAGCATTCCTATGCATTGGTCAAGGCTCTAAAACACTTGATTTTACATCCTCAACTCCCATATGGTGGTGACAGGTCCCCTTGTAGTGCAATCAAGTCCATCTTGACACAGCAGGATCCTAGAGCTAAAAGAGGAAATTGGATTGCAAAGACTCAAGAATATGAATTGGAAAGTCAACCCTCCAATCTGGTAAGGGGAACTGGATTGTGCACGCTGATTGCTGAAGATGAACACTCAAAGTTCAACATGGTGAAGAAAATTGTGCTTTCTCAACTTGTTTAGAAGATAACCCACATGTTCTCTTTGTCACCACATCGATGAGTGGTATGTTGATATTTCCTATTACCCGATTTATGGAGAATGACCTCCCCATATTGATTACAAGAAAAGGATAACACTCAAGTTGAAGGAAACTAAATTTATAATAGGAATCGTCTTTACAAAAGAGACCTAGATAGTTGTTTCCTCAAAGTGCGTAGATAAAGAGAAAAAATAAAACTTACTTAAAGCATACCATGACCAAGCACATGGTGGGACATTTTGAACAATGGTCACTACACACAAGATCCTCCAAGGAAGGTATTATTGGCCCACCATCTTTGCAAACACTCAAGATTGGGTTTCTAAATGCAAAGGATTCCAACAATTAATTGGAAGACCATAGCTCGTTGCATTCCCACTCATTCCTGTGGTTATTGAAGAACCATTTCAATAGTGGGGGCTGAACTTCATTGGTGTTCAGAACCCTCACTCAAGCATGGGGCACACCTATCTACTCATAACAATAGACTACTTCACCAAATGGGTGGAAGCCATTCTGGCCAAACAAGCCAACACTAAAATGGTATGCAACTTCATCAAGGAGAATATCATAGTCCATTTCAGAGTGCTACAAAATATTTTAGAAGATAATGCTACCTATTTCTTATCAAGAGAGCTGACCTAGTTTTGCTATACCTACGGAATCTCCTATCTCATTCTCAATGACTAATATCCACAAGGAAATAAGCATGCCAAATAAAGAAACAAGAACATTGTGATCATTGTCCACAAGCTTGTAAATGGGAATCAAAGCAATTGGCACAAAAGGTTATACGACTCATTGTGGGAAGATAGGATCACTCCTAAGAAGGAAATAGGTTTGTCACCATTCCAATTGTTGTATGGAGTCGAAGTAGAAATTCCTCTCATGATCGAGATGTCAGCTCTCAAGCTGCTATAGGCAATAGAAGATGGTCAGTACAAGGATTCCATTAACAAGAGGATCCTCTTTCTTGAGAAGATGGAAGAAAATAGACTCCAAGTGGTGGATTGAATTAAGGAGCACCAATTGAAAGTAAAGAATATTTTTGATAAGAAGGCTAAGGCAAGAGAATTCAAAGTTGGAGACTTCATCCCACTATGGGACAAGAGAAGAGAACCAAAAGGTAGCCATGGAAAGTTTGATTCATTATGGCTCGACCCATTCCAGATTCATGAAGCTTGCAGTGAGGATGCTTTTCTTCTCTCATATTGGGATGGAACACCACTAGAATTTTCTTGGAGTGGGAAATACTTGAAATTGTATCATCAGTGAAAGCGGGTTATTCCCCTTCCGTGTACCATAAGTGTGTTTCCCTTTCCATTGTGTGGTTTTGTTTCCCCTTCTATTACGTGTCATGTGTTTCCTTCTTATGATATTTATTTCTTGAAGTTGTACATGACTCTATAAGGCCAAATGGATAAGGCACTAGTCAACAAATTACAAGGTCTAGAGATTGAGATTTTGGATTCCCATGTCATGTCTTCACTATGCTCAGTCCATGTCATGTCCCCAAGCTAGAGCTAGCTGTTGTCACCCTCAAAATCCCCCTCATTTTTAAAGTCAAATTCAAAAATTTGAGCTCATGCCCTCTAGAAGTGTTCAAGTAAAGTTGGAAGTCTGAAAAGATAGAGAAATTCATGCTTTGAAGTTGTTTAAACTCTCTACTCTACATGTTTTGATAATTTTTCCGTTTTCATGTCTGGATGCATGAAAATTTTATTGTTGTCCTCATTTGAATGAAATTTCCCATCTTTTCTATGGTCATGGATCATCAAATCTTGTATTGTTCTCAATTCCTTGCTTTGAGAAAGAAATTTGAAAATTGGGCGCGAAATGGCGGAGTTTTGTTCTTCTCTACATTTTTCCATAGTCGTGAATGATAAGCATCTTTTCCCCTGTCAAATAGTGGTCCTAGTAAATTTCTCCTACGTGGACATATCTAATTGGATGTGGTGGAACGGGTCATTTTTGCAAACATAACATTTTTGTTATTTTAGCAAAAAATGTCAATTTGGCCCGCGGCCCTAATCATGCTAAGAAAAAAGTCAAAGATTGAGCCCGCCGTTGGAAAGTCAAAGTGGTTCGGCAGAGAGAACTTTGAGGTTTTTGGCATCTTTTTAAAAAGGGTGAAAAATCATAAAGTGACTGCAGCCTTGATTAAAAAATGGAGAAATTTAAATATTAAGCCCGAATAGAAAGTTAAAGTGAGAAAACGGGCCGTCGGGGAGATTTGAGAATTTGAGCATTGTTTTTATTAAAGGGGATTTAAGTTTAAAAGTGACCCATAACCTCGCCCATGCCAAGGAAAAATTTAAATATTAAGCCCGCATCGAAGGTCAAAGCGGGGAGGCGGGATGGTGGAGCAATTTGTGTTTTTGAGCCCACATTGAAAAAGGTAAAATTATAAAAGTGACTGTGACTCTGTCTCCACTCAAGTAAGGCCACGTGTCAAGACCATATCAAAAGTGGGTGAGTGGACCAAAATGTAAAAAATGCCAAATCTCTATAAAGTCACAAAATGCAAAAGGCATCCTCCACGCCCACTCCAATAACTTTCGCCACGTAGATGACTCTGGTTTGAAGTTTTAAAGGCAATATGAATGGCTCAAATTCAAAGTTACAAAATGAGTGTAACAACTGCATTATGAACAGTCTAGTTTTTCTCGCTATTGGCATTTCTTCGTGAATCGAGAATTTGAGAAGATGCGAATGATTGACAAATTGTAAACCGTTTCTTGCTAACAAAGAAGAAGTTGTAACTATTTCTTGAAAGATATTTAATGGCTTCTTCATGCCATTGTAAAGGGAGGAAATTAATCTCATAAACTCATGAGTGCATTGTACTTAGAGAAAGCAAATGAGATAGCCATTTTCTTCTAGTTTCCTCCATTCCCACATTATGTATAACCTTGTTTAAGCATCAATATAAGAAGAAGGATTTTGTAGCCTCTTTGATGAGTAAATTTTAGAAACTTTGAGTTTGTAATCTTTTCTCGTCTTGTTGCCATTCTGCAAGGTTGTTTCTTCTCATAAATACATGTGTAGAAGTTTCTAACTAGTGCTTGCAGGAATCGATTTCCTACCTGCAACATTAGTTCTCCTACCCCTTTTCTCACTACCTTTCCCACCTTCATAGAAAATTCTCCCTTTGCGAGATAAGCTGTAAGAATTTTCTGTGGTCGATGGAGTGCCCCGTTGAATCCACGGTCAAAAGGCCACCACATAAATCCACATTTTATTGTGCATGCATATACAACACAATTTGCACTGCGTTTAAGTAGAGGGACTTAGATTCCTAGAGCGTTGGCAAGGAATTTAAAAATCTGTCCACCCAAAAATTTCCTCGCCAACACTTCTAAACTCCTTCCATGTGCTCTCATCCATTCTCTTATCATGTGATATCATCCATGCTCATTGCACCATTTCTAGAAGAGGCCAACATAGGAAATGCTAAGAAGAAATTATAGACTTTCAATTTAAATATATATAACAATAAATATAAACAACAAATAAATTAAATATTTTACATATAAATTTGGAATAAACTTTGTAAATGGAGGAAACACAAAGTTTAATATTTAATTAACAAAGAGTGGAATTACAAGACTTATCCTAGAGGCTATGAGTAGTAATCAAATATAACAATTAAAACTTATCTCCATCTTAAATTTCTCCCTTCATCTATATTTATGCGCAATGATGTTCTTCCACCTTTTGTCTCCTTCATGCCTCTTTGACTACTCCATACATGAAAAATAAATAACCATTAAATTTTACCCCTATTAAAATTTACACTTCATTATTTTCCTTACGAAAATTTCCTTCATTTAATGAAAATGGTTATGTGATCCCTTTATACCATATTAAAGATGTGAAAAATATTTATACACTCTATTATATTGTTGATCATGATATATACCAAGTTAGTTTCTTTATATATAAAAGGATAAGATCTTAACGGGTATAAAAATATGGGAGGTAAAATAATCTTAATTATAAACAACTTAGAGAGAAACTATACAACTAGTTATCACAAGAAAGAACAATTGTAGTCGAAAAAAAAACTACATAAAGGAGATAAAACAGGGACAAAACTACAAAAAAGTAGTGAGAAAACAACTATACAATAATAAGGAAGAGATTGCTTGAGACAACTTGAGAGTTGATGGAGGACTGCGGGAGGGTTTTGAGAGTGCGGTTTCAGCAGCTCTGGCTGCTGAATGTCTTTCAAAAGGCTGCGAAATAGCTGATAAGGCACCAAGGTAAAGAGAGAGAATCGGCTAAAGGTGGTAGTTTTGGATCTAGAGCCTGGGTAGATATTGTTAAGATACCTCCTGACAAAAATGTGGGTCCTCATCCTGCATGTGATCTGAATTTTAAAAGTACAAAATATGTTGAGGGGGTGACCCACATACAAGTGCCTGACGGATGTCTGCATAGAGCACTGGAGAAAACCAATCTAGCCCTAGTCGGAAAATTTCTAGGATCAAGACCCAATGTGGACATTATCAGAAAATGGGCCATTCGCAGATGGAAACCAAAAGGAGATTTGATCATCACCACCATGGCCAAGGGTTTTTTTCTGGCCCGTTTTAATCTCCAAACTGATGTTGACACTGTCTTATTGGGTGGTCCCTGGTGTCTGGGCAATATGGGGCTGTTTTTAAAAAAATGGTATCCTAGGTTCAATCCATATACTGAGAACATTCATGCCATACCCATCTGGTGTAGACTCCCAGGGCTACCCCTTCATCTATGGGATGATGAAATCCTCCTTCATATAGCCAAATCAATTGGTTCACCAGTTGGGCTTGATGGACCCACGAGAAATAGATCAAGGCTGGCCTTCGCAAGGTTCTGTGTCTCTACTGAAATGGATCAAGAGCTACCTGATCACATTTTTCTGTAGTCCAAATTTGGAGCATGGAAACAACAAATAGAGTATGAAGCTTTCCAACTAAGATGTAGCAAATGTCATAAATTAGGGCACTTTGCCAGCAAATGCCCTGAGAAAATAATGCAAAAGCTGGAAATACCCTCAGATCTTTCTGAGGCTCAAGGATAAAAACAGATGGATAAGGCTGATAAAGATCCTCTAACAGATCTGAATGTTGGAGGTAGACGCTTGCAGATGCATTCCAGGCTAAAAGATCGGAAAAAAGGATTTAAGACAAAGAGGCCACCGGTTTATAGAAAACTGTGGAGACCTAAAATTCACCAGTCGGAAAAGCTTGATGAGGCTCAACAGGAAATAGATCTGGAATCGACAAAAGGTGAAGAAAGAAAAATGACAGTGGATCCAACAATGAACACTATGACACCAAATCTGGTAAAGTTGAGCATGGAGGTTGATGAAGAAAATGAAAAAGTTATCATTTCTCTTACTTCTAAGGAAGAAGAGATGGAAAAAACTACTTCTTCTCATCAAGAGCTGTTAAATAGGAATAGCTCTCTGGAGATACTCAAAATGAGACAAGGAAAAGTCAAAGAGGTTCTGGAATCCATAGCAAGAGATCTAAACCAAGATAAAGAGTTTACTGATATGGAGGAGCTCGCTCCTAAAATGGTTAAACAGACTGATGTTGACACAGGTAAAGAGGAAGGGGAAATTACCCCTACTAGCAAGAAAAGTATATCAGACTATGATAATGATGGATTCATCACAGTGAGAAGTAAGAAACGAGGACTAAAAAGTCTGGAAGAAATTCGGAATCACTCTATAGTGATAAAAAGAAGCAGATTGGAAGCTGGGAAGCTTCCACCTCAAGAATCACAAGGGCCACTGCTAGAAGAACTGCAAATATTGGAGTCCCATATAGAAAAGGTAGACTATCCAAGAGAGAAGTAAGAGAAAAAGAGACTGAGAAAGAAATTATAGATGGTACACAAAGAATTTTGAACCATCCGACAACTACATCTCCAAATTTTTTTAATGAAGGTTATTTCTTGGAATGTTAGAGGCCTCAATGGGGGGCCTAAGAAAAGAATGCTCAAGGAAATTAAAAGATCAAATAGGCCCAGACATCCTTCTTATTCAGGAAACTAAAATGAAAAGTAAAGTTGTTGAAGATTGCAAAAGATATTTCTGGGAGAACGTTGCCTTTGCTGCTGTTGATTCTCAAGGAGCTTCTGGAGGCTTAGCGATCTTCTGGGATACCAAAATTGTTAATGGTAATGTACTCTCCTCCTCCCAGAATCATTTAGCTATAATCTTTAAAAGTCTTGAGAATAATTATAGCTAGATTCTTTCCAATATTTATGCACCCAATACTGTTGCTGGTAAAAGAAATTTATGGAAGGAGTTAACCTTGTTTGAAATAATGTTGAGAACATGAACTGGTTGATTATGGGAGACTTCAATACTCCTTTAAATCGGGAGAAAATTTTGGGGAAGCTCTAAATTTTCACTCAGTATGGAAGAGTTTGCTGGCTTCATTTCGACTCTTAATCTTATGGACATAGAGCTTCATGGTAATCAATTTACCTGGTCTAATAGAAGATTTGGGGAGAACTTAATCTAGGTTAAACTAGACAGAGCTCTTATTTCTACTAATTGGATCTTAGATCAGAATTTTCATCTTTCTTCTCTCCTAGAACGGGCTCTGATCATAATCCTATTGTCCTAAATTTATTCAATTGGACAAAAACTTTTCATTGTAATTTCAAATTTGAGAAAATGTGGCTCGAGCATGAAGATATTCTGGACAGAATTAAAGAGTGGTGGTATTGGGAAGGCATAGGGACGGCCCAATTCAGGCTTCTACAGAAGTTGAAAAATGTTAAGCAAAAGGTTAGAATCTGGAATAAAGAGGTTTTTGGAAATATTTTTGAAAAGAAGAAAGAACTTAAGCAGCAGTTGGAAGAGCTTGAACTCAATGTTTCCTTGAAAGGTATGACTCTAGAGGATCATCAGTAGGAAAAAAACTTCTCTCAGATCTGCATAATATAAACAGCCATGAAGAATCCTTTTGGAGAATGAAGTCTAGAGCCCTTTGGCTTAAAGCAGGAGACAGGAATACAATTTTTTTCATTTGACAGCCCTCAAGCATAGAGCTTGTAACAGAATTACTGAGGTTTCTAAGGACAATGGGAACATTACTAAGGATTCTGAAGACATCAAAGAAGAAGCCCTCAAATTTTACAAGAATCTACTCACTGAGAATAATTCCTACAATGAACAAGCGGCCTCCTTTCTCTTAGACTCCATTCCTAATAATATAATACCTGCTGAGAGGTTTAAGAGTCTTTCCAAAACTGTCACCATTGAGGAATTGAAAAAGGCTATTTTCACTTTAGAAGGGGATAAGGCTCCGGGCCCCGATGGTTTTTGGAAAACTTCTACCAAAGATGTTGGGAAATATGCTCTGAAGATCTATTGAAAGCTGTTAATGAGTTTTATAGAACTGGAAATCTTATCAAAGAATTAAATAATACACACATTGTGCTTGCTCCGAAGAAGTTGGATGCAAAGGAATTCAAATATTTCAGGCCAATCAGTTTGGTTAATGTAATATATCGGATCTTCACAAAGATTCTTACCACTAGAATGCAACCTATTCTTATGGAGATCATTTCACAACAGCAGAGTGGATTCATTCAGGGAAGAATTATTCAAGATGGAATTATCATGGTTCATGAAACAATACATTCTATGGATAAAAGTAAAAAGGCAGGGATGGCTATCAAGCTAGACATGCATAAAGCCTTCGACAGAGTCTCCTGGAGATTCATGGATGAGGTCTTATCCAAGTTTGGTTTTCAAAATAAATTCAGGAAAATCATTCACTCTTGTATTTCTACTTCTAGATTCTCAGTGGTTGTTAATGGGGAACCGGTTGGTTTTTTTGCAGTAATAGAGGAATCCGGCAAGGAGACCCAATTTCCCCTCTATTATTCATTATAATGGTAGACAGTTTAAGTAGATCTATCTCCAAAGCTATTAGCATTGGCATGATAAAAGGCTTTCCTCCAACTTCTGGAAATCAGGTCTCCTCCCACCAACAGTTTGTTGATGACACTCTGCTTCTTCTGATGGCCTCAATAATTGAGGCAAAGGCTATCAAAATTGTCCTTAGATTTTATGAGGAAGCCTCGGGGCAAAAATTTAATTTTGACAAAAGCTCTATATATTTCTTCAATACTCCTATGGAAAGGAAAAGAAAGATTGCTAATATTCTAGGATGCACTATTAATTCTCTTCCCGCTACTTATTTAGGTTTACCTTTAAGTACTGGCAAGATTTCTAATGAGGTCTGGAATGATCTTATTAAGAGATTTCAAAAAAACTGGTTGGATGGAAAGGAGCTCTACTTTCAAGCACAGGAAAGTGCTTATTGATAAAAAGCACGCTTCAAAACCTACCTATTTACATCATGTCAATGTTCAGCATACCAACAATAGTGACGAACAATATTGAAAAGATTCAAAAGCACTTTTTATGGCACGGTATTGAGGACAGGTTCAAGTATCATTTAGTGGCTTGGGAGTAGGTATGTAAACCAAAGAGGCTTGGGGGGTTAGGTATCAAAGATATCAAACATATGAGTGCTGCCCTTATTGCAAAGTTAGGTTGGAGACTTATAAAAGAGCACAAGCCTTGGACAGAGTTGGTTAAGATCAAATACCTTTCAAACCAAAGCAAGATTTCCTTTATTTCTGATCAGTCTCTTCCGAATGGTTCTATTTTCTGGAACAATCTTCTTCACAATGAGACATATTCTCTCTCAGGGGTGTAGCTGGAAGCTTGGGGATGGGCAAGACATTAACTTCTGGACTGATAAATGGACTGATTTTAATTGGATTTCTTCTTATGGACACATTAAAGACAGCTTAATCACAAAGTATGGACACAAAATACAGGGATACATTGAGGTGGATGAAAACAAAAGAAAATGGAAACAGTTAAAAGTGGAGAAGGATAATGTATAGTCTGATGTTTCATCTTTACAGAATCAACTTTCTCTAATCCATATTAGTAATCAAAATCTTAAGGATGAACTCATCTGGAAAGATTCTTTTGATGGGGAATACTCAGTTAAATCAGGATACAATTCTTTCTTTGCCTCTATTGAAAGTGAAATTAAGTGGCATAAGTTGTGGATGCCAGAGCTAACCCCTAGAGTGAACTTCTTCTGGTGGCTCATCATTAAAGGCAAGATTCTGACTAATGACAACCTCATTAAGAAGGGATTCATCATGCCGAATAGATGTTGCATGTGTCAGAAAGAGGCAGAAGACATAAAACATTTATTTCTTCATTGTGAGTACGCTTCCAAAATTTGGCATCTTGTTTTTGCAAAATTTAATCAGAAATGGATCTTTCCCCTTACTTGTCTTCAGGCCTGGGAACAATGGGACTCTCCGTATAAGCATTGTGTGGTGAAGAGATTGTGGCAACTTGTTTTACCTCACACTATGTGGCGAGTTTGGAAGGCTCGTAATGATGGCATTTTCAGAAACACTAGAAAGGCATGTAATAAAATCTACAAGGAAATTATCATTGTTGTGCAGGATAATATTGCTAGATTTAAACCTCCTAAAAATAGACTTTACCCTGAGAAAGAAGAATACATTATGACTGATTGGAATATTGACACTGCCTTCAAAAAGAATAACAATGGTATGGATAGAACCACCGTCCGATGGACTAAGCCTCCCAATGCTTGGCATAAGTTAAATTTTGATGGGGCCTCAAAAGGAAATCCGGGAGACTCTGGAGGTGGAGGAGTCATCAGAGATCAAAGAGGTTGTTTTGTTGCTGCTTTTTCTAGGAAAATGGGTAGGCAAACTAATCATTACTCTGAAGCTCTTGCTGCTCTATGGGGAATAAGGCTAGCTAGGGATTGTAATATTCTGAATATTATAATTGAGGGTGATTCTCTGAACATCATCAATCTCTTAAACAAAAAGCAACACCCCAGCTGGTCAATTAGAGATTTCATTGTTGAAGCTACTGATATATGCAAGAGTTTTGAAAATGTTAAAATCACTCACACCTATCGGGAAGGCAATAGGGTCGCAGATGGTTTGGAAAAATTTGGAGTTACCAATACTTTTCAAACTTGGCTAAGGGGGACGTTCTGCCCATTCAAGTTAATAAAGACATAATCAATGATCTACATGGCCAAGAAAATCATCACTAACGGCTGTAATGTTGATGCTAATGAGTGGATTCTTAAGTACAAAATGATGACATCATATAAGATTTGTGTGATTGATGAGATTTGTGTGAACTGGACAACCATCATTTCTTGTCATAGGGAGAACGCCAAGGAGCGGGTCACTAATTACAAAGTATGGTCTAATAATTACATCTTCTTTCACGGAAGGGAAAGATTCAAAAACAAAGCTAAGTCTGCTACGCATAGTGCTAAAATCTTTACCGTTGAGAGCAGAATCACTGGAAAAATGGGGGTCACCATGCAAAACAGAGCCCACCCACAATCTAGTGTGGAAAGAGGATGTTGTGCTCTGGAACTACCTTCAAATTGGGGGTCTTGCGAATTTGATAGAAAGGATTCAAGGTTTTGATCAAGATATTTCTATTAAATTTGCACAGGGATGGAAGAATCGGGTTGTTAAATACAACAACATGGAGGTTGAGATCACGGAGGAGCTCATCGCCCAGATCACGGGACTCAGTCTTGATGGCACCAAATTCTTCAATAAGAAGGTAGACAGGGAGGTGGAGACAAAGAAATTCCTAGACGAAGGGGAAAATCTTGAGTTTGTGACAGCCGACATCAAGTTGGCTTCGATTCCTGAGCCTTTTGCTGAGCTCCAGGATGGTTGTTAGGTATGTAACTCTTGAAGGGAGATTTGTTACTATACCTCAAAAGCATTTGATATTTCTTAACCACTTTCGTAGAAATATAACCATCAGCTTCCCTCACTACTTGATAAACTCACTGGAGAAATCCATTAGGGAAGTGCAGAGCCATTCTAGGGCAGTCCCTCTGCATCAAGGGCTAATTCTTCTTATCCATCGTCACTGCTCAAACTATCCCCACGTGAATCCTACTCCACCCTCTTCCTCCATTCCTCCCCCTGCTCACACCACCTCCATTCCCCCTACTCGAAAGGAAGATTGAAACTGCTGCATCTAGCAAGAAAAGAAAGGGCATGAAAACTAAGATCCCTACTTCTCAGAGGGTTCTTAGAAGCCACAAAGACCTAGAGCTTGCTGAGAACCTCCTGCACATCAGCCAACCGATGGAGGAGCCTAAGGAGGAGGATTTGATGGTCAGAGTGGATAGGATGGAAAAGGAAATACAAGAGCTCAAAAGGGTTATCAAAAATATGGAAAAAGCTAAGGGAAAAGGAATACTACAAAATGATGATGAGGAGGGGGTTATTGCTGAAGTATTCAAGAAGTTACAGTCTTTGGATGGCAGAATGGGAAATGTAAAAATTCGTAATGACTGCATCCTATCTGCTCTTAAAAGTATTTATAATTTCATTGAACAACATGTTCATAGTGTTAGCCTAAGCGGGATTAATGAAGACATTTGGGGCCCCAAAGAGAAAAGGGATATGGCAATTGCTCAGGCGGATCTGAAAGACTCTTCTCAGGCCACTGACCATTGCTTTCTTTGTCTCGCTGCAAGTGATCAAAACCAAGATTGACAGGGCTATCAAGTAAGTAACGTGGTCTTTGTCTTTGTTGTTTACTTGTTGTGAAGTTCTTTGATAGTTGGTGGATCTGGAGCTATTTTTTGGTAGATATTCTATGATAGATATCTATTGTTTGCTTTTTGATCTCTTCTGCTATTTTTTGGATCATTGTACGTCTAGATCCTTTCTTCTAATTTGTTGTTTTATCTGGCTGATGAGCCCTCTGAGGTTGGTCATTTTCCCTTCTCTGGGTTGTTTCTCTCACTTCTGATATATGGCTTTTGAGCCCTTTTGTATATAGGGTATAGTCCCTTCAAAACTATTTTCCCTTAATAAGAAGAATAAAAAGAGATTATATGGAGTGGATGTTTGATTCCAAAATCGTGAGAGAGGATTATTTCATATTTTAGGAATCCATTTCATATGTATTTTTTTATTATCCTAAATCCATAGATTTTAATATAGTTGTAAAGATTCGAGTTTTAGGTGAAAACACAATCCAAAAAGCCTTTGTGATGCAGGATAATCTAGGTTCACAAGTATTCCTACATCACCCAAAAACATATAGTTTTACAAAATAAAGATTTGCACAATGCCAAACTAGTCCTAAGGCATATGTGAAAAGTTCCATTGTATTATCCATTTTAGGAAATATCTAGAAGCCTACGCAAAGCCATATAATATTAATGAGGCTATAGAATCTTTCCTAAGATATGCAACACTATGAATTCCAAACAAACTTATGCAATGCTAAGAAATAATATCAATTTCATATAAGCTTTTTCAAATCTGAATAATATTTTCCAATGCAAAACAAGCTTACCTAAAGTCATGATACACTATGAGATATACGAAACCCTATTAAGGCTGAAAAATACCACATATTAAAGCTGAAAAATACCACATTCCTATGGGACCACTCCAAAAATATTCAATGATGATATATATTAGATATAATTATTTATCAACATCAATATAATTAGAAGAGACTATATGTGGTCCTTGATCTATCTATCTTGGCTAAGGAAAAAAATGATTTGATTAAACTTAAGCTAATTGAGGGGAGCTTATGGAGATGATCAATTTCCCTAGGTGGTAACTCGGGAATATTATTTGGAGAGATTTTACTTATTGAATGTTTCTTTTTTTTTTTTCATTGGATCTCTATAAATTATATAATTAGAAGGGATCTGCAAAGTTTTAAATAAATCTTAACATGAGGCATTAAGTGATATGTAAACTCTTCAACTTTGGAATTATTCACAAAATCACAAATTAATCACGTTGTTTACTTTCTATTAGAAAATAACAGAGATAGCTAGTGAATGAATTACTATTGTGCTTAGAATCAACAATTGTAGTAAAGGAAAGAATATAAGCTCATAACACCAACAATTTTATCTTGGAAAACCTCTAATGGAGGAAAAACCAGTCGGGAAGGGCAATTGCTCTTTCTTCCCACTTCTATTGGCCAATTCAAATCAACAAGTACAAAATTTACAATAAATGAGAAGAGAAGTAGATAATATCTCAACACTTCCTTTCAGTTACTTGCTTTCTTTGTCCAACACTCCTTTCTTCTACAAGAATACAATTTCTAGCACCAAGACTTCTTTCTCACTTGCTCCCATGCTTTCATGATCTTCTACACTTCTATAATCATGTATTTATAACCTTTCTCATGTCCTCCCATGTACTAGAGAATGGGAAAGGTCATGAAGGAGAAGATAAATGAACATCCTTTCAAATTCAGAGGATGTTCGTTTCAAATTTTGTTTTTAATCCATAATGGACAGGACCACTGCCTGTGTAAACCGGGATCTTGGGACTCTTTTGCCTTGGTGGGTAGCGATTATGTAACCGCCACCTGCAAGGCGGCGGTCTGTTATTTTAATGCAGAACCTCTGTTTCATTATTTTCCTTCTTTGTGCTGACTATTTCTAATGAAGTAGAGTTATTTCGGATCCCTATGGATCACACCTCCCCTTCTTAGGAGGATTTTGGTCCCACAAAAGATTAGTGGGGGAGTATATGAGGGAAAAATTCCCTCACTTGATCCTTCGAGTACCACCGGGCATGCGTTGGTGTCTTTTTTTCGATCTAATCTACCAAGACTCTGTGGACCTCTTCTAGTCTCTCTAACCTTATCTTTGTAGCACTACATCCTCCTCTAATTCACCTCATGAGTCCAAGATGCAATCCTCAATGGAAGATAGCAACTATAGTTCTTCATCTTCATCTAGCATGGATGGCTCATATAGGTGTAAATTCTCACAATTTACTATAGAGTGCATCCTCATGAATGATGGTAAATCAAGTCGAAAATCATTTTCCCCAACCTGCTCCAATATGGTGAAGGGTCCATATCCTAGTGGCTTGAGATTTCGTGCTTGACCTTGTAGTCTCTCCTTAATCAAGTAAAGGTAAACTTTGTCTCCAACATGAATATTGTGTTCCCTCCTATGCTGATTGTGCCTAGCTTTTTACTTTGCTTAAGGATTTTCTAGCTGTTCTTTGACCTTGAGATGGATTTTCTGGATCCTCTCAATGAACTTATTGGCTTTAGTCACCTTTGTGTCTCGTGTATCCTCCTCATCCTGTTGTCTAACTGTTATGTGCAGTGGATTTGTAGGTATATATCCCAAGTATGCTTCAAATGGTGACTTCATAGTAGATGTGTGTCTTGCCCGATTATAGGAATGTTGAATGTAGGCTAAGGACTCATCCCAAGTCCTTGGGTGCTTCATGTTATACCCTCTGATCAACTCGTACCAAAGTCCTATTTACCACCTCTATTTTTCCATTTGTCTCGTGGATAGAATGGTGTGCTTCCCTATAACCTGGTATCTATCTTGTTCCACAAAGTAGTCCAAAACTTCCCCAAGAACTGGAATCCTGTTAAAGACAATAGACTTTGGAAAACCAAAATGCACCCATACATTAGAAAAGAAAATATCTATTGCCTCATGTGATTTTATAGTCTTTTTACATGCCATAAGAATACACATTTTATGAATCCATCCACAACAACATAGAGATAGTCATTTCCATGTTTAGACATAGGTAATCCTCCTACAAAATCCATAGAAATGTCCTCCCATGGATGAGTAGTCTTGGTAAATCCATTCACAAACCTTCCTTCTTAGTTTTAGGCTTGCTAGTACAACAAAGTTTACATCCATGAATAAATTTTGATACTTCTTCTTGTATGTTAGGCCAATATACATTACCTTTGCAAGTGGGCTAGGTCTTACCAACACCAAAATGTCTACTTTTGAGGTATGTGCTTCCCTCATCAATAGAATTCTTTCCTCTTTAGGCACACAAAGTTTCCCCATCGGTAGAGCAGCCCGTCCTTGAGATAAAAATCTTCAATCCATATCTATTCAGCCCTTGGGACTACAACTTCTGAAATATTACCCCAAAGTCTTTGTCTTGGGCATATGCTTCTCCATAAGATTCATTTTGAAGGGCTCGATCCGAGAGATAGTGGCCAAATAGGAGAACTTTTTCTATGTGGGTGGCCTAGACAACATGTCGCCACCAAATTTGTACTACCTTTCTTATATTTTATCACTAAATGGAACTCTTTGAAGAAACCCCATCCATTTCTAGTGCCTTCGCATGCTGCAATTTAGAATGTGCTTGCAAATACTTGGAGAGGTTTGTGGTCGTGTGTAAAATAGTTTCTTTACCCAACAAATAATGTTTCCATTTTTAATTGCTTGAACTAGTGCATACATTTATTTATCATATCTATTGAATATCCTTTAGCTCGCTGAAGTGAAGGTTTTAGAATGATAACATATGGGTTTACCTCCTTAAAGAAACACTACGCCCATAGCATAATCACCGACACTGTCTCTACTTCAAAATGCTACTACAAAATAGGAAGAGAAAGTACTGGATCATGAATAATATTGTATTTCAATAACTCAAAGTATTTTTCTTGTTCCTTACCCCAGTCAAAACCCTTACTCTTTACGGCCACTATGTGTAGAGGTGCTGCAATTACCGAGAAACCCGGAATGAACTTCCGCATGTATTGTACTACTCCCACAAAGATTCTAGTCTATGTGGCTCCTGTTGGTGTTGGAAAATTTGTGATGGCTTCCACCTTCTTTGGATCCACTCATAGCTCTCCTCCTCCAACCACGTGCCCAAGATAGACAAGTGATTGTTTGGAAAATTCACATTTCTTCATATTACAAAGCAGTTGTTTCTCCCTGAGAACTTGTAAGATTTGCTGCAAATGTGTTAGATGTTCTTCCCATGTGGCACTAAAAATCAAGATATCATCTAGGTATACAATGACACATGAATCTATGAAATCCTGTAATACATCATTCATCAATCTCATAAATGTAGTGGGTGCATTGCATAATCCAAAAGGAAGTACTAACCATTCATACAAACCCTGTTTTGTTTTGAAGGTAGTCTTCCATATATCCTCCTCCTTCATCCTGACTTGGTGATAACTTGACTTGAGATCCAACTTCATGAAAAATTTGGCATGCTGAAGCTAGTCCAAGAGATCATCTATATGGGGAAGTGGATATTGGTTCTTTATGGTGATCTTGTTCAAAGCACAGTAGTCGATGCACATTCTCCAAGAACCATCCTTCTTTGGCACCATCACAATAGGTGAACCGCATGGTGAGGTGCTCGGATGTAACACCCCTTGGTCTATTAGTTCTTGGAGTTGTTTCTTTACCTCAGTACTCTCCAACAAGGATTTCCTATACAACCCGATGTTCGGTAGAGGTGACTCTGGCAATAGTTGAATCTCATGCTCTACTTCCCATTTTGGTGGTAATCCACTAGGAGCCTGAAATACTTCCTGAAAATACTGAATAATACTATCCAAATCTTGTTTTCCTTGGTTAGAAATATTTGAAACTTCAACCCCATCTTGTTTATCCTTTAACAAAAGTAAACAAAATTGATTATGATTTGATTGAATAAGCCATTTTACTTGGTTAGCACTTATCATAGTAACCTGTGTCTTATTTGGTGTGCCCGAATGTTGTAGCTGATCCCATTATTGACCCATCTATACCAGTTTTCCCTTCTCATAAATATAACATCCCTAACATAGAATTAAGGACTCCTAAATACCACATCAAAAGCATCAAGTGGAATAACGTCAGCTTTAAAAACATCTATATATTGGGAATTTATCCCAAAATTGACCTTACATCTTCTTGTTACCTAAATTTCAACACCCTTCTTCACCCAACCCAAAGGATATGGGTGTGGATGCTCGTAAGTCTCAAGACCAAGATTCTTTACAACTGCCTCAGAAATCAAGTTAGATTGAGAACCGGTATCAACCAAAGCATTTACCTTAGTCCTCTTGATCTGGATTTTGATATGGAATAGTCTACTCATCTCCTCTTTGTTGTCCATGTTGGTGGCCATGCATCCAAGCCTTTCATCTACATCAGAGTCATCCTTGATTTCCACCTCCCTTCTATCTTTACAGTTGTCATGGACTTCTTAGAGTCCTTGGTTTGGATATTTGGATGTAACTCCGGATGTAACTTCCAACATGTAGCATTAGTATGACCATTGATATCACAATTCTTGCAATTAATTCTTGGTATCTTTACAAGTATTTAAAGTAGTGGCAGCTTGTTTACCTTTCCATTTCCACTTACTCTTGTTACTTGTTTGCCCATAATTCTATTTCTACTGATTTTTGACTACTTTACCCTTGGCTCTACTTCTCCTTGCTTTTCTCATCATCTATGTAGTATGCCTGTACACATGCTTCATTGAGATCCTTGGGCTTTGTGGAGATGACTTTTCTTCGAAGGTGAGTGTGAAGTCCTCCCAAGTATTTGGTCAGAATATTCTCATCCTCCAAATCCATGTTCAGCAACATGGCTTGCCTCTGAAACTCCGTAGTATAGTCCTACACACTTTGACCACTGCCTTGCCTAAAATACTGCCATTTAATCTTTTGGTCAGTTTTATGGCCAATAGGATAGAAGTTATCTCTAAGTAATTCCTTAAATTCTTGCCAAGACTTCACAATAGGATGCTTCTTCTTTTCACAAGTAGTTAGGTGAATTTCCCACAAAACTAGAGCATGTCCCTCCATTTTGAGACATGCAAAGGTGATCCTTTATGCCTCAGTGACATTATGGATGCTAAAATAGACTTCTAACTGTTTCAACCATTTATCTAGTAATTTTGCATCTACTTTTCCTTCAAAGCTTTTGATTTCAACTTTAGTCTAAACTTTAAAAGGAGTATGTTTAGATTTTACCTTTTCTCTTATGTTAGAAGTCTCTTCTTCATGCTCTTCCCCACAATCTTCCTCATGGTGGCTCTTGCCTATACAAATTTTTTTGGCTAAGCCTCAAACCACCGAGTCCATGGAGTCTTTCTTAATGGAAGCTATCTTCTATAAATTTGCAAGTACCTCTTGCATTCTAAACATCCTATCCATCATGGTCTCCAGCATTATAGTGCCCACTTCCCTTTGGCACCTTTTATTACTAATCATGATATCTTGTAGACTATATGATAGACGCGTTTTAATATTTTTGATTTAGTATGGTGTTAGATGTCAGATCCTGGATTATTGTTGAATCTGATTATATATAATGCATGGTGATTATTAGAGACACTCACATGTGGATGATGATATACTATTGACATGGATATTTTATGGATGTCGTCGGATATGTGATTTTGGATATTATGAATAGATCTAGAAAATGAATATTTTATGATGTTGATATAGTTGTTGATTAAAAATGCAAATGATGTAGTTGTTACTTCGATGATTGTTGTGATTTATTATATAGTTGATTTTGTGATTTTATTTGTATCATATTGGATGTTCTGATATGGCCACGAGGCCGAAGGAGGTATTTGTATTTTTCAAGTTAAATATATCACAAAAAAACATCGAGGGATCGGAGACCAATCAAAATGGAATTCTAGGTGAATTCAACACGATCACCATGGAAACTTGTTTTATTGTGTTGTGTGTTGTTTTGTTAGAGATTCCCATGGGGGGAATCATCTTTCTATGTGACCATGGATTGTGTATTTGATAATTATGGTTAATGTTTATTTATTGTTGTATGTATTTTATTTGTAATGTGTTCTCTTATTTTAATTAATTAATTATGATAGATTAATGCAAGAGATCATATGTTTAAGGTTTAATTAAATCAATTCGGATATGGGAATTAATTATTAGAGTTGTGGGTTGTTTGTAATTAATTTGTAAGAGATGTGTAAGATGTGTAAGAGCTTGTGTAAGTCAGATTTTGGAGTAAGAAATACTCCACCTCCATGGAAATTCGAATTTGACCTTGGGGTTGTTTTGGAGGCTTGTGGGACGAATAAAACTTGTCCCATGCCTCTAAATTTATGTTACCAACCATACTTATGGTTGGGGAAGTGATTTGTGACCTTTTTATAATGCATTTTATCCATCTTGTGCATGTTTTTAATTGCACTTTCTTACATTTTAATTTAATGGCTATCCCTTGAGGTGTGGGCTGTTTTGGAGTGTGCAAGTAACTTGTCATTCTTCACCCACCTCTTTATTAAGCCTTGGAGTTTGGATTTTGTCTTTTGTGTTGATTTGAGAGGATGTGTGATGTGGCATCCTACATGGATCCACATCATCCTCTTCTTTCCCCCTTCTATATATTTCAAACTCTCTTCTTGTTTTGGGGGTTGTTGAAACATTTTGCATGCATCCTTGGGCACATTTTTCCTGTGATTGGAGCTCTTACTTTGGAGAAGCTTTGGTGAATATTGTTGCTTGGGTTTTGAACCTCTTTGCATTCATCCTTGGGGAGATTTTTCTATGATTAGAGCTCTTGTTGATTTGGAGGAAATTGGAGAGCATTTGATACTTTGGCACCGCTATTTTGGGACTGTATTTTTGACATTCAAAGCTTGTTATGTGGAGAAAATCCTTCCATGGAGAGGTAGGAGTTTATTCCTTCTTTTATTGTTGTTATTTTCTTGTTGAGTTGTGTGTATGGAGAATGTTTTATTACTTTTGTTGGCTGGTTGGGTAGACTGCCTTAGGGAAGGTGTAGGAGAAGGCTATGGGGAATCCATGTGGGGGGCGCATAAGGAAATGCCATGGGCATAAGAATCTTGTGGAGGGAGTTTTGGTTTGGGATCCACCATGGAAAAGAAATATCTTGCATTTCTTACTTATGGGGGCATAAGGGAAAATTTGTGGTGGGGGGCATAAGGAGGGGTTGGGAGGCATAAGTTTAATGGGATATGATATGTTATATTGGCGGTATGATTATAGGTGGATGCCCAATTCCCAATTGGAGGCCTAAGTAGCTTCCCCATAGTCCTTGCTCCTTTGGCTTACAAGATCAAGCTTGAGTTCTTCTTTGAAATGTTTTTAAATGTAGTTTTGAATCTGTTGTTTACTTTTGGTGTTGCATTGTATTTTAAAAATAAATGTGTGTATGAAAGAATCTTTGTGTTGTGGAAGCCGGTTGTTGCCATGGGTGAATTTCACCTTTTATTGTATCTTGATTGGGGATCGAGGGCCAATGATGAAGGAATGCTTCTCCTTTCATTGGATGTCTTGGTTGGGTGGAGAGCATTGCCTTTCCCCCTCTTTGTTGTGATCAATTTGGAGAAAAAGAAATGGAGCATGTTGCTGTTTTGGAGCCAAAGAAATGTACAGTTTGATAGTCCCTTCTTGTTAGCAAGTTTATTGTATTCCTTCCCACTTTGAAGTGGATGATTTGTATAATTATTGTAAATGAGAAGTTGCTTGTATTGATGAGGAAAGTTTGAAAGTGAAATGTGAAATGTAAAGAGTTATATTCCATTCTCTGTTTTGAAAAGGAATGTGAAAGAATGTTACATGTATTGTATATTGTATTTTGAAGTTAAAAGAAAGGAATAAGTTGTAAAGTTGTTTTTAGAAATCAATAAAGGAATACTCTACTTTCTCAAACTCACATTGTTGCTTTGGAACTGAATTACTATTGTAAATGTAATCTCTATTTAATTGCAAGATGAAGAAACACGAAGGTGGAAATTATATTGTATGGTTTCTCTTTAAAATATATTAAATTTAAAATCAGAACTCGTTAGTTAACATGGAAATGATTTTTTTAGAATAAACTAAATGTAATGGATTAGTTTAGGTATTAAATACCATACCTATATGAAAAAACTGATAAATAACTCTAAAGAAACTGATCACTGACATTGTGTATAATTTTAAACCAGCAAAAAGGAATGCAATCAAATTATACAGTTCAGACCTGCACTTAGTAATCAACTTAAAAATGTTACAAATTAGTATGCTAAGATGTTAAGGAATTCAAATTGACAAAGGAAACTTAAGAAGATAAAGTGTACATTGCAAAATTGAGCTTAATCTCTTCCTCAACCATTTCTGTCATTTGTTGGAAAAATTCAATTTTGAATCAATTGAACAAATCAACTTCTCTAAAACACTCTAAACCCTCCTTAGACCAATCCTCCATGTCTATTTGACATGTTTAGTGAAGGAGGAGATCTAATTTAACCAAATTGAGAAGTTGAAAATTGCCAGTTCACTAATTATAAGCCTGCAGATATTTTTTGCAAAATTGACAATTAAAAACTTATCAAAAAATAAAATTTTTATTTCCTATGCAAAGAGGGCATTGAGATCTTTCCAAAAAGTCCTCGTTTTCCCAAACTGAGCTTTCTAGCTCAAGTTATGGCACTTTGAAGTTTTTGTGCCTTGGCGGGAAAATATGGAAAAATTTTCCTTAGCGGAGCTGCTGACCCAAAAATTTCCTGTCATTTTGGCCTTAGAAAAGATTTTGAAAAAATTTGGTTTGGGAAAATTTTTCCATTTTCCTCCACCGGCCCACAGCCAATCATAGGGCGTCATGTGTCCTCTTAGAGCTACGGCAGGCGTGACCTCCTTTTAACCCTTAGCCCTTTTGAAAATTTTTTTGGGAAAATTTTCCATTTTTGCCCCAGCTGCCCACAACCAATGAGAAGGTGCCATGTGGCACCTTGGGGGTGGCAGTGAGGGAGGAGGACCCCTTTAATTTATTTGGTTTTTGGCCTTGGGAAAATTTTAACAAAATTCCCCACAACCCCGCACCACTGCCCCCTCTTCAGGCTTTTCTTCTTTCGCGGGCACACGGACCCACGTGTCCCTTTCTCCCTTTTTGTCCTCCTTCGGTGTAATTACCAAAATTATCCCACCACTCCACCCTCCCCTCTCCTTCATCTCCGGTGGCTCATTGAGCACCACATGTCCTCGAACAAAACCCCAGTGCATGGGCGCCGTTGACTTTGTCGGGTGTAATGTGCTAAATCCTTCTACCGTTTCACCCTTCCATGTTCCCGATGTTTTCTCGTGAGGCCGCCACGTGTCCTTGGAGGACCCACAGAGGCACGGGTGTAATTGGAATTTTTTTCCCATGTAATGGAAAAGTTTCTAAAGCCACCCCACAACTCGCTAACCTGCCAAAGGGGATTTCACCCCTGCATGACAGGTGTCCCATTGGGAAAAATTTGACCCCAGAACTCCGCCCGGTCATATCTTGAGTTCTAAAAGGAGTTAGGAGGACTTATTTATATCACCAGAAAGGTGAGAAAATTTCCTATCCATTGGGGATGATTTGGGGAAATTTTGGAAGCATTAAGTATGAGAAAATTCAAGTTGAAACTCTGATCCTGTTAGAGAGTTGGGTATGGGGGAAAATTTCTCCGTGAACTTAATTGAAACTTCTAACCATAAAATTTGAACTATGTGACCCTGATAATTGTTATTAAATGGAAAGTATGTCTCAGTTAAATTGAATTGTTCGGGAACCTATTAGTGGAAACTGTTGCATGACAACTTGGGGGTAGACAATCCCAATCAAGTGCTGGGAGTGGGTAAGTGAGGCCTTGCTCTGTTGACTCTATTTATGTGTTCTTTTCCTCACTAAAATTTAACCTTGTCCTTGTCTTTGATCTAGTGGAAATTAAATACCTTGGGTATTTAATTGTTTTGGGTCCCTTAACCCTAAAATTTTAATCAGGTAATATTTAGCTAAAATGTCAATGTAATTAGTAATTAAATTAATCCCTAGAGATATTTGAGCTAGGGTGGACTTATTGCACTTGATGCTCTATAATGAGAAATTAGTAATTATTATGATGGGAAAAGTTATCAATTAAATTTAATTGTCTTCAAGAATTTGGTCGTTAACTTCTAATAAAAAAAAAATATTCCATAATTTTCTAACTAAACCTAGGTTGTTCATGGTTCTCAAGTGGGTTGTTTTAATTGGGCATCACAAGCATCTTGATTATATGGACCAAGTTCTCTTCCTCCATTTCTCCTGAATTCTTTGTTTCCACTTCTTTGTAGAAATCTCTAGATCACAAGGTAAAGCTTCATCACCTTTAGATTTTGTCACTATCATATAAATTCAAGAATGAAATACCACAATCCACGGATACTTGTTAGCTACGATACCAAAATGATCTGTAAACTCTTCAACTTTGGAATTATTCACAAAATCACAAATTAATCACTGCTGTTTAATTTCTATTAGAAAATAACAGAGATAGCTAGTGAATGAATTACTATTGTGCTTAGAATAAACAATTGTAGTAAAGGAAAGAATATAAGCTCATAACACCAACAATTTTATCTTGGAAAACCTCCAATGGAGGTAAAACTAGTCAGGAAGGGAAATTGCTCTTTCTTCCCACTTCTATTGGCCAATTCAAATCAATAGGTACAAAATTTACAATAAGTAAGAAAGAGAAGTAAATAATATCTCAACACTTACTTTCAGTTATTTTTTTCTTTGTCCAACACTCGTTCCTTCTACAAGAATACAATTTCTAGCACCAAGACTTCTTGCTCACTTTCTCCCATGCTTCGATGATCTTCTACACTTCTACAATCATGTATTTATAGCCTTTCTCATGTCCTCCTGTGCACTGGAGAATGGGAAAGGTCATGAAGGAGAAGAGAAATAAACATCCTTTCAAATTTAGAGGCTGTTCATTTCAAATTTTGTTTTCTATCTGTAATGGCTAGGATCGCCGCCTGCACTGTGCACCAAAGGTGGTCCGGGACCACTTTGCCTAACTAGGCTGGTGGCGGCTTCAGAACTACCGTCTGCCGCGGGCGGTGGTCCTGTTACTTAACAGACATAACCTTTGTTTCATTGTTTTCCTTCTTTGTCTTTGACTTGTTTATGATGAAGTAGAGTTATTTGGATCCCTATGGATCATTGAGATCTAATCCTTCAAGAGTAATTAAAATATAAATAAGATAATTATCCTTAAGAGTGCGAGCCAAGTGTGGCTTTGTAGAAGATTCACATACTATATTAGCTTAAGACAAGTCTAGAATAATAATGTTTAGAATAATTATTGTATAATATTACCATAATAATTTAATTGGATGGTTGATTTATTGTTCTTAAGTTTGTAATCTTTCCTTATATTTAACAATGATGTTTTTTTGTTTTTTTGTTTTGTTTTGTCGAGATCTTACTTTAGTGAGGTCTAACTATGAAAAGTGATTACGTGTATAATATTTACCTTCACTTGGAAAATCTAATTATAAATTCAGAATTTTTATTCATGCCACTTCTAAGGAATCCACACAAAGGTCCATTTCCTTAATCATTTTATAGAATCCATGGAAGCCCATATAAAGTCGTGTAATACTAATAATACCATGGAATATTAACTATTAGAGGAATTCTCATAGATTTTAGTCATAATATAATTATAGTGTTGAGTCATTATGCCAAATTCTATAGTATATCATTACATTTAATAAAGTAATTTTGTTGTTTTCATGTGTTAACTGTATGTCATGCTTGAGATCTTTCTTTGGTGAGGTATAGCTTTGAAAATGCTTTTATTGTGCAAGTTATCCATTTAATTGGGATATTTGATCATGATTTCATTAATTTGGTATCAAATAAATGATTTGGAAGTTCTACTAAATATATTAGTATAAATCTCAATTTGGGTTGTGTGAGTAATGTTAGCATTTTTTACATTCCATACTAGGGTATGGGTAGGAACATGTGATGTCACAAAATATTTTTGTTAAGATATCATCAAGAAAATATGACACACGGAGTTAAAAGAGTGAAAATACTTATAGTCTTGGATGATTTATTAGAGGAATATGATCCCATTTTGAGGCCATGGAAACCCAAAAAATATAGAGAAGTTACCATTAATAAATATTAAAATGACTAGAAATGTGAAGTGAGAGCACTTGCAAATTAATATGATGTAGTAGAGAATGTAGATAAGAAAGATTATTGATTCTTGTGCATAATTATGAGGACTAGAAGTAAGCTAGAAATATAAGTTCTATCATATTCTTATAACTTATATATGAAATATATTATATATTGGGTCATGTGAATGGAGAGATACTTCAAGTATGAAGGAATGAAATATATTTAAAAGGGAGATTTGTGAGTTCTAAATTTAAGGGACACAAATTTTTTATGTTGGGATCATAAGTAAACCAAGAGAGTTCAAAGATGAAAGGATAAGATAAATAAGTAGGATCAAATGGCGAAATTTTTAAAGAATAATTTCGTATATGTATATTACTAGTCCCATTTGTTCATGAAATTGTAGTATTTATATTAGAAGGAATTGATGGTAAATAATAGTAATGAGTTACATCATCTCAACATCAAAGCTAGACATGTGGAGGATGATTTTAATAAAATCTCAAGGTATGTTAATGGATTACACATTTCAATTAAGGATTAAATTAGTATGATTAGGATGAGATCTATAGAGAAATTCTATTAGTTTATTAAAGGCATAGGAGAAGTTGTCATGTAGACAATAAATAAAATCACAAGAAAAATTAAAATTCCCACACGTAGGTTAAAATTTACATAGTGATGTACATATTCATGTGCATTAGAGAGATAAAATCACCTAACATGGAAATATTCAAATTTAGAGAGTTTAAGGTAGATATTCATCTAGAGTAAGAGGATGTAATAGAGGAAGAAGATTCAATGAAACCTATTTCCATTACGAGGAGACTAGACATTGTACATTTGAGTGTCAACAAGATACATATGTTTTATAATATAGGAGGAATGATGCTAGATATCAAATTTATTATCATGTGGATGTAGAAATCCATCCGTCGAAAAGTATCATAGAAGTACCAGAATGAGGAGAAGTACTCATCATGAAGAGGTTATTGCTGAAACCTATGAATGAAGAGAATGTGTCCACATAGATAAATAATATGTTTAGAACCATTTAAAAATCTATAGGTAAGTGTATTAAGGTCATTTTTGATAGTAATAGAAATAATAATTTTGTTTCTAATGACATGGTTAAGAAAATTGGTCTAAAGATAATTGCACATTGAACCAATATAAGGTGTCACACTTATTGAAGGGTCATTAATTATTTGTAAATTAGAAATAAAAACTATGTATCAAGATAAACATATATGCAGATAGAGTTCTATGTGACGTAATTCACATGGAAAAATACCATTATTTTTAGGGTGACCTTGGTAGTGTTACAAACAAATGTTTCATGATGGTTGGGCAAACACCTACAAATTGGTGAAATATGGATGTAGGTACAATTTTAAGCCCTAGTTTAAGGACTTTAATGTAGACATTGAGAGAATTCTACATGTATTACTAGTTTTGTTAATGAGGTTTTTAAACACTATGAAGGGGAATGCTTTTCATTCATTCCAAATATCATGTAGAAAACAACGGAATGAAAAGTTATAAAAATGTAGAAGATCCTATAAAAGGTGAAAGAGATGGTAGGTATGCATGCACATATCATGAAAAATGATATTTTGAGTATCTTAACACCCACATGTAGTATCAATCATTAGATAGAATTGATACCAAGGGATATTTTAACAAAAAATATACATTTAGATTAACATCTACAAATATTGAGGAGATAAGGAAGAAATTACAAATGTTAGTTGAGAAAGGGATGATTAATGAATCTCTTAGCCTATAAGTACTAACCATGATATTTCTACAAAATAAATAAGGATAATGGATAATGTGTACTAATTCTAGATCCAATAAAATGTTTAATATCAAGTATATATTTCCATTTTCATGCATGGATGATTTGATGGTCTATTTAAGAGGATAAAAATACTCCACAAAATTGATTTGAAGAGTAGATGCCACCATATTATACTTATATAAGGAGATGAGTGGAAATATTCTTTTAAAATGAAAGATTAATTATATGAGTAATTGGTCATTCCATTTGGGTTAAACAATGCACCAAGAACATTAATGAAACTAGTGAGAAAAGGGTTGAATCCTTTTCAAAGTAAT
This sequence comes from Taxus wallichiana var. yunnanensis, assembly GCA_018340775.1. Lineage (NCBI taxonomy): Eukaryota > Viridiplantae > Streptophyta > Pinopsida > Cupressales > Taxaceae > Taxus > Taxus wallichiana. The sequence goes on from CM031234.1 coordinate 41,304,306, forward strand.
TTGTTAATTTTTAAATATAGGTTCCATTTTGATTTTTATAAAAATGCATGAAGATAACTTACTCCATTATAAAGTGTTATAGTATGTAAGAGAGGAGATGTTCCTAGTAAATTTGGAAAATATAAGTTTCATGTGGGAGGAGTTAGTATCTTATAATTTTTCATATCTCAAGTAGGGTTGAGGTTTTATCCTAAGAAGTTATGAGCTATAGTTTATTTTTTTCATTACTAAAGAGTTTCACAAAGGCTCAGATCTTCCATGGAATTGTGAGATTGTGTAGGAAGTTCATTAAATGATTTAGAGATATTTTAATAATGATAAAAAGGTCATGTAGGAAGATAAGAATGATTTTTTAGACTACATATGTAGAATATATGCATTCCATAATTCAAAGAAGAAGCTCACATAACAACTTGTATTGTCCTTTCTTGATTTTAATAAGTTATTTCAAGTTGATTACAATGCTAGTGGGGTAGTGGTTAGAGTTGTGACGAGTCAAAAGGGAAGACCCATCACTTATTTTAATGAGAAAATAAATGACACAATAATAAGATATTCTTTTTATGACCAATAGTTTTATACTATTATCTAAGATTTAAAGAAATGAACTGTTTATTTCCCAAGGATTTTTATTGTACACAGATCGCCATGCATTTAAATTCATCAATAGCTAGGGAATTTTAATCAAAGAAATATGAAATGAGTTGAATTACTACTATGATAATAATTTGTCTTGAAGAATAAAGGGAAAAAGTAAAATATATTTGTAGAAACACAGATCATAATATGCATCCTATTGGCTAACATGTGGATATGAGTAGTTGATCTCGTAAAGCTTCGACTTGGAATTTCATAAATAAAAATTTTACATTGTTGTTCTAATTTCAAATAGAAAATGAGAGAATTGAGCTAGTGATTAATTATTGTATGATTTAGAACCAAAATTTGTAGAGCGAGAAAAGGAATTAAGAACTCAACACAAAGATTTTTATCTTAGAAACCCCTTGTGAGGGAAAACTAGTCGGGAAGGGAAATTGCTCTTTCTTCCCACTTATGTATTGGAAAATAATCCAAGAATAAAAATTACAATAAATAGAAAAATAGATAACACAGTCAAACTCTCCTTTCATATGCTTGCTTTTTCTGTTCTCAACCCCTTGCTTCTACAAACTCAATTCCATCACTAAATATATTTTCTCACTTACTCCCATGAATCCAAATTTCTGTTGATGATAAAATCCTTTACTTCTCCTAAATATTTATAGCCTCTCCCATGTCCTCCCATAAAGCTGGAGGATGGGATAGGTCATGGTAGGGAAGGGACAAAGTCGGACAATCAAAATCCATGTTTGTGCATGCTTCATTTTTATTTTTCTATCAAAAGAGACAAGACCACTTCCGATGTAGATCGACGATCGTAGGACCTCCACCCTAGCTAGGTGGTGGTTATAGGATATTCTCCACGAAGGGTGGTGGTTTTGTAACTCACGCTCTGTGCGAGTGGCAATTCTGTTAAAATGCCAACAAAACATCCTTTTCTCATTTTTTTCCTTTTAGCGCTAGATTATCTGATGAGGTAGAGTGATTTTGGATCCTTATGGATCATACCTCCCCTACTTAAGAGGATTTTGTTCCCACAAAATCTTAGTGGGGGAGTAGATGAGAAAATATTTCCCTCACTTGCTCCTACGAGTACCACCGGACCTTCCTTGGTGTCTTTCCTTTCAATCCAACTGCCAAGACTCCTGTGGACCTCACCTCTTCTCTCTAACCTTCGCTACAGCACTAAGTCCTCCTCTAATCCACATCATGAGTCTAAGACACAATTTTCTATGGAAGGTAGTAACTATAATCCTGCATCTTCATCAAACATAGATGGCTCATATAGGTACAAGTTATCACAATTCACTATTGAGTACATCCACATAAATGGTGGTAAATCAAGCCAAAAATATTTTCTCTATCCCTGCTCTAATATGGTGAATGATCCATATCATTGAGGATTGAGGTTACGTGCTTGGCCTTGTAGTTTCTCCTTACTCAAATAAAGCCAAACTATGTCTCAAACATGAAGCTTATGCTCTCTCCTGTGCTTTGGTTGTGCCTAGCTTTGTAATTGCCTTGGGATTTCTCTAACTATTATTTGACTTTGAGATGGATTTTTCAGATCCTCCCAATGAATTTATTTTCTCTAGTCACCTTTGTGTCTCATGTCTCCATCTCATGCTATTGTCTAGCTGATATGTCCATTGGATTTGTAGTTAGATACCCAAAACATGCTTCAAATGGTGACTTCATGGTGGATGTGTGTGCGATCGGTTGTAGGAAAGTTGAATATAGGCTAAGGACTCATCCCAAGTCCTTAGATATTTGCTATTATACCCTTTGATCAGTTACACTAAAGTCTTGTTTACAACTTTTTTTGTCCATTAGTTTGTGGATGGAAGATTACACTCTTACGTAACTTAATGTCCATATTTCCCCACAAAGTAGTCCAAATTTTCCCCATGAACCTATGATCCCTATTAGAAATAATATACTTTAGCAAGCCAAAATACACCCATACATTAGTATAGAAAATATCTTTTGCCTCATGTGATTTTACCATCTTTTTACATGCCATAAGAATACACATCTTACTAAATCTATCAATGACAACATAGAGATAGTCATGGACATGTTTAGACATAGGTAATATTCCTACAAAATCTATATAAATGTCCTCCCATGAATGAGTAGGGGCCGATAAAGGCATATACAAACCATCCTTCCTAGTCTTGGGCTTGCTAGTACAAAAATTTTTACATCCACGAATAAATTTTGATACTTATTCTTGCATATTGTGCCAATACACGTACCTTGGCAAGTGGGCTGGGTCTTACTAACAATGAAATGTCCTGCTACTTTTGAGTTATGTTCTTCTCTCATCAATAGAAGTTGTTATTATTTTGGCACACAAAGTTTCCCCCATTGGTAGAGAATCCCATCCTTGAGATAATGAGTCTTTAATACCCATCCTTTCAGCCCCTTGGGATTGCAACTATTGAAATGTCACCCCAAAGTATCTATCTTGGGTGTGTGCCTCTCTGTAAGCTTCTTTCATGAAGGGCTTGATCGATAGATAGTGGCCAAGAAGGATATTTTATCTTGTGTGGGTGGCCTAGACAACATATATGCCACTAGGTTTGTACTATCCTTCTTGTGTTTGATCACTAGATGGAACTACTATAGGAACCCCATCCATATGTAGTGTTTTTCTTGCTACAATTTAGACTATGATTGTAAATACTAGAGAGGTTTGTCGTCATTGTGCACAATAGTTTATTTAGCGAACAAATGATGTTTCCATTTATTAATGGAATGAACTAGTGCATACATTTATTTATCATATACTGAATATTTTCTAACTTCGAAGTAATAGTTTACCTCTCTGTAGTAACACTACTCCCATAGTATAATCATTGACATCTATCTCCACTTCAAAGGGTTGCTGTAAATTAGAAGAGAAAGAATTGAAGCATGAATGATTCGTGTACTTTAATAATTCAAATGCTTTATCTTGTTCCTTACCCAGTTGAAACCCTTACTCTTTGTGGCCACTTGTGTGTAGAGGTGTTGCAATAGTGGATAAGCCTAGAATGAACTTCCTCATGTCTTTATCTTGCTCCCAAAATCCTAGTCACCATGGCTCTCATTGGTGTTGGGTTGTTGGTGATGGATTCCAACTTCTTTGGATCCACTCGTAGCTCTCCTCCTCTAACCACGTGCCAAATATAGATAAGGGACTATTTTGAAAACTCACACTTCTTGATGTTGCATATCAGTTGTTTCTCTTTGAGAACTTACAAGACTTACTATGCAAATGTGTTAGATGTTCCTCCCACATGGAACTAAAAATCAAAATATCACCCAGATAAACAATGACACATGAATCTAATAAATCCCACAATACATCATTCATCAATCTCATAAATGTAGTGGGTGTGTGTTACATAAACCAAATGGAAGTACTAACCACTCATAAAAACTTATTTTGTTTTGAATCCAGTCTTCCATACATCCTCCTCCTTGATTCGAATTGGTGATAACCAGACTTAAGATCCAACTTCTTGAATAATTTGGCATGTTGAAGTGGGTCCAAGAGGTCATCTATGTGGGGAGTGGATATCTATTCTTAATGGTGATCTTATTCCAAGCATGATAGTCGATTCACAAGGTATCAAGAGGCATATTTATTTGGCACCATCATAGTAGACGAACTGCATGGTGATGTGCTCGGCCGTATCATACCTTGGTCTAATATCTCTTTGAGTTATTTATATACCTCATTAGTCTCTAACAAGGACTTCTGTACAATACAATGTTCAAGAGAGGGGAATCTTGTAATAGCTAAATCTCATGTTCTACCTCCCATTTTGGTGGTAACCCATTGGGAACCTGAAAAAATTCATGAAAAGACTAAATAATATTATCCAAATCCTTCATCCTTTGGTTATAAATTTCTGAAACTTCTACCCCATATTGTTTATCCTTCAACAAAAGTAAACAAAACTGATTATGATTTTCCTGAATAAGTCATTTTTCTTGGTTAGCACTCACCATAGTAAGCCGTGACTTACACTAGTGTGCTTGAATGTTTTATTTGATCCCATCCTTGACCCATATATATAATTTTCCCCTTCTCATGAATATAGCATCCACGATATACAAGTAAGGACTTGAAAACAACATCAAAAGCATCAAGGGAATTACATCAATATACTTGGAATTTATCCCAAATTTGAACCTACATCTCTTGGTTACTTGAATTTATACACCCTTCTTCACCCACCCTAGAGGATATGGATGTGGGTGCTCATAGGTTTCAAGACCAAGATTCTTTACATATGCTTCACAAATAAAGTTATATTGAGAACCGGTATCAACTAGAGTATTTACCTTAGTTCTCTTGATCGAGGTTTTGATCCGGATTAGTCTACTCATCACCTCTTCTTAGCTATCCATATTGGTGGCCGTGCATCCAAGCATCTCATCTACATCCGAGTCATCCTCTATCTTCACCTCCCCTTTTTCTTCACAAATGTCATGGATTTCTTTGAGTCCTTGGTCCGGTTCTTCGATGTAACTCCGGATGTAACTTCCAACATGTAGCATCAATATAACCATTGATATCAAAATTATTGCAAAAATTCTTTGGATATTTACAAGTATTCAAAGCAATGGCAGCTTGTTTAGCTTTTCCTTTCCACTTACCTTTGCCACGCGTTTGACCTTGCTCTTTATTTTCCATATTTGTTAAATTTTTTTTTGGCTTCGGCTCTACTTCTCCTTGCTTCTTCTCATCATCTATGTAGTACACTTGAACTCATGCCTCATTGAGATATCTAGACTTTGTGGAGATGACCTTCCTCTGAAGGTGAGTGCTAATTCCTCCTAAGTATTTGGTCGAGTGTCCTCATCCTACAAGTCCATATTTAATAGCATATCTTTGCCTCCATAACTTCATAATATATTCTTGCACACTTTGACCACTGCCCTGTCTAAAATACTACCATTTGATCATCTGGTCAGTTTTATGGCCAATAGGATAAAAATTAGCTCTAAGTAATTCCTTAAAGCCCTCCCAAGTACTGATAATTAGACATTTCTTCTTTTCACAAGTGGCTAAGTGGGTTTCTCATCAAACCAGAGCATGACCTTCCATTTTGAGACATGCAAAGGTAATCCTTTATGTCTACATAACATTATGTACACTAAAGTAGACTTCTAACTATTTTAACCGCTTATCTAATAGCTTTGTATCTACTTTTCCTTCAAAGATCTTAATTTTAACCTTAGTTTCAACTTTGAAAGGAGCATGATTAGATTTTATTTTCCCAATTAGAGTCTCTTCTTCACACTCTTCTACATTTACCTCTATGTAGATCTTCCTATGCCAAATTTTTTGGCCAAAGCTCAAACCACTAAGTCCATATCATCATGCTTAACAAAAGCCATATTTTGCAAACGAGAGTTCTTATTGATGTCTATACAATCTCCCCATCATGGTCTATAGCATCTCGACTCTATAAATCAATTTTTCTTCCTCCATTTGTCCTTGGATTCTCTACTTCCACTTATTTGTAGAAATGTCTAGATCGCAAGGTAAATATTCTTTTCCTGTAGACCTTTTCTTGTCATAAAAACCAAAAAATGAATATCACAAGATCTTGGATACTTGTTAGCTCGATACCAAAATGATTTGTAAAGATTCAACTTTGGAATTTCACAAATCACAATTTTATGTTGTTGTTCTACTTTCAATTAGAAAATGACAGAATTGAGCTAGTGATTAATTCATGTATGCTTTATAGACAAAATCTATAGAGTAGGAAAATAAATTAAGAAATAAACACCGATTTTTTTATCCTGGAAACCCCTTGTGAGGGAAAATCAGTTGAGAAGGGAAATTTCTCTTTCTTTCCACTTATGTATTGGCCAATAATTCAAGAATACATATTACAATAAGTAGAAAATAAGATGACACTTTGTCAAACTCGCTTTCTATGATTTATGTTGGTGAGAAAATTTTTTAGGTGGAAAAAATTGTGGATTTCTCACCAACACTCTGAGAATCTAAGTCCCTCTACTTAACTAGTGTAAGTGTCATATATAAATGTGTGAGTAATGGTGAAATTTCCTAGTGGCCTTGTGGTCGGGGATCAACAGGGCCACTCCATGCACCCTTCATACAAGCTAGAAATATCTTATTAGGGAAGAATTTGTCTCAAGAGTGGGAAAGGGGAGTGAGAAAAGAGGTAGGATAACTAATGTGGCATGTAGAAAATTAGATTCCTGGACACACTAGTTAGAAATTTCATCACATGAACTAAAATTAGGAAGAAACAATACCTGCAAACAACAACAAGGCCAATTAGAATTTATTTAAAACAAAGTATCAGTAAACCCCCTGGTAAAAAAAGACTCAAAACTCTCTTGTATTGATTGTTAAGAAGAAATTGTACATAGTATGAGAATGAAAGACATTGAGAATAGGGGAAAAGTGGCTAGATCTTTTCACTCACAAGTGAGAAAAATATCTCTCATGAACTTACAAGAATACAATAAGATAGAAGAATTTTAGAATTCGAACCACTTGGAATGAAGATCTCATTACAATTTATAGTGCTAAACTTGAATCCTCATCTTCCTGATGCTCTTTCATATTCCTCATTTTGACTTTAGACTATTCATATTCCTATTCAAATATTAAGTCCCTTTTATAAAAATAAGGTGACTTAAATTTTACATCATGTCTCTAAAGTCACTTTAAGACATATCAAAAAGTGCAAACCCTCAACGCAAAATTAGAACATAGAGGAGAGAGAATGTTGGGGGAAGAAGGAGGAGGAAAAGAAAGGATGTCTCCCCTGATGAAGTCTACAGATCCTTGTTGATTGAAAAATCAAGTACAATGAGACTTTGAATCTTTGAAATCCTTACACCTTGAGAAACTCCTTCAAATTAGCTCATGAATGCTTTCCAAGTTGAATGAATTGTTCCTGATGACCACAACTCCCATCTTGCGTATGATATACCTGTGACCCAAACTATGTAGTGAGTGTCAAAAACATTATCCAGTTCCTTGAGATGGACCTCAAATTCCCTATGATTAATGCCCATGGATGATCCAGAATGATGGTGTTGACCTAAATGATCATCCCTCTATGTCCCATTGTGCCAAACTTTCCCTTTGAGAACAACCTGCTATTTTTAGTAAGTGTCCTAGTTTAGCTTTTCCCAACCTCAACCAGCTATGGTAGCTTGAATTATTTATTATTAGTATGTTCATCTCAAATTTTGGACAAATAATATATTTATAGTAGGGGCTTGTGGAACCACTTACTATTTTAGTAAGTGTTAATTGCGAGCCGAGATGACCTTTTTGATGACTTTTCCTACGATACTCCCTCTGTGTTCACTGCATTATTCGTAGCCTCTTCAAATGGTGGCTTACCCAAAGCAATAGACCCATATGTACAAAGAAATTTTAGTTTTAGTAAGTGCATCGTGGATGTCAGATTGTGACAAAACAGGTCTTGAAAATCTAGGTTTTATTTCGGGGTTCCACGCTCTGCATTTTGAGGAATTCCTTCATCTAAATAAGTGGGAAAATGATATTTTCATCGGTGGGGAATAATATTGACAAAAATCCCTCCATATCCCTAAAAAATAGGGACTTCATGGCATGAAAACTAGTTTACATGAAACTAGATTTTTCAACGATCATTCCCTTCAATTTTCACGTGATTTCACCCACTTGAACCCTGAGAAGTGAAGAGGTAGCTCACTTCCTTTTTCATAGATGTTATTCATGTGACAGGAAAATATATGATGAAAATAAATTCCTACGTATTCCTACAAAGTAGGGACTTCATGGTACAAAAACTAGTTCATACAAGACTAGATTTTTCAACGATCATTCCCTCCAATTTTTGCATGATTTCGCCCACTGGAACCTTGAGAAGTGGAGAGGTAGCTCACTGATTTTTTCCACTACTATGTCATGGTAGCCATTAATGGAGCTTGAAATTTGTAGGTTTTTTTTTTTCTCCATTCACGATGAAATGAACTCCATTGCGATAGGTTTTTTCTTCTTGTCTCACTGGTGAAATTTCTCTTCGATCTAGTTGCCGGTTTGACAGAAATTGAGCTTTGTTCTTCATGGAGCCGGAAGTGAAATTTATTTGTTGTGAGAATTCCTTGCTACAAACATGAGGTTTGAATATGATTTTTAATTTCCTTAAAGAGAGAATAACTCAACAACAAATGGTTTGTCAATCGTGCACCAATTTACAATATCTCTTTGATTTTCAGTTTCATGGCAATGAAGATTTTCAAACTTCTTCTTATTCATTATTTGTTTGATCAATATTTATTCTACGGGACCTATGTGTTTTTATTTTTTGAGGATTTTTTTGCTATGGTGTGACTTAGTGTGAGTAAGTTGCGAAGAGCTATGGTGGAATGAAGTTGTGCACATGAGAGTTGTTAGAAAGGGAAGCGGGTGGGTTTTTAAAATTTTTAAAATAAAGATGAGAAGGGAGATGGGCACATTTTTCAATGTTTTATGTACCTAACATGTGAGGGATGTGATATACATCAAATTTCATGGTCAGCAAGGTGATGACATGTGATGGAGATCCGACAACAGGGAATGAAGGCTCAAAAAATTAGCTTTAAAGCACTTATGGGCTGGAAGTTGGTCATACGGGTGACGTGACAGAAGTATCCCTTAGAGGCTAGGCACATTTTTACATGTTTGATGTACCCGACATGTGAGGGACATAAAATTATAAGGTGCTCCTGGTGATGACACATGGCGATGAATCGGATGGTTGAGGCTTTGAGCTCCCACAAGCACAGGGGGTTGAAGCCCGACGATCGTGGAGGTCGCATGAGGATCCAGAGGCCATATGGGGCCTAGGTGAATTTTTCCATGGTTGATGTCCCTAACCTTGAGGGACATGAGGAACACAAAATTCCACCAGGCTCCTGGAGCTAACATGTGTCAACCCAAAATTTGACTAACTCTTGAACTCGCTCCAAGCGGACAACTTGAAACGATGATAACTTGAGCTCTCAATGGAATTTTTAAATAAAATTTATATTATCCTGACTATAAATGACATTGTGAATCCAATGATGGGGTCTCAAGTATTTATTCCTCCATTTGATCCTTGAAAAAGTGGATTTTTGATTTGGTACTCCACTTATGCACAAGAAACTGCTTGCAGACCCAATGCACAAGTTTTTTTGAAAAACATAATTTCACCATATTGTAGGGATTGGAATCCCCTTTCCAACGATGTGATTTTTTCTCCTAAATCCATATGGATCTCTTGAAATAACCTTTAGAAGTTCAACAATTGTTTTGGCTTGTGCATTGCCTAGGCTTGTGAACCCTAATTTTGGTCCAATTGTCCTAACTTCTCCAATTCCTTCAATAATATTCCTGAATAACTTCCATTATCTCCCAAGGCCTTTGAATTACCTCCATGTCTGTTTTGGATTTTTTACTCCGTTGCATGAGGTTACTCTAGTCCTAGGAAGGCCAATGATAGCCCTTCCCATTCCTGGCTGAAGCTTGCAACTTTTAATGAACTCCTAAAATCACCTAGGGGAATGAATGGAATTTCCTAAATCACCTAGGGGGATGAGATAACATTAATTGGGAGGTCACTTGGACTGATCTGGGCATACCCAGGGTGCCTTGAAATGGTAATAATTAAAAAACATAACATAGGGGTATAGTTGTCATGCTTGGAAATTGTTAATTTCCTTGTTGCACATTGCATGACAACAATTGTCTCTAGCTTAGGGACATTCCATGGAGTGAGTGCAGTAAAGACATAACATGGGGAATACATAATCTCAACTTTAGAGAAAATCATCCATTGACCAAAGGATTGCCTTATCCATTAGGCCTTGCGTGATTCATGTACAATTTACAAGAGAGAAATATAATGAAGAAGGAAACACACACACATATAAATGATGAAAAATAAACACATGACACACAACATGAAGGGAAAAAATGTGATATAAAGGGAAAAATACCTAGCAATCACCTATGGTACAAGGTGGGTGACAACCCCCTTTCACTGAAGAAATTTTCATTCCTTAAAAATTACCCTTGAGTGAGAAACCCTGAGTGATGTTGTTTTGTGAAGCCATTGACTGGTTCCAGAAAGTAGCCTCCTCTTCTTAACTATTTATGAAAGTTGGGTGATTTCATTACCATCTATGTTTTTTGTAGGAGTGATTCCATGTGATATTATTGATGCCTAGGCCTTCACTTAGAAATTCCATTTCCTTCACGTTATTTGATATCGGTTTCATAGTGTCAGTTTCTTCGTGTTTATCCACATAGCTGATTTTTCATTGAGCATCTCATCGCTACCCTAAAGCTGATTTTTGTTCAAATTTCTTGAATATTTTGAGTTACTTTATTTCCCAGGTCTATGCTCATTAATATCTTCTCCATGAGAAACCTTAGATTCATCTTTTATCTCTACTCCACTGTGAGGCATTTGAGTACTAACGGGAGGATCAAAGGAAAACTCATACTTGTCTTGTATGGCCATGACATGAGTTAAGAGATCAAGAATCAGCTTGGGGTCTTCCACAACTTCTACTACATCCAATAGTTCTTGCACAAAGATCTCCTTTGTTACTTCATGTAGCTCATCTTTGTATGCCTTCGAAGGATCTTTATTTTTCAGCTCAAGGTAACTATCTAGAGGGATTAATCCATCATCTTGGGAATTGCTGCATTCTATCACTCCTTTATCTAGAGGGGCTTTAGCTTCAAAGGCTTTAAAACTCCTTGCTTCAATTTATTCATCATGGAAAGAGTCTTCATCTTCAAATGGAAAATAAAATACCTTGATTTCATCATTGCATCCATCAACCATTGGCACAGGAGGGGAATTATATTTATCATCTTGATTTGTTTCAACATGGCCAACATTCACACCGGTTAAGGATTTCAAATCAGATTCACACTTGTCTTAAAGATTCATGGCTTACATCAAGAGTTCGAGACTGAGCTCAGGGTCTTCTATTTCTTCCGTGGCTCTTATCAATTCTTGTACGAATGGTTATTTCCCACTATTTGAGATCTTATTATAGACTGGCTTGGTCTCTTCCGGGGTGATATGATGAAGGGAGTCTTCATCTTTGAATGGAAATGAAAATATCTCCTCATCACGGATAAGCACAAAATCTTATTTTTCTTCTTGAAGATCATTAAGAACCATTTCCTCTTTTCATGGTTTGCATCATCCGAGAAATCCAGGGGCGCCCTCTTATAACTCAAATCTCCTCAATGATTATTCAAGGTCCATGCCTCTCGAGAAGGCATGTTTGGCCCTATCAAGATGGGAATATCCTCTTCCTCCTTAGTTTTCACAAAGTGATTCATCTACCTGGTATCTTGATACAAGATGTTGGTTTCTGGGCATCTAGAATTTCCCACTGTGTACCTCATCTTCTTCTCTAGAAGCAATTTCTCCATGTCTCCCTTCACTGGTATGGTTATGGATGACCAATTCATTTGAATTTTCCCTCCCAAGTCTTGGTAGAAGCTTCAAATTAGTAACATTCCAAATGAAGCTGGAATGTTTGCTACCAAGATCATCATTGAAATTTTCTTGTCTAGAAATCTGGCGAGATCCACCTATGCATCTTTGACCTTCCCTACAAGTGAGACCTCTTTTGACTCTAGGGAGTAATAAGAGCCACTAGGTGGAGTCATGGTGAGTTTGAGAGCCTTGGTGACCTTTACAGGAATTACATTATCGGAGGCACCAAAATCTATTATGTAGTTGTTCAATACATAATCTCCAACAAGAAGAGATACATAGAAAGGTTCAACCTTATCAGTCTTGGATGCACTCAATGAAAGCATGTTTATGTGATGGAGGTGTAGGTGGGTTTTGTAGTATTCCTTTAGAACTAGGAGCTACAATATTGGGTGTTAAAATACCACTCCTGATGTATTGAATAAATCTCTCAAATTGTTTGGGGTGAGTCCACAAATATTTAGTTTCAATAATCTACACTTTGGATTTTTTTGCATATTCTATGAAGTCAAAAAGAGCAAGATATGGGCGGGGGTGATGAAGGGACTGATTTTGGATTTAGGACAAGTTTGGAAGTAAGAGTATATTTTTGGGGAATAGAGGGGATCTTGAAAGGTACACTAGGAGCTTTCAAAGTACTATATTTTACAAGAGAAGATTTAGATTTAGAATTAGAAGAGGCATCAAAATACTTACTTGGAATTGCTGGACACTTCTTATTTGGTATAAGACCAAGCTTCAACAATACTGAGACTCCATGGAGGGTGAAAGCGGAGATTCTCGACTGATTTTTTTTTTTTTTTTAGAGCAGCCATACGAGGATCTTCAGTCTTATTTTTCTTTGTAATAGTAGAGGAAGAGCCCCTTTCTCAAACGAGAATAAGTGAATACCACACATGAGAAGCCAGGTGCATCTTCTTCGTCATCTTCATCGCCTCTAGAATATTCATAGAATCTGATTTGTGTATCATTCTCAAACTCATAAATTTCTATGGAATCACCACCTTCAATTTATTTTCCAAGCTCATCTTAATTTTCCTTACTCCTACAATTTGTATTGATAGGTGAGGCATCCAAGGAAAGCCTTCGGGGTGCTCCTACAATCTGATTTCCATTACTTATTTGAGAAGAAACTCGTTAAAATATTTTCCTCCTCAATGACGCCATTTCATTTTCCATTTTCGTGAAAAGGATCAGTTCTTTCATCTCCAACACATTGAACTTTACCCTTTGGATGATTCTAGATCTTTTGAGATAGGATGAGATCCTCATCAAGTTCAATGGCCAATCTTTATTCTTCTACAATATCCCTCGGTTGAATATTCATTGGAAAAATCCCACCTCCGGTGATTGAGCACTAATAAAGAATCTCCTGACATTATTTTTAGATGGTGAATCTTCTTTTGGTATCCTATGAAGTAACCGGTTGAAATGGGCCATGAAGTCTCTCATAGTTTCACTTTCTCCTTTCTTCATTTGAGCCAACTACATTAAGAGGTCTTGACAGTATTTAGTTTAGTTAAATCTTTCCTCAAAGGTATTCTTTATGTTGTTCCAACAAGTGATGGATCGGGAAGGTAGGAGATAGAACCATTATGCTTCTTTTTCTTAGAGAGATTCCACAAACAATCTTACAACAACATCTTCATGTTGGACACCAATAATTACACATGATGTTGTGAAAGTAGTGATGTGTTCTTCAGGATGTTGTGTGCCATCACCTTTGAAATTTGGAAAGTTCTTACGGGAACCTATTGGTAGGTCATGAAGAGGTGGTTCAAGAGAGATTGAAAGCTGTATTTCTTCCCCATGGAACAATGGGTTAAGGTCTTTCTGCTTCATCTTCCATTATCATCTCTTGCTTTTGTTTCTTCAAATTATTCTTTGGTTTCTTGTTCTCCTTCACTTGGGAATTCAATGTTCAATGGAGGTTAGAAAATGGGAGAATTTGAAGGGGGAGTATCAATAGGAGTTTGGATAGGATTTCTAGGTGAACTGATTAAATACTCGGATGGGGATGAGGCACGAGAGAATAAAAATGGTTGTCTCGATTTGTTATTCCTAGTTTTACAAATCCTTGAAAGTGGAACCAAAAACTCCTCTTGATCTATCCCACCTCGTGTATCTCCTTGCAACCATATTTTGGAAACTCTTGCAGTGGGAATATGAAAGGACACTATGGAATATGAAAGGTCACATGCAGGAATTGACAATGTATCTTTTAGTAAAGGATTCCCATGAACTTGTTTTTTTGTTGCTTTTTCAATATTTGATTTTTTTTTGAATTTTGGACCTCGCGAGTCATATTTTGGGTGCAAATGTTGCTAAATATGGCCCCTGATGGGCGCAAAAACTCTTGGTGAGAAAATTTTTCAGGTGGACAAACTATTTGATTTCTTGCCAATACTCGGGAATCTAAGTCCCTCTACTTATCCGGTGTAGCTTCTATATATGTATGCATGAGAAAAGGTTGATTTTCTAGGTGGCCTTATGGACAGGGATCCAATAGGGGAATTCCATTAACCCTACAAAAATTCTAGCAATCTCTTTCTAGGTAAGACTTTGTCTAAAGAGTGGAAAAGAGTAGTGAGAGAAAGAGTTAGGAGAACTAATGTTGCAGATAAAAATCATATTCCTGCACACACTAGTTAGAAATTTCATCACATGCACTAAAATTAAGAAGAAACAATAATACAAATAGCAACAAGACCAATTAGAATTTAATGAACACAAAGTATCAGTAAACCCCTTAGTTAAAAAGGCTCAAAACTCCTTCTTGTATTGATTCTCAAGTAGAAATTGTACATAGTATGAGAATGGAAGACATTGAGAATAAGGGAAAAGTGGCTAACTCTTTTCACTCACAAGTGAGAAAAATATCTCTCATGAACTTACAAGAATATAACTAGCTAGAAGAATTTTAGAATTAGAACCCCTTGGAATGAAGAGCTCATTACAATTTATAGTGCTAAACTTGACTCCTCATCTTCCGATGCTCTTTCATATTCCTCATTTTGACTTTAGATTATTCATATTCCTATTTGAATATTAATTCCCTTTTATAAAAATAAGGTGACTTAAATTTTACATCATGTCTCTAAATTCACTTTAAGACATATCAAAAAGTGCAAACCCTCAACACAAAATTAGAACATAGAGGAGAGAGAATGTTGGGGGAAGAAGGAGGAGGAAAAGAAAGGATGTCACCCCTGATGAAGTTTACAAATCCTTGTTGATTGAAAAATCAAGTGCAGTGAGAATTTGAATCTTCAAACTCCTTGCACCCTGAGAAACTCCTTCAAATTAGCTCATGAATGCTTGCCAAGTTGAATGAACTATTCATTGATGACCATAACTCCCAGCCTACGTATGATATACCTGTGACCCGAACTATGTAGTGAGTGTCAAAAACATTTTCCACTTCCTTGAGATGGACCTAAAATTCCCTATGATCAATGCCCATGGATGATCCAAATGATGGTGTTGACCTGAATGATCATCCCTCTATGTCCCATTATGCCAAACTTTCCCTTTGAGAATAACCTGCTATTTTTAGTAAGTACAGATGGGGCAACTTACTATTTTTAGTAAGTTTCATAGTTTTGATTTTTCTAACCTTAACCGGCTATGGTAGCTTGAATTATTTATTCTTACTGTGTTCTTCTCACCTTTTGGACCAACTGGCTATTTAAGGCGGTGGACTTGTGGAACCACTTACTTTTTAGTAAATGTAAATTGTGAGTTGAGATTACCTTTTTGATGACTTTTCTGTGATATTCCCTCATTGTTCTTTGCTTTATTCATAGCCTCTTCAAATGGTGGCTTACCCAAAGTAACATACCCATATGTAGGAAGGCATGCTATTTTTAGTAAGTGCACCATGGATTTCAGATTGCGACAAAACATGTCTTGAAAATCTAGGTTTTATTTCGGAGTTACAAGTTCCACATTTTGTGTAATTCCTTCATCTGAACAAGTGGGAAAATGAGATTTTCATCAGCAGGGGAAAAATATTGACAAAAAAACATAGCCCTCCATATCCCTAAAAAATAGGGACTTCATGGCATGAAAACTAGTTTACGTGAAACTATATTTTTCAATGATCATTCCCTTCAATTTTCGTATGATTTCCCCCACTTGAAGCCAAAGAAGTGAAGAGCTAGCTCATTTCCTTTTTTGTAGATGTTATTCATTTGATAGGGAAAAATTTGATGAAAAATAATTCCTCTATATCCCTAAAAATTAGGGAATTCATGTTACAAAAACTAGTTCACGTGAAACTAGATTTTTCAATGATCATTCCCTCCAATTTTTGCAATTTCACCCATTGGAACCTTGAGAAGTGGAGAGGTAGCTCGCTGATTTTTTCCACTACTGTGTCATGGCAGCCATTAATGGAGCTTGAAATTTGAAGGTATGTTTTTTTCTCCATTCATGATGAAATAAAATCCATTGTGATAGGTTTTTTCTTCTTGTCTCACTAGTGAAATTTCTCTTTGATCCGGTTGCCGGTTTGACGAGAAATTGAGCTTTGTTCTTCATGGAGCCGGAAGAAAAATTTATTTTCTGTGATAATTCCTTACTACGAATGGGAGGGATGAATATGATTTTTTAATTTCCTTCATGAGATAATAACTCAGCAACATATGGTTTGTTAATTCGTGCACCGCTTTGCAATATCTCTTCGATTTTCGGTTTCACGACAATGAAGATTTTCAAACTTCTTCTTCATTCTTTGTTTGATCAATATTTCTTCTGGGACCTACATGTTTTTATGTTTTTGAGGATGTGATTATTTTTATTGATATCTTTCAAGGTTCATCAATGGTTTGAATTGGTGTGAGAAAGTTGTAGAGCTATGGTGGAATGAAGTTGTGCATAAGAGAGTTAGATGTTAGAAGCGGGAAATATGAAGGATTTTTAAAATTTTGAAATAAAGTTAAGAAGGAAGATGGGTGAATTTTTCAATTTTTAATGTCTCTAACATGTGAGGGACATAAAATTCCATGGTGAGCAAGGCAACGACACGTGATGGAGATCTGATGGCAGGGAATGAAGGCTAAAAATCAGCTTTAAAGCATTGAGGGGCTGGAAGATGGTCATATGGGTGACCAGAAGTATCCCTTAGCGGCTGAGAACATCATTTCATGTTTTATGTCACTGAATTATGAGGGGTATGAGGGAGATAACATTCCATTACACTCCTAGTGATGACACATGGCAGTGATCAGACGGTTGAGGCTTTGAGCTCCCGTAAGCACCTGGGGTTGAATTGGCAATCTTGGAGGTTGCATGAGAATCCAGAGGTCATATAGGGGCTAGGAAAAATTTTCCATGGTTGATGTCCCTAACCTTGAGGGATGTGAGGGACACAAAATCCTACCAAGCTCTTGGAACTGATACGTGTCCTCCCAAAATTTTACTAACTCCCAAACTCACTCTAAGAGGACAACTTGAAATGATGATAACTTGAGCTCCCTGATGGAATTTTTAATGAAATTTTATATGATCTTGACTTGAAATGATATTTTGAATACAATTTTAGCAGTTTCAGGTATTTATTCTTCTATTTGATCCCCTGAAAAATGGATTTTTGATTTGGTACTCCACCTGTTCATGAGAAAACTACTTCTAGACCCAATGTGCAAAAGTTTTGTGAAAAAAATAATTTCACCATATTTTATTGTTTGGAATTCCATTTCCCAAGATGTTTTTTTTTATCCTAACTCCATCCAGAGCTCTTGAAATCACCTTCGGAAGTTCAACAACAATTTTGGTCTATGACACTTGCCTAGGCTTATGAACTCTAATTTCGTGAAACTATCCCAACTTCTCCAAGTCCTTCCAGAATCTTCTTGAATCACTTCCACAATGTCCCAAGGCCTTTGAATTTCCTCCACATCTATTTTGGATTTTCTGCTCCGCTCCATGGGGTTGCTCCAGTCTTAGGAAGGCCAGTGATAGCCCTTCCCACAACTGCCTGAAGCTTGTAACTTTTAATGAAATCCTAAAATCACCTAGGGGAATGAATGGAATTTCCTAAATCACCTAAGGGGATGAGATAACATTAATTGGGAGGTCACTTGGATTGATTGGGAAGACTCAAGGTGCCTTGGAATGGTAAGACTTGAAAAAATTAACATAGGGGTATAGTTTTCATGCTCGGAAATTGTTAATTTTCTTATTACACATTTACATGACAACACTTTCTTTCTCTATTCTCAACCCCTTTCTTTTACAAACTGTATTCCAGCACTAAATTGATTTTCTCACTTACTCCCATGAATCCAAATTAATGTAGATGATCAAATACTTTGCTCCTCCCAAGTATTTATAGCCTCTCCCATGTCCTCCCGTGCATTGGAGAATGGGAAATCTCGTGAAAGGGAAGGGACAAGGTCGGAAGATCCAAATCCACATACGTTAATGCTTCATTTTTTATTTTTCCATCAAAAGAGACTTGACCTCTACCCGATGTAGACCGATGATTACATGACTATTGCCCCGGGCTGGATAGCAAGCGATTATAGGATCGCCACCATGAAGGACGGTGGTTACCAACCGCACTCTACATAGAGCGCGGTTTTATTAAAATGCATGTCAAAACCTCCTTTTCTCCTTTTTTCCCTTACGGTGCTATATGATCTGATGAAGTAGAGTGATTTTTGACTCCTATGGATCAAGTAGTAGGGTTTGAGATCTCCATAGAAGATGAATATTTTTTTGAAGCATGGAGATTATGTATAAAACCAATGAGCATCAACCATATACCATAGTTATATTACATCCTATAGAAATGATTTATGTATAAAGGAACACAATTTTTGTATTCTAAGGATCAATGTGAGAAAATTAGATCTAGGATAAGCATTGTGGAGGTATGTTAGGTAACTTTGGAATAGAGAAAACTTAGACTAATTAGGAGAAAGGTATTTTGGGAGAAAATGGCCATAAATATTCACATGTATGTGTAAAGTTGTAGATAATTTTAAATAGTGAAAGGAATATTCATAACGTAGGGTGTTATCAACCATTTTTAATAATTGAAAAACCTTGGGAGAATTTGAGTATGGATTTTGTTTTGGGATTACCTAAAACACAAAATGGTCATGATTTTATATATTTTGAGATATGTAGAATCTTAAAAATGGCTTATTGTACTACTTGTAAGAAGACATAATTCTACACATATTACTAACCTATTTATGAGACTTCATAAATTTCTAATCATAATTATATCTCACAAAGATACCAAAGTTTTGGGCCACTTCTAGTGCATAATATGGAAGAAACTGAAAATAAGGTTTTAGTTTAGTTCTATGCATGACTTATAGATGGATGAAAATAGAAGTTGTTAATAGTAGCCTTTAAATTTTTATAATATGTTTGGTAGAAGAGAAGAAAAGAACATGGGATTTAGTTCTTGTGTAGGAAGAGTTCGTATATAAAAAATATATCAATATAAGAAAAGGATGTCACCCTTCGATATTGTTTAGGGAATATGTATATGAGGAATTTAATAACCAAGAGAGTTTCTATAGTAATAAGGGATAACTGTAGAAGTATAAAAATTATCATAGTACATGAATAAAGTGCATGAGAAAGTTTGGAAACTTCTGGAGAAGAGTAAAACACAATACAAGGAACATATAGATTTGTGGAGGATAATCTTAGAGTTCAATGTTAGATATTAATTTATTTTAAACCTACATAAAGACATGTTCCCATGAGGAACATATGATAAAATCAAACAAAATTATATTAGACCATACCTAGTCTTAAGGAAGTTTTTAAATAATGTACATGAGTTATAACTACCCAAAGGGAAAGACATCTCACATATATTTCACATAGTGAATATATACATAAATACACACACACACACACACACACACACACACACACACACACACACACACACACACACACACACACACACATATATATAATGCATCCATGACAAATTATATTAGTGAAAAAAATATTAGTAAAAAATAAACACATAAATCGAATGTATTTTGAAGGACCATATACTAAATACAACACATAGAAATGATCATAAAAATATACCATAAAACAGGACATTGGAATTAAGGATATATTTTTCCTTACATAAAAATTATTATTATTCTTGGTTATTACATTCCATACTTTTGAAAACCTTATTGAGTAGGAGATTATTTTTTTCTTACCTAATGCATATGATGTAGGAGTATATTAATTCAAAAGAATCCCCACATCACCCAAAAACATGCAATGTTATTGAATAAACATTTACATAATTTCATTTCACTTTTAAGAATCCACACAATGTCCCAATACCTTAGCTATTTTTGAAGCTATATAGCCATATCTAAATTCATGAAATACGAAGGATGTCTAGAATCTTACCTAAGACACATAATTATGTGAATTATATTCAATCTTATATAATCTTTGTGTAATAATACATATGCCAAAAATCTTTCTCAAATCCACATAAAATTTGAATGCCATACAATATTTTCCAATGCTAGACATGCTTACCTAAAGACATGATATACTAAAAAGCCACTTTGAACATTGTCAAGACCATGGAAAACCACATTACTATGAGAAAAATACCATGAGATTTAATGATTGGATCTATACGAGATAGAATCACCCATTGAATTCAATAAAATAGTAAAGAGCACAATTGTTCCTTGATCCAACCATATTTTAAAAAGACAAGAATATTATTCAATTGAGTTTGATCCAATGGAGGAAAACTTTAGATCCGATCAATGGACTTAACGCGAACTTTCGAATATTTGTAGACACCTAAATTTAGAAATTTATCATTCGAATACTAAAACTTTGGTTGTATCCATATATTAGGACTTACACAGATATTCCAAGACAACATGACCTATCATTATCTATATTTCATGACTTACTTATCTATGAAAACTACTTAGGAATCAAGTAGAATTGATTGTATTAGTCCACAATATTATATTCCCATAAAGTTCTTGTATGAGACTATTCATTTGAGATTAAACTTTCTAATGGTTCTATAATATTTTCATTCACAGCCACCAACACTCACTTTGTTAATTAATATCTTTTATAGGTCATTTCATATCCTCTAGCTTGGATTAAGTGAAAAATGTTACCTACAAATTCCTATGTAAGTAAGTTCAATTCACATATTTACCTCACCTAGAAATTGTTGGTGCCCATAATCATCATGCTATATTTCACCGCCATTTTATTGGATGTTCTCTTATCTCCATATCAAATGTTTAGGGGTTTGTGGAAACAAATGGGGCAATAGGTACTATGACATGTTATAAGAACATTCAGTTGTTTTTGTGAAGTATGAGTATTAATTGTGAAATGTTATTTATCCTCATTACCCGAGCTAGGGAAATGTTTTGGGAATTGTGATGGAGTCATGAGGTGTATTTAACTTCTTTTTAGAATTTATGTGAAACAAAATTTAGGTTCTCGAACCCATGATGTAGGATAAAACATAAATAAATGCCCGAGGAATCAGTAATAGTGTCAAATTTCATTTTGTTCATGAGAATGTGTAAAGTGATGGTTTGACCACGAGACTTGATAAGGTATGTGTGTTCAACTTACAATGTAGTCGGCCTTTCAAAGATGAAAATCAATTTTACACTTCGCCTTATTTGGAAATGATCTAAGTTATTGTGGCATGCCTAGGTGCCTAGATGTGTAATGGGTGGATTCTTGATATGCATTTATGATTTCCCGACGTATATTAAAAGGAGGAAAAATATACTTAGTATTTTCCATTTGAAAAACCCGGGAGTAATTCAATAGTGAGCTGGTTGGTTTCCTCTTGTAAGATAGTGCATAGTTATGTGAATTGTATGCATACAATAGTGGAAATTGTCCGAACGAATTAATTGTTGGTGTAAGTAAACATGAAATAAATATATTTCATGAAATAATGAAAAAAATGGACTATTCAGGGTGATATGTGTTGAAAAAAAAATGGAGGTTCTATTATAGGGTCCCCTTCCATAAAAAACATACATATATACAAAAAAAGATGAAAATACAAGGAGATATATTGTAACACGAAATTAATGTTCAAGAGTTATTATCTCACTAGGAAGGGTTGGCACACACTTCAAAAATTGGTCCCTATGATGAATAAAATATTCATGGGCCATGGAACTAAAGATGAAATCAATGTCCCCTTTCGGGCCTTGTGACATCCCATTCTCACAGTAGCTAAATAATTTCCACCCAAGGCCCATTCAGAATCTAGGTGAACTCCCTTTTCTTCTCAAGTGATTTTACCCACTCGAAAGGGAGAGTCTGCCCTTATGTATACTTTTTCCTATGAATAGTGGAAGGATGAGCCATGAGAAATTGAGTTACTTTACTAGGTGGATCATATGTGATGGATCTTCTCTTTTTTAGTGCAGAGGCTTGGGAAATTATTACGGTTCAAATTTTATCAAGGGAAGTTTAGAGGGATGATAGTTTCCTCTCCATTTCATTCACATGTAAGAATGGAGGATGTTCTTCTTATTTTAATGCGCATAGTGGGATTGACACGGTACCTCTACATTTAATAGAAGGGGATCATAATGAACATATACCAATGGTCATCATGCACATGAGCAAAATGATGAAACCAATGTTCTTTCAAGTGACTCATATTCAGATGATGATTAGGGTGGATTGGATGGAAATGAATGGTTTGAAAGAGAGGGAATGAGGTGCACATTTTGACCATCCTGTTTAAGAAGTGTAGAATTAGGGTGTTCTGGAAATGACCTATCAAGAGGATTTTATTAGACATTATGCACATTGAAAATATGAATGATGACGGATTTGTTAGGGCCTATGAGTTGGAAGAATTCACCCAAATTGGTGAGTTATTCCTCGGTGGCATTTTCTCCTAGAGATGAAGAGGCCATGATAGAGGGATTATTGATGGAAGCAGGATGCGGGAGGCTCTATGAAAATTGAATGGTATGTTTTTGGTTCGGTAAACCACTTTTAAATAGGCATGTCTCCCTCAATGACGTGTCTGAAGAAATCATATCACCATAAAGGTCATATCTATCCCAGATCGGTAGCCATGAGTGGAATTCAAATAAATATTAAGTATTTATATAAAGTGTTTCACCAAAGTGTGAATAATGTCTATTCTTTCAAAGAGGGTCTTGTCAATTTAAATCTTTTGCCACATCACATATTCTCTCATGTGGAAAATATGCTATTAAATTAATGTGACATGGAAAATATTTCAATTTTTCATGTTGGTGTGATGGCGATGGTTTGGCGGTAAGTAAAGTTGATGGTGGTATCGGGGAATATTATCTATTAATATATGGTTGCCTCGATGAATGACCTAAGGATGATTCGGTTGGAATTTGGATAAATATTTTTACGAAACCGTAAAGTGGATAAGGTTTTATAAGAGGTTAAAAGGGGTTTTAAGAAGAGGAGGATGTTTTGGGGTTAAGGGAGGATTCTTCGGAGGAGCTATGGGATGGTGTAAGGTCCATAAATCGACTATGGAAATTTTTACTTTCTTATTGTAGGAATTGTTGTGCTCCCTATTTTCTTGGAATTCATGTTAAGGTGATTACCTTTGTATATTCATTAATAGTATTTGATATCATATGTGTGTGTGTGTGTGTGTGTGTGTGTGTGTGTGTGTGTGTGTGTGTGTGTGTGTGTGTGTGTGTGTGTGTGTGTGTGTGTGTTTCCCTTGTTCTTTCCAATTCTAATGGATGTGTTTCAAATAACATACCGTAGTTATTTTTGTAGTGTTTTTCTCATTGAATTATTTTATATTGGGGTGGGATGATGTGTGTGTTTTCCTTTAAGATATTGTGTGGGTTATGACACTAGTTTTATATGGAATTACCCGGTTGTTATCTAAGTTTTGTTAGGGTGGTGTGAAAGAGTAATGTCCTTTGGGGGTAATTCAAGATGTTATCTTTGGGGCCTATAAAGTTGTTTATTGACTAAATAAGAATGGGTACTATTTTTATTTGTCTTAGGGGTACCTTATTATCATAAAACTAAGCATAATTCACACACAATAATTTAGTCTTAGGGGAACCGAGCTGAATTATCAGCGTTTGGGGTTATTCGTTTTCTTAGAAGTTCCTTGTAACCTATTTTTACGTGAAAATACTATTTTATACTACTTGCTTCATGAAACGATAAAGGTGTTTGATTTGGATGGTTGGAATTTTTCCCGATCCTCATAGTTCTCTTTAACATCTCGAGTCATTCTTTTTAACCCCATATCCATCTCATAAATCTTCAATAATTACTTTGAGTACCACAAGTGTTTTTCACATATTCTACCTCACTTGCTTATTTTATACAAGATCCGCTTGTGAAATATATTTTCAACGTACATATCTTAATTGTATTCACTCTCATTTAAAAATCCTTGAAATTAATCCAAAATGAATCATATGGACTCATGGGAGTTAATTTTTGGACCATGTCAGACATGTATTTACTAGCACGTATCGGAGTTTCCAATGCTTGCAGCTCTTCATGACCACTCTTTTGAGTGAGCACCGAAATTTGTGGCTGCATATGGCCTTCGATATGTCTCCACTACCAAACTCAGGATGCCCTCCCAATCTAGTCCCCTATTTCTAACCCTTTGGGCTACGTCTTGGGTCTCTCTAAAACTGACTTAGGAAGAATCAAAACTAGTAGGGAAATAAACCATGCCATTTGTTAAGGTGCCTCCCCATCACTCCATTGGAGAGATTATATGGGTGGATGGAAGAGGATCCTATCCTCAGCTACAAAACAAATAAATCACACATGCCCCCTCCTCTCACCCCATCCCCCATGCATCCACACCTCACTCTTTCCCTCGGGGGGTGTAAATTTGGGAGCCAACACCCATTTGGCACCATTACAGTGAATTTGAAATCATTAATCACCAGGGTTTTTAGTTTGATTTTCTTATCATGTTTTATGTAATCTCAGGAATCATGTGTTGGAATAGTCTACCTTTGGTGCTTCATGTAATTTAATTTTCTAGGGTCATGACTCTATGCAATGACTCCATTATAATTTTAGTCATAGTAGACCGGTGTTATTCATTGACGTGTTGTAATTGGTAATTTTCTCATATTTGGATTGATATTTAGACCAGTCATTATGGTCCCCAAATTCTAAGGGGTAAATTTTTATAGGTAAGAATTTAATCCCTATGAATATATCCATGGGTATCTATGATGGTGGTGTGGTGTGTTATTCTCTTTAGGTAGTTTTTAGATCGA
This sequence comes from Taxus wallichiana var. yunnanensis, assembly GCA_018340775.1. NCBI lineage: Eukaryota > Viridiplantae > Streptophyta > Pinopsida > Cupressales > Taxaceae > Taxus > Taxus wallichiana. The sequence goes on from CM031234.1 coordinate 41,329,705, forward strand.
ATGCTTTCAGGCCTATGGAATTTATGGGAGTTCTTGGAAACCTACATTGTATCCCTAATGGAATCAGCCTCATCTTACCTATTTTTCATGGATATAGTAGTATATATTTTGAAAAATATCTTGGTTAATTTGAGAAAGTTATGCATGAATATGAGGTGAGACACGATGATGTTTTCATAAAGCTATGCATACACTAAAGGAATATTTTAGGGATTGGTTTAATTCATTACCCCTAGTTTCATTACATTCTGGAATGAAATGATGATAGTGTTTAGAGATAAATTCAGTGATGATATTGGTTTATTTCGAGCATGAAAATAATGGTGGATGCCTAGTTGAAGAAAGGAAGATCACGGGTTTCGAGAGATGAAAAGGTTAGGATTACTGAGCAAGTATTTTTGGAGAACAATTGACTGAGAGTAATGTTAAGAGAAATCATAAAGTTGATAATCTATATGGTGAAATTCTTGTATCTTTTTAAAACAAGCATGATTATAGAGATGGAGTATCTTCTACTAATATTTTGTATTCCAAAATAACAAATCAATTTTAGGATACCCTTGAAAGAGTATGTTATTTTATGTTAAAAGGTAATGATTCAATAGGGTTGAACCCAGATTATTATTCTCTCAAACATGTTTTTTTTTTTAAAGGATGAAATGATTTCTAATTATGACAAGGGGTTTATTAGATGATAGTTGTATTGAAATTTGTATCGGATGGAAAAAAACAAGAAAGTGGTTGTATGATTTTGTTTCCTGAAGATATATGTGTTTAATCACCTATGATCCTAAACTTGAATGTTTGTGTTCCCTTGTTTTATTATCAAATTATCAAGCATTATTAGTCACTCAAGCCTTTAGGGTTCAACAATTTGCTTTGTGTGTCGATAACGATGTTTAGTTGTAGAAATATTCTCTTTAGTTGAGACATGAAACAAAAATTGTGTTTTAGGGTTGATGTTTGTCCTTTTCCTTTTAAGAAGGGTTCACAAAAAAAAATGGATTCCCTTAAAATATGGATGTGGTGAATCTAAGTTAAAATGAGCATATATACTTTTGTCTTAAATCCTACTTCTAAATTAAACGAGATTGGTTAAACGGTGTCTAGAAATAAAGAACAAGAATCTTTCAAGCACTTCTTGAGGTATACCCAAAGTTCTTAAGATTGTTGTATTTTAGAGTATGTGGAGAAGAGGAAGATTTCCATAGACATGTCTTCTTTGGGTGCACAAGGTATGTTGGTTGATTTGAACAAAGGTATATTTTTCTTGTTGCGGGATGAGTTGTGTTAGTAGAGGAAGAAGAGTTGTGATATGTGTTTTAGTAGAAACATATAATTCCATCACCCAAAAGGTTTGGTTTGTTAATTTTTTCCTCTTGATTGTAAAATTACTTGTTGTGTGGGATCTGAGAGGTCTTTAGTGGAAATGTTTTTGTCCTACGGGCCTCAGTGATTCATTTGTACATTTTATAGTTTCTTGCTTCCTTTTTGGTTCTTATTTTTGTTTTTTTTGTTGTGTTGTTTATCTCTTTGTGTGTGCTGCAATGGTGATCATTTTCTAGACTCCATTTCCCAATGGATAGGCATCCAGCCATCTTTTCACAATGTTTCTTTTGGTGCCCTTTAGATATGTGATGGGGGAGTCCATCCCCAATATAGAGACAATGTTGGAGCCCATAATTGTCATGTTATCATCACCTCCATTTCATTGGATTTTCTCATGTTTTTGTATCAATGTTTAAGGGGTTTGTGGAAATAAACAGGGTAGTAGGTAATTTTGTGTGTTATGGGAACAATCTATTTTTTTTGTGAAGTATGAATAGCATGTGAAAATCTATTTCTCCTTGGTACTTGAGGTAGGGAAATGTTTTGGAAACCTTGATGGCATCACGACATGTATTCCAATGCTTTTGTAATTATTAAAAAACACAGTTAGGTTCTCAAACTCGTGATGTAGGAGAAAACATAAATATATGCATGGGGAAATCTATAATAGTTTCAAAACAATTTTGTTCCCAAGAATGTGAAAAGTGATGGTTTGACCCCAATACCCAATAAGGTATGTGTGTTCATCTTATAATGTAGTTGGCCTTTGGAGCCTAGAATCAAATTTACACTTCACCTTGTTTGGAAATGTTCTAAGTTCATGCCATGGGCCTAGGTGCCCGGTTGTGTAATGGGTGGATGTTTGATATGTATTTATGATTTCTCTGGTGTATATTAAAAGGAGTGAAAAGCTACTTAGTATTTTCCATTTGAAAACCCGGGAGTAATTCAATAGTTAGTAGGTTGGTTTCCTCTTGAAAAATAGTGTGCAATTATGTGAAGTGTATGCATACAATAGTGGAAATTGTGTACAGGACATAATTGTGTGGATTTGTCTATAGTGCAAGTAAACATGAAAGAAAGATATGTCATGCAATAAGGAAAAATGGACAATTCAAGGTGATATGTGTTGAAAACAAAATGGGGGTTCTATTATAGGGTCCCTTGCCCTAAAAAATATACATATACTCACAAAAAGATGAAAATATAAGGATCTATATTACAATAGAGAAATTAATATTCAATGGTTACTATCTTGCTAGGAAGGGTTGGCACACATTTCCACAACTAGTCCCTATAATGAATAAATTTTTCATGGGCCATGGTACTTATGATGAACTGAATGTACCCCATTAGGCCCGATGACATCCCCTTCTCTAGAAGATCAGAAATTTCCATCCAAGGCTGATTCAGGATCTAGGTGAACTCCCTTTTCTTCTCGAGTGGGTTTTCACACCTAGAAAGGGAGAGTTACCCCTTATGTATGCTTTGGTCCTCGACCATGGAAGGTCAAGATATGAAAAATTGAGTCACTCTACTAGGTGAATCATCCGTGATGGATCTTATCTTCTTTGGAGTTGAATCTTGGGAATCTATCACATCCCAGAATTCATCAAGGTTAGTTTTTAGGGCTGATAGTGACGTCTCCATTTCATTTGCATGTAGGCATGGAGGTTTTTCTTCTTATTTTAACAAGTGCAATGCGATTAACACAAGGAGCTATGTGTTTAAGAGAAGAGGATCATAATAGTCTTTGAACATATGCCAATGGTCATCATGCACATGAGAAAATTGATGAAACATTGTTATTTTAGGTGCATTGTATTTAGATGATGCTTAGGGTGGATTACATGAACATGAAGGGATTAAAAGAGAGGTAAAAATGCACACATTTTTTCCATTGTATTTACGAAGGATAAAATAATGGCATTCCAGGATGAGCTATCAGGAGAATTTTCTCAGCCATTAGGCACACTAAAATCATGCATGATGAAGGATTTGTTAGGGCTTGTGAGTTGGAATAATTCACCCAAATTTGTGAGTTCTTCCTCGGTGGGATTTTCTCCTAGAGACAAAGTGGCCATGATGGAGGGATTATTAATGGATGAAGGATACGGGAGACTCTGTGAAAAATGAATGGTAAGTTTTTGGTCTGGTAGACCATGTTTAAATAGGTATGTCTCCCTTGATGATGTGTCTGAAGAAATCATATCACCATAAATGTCATATCCAACCCAGATCGGTAGGCACGAGTGGAAGTTAAATAAAGATTAAGTATTTATATAAAGTGTGTCAATAGAGGGTACATAAATTTCCTCACTTTAAAAGAGGTCCTTTTCAATTTAAATCTTTTTCCACATCATATATAATCTCATGTGGAAAATATGATCTTAAATTAATTTGACATGGAAAATATTTTTTTGTCATGATGGCGTGACAACAATGGGTTGGCGATGGTTTCTGTAAAGAATGACCTAATCTTAAGTAAGTTATAATGTAGAAGGATATTCTCTAAAACCCTAAAGTGGATAAGGTTGTATAAGAGGAAAAAAGGGTTTTAGGAAGAGGAGGAGGTGTTGGGGTGAACGGAGGACTTTGAGACAATTTAAGGTACATGAATCGACTATGGAAATTTTCACTTTCTTGATGTAGATCTTGTTATGTTTCCCATTTTTCTTAGAATTCATGTTAAGGTGATTACCTTTGTATATTCATTAACAAGATTTTAGAACAAAACACACACACACACACACACACACACACACACACACACACACACACACACACACACACACACACACACACACACACATGTTTCCATTTTTATTTCCAAGTCTAATGGATTTGTTTCAAATAACCTACTGTAATTATTTTGGTCATTCTTTTCTCATGGAATGATTTTCTTTTGGGGTGGGATAATGCATGTTTTTTCCTTCAAGATCTTGTGGGGTTATGGTTTTAGTTTCATATGGAAATACCATGTTGTTGTCTAAGTTTTGTTAGGGTGGTGTGAAAGAGTAATGTCCTTTGGGGGTACTTTAGGATGTCATCTTTGGGACTGTTAAATTCCTTACCTGACTAAATAAGAGCGAGTAATGTGTTTATTTGTCTTGGGGGTCCCTTGTTATTTTAACATTCAACATAATTCACAAATAGTAATTTAGTCTCAAGGGTATTGAGATGAATTATCGGGGGTTGGGGTTATTTGTTTTCTTTAAAGTTCCTTGTGACCAATTTCTTGTGAAAATCCCATTTTATACTACTCCTCCTTCATGAAACAATAAGGGTGTTACGACTAGATGGTTAGAATGTTTTCTAATCCTCCTAGTTCCCTTTAAAATATTATTCCTTATTTGTAGCCCCCATATTCATCTCATGAATATTCAATAATTACTTTGAGTACTATAAGTGTTTTTCATGGATTCTACCTCACTTTCTTATTTTATATAAGATCCGCTTGTGAAATACATTTTTAATGATTGTACCTTAAGTGTATTTAGTCATTATCTAAAAATCATTTTCATTAACCCACAATGAATAGTATGGACTCTTGGGAGTTAATGTTTGGACTATGTTAAACCTGTCTTTAGCAACTTGTATCGGAGTTCTGAGTGCTTTCGAGTTCTATATGACCACTCTTTCAAGTGAGCACTTTGTATTTTGTGGCTACATATGGTCTTCAATATATCTCCACTATCGCACTCAAAATTCCATCCCGATCCCTTACCCTTTTTCTAACCCTTCAGACGCAACTTGGGTTCTCTTACCTAGACTTAGACAGAGTCAAAAGTAGTAGGGAAATCAGCCACGCCCTTTGTTAAGGTGCATCCCCATCACTCCCATGGAGAGAGTGGATGGGTGGGTGGAAGAGGTCCCCATCCCTAACTATAAAATGAGAAACTCGTGTGATCTCCCCTTCTCTCACCACATCTCCCATGCATCTACACCACGCTCTCTTCCTTAGGGGTGTAAATTCGGGAGACAACACCCATCCGGCCCCATTTTTGAGGACTTTGAAATCATTGATCACCAAGTTTTTAGTTTGATTTTTTTATACTTTTAATGTAATCTCAATAATCTTGTGGTTGAATATCCTACCTTTGTTGCTTCAATTAATTTACTTTTCTATGGTCATAACTCTAGTGATGAATCCATTATCCTTTTGGTCTTAGTAGACCATTATTCTTCATTGAGGTGTTGTAATTGGTTGTTTTGTCATATTTGGATCGGTATTCGGATCGGATAATTATGTTCCTTAAATGTTAAGGGGTAAATTTTAATTGGTAATAATTTAATCCTGTGAATATATCCATGGGTATCTATGATGGCGGTGTGGTGTGTTCTTCTCTTAAGGTCCCTTTGAGATCAAATTATTTTAGGCCTATGGACTTTAGGGGAGTGCTTGGATACCCACATCAGATCCCTGATGGAATTAGGCTCAGATTAATTTTTTTAGGGATATGGTAGTATATATGTTGAACAACATCTTGGTTTATTTGAGAAGGTGATGCATGAATGGGGTAAGATATGAAGATGTTTTTATGAAGCTATTTTTGCATACACTAAAAGAAGATGCTAGGGATTGGTTTAATTACTTACCCTCGGGGTCATTACATTTGTGGAATGAAATGATGGTAGTGTTTAGAGATCAATTCAATGATGATATTGGTTTTCTTTTTCTGAGAATGACAATATTGGTGGAGGCTTGATTGAAGAAAGGAATATCACAGGTTTAAGAGATGAATCATATGGGATTAAAGAGAAAGTATTTGTCACAAAAAAATTGACTGAGATTAATGTTAAGAGAAATCATTAAGAGTAATGTTAAGATTAATGAAAAAATATGCTACTTGGACAATGAAATATCTCGCAAGTCACTTCCTAGTAGGTGGTCTGAGCTTTGCTTCCATTTAATTAAGTACATTATGTTGGATGGAAAGTTTAGGAAGATTCATACACAAACTTTTATGTTTCTCAACCATTTTAGGAGGGTAAAAATGAATATCCTATTTTATCTCTATAAGTTGTTTTAAGTGTCTGTTAAGGATTTTCAAACTAGGAAAAAAGTGGCTCCCCTTCACCAGGGGATTATTTTACTTCTTATGGGGGTGGGTAACTTGGTTACTCAAACCGGGTATGTTAGGTATATGTTGGGGAGGAGTGGGAAGATTATATCACCTTGGACGATAGGTGATTCTTAATAAATTTAAAGAAAAAAAAAAATATTTGAATGCAACGTGTGTGCTTCAAAAATTAGTTAGTAAAAATGTGGAGGATGTTCATACTGAGGGTTTGGTGGGTGGTAATACTTTGATAAATTTCCTTGTTAAAAAAATTGATGCTCTGGAAGATATTGTGAACCAAGTTAAAGCAACAAAAAAAAGAATCCGATGAGGGGAACTTAGTGCACTAATGTTGAAATGGTAGTCTTCGGGTCATATTATCAATAATTTACAAGATATCATTGCTACTAATAAATGGAAGAGGATGAAGCTTGTTATAAAAATTTATGACAAGGAGGAACAATTAGACAACTAGAAGGAGAGTTCAAGGCCGAGTTTGAGGAAAAGGGGGAAATGTGTATAAAATATCCTCATCTACCTTTTTATTGATTGTTCTTGTGTTATTTTGTCTATTGTCTATTTTTTTCTGGGTTTGTTAGTTGGTTGTGTTCGGTTCATTATCTAGGATCTGTTTGAGTCAATTCCTTTTTGACTCGATATTTTTTGATAGATGTTTTTGTTTCATGTGATATTTCATGTAATATCTTATGTACATGGCCCTTGGATCATTTTCCAAGTATTATCTATAAAAAAATCATAAGTTTCATAATTTGGTCGGTGAAATTATGGTATCTTTTGAAAGAAAACATGATTATGGAGATAGAGCATCTTCTACGATATTTATTTTTCCAAAATAGCAAATCAATTATGGGATACCCTAATAGGAGTATGTTGTTTTTTTGAAAGGAAATGATACAACAGGGTTATACCAGTGTTACGATTCTCTCAATCACAACTTTGTTTGGTTAAAGGATGAAATGATTTCTAAATATGATGGGGTATTCCTTGGTGGAAGTTATATTCTTGTTGCTTGATGTAGTGGTGGAGTAGGAGAAGAGGTTTAGATTGTGGTGTAATTCATCAAGTAGACATGTAATGAGGCATTTATGGATAGATCAGGAGTGTTCTATTACCCTGTACGTATGTGAATCAGTTCCTCGATTTGATCCACGAAGTTGATACTATGTCCATTGGTGTTGGAGGGGTTAATTAGATGAAAATTGTATTGAAAATTTTGTATTAGATGGAAGAATAAAAGAAAGTGGATGTATGGTTTTGTTTCCTAAAGATATATTTGTTGAATCTCCTATGAGCCCAAACTTGAATGTTTATGTTCCTTTTTTTATCAAATGATTGAGCATCATTTATCACTCAAGACTTTAGGGTTGCAGTGGGTTTCTTTGTGTGATGGTCATGGTGTTCGAGTTGTAGAAAGGTTCTCTTTCTTTGAGAAAGGAGACAAAAGTGTGTTTGGGGGCTAATGTTTGTCCTTTTCTTGTTAATCAGGGTGCATAAAGAAAAAATGGCTTCCCTTCAAACATGGATGTGGTGAATCTAATTGAAAAGGATCATATATAATTTTTATTAAAGCCTACTTTGAAATTAAATGGGATTGGTTAAAGCGAGATTCTTATAGAAATTAAGAGGAGGAATGTGTCAGGAATCTCAAGGTACACTTGAAGTTATTAAGATTAATGTATTCTAGAGTATCCGGAGAAGAGGAAGATGTCCATGGACATGTCCTGCTAGGAGTACATGGTTTTTGGTTGATTTGAACAATGATATATTTTTATTGCTATAGGATGAGTTGTGTGTTAGTAAAGGCAAACGGTTGGTGATATGTGTTTCACTCTAAATAGTTAAGTTCATCACCCGTAAGGTTTTGCTTGTTAATTTGAGCCTCTTGATTGGAAAAGTACACACCTTGTTGGATCCGAGTTGTCTTTAGTAGAAAATTTTCAGGTCATTTGGGCCTCATGTAATTCATTTGTATAGTGTATATTTTCTTCCTTCCCTTTTCTGGTTTTTGTTTTGTTTTTTTGGTGTTTTTGGTTATTGGTGTTGTTCTCTCTTATTGGGACCCTATTGTAGCTTCCAAATCTTAAAGGCATGTATGCATGCATGGTTGGAGGAAGCATGCAAGTTAAGGCATGCAAGATAGGATTTAAAAGGGTTCTTGGAGAACCGAGGATGCATGTCGACAAAGCACAATTCGAGGACTTAGCCATTTTCAGCCTTTTGGATAGAACACATGAAGAACATGTTCTGTTTGGATAAGGTTCCAGCACGGTAATTGGGTATCCCTGGAAGGAATATACCTTGTGATAAGAAGATCCAAAAAGCTACTCATGACATGGAGAGGCATGCACTGAGGCAATCCACACCTTGACACTGGGGCTATATCCGAGGTTATAGAGGAGTTAGTTGGAGCTCAGATGCCTATTTATACATGTGCCCTTAGCAAAGAAAATAGAACCCGAGGAAGGAAGCGGAGCTCTGCAGAATTACTGTGAGAACTATGGGATAAAAAGGGTAGATGATTATAGGAATGAGGGAATGGGGAATGTAAATTTTTTGTTAAAAGCCTTCATGTATGGATCTAGATATGGCACATGACTATGGTCTCCCCTTATGTGATATTCTATAAGTAATGCTATGAATGAATATGATACGGTTATGATGAAAATTGTATTAAGATCTTCTCTTTGTACTATCTACATATTTCTATTATGCTTTTGTTCTTGTATAATCATGAACCTTATTTGAATGTTAAGTCTATTTTTGGATTTACAACTTCCTAGTTATGTTAATTCTATTAAGCACTTTCACTTTTGATATGACTAAAAGGGTATAAAAGCCATTTTGAGCTCTATAGATTTTTCATGTCCTTTACATCACTAATTCAAGATCATGAATGATGCCTTCCACTAAACTCACATAAAAGAGAGACTCTGGATCCCTCTCATGCACCTCGAGTGAGTGCTCGGTGCCCGCCGGGTGATAGGTCGATGTGCATGAGGTTCCCTTATTCTTGGTGGGTGTAAAATGACTACATCTTGGTTCCATTGTCGGGACCTCTTTTTGAAGTTGTAGTGGAACATGGCATACATCGTGGTCTGTGTAAAAAGTGATGATGGAGCACTTAACACTTGAAGGTGTTGAAAATTGGTTTAAAATCAAGGTGGAATAGTTCACTCGAGAGATTCAAGATCTTGGACCGAGTTTGATATGCGAAGATGGGTGGAAGACACTCTCTATCATGAGTTGTACAAAACCTTCTTTTGTTGTTTCCCAGTAGAGTTATTTGAGTGGCTCTCGGCATATGCATCTAGGTCAGGGTGGTATTATAAATCACACCCTTGGACCCAAGAAACATACCAGAACTTACAAGATGTTGATCTAACATGGACCCATGCTATAGATCATTAGTGGAAGGGAGTATTGGCTAGCTACACTCTGGAATACGTAATTTCCACGTATTCTTGTCTGGAAGTTGTTGAGTTTGAATTTTTACAGGAGCCCAGAGGATCTTTTTTGTGGGCTATCCCCTAGAAATCAAAATCTTGATGGTAACCATGAGTTTAGAGGCATTCCCAATGGTTGGCTAAACCACTCTAAGCGCTTGGCGAGGAAGCCAAGTTGGGGAAAGATGGTTGATATAATGACTGAAAAGGAAAGGGAGGAGAGACGGCTCAAGTATGGTGAAGCACATGAGAGGGAGATTGCGAGATGGTGCGAGGTTGCATTTATGATGGATCCATGGAGGTAGACATTTTTGGGAGAAGAGGTTCACATGGAGGATGTGGAGCCTAAACAGTCTGTGCTACCCCATCTTGGCAAGCGTGGAAGAGAGAACCCCTTAGCTTCTGATGAGAGCCCATTGTGTGGAGAAAGAAGAGTCATTGGCATACATCTGACCCCACCTAGTGACCGAACCTTGGTGCTTGGTTTGTTCAAACGAGGGAAAAGTATAGTTGATCCATTTGATATCAGTGGAAGCAACCGATCGGTGCCAGAAGATACAACTTCTCATTTGGGACTTCTATGGCTTCACACACTATTCTAGTATTTGGTGGAATGTTTGGACAAGGCATATATATAGGTGGTTTTGGGAGTGCATCAGGAAGTGGTGGAGGAAATATGACTGGGAGTGGCACTAGTTCACAAAATATCGATGTGCTTTATTCAGTGGGATGACGGGAACATCGGCACGACAAACATAGGCCCTGTACCTAACACAGGAGGATCTGGAGGTGGAAGTGGTGGAGCTGGTGGCTCAGGATCTAGTGGGTCTGGTAGAGGAGGAAACACTAGAGGAAATCGAGGGACTGGGTTAGGAGGACAAGGGCCTCAACCACCTCCTCAAGTATTTTTGAGATGTCTCTGCACTTACCAGATTACAGTGGGATAGAAGATGCCACAGAGCATGTGCATAAGTGTGAGCTACTATGGTGCGTGAAGGGGATCACGACCCAGGATTAAAAGGCCAATCAATTTGCAATAACCTTGTAAGGACGTGTGCATAGGTGGTATAGAAATTATGACCCTCATCAAACTATTGTGGATTATACCATGCTGAAAAATGTGTTCTTGGTGGAATTCCACATACCTGAGTTTGAACAGAAGAGCATCAGCTCTCTCAAGGAAATCTAGTAGGGAATGGCAGAGAGTGTGTGAGAATATGATGCATGCTTTAAAACTCTATTGTCTAAATTTTATTATGATATCCACCCTTCACAACATGCTTAGTGGTTTTTCAGAGGGTTGATCGCACCCTTTAGGAGGGCTATGTCTCAAAAAAATTCATGAGACTGCACGAAGCCTTTGGAAGCTACTTTGCGTGCTGAGGCAGTTGGTAGTGTTAACATTGGTGTTAGCCCATTTCTGGAGGCTCAGATCGCTGCCATGGCTAAGCAGTTGGAGAAATTATCTACCAACATAGTTCTAGAGACTCACGGTGGGATGTGGTGCATAGATTGTAATGTAGAAGGGCACACAAAGGATAATGGTGGGATATGTACTCGGAAGGTGGTACGTGTCGTAGTGGTAAATTGTGAAATATGTCACGGGGACCATGATGTAAGTAGGTGCCCCTTTTACTAGTGTGTGATCTATAAAAACGTATCTTGTTATTGCAAGATATGTACCTCAACCACACATGACACTAAGGATTGTAGATTGATTGGCTAGATTCATGAGACAATTGATCTTGGTGTGTGCCAGACTGACATTACTAGTAGTTCCAAGGGAGATGAGTGTTGGTATGAAGAATGCAGAGATGGAGGTGCACGCGGGAGGAGATTTTGTAGAGGATTTCATGGCTGTGGTAACCGCGAGGGAAGAAGTGAGTTCTCACGTAGAACATGCTTTAATTGTGGAGCCATAGACCATTATAAGTGTGAATGTCTAGATCTTCTACAATGCTCCTGGTGTGGAAAAAAACATAAGTACAAAGAGTTCCCGTGAGTTATATAAACATATGAGTCAGCAGTATCGGAAGGATAAGGGTGCTGCCATGGTGAGTATTAAGAAGGCTGATGCACAATGGCTCCCGCAAGTAATACATGAATCAGAACTAGAGCCTGTTATGGTAACAACAAGGGTGGAGTCCACGCATGCAAGGGAAGTGCCTAGGTAGAGACCTCTGGTTTCAAGGGAAGAAGTAGTACATGGGAAGTATCCAAACCCGGCTCACTAGAAAGAAGTCTACCAGGAAACCATGGATGTAATTCAAATTTTACAAGGGGAGATCCAATGCTTAAAAGAACAAACTAGAAAATATGAGCAAAGAAGACCGGTAGAAGCACCAAAGAATGAATTGGACAAGGTTAACAAGGTGTGTAAATTACTAAGGAAAGAGAATGTTATTTCCCTACTAGGAGCATGGTTGAGAGAAAAGGTACCATGCGTCGGGGAAGAGCATGAAAGGCAGATCCTGCATGCAAACCTCCCACCTCACAACCTTGATTATGGCAAAGAGATCACCTTGAATGCAGTATTGGATGGATGGCTGCTTAGAAAAATCCTCATTGACATAGACATGAAGGTTAATATTCTCACTCTAGATGTCTGACATCAAATGGAAAGACCTGCATTACAACCATCTTCAAATGTGTTATATATGGCAAATAAGACAAAGGTAATGCCCATATGTGTCTTGAAGGATGCGACCATTACCATTTAGGGGGCTAAGTTCACTGGGGATTTTGAAGTCCTGGAACTTACCGAGGTAGATAATTTCCCAGCGTTACTTGGGCACCCGTGGTGCTATAAGAATAAAGTAGATCTCCGGTTTAACAAGGGGTACATAAGTTTTGAAAACAAGGAAGAGAGGGTGATTATACCGCTTGCTGATGGAGAGTCCACACCCTATACTGAACCCCTTGGAGAGGAAGTCCTAGACATAATATATGTGTGCTCCATAAGAGATCCAGAGACCATCCACCCTATAGAAGGAGTCATCCAGTTTGATGATGCTCAATCTATCAGTGATACCACCAGCATAGCATACAATAATTGGGTGCATGGGACTTATGAAATGATTGGGTGACATTTGAAAGGATCGGTGACTAGGGTAACCATGGTGCATACAATTCAATGCATGGGAGGAAAGGCAATAACCAAGTATTCTGGGGATGCATACCCTAAGGTCTTTCTGAGAGAAATGGAAGCTAAATGGAGGGAGGAAAAGCAATGAGGTATGTTGGATTATGCTTTGATAGGCACACAATAGCGAGGTAGTGGGCCATGCATAGTGAAAAATTGTTGGAGTGGCATGAAGTTAGAATTTCGCTCACTGTCTAATTATCAAGGAGCAATATACCCACCGCTATCAAGGATTACAATGGTAATGAACTAGCCTCTTCCCACATCCAAGCATGTGAGAGGGTTTGGGGAGAAGGCACGGAAGCTTTACCACCCTCCCTTTGGGTACACAAGCTGTATTCAACACTACAAGGTTGTGCACACGCTTGGTACATCCATTTTGAAACTCGCCGCCAAATGGGAAATTGGCAGGAATTAGTGGCTGACCTGGTTCACACATTCGAGTACCGAAGTACTAAGTAACTGGTTGATGAGGTGTTGTAGGCTATCAAGTGCCTCACTCTGGGGGATTGCGCCATGACGGAAGATAGATTAGTAGACTTACTTGGTGGACCTAGCTTGGAAGCGTGGTTCGAAGAGGAGGAACCAGAAGACATAATTCGAGCACGTGTGTTGAAAAGGAGAAAGGAAATATGGTATATGTTATTGATGGAGAGGAGATGGAGAGCCTGAATGTCGACCATTCGGTTGGGATGTGTGAGGTAGTTGATAGTGTGGATGCATGTGCATGTGCATATCATGAACCACTCAAAACTAAGAAATTTAACATCAGCTCGGAGAAGGAGCCCAAGGAAGCTATCATTAGGGACTACTGGTCGAACAAGGAAGTATCAAAGATCATCGATCTCTTACGTGAATTTGAGGATTTATTCCCACATGGATACCATGAGTTGAAAGGTGTCCACCATTCATTAGGGGAAATGAGGATAAATTTGAAATATGGTGCACACCCGGTCAGGAAGAGGCCTTAAAGGATGAATCCCAACATGTGCGTAAGGGTTAAAGAAGAACTAGTCAAAATGATAGCATCCGATATCATTGAGGCTGTGGAGGAATCAAAATGGATAAGTCCAATGGTGGTTAGCATAAAGAAGGATGGCTGGATTAGGATATGTGTGGATTATAGGGAGTTGAACGTTGTTTGTATCATAGATCCTTTTCCCACCCCCTTTACTGAAGATATTTTGGAAGGAGTTACTAGGCACGAGGTCTAGTCCTTCACGGATGGATTCTCGGGATGTCACCGGGTAAGGATTTCTAAGGAAGACCAAGAAAAGAAAAATTTCACCATCGAGTGGGGAAGATGTGCATACATGGTCATGCCCTTTGGATTGAGAAATTCACCCACTTTGTATTTTCACGCATAGTGGTACAAGCATTTTAGGACTTCATCCACAAGTTCCTTGAAGTATATTTGGATGATTAGATAGTGTATGGATTGGTAAGGGACCATTGTGATAACTTTAGATTTATGTTTGAAAGATGTCGGCAGTTGAGGATTTCCCTCAACATCAAGAAATGTGTCTTTGCAACTCCCTTTGGAATGTTGTTGGGGCATATCATATGTAAAGAGGGCTTACTAGTAGATCCCACAAAAGTTACTGATTATTGTGGGATTAGGGGAGCCCACCAGCCAAAGTACCATGCATGGATTTCTTGGACACACTGGGTACTATAGAAATTTCATTAAGGGATATGCCAAGATCGCCGTGCCTTTGGAAATATTGCTCAGACATAAGAGTGCCTTTCAGTGGGGAGAGGCGCAGCAGAGGGCATTTGACACTCTAAAAGAAAGGCTTATCACCGCACCTATTCTATGATTCCCATCATGGGATAAACCTTTCCATGTCCACGTGGATGCCTCTAGTATAAAAATGGGAGTTTTTCTTTCTCAACCAGGAGAGGGGATTGTTGATCATCCCTTGTGTTTTACAAGTAGAAAGTTGACACCAATAGAACATAATTATACAACGACCAAGCGTGAGGCATTGTCAATGATCTACGTGCTCCACAAATTTAGACAATATCTATTGGTGACTCCCTTCATATTCTACATGGACCATATGGCCTTGAAGTATCTAGTAAACAAAGTAGTGTTGTAAGGGCGCATATGCCATTGGGTACTTTTATTTCAGGAATTTGAATTCAGAGTGGTGGTAAAACTTGGAAAGAACAATTGTGGGCTAGATCATTTATCAAGGATTGATTTAGGAGAGGATGTGCAAAGTATTGAGGAAACCATGTTGGACACATAACTATTCAAGTTGTAGCACGAGCCCTTGGAGTTAGAAGACATTGTTGTTTTTCTCAAGGAAGGGGTGGCACCCGAAGGGATGAACACCTTTGGAAAGGAAAAGGTAAGCCATATGTGCCATACCATTCATGTTGATCAAAGGGGATTTGTATAAAATGGGCCATGATGAGGTTTTACACCGGTGTGTATTAGAAGATGAATGCATGGCCATAATAGAAGAATCCCATGGTGGGATTATTGGAGGACACTATGCGGGGAATGCAACCATATGCAAGATCCTAGTCACCGGACTATGGTGGGAGATGATTCACCAGGATTGCATTGAGTTTTGTAAGGCCTGTGACCACTACCAGTGCCTTGGAAAACCTAGAAGAAGGGATGAGATGCCCTTGCACCCCATCGCCAGCGTGGAACCTTTTGAGAAATGGGTAATAGATTTTGTCGGACCAATCTCACCAATGGTGTGTGAAGGAATAAATCGATATATATCATTACCTATACTAATTATCTGACAAGGTGGGTAGAGGCCACGCCCACTAAGGATTGCACCGCAGCCATGGCTACTAGATTTTTGTGGGAGAACATTATCAGCAGGTATGGGTGCCCATTAAGTTTAACAAGTGATAGGGGCACTCACTTCTTAAATGAAACCATCAGGATTCTATTAGTAGAATTCATGGTAGCCCATCACAAGACTACCCCTTATCACCCTCAGGTAAATGGGACTACAGAGGCATTCAAAAAAATCCTTAGTCACACATTGACTAAGATATGTGATGTGGGTAGGTAGGATTGGGATGATAAGGTGTCAATAGTTCTTTGGGCATACAGAGAAACGTATAAAAGATTGAACAAGGCCACACCATTTCAATTGGTGTTCAACGAAGAAGTAGTTTTACCATCGAATCCATGCTACCATCTCGACGTATAGCACGCCAGAGGGTTGGACAATGAGAAACCAATGGAAGAAAAATAGATTAATTGATAAAGTTGGATGAAAGGAACTCACTAGCAAGATGGAGCCAAACAACTAAGAAGGCAAAGTAAAAGGCATGGCATGACCACCATATTAAGAACAAACAGTTTGCGTTGACTAGATGGTATTGCTATATGATTCAAAATTTCTATGTCATCCTAGAAAGTTGAAAGTGCATTGGTTGGGTCCTTATGTAATTTCATACATCCTTGATTTGGGAGTGTGCCGATTCAAGCACTAGACAAAACAAAATTACATGACACTTGATGGGAGTAGGTGAAGCCCTACGTAAATAATGCTTCTTGGTGTTTGTAAATAAGGTAGTTTTTCTAGTTAGTTTAGAATTTCCTTTTATGCTTTTCCTTTCTTGTATTTCCCTTTCACGTTGTTGTTTTGTTTTGTGCTTTGGGTGCAGGTAACCTTTTTACTTTTTGACTTATGAATGCGCAGAGGACCGCGCATCATTTTAGTGTGGGGTGAGATGATGAAGAGAAACTTGGAGTTATTCTGCTAGGAGGATTTGGGTCGGTGGCAAAATAAGGTTACATTGGAAATCCACATACAAAGGAGAAAAAGTGCAAAAACATGAGGTAGGCGAAATCAAGAATCATGAGGATGGAAGAAGTGCCTTTGGTGTTAGTGACATATGTGCAAAATCCTTCTGTCAAGATGGATTGTTTGCGCACCAGAAGGTTGGAAAAGTTTTCATGTAAGAATTGGCCACATAAGGAGAAGCGTTGTAGCTAGGTTTTATTTGAAAACACCACATTAAATATTGTCATACGGTGGTAGGTAGCCTAGCCTTAAATGCGTAAAAGTGGGAAAAGCTATAAATACAAGAGTGGGCATTTCATCAATTCCATCTTATTTAATCTTTCATGAATTCCATCTACAAGATTGTTATAATGTGTGAGTTCACAAGAACTGAGCATGATAAGTACTAAAGCTTCATAACAACATGCTCCAACTTAACAAGTTCATAAAATGAACACCACTTTTTAAATGAAATTGCTCCAAAGTTAAAAATAAATACATTAACTCTTTTAAACATGCTATGAACAACATATTAAATGAAATATGAAAAGAATCCAATTTTATTCATACACATCATTACCATATTTATATCTATATAATTTAAGTCACTTAAAGGAACCCAAGGAAAATACATTTGATCCAATCAAACCTCAAATCAAAAGTAAAAGGGTAACCTGATTTTAGTCATCTAATCATATTCTTGTATGACTGAAATCATTTACCTTATTCACAATTTTAGAAAACACTCATGTAACTATTAAATTTCATTCAAAAAATAATAATCGAGAGTATATTAATCATTATAATAAGAATAATATTTATAAGGTTACAGTCATATAATCCCATTATTAAATGACTTAAATCTTGTAGATCATCGACAAGTCAATACAACTTCACTAAGTACATTGTTATACCTTTTGAGAAACATTAAGATATTTAAAAAACAATCTAAATTTAGTATAACCGTCAAGTTATTCCCTTTACTTACATTGTATACAAGTTATATATACATAAGAAATTATAGAAACAAATCCAAATCAGGGTCGCTACAAGATGAACCGAATTTGAAAGAAGATCAAAGATCATTATTTAATGACCATCTAATCAATAGATACGAGCTAAGTTTTATACAAGACTAAACTTCAAACATGAATAAAATTCATTTCATACTCAATTACAAACCACTTATAAAATCTCCAATCTTTTATAACACAATATTTCTACCGAGATCAATGTATTGAATTCTCCAACCATTATACACTTAAAAAATGCTACTGTAGATGTACATCAGCTTCCACAGTCCTTAAGAGGGAAATATTAAACACTGATATATTAGAGTGAGAAGTCGAGTTGGACTTCTAACTTCATACTATCTAAGGCCCATCTTGACATTCGATCCAATCTAAAATGTCTCCTATAGGGTTCAAATGCACATAAGACAAAAGGATAAAACCATTCAAAGGAAACAAATTAACAGACTTTGTGTTACTTATAAAAATGACACATGATCCTAAATGGATTTAAAACACTATATAACAACACAATTAAAGTTTCAAGGGTGTCTATAAGGGAATCGAAGAAAACAAATCAGCTTCCACCTCCAACAATGGGGTGCATAAAAATTTGAAATATTAATACCCAAGAAGGGTATTGACTTAATACTGAGTCCTAAAATGATTCAATCTAAATCACAATGTTTGGTCGATAGAGATCAAAAGTACAAGCCAACATAGAACTAAATAGCCATCCAAGGAAAAAAATGAGCCTATATAATATAATTCCCATACCAATAATTAACCATTACTAAATCTTCCATTAAGATTTATACTAACCCAACAAATATGGGTTTGTAACAATAGTTATAATGTTTAAAAAAGCCACATGACTATATTTTTGTGTAGTATTAATTATTTAAATTCGACTAGTATACCTTGGTATAATAATTCTTAAGATTCGATAAAATACACAACCCAACAACAAAGAAACTCATTGTTTCCACACAAAAATTGTTCACAAACATGCATGTAACCAAAAGTCATTTTTAATTGACTTACAACCAGATTCATATAATATTCAAGAATAAAACTAGATAACATCAAATAACACAAAAACCACAAAACCCAGAACCAAGAATGCAATTCCACATAAAGAGAAGAGTTATTTTCATGAAATAATTAAATTGAGCAAGTTATTATAATGAGTTAGAGCCTATCATGCCTAGTAGAGATCCTACAAATTTCCTCCAAGCTCCCAAACTCTCTATCCAAGCTTTCCCACAAGATTTCATGAAAACTTCAAATAGATTCCATAGAAATCCCAACTTCCTCTTCTTCATTATTTTTATAGCCCATACCATAAATTTTCCTTCGCTAAATCCTCCATGCAATGGAGAATTCATTAATAAACCAAAAATGAACTAACAATTTGAAGATCAAAAGATCAACATGTAGAGCCAAAGTGCTCAAAATGCCAAAGGAGAAATGAAAAACAACTCCTATATTCTTTCCAAAAACCATTGTGTTTTCCCCAAGGTGGTTTTTAATTTTCCAAGACATTAATTGCCATGGCAGGACTACCAATTTTCCCACTTAATCCACAAACCTCCATTTAAATTTTGGAAATAACTAACAATTTAAAAAAATTTCATCAAACCTCTTAGTCACCTTAATACTTGTGTATGACAAGTTTAAACTTAGTCACTTTCGCTAAAGGTGGCGGTAGTGCCCCTTTTAATTTCATTAATTTCAAAGTACTACATAAATTGGCGCCATGTTAACCATGCTCAATCCCTTAGTAAATATGTCACCCATAGGTAGGTCCTTAGGTTATGTCTTTAGTTTAGAGATTAGGATCTTAGTTAGGTTTATATCCCTTTTTATGTAAAGTGTCAACATTATCTTACTCTGTTGATAATATTAATTCATATACATTAGGTTATTAAAATCTCCCTTAGTGTATAGTATTTACTTAGGATAGATTAGTTTACGCTCTTAATATCACAATAATAAAATCCAAATGAGATCAAGAAGCAATGTGACTGTAATAAAAGGCATTATGAGATGATTTCAAATAAGCTTAAAATCAACCAAGTCTAAATATAGTTGGTTGTTTTAGAACACATTAAGATCCAATATAAATTTAACCACTATGATCGTAATATTATATTGATCAAGGATAATGCCTTGGATAACTGAAATTGATCCAATGTATTTTCCTTCATCTTATATCGATAACATAGTCAAGGAACATACAATTATAATGAAACTTAGATAACTTACCAGGTTTCCTATTTATTCCATTGTCCCAATAAACGATTTTAATTCTAACTCATTTGCGATCACTTAGTGTACTTCAAAAACTAGTCAAGTGATTACTTGATGATAAATCAACATAAGTACAAAATTTATATAAACATGATTAAAATAAAATATAACAGGTAATTGATATCATTCCAGAAAACATGGTCTACCAATTCTAAAAGAGCACAAAATACTCAGAATGAAAATCACATGTCAACATTTGAAAACCTCATTCAAAGAAGAAAGTACATATATCAGCACAATGGGGCATTACAAAATTTAGATTACACCAGAGGATTAAGAAAAAACTACCTTCACATTCCCATGGGAACATTTTGCATGTTATTTTCTTCCATTTGTCTTGTGCAATACTGCTACATTCCAGAGGGTAGTCTTGAGCATTTTTTCAGATTTAAAAATGACTACATGGAGGTCTACATGGATTATTTCACGGTACATGGAATCACATTTTAAGAAGCCATGAAATATTTTGATAAAGTATTAAAGAGATGAAAAGAGCACAATTTGTCCTTAAGCAATGAAAAATGCTACATGATGATGTTTAAAGGTATAGTTTTGGGGCACTATCTTTCTTCTGATGGAATTCAAGTTGATCCAACCAAGATTTATGTTATTTTAAATATGTCAACACCAAGGAATAAATAGGATGTTAGGATATTTCTAGGACATGTTGGTTACTACAGGAGATTTATACAAGATGTCGCAAGATTTCAGCACCATTGTTTATATTAATAGGAAAGGATGTTACCTTTGAGTGGACTGAAAAAATGTAAGACTGCATTCCAAAATTTGAAGAAAATGTTAACTACTACTTTTGTATTAAGAAGACCTGATTGGAACCTTCCTTTCCACATCCATACTAATGCATCATACCATGCTATTGGATTTGTACTAGGAAAAAGGATGGAGTTTTTAATTATGCTATTTATCATGTTAGCAAGAACTTGTAGCATGTTGAACTAAACTACACAGTAATAGAGAATGAGTTTTTGGTAGTTATATATGTTATCAATATGTTTATGCACTACATCATAGGTTATCTATTATTCATTAAAAATAACCATAATACAATCAAATATCTAGTAAATAAGCCATAAGTAAGTAGTAGAATCATCATATGGCTTCTCCTTCTACAAGAATTTGATGTCACAATATTGGGTAATCCTGACAAGGAAAATGTGGTAGAAGATATCCTTTCAAGAATGGAGACTAATGATAAATATTAGGTAGTTAATGACAATCACGAAGGAAATGGCACTGAATCGAGTGCGCTCCTCAAATAAATGAACACCTGATGGGTTGTTGATCTACAAAGTGATGTGGTCAAGATGAAAATGGAGAAGGGGATTCTCCAACTTTTCGAGTTACCATATTTCAGAAGCCGAGTGCTTGTACTAGTGGTTGATGATGCACGCATACGAAGACTTCTTCGCTTCAGAGCCCAAAATGTGCATAACTCCCCAACTAATTTTGCACTTCATAGGCCTAAATTGTGAAGGAATGCACTCAAAGATGACCTCGGGACGAGGATGTAATCAAAGAAACCATAGCATCCTTGGGATTAAAGAAGGGATCAAGGTACTACGACATCTCGGATATCGGTGATCGGTGATGAAAATGGCCGTACACCTAGTCTCCAAGCTGAATGGACATGAAAGGTGGACCCAGTGTGAGCAATTGCTAGGCTGAATGTTTGCAAGAAAGTTGTTGAGGGCACCATATACAAAATATCCCAATATATTATAGATGGAATCATAAGCAGTGTGGAGAAGGGAGGAAAGATCCTATTTGGAAACATTCTGTTGACAATTGTGTTCTCAGAAATCGAGGTGTCGGATGCATCCGAAAAGTTTGTGTGGGAGTACCCTACTGAAGATCCCTCGCCTACGGAGAGATTTCAGAAATACACA
The DNA here is from genome assembly GCA_018340775.1 of Taxus wallichiana var. yunnanensis. Lineage (NCBI taxonomy): Eukaryota > Viridiplantae > Streptophyta > Pinopsida > Cupressales > Taxaceae > Taxus > Taxus wallichiana. The sequence goes on from CM031234.1 coordinate 41,351,697, forward strand.
TGTGAATCAATGACATGGGTACACAAGGTGTTCTTAGAAAAATGGTATAAGTTCCTTTGGAATGCAATCAGGGATGAATGGTGGATCCCTGAACAAATCCCCGCTATGAGCGAAGGAGAAGAAGAGTTTGCAGTCTACTAGTACTTCTATGTCGACAGGTTCATTTTGGTCGATGGAAGCTGGAGTCCATGGTGCAAACTCTCATTCTCATTTACTGCCCAATTTTTCCAAGCGGGAGTAAATATATACACGGAGTCGAAGAAATTAAACCTAGAGTTTTCCACCCTTGACAGAGAGCACAGGGAAATGAGGAAGAAGCTGGTCTACCCAGAGAAGCACACGTACGTTGAAAGGTACATGTCATAGGATGTGCATATTGTAAGGCCTTTGACCTTACCTATTGTTGGGAGAAATTCCATAAGGATTTACCTTTGCATAAGGCCAAAATTTGAAAAGGGCGTGTACATGGAGAATGAGATATCCATCCCAAATGACCCTATTGGAAGAAATAATCTCATGCCAAAGCGTAAGGAGAGGGAAGAGAAAGAGGAACAGAGGGTAGTGGAGAAGTAGGATGTAGGTACCACGGGAACAAGTACCTACATGTCCAGAAATAAGAAGAGGATGGTGGTCAAGGAGAAGACCCCAGAACCTGCAAAGCCACTATCCCCTTAAGAACCCTCAGATGAAGGGAAGACCACATCCCCGACTCTAGATTTTTCAGCAAAGGAAGAAGAATAGGGGACGGAAGAACCATAGTTTGAGGATACAAATGACACAAATGCCTATATAGGTGAAAAGGATGATGATGAAGAGGAAGAGCTGGAGGAAAATTAGGAGCTGATTGATGTCCACAATTTAGAGGGAGAGGAAGCAGAAGATGAAAATGATGCTTTCATCTTTGTAAGGAGGATGCACATGGAGCGAAGAAAGGAGTGAGGGGTAAGTACCAAGGAGCGAGATATTCCCAAGCTCACTTAGGAGGAGGTGATGAGAAAATGATAAGGGAGGTGGAGAAGATGATTAATGCCTTGGTCGACAAGGAATTGGAGCGCAGTGTAGAGCTCACGCTTGGTGAATTTAAGAAAGAGCAAATGGAGAAGAGTGTAAGTAGCATAAAAGGTCCAACTCTTTCAGTAACTATTCCCAAGGGCATGCACATGGGAAGTAAATGCGCGGGGGGGGAAGAATAATGATGTGATATGTTGATGACCCTAACAAAGTTTTATGCACGCATTTCCAGAGTACCGTGCCCACTAAGGAGCTAACCACCATGGAGTCCTTTGATCCTGAGGGTGGATACCCGTGCACAAGAAAAATGCTATCGTGGGCGTTCAACTCCCACCTTGATGAGCCCAAGTTCGAGGTTAACCAAGGAGCGATACTAGCACTATCCGAAGGAAAGGGGGACAACCCCATTATAAACACACAACAACTATCAGATGAGCAAGTGTGTAATGCACTCAACAAAGTCTCCATGGAAGTTGAGGCTAGGATCTTCTACGAAATGATAGGGTTAAAGTCTTGGAGGACCTAATGGAAAAGAGGAAGGAAGAAATAGTTAAGCTAACAAAGGAACTCAGCCTTGAAAAGCTGATCAACACTCAACTACAATGAGAATTACAAGAGGAGAAAGCTAAAGTGCACAAAGTTTCCAAGAAGGTGGAGCTCATCTCCTAGGCTATTATCATGAAGCACCAGACCTTAACCCTCCCTGCACAAAAATATGGTTCCTCCTTGGAGTGTCTTGAGGACTTGACTCAGATCCTCACCATGGAAAGGCAACCTTTGGCCTTGGAGTCGGCAGAGGATGTAGCTGCGTGCTTGGAGTAGGAGGACAAGTTGAAAGTCATTGTGCTCATAGCTGAATACAAAAAGGTGCTCGCTGATGTAAAAATAGTTACACAAACTGCTGGGGTCGCATACAACCATTGCGTGGATCAGAAAAGGTGAAAAGCATGTTGCTTGCCAGCGATGAGGCCAAGCTAAAGGAATTTAGGAAAAGAATAAAGGCAATAGAGCCGAGTAAGAAAATATCCTAGCCAAAGTGGAAAAGAAGTCTGAAGCTATTGAGATCCTGTGGGTCTCAATCAAAACCCAACTAAAAGAGCTCTACAAGGTCATTACGAGGAAGATGGATGCCTTGGAAGATCAAGAAAAGGAACTGGAGATGGTGGTAGAGACCATAAACACAAAAGGGGAAGGGTTAACCTTCGACGAGGTGAGCGCATTGGTTGGTGACCTTTGCACAAGAGCATAGGATGAAGTCAACACATGGAATACGTTAGAGGCCAACTGCGGTAGAATTTCCCCCTTCTTCTTCTTTAGGTAGTTCTCCTTCTATTCTTTCTCTCCCCCATTATTTATTCTTTCCCTCCATTCTTTTCCAAGGCAAGGCCTTGCCTTTTTGTACTACATTCTTTGAAGAGGTTCTCAAGGGTGGAGAATAGGTGAAGTGTGGGGTAATGTTGGGACCCTATTGTAGCTTCCAAATCTTAAAGGCACATAGGCACGCACGGCTGGAGGAAGCGTGCAAGTTAAGGCACACAAGGTAGGATTCAAAAAGGGTTCTTGGAGAACCAAGGACGTGTGCCCATAAAGCACAATTCAGACTTAGCCTGTTTTCGGCCTTTTGGATAGAACACATGAAGAACGTGTTCCATTTGGATAAGGTTCTAGCTTGGTAATAGGGTATCCTGGAAGGAATATACCTTGTGATAAGAAGATCCAAAAAGCTAATCATGACATGGAGAGGCATGCACCTGAGGCGATCCACACCTTGACACTTGGGGCCAGATCTAAGGTTGTAGAGGAGTTTGTTGGAGCTCAGATGCCTATTTATATGCACACCCTTAGTAAAGAAAAAAAGAGAACCCAAGGAAGGAAGTGGAGCTCTCTGAATTACTGCGAGAACTATGGGATAAAAATGGTAGATGATTATAGGAAGGATGTAATGAGGGAATGGGGAATGTAAATTTTGTTTTGAAAGCCTTCATGTATGGATCTAGATATGGCGCATGACTACGGTCTCCCCTTCTGTGATATTCTATAAGTAATGCTATGAATGAATATGATAAGGTTACCATGACAATTGTATTAAGATCTTCTCTCTATATTATCTGCATATTTCTATTATGCTTTTGTTCTTGTATAATCATGAACCTTATTTGAATGTTAATTCTATTTGTGGATTTACAACTTCCTAGTTCTATTAATTCTATTAAGTGCTTTCACTTTTGATATGAATGAAAGGGTATAGAAGCATTCTGAGCTCTATAGCTTTTTCATGTCCTTTAAATCACTAATTCAAGATCATGAATGATGCCTTCCACTAAACTCACATAAAAGAGAGACTCGGCTCCCTCTCACGCACCTCGGGTGAGTGCTCGGCACCCACTAGGTGATAGGTCAAAGTGTGGATGAGGTTCCCTTGTTCTTGGTGGGTACAAAATGACTACATCTATCTTTATAGTATGATTTAGTGGTGATCATTTGCTAGAATCTGTTGCCCAATGGATATGCATATGGATTTATTTTCCTAGGGTTTCTTTTGGTTTTAGTTGGACACCCACTGGGGGAGTCTATCCACGAGCTAGAGACAATGTTGATGCCCATAATCATCATGTTATATTTCACCGTTGTTTCATTGGATGTGCTCCTTTTTCATATCAAGGTTTTAGGGGGTTTGTGGAAATAAACAAGGCAGTTGGTACTTTGGTATATTATGGGAATAATCAATTGTTTTTGTGAAATATGTGTATCTAGTGTGAAAGGTTATTTCTGCCTAGTACCCAAGGTAGGGATTTTTTTTGGAAATCATGATGGAATCATGAGGTGTATTTTTCTTGAATTTGGAATTTTGTGAAACAAGGGTTAGGTTCTCAAACCCATGATGTAGGAGAAAACATAAATAAATTCTTAGGGAAAGTCATAATAATTTCAAAGTTAATTTTGTGCCCAAGAATGAAAAAAGTGATGGTTTGACCACGAGACCCAATAACATATGTTTGTTCAATTTACAATATAGTCAACCTTTCAGAGCTCGAGAATCAAGTTTATACTCAACCTTATTTGGAAATGTTCTATGTTCTCGCCGTTGTCCTAGGTGCTGGTTGTGAAATGGGTGGATGCTTGATATGTATTTATGATTGCTCTGACCTATATTAAAAGGAGCGAAAAGGTACTTAGTATTTTCTATTTGAAAAGCTTGGGACTAATTCAATAGTGAGAAGGTTGGTTTCCTCTTACAAGATAATGTGTAGTTATGTGAAGTGTATGCATACAATAATTAACATTGTGCAAAGGATATAATTTTTTGGATTTTTCCATGGTGCAAGTAAACATGAAAGAAAGATATGTCATGCAATAATGAAAAAATGGACAATTCAAGGTGAATTGTGTTGAAAACAAAATGGTGGTTCTATTAAAGGGGGCCATTTCACAAAAATATACATATACACACAAAATAATGAAAATACAAGGAGCTCTATCGCAACATAGAAATTAATGTTCAAAAATTACTATCTTGCTAAGAAGGGTTGGCACACACATCCAAAACTAATGCCTATGATGAATAAAATATTCATGGGCCATGATAGTGAAGATGAACTGAATTCCTCCCATCATGCCCCATGACATTCCCTCGTCCAAGCATCTCAGAATTTCCACCCAAGGAAAATTCATTGTCTATATTAAATCCATCTTTTCTTAAGTGAGTTCACCCACTCGAAAGGGAGAGTATTCACTTATGTATGCTTTGGTCCTCCTACCAAAGTGGAAGGTCAAACCTTGAGACATTGAGTAGTTCCCACTCTTGGGCGGATTATCGTGACATCTCTTCTTTTCTTTTAAGGACTCGTGCATTGGGCATCTAGCATGGGCCATTTTTCATCTAGGATAGTTTCAAGGGATAATATTTGCCTCTCCATTTCATTTTCATGCAGGCCTAGAGGTTTTTCTTGTTCTTTTAATGTGCCCAGTGGGCTTAACACATGGAGCTATGTGTTTAATTGAAGGGGATCATAATAGGATTTTTAACATATTCCAATTGTCATCAAGCACGTGAGGATATTGACAAGACCAATTTTATTTCAGGAACATCGTATTCATATGATGCACATGGTGGATTAGATGAAAATAGAGGGTTTAAAAGAGAGGGAACAAGGAACACCTTTTGGTCATCTTGTTTAAGAAGGATTGAATCAAGGAATTATGGGATAATCTATTAGGATAATTTTCTCATGCATTAGGAACATTGAAAACATGCATGATGAAGGATTTTTTAGGGCCTGTGAATTGGAATAATTCACGCCATGATGGAGGGATTATTGATGGATGTTGATGAGTTGATTAAAAATTCTTTATAAAACACTCATATTCTATATTTGGTTAAGGTTTTGAAGCTATGTCCTTGTATTTCCCTATCATACTATTGAACATCATCACTATAACTTGAACTTATTGGCATAATACTGATTAATATAGGTATTACTAGTTAACTTTAATTTATGGTATTTTGAGTGTGAATTTATTCTCATGGTTGCAATAATCTATTTGAATGAATATTTGTGTGATTCCACTCTTGTTTACAAGAAATGTTTTATATGCAACAAGCAATATGTATCAAAGGACCCATCCACAATAACTCATCTATAACAAAAGGGAATTACCTATAGCCAAAGGAATTGTCTTCAACAACACGTTCTCGAGAAAAATAAGATCACCTAAAGCAAAGGATCCATGATTATGAAGATCTCTAGAAATTGGAAAGAGGACACTTCAATTCTCGTATGTGTCAAGGAAGAGGAATTTACAAACTAGAACATGAGAATTAAAGATAACTCAATAATATATCGACTACTTATTATAACTCGTTGAGGAAATAAGTTATGTATTTAATATCTAGACAACTATTAGTTACTTCCATTTCATGTGTTCAAACTCTTGTTGTTTTGTTTAATATATTCCACTTGTTTCATTGAATATATTTTACTTAGTTTATTTAAACTCCTAGTTGAACTCTTCTTCTCACATTTTCATTGTAATTGAGGAATATAAAAGAAAGAGATCAAATGCAGGTGAGAGGAAGATATAGATAGATAATTAGGGAGTAGGGATATGCAGATAAATCATTTGCTTTATTTCTAAATTTAATCTTCATGCCAATTTAATATAGTCCAATTTTTTTCAATAGCTTGTTGTTGTTGCAAGCGTTAGGATGGATTAACATTGAGGAAAGGCCCACTTGTGGTCTTATAACCATCTCCATAGTTTGTTTCTTTGTTTTATTGCATGGATAGACTAGAAAGTAATTCATTCCTTTATTTGCATTATGAATTTACAAGATTTACTTTAGTTATAGTATTTAGAAGCTATTTACTTTCAGTTTGAGTTTAGTTTGTTTCCAAGCATTTGTATTTCAAGCATTATAGTGAACATAATTTATTTCCATACCTCATCAATGCTTTATAACTGTGCATATAACACTTTCATTATTGAAATTTTACGTCCCTTGGTTTGATGATTAAATGATTGTGAATTAGTGAACAACATATTAATTACTGCAAGTTAATTTGCACCATTATTTTTGGAATTGCTACTGTGGAAACTGCTAAGTTATAAGGTTTTGAGATTTTTTTAATTTCTTAGAGTCGGTTTAGGTTTAGGAAATTCCACCTTTAAACCCCTCTCACTAATGCATGTGTAGTGAGTTGAGTAGTAAATGCATCCACCGTCCAAGAGATGTCCATAGTAGATTCTTACCTAATCCGCAAGTAGCACGGATCTCTATAAATGATTATGAAGAAGACATATTTTCATCTCTACAAGGTTTTATAGTATAAAATCCCTCTCAAGTGAAAATATAAACCTGCTCCCGATCATCCAAACATGGTGCAGAAGAAGTGAAAAAAATGTTGAAGATAGGGAAACTACCTTTGAGTTTCCCATTTCCAACAATGACGATCCTACTATTATGAGGAATATTTCTCCATCGTCGCTTCTAAACTTCCATGGATCCATAAATGAAGATCCGTAAAAAAAATTGTTCAAATTTTATGTATTATCCAAGAGCTATGATTATACCATTTATGCAGATAAACTGAAGCTATTTCCTACTACACTCAAGCAAGCATTCTTGAGATGGTTCATGGGTTTAGGAAGTGATTAAATAAAAATGGACTAAATAAGTAGTATATAAATAGTTAATCTAAATGATGAACAAATGTAATAAAATAGATACATGTAGTAAATAAGTATACAAGAAAGCTAAACAACTATGCAAAAGGAAGAATACATTTTCCCCCCAATTTATGTTGGTGAGCTGAAAGCTCGATAACGTAAAGTAGATAGAGATGTGCACTTGATGTCCATGAAGAGTGTAGTAGAAATGCACCTTTGAAGGAATAGAAAAAATTTTGCAATGACCAAAAATATGGAGGAACGTGGAAACTAAAGATCAAAAATTTGCAAAGAAAAAGTGATGAGAGTAAACCTTGGGTGGAAAGCATGTGTAGCTATTGTGGTGTGTAATGTACCTACATGGGTAGTAAACTGTGTGTTGTCACTAAGTGTTGTGGTTGAAATTTTTGTTGTTGTTTCCCATAATTTGACTTCTTGTTTCTCATATGGCTCGACTGGAAGGAGAAAATGATGAAGGTAGTCAAATATGTATGTATGTGTGAAAACATAATGTAAAGATGCATGTATATGAAAAATATGAAAATGTAAATGGAAAATGTAAATATGTAAATGTTAATGGAACATGTGCACTTGATCCATGTCAAGAAAGAGATTATAGAAGGATATCATGTACGCAAGTTTTTGGGTGATCTCACACCACCCGGCATTTGAAGAAGTGTAGGGAGAAAATTCTCTGTTTCCTCCAAGCTCTAATGTTTCCCTAAATGTATGTGAATATATCTTTGTATTGTCCTAGTTTTTGGTGATCGACACCATTGGATGTAGTGTAGAGAGCACAACCACTGTAATCTCCATCCCGTAACTACTTCCTAGAATACTAAAAGCACCATGTCTTATAAAACCCACTTTGTGTATGGGGTTCATAGACTGTCTCGAACCCACTCCTTGTATGTAATCAACCAAAATAGTGTAGAATATCTATGTTAGTATGTATAAAAACCATAAATGATTCCCCCCTCTTTGGGGGTGCATGTGACATTGTTGATAGGATAATGCAACTCCAAAAGAGGACTAAGCTGTATGTATTCTATAACTCTTCCCTATAGGGGCAGGGAATGCACTTGGTAGAAACCAAGGTGTGAAAAATAATGATGGCTAGCCAAATACAAGTGTTAGTAAAAACACACTTATAAAATGAGTATAAATTACACAGAAAATGTAACAAATTGCCAAGCACAATAATGTAAACACATAAGAAGAAAAGGAAGCCACACAAAGTGGGTTGGAAACATGGGACATGACTCACAATGTCGCAAGACACATAAGTCCATCATGGATGCAAACAAAAAAAAAGTGTGCACACCAAACATAGGGTGAGGCCCATATACAAGAAACAAACAATGGCAGTAAAAGTACAAACAAAGAAGTAATCATGAAAACATGTAATCCCTGCAAAACAAGTGTTGCACATGAAAAACCCATTAGCATGTTAGATAATTAACCAATATGTAAAAGTGTGAATGAAAAAGTAATGTAAAGTGAGAAGTACAAAATGAAACAATAACACCTGTAAATGAAAAATGTGGATGCCCCCAGTGACCAGTGTAGGAAGGGTAGAAGGCGAGAATCCATGTTGCATGTAAAGGATCTGTATCTGTGATCACTACTAGAAAAAGACATGAATGCACATGTGTGGATGGTATAGATAATGACATATAATAAATCAATTTAACATGTGTACTAAAGTGATCATTTACAATACTAGTAAACAAGAGTAAATTCCCCAAGACAATGCAATATGTTATGGATGGAGTGAATGGAATGAAATATGGAATGATATGATCCATGTACCCCCAAGTGAATGGAAGTGTATACAATGAGGTTCATTTGGTTTTCCGTGTCAGCAGATCAAGAATGAACCATAAATGAGAGTGTGTTAAAGGGAAATGATCGTTCAGTGTTAGGTGTGTCTAATACACTATGATGAATATGTATATGTAGTGGCGATGTGTGACCTAGACATTACGTGTGCATGGAACCTATAGCCAAAGCATATAAAATTACTAGATGAATGTATAAGTGATGATTTAGCCTAAGTGTATATCGTTATAGGATGAAGGGATGAGAGATTATTTTTCCCTAAGCGTATATCATTAAAATATGAAAGGAAGGAGTGGTGATATAACCTAAGGTGTATACCACTACAACATAGTAATATAGGTAACAATTTAGCTTAAATTGTATGTCACTAGCCTAGGATTTTCACATGTGTGATGAGTATAATTTATATTTGATTTGTAAACCCTTGGTAGTTGAGTATGGGCCAAGGAACTAAAGTATGTCATTGGGTAGTAAGTGAAGCACGTAGAAGACAATGAAGTATATGTAATGATAAAATATGGCCATGTGATGAGTAGGTAGTGTAAAGACGTTATGTGTAGAATGCGAATGTAAGATGTGTAGAATGTGTAAAATGCAAGGTGAATAGAACATGTGACTACACGATATGTAAAATGTGAATGCTAGAGATGTAGACTGTGTAAAATGGTATGTATGTAGATGGACTATTAATGTAGTATGTAAGAATGATATAATGCTAGACTCATATGTGATGAAGAATAGTGTAGTATGTAGAAAATTTATAACATGAAGAAACACAATGTATGATGTATGGTATATGCCTATGTATAGGATGTGAGGAAATATGTATAAATAGCCTAATAGTGTATGATGTAAAATGTGTAAGGTGAGGACTAGTATAATGTATAATGTATGAATATGGAAATGGAAAAATGTTGTATAAGAATGTGTGGAATGTATGGTGTATGGTGTATGCCATGTGATGTTTGATGAAACGTAATGTATCATTCCTATAGTGCAAAGATGTGGGGTTCAAAGTGTGGTAGTAATCCATCATCAAATCAAGTGTGAACCAAATCACAAGAGTGCGTCATCGGGTAGCGATGATGCTAAAATGTGTGATGAAAAATCCTATATGAAAATACAAAGATGATAGACTCTATGATGAAATAAGGAGAGGGGGATTAGGTGTTATGCCACCTAATAGATGCATGGTGAAATAAGATATCATATAATTTCATCTAGAAGATCATTGTTCTTAGGTTCATAGTCACATGGGTAGGCATTAGTGACCTAAGAAGCTATAATGTTGGGTGGGTCACGTAATGAGCCATTAAGGCATAAGTTTGTACATGCTCATAACATAATCCTCATCGGTGAAAAGAGGAAGTGAAAAACCAAGTGCATACCAATAAGTGATATTTTGAGTGCGTCCTAGGAAAGAGATTGCAAATGAAAACACATCCAAAGGGTATAGTAAATGAAATGTATATATGATCCAGATCTCATGTACCTCAATATAATCAAACCATGTATTTCCTGATGTAAGTGATGAAGAGTGAGGAGTACATGATATATAGATGGTAATATGAAAGACACGCAAACCATAAGCAACAGTAATATGAAAAAATCCATAATAAATATGAGGAGCATGTGATGTAGGATAAAGGTATTCAAAATAAAACTCTAAGAGATCTATGTCCTCATGTGTACATATAGTGTCATTGCATGTAGGATCAAATGGAATGTGTTCCCAGTATGAATCATTCATAAAGAATGTGCAAGTGAATGGTGAGTGTGCTAATGTAGGTGGTTCATGCGAAGGTGTGGGTGATAGAAAAACATCCATAGACTTGAAATTCCCTGAAAAGGAATCATAGTAGTAGTAGTAGCAAGTGGCATAGAAGAAATTGCATCTATCACATAAATAGTTTCGTCGATGTTTGGTAAGTGAGGTGGTTCTTCCCTAGGCTAGGGATCATGTATAATATCGATTCATGGGATAGGAAGATAGTATTAGGGGCCAGTCATAATATTGGAATGGATTACAGTCACAAAAAATTAGTGTATTCAATGCTCTCATGCAATAATTTAACACAATCATGGATAGTAGAGGTGACAAATTGCATGGCATGAAGTCATGGCCTACCAAATAGAAAGTTATATGAAACTCAAAATCGACAACGAAGAAGATAATTTGGACAATATTAGGACCAACAAAGTGATGGGAAATACAATGTGACTAAAATATGGATAGGTGGAACCATCATAAGCATGCATTGAAACACTAGAGGGACTAATGTCATGAGTGGTAAGACCTAAAACTTTGAGAAATGACATAGGACACAAGTTAAGTTTAGATCCATTATCAATCAAAGTACACTTAACAACGACATTGTAAATGTGAGAGATGATATGCAAAGGTGGATCATTATCAAAAGTGTGAACATCAGAGGGAAGGTTAGACTTAAATACTAAGTGTGGAGAGAATGCATCAACAAAGGCTTGATAAACCAAGTCAGGATGCATGTCATCATGAATATGAGTAGTAGAAATAAAGTATTGGACTATATGGAGTACATAAGGATTTGCAAGAAAATAATCATTTATTAAGATACGCATGATGACTTAACCGTAGGATGAAAAGAAATGGATGAAGAAGCTAAAAGAATGAATGATCAATTCAGATTCACCAAAATGATTAACTAAAAAATGAATAACTAAGTAGTATATAGATAATTAATCCAAGCTATGAACAACTGTAATAAAATAGATAAATATGGTAAAGAAATATACAAGTAAGCTAAAAAACTATGCAAAAGAGAGTGAGGAAAGAACTCAGCTGATAATATATGTTTTTTGGAGAGTGTCGCAGAGATGATTGGAAAAATCAGAAGCAAGAAAACTATGATGAAGTCCTAAAAATTATGGATATGGAGTATTAGGCTAGACCGATGCACCTAGAGGAGGATCGGGGCCACTGGCTGGCACTCTCGGTCTATAATCTGAGTGCCCTGGTCTACGAAAAAGCTTTGAAACTAGTTTATACAAGGTTGGAAGGTGGTCTGAAACCCTCATTGTGTGTCACAACAACTTCGTTGTCCTGCATTGAATGTCACCAATACTCAAAGATGAAAGAAATACCTTCAAGACCCCCGAAAAAATCATCAAACCCTAAAAAATAATAATGCATATTAAGGGGTCGACTGACCTTAGATGTCAAAATGATGGACTTACTAACTAAGTGCTACACTTTGCATCTTAGACCCAATATAGTTATATGTACAAGTGTGTCTTAACATTCCCTAGATTTCTCTGCGTAAGTCACACTTTGTGAAATAGAAAACAATAAATATGTGTAGAAAATTTAATATAATGTGTGCATGGAATAGAATATAATCCCTCTCCCTTTGAAGTGTGTTGGACCCCGGAATATTGGCCAAGTATGAAGACACATAGGTGTGAAAGGTCTCATTATGGAATGGCGCACAAGGAAAATCATGCAAGAGAAGGGTATAAGGGGGCATGTAGCATGCACGACGTGCGAAAGGATCGGGACTTAGTAATTTTGGATGTCCAGAGAAGAACACATGAAAATCATGACCCGATTACACGTGGATAAGATGTCGGCCTAAAGAACAAGTTGCCTGAGATGGAGCATGCTTGCGATGGAATCTTCTAGAAGAACATCATGGAATAAGGTGGAGAGCTCAAGCCTAGAGAAGCATGCTCACATGGAGGACCACATTCAGACACTTGGTAGTAGATCCGAGGGTGCTTTGGAGGATGGGTTAACGATCCAGAAAGATATAAATACAAGTGCTTGTAGAGATAGAAACATATATATGTGCACAAAGATATACATATGGAGATATACATACAAGTATCCATTTAGACACCTTGAGAGTAAGCGGAGCTCTCGTGAAATGTTGTGAGGACTCTTTCAGTGAATATTTATATTTGGGAGAGAATGCATTAGGCCTAGGGGTTGTAAATTTTCTTTTGGGTAGCTTAGTTACATTAAGTCCAGTGCAATGCATGACTACGATATGCTTCTCTGTGACCCTCTGTAATGGTTCCATGGATGTAATAAGGTTACCTGTTATAATATATACATGAATATTAATGGTTATGATGCATATTTCTCTTTTATGAGCTCTCTTTCCTTTCATGCTAAGTATGAATTTACTTGTATGTTTCTTTCTGTCATAATACATGTTATGGATTTTTTTAAACACTCGATCTAAAGTGACTACATGGATCTAGAGGATGTTCTGAGCCCTATGGTACTTGTATGTCTTAAACTTCCCTTCTAAAATCTCTTACACTAATCATAGATGATGTTTCCCACTAAACTCACATAAAAGAGAGACTCGGTACCCATGTGTGCTCAACTTTTCTTTGGGTGATAAGCCGACACACATGGGGTTCCTTTATTTTATGATAGGATTAAAAATGACTAAATCTTGGTTCCTTTGCTGGGACATCTTTTGAAGTTGTAGTGGATTTTAACATACATCATGATCGTGTAATGAGTAATGATAGAGTGGTTAACGTTGGAAATTATTGAATCATAGTTCAAGAGCACGGAGGATGAATTTGCTGAGAGATTCAACATTGGACCTAAGTTTAATGCACATAAATGGGTAGAAGAGAATCTCTACCACAATCTGTATGAATTTTTTTTTTGTTGTTTCCCTGTAGGAACTGTATGAATGGCTCCAAACCTACACATCTAGATCAAGCTGGCATTGTAGGTTACATGTGTGGACCCAATAAGAGTACCTAAGGCTACGGGATGCAGATCCGACATGGACCCGTGATGTGGATCATTGGTAAAAGGGGGTATTAGCTAGCTACACTTTGGAGTATGCCATTTCCACGTATTCTTGTCTCAAGGTTGTTGAGTTTGAGTTCTGCTTTGGAGCCCAGAGGATCATTTTTACATGTTGTCCCTTTAGCTTTGAAGATATTAATGATTACCATGAGTTTAGAGGCTTTCCCAATGGCCGACTAAACCATTTTGAGTGTTAGGTGAGGAAGCTAGGGTGGAGGAAGATGGTAGATGTTGCAGAGAGAAAGAAAGGGAGGAGAGATGACTCAAGTATGGTGAAGCACATGAAAGGGAGATTTCTAGATGATGCAAGGTTGTAGGTGTGATGGATGTATGGTGGTAGATGTTGTGGGAGGGATTTGACATTCACGCTAAGGATGTGGAGCTCGAGCGATCTGTGTGACCCCATCTTGGCAAGCACGTGAGAGAAACCCCTTTGGCTTTTGATGAGAGTTCATCACATGGAGAAAGAAGAACCGTTGGCACACATCTGAGCCCACCTAGTGACTAGACCCTGGCACTTGGTTTTCTAGATTAGGGGGATAATATTGCTAATCCAGTTGATTACATTGGAGGTGATCATTCTATGCCTAGGAGGTATAATTTCTTGTTTGGTACTTCTATGGCTGCAAACACCAGCCCAGTGTTAGGACTTTTTAGGAAAGGTATAGGAACACAAGCATTTGGTCTCACGTCTAGAAGTAGTGCGGGGTATAATATTAGTAGTGGGACATTTTCGTAGACCATAGGCACGTAACTCAGTGGAATTGTGGGAACCATTGGCACGACCACTTCAGGACCTGGTGGGCCTAGTGGATCTAGTGGTTTAGGACCTCATGGGCTTGGTGAATTTTGTGGTTTAGGACCTAGTGGATCAGGCGGTGGGGGAAACATAAGCAGAAACCAAGGATCTGGCGGAGGAGGATTTAGACCCTAACCACCCCCACAAGTTTTCTTTGAAATGTCTCTACATTTTCCTGATTATAGAGGTATTGAGGATGTTACGGAATATGTTCACAAGTGTGAACTACTATGGCATGCGAAGGGTGTCATAACCCTAGAATGGAAGGCTAGTTAGTTTATAACCATGTTGTAAGGGCATGCACATAACTGGTATAGGAATTATGACCCTCATCAGATTGTGGATTATACTACCTTAAAGAATGCATTCTTGGCAGAGTTCTTTATTCTTGAGTTTGAGCAGAAGAGCATCAGCACTTTGAAGGAGATTCAATAAGGAATGGCAGAGAGTGTGCAAGAGTATGATGCATGATTTAAAACTTTCTTATCTAAATTATCATATGATATTCACCCTTCACAACATGCGCAGTGGTTTGTTGGAGGGTTGATCACCCCTTTTAGAAGGGCCTTGTCTCATTAAGCTTTTAAATACCCACACGAGGCATGGAGGTTTCCCTACACACCGAGGTCATTGGTAGTGTTGAGCACCGGCATTAGCCCATTTTTGGAGGCCCATATTGTTGCTATGGCCAAGCAGTTGGAAAAATTGTCTATGAACTCAACCCATGAGACTCGTAGTGGTTTGTTGTGTACAGTTGTGAGATAGAGGGGCACGTTAAGGATAATTTCCCTAGGAGGATAGTACGCACTGTGGTGGTAGAGTGTGAGATTTTTCATGGGGACCATGATGCAAGTAGATGTCCCTTGCTGCAACATGCAATCAGGAAGAATGTATCTTGTTATTGCAATATTTGCACTTCTACAACCCATGATACTAAGGACTATAGGCTCATTGATCAAATCCATGAGGCCATCGATCATGGGGTGTGCCAAACTAGTGTTGCAAGTAGTTCCAAGGGAAATGATCGCTGTTATGAGGAGTGCGCAGATGGAGGCATGCGTGGAAGAGGTTTTCGAGGAGGATTTTGTGGTCATGGTAACCATGCGGAGGAGGAAGGAGTGAGTTCCCATGTGGAACCTATTTCAATTGTGGATCTACAGAGCATTACAAATGTGAATGCCCGACCTGTTGCAGCACTCGTGGTGCGGAAAGAAGGATAAGTATGAGGAGTGCTCAAAATTGTTTGAGCATATAAATCAATAGCACCAAAAGGACAAGGGTGTTGGAATGGTCGATGTATCAAGAAGGTTGACATATAGTGGATGCCTTGGGTAACATAGGATGTAGGTTTGGAGCCCGTCTTGTAACAACAAGGGAAGAAGTTGCATGTACAAGAGAGGTACCAAGATAGAAGAACCTGGTTTCAAGGAAGGAGATCATTCATTGAAATATCTAGATGCCGCGCATCAAAAGGAGATATATCAGGACACCATGGATGTTATTTGAATCTTACAAGGGGAGATACAGTGTCTAAAGGAGAAATCTAAGGAGGAACAAGGAAGGAGGGTCGAGGCGCAAAAGGATGACCTGGATGAGGTCAAGGAGGTGTGTAAAATGCTAAGGTAGGAGAATATCATTCCCTTGCTAGGATCATGGTTGAGAGAGAAGGTACCACATGCCAGAGGAGAGTGTGAGAGACATATATTACATGTGAACCTTCCCCCTCATAGCCTCAATTATGACAAGGAGATTACATTGAATGCAGTTATAGATGGATGGCTCCTTAGTAATATCCTCATTGACACAGGTGCAAAGGTTAACGTTCTACTTTAGATGCATGACATTAGTTGGGAAGACCCGCATTACAGCCATCTTCAAATGTTTTGTATATGGCAAACAAGACTAAGGTAATGCCCATCGGTGTCTTAAAGGATGTAGCTATTACTATCTAGGGAGCCAAGTTTACTAGGGACTTCGAAGTCTTGGCGCCACCGAGGCGCAGACAATTTCCCAAAGATCTTTGCTTAGGCACCCTTGGTGTTACAAGCAAAATGCGGACCTTCGATTCAACAAAGGGTACATTAGCTTGAGAACAAGGAGGAATGGTTCATTATACCCATTGATGATGGGAAGTCAGCACCCTATATTGAATCAAGTTAGGGGAAGAAGTTCTGGATAGAATATATGTGCACTCAATCGAGACCTTGAGATGATACACCCTACTAATGGGGTTACCTAGTTTGAAGATGCTCAGTCAGTGAGTGATACCACCAATTTGGCATGTGACAATTAGGCACATGGGACTTATGAATTAATGGGATGGTAGTTGAGAGGGTCAGTGACCAAGGTAACAAAGGCACACATGGTTAGGCACCTTGGAGGAAAAGAACTACCCAAGTATTCAGGAGGAGCCTTCCCTGAGATCTTTCTACAGGAGGTGGAAGCTCAATGGAAGAATGAGAAGGAACATAGGGGATTTTAAGTTATGTCTCACTTAGCACAACAACTTGGTGGTGGGCTACACATCAGAGAGCCTTTTAGAGTGGCGTGAGGTAAGAATTGCTCTCTCTATTATATTTTCTAGGAGAAATGTACCCACCATCATCAAGGAGTACCATGGGAAGGAGCCCACATCTTTCCATATCTAGGAGTGTGAATGGGTCTGGAGAGAAGGCACAAAAGCTTTACCACCATCCCTCTAGGTGCACAAGTTATATTCTACACTGTAGGGTTATGTGCACACATGGTATATTCATTCAGAGACACGCCACTGCAGACAAGGAATTGGAAAGAACTCACGGATGACATTATCCAAATCTTTGAGTATTGGAGTACCAAAACATCGGTTGATAAGGCCTTACAGGGTATCAAGTGCCTTACCATGGGGGATAGTGCTAGGATGGAAGATAGGCTGTTGGAATTACTAGATGAACTAAGATTGGGAGCACTCTTTGAAGAAGTAAAGGAAATAGAAGAGTTACAACTTGAGCTCGCATGTTTGAAAAAGAAAAAGGAAAGTTGGTGTATGTGATTGATGGGGAGGAATTAGAAAGATTAGATGTTATCCATTCTGTAGGGATGCACGAGGTAGTAGATAATGTAGATACTCACACACGTGCCTTCCATGATCCTTTAAAAATGAAGAAAGTTAACATCGGTTCGGGGAAGAACCTAAAGAAGCTATTATTGGAGATTACTAGTCGAGAAGGAAGTATCTAAGATCGTTGATCTATGTGTGAATTTGAGGATTTATTCCTACATATGTACCATGAGCTTAAAGGAATTCACCATTCCTTGGGGGAGATGAAGATAAAACTAAAGGATGGTGCGTGCCCAGTTAGGAAAAGGCCTTACCGGATGAATCCCAATTTGCGCGTGAAGTTTAAGGAGGAAATAGACAAAATGATAGCTTCTGGGATCATTGAGGCAGTGAAATAATCAGAGTGGATAAGTCCGATGGTAATTAGCATCAAGAAGGATGGGCGGATTAGAATCTATGTGGATTATAGGGAATTAAACATACTTTGTGTCATTGATCCCTTTCTAACCCCCTTCACTGAAGAAATTTTGGAAGGAGTCATTGGACATGAAATCTATTCCTTTACAAATGGATTTTTAGAGTACCACCAAGTATAATTATAAAGGAGGACCAAGAGAAAAAAACCTTCACCACCGAGTGGGGAATTTTTACATATATGGTAATGCCCTTTGGGTTGAAGAATGTGCTTGTTGTCTTTTAGTGCATAGTGGTGCAAGCATTCCAGAATTCATCCATAAGTTTCTTTAGGTGTATTTGGATGATTGCAGACAAGATATGGTCCGGTTAAATACCATTGTGACAATTTAAGGTTAATATTTGAGAGGTGTAGGTAGTTGAGGATATCCCTCAACATTAAGAAATGTGTGTTTACTACACCCTTTGGGACTTTATTGGGGCATATCATATGTAAGGAGGGCTTACTGGTAGATCCCACTAAATTTGTAGTTATTATGGGGTTAAGGGAGCCTACTAGCTAGAGCGAAGTGTATGGATTCCTTGGGCATAGGAGCTATTACAGTAAATTTATTAAGGGATGTGCCAAGATCACCATGCCTTTAGAGGAGTTTCTTAGACATAAAAGTGCCTTCCATTGGGGAGAGGTGCAGTAGAGGGTGTTTGATACATTAAAGGATAGGCTTATCACCACACCTATTTTATGTTTTCCCTCTTGGGACAAGCCATTTCATGTCCATGTAGATGCCTCAGTGACCGCCATTGGAGCGGTTCTTGCACGATAGGTGAAAGGATTATTGATCATCCTCTATGTTTTGTAAGCAAGAAGCTAACACTAGCAGAGTAGAATTATACCACTATTGAGCGCGAGGCATTATCAATTATCTATGCACTTTTTAATTTTAGATAGTATCTTCTGGCAACACCCTTTTTGTTTTTCACCAACCACATGGCATTAAAATATTTGGTGAACAAGCCTATTTTACAAGGGTGCATATGTCGATGGGTGTTGTTGTTTCAAGAATTTGAATTCTTTGTTGTAGTAAAGCCTTAAAAAAGTAATTGTGGGCCTGATCATCTGTCAAGAATTTATTCAGGGGAGGATGCACGGAGTGTTGAGGAAACAATGTAAGATGCACAACTATTTAGGTTGTGGCACGCGCCCGACTTGGAAGAGATTACAGGTATTTTTAAAGGAAGGTGTGGTGCCGAAGGAATGAATAATTTAGAGAAAAAGCGATTGGCCATACACATCGCAACCTACATTTTAATCGGTGGAGACTTATACAAGTTGGGACGTGATGAAGTTTTGTGTAGGTGTGTATTAGAGCATGAGCACTTGAACATCATGGATGAAGCACACGAGAGGAAGCACAGTGTGGGCATTATGTAGGTGATGCCACCGTGTGTAAGATATTAATGGTAGGTTTGTGGTGGGAAACCCTATACAATGATTGTAGAGACTATTATAAAGCATGTGAAAATTTTCAGCACCTTCGCAAACTAGAAAAGAGAGATGAAATTCCTTTGCACCCTATCCCTAGTGTGAAGCCTTTTGAAAAATGGGAAATAGACTTTGTAGGACCGATTGCACCAATGGCATGTAGGACTACAAATTATGTCATCACTTTCATGGATTACGACAAGGTGGGCAGAGGTAGCTCGACTACAGATTGCACAACATCAACAATGGAAAGGTTCTTGTGGGAGAACATTATCATGAGGTATGGATGCCCATTGAGTTTGATTAGTGATAGGGGTAAGCATTTATTGAATAAGACGTGAGGATCCTATTATCGAGTTCATGGTAGCTCATCAAGACTCGCACCCTATCACCCTCAAGCAAATGGAACCGTAGAAGCATTCAACAAAATAGAGTCATACCCGATAAAAATTTATGATGTCGGAAGACAAGATTGGGATGAAAAGTATCACCAATATTGTGGGCTTACAGGACAACGTATAAAAGGATGAACAAAGCCACACCTTTTCAGTTGGTGTTTGGCATAGAAGCTATATTTTCGGTTAAATTTATGTTACCTTTTCTATGAATAGCGCATGCAAGAGGGTTAGCTGATGAAAATGCTAGAAGAAAGGATTGATGAGTTAATGAAACTAGATGAGAGACGATCACTCGCCGGTGGAGCCAAACAATAGAAAAAGCAAAGTAGAAGGCTTGGCATGATCACCACATTAGAAACAAGAAGTTTGAGGTTGGGTAGATGGTGTTACTATATGATTCTAAGTTTCTATGCCATCCTGGGAAGTTGAAAATCTATTGGTTGGTTCCTTACATAATCTCATACAACCTTGATTTGGGTGTGTGCTAGTTACAAGCACTAGATGGGATGAAGTTTCCTAGACACTTCAATGGGAGTAAGATAATTCCCTACTATAAATAAGTCTTCTGGGTTTTTGTAATTAAGGTAGTTTTGCAAGTTAGTTTAGAATTTTCCTTTATGCATTTCCCTTTCGCGTTGTTTTTTTGTTTTGCGCCTTGGGTGCTGGTACAATTATTTCTATTTTGGAGAATTTGTGAGTGGGAAGAGGACCTTGCATTGTTTTAAGTGTGGGGTGGAGAAATATGAACGAGCACATGATTAGAGTGCCAAGAAAGTTGTGTTGAAAAGCCCTGTTGAATGGCCCGGTTGAAAGAGGTGTATGAGGAGAAAAGATGGAAGAAGAATGGTTGGTGCCAGGATAAAGCTACTTGTATATCCCACGTACTAAGGAGGATAATGCACATTTAAGCAACATGAGGTAGGGGAGAGCAATAATTGGGATAGAAGAAGTACCTTCGGTGTGGGTTATGCACGCGCAAGAGTCTCCTGTCATGTTGGATTGGTTGCACACCAGAAGGTTGTAGGAGTTTTCATGCAGGTTGGGCATGTGAGCGAAAGAGTTGAAGATGGGCTCTATTTGAAAAATCCACATTAAATGAAAAAAGTATAGTGGTAGGTGAAGTAGAATTTAATGTTCAAAAAGAGAAAAACTATAAGTAAAGGGTTGAGGCACTTTCATTTTCACTTTGCGAAATAGAGAAAGGAGTGAGTTTTATAAACTAGGGTTTCTAGATTTGATCATGTGAAGAAATATCTATGAGATTGAAGTGTGAGCAGCTAGTTTGAGTTTGCAAACCAGAAGGAAGGGGTTACACGGGCATGAAAAGAGTTGTGAGGAGGCGCGTCTTGTGGAAATTTTATCCCAGTTAGGGTTTGATAAACTAGGGCATGAGTTCAAGAGATTTATATCACGGATTTGAGACCAGAGGTTGGAAGAAGTAGGACAGAGTAACAAGGATGGAGTGGAGTGATAAGAATACCTCGACGATAGCACCCAAGAAAGGAAAGGACAAGGGCAAGGACAAACAACAAGAACCCGATGTGAACATAAATGAAGAATGGTATGCGGAGATGTAATACCCAGATGGGGTGATGATGGGTAAGGAGTGGGAATCCCACCTGAGAAATGTGCATATAAGTGATTATAACCATAGAAAAAAATGATAGAGAAGGAAATGACACTGGAATTAGTGTGCCCCATGAGTAAACAAACACTAGAGGGCTTTCCAATCTACGATGATGACGTTAAGGTCAAAATGGAGAAGGCAGGGTTGTTGTAACTCTATGAGTTGCCTTATTTTGGAAAACCAGAGTGCCTGTATCAATGGCTAATGTTGTAGGTACATGAAGATTACTTCCACTTTGTAGGGCACAAGATGTGCATTACTCCCCAGCTTATCTCTCAGTTCACAGGCCTTATATGTGAAGGAAACAACTTGGAGGATGACTTGAGCGACAAGGAGGTAATTCAGGAGACCATAAATGAATATGCCTGCAAGAAGGGGTCGAGATACTATGACATTTCAGACATCAAGGACCCCATGATGAAAATGGCCATGCATCTGGTAACAAATCTGAATGGCCAGGAGAGATGGACCTAGGTCAATAAGCCTTGGTTGCATGTTTGCAAAAAAATTGCAGAAGGCACTATATACAACTTGTCTACTTACATTGTAGAGGAAATTGTCAGTTACGTGAAGGAGGGGGACAGAATCCTCTTTGGAAATGTCCTCCTGACCATTGTATTTTCAAATATTGGAGTGCCTGACGCACTAGACAAGTTTGTATGGGAGTACCCCACCGAGGATCCTTCACCCACGAAGAGATTCAAGAAGTATGCCTGTGACACAATGATGGCACCCCACAAGGTGTGACTGGAGAAATGGTATATGCACCTAAGGAATGTGTTCGGGGTAGAGTGGAGGATCCCTGAACAACTCCAGCCACTGAAGGGGAAGCTTAATTCACTGTTTATCAACATTTCTACCTAGGCAAGTTTAGGTGATAGATGAGTCATGGAGCCCTTGGTGTAAACTTCCTTTCGCATTCACTGCTCAATACTTCCAAGCGGGAGTAAAAAGATTTAAGGAATCAAAGAAGTTGAGGCTGGAACTAGGTAGTTTGGACCGGGAGCATAGAGAGATGTAGAAAAGATTAAACTACCCAGTGGCAAGCACATGTACGTAGAAAGGTACATGTCGCATGAGGTCCAGATGACAAGGCCGATAACACTACCCATTGTAGGAGGATCCATGTTGTGCGTATACCTCTATATAAGGCAAAAGTTTAAAAACGGACTCCATACCTAAGGATCCTATAGAGAGGAAGAAGCTCGCGCCAAGAAGAGGGGAAGAGAAGATAAAGAACCAAGTGTGTATACTTCTCAGATAGTGATCATGCCAACAACAAGCATAGATCCAAGCACTTACATGCAGAGGAAAAATTCCGCGGTGAAGGAGAAGACACCAAAAGTGGAGGCACCTAAGTAACCACTCACTAAGGAAGAGTCTCCGAGGAAGAAGAAGAGGATGAATCCCCCTTCAAGGATACACCTCTCAGAAAAGGCAGAGGGTGGAAGAGGACACGACTCAAAGGAGACCGACACTTGGAGAAGTACATGGGTAAAAGAGAAGGTGAGATTGAAGAAGATGATAGTAAGGAAGAAGAGCCTGAGAAGGACTAGGAACCACATGTGTTCAACATGTACAACTCAGGAGAAGAGAACGGGGAAGAGAAGTAGGAGTTCATATTCATGTGGTGCAAGGGAAACCAAGATGAGGAAGGCACAAAAGACATGGAAAGGAATGAGGAGGTTTGCGGGGAAAAACAAGGAGCTATAAGCTTCACAAAGGAGTAGATCACTGAGGTGGCAGAGAGAGAAGCAAAGATAATGCTTGAGGCCCTGGTAGACCAAGAGTTGGAGCGCAACGCTGACATAGTGCTGGAGGAAGGAGAGGAAAACACTGATAAGGATCATGATATCTTGGTAGGAGGTCCCACTCTAATAGTGAGTTTTCCCAAAGGCGTGTGCTTGGGAAGGAGAGCCCTCAATATAGAACAAAGACAAGTAATGGGATACATTAATAACTCAAGGAAGGTACTATGCATGTGGTTCCAAAGCACAGTATCCACAGAAAGGATTTTAGCCATGGGGTCATTTGAGAAGGAGGGAACATACCCTAGAACGAAGAAGATGCTCTCTTGGGAATTTGAGTCCCACATTCATGAGCTGGACTTTGAAGTCTACCAAGGAATGATAATCATAGTACTAGAGTCTAAGGGAGCCAATCCCTTGGTGAATACCTAGGAAATCTTAGATGAGAAATTTTGTAATGCACTCAACAAGATCACAGTTAAGACAGAGGCTAGGCTCTTCACGTCACGCAATGAGAATAAGAGTACTGGTGGAGAAACTAGGGAAGAAAGAGGAGGAGCTGGCAGAGAAGACCTAAAGCTTGAAGTAGGAAGAGATAATCAGTGCACAACTAAGGCGCGAGTTAAAGGAAGAGAAGACAAAGGTGTAGGAAGTGTACAAGAAGATGGAATCTATCAAGAGTGCCATCCTTTTAAAGCACCGAAATTAGCGCCGTCACACGAAGTACTCATCCCTTCTAGAATATATAGAATATCTAATGCATGTCCTCACTATGGAGAGATAACCTTTGGCCCTGGAGTCCAGTAGAAGAAGTGTTTGTGTGCTTAAAGGAGGAGGATAGGTTAAAGGTGGTAACACTCATTGCGGAGTACAACTAGGTGCTTGCGAAAGTTAAAGTCGCTACCCAATCTTCTGAGGCCGCATATGATACCTGCGTAGATAGGGATAAGGTAGCAAGCTCCTTGGTCACCATACTTGAAGTAGAGCTGAAGGAATTCCAGGAGAAGAACAAAGGAAATAGGGTAGAGAGGGATAAGGTTCTTGCCGAAGTGGAAAGAAAATCTAAGGTGATTGAAGCTTTAAGGAGCTCAATCAAGGCCCGGCTGAAAGAACTATATCCTCAGATTTACAGGAGGATGGACATGCTCAAAGACCTAGGCAAGGAGATGGAGAAGATCGTGGAAATTTTGGGCACCTGGGGAGGTGAGAATCCTAGTTGTGCAACCTCGTCGGAAGGCACAGAGCGAGGTCAACATTTGGAACAAGATGGAGGCTAGACTTACGGAGGGATTTTCCTAGCTTGCTGAATTGATGCCCCCATTCTTCATTCTTCCCCTATTCTTTCATTCCTTTATTCTTTTACAAAATGTAAGAATACACCTTGGTTCTTTAAGGAAGCCTACATTCTTGGTTAAGTAGATTGTTTCCATAGATAGAGAATAGGCATAGTGTGGGGTGATGTTGGACCCCTAGAATATTGGCCAAGTATGAAGGCGCATAGGCACACAAGGTCCCAGTTATAGAATGGTACGCAAGGTAAAATCATGCAAGAGAATGGTATAAGGAAGCATGTAGCATGCGCAATGTGTGAAAGGATCGGGACTTAGTTATTTTGGACGTCTAGAGTAGAACACGTGAAAAGCATGACCCGGTTGCACATGGATAAGATGTTAGCTTAGTGACAGGTTGGCCCAGGATGGAGCATGCTTGCGATGGAATCTTCTAGAAGAACATCATGGAATAAGGTGGAGAGATCAGGCCTGGAGAAGCATGCTCACATGGAGGACCACATTCAGACACTTGGCACTAGATCTGAGGGCACTGGAGGATGGGTTGGTAGTCTAGGAAAGCTATAAATTCAAGCACATGTAGAGATAAAAACATATATGTGTGCACGAGAGATATATGTATAGAGATATATGTATGGAGATATACATAGAAGTATCCATTTAGACAACTTGAGAGTAAGCAAAGCTCTGCAGAAATGTTGCGAGGACTCTGTTAGTGAATAGTTGTATTCGGGAGAGAATGCATTAGGCCTAGGGGTTGTAAATTTTCTTTTGGGTAGCTTAGTTACATTAAGTCCAGTGCAATGCATGACTATGGTCTACTTCTCTACGACCCTCTGTAATGGTTCCATGGATGTAATAAGGTTACCTGTTATAATATATACATGAATATCAATGGTTATGATGCATATTTCTCTCTTATGAGCTCTCTTTCCTTTCATGCTAAGTATGAATGCTTGTATGTTTCTTTTTTCATAATACGTGTTATGGATTTCATTAAACACCCGATCAAGTGACTGCGAGGATCTAAAGGCCATTATGAGCCCTAGGGTTCTTGTATGTCTTAAACTTCCCTTCTGAAATCTCTTACACTAATCATAGATGATGTTTCCCACTAAACTCGCATAAAATAGAGACTCGGTACTCGTGCGTGCCTCAGATGAGTGCTTAGATTTTGTTGGGTGATAGGCTAGCATGCATGGGGTTCCTTTCTTTTGTGATAGGAGTAAAAATGACTACAAAGTGTGAAGCAAATGTCCTATCCTTGATGATAGAGCTATGTGGATGCAAGTTATTTCCAATGAAATAGATGGATGAAAATATAGATGGAGTGATAGTATTAAGTGATGTTAGGTCCCTCATTATGGTCTCATAACTGTATATTTATATTGTTCCCTTGATCTAATTTCATAATTAACCTTGAAAAAGATGACCACAAGAAAGATAAAGTTGCCAAATGGATAGAAAGACCCCAAAAAGTGGTAGGAAAGTGGGAAAAGGATTGGGGCTCCATTGGTGGGACCAGGGAACCCACCGACACCTCGATCTTGGCTCAGGTGACCCATTCAAGGCTAAAATTATGGGAAATGACCGAAACATTACGGGTATGTGGATGAAAAGGGGTAGTAATGATAAAATAAAATAAAACAAGATGGCCAAAAGATGAGGTTTAATTAGTACTTTCTTCACTCAAGAACCATCTAAATAATAGTATGAAATTGAGATAAATAAATGTCTAAAGTGCATGATTTTATGACTATAGGAAGAAATTTCATTACCACCTAGGAACAATTGAAGGATAAGTTTCTCACTAAGTACTAGTACTACCTGCAGATCAAATAGCAAAGGAGGTGATGAAATCTTCAAGATGGCATAGAAGGAGGATGAGCCACTAGAAAAATTTCTAAAAATATTCGTGTTTTGCATTCGGAAGACAAGTCACACAATACTACCTCCTAAATCTTTAGAATTACTCTTCTTAAAGGGATTCTCGTGAGGAGGACATGAATGTCCTGGATCTTATAGGAATTAGAGACATTTCAAAAGCTACCTTTGATGATATTTTTGAAGCCTCCACAAATTATTCCAAAGCCACCATGAAGAGAATAAAAATATAAGATCAAGGGGTAGATTAGCTACCAAAACAGTTGGGGACATATCCAAGTCATATATTTTTAATATGTTCAAGAACATGAAGTGGGATATTTTCAATGACATGGTCACTCAACTAGATGCTCTTCATACTAAGAAGAAAAGGAAGATGATGAGGCATCACTTACGAGTTTTTCATGCATGTATAAGGAATAAAGATGAATGTAGATGTAGAGGATTGGAAATCATTGCAAAAGAAAGGGAATCGAACAGAATTTAACATGATAGAAACAAAGGATGGAAAATTATTCTATGTTTCTCAAAGAAAATGATGGCCGCTAATACAATGAGGTATGACACAAAACCCTATCCCATCATTTCATAATCGGTCTAGTAATCCATATATACAACCCCCCCTTGGGAAAACCCACATCAAGTTTGGCTCCATATCCTAGCCAATAACAATAATGCCAACCTCCATTTATAGACCAAAAACAATGGAAACAATAACCTTCTTCATGGAAATAATCTTAGAGAGGATGAAAGTAATGGAATAACCCACCTCCTAATTATAAAAATCTTACCATCAACCTCTTTATCCACAAAAAAAACTCTAATGCCAAATACTCAACCCGACTCTCAACCAAAAGTAACTCGGATAGAAAATCAACCAATTCCTAACCACAAAAATAAATCTACTCAGCCAACATATTCCACTTGAACTATCTCAATACCTTACATATTCCCTTGATGTTAATTACATACATCTCCCATTAGGAAGAGAACTTCCTCTACCAAGTGGACCCACCATTACGAGAGATTGTATATGAACCACGGCTACTACAGACTATTTCAAAACAAAGAGAAAAAAACTACAAGATGATCTCGCAACAACCTAAACAGAGTCCCAACAAGGGTAAAATGTAAGCTAATGAACCACAATTTCGGAGAGATTACAAGAAAATAAGGTTTCCCTTGAATAAGAATTTGATTCTCTTTTTGTCAATTAGTGAGAGATATTTGTGTCAAAATTCCACTAATTCAAGAAATTAAGGATGTTCCCATCTACAACAAGTTAGTTAAGGATCTATGCATAAAAAATATGTAGAAAGAGAAAGGATCCATCCACTGTGTAAGTTATTGGTCAAGTAGTTGATATTATGATTAGAATTCAATTTTACCCAAGTACCTAGATCCAGGAAGTCATTTAGTAAATGTTATAGTTAACGACACAACAATAAAGAACACTAATATTGAATTTGGGGTAGTCATTAATGTCATGAAATATAAAATTATGGATAATATGAAATTGGAAGGACTAAGCCAAATAACTACATTATTAAAACTTTTAAATAGATCAATACCGATACAGTAGGATTAATTGAGGACATAGTTGTGGTGGTAGACTTTTGGGAATACCCTACTGAATTTATTGTTCTATAACTAAATACAAGATTAGGAGGATACCCTATCATCTTGGGAAGGCCATGGTTTGCCATTGTTGGTGCATTCATAGGTTACATGTTTGACAACATGATTATTTCTAATGTAATTTGTACTAAAACGTTGATGCTCTATCCTCCTACCCAACCGTTGAATGATGAAGATCAAACCATTTGGGTAGAAGAAGCAGAAGGAGATCAAAACTCTATACAATAGCTCATGATGCTGGAGAACTATTATACAATTGAAGGACAATAAGGAGATGTTGTTCTCTCTAATGTCTTGTAGAATAACTATGTAATAAAATAACAAGTAGATGAAAAATTAAGGTGTTTAAAATACCCCTTGAACCAATTTCTACCATAACAAAGCACTATGGACATTCTAGGTAAGAATTGTATTCTTCATTAAATCCTTCCCCATGATTGCATACTAAATTTTGTAAGCAAAAATGTATATTCAATGATTGATCTCTCCAAGAAAGTGGAAATAACTCTAAGAAGGCCACTTAATGTAAACAAGATGCTAAACATGTAGCAAGAGAAATTGTTGATTGCCCTTCTGTAAAAACATAAAGTAACATTTGCATGGGATTATGGTGACATGCATGGAATTCATCCTAGGCTCTACACATACAATATTTATATCAAAGACAATTGTAAACCCATTAGGAAGCCACAAAGAAGAATGAACCCAATAGTAAGAGATATTGTAAAAGGAGAATTGAAGAAGTTACTGGATGTTCGATTTATATACCCAATATCAGATAGTTAGTGGGTGTCACCCCTTGTCATTGTGTTAAAGAAGAATGGAAAATGGAGGATCTGCATAGATTATAGAGATTTAAATGTAGCAACAAAGAAAGATCATTTTCCACTACCTTTCATTGATCAGGTACTTGATACTTTAGTTGGTAAAAGTATTTCTCTTTTCTTGATGGATATAGTGGCTATAATCAAATTTGTAACATCCTCATTTAAGACTTCAATAACAGGGGATTTTTTTATTTACATAATGTTCACTGTTCTAAATTCACATAATTTAGAAAAAACATTCTTTAACTAATCCATCACATAACAATAAACCATATGCAGCTGTAATGACTCGGTATAAAACCGATCTCTCATTTCATGACTCAGTGTTAAACCGATCTCTCATGTTTCATTATATCAATGTGTATACTATGTATACTTTTTCTTCCTTTACCCCTTAAGGTTCAATTCAAGTGTTAATTCCTAAAGATCCTATCTGAGTATCTGTTATTGATACTCATATGATATCACACATCTTTAGTCTAGGTGACACAAGACAATGAAACTAGTAGTTTGTGATACTTTGGCCAAATATTAAAGACATGGTTTCCTTGCTTTTATTCCTAGACAACATACTCATCGAAAGGAATGCATCTTTCCTACCACTTGAAACTATTATCTAGAATATAATTTCTTTATTCAGTAAAGCGCTTCCAATTCCTTATTAGACGCTAAAAATGGATAGATCACATGGACTAGTCTTGACGGTATACTTAGGGTGATTAATGGTAATCAATTTTATTCAATCAACTTACGTCTATTTGAATCCTCTTCATCATCTTTAGTCAGCTTAAGTTGACATCGATCATAGGTCATATGCTTTGTTTAATATAGAATAGTGACCTAAAATTCAAAATTTATGATAGATGTGTCTAGTGGGTCTAAGTGGATTATCACACCATAGTGGATACTCCAAAAATCCACCTAATGAGTTGAGTCATTAAGTGGGTAATGTGTAGAAACAACTATGATGCAAAAACCACCTGAGTTATGCTAGATGAAATTTCATAACTTAATAAGCTCATTAATTATTTAATTCCCAACTTATTAAACTCATCCAAGTTCATATTAATCAATAGGTGTCATGCATAAGGATAAACTAGAGTTTTATATGATTAATCCTGTAAGAAAGGATTGTAATGTTCTTCTTTATGAAGTGTAGAAATTGCAGATTAAATCTGCATTAAGTTTAATGAGATACTTGTTCATTTTCTGTTATTCCATTTAAGTGTCATGTCCCAATCTGGTTATAATAAGTATAATTCATCATTAAGACATTACCTTGTTATTTCAGACTAGTAGGATTAACTCAAATTTACATAACTTATATGTTTAGGTGTGTATACTTTTATCAAGTAACATAACTTATCACAATATTTTCAACACTTTTAATTACACTCATACATCTTTATTTAGTTTAGTTGATTATACAAATCACTAGTACATATCCTTGTCATGTTCCTTTACTTGTCAAACAATAATAGTTTATGGACAGCAAGTATATGTTTAAAATTCAATCCTTAGGACCAATCCAACCTTATAAGTATGCTCCCTTTTCTTTTCTTTTTAATAATATATTATTATATCTATAAGTTCACAATGATACATTTCAACAAATTTTAGATAAGGTTTCTATATCAACTTATAAGATCATATCAGCTCCTTCCATAGCTCATTAGAATAACAAACTTTATGTTTAGTCCCACACTTAATCATTATAACATGCAACATAGTATTTATTAACTTTTATTTATGTATAACTTATAAACACTATGAATACAATATGAATCATTTATAATGAAATAATCACACTAACTTTCAATTTCACAACATCATTTATTTCCATTTGATCAGTAAGAATTTAGAATTCATCTTTTATTTCATTCAACTATAAATCTCATCAACATATTTAGTCCCAAATAATCAATATGTTTCTGAATGAGTATAATAATTTGGCCATAGGCCTTTCAAGTTTACAAATAGAGTCTTTTCAAGAAGTTTATACAACACTCATTTAAGAAAATGAATTTAACTTTAATCAATAAAATAAATGCAACTTATTATAAGTCTTTCTTATTTCATCTTTCATGAAATCCATCTACAAGATTGTTAGCATGTGTCAGTTCACATGAACTGAGCATGATAAGTACTAAATCTTCATAACAACATGCTCCAACTTAACAAGTTCATAAAATGAACACCACTTTTTAAATGAAATTTCTCCAAAGTTAAAAATAAATACATTAACTCTTTTAAACATGCTACGAACAACATATTAAATGAAATATGAAAAGAATCCAATTTTAATCATACACATCATTACCATATTTCTATCTATATAATTTAAGTCACTTAAAGGAACCCAAGGAAAATACATTTGATCCAATCAAACATCAAATCAAATGTACAAGGGTAACATGATTTTAGTCATATAATCCCATTCTTATATGACTGTAATCATTTACCTTGTTCACAAATTTAGCAAACACTCATCTAATTATTATATTACATTCAAACAATAATAATCAAAGAGTATATTAATCATTATAATAATAAGATCTATAAGGTTACAGTCATATAATCCCATTATTAAATGACTAAAATCTTATAGATCATCAAACAAGTTAATACAACTTCACTAAGGAACATTGTTATACCTTTTGAGAAACATTAAGATATTTAAACAACAATCTAAATTTAGTATAACCATCAATTTAATCCCTTTACTTACATTGTATACAAGTTATATATACATAAGAAATTATAGAAAAAACTCCAAATCGTGGTCGCTACAAGATGAACCGAATTTGAAAGAAGATCAAAGATCATTCTTTAATGACAATCTAATCAATAGATATGAGCTAAGTTTTATACAAGACTAAACTTCAAACATGAATAAAATTCATTTCATACTCAGTTACAAACCACTGTATAAAAGCACCAATCTTTTATAACACAATAATTCGACACGAGATCAATGTAATTGAATTCTCCAACCATTATACACTTAAACAATGCTACCTGTAGATGTACATCAGCTTCACAGTCCTTAAGAGGGAAAGATTAAACACTGATATATTAGAGTGAGAAGTCGAGTTGGACTTCTAACTTCATACTACCTAAGGCCCATCTTGACATTTGATCCAATCTAAAATGTCTCTTATAGGGTTCGAATGTACATAAGAAAAAGGATAAAACCATTCGAAGGAAACAAATTAATAGACTTTGTGTTACATTTAAAAATGACACAAGATCCTAAATGGATTTGAAACACTATATAAAAACACAATTAAAGTTTCAAGGGTGTCCGTAAGGGAATCAAAGAAAACAAATCAAACATCTTCCACCTCCGAAGTGGGGTGCATCAAAAATTTGAAATATTAATACCCAGTAAGGGTATTGACTCAATACTTGAGTCCTAAAAATATTCAAATCTAAATCACAGTGTTTGGTTGATAGAGATCAAAAGTACAAGCCAACATAGAACTAAATAGCCATCTAAGGAAAAAAATTAGCCTATATAATATAATTCCTGGACAATAATTAACCATTACTAAATATTCCATTAAGATTTATACTAACCCAACAAATATGGGTTTGTAACAATAGTTACAATGTTTCAAAATACCACATGACTATATTTTTGTGAGTATCAATTCTTCAAACTCGACTAGTATACCTTGGTATAATAATGCTTAAGATTCGGATAAAATACACAACCCAACAAGAAATAAACTCAAAGTTTCCACACAAAAATTGTTCATAGACATGCATGTAACCAAACGTCATTTTTAATTGACTTACTACCAAATTCATATAATATTCAATAATAAAACCAAATAACATCAAATAACACAAAAACCAAAAAACTGAGAACCAAGAATGTAATTCCACATGAAGAGAAGAGTTCTTTTCACAAAATAATTAAATTTAACAAATTATTATAATGAGTTAGAACCTATCATGCCTGGTAGAGACTCTACAAATTTCCTCCAAGCTCCCAAACTCTCTATCCAAGCTCTCTCACACGATTTCATGAAAACTTCAAACAGATTCCATAGAAAACCCAACTTTCTCTTATTCATTATTTTTATAGTGCATACCATAAATTTTCCTTCGCTAAATCCTCCATGCAATGGAGAATTCATTAATAAACCAAAAAAACTAATAGTTTGAAGTTAAAAGATCAACATGTAGAGCCAAAGTGCTCAAAATGCCAAAGGAGAAACGAAAAACAATTCCTATATTCTTTCCAAAATCATTTTTTTCCCCTAAGGTGGTTTTTAATTTTCCAAGACATTAATTAACATGGAAGGACTGCCAAATTTCCCACTTAATCCACAAACCTCCATTTAAATTTTAGAAATAACTAACAGTTTAACATAATTTCATCAAACCTCTTAGTCACCTTAATACTTGTGTATGCCAAGTTAGACTTGGTCACTGCCAAAGGTGGTGGTAGTGCCCCTTTAATTTCATTAATTTCAAAGTACTACATGGGTTGGCACCATGTTAACCATGCTCAATCCCTTAGTAAATATGTCACCCATAGTTAGGTCCTTAGGTTAGGTCTTTAGTTTAGAGATTAGGATCTTAGTTAGGTTTAGATCCCCTTTTATGTAAAGTGTCAACCTTAGCTTAGGTTGATAATATTAATTCATATACACTAGGTTATTAATAAATCCCTTAGTGTATAGTATTTACCTTAGGATAGATTAGTTTAGGCTCTTAATAAATTGTAATAATTCATCACAATAATAAAATCCAAATGAGATTAGGAAGCAATGTGACTGTAATAAAAGGCATTATGAGACAATTTCAAATAAGCTTAAAATCAACCAAGTCTAAATATAGTTGGCTATTTTAGAACACATTAAGATCTAATATAAATTTAACCACTATGATCGTAATATTATATTGATCAAGGATAATGCCTTAGATCACTAAAATTGATCCAAGGTATTTTCCTTCATCTTATATCGATAACATAGTCAAGGAACAAAAAATTATAACGAAACTTAGATAACTTACCAAGTTACCTATTTATTCCATTGTCCTAATAAACTGATTTTACTTCCAACTAGCTGAGATCACTTAGTGTACTTCAAAAACTAGTTAAGTGAGTTCTTGATGATAAATCAACATAAGTACAACATTTCCTTAAGTATGATTAAAATCAAATATAACAGGAATTTATATCATTCCAGCAAACATGATCTACTAGTTCCAAAAGAGCACAAAATACTCAAAATGAAAATCACATGTCAACATTTGCAAACCTCATTCAAAGAAGAAAGTACATATATCAAAGACAAGTGGGGTATTATAAAATTCAGATTACACCAGAGGATTAAGAAAAAACTACCTTCACATTCCCATGGGGAACATTTTCATGTTATTTTCTTCCATTTGGCTTGTGCAATGCACCTGCTACATTCCAGAGGGTAGTCTTGAGCATTTTTTAGATTTAAAAATGACTGCATGGAGGTCTACATGGATGATTTCACAAAGTATATGGAATCACATTTTAAGAAGTCATGAAATATTTTGATAAACTATTAAAGAGATGCAAAGAGCACAATTTGTCCTTAAGAAATGAAAAATGCTACATGATGATGTTTAAAGGTATAGTTTTGGGACACTATCTTTCTTCTGATGGAATTCAAGTTGATCCAACCAAGATATATGTTATTGTAAATATGTAAACACCAAGGAATAAAAAGGATGTTAGGATATTTCTAGGCCATGTTGGTTATCTGCAGGAGATTTATACAAGATTTCAGCAAGATTTCAGCACCATTGTTTATATTATTAGGAAAGGATGTTACCTTTGAGTGGACTGAAAAAATGTAAGACTGCATTCCAAAATTTGAAGAAAATGTTAACTACTACTTTTGTATTAAGAGGACTTGATTGGAACCTTCCTTTCCACATCCATACTAATGCATCATACCATGCTATTGGATTTGTATTAGGAAAAAGGATGGAGTTTTGAACTATGTTATTTATCATGTTAGCAAGAACTTGCAAAGCATGTTGAACTAAACTACACAGTAATAGAGAAGGATTTTTGGCGATTGTATATGTTATCAATATGTTTATGCACTACATCATAGGTTATCTAGTGTTCATTCAAACTAACCATAATACAATCAAATATCTAATAAA
Source organism: Taxus wallichiana var. yunnanensis (assembly GCA_018340775.1). Classification (NCBI taxonomy): domain Eukaryota; kingdom Viridiplantae; phylum Streptophyta; class Pinopsida; order Cupressales; family Taxaceae; genus Taxus; species Taxus wallichiana. The sequence continues at coordinate 41,386,846 of CM031234.1, forward strand.
TAAACCAGTAGTAAGTAGTAGAATCATCATATGGTTTCTCCTTCTACAAGAGTTTGATGTCACAATATTGGATAATCCTAACAAGGACAATGTGGTAGTAGATTTCCTTTCAAGAATGGAGACTAATGATGAATAATAGGTAGTTGATGACTCTTTTCCAGATGAGAACTTATTTTCTATCTCTACAAAAACACCTTGGTATGCATACATAGCCAACTATCTAGTTTTAGGTAAAACACCTCCACACTACTTATACTCTGAGAATAAATATATAGTTGAAAAGAGTGTGCATTTTTCTTGTATAAATGGATTTCTATTTCATACAGGACATGATCATGTCATGATAATATATATAGATGACGAGGAAATATATGATGTCTTTAGAGCATGCCACAATGAACCTTGTGGAGGAAATTTTTCTACAAAAATAACAGTGCAAAAAGTGTTAACAATTGGTTATAATTGGCCAACACTTCATAAGGATGAAACCCTATACACCATAATATGTGATAAGTGTTAAAGAATGGGCAAGCCTACAAAATATAATGAAATGACATTGCAGCCTTAGTTGGTCTTATAGAATTTTTACAAATGGGGCTTGGACTTCATCGGCTCTATAGATCCTAAATCTCAAAAGAATGAATACATATTAGTATACATAGATTATCTAACCAAGTGGACAAAGATGAAGGCATTACCAAATCAAAAAATTGAGAAAGTATCCAAGCTTCTCTATCATCATATCTTCACCAAATATGGAGTTCCAAGGGAGATTGTCACTGATTAAGGTACACACTTTACTATTGATGTAATTTTTGATCTAGCTAAAGAGTATGAAATTAGGCATAGGAATTCTACACCATTTAATCCCTAATATAATAACTAATTAGAGGTGAAAAATAGAGAGATAGATTCTATCTTGATAAAAACCATTGCAATGAACAAAGAAGATTGAGCAAACAGACTTCTAGAGGTAGTATGGGCATTCAACACAACATGGAAAACAACAATTGGCTTCACCCCATTTGAACTCAGACGGTAATACCTGGTGTTTTTCCAATTTAATTTGAGCAAAAAACACTAAGGACAATGCTTGAGATTAGCATATATTTATCGGAAGCACAAAGGAAAAGTATTCTTAAACTAAATGAATTAGATGAGATGAGAAGACAAGTTGTGCATAACACACGAAGTAATTTAAAAAATTAAAGGATCAAATGGCATGACCTGTAGATAAAAACAAGACAATTTCAAGAAGGTGAATGGGCACTCTTGTTTGATTCTAATTATAAGGACCATATGGGAAAATGTGGGACAAGATGGCTACAACCATATGAGATAGAGAAGATATTTCCCAATGGAGCTATAAAAATCACCACCATAGACCTTGTAAGGTTCAAGTTATTAGTAAATGGCCATAGGTTGAGATTGTATATGAATCCAATTGATAGAAGTACCTTCATACAACAGTTTAAAGGAGGTCAAAGTAGGATGGAAGTAAGGACATCAAAATTGAAATTAGAAGTTGAGCATGTTGGTTCATCTTCTGAGATTTTGGAGGATTGAGAAATTTCAGTGGCCTTGGTATATTTAGCTTACTAATTATTCCAAAAGTAAATAAAAGTGTTGTGATTAGCCCTTTTGGTGATCAAAAACACTCAGCTAACATATTTTATTAATTATAATTTCTATTTTGTAGGGTTTTGATGTTAGATGGTTGTAAGAGTGTATGTTATCGATCACAAGGAGATCATGTAATGACTTATTCCACTTGCAGCAGCATCCAACAAACCCCTTTTTTGTTTTCATTTATAACATAGATCATGATTGCATGAAGAAGATCAAATATATATGCACATGTGAGAGATTAGAAAAATATAGTTAGTACCCCAACATATCGGTGTTCCCTCTTTGGGAGTTAGCTGATTGTAGTAAGGAGAAGCCAATATAAATCCAATGCATGTCTGTAATATATGGAAATGTCTACAACATTATAGCAATATTGAATGCAACAAAGGAAAAAGTTCAATAAGCACGCACAATAATCATTCTAAAACAAAATCAAGATAAGTGCACTTGACTACCACTTTATTAAAGTATAATTAGAGTGATTATTATTAATTTGTATTTATGCCAATTCATCGAGTATTCAATGCATTTAAAATATCTCCACCTTTCATGCCATGATGTGTCCCTCCACATAATCCCATGTTATCAAATCAATTAAATTCACACGCTTCATATGGTCACATCAATCAATGATCTCTCTCATAACCGTGTTACATATCCTTTCGGCCTCAAAATTTAAAAATACTCAAAACATTCACATAGCTCAATTGTGTATTGTTATTAAAGAAAAAATAGTGTGACTCCATGTTGAGACCAGAGCAAGTGGAGGTTCACAATTGGAGGACACTTGATTATTTATGAACCCACGAAACAATCTTAGCTTCTTAGCATCCCTCAAATTTCATAGTATTTTCAAGATAATGGGTGACTAGACTACATAAATATATTCTAGGGTTACAAAAAATCAATGGTCAAAGAATTCTCTAATACATTCATATATGGAGAAGAAAATATAAATGGTTTATCATGATAATATCTTGGTAGAGGTAATCTGGACTTCTGCACAGGTGAAATATTTCATGAGAAATCAAATTTAGAGGTATCTAGAAGGGAATTTGTTGACGAAGATGAAGTATTCATAAATGATAGATAAGGTACACACTGAACTTATCTTAAACCCTTTTTGGTATGAAGTTGTAAATTATATTATCAAGTATTTTATTTGTGAGGGAAGATACTCTAGGCTGAATACAATTCACTTTAAATTATTAAATCACCTGAAGAACAATAGATAAGTGAATGTGTCTGATTTATTAAATGAGATATTGAAAATGTTGATTAGGGAGGAATAGAATGTTCTGTATTAATTCTCACACCACTACCTCATAACAATGATAGTAAAGCATACCCTACAGAGGGATCATCTAGAGATAAGATGGGAGGATTTTTCAAGGTCAAAAGATATAAATGATTTGTTGGGAAAAAGGAGAAATAAGAGAAAGAGTACTGAGAGTACCTCTGAACCCATCATAGAGAATGTACCATCAACCTCCCAACCTAAAAACAACCTGAAGAACACCCTTCTTTTGAAAATTTACCACCTACTGAAGAAAATATTTTTCCTCTCCCTCAAAGAATCTTTATTGTTGAAACCCTCTTAAAAATATCTACTCCCGAATCATCTACCTCCAAGGGTAAAAGTAAGTCCTCCAAGTCCACTCCTACACCACCAAGGCACTCTCATAGACTAAAAATAAAAGACCAAAAACCTCCAAGCCAACAAAATCCTAGACCATATCACTTGATAGTGATGTGGAAGCTACTGGGGAGAAAATTAAGCCCAATTCAATAGAAATAGTGCAAGGAGGTAATGATGCTAAATTTTTGAAACAAAATTCCCTAAAGAGCACATGGAGAGACAAGAAGACCAAGTCCAGAATGTGGAGACAGTATGTGAAATGGAGGGTCATGTAAAGGAAAAAGGGGTTGAAGGAGAAACTATAAAAGAGTACCGTGAGGAATGCATGGAGGAGCATGCAACATTAATTCATATTGATGAGATAGTTTGTGAAATAAAAGGATCTGAGGAGAAGATGGGAGAATAAATTGGAAAGAAATATGACCAAAAATTTCATGTATCAAAAGGTATCAAGGAAGACAAAGAAGAAGAAATTGGTGTACACATGCCCCAAGTTATTGATAAACTCATAAAACACTTGGATTATGGCATTAACGAAGGAGAATTGTCTACGGAAGTTGAGAAGGTACAGAACATACCCCTAGAGTTGTGGTTAGTGTAATTGAACAATTTACATCACCATTTTTACCATATTCTAGCCTACAACATGTAATTTTTTCCCCATTACAACCACACGTTGTCATCAAAGAGGTTATAAGAGAGTATGTCAAACTATTTTGTAGGGAGATGGCAACACAAACAACTCTGATTGATTATGGGATGAATTAATTTGAAACCTATTTAAATAGGTTAAAAGGAAAGTGGGAAAGAGAAAAATAAGAACTCATCTTCCAACACAAGCAAGAAATTGAGGTAAACCATAGAGAAATTGAAAGGATAAAGAGAAATCAAGAAGATACACTTAAGGTGGCCCATGAGATATTCAAATACATACCTCCTTCAAATGTTTATGCTATTTTCTTACAAGAAAAGATGTTGTAGCTCACACTTACCTATATCAAATCTGACATGCCATTTTACATAAATGGAGCTAGGAATTTCTTTAGGTTGTATTTGAATCTCCCTCATGAAATTCATCTTTTACTTTTTGAAATATATATATGTATAAATATTCTCTTGAGTATGAAATGGATTGGATTCTAGTCCTATACATTAAAGATGTTTCGGTTAAAGCACTTTGTTTTTATTTTTTGAATGAGTTGGATAGATAAAGACAAATGAATGACTATAGGAATTTGCAGAAAGTACAACCACTAATGGTCGGGATGAAAATAATAACACTAAGGAATTTATTAGAAGAATGGTGTGGTAGATGAGGAAAATAACTCATGAGGAGGTTAGAGATATGATTAAAGATCATGGAATTTAGATAAGTCAAGCCTATAGAATGCACTAGAATGACATGTATCCTGAATTGAAATAGAAGGAAATGAATTTGTAGCTTAACACAACTCTAAGAAGAGTGAATGCATACATCGATATTTCCATTGGTCATGCAAAAAAATGGTTCCCAATTGGCTATCATCCCCCAATCTTCCACTTTCCAATACCATAATGGACAGGTGATCAACCATTAAATGAAATAATATAGAAAAAAGTTATGAACAAGATTATCATGAATGAAGGTTACTTATTCTATGAACCAGAAGGAATAGATACTCTAGATGATTTCAAACAAGTATGTAGCACCATTCAGCAGAATCGAAGAAACTTGAATGAAGACATTTAATAAATTAAGCCTAGGGATGTGATGAGTTGATCAAACATCCTTTATAAAAAACTCTTCTTCTATATTTTATTAAGACATTAAATCCATATATTTTTATTTCCATGTCATATTGTTGAACATCATCACTATAAATTGAACTTATTGACATAATACTAATTAATATAGTTATTACTAGTTAACTTTATTTTGTGGTATTTTGAGTATGAATTTATTCTTATGGTTGCAATAAGTTGTTTGAATGATGATTTGTGTGATGCCAATCTTGTTTGTGAGTAATTTTTATACACAAAAACTTGTATGTAGTAAAGGACCCATACACAAGAAAAGGGAATCACCTACAACCAAAGGACACCGACCGCAAAGAACCCATCCTTAGCCAAAGAAGATCACCTATAGAAAAGGATCCATGATTATGAATATATCTGGGAACATGAAGGATGAAACTCCAAGCCTATACATGTCATGGAAGAGGTAGTTATAAACTAGAACATGAGAACTAAAGATAACTCAATAATAGATCTGACTACTTATTACAACTCACTGAAGAACTGATTGATCAATTAAATACGTGATTTTAGGAACTTAATAGTTACTTGAGTTATGTGTTTGATGTATGTAAAAATATTATTTAGTTCCATTTTATGTGTTTAAACTCTCGTTATTTTGTTTAATATCTTCAACTTGTTTTATTAAATCTCTTTTACTTAGTCTTTTCAAACTCCTTGTTGAAATTTTCTTCTCACGTTTTGCTTATAATTGAGGAATATAATAAGAAAGAGATTGAATGCAGATGAGAGGGAGATATAGATAGATAATTGGGGAGTAGAGATATGAAGAAAAATAATTTTCTTTTTTCTAAAATGTAATCTTCATGCCAATTTAATAAAATTATGAGTTTTGTTCAGTAGCTTGTAGTTACAAGCCTTAGGAGGGATTAACACCCAACGGGGCCCACTTGTGATCTACTACCCCCTCCATAGTTTTTTGATTTGTTTTATTTCATGGATATACTAGAAAACAAATCATTCCTTTATCTGCATTTTGAATTTACAATATTTTCTTTAGTTATAGTATTTAGAAGTTATTTACTTTCAATGTGAGTTTAGTTTGTTTCTAAGAATTTGTATTTCAAGCATTGTAGTGACAAAAAATTATTTCCATACCTCCTAAATGCTTTTTAACTGTGTATAAAAAAATTGACATTATTGAAATTTTATTTCCCTTGGTTTTATGATTAAATGAGCTGTGAATCGTGAACAACATATTAATTGTTGCAAGTTAATTTACACCATCGAAAGGGATGTGGGAGACTCTGTGAAAATTTAATGGTAATTTTTTTTTGTTTGGTAAACCATGTTTAAATATGAATGTATCCTCGATGACTTGTTTGGAGAAATAATATCACCATAAATGTCATATCTAGCCATGATCGGTAGTCATGAGTGGAAGTTAAATAAAGATTAAGTATTTATATAAAGCATGCCACCAGAGCATGAATAAATGTTTTTTCTTCAAAAGAGGGTCTTATCAATTTAAATATTTTTCCACATCACATATATTCTCATGTGGAAAATATGATATTAAATTAATGTGACATGGAAAATATTTCACTTTTTCATGCTAGCATGATGGAGATGGGTTCGATGGTGAAGTAAATTTGAAGGTCATCTCGGGGGAATATTCTTTGTTATTCCATGGTTGCCCCAAAGAATGGCTTGAGCGTGAGTCAGTTGGAATATGGATGGATATTCTCTAAAACCCTAAAGTGGATAAGGTTGTATAAGAGGAAAAATGGGTTTTAGGGAGAGGAGGAGGTGCTAGGGTGAAGGGAGGAATCTTCAGAGGAGCTATGGGATTGTTTAAGGTGCATGAATCGAATATGGAAATTTACACTTTCTTGATGTAGGCACCGTTGTTTCCAATTCTAATGGATTTTTTTCAAATAACCTACTGTAATTATTTTGGTCGTGATTTTCTCGTGGAATGATTTTCTTATAGGGTGGATGATGCTTGTTTTTTCCATCAAGATCTTGTATGGGTTATGGCTGTAGTTTTATATGGAAATACCATGTTGTTGTCTAATTTTTGTTAGGGTGGTGTGAAAGATTAATGTCCTTTGGGGGAACTTCAGGATTTCATATTTGGGACTGTAAAATTCCTTATTGGCTAAACAATAATGGGTAATGTGTTTATTTGTCTTGGGGGTCCCTTGATATGAGAACACTTAGCATAATTCACACATGGTAATTTAGTCTCAGGGGTATTGAGCTGAATTATTGGGGAACGAGGTTATTTTTTTCTTAGAAGTCCCTTGTGACCAATTTCCTAGGAAAATCCCATTTTATATTACTCCTCCATTAGAAAATGATAAGGGTTTTGTTAATAGATGGTTGGCATGTTTCATGATCCTCCTAGTTCCCTTTAACATATGAGTCCTTATTTGTAACCTCCATCTCCATCTCATAAATATTCAATAATTACTTTGAGTACCACAAGTGTTTTACATGGATTCCACCTCACTTTCTTATTTTATACAAGATTCACTCGTGAAATACATTTTCAATGCACATACCTTAAGTTATTCACTCATCATTTAAAAATCCTTGACATTAACTTGGAATGAATCATATGCACTCTTGGGAGTTAATGTTTGGACCATGTCAAAGATTTCTTTAAAAATATGTATCAGAATGCTTAGGTGGTTACATTCCTTCATGACCACTCTTTTGAGTGATCACTACATTATGTGGTTGTATCCGTCCTTCAATATATCTCCACTATCAAAATTGAGATGCCTTCATAATCCCTTCCTATATTTCTAACCCTTCAGGCTGCATCTCAAGACCTCTCACCCTGAATTAGGCATAAACAAAAGTAGAATGGAAATCATCCATGTTATTTGTTAATGTTCCTTCCCATCACTCCCTTAGAGAGAAAGGATGGGCGGGTAGAAGAGGAACCCGTCACTCGCTACAAAATGAAAAAATCACATCGGACCCTATCCTCTTACTCAGTGACCTTTACATTTTTACATCACTCTCTCTCCCCGAAGTGTAAACTGGGAGCTAACATGGTTCATAAAATTCAAACACATGAAAACTCACTCCCATGCCCTAGATGTCAAAATCTAGTTTTGCTCATAACTTGCAAAACTCAACTTTATTTTCCACAATATTTTGATTGAAGCTTCTTTGTGAAAATGGATTTTTGAGAAGAGTGTTTAATTTAATCCATGTATGAACTTAGTAATTTTTACATCCATATGAATTTTGTATCCAAAAATCACATTTTCTCAAATCTATAAAAACTTGGGTATTGGAATCCTCCAAAAATTAGAGAAAATTCTTGAAATGTAAAATGGTAATTTCTAAAATTGATGTTGTTAAGATCCAACACCTAGAAGACCACTTTATATTTTTATAAATCCTATATCATGGTAGCCTACTAAAAATAGTAAGTTTTAGAAATGGTTGGTTTTTAGTACCTCAAGTCATTCCTTCAATACCAAAGCACTCAAACTAACAAATTCAAAAAATTGCTAAGAAATTGACACCCATGTGTGACTTAATAAAAAATATAATTTTTTTGGAATGATCTCAAAATGGTCACATATGTTCCTCCTCTTCATTCCTCGATAGTTCTAATCTTCAAAGAGGTCAAATTTTTCATTTTTTAATAAAATCCTCACATTTTTAAATGTGGTAAGTGTAAGGTGTCTTTGAGTGAGCATGCCAATTTTATAAGTATCAATAAATTTTTTCCTTTCACTGAGTATTGATCCTATCTCAGGATATTTCCTCATGGGAGTGATGAGTAAAAAATCATTCTTCCAAAGGATTGAAATTTGATCTATAACTTAGGAAGAAGGGATACCCCCTTGGTTCCAAATTTTGGTCTCAACATACATTTTAGTCCCGAAAGACATTTCACTTCATCTCACATGGGGTGATTGATCATAAGGTGAATAAAATTACTTTCAATCTCTCTCCTTCCTCCACCCGATATATCGAAAGTATTTTTTCTTTCATCTCATTGGTCATTAATGTTCTCTAGGTGATTAAATTAAGGATCATCATGGTTACATTAAGAAAGAAATTGCATCAATTTCATATCATGTGTATGAGGTTTAGGAATCATGTAAGTGTTTCATGGATCAAAAGTGTTATTCAAGTGAAATAGGACATTTTTCATTTGTCTTATTGGTCTTTTGATCAAGTGATTCTCACTTCTTATCTCATTATATCAGATGGGCTACAAAGGGTGTATCATTCAAGAGGAGGTTTATCATAGTGTAGAGGGGTTAGGGTTCTTCATCTTGGGTCCATCACTGGAGAATAAATGGAAAATAATTAGGATCAGAAAGTATCTTGTTCACGATCGGAGCTTCTTCATCCTTATTCCTTCTTCATTCGATCTTAGAGCTTCTCTTATCTTTCTCTCTATAATTCTATTTCTTTGTTAAGGAGATTATTTTGCAAAAAGGTGGTTTAAGTCACTTAAAGTTTCTATTTATTCATTGAAGATTGCACTTTAAGTTGAAAATTCACATGGGAATGTGAAGAGGAAAATTTTAAAGATATATATTCTAAAGCTCTCTCTATTTTAAATAGACTAGTTTTTACTCCTCTCTAGCAAACTATAATTCTTCTATCTTATTGTCTTATGTTTTCCTCTCCATCTCAACTACTACTCTAATAGAGCATTGTAATCCTACACAACCAAGGAAAGAATGAATATTTTGATGAATATAATGTAGTTAAACTTGTTTTATTGTGTTTTTGTCTTGTTTTACATATTGGTGTCTTCTCATTGTCAAATTGGAAGTATTCCATTTTTATGTCAATGAAATTAGCTTGTTATTTATTAAATAAAACCACCTTATTACTTTCTCCCTCTATTCATAAACACACATTTCCTCCACCTCCTTTTGCACATGGGTTTAGTGGCTAATTATTTTATCATCCCCCATTAAAAGGCCACCCCAATGGCTAGAGTAGTGTACGTATTTCCTTGTTTTCTATAAATAGAGCTACCACATTCCTAAGCAGAGGAACCTAGTCCTAGAGCGTTGGTGAAAGCCCCTAATGTTTCCTTATAAAAAAACTATTTTCTGATATCTTTTGGCACCCACCGTGGGGCATATTTTATTATCCTGTACCTTATAATGAACCATAAAATCATAAAAATCATATATACCAAAAATCCATAAAAAAGCAAAAACTTTAGAAAACCTAAAATATGAAATCCATTTCTAAAAAAACCAATGTTGATTTATGTTAGTGACCCTTCACATTCCACAATGTCTCTTTACATTCTTGTTGTAGGTATTCTCACAAGCTAGATGAAAAGAGATACATGAGATTGAGAAGATTGAGAAAGGTTGTTGATCCACATTTTAAATATATTTAAATTAAAAAATATCATATCTGAAAAAAATCATATTAATTATCTCGAGCATAATATCTATCTAGTACATCAAGTGAGACAACAAGAAATCCAATTGGGACTCCTCCCGAGTCTCAAGTTGCACCATCTCTAGCTATTCTTCCTCCTTCGGGAGAAGAATAATAAATGGATGAAGAAATGGAAAGACCTTAGCTAATTTTTACATGGGGAGAAATATCAGTCCACTCTCTCTTATACCACCTCTTCATGACTTTTTGGAAGGGTCTCTCAAGAAATTTCCAAAATTCAAAGGTAATGGTATTCAACTTCTTGAAGAACATATCACATAATTCATCACCTCATGTGGAGTTTTTGGAGTTGAACATGAACATGTTTTAGAATGGTTGTTTTTGGAGTCACTTCAACAAAATAATTTGAATGGTTTTACCTCTTTCTCTCTCATTCTATAAAAAGTTGGGAAGATATGAGAACTAGGATTGAAACAAGAATTACTTATTTGAAGACTCTCATATTATTTTTGTTTAACTGGTCTAAATCAAGAAAGAATAAAATGAACTCATGAGATAATTTTTGGCTCGATTCAAAAAATTTATCAAAAGAATATGTGTATAAGCTTCACCATCGAATGATAACAAAAAGAGATTCTTCGTTAGTGCATAATTACCTAATTTTGGATTCATTATATGAATATATAAACCTCAAACTTTTAAAAATTCCCAAGAACATTCCATCGAAGTAGAAGATGATATGATTTTATCCGGGAAAGTGAAGAATCCAAAAGGTAAGAAGAAGGGCAAACCTCCAAAGACGGTACAATTGATTCTCTTCTCCAAAAAATATTTAATGATGTGATTTCAATAAATAAGAAACTTGTAAAAGCCACATTTTTAGGGTAGGTTATATAAATCAAAATATAAATTGGAATGGAAATATAATAGGTACAAGAGGAAGAAGATTAGAGCTTGAATAACCTCCCTTAAATGCTACTTGTGAAGCAAGGCCTGATGAAAAATATGTGGAAGCTGAATTTGTTGATGATAAAATGAGGGAATTTTAGCCATTTATGATATTGAATCTGCTGGAAGCATTGGATTTTATAAATATACTTATTCAGATGATGAAGATGATGAAACTATTATTGATATGAAGAGTCATTCTTATGTAGTGTTCACTTTTATGAAGGCTCGAGAGGGATAATTATTCAAAATTCAAATATATTGAAGTGGAAAATTTACAAAAACAATAACTATAGGATTGTCTCCACTACAATCTATCATGCAATCAACAAAGAAGAAGCCCAAAATATCCCCAATTTCCACACCATATTCAAATCGGGTGAGTCTACCGCTTGTTTTATAAGTTCTACCCCATTTCTACATTCAAAGGTAATGATATGAATAAAAATAATATTAGTTCCATTCCAAGAGGTATTCAGCCTTTTGCTACTACATCTACACCTTCACCCTCCTCTTAAGTCTCAGTTTGACTTAAGTGAACATTTAAGAAGTCCAAAGTCCAAATATTTGAGTATCAATATTTAAGAACTCATCCCAAACAATTTGATAAAATTTTATAGGTTATTAAAGGAATTAATTAGAGTTCATGTTCAATAAACCTTGTGGAAAAAGAGTTAATTCTCACTCCTAACAATGTTGTATCTCAAAACCTTCTTACGTCCACACCCTTCACTTCTAGAAAAATAAAACCTTCTACCTTAGTTTTTTGATCAATGGATATAAATTTAATAATTTTATCATTAATTTTGGAGAATTAGATGATTTCATTCCTATAAATGTTACACATTCTCTTGGTCTCACTCCTGTCCCTATTATTAGCTAGTTTTTTTCTATGGAGACAAAAAAGTACCTCTTGTTGGTCAAGTCAAAGATATTCAAGTAGCACTTGTGGACTTCCCTGATAAGAATATTAATCTCAAGATACTTGTGGAAGACAGTCGATGGAATACATGATCTTACTAAGATGAATCTTTTGTAGAGACATTGGTGGAGTTATAAAGTTGGACTAGTCATTTTCCACCATATTAGTAAAGAGTGTGATGAAGAAGCTCCTTCTAGTAAGAAAGATGAAATATACTATTCATAAGGAAAATGATCCAAGGGCAGATATTGTATATCAAGATTCAAGAGGTTACAACTATTTTATGACTTTAGGAGGAGATGATGAACTTCCAATCATGGTGGAATAGTTCTAAAATGTGATCAAACCAATTGAGGAACAAAAGGCTAATTTTAGGGACCTTGAATCAAGCAAAGTGTGCCTTTCCCATTAGGTATTGATCTTGGTTCTCCTTTTCATGATGATACAAATCAGGTATGCCATAACTTATAAGAAGGAATCCCCCAAATGATAATAAATTCAGATCATGAGAAAGAGGATGTTTTAAATGAGCTCCGACATTAAAAATCAACTAATGAACATAATTGTAAAAATTAATCTTTCTCCTTTCCATTTGAAGAAGAGGACTTTCTCGATGGTGAATGTATGGATAAGATTATACCTGGAGTCTCTTGAAGATGTTGTCACTCATAAATAATAAATGGTGATATTCAATTAACCTTGTGAAAGAAAACTATTCTTTCTCGTCCATATTCTCGAGACCCAATATGAAGATGAGTATATGAAAACTTTGAAGAAAGAATTTGTGCAAGATATTTTAAAAGTTATAGAAGGAGATGAATACCCTCAACCCATTATTTAAATCTTGACCTATGCTATTAATATGTATGATAAGTATGAGTTTGTTTTTAATTCTTCATTTGAGTAACAAATATTTAGTAATGGAATAGAATAAAATGAAGAGATAAATGTCTCTCTTGAAACATTTTTATATGAGAATGAATGTGAAGATGAGTCATCTTTCTCATTTTGTCAATAATATTGTAGTCATGATGAATGGAAGGAAAAATAAATTATTCAATATCTTGTGGATGCATTCATTCTTAAAGATAGTACCTCAATCATTGAAATTGATATCAAGGTCAATGATGAGTCGATGTGTGGGAAATATAAACAAATAGAGCAGCCATCAAAAATAAATCAGCGACAAATATATGATGATGGTGAAAACTTTGAATTTAATATCAAGAATCATCTCACAAAAAGAACAATCATGGATAACATGACAAATTAGGAGTAGTTTTCCAATGGATATTATGAGGCTAGTTATGAACATGGCAATTTGGTAGTAAATCATAAATCAATCTATTGATAGTGACAAAATGAAAATGGAAAATCAATAATTGGAATGAATTTTTAAATAAATGAGAATGTGGAAACAACATGTAAAAGGAATGAAGGTAATGGGATTTCTGAATAGACCTAAACTTACCAAAATAATCATGAAAATTTTCTCAATGAATTGAGAAAAGGGTCATAATTCATTGAAATAGTCAATGGATTTGCAAAGCAAAATCATTCAAAGTGTTCCCTATGCATGGATAACATCTACGAGGACAAAAAGTGCTACATGAAATCGGGTTATCCCCCACATGAACTATAGGTGATTTAGGTTTTTATTTGTTGTGTGGTGCGTTTACATTTTTTTTTTCCCTTTCTATTGTGTGTTTATTTTGGTCTTTCTAGTTTGTGTAACTTACTTTTATTGATGTTGTTCTATGTGACTCTATTTGCCTAATGGATAAGGCAATGGTATTCTCCCGTAAGAGACAATTAAGGTTCATATTTACTTCATTTGTCCTTTTTCAATTTGAAAAAATCCCCTAAGAAAGATCTGACTATTTCCATGCTAAATTTATAGCATCAAAACATTAAATTTTTGTCATGAAAACCAAACCCACACTTGAAATTCCCTTTCCAAGTCAATGTAAATCTTCCTCTAACCATAATTTCAACTATTTCACCCTCATTATTTGTGAGAGAAACATGATAACATTATTTTCAAGGATGTTTCATGTGTACATAATTTTACCTATCTTGGTTCTTGAAGTTACTAAAATCTAAGAAAGAACAGTGTTCTTAGAGACTTCAAAAGGGATATTTTTGGTCATTTTTTATAAGTGAACATCCTCCTCGGAAGCTAACAGGGAAGATTCAAATCATCCATGAAGTTTTTATGAGATTCATGAAAAATTTGATGTTGTTTATGAATATTCTGTGAAGAAATTTGAGGTTAGGGACAAGTTAAGCAATATTGGGTCTTTATGGGTAAGACATTGGGAAATGTAAGTTTCAAAAGAGTCCTTCGCAAGGAAATTTTTCTCTAAATTATTCAAACACTTTGAGAATATTTAGGATCCTAAGAATAACTTAAATTAGGTTATTATAAATTCTCTTCATGACCCATAAGTTTGTTTTTCTTGTTTTCATCGAGAACGCTTCTTTCCACTTGACTCATCGGTGCACCGCTCTAGGTAAAGTTGAAGATATGGTTAAAATTCACTTAAGAATTAATTTTCAAGCCTTATAAATAGTATCATTTTATTAATTTTACTATTTTCATGTAAATTGATATATTATTTGACAAAAATGCATTAAGTTTTGACTCGAGGCAAAGCAAACATTCCATTAAGCAATCTTGAGGTGTAAATCATGCTTAGATGCAACACATGGGCAATTGAGTAAAATTTTGGTGTCCTTTGAACCCTTGGAACACTTTTGAGGTGAAATTTCACCTCATAAGTGATCCTCACTCATAATGGTGGTTCTTAACTCAAAAACATAACATGAAGTCAAAAATTACATGTGAAGGAAAAAGTGAGTGTTATAAGTTGTGGTGGATCCTGTTTCCCCTTCAAATCAAATTTTAAAACTCAATTTGCACCTTAGGAACACTTTTGAGGTGAATTTTCACCCCAAAATAGTGACACTCCCTCATTTTTTGAAATATTTGATGTACATGTATGTTAAGTTAAGTCAAAAACATAAAACAACTTGTGTTTACCCACGTGCATGTTATGTTTCCTCAATACTTCATCCCCATGGAAAATTTTTCCTCCCCCATGCACAAAAGGAACATTTTTGAGGTTCAACTTCACTTAAAAATGGTGCCCAAGTTTAATGGATCTTTCATTCCCACCTCCCACTTCACCCCTCTATTTTACCATGTGCACTCTCTCTCTCTTCATCTTCCACTATATAAATTCACTCACCCACACTATCACAACACATAAAAATAAAAAATGAACTTAAAAGCTTAAAATAAACTCATTTTTAGCCATTACAGTTCATTTTAGTCTATTTCATAACATTCAAACACAAGAAAACTCGCTATCGTGCTATAGATGTCAAAATCTAGTTTTTATCATTACTTGTAAACCTTAAATCCATTTGCCACAATATTTTTACTCAATATTTCTCATGAATATTACTTTTAGAATAGTGTTTAATTTCCTCAATTTATGAATTCATTCATTTTTTACACCCATATAAATTTTCTAGCAAAAAATCACATTTTCTCACATCTACAAAAACCTGGCAATTGGAATCTTCCAAAAAATAGAGAAAATCCTTGAAATGCAAAATGGAAACTTATACAATTAATTTCGTTAAGATCTGAAATTGAGAAGAGAAATTTCTATTTTTATAAATCCTCTATCATGGTATCCTACAAAATACTAATTCTATGAAACAATTGATTTTCAGTACCTCGAGTCATTCCGCCAAGACCAAAGCACTCAAAAATGACAAATTGAAAAAAATTCTAAGAAATTGACACACATGTGTCACTTAATAAAAAGAAAAATATGTTTGTAATGAGCTCAAAATGGTCACATATGTTCCTCCTCTTCATTCCTCACTAGTTCTAATCTTCACGAAGTTTAAATTTTTAGTTTTCAAGAAAATACCCACATTTCCTCATGTCGTAAGTGTTATCACCAAATCACAATACCCTATGATTACATATCATGTGGATGTGTTAAGGAAATTAGTGTGACTGGGTAATATGGGTACTATCTCCAAGTGTGGGACTTCCTACTTGAGATAGACCTCCAGAGGAGGTTGGCTCCTCTTCCTACTCCTAGTGCAAACTACCTCTAATGGAAGCAAACTATAGAATATCTCTATCCTAAAATTTCCAAGGGGCTAGGGAGAGAGAAAGAGAATGAAAATAAAATAAAATACTCTAATAGAGGTGATGCACCAATAAAAGGGAATGGGAAATACTCTCCAATGTGTGAAAATGAGAATAAGTGTTGATTAGAGAGGGTGAGAACAGTTCTCCACGGCCTAATAAAAACACTCACAACATCATTTCCATGAAAAAGAACAATATTGCACCTTGTAAGAGCATAAGGATACACAAATCACCTGTAAATGAAATGAAGGGGAAAGACGAACACAATAAACATAGACAAGGGAAGAAAGCATCCACAAATATGCATTTACTGCTTCATTAATATGCACATTTCACTTACAAATAAAGAAAAACCTAGATCAACAAGCAAGAAGTCCAATATGAAGGCATGTAGCACATTGGTGTTCCAAAATAAAAATAGTAGAGTTTTTTTACCACAATCATCCTCCCTTTGTAAATGAGAGAAATCCCTAATTTATAGAAAAACAGAGAAGAGGAAAGCGAGATAAGAAAATCTTGGATATGGATTTTTCATCAATAGTAAAGTATCAAAAGTAGGTGAAAATCATGATTTGTGACTTGAAAAATCCATCCCATACTAACCCATTACTTGTAGCACTAGAGGATTTCCATCCATGCCCATTAATTGCACTTTCAACCACCATCCAACTACCACACTCAAATGGGGTCATCTTCTACAACATACACCCCTAAACTCCATCAATTCCATAATTTCTTGAATTTTGTGCAAAGGTCTCGGAACCATGATTCCAACGAGACCAATTTTGTTAAAATCCATTGAGAAATACTCAAGATATGAGCTTCGATCGCAAGTGATTATTTTGGTGTTGCAAGCTTGACTTTTACTCCACGGGATTGAACAATTAATTATTTATATAGAAATCATCATTTAAATATTTTTCCTCCTTCAATTATTTATACATCATTCGAATGTGGTGGGTCATTTTAAAATGTTGGGCCTAATCTGATTTCCTCATTGTTTATGTTTGAATTGGAATGTGTTTTGTTGTATTGAACATTGTAAAGCCATCTCAAGAGAGCTGACTTCCCTTTCTAAAATTTCTAACTCCTTATATTGAGCACGAGCTATGTGGAACTCACTTCAACATGGTGAGCTCCTTATTATTTTGTGCAAAGTTGGCCTCCATTTTGGCAAGCTCACCGTCCAAAGTGTAGAGCTCTTTTTCTTTATGTGGTGTGTTGGCTCGCTTTGAGATCCCTACCCACTTTTCCAAATTTCCTCGTGGGCCCCTGGGCCCATGTTGATGTTTTTCCCTGGTGTGACCTTATTATCCTTCGATTGCTCAATTCCTGAAGGCTCATGGACCTTCTCAGGATTCTCCTTGACCTCATCGGGTTTATGGGCCCATGGTGAAAGTTTTTGAATCGTGTCCCGCCGGCATCTATGCAAACTTTCTCCCACAATCTGCTATAGATTTCAGGCCCACTCAATATTTTATTTCCTTTGTGTCATCTGTTCACGTGAGCCACATTAGGCCCACTCACCTACATGTGCATTTTCCTCATCTTGATCTCTATGGCATGATCTCACCACAGTCATTTCATGATTTTCTTAAGTCTTGTGTTCCTCTGCATAGCTTACCACTTCGAATAATAGTCATCCCGATAAATATGACTCGACCCTATGTGAAACCACTCGGTGTTCATTTTGACTCAGCCCTAGGTTTATGTGACTTAGCCTTTGGAAGGGGTAGCTTGGTCAAGGTCCTATAACGTGCACCACCCGCCATTGATTCGATCAACTTAGTACATTCAAGGAAATAGATTGACACCCCTCATAATACATGGCTCGACTATGCGAGTGTCTTCAACTTTTCTCAAACATGCATGACTTAATTCCTCTCGTGACCTTGCTAAATATTTTTCTAATGAGACGAACTCGGTTATGATAGCCTGCAAGGTAGATATTTTAGAGAGATGGCTCGATTGTAACTTGGTTTCCAATATGGCTTCATTGTAATAATGTCACAGACTAGTCATGAAGACTTGTTAAAACTTGCAAAGCTCGGTCTCGATTTTCTCCATGCCACATTGGAATTTGCCAACACTTGTTTACCCGACTCGAATATGCAAGCATGACACAAGCTTGACCGGACATAGAGTTAAACTTGTCAACATGATTAATATCCTGGGAGCTTGAGGAATTTTTTGTATATGTTAGTCCAACATGAGCTTTCCTGTACTAATGCATCTCAATCACGTTTGTTGAAGTAGCTTGGTTTGTTTCCAAAGTAGCTTGATGATATATTCTTCAACGAGTGTTATCCCTTCCTAAAGTACACCTTCCTTAGAAATTATTGGATTACTAAATGCAAAGAAAGCTGAGGAGGATATATGAGGGTGTCCCGAAGCTATGCATCAAACTTTTATCTACATACATTGCATGTGGCCTCCTTTTTCAAATTTCATGATACAAACCTGTTCCATTGTCCAAATTCACTTAAGCAGTGGATTTGGATAACAATTTTGGAAACTTGTGGGAACATTTTCTGCTAAATGGATTATGACCAATTCCCCTATAGCTTATCCATTGGGAACAAAGTTTTTGTGATCATATTGAACTGGTCTAAACTTTGAAAATCTTGACCTCAAAACACTAGGAATGTCATTGCTTTCTTTCAGAGCCACCCTCTGCTGCTTGCATTTTCCAACTCTTGTAAGAAATTTTTGAAACTTATTTTGTGAGAGTAGAAAATTGTTTTAAACCTTGAATTCCACTCATTCCTAGCAAATGTGATCTACGAGGATGAATGATGAAATTGATGATAACATTGTAATTGATGCCTCAAGACCGATTTTCACTAAGTGTGAATATACAAGAATAGTTATCTTGACAAAGATGGAAATCTATTAAGGTTTTACTATCTTTCTTTTTCTCG
Organism: Taxus wallichiana var. yunnanensis; assembly: GCA_018340775.1. Lineage (NCBI taxonomy): Eukaryota > Viridiplantae > Streptophyta > Pinopsida > Cupressales > Taxaceae > Taxus > Taxus wallichiana. Next base: position 41,406,225 of record CM031234.1, read on the forward strand.
AAAGTTCCATTCCCAACATACTGCTTGGAACTCTAGTGAAGGTTGTAAATACTAAGGGTTGACATCCGCTACAACATCAAGGATGCCCTAATACTGATTTTCTTATTTGGTGGAGGGAAAGAGAAACTTAGCTACTAAATTGAAGAAGTAAAAGAATGGATATTTGAAATCTACCTCTTTATTTGATTTTAGTTACTTTTCATTTGAGTTCTCTTGAAGATAACAACTGTTGCTTTTAATTTCAAGTTTCTTTACTATGATTTCTCTTTGTAGAAGCGTGATGAAATGTATATAAGGAATACACTATAAGTAATAGAACATGTGCACCAACACTTAGGGAAACTGAAAATTAATCTAACAACAACAACAATGTGCATAATCAATTCAAGGAATGAAAAATACCAAATTATTATGTAAAAGGGTGAGAAATATTCCTTCTAGTAGCAATGTTTGAGATAGATTCCATTGACTAGAATCTGTAACTCTTCACCATCCAACTTAGCCAGTCAGAAAGAATTACTACTCTTACATTCAATGACCATGTAGGGGCCACTCCATATGGCATCAAACTTGGAATGTTTTCTTGATCTCGCATCCCACTTTCAAGACTAAATCTCCCTCTTGGAATGTCCTAGCTTTAGCTTTTTTATATCTTCTCTTGATCAGTGCTTGATCTTTCTCCATGGTTTACATTGCATTCTCTCTAGTTTTTACAATTCCATCAGTTTTACATACATGATTTCAAGTGATATAGGCAACACTTCTTCTTTCCCGTATACCAATTTGTATGGAGAGCTTCTTATAGACCTCTTGATTTTGATTATATCATCCCACAAGGCTGATTTGAGCTTGGTATGCCATGTTTGTTGATTCTCATCAAGAGTTATTCTAATGATTCTCAGAAAGTTCTTGTTTGTGGAATCTGCTTGGCCATTACCTTGGGGGTAATAATTTGATGAAGTGTTGAGATATATTCCATTTCTAACAACCCATTATGTTATCCTCATACGAAGGAAATATAATGCATTATCTGATATGATAGTGGTAGGTACACCAAACCTCGTGACTATTACCTCATTGAAGTCCAAGTTATTGGGTTCATTTTCCTCCTTGAGTGCCACTATTCCGTCCACTTAGTGAAATAATATGTTGCTATTAGTATCCACTTGTGGCCTTGGATTGAATTCAGATTGATAACTCAAATGAAGTCCAACCCCATGGCATGAATGGCTGATCAACTTAAATGGGACGAAGGGGAAGTGTTCTAGGCTTTCCTTCCCTTAAATAATGCACACCTTTTGCACCTTTTAATCCATGAGTAAAATCACTAAACACCATAGGCCAATAGTAACCTAGAACCACCCTTCATGATTTTGAGAGTTGTTACTTGTGGAGAAAAGTGGCCTCCTGCTTCTCCATCATGGAATTCGTGCAACACTTTATCAATCTGATTTGTTGGGACACACCTTAAGAGAACTCCATTCACATCCTTCTTAAACAAGATGTCATCAATGAGCACATATGGAATGGACTGCAATTTGAAATACCTTATCTTTGATTTATTCCATTCTAGAGGGCACAAAACTATTTGGAGATAATGCACCATATCTTGATTCCAACATGGAATGGGCACATCATCAAGTTGGTTGTTCTTGATCATTTTGTAGTACTAGGAAAACCTCCTTTTCCTCATCTAATTTAGCATGTTGTTTGGAAGCCGTTAGATGCTCGCATAGAAATTTACCATGAACCAAATTTTTCACTTTTATTTCAATGTCATATTCCATTACTGGAGTGATTCAACCTACTCTCTTTTCGTTTAAATATTTGTTTAGGAGAAAGTATTTGACTCCAGCATAAGACACCAACAATTTAATCTTATTGTTCGAGACCAAGTGTCTGAACTTCTTCAAACTTCTAATAACAACAACAACATAATTTTCAATGAAATAATATCTTACTTCATAGTATTACAAAGTTTGAGTGAATAATTCTATGGGCTGCTCTAAATTTTCCTTATTCAACTGTACCAAGATAGCTGAAATTGTATCTAAACCTCCAAAAGCATACAACATGAAATCTTTTGAAAATTTTGGGTTGATAAGAGTTGGAGCTTGAGATATAGCATGTTTGATGGCCTCAAAACTCTCTCCACCTTTTATTGTCCATTTCAACACAAGTCTCTTCTTCAACATTATTTTCAATGGATTTGCCAAGGTGGAAAAATTAGGCACAAATCTATGGAAAAATTTTATTCTCCCCAAGAAAATTTGGAGAGCTTTCTTGTGACTTGAAAATGACAAATTCTGGATAGTTTCAACTCTTTTGGGATCAATTTTTAGTATTTCCTTTGAAACAATATGGTGCAATAATTTTCCTTCATGTGCCAATAATACACACTTTTTCAGATTCAATGACACTCTAAATCTTCTACACCTTTGAAACACTTTCCTAAGGTGAAAGAGGTGGTCTACTACATTCTTTGAGAAGATGGTGATATCATCAAGGTAAATGAGCACTATCTTGTTGATTATCCCCTTGAATTCCATATCCATTACTTGCTGAAACATTGTTATGGCATTTGACAATCAAATGACATATTCTTATAAGAATATGTCCCCCATTTTGTAGTGAAGGTTGTCTTGAACTGATCTTCTTCCTTCACCATTATTTTATTATAGCCTGAGTAGCCATCTAATAATGAAAATCTCTCCGAACCAGCTACTACTTGCAAGATTTTCTCCATTGAAGGGAGTGGATAATGATCTTTGAGTGAAGCTCTATTCAAATCATGGAATTCCATGACAATGTGATCTCTCCATTTCTCTTTCTTAGCGACACAAAGTTTGCAACCCAACTTGAATGTTTTGTAGAGAAGATGATGCTATATTCAATCATCTTGTTTGGTTCCTTTTTCATGAGAGGTTCAATGTGAGGATTCACTGACCTTTGCTTTTGTTTGATAGGCTTGGATTCTAAATCCAGTTCAATAGTATGATGAGCTAGTTTTGGATTGAAACCTATAAAATCTTTATAATTATAGGAAAATACATCAGGAAAATCTTTAAAAAGTTAAGAAAAATCATATTTTTATTGTTGAGTACTCACTTTGCCAATCTACAACATCTTACCCTCACTTACTGAAATAGGCTCGAGTCTTCACTATTACTGAATATTTTCCTTTTCTTTCCAGAATTGATCATTTGGGTTGAAGATTGATTCCAAAGTCACCAAACCCTTGGGAAATTTGTTGGTTCTCAGCTGCACCAATTGGTCACTATACTATTGCTCCAACTTATCTTGTTTTCAAGTGGAGAAATCCACTTCTTCTTGTAAGAAGTTATGATTTATTGATCATTTTCAAATACTTGCTAATTTTCTATTATTATCTGGGATAACTAGTCTTACCACAACCTTTATATGAGGCTTTGATTGCTCATTTTTTATACTTTCAAAGTGACATCAAATGATTCCCCAATTTCTGTAATCATATATTCTACCTCGTACTTATTTCTCGAGATGAAAGTGATGTTAAATGCTTTAAAATCTTCAATGAGATTCCATACCCGATTCTTGTAGTTCTTTAGAATATCATTCTTAGCAGAATTTTGTCCTCTAACTTGGTTCACAATTAACTCACTATCCCTAAAAAAATTTAAGTGTTTAATGCCTCTTTTTCTTGATCAATGCAACCCATGAATCAAAGATTCGTACTAAGGCATGTTATTTGAGAAAGAAAACTAAAAATGAAAAGTTGAGTAGTATTTTGTACCTTGAGGTGAAACCAACATATTTCCTCCTCCAACACCTTGCCTATTCCTTGAGCCATCAAATAATAGCTTCCATACTTCATTATTATCTTTGTGATCTGATTTGGTGATGTTAGGGAGAAGTGTATTCTCTTCATGCATGCAATAGACTCCTATCTCAACTTCTTCCATTTCCTTATTAGGATCAAAGGCATGCCTCTTGTTATCACATTCATCAAGATTCAAATCTAAAATGTTTCCAACCTTAGTATTTGCTTCATAAATATTTGGTAAACTTATTGATCAAAATACATGCAATTTGCATTGATTGGATTTGGTGTATGAGGATCGATGTGGAATTTTCAATTGGTTCAGATCTTATTATGTCCTTATCTCCATACCTTGTTCTGAATAGCATATGTGACCAATTAAAAAACAAATAACCTCTAATTTTAGTTGTGAAATCCCTTGATAAGCACAATGCAAAGAGTGGTGGCAAGTCTATGACTGATACATCTTGCAAGATGGTCACATTTGGGCATGTGTTCAGTGTAAGTATACAATCTTTGATTACTCCAATAGTTTTTATTATTGTCCCATCTAATTACACTACTCCTTTGGAAGTGACTTCATATTGAAGACCTAACTGATTAGATATTTGTTTAGGTATCACAAAACTACTTTCTCCCAAATCAATCATGCAATTATGCACAAGATTGTTTCTAATAATAAGAGATATGTAAAATGGAGGAGGCTTCATGTTTTTACCTTGTTAACCTCCTTTATTTCCTTCTTTTTATCTGCATTGGTAAGCACCTTTTCTTGTTCTTTGGATGACTGATTTGATGCAGACCAATTTTCCATGAAAGGTTACAACAGATCTCTTTTGCCTAGGATAGATAATGACTCCCACATTAAAATGTTCACTTTATTTTTCTTCATTTGCTCAATGATGTTGAATTAGGATGAGTTATCCTTGTGTTTACCTTTGTTTTACACAACCTTATCTTGCACATGAGCCATTAAAAATAGTATGTGAGCTGGTCAGAAGGTGGCTTAGACTCGATTCTTCATGTTTGGAGATACACTTTAATTTCCAATTCCTTGCAGAGTGATGGAAGGTTGAGTAGCACTTGGATTAGATGATTGTCTGTGAAATAGGAATGAAAACCTATATTATTTTATTAATCATCAAAATCAATTTACAATAGATGTGTTGCAATATCTATACATATTGGACAATAATATACAAACAAATAAATGGGTTGCATAGGTATAACCAAAATCACAACTTCAAAAATACATCCGAGAAGCAACAATAATTAAATACAAACAAATAATAATTGTTACAACTACGTAACAATATAACCTATGTAATAATATGAAAAATATTTTTATAAAACTTTATAACTATATATAAACTAATTACCTTATTAAATAATTAATTACTTAAGGTAATATAATGTGTAAATTAACCTAACATTCCCCCTTAATTTTTATTTCCTCAAGGGATGAGGAGAGGAACTCTCTAAACAACTCAAACTTGTCATGTGCAAGTGACTTTGTGAAGATATTTTCTCGTTGTTCAAATGTTGGAAATAATTGAAGCTATATATTGTGCTTCAAGACATGCTCATGTATGAAATGTACTTGTACCTCAATGTGTTTTGTTCTTTCATGAAAAACTTGATTGCGAAAAAGTTTGAGAACACCTTCATTGTCAACATACAAGGTGGTCAGTTTTTCTTGTGGTATTCTAAGTCCTTCCAGTATGCGACATAGCCATATCGCTTCACAGAAAAATTCTCCTGTAGAATGATACTCAGCTTCTGTGGAAGAGAAAGAAACAAAGTGTTGCTTTTTTCTTCCCCATGATATTGGTCTAGATCCCATAAAGAATACAAATCTTGAAGTGGATTTTCTGTCATCAATATTTCTTGCATGATCCAAATCCAAATATCCTGACAAGAAGTTTTTGTTCTTCTTGTATTCTATACCAAGATCCATTGATCCTTTGAGATATCTCAAGATGCACCTTGTTTCTTTCCAATGACAAAATTTGGGGTCCTGTATGAACCTGGATAGATAGCTCACTGTAAAGATGATATTTGGTCTAGTGTAGGTCAGGTAAATGAGACTCCCAATAAATTACCAATAGAGAGTGGCATTTACCTCAGGAGATGGATCTGAACGAGATAACTACAATCTATTGTCCATAGGTGTAAAAATTGGTGTGCAATCCATCATTCTGAATTTATCAAGCATTGTCTTGGTATATTTCATCTGAGAAACAAAGATGTGATTATATTTCTACCATACTTCCAATCCAAGACAATAGTTCAAAAGGCCCAAGATCTGTCATGTCAAATGATCAATTAAGATCTTTCTTCATTGCATCAATCATCCTCACTGAACTAGCAAGTGATGACTAGATCATCGAAATAGACAATGAAAATCACAATCTCCCCCCCTTGATTTTTGAAGAAAATATTGGGATCGTATAGATTTCTAACAAATCCATGTTGTACGCGATGCTCATCACTTTTATGTACCATGCCCGAGGTTCCGATTGAGGCCATAGAGATTTCCAGTCCGCATACCTTTGCTTCTTGACCAGGTACAATATATCCCTCAAGTTGAGTCATGTAGACTTCTTCTTGTAAATATCCATTCAAGTAAGGCACTTTTAACGTCCATATGATGGAATTTCCAACCAATGCAGCTAGAGAAAAGATCATCCTGATCATTTTTATCTTATTTGTGGGAGAAAATGTCTCCTCATAGTTAATTCCTTCTTTTTGTGCATACCCATTTACTACTAGTCTCACTTTATACTTTTCCATTGTCCCATCTACTTTGTAATTTGTTTTGAATATCCATCTGCATCCAATGGGTTTCTTTCTTGGTGGAAGATCAACAAGCTACTAAGTTTCATTTTTCATTACTTACTCATATTCAAATTCTATGGCATATTTTCAAACTTTTGACTAAAAGGCTTCCTAGATCGTAGAGGGATCTGTTGATGATGAATCGCAGCACCACCGTGACTCGCAACATGATGGGTTGAGACTCTCAGTGTGATTGCATAACATGGAGCTTTTCCCAAGTGTGGGACCTTGCGAAATCGGAAAAGCTCTCCGGATGAAGGCCGGTTCCTATTCCTCTGTTCAGATGCACAAATAAAATGCAGAGGGTTTACTAAAAACCTAATCTAACTTGCCAAGGAGACAGGGTAGAGATGCATAAAAATAAAACCCTAAACTACAAAGGTGATGCACCGAGGAATGAAGAACAACTGTCTTGCCAATAAACACAAGCCATTAAAATGCAATGCAAGATCATGCACAGGTAACCAAATTCGCAGTGAAAGGTCAAGGGGATGCAAATTAACACAGAAAGGGTTGATAATCATCCACAAACATGTATTATTTGCTCCAAATATTGGTACAAAACACTACAAAATTCCAAGAGGCAAAGTTGCATTACAAATTTTTAATGGGAGGTTTGAACTCCATAATTCCACCTGCCAAAGAGAAGAAGGGAGGGGCAAGAACAAGAATGTTTGACCTTTTGTGAAAGCCCCTCCTTACCATTTATATGAGGAAAAAATGAGGGAGAAGAGAATGATTCGAAATCTGCCCCAACCACCTCCAAGACTGCACCTAACTCATCTCATCATGGCGGTAGGTGAGATCCCCAACAACCTCAAAATATGGCGAACTGTATTTTTGAATTTTAAGAACTTTTTCCCACCCAATTAAAGATATCCAGTTGTAGTTGCGTAGAGGATGCCGAGAGCTTTCCGAAAAGTCCAACCTTGTGTGAATCCGAGCTCCCTGTGAAAAGTTATGGCGATCTGAATATTTCCGCGTCGGGGTCTTTTGCTGTTGGGTTCGGGGTTCTCCTCTGCATTTGCATCGGGTTTAGAGGATGCCTCGACATGTGTTTGATGCTTTTGTTTTCCCGAAACCCACTTCCGCCAGTATTTCCAAGATTTCCTTTGTTTCGGGTTCAGAAATCGGACCTGCATGTGCATCGGGTTTGGAAGGTGGCTCGACATGTTTTCGCCCCATGCTTTCCCGACATGTTTTCCCGACTCCAAGACCCGATTGGCCTAGGAAGTGTTTCAGGTTTGCGGAACTCTCAAGCATCGGGACATCCCTTGCGATTTTCATGCTTCATGTCTCATGTTTCCCGAAACCCGAAACCTGAAATTCTTTTGTGTCGGGTTTTCTAACCCCTCCGACATGCTTTCTTTTGTGTCTCTATATTTACCCGGGGGTAAATATATACAACAATTTGGTGACTCAACGGGATTACCTGCCTGCTAGGTAGAAGATCAGTGGCCTTTTAGTGATCCATTGGGCATGGAGTCATAAGCAATAACCTGAAACCAACCTGATATCTGATCCCGAGCCTGATACTGCAACTCCTTCTCCGAGAGCACGCTGAACTGTAGAAATCCAACCTAGGAGCAAAAAAACTGTGCCAAAGCACTTAGGGAAACTGAAACCTAACTACAACAAGACAATGTGCATACGCACTTAGAGGAATTGAAATCTAGGCTAATATTTACAAGGGTAAATCTTTTTCTTTTCAGTAGCAATGTTTAAGATAGATTCCGTTGACCAGAATCGGGAGTTCTTCTCCCAATGTAGACAATTGGAAGGCATTGCTATTCTTACATTCCATGACCATGTAGGGGCCACTCCAAATGGCATCAAACTTGGAATGCCTTCCTAGTTTTGCCCGATCTGCATCCCATTTCAGAACTAGGTCCCCTTCCTGGAAGGTCCTTGCTCTTGCTTTCTTATCAAACCATCTTTTCACTAAGGCCTGATCTTTCTCAATTGTTTGAAGCGCATGTTCTGTAATTTCTGCCAATTCCATCAACTCGCATACCCGGCCTCCATTGGTTCAAACTCAACTAACTCCAATCGCTTCATGAACTCCAATGCAGGCGGCTTCTAATGATATAGGCAATCTTGCCTCTTTTCCATAGACCAACTTGTAAGGGGAATTACCTGTAGACGTCTTTGGTGTTATTCACACCCATAATGCTGATTTTAGCTTGGTATGCCATGTTCTTTGATTTTCATCCGAGTCCTCCCGATGATTCTTAGCAAATTTTTGTTCATGGACTCTTCTTGCTATCCATTACCCTATGGGTAATAATTGGAAGAGGTACTCAAGTAGATTCCATTCTTGACAGCCCATTCTCGTAATCTTGGAACCTACGAATGCCAATGCATTTATCGATATGATAGTGGCGGCACACCAAACTCCGGTCAGTATTCCTTCATAAAATTCTAGTATATTAGACTCGTTTGCATCTTTGAGCGCTCTTTGCTTGGTCCACTTGGTGAAATAGTCCGTTCTTTGTGAGAATCCACTTGTGGCCTTGGCTTGAGTTTGGGTTGATGACCCCGATGAAGTCCAATCCCCATTACGAACTGGTTGGTCAACCAAGATTGGGTGCAATGGAAGCTGCCTTTGCTAGTCTTTCTTTTCCTGTGAAGAGTGCACATTTCTTACACTTTCTTATCCATGTATAGCAGTCACTGAACACCGTGGGCCAATAATACCCTGCCTTCATTATCTTGAGAGCTATTACTCGTGGGGAAAAATGTCCTCTAGAATTTCCATCGTGAAAATCTCGTAACACCCTCTCAATTTGACATGTCCCAATGCTCCTTAATAGAACTCCATTGATGTCTTTCTTGAACAAAACACCATCAACAAGCACATATGGAATGGCTTGTAATCTAAAGTATCTCCTCTTTGCTTTGCTCATTTCTAGAGGGCATAGGGCTGTCTGTAGGAAGTGTATCACATTCTGAGTCCAACAGGGAGTGGGCACATCATCATTTTCCTGTTCTTGACCATCCTGTAGTACCAAGACAGTCTCTTTTTCATCACTGCTTCAACTTGTTGACTCAAGGCTAGCTATTCACATAGTCCCTTTCCACATACTAGTTTTGTGACCTTGATCTCGATGTCATATTCCATGACATGAGTGATCCATCCTACACGTTTCTCATTCAGATCCTTGTTTAGAAGGAAGTCCTTGACTCCGCATGAGAGACTAATAATTGGATCTTGTTGTTTGAGACTAGGTGCTTGAATTTCTTTAAGCTCCTGATCATTGCAAGTACATGCTTTTCAATGAAAGAGTACCTAGTTTCATATTCCTCCAAGCCTTGACTAAAGAAAGCAACTGGTTGTTCTAATCCTTCTTTGTTTTGTTGTGCAGGATTACAGAAATTGTGTCTCCACCACCAAAGGCATATAACATGAAATCCTTGGAGAAGTTTGGATTGACGAGAGTTGGAGCTTGAGATATAGCATATTTGATTTCCTCAAAACTTTCCTTGCCTTCAGATGTCCACTTAAATGCCATGCTCTTCTTTAACATCAGCGTTATTGGCTTTACGAGAGCTGCAAAGTTTGGAACAAACCTGCGGACAAAATTGATCCTTCCCAAGAAGCTTTAAAGAGCCTTCTTGTGACTTGGCAATGGCAATGCTTGAATTACTTCAACTCTCTCTGGGTCAATCGTCAATCCTTCCTTTGAAACAATATGGCCTAGAAGTTTTCCCTCATGAGCCAAGAATATGCATTTTTTGGGATTCAATGATACCCCAAATCTTCTACATCTCTGAAATAATTTCCTTAGATGAAAAAGGTGATCCACTGCATTTTTTGAGAATACAGTGATGTCGTCAAGATATATTAGAACTATTTTATTGATCAACCCCTTGAATGCCATATCCATTGCCCTTTGGAAAGTGGCCCCAGCATTTGATAGCCCAAATGGCATCTTCTTGTAGGCATATGTCCCCCATTTGGTGGTGAAATCTGTCTTGAATTGGTCATCTTCTTTCACCATCACCTGATTATACCCTGAGTAGCCATCTAGGAGAGAGAATCTCTCTGAACCGGATACTACTTGCAATATTTGTTCCATTGAAGGGAGCGGGTAATGGTCTTTGAGAGATGCCCTATTGAGGTCTCGAAAGTCCACACATAACCTGATTTCTCCACTCTTCTTCCTGACCGGAACCAAGTTTGCAACCCAACTTGAGTGCTTGATTAGGAATATAATGCTTGCCTCTATTAGCTTGTTTAACTCTTTCTTCATTAGAGGCTCAATGTGAGGGTTAATAGGTCTCTGCTTCTACCTGATGGGCTTAGCATCTGGATCCAATTCTATGGTATGTTGTGCCAACTTCGGATTGAATCCTCTCAAGTCTTCATAGCTCTAAGTGAAGACATCTGGAAATTCTTGGCAAAGCTGTGTGAAATCTGATTTCTCCTGCTCAGTGGCCACTTTACCAATTTGAAGTATTTTGCCTTCCTCAACTAGAATTGGCTCTGAATCTTCTCTCTTGACCTGTATGTTAGCCTTTTCCTTATGGAACTGGTCGTTAGGGTTGAAGATAGACTCCAACGTTACTAAACCCTTAGGAAGCTTGTTTGTCCATAGCTGCACTACTTGATCCCCATACTGCTACTCTAGCCTATCTTGATTTCTAGCTGAGAATTCAGCTTCTTCTTGTAAGAAATTGATGATCTGTTGATCGTTCTCAAACACCTGCCAACTTGTGTTATTATCTGGAACTGCTGGCCTCACAATCACATGGATATGTGGTTGTGTTTTTTCCCTTCTGATGTTTTCAACCACATCAAACATTGCTCCAACTGCTGCGAGCCTATCTGCAACTTCATTTTTCTTCCTGGGTATGGACATGATGTTGAAAGCTTCAAAATCCTTAATGAGGTCCCATACCCTATTCTTGTAGCTCTTCAGTAGGTCATTCTTTGTAGCATGTTGTCCCCTGACCTAATTGATGATCAGCTCACTATCTCCAAACACCTGCAAGTTCTTTATGCCCCTTTTCCTAGCCCAATGAAGTCCATGAATCAATGCCTCATATTTAGCCGTGTTGTTTGAATAGGAAAACTAGAAATGAAAAGCTGAAAAATATTTGATGTCTTGTGGTGAAATCAACATTGCACCACCTCCAGCACCTTGTCTACTTCTCGAACCATCAAAAAAAGTTTCCAAACTTTGTTTTCATCCTTTTGTTCAGGCTGAATGATGTCGGGAATGGGTGAATTTTCTTCGTGCACACAATACACACCCAATTCAGATTCTTCAATTTCCTTGTATGGGTCAAATTCATGACTTTTGTTTGCCCATTCATCCAAAGTCAAATCAAGAATTCCCTCGACCTTAGTACCTGTTTCTAGATCACTTGAACACTCTTCTTGATCAAAAGCTGAGCAATTTGCATTGATAGGACTTGGTACATGAGGTTCAATATGGAAATTGGCAATTGGTTCTGACCTGATTGTTGCTTTGGCTCCATACCTCGTCCTAAAAATCATGTGTGACCAATCTACAGATAAATATCCACCGATCTTTGCAGTGAAGTCTCTTGATAGACACAACACAAAGAGTGGTGGAAGGTCAATCACAGACACATCTTGCAGAACTGTAACATTAGGACATGAATGTAGTGTTAGGCTTAACCCCTTGATGACTCCAACAGTTCCTACTACCGTTCCATCTAGCTGCACTACTCCTTTCAACACTGGTTCATACTTCAAACCCAGTTGATCCGCTATTTGCTTCGGCATCACTGAACTACTTGCTCCTGAATCTATCATGCAGTTGTGTACCAAGTGGTTTCCAACAATCAACGAAACATAGAATGGTGGAGGCTTCAAATTTTTTCTTGTCTGGCCCCCATCATGTTGCACTGCATTAGTGAGAACTTTCTCATGTCCCTGGTTTGATACATTTGTGGCAGACCAATTAGCCATTGCAGCTTGCAATAAATCTCGTTGCCCTGGGATCGCAAGTGATTCCCACATGGAAATGTTCACATGTGTCTTCTTCATTTGATCGATGATGTTGAAGGGGATGAATTGTCCTTTTTTGTCCCTTACTTGGTGCAACCTTTTCTGGAGCTTGAACAGGTGCGTGTGTTGCTACAACAGGTACCTTAAGCTGATTTTGCACATTTGGAGCTATGTTTGGTCTGCTGACCCCTTGTTGTGTAAGAGTGGGTTGAGAAACAACTGGATTAGACGGTTGTCCCTCTTCTATGCTTCTCTTCTTTGACCATGTGTTGGCAGCCATGCCTTGAAAAGGCTATTGGTTAACTCCACAGAAGTCTTCCGTTTGCCAATTGGCCAATGTGGTTTCGTTGGAGGTCCTTCTTGTTGCGTTTCTTGCTGTTGGTTCCCTTCTTGGCTTGGTTCTTGAGGCACACCAATGGTTTGCACCATCAAGGCCTGATTTAGTGCACCATTGAAACATGTTGACTGATTGTGGGGTAGATTGCAAGGGTAACACCAGTCGTATTCTGTGCCATGTTATTTTGTGTTGGGACCAAGGCTCTTGAGGGCGTCATTGCATTTGGATCATATGGTCAAAATGGCCTGGCAGCTTGAGGTTGTCCTTGGTTTTGGTTTTGATTTGCAGCCTGAGGTGGTGGTCTATTTTGTTGGTATGAGGGCCTAGCCTGGTACTGTGCTTGAGGTTGATACGGTCTAGCACTTTGAGCTTGTTGTCTTTTGATAGTCACTAGCTCATTTCGAGGTTCTGCATTTGCTTCATAATCTCCTACAATTCCTTTGAAGTATTTGAGGAAGTGGATGCCTCGTTATTGCTTTGATTTCTAGGAGTTGGAATGAGATTCAACTCGGGTGCTTGAGTTGGATCAAATAGTTCTCTGCTCTGATAGCTATGTTGTAGGCCCCTGGTAGCGTTGTTCCTCCCATTGATTGGATCATCATGGCTATGTCTGAATTTATAGCCTTTAAGAAATAAAGGAATGCTCCTTCGGCGGTTGGCCTAACAGCTATTGGAATCCTGTCCCATGTCCATTGGAATCTGAAGTTGAAATCTGTCATTTGTTCGTTAGGAGCCCTTTTGATTGTTGTCAATTGTTCCAATAAGGACAAATTGTCTGCCCTCTCCCCGAACTGGTTGCAAAGAGCTGAACAAAGTTGGTTCCAATTCGTAATAGACCCTGCTGTAAGGCTCCTAAACCATTGTAAGGCCTTGCCTTTGAAAGATGAAGCCAACAACTTGACCGCAACATCCATTTCATTTATTTCATGGATTGCACATGCATTAGCAATATCCTGGATGTGATCAATAGGAGTAGTATGATTTTCTCCCTGTGAAATATGGTATATTCTTTAGCGCTGCAACTAGAATTTGATTATGAGCATTTAGGGCAAGTGGACTACTGCCCGTGAAATTGACAAAGGGATTCGGTGGTAGATGTGCCATTATGATTGGCCTGAGAACCCTGGTTGATGCGAGAAAAGGTCTACCAGGTGGAGGCGTAGACAAAGTCCTGTTAGGTGGAGATGGTGATCTTTGTGGTCTTCTTCCTCTCCTTCCTCTACCTGGTGAAAGTTGCAAGTGGAAAAATAGCCCCTCTTCTCGAGTATTAGACCTGGTTTGAATTCTTCTCATGTGCTTGGGTAACTTGTGCTGCTACACCGCTGAATTCTATCCCTTTGGAGTTGCCAGATGTGTTAGAGAATGAGCCTCAAAAGACTAGATTTTTCCAAGTTACACACCAAACTTGACAATATTGAAAATGGAATTTAAACTTCGAAGGACCTAGAGGAGACAATCTTCAATCCAGGAATTCGGGCCTTGTTGTGCAGCTGTGAATCCCCGAAAGGTACAGGCGAGAACTCAGGTCATGCAATGCAACTTACAAAACCCGAATTGCCATGTGTCAGAACTTGGGACATGCTCGACACCCCGAAAACCCGAAATGACTATTGTCGGGAATAGGACCATGCAATGCATCCCCCAAAACCTGAAATGACTGTTGGGTCTGCTTTGATGTTCTCGGACCTCGAAAACCCGAAACACTAAAAAGCATGAAATTTTGAAAGTCAAAATCTCAAAAAACTAAAGATACCCTTTTGAAGATTACCCTCAGATCTACCAACTATTGAAATTTTGACTTGTTTTGAGCAAGTTAAGCCCTTGAAAATTGATTTTGGAGTTCAGCCTGGAAGGTGCAAAATCCAAAATTGTAAAAATTGTAATTTTTTAGTCCGAATTTCATGAAAACTCCTTCAAATCTTGTGGAATGACCTCTTGGTCCCACCGGGCATGCCAAAACTATTGATGATGAATCACAGCACCCCTAGGACTCTGCAACATGATGGGTTGAGACTCTCAGTGCGATTGCATAACATGGAGCTTTTCCCAAGTGTGGGACCTTGCGAAATCGGAAAAGCTCTCCGGATGAAGGCCGGTTCCTATTCCTCTGTTCAGATGCACAAATAAAATGCAGAGGGTTTACTAAAACCTAATCTAACTTGCCAAGGAGACAGGGTAGAGATGCATAAAAATAAAACCCTAAACTATAAAGGTGATGCACCGAGGAATGAAGAACAACTGTCTTGCCAATAAACACAAGCCATTAAAATGCAATGCAAGATCATGCACAGGTAACCAAATTCATAGTGAAAGGTCAAGGGGATGCAAATTAACACAAAAAGGGTTGATAATCATCCACAAACATGTATTATTTTCTCCAAAGATTGGCACAAAACACTACAAAATGCCAAGAGGCAAAGTTGCATTACAAATTTTTAATGGGAGGTTTGAACTCCACAATTCCACCTGCCAAAGAGAAGAAGGGAGGGGCAAGAACAAGAATGTCTGACCTTTTGTGAAAGCCCCTCCTTACCATTTATATGAGGAAAAATGAGGGAGAAAAGAATGATTCGAAATCTTCCCCAACCACCTCCAAGACTGCACCTAACTCATCTCATCATGGAAGTAGGTGAGATCCCCAACAACCTCAAAATATGGCGAACTGTATTTTTGAATTTTTAAGAGATTTTTCCCACCCAATTAAAGATATCCAGTCATAGTTTCATAGAGGATGCCGAGAGCTTTTCGAAAATTCCAACCTTGTGTGAATCCGAGCTCCCTGTGAAAAGTTATGGCGATCCAATATTTCTGCATCGGGGTCTTACGCTGTCGGGTTCAGGGTTCTCTCTGCATTTGCATCGGGTTTAGAGGATGCCTCAACATGTGTTTGATGCTTGTGTTTTCTGAAACCTCGCTTGCCCGATATTTTCCAAGATTTCCTTTGTCTCGGGTTCGGAAATCGGACTGCGCATGTACATCTGGTTTGGAAGGTGGCTCGACATGTTTTCACCCCATGCTTTCCCGACATGTTTTCCCGACTCCAAGACCCAATTGGCCTAGGAAGTGTTTCAAGTTTTGGAAATCTCAAGCATCGGGACATCCCTTGCAATTTTCATGCTTCATGTCTCATGTTCCCGAAACCCGAAACCCAAAATTCTTTTTTGTGTCGGGTTTTCTAACCCCTCTCGACATGCTTTCTTTTGTGTCTCTATATTTACCAGGGGTAAATATATACAACAAGATCATTAGATTCAATAACTCTACTCATCAAATAAAATTTAACTTCTTATCTTTCTTTTTTGTGAGACCATGGTCTAGGGGTGGATGTCTCTCGGTGGAGCATCCATTCTTTCATCTCGTAACATGCTAGTATACCACTTAGGCATACGCTGAACCACTCTTGTGGGTCGTGGTTCTCTCTTATCATAACCATCATCCCCATCATCTATGGGAACATCAAATTCAATTTTTACAAGCTGTTGAAGAATCTAGATTAGGTGAGTCTAGAGGAGGAGCGTCTCGCTTCCTTCTTCGAAATGAAATCAACATCTTTTCTAGTGTATACTTTCGTAGTCTTTACCCAAGAGTCTCTTCACCGTAGCCAATGAAAATTAGTTTTTATGACTTCATGTCCAATTTTTTTATGTTTTGATTGGGTATATGCATAGTTGCTTCGCACCTAAATACTCTTAGGTGTGCAAAAAATGGTTTCTTCTTTGACCATGCTTCATGTGGTGTTACTCGGTCAAGAGCAACTGTGGGCACTCTGTTCAACAAATACACAACTATCTTTGCTACTTCTACCCATAATTTCTTTGCAAGTCTAGAGTTATCGATCATGCATTGCACCATTTCCATGATAGTATTATTTCTTCTTTCAACAACACCATTTTTTTGTGGTGTGTATGGAGGAGGCGATTGTTGACGAATCCCATGAGTTTGTAGGTAGTCTTTGAACTCATCACTAGTGAATTCACCCCCTCGATCTAAGTGGAGATTTTTGATGTCACTACTAGTTTCGTTCTCAACCACTACCTTGAAATTTTTGAAGGTTTCAAAAGCTTCAATTTTCTTGCAAAGATAGTATATCCACATTTTCCATGATTATTCATCAACACAAAGCATTAAATAATGAAATATATAACTTGGTTGCATCGGACTATAAAGATCGGTATGAACTAGATCAAGCTTACCATGAGCTCGAAAAGTACTCTTCTGGAATGAAGCTCTGTGTTGTTTTCCTACTAGGTAGTGAGGACACTTGTTTGTATCCTTATGAAGATATGGTAACCCATGTACCATATTGCACCGGTGAAGTGTCTCAAGATACTTGAAACTAACATGACCAAGTCTTCGATGCCACAACTGTGCAGAGGTAGAGTTCTTAGCCACAAGTGCTTGATCATCTCTATGGAAAAAATCAAGCTGGAACATGCATCCCACATTGGAGGATTTTGTAATTATTTTCAAGCCTCATGATTTGTCTCGAATTAAACACATTTTCTTGCGAATGACTATCAAAGTCAATTTTTAAGTTATGATCAAGGAGGTTACTAATTGATGACTATTTTTCATCAACCTAGGGACATATAGAACATCTAACAATCTACAATTACATGAACCAAGAGGTAGAGAAATGTTCCCAATCCCTTGTATTGTGTATGAAGAATCATCACCTAATGAAACATGGTTTTTCGAAGGCATGTCCCTCATTGAAGTAAACTAGTCTTTGTGTCCAGTCATGTGTCGAGTGGCTCCGAGTCAACATACCAGACATCACTAGATGACATGGAAGGTTCACTTGATTAAGCAATGTACAAGTAGTCTTCATTATCTAAATGTTCTTCTTGCTCAACAATATTTCCTTGTTGATAGGGTTTTCTTTTCTAGTTCCCCTTTTTCTACCCTTGATTATAGTTTGTATGTCCCTTGTGATATTGTTAGTGTTGAGGTCTAGAATTACTTGATCAAATATTTTTGTATGTATTATACCAACAATCATTTAACTCATGTCCTCTTTTACAGATTGGACATTGCTTCTTCTATTGTTTTTCCCCTTGATGTTGATACTAATTCGATGTTGGGAATTTTGATAGGAATTAGGTTTTCCTTTTCCTTTTCCTTTCCATTTTTGATGAGAAGAAAGTTCCTTCTCCTCTTCATCATCCTTATTATGCATGGCTTCCTCTTGTTGTAGTAGGTTTACCAACTTGTTAAAAATAACTATTGTATCTGACAAGCTTAGTGTTGTTAAAAAAATGTGGTATGAAGGAGGGAGTGCTCTCTAGAACAATGGGAATGAGAGAATCATCAGTGACATCCTCTCCTAGGGATAGAAGTGAAGCCCTCAACTCTGCAACTCTTCTTAAGAAAGCTTTGATTTTCTCATTTTTCTTAAACTTCAGTGTGTGTAAATGACTCTACAAATTCAGAATGACATTCTTATTTTTGGCCTTGTATACCGTGCTCAACTTATCCCATGCTTATTTAGCTATTTTAGAATCTCGAATGTGGGGTTGCACATCATCGGACACTCTAAACAAGATGATTAACTTGGCCTTCTAATACGATCTATCAAATTTGTCATTTTTTTGTTGTATCAGTTGTTGATCTAGTTAGAGTACCATTCATAATAAGCCAAATCTCTTCAAACTCAAGTTGTGTCTTGATTTTTGTCTTCCATGCAACATAGTTGTTTTCTCTGAGTAGTTGTGAATCTAGAAGAAATAATTTGGGGGCATTGGTGCCCATTTTTCAAAATCCACTGATAGGGTTAGGATCTTATCACTCCAGGTATAAGGTCTCCCAATCTATATACCATTAGTCTGATATACCAAACCTTTCTATATACCTGTCAGTTACGTGGAAGAAGCTCTCCCTTTCTATATACCCGGTAGTATGTGAAAGAGGTGCTAATATACGTGAAACAATTTGATACGTTGCACCAAGACAATACTAAAAGGGGTCTATGCGATTATTGACATCGGCTCAAAGAAATATCCTCATATGCATGTGTAACTTCGCTATATACTTGGATAATTTCTCAGTCTGGATTTATGTCGTGTAATCATTCACAGATGGATGGGATGGCTCATAGTGTGTGCACTATGTCCTTATTACTCCCCATCAATTTAAAGGGTCGATGCCCAGACGACATTGTTGTAGCTATATTAGGCATTAAGTGCTAGTAGTAGTCATGATGGCTTTGCCCTTAAGCGCTTCCCCAGGTACTATATATAAGGAATGTTGCGAATGATATCTAGGATCTCATGAGTGTTTTAGAACCAAATTTAGTTATTTTTATTATAATTCTCTACCATTTTTTAAGTAGTTATAATTTTTTCGGTTGACTAGGGTAACTTGTAAATTAGTACAATACACTGAAGTATACAATTACATTCAAAATTTTGAAAAATTGAATGGTAGGTAAAAACAAATTGTTTTTCGGGGCCTTGGTGGCCTCCGGAGCCTAATACGACTTACTAAGCAAAAACCCGTTAAAACTAGCTCAAAATGAAGTTTTTAGGTACTCCTTTAGAAAATGTTGTCCAGAATGAAAAAATATGAAGAGTGGAAGAAAAAAATAATTTTCCCTAAAATAAGGTTTTTCTCGCTAAATTTAGTTAGTTATAACTAAATTTAATTTGCCGCTAAATTTGTTAACGATTTCACTAAATTTCCCCCATATTTGGTAGTGGGTGAGGGAGGGGGATTTCACCCCTTGACCTCTCTTGATGGGAAGTGTCTTACAAAATTTATGCTAGCCACTTGGGCGGCTAAGTTAAATAAGTATATATAAAGAGAAAATTGTAATTAAACACTTCCAAATAAATTCACACTGTTTTAAAACCACGGTTTGGGAAATGTGGTTTTGAATAAAATTTGTAGCAAAGAGAAAAATGGCAAGTGGTTTTGGCGAGAATGAAGGCAGCTTTGAGTGTGTATGATACCTTAGATAAATTTTTCTTCCTTCCTTTGAGCTTGTAATCTCTTCCTTGGTGTATTCTATCCTCCTCAACCTTAATTGCAATGAATAAAGGTGGTTTTGATGAATTTGATGGTGGTTTTGAGGAATTTTATGATGGTATTGTAGGGGATGGGGCTGGGAAGTTGCAGAGGCAACTTTGGCTCTCCTTTTCTTGCATAAGCTTCTCCAATGCTCCTCAAATTCTATTGTAATATTCTTCAACCTACTCTAAAACCAAATGTGTAATAGGGACGGAAGCCTGTATTATTTTATTAATCATCAAAATCAATTTACAATAGATGTGTTGCAATATTTATACATATTGGACAACAATATACAAATAAATAAATGGGTTACACAGGTACAACCAAAATCACAATAGCTTCCAAAATACATCTGGAAGTAACAATAATTAAATACAAACAAATAATAATTGTTACAACTACGTAACAATATAACCTATGCAATAATATGACAAATATTGTTATAAAACTTTATAACAATATATAAAATAATTACCTTATTAAATAATTAATTACTTAAGGTAATATAATGCATAAATTAACCTAACATGTCATTCTTCAATAGTCCTCCTTTTAGATGTGTATTGATCGCCACACTTTGAGATGGGTCATGATTTATTCCACATAAATTCTCAAATTGCCAATTTACAAGTGTGGTATCATTAAGAGGTGCCTCTTGATGATGTTGATTTTCCTTTTGGTTTGTCTCTTGTTCCACACCCATCGTTGTTACCATTAGAGATTGATTCAAGGCACCCTTGAAACATGTTGACTTATTGTGAGGTTGATTACATGGGAAACACATGTCATATTTGTGATCCATGTTATTTTGTAGTGGTACCAAGGCTCAAGATGTGATTGCAACATTAGGATTGTAATACCGACATGACCTATTAGCATGAGCGTTTACTTGGTTCGATTTACAACTTGAGTAGGTGGCCTATTAGGCTGATACAAAGGTCTATTGGGTTGGGATTGAGGCTAATATGATATGAAATTTTGAGCTTTCTACCTCTTAAGGGTTATTAACTTATTGCTCAAGTTTTTAATTGTTTCATGAATTCTTAGAGCTCATTTGAGGTACTCGAAGAAGGGGTAAAAGTTTTAGCAGAAATCTAATTTTTTTAGGGAGGAATAGGAGCTAATGTAGGTGTTTGGCTAGTGCTTAGAATTCCTAGTTCTTGATAAAGAGGCATAGGTGACCTAGGTGCAAGTTTACAAACTTGAATCAAACAATTTTCAGCTCTAATAGTGATGTTATAAGCTACGGGTAAAGTTGTACCTCCCATAGATTGTATCATCATTGCAATATTAGAATTTAGAGCTTTTAGGAAGTAGAGAAAAGAAAATTCAACTTCTGGTCTCATAACGAGTGGAATCATATCTCGTGTCCTTTAAAATATGAAATTGAAGTCAACTATCTACTCACTTAGTGCTCTCTTTATTGTGGTTAATTTCTCCAACAAGGATAGATTATCGACTTTTGCTCCAAATTGGCCACAAAGTGATGTGCACAACTGATCCCAATTGTTGATTGATCTACGCTGTCAAGATTTTGAACCATTATAGAGCCATTCCTTTGAAATAAGAATCCAATAATTTGATAGCCACATCTATTTCATTAATTACATGTATAGCACAAACATTTCCAATGTCTTGAATGTGATGAACTGGATTTGAATGGTTCTCCCAGTGAAATATGGAACGTTCTTCAATGCTATAACTAGAATTGGATTTTTGCAGTGAGAGCAAGTGGGATGCTTCTCATGAAATTGTTTTAGGGGTTTGGTGGAATTTATGGTGGTTTTTGATGATCCATTCTAATTGTTCTAAGAGTTCTATTTGATTGAATGAAATGCGTACTAGGTGTAGGTATTGATAGTGTTGTATTTGGTGGAGATAGAGACCTTTGAGATCTTCCTCCCCTTCTTTGTCTGCCTAGAGATAACTACAAGAATTCAAAAATACCTTCTTCTCTATTCCTTGACCTTTTTTGAATCCTTCTCATAAATTTGACAAGCTTGGGCTGCTAAACTAGTGAATCTTCCCTTTTAGAGTCACCAGATGTACAATTTCAAATCCTCTTATAAGCAAGAATTTTAAAAAAAGTGCACACCAATCTTGTTGCAATTAAAATGAAGACTTCTTCAATCAAAACTGCCAGATGTGCCAGAAATGTTATCACCAAATCAAATCACCCTCTGATTTCTTAACATGTGGATGTGTTAAGTCAATGTTGGACCCCTAAATTAACTAAGTACCTAGGGCGTGAAACTTGTTAGTGCATAGAAGTAGGGCGTAAAGGTAGTTCTTGGAGATGTGTGAAGGATTGCACCTAGGAAGGATGGATTCGGGACTTAGTGAGTTTTGGATAGTAGGAAAGGACGCATTTAGGGAACGAATGAAAAAGTGACCAGATATAGATATGGATAAGCTATGGAGACTTGTAGCTCAAGGAAAGGATATTCCAGGGCATCAATACGGTTATCATGAAAGGATAAGGAGCCAAGTTTTTTTATGGATTAATGGGAACATGCATGCTAAGGAAACTTGATTAGGGAAATGCATGATGACATTTGGCATGTTCTTAGGTAGTGGTAGGGTAATCATGAAAGATTCCTTTAGGATTTCTCATGTAATGATGAGTGGTTAAGAGAAGATTCCTAGAGATTTCCTCATATGTATGGTTCGAGGAGGGTGTAGACACTAAAATTAGGTCACACTCCCCTTTGGTCCCTCGACAAATAAAAACCCTTCATCACATTAACCTATCCATGGCCCCCTTCACCTCACTAATATTAATTTAATTAGTTTAATTAAATTAATTCATTATCCTTGCAATATTTATTATTTAAATATCTTAATTTAGATAATATCCACACATACACCTCACCTAGACACCTCATCAAGCCAACTCACCCTAAGACCTATTCTTAGTAAGTTGCCATAACTAACTAAGACTTACCCAAACCCTAAAAATCAATGCCTACATTCTCTCTAACCAAATTCCCGCATGCGTACAAGATGCTTCCAGTCTAATATGTGGGTTAACGACACGAGATCCCAGAAAATCAAGAGGATCTCCCTAGTTTAGTAAACCTAGGAAATCCCACCTTGACCGATGCCGGTTAAGCGGGAACTGTCATTGGTCACCTTTTAACTCCCAAAAAAACCTTATTTTGGAGGTTGGAAAAAATTGGTACATTCCTGAGAGATATCGCATCTTCTGAGAATGAATTTCAGTGAGAACATGCATGTACGAGAAGGAGATCAAGAATTTTCTCTTGCACAACCATCCAATACTCACCCCAAAGCAAGGATTTGCTCCAACCAAGAAAAAAGGAATGCACATACAACCCATAAAAAGATTTTCTACAATTAATGATCCTCTGCAGCCTTCAATCTCTTACCGGCACCTTCATTCCTCACTCGTAGGTGTCTAGAACCAAGTTCCAAGTAAGTAGAATGGTGTACTCCTTTGCTTCATTGGTTTCATCATTATATTGTCATCCTTTGTTTCCTTAGCCACCCACAGACCTCCGTTAATACTCACCCCTCCATATACCCATTAAAACCTCATCAAATCCCACCCAAACCACCTAATACCTCATTCTGACCAACCAAAGTCCTTTGTGCAATCACAAAGGAGACCCAAAACTCATTCTGTAGCATTCCTAATTTTCCACGAGAATTCAGCACGGATTACACCCAACTGTCATCGGTCACCCTTAACCGGCATTGGTCTCTGTATGTGCCCATACAACCTAGAACAATGACCTATCCACCTAATTCCACATCACCCTTATTCACCTGTGATCTACCTGAGACCTCTGTCAGACCTGCAGAGACCCAGAACTAGTTGTTTGACCTTTGATCTTATTTTAACCTAGCTTGTTAGATTAGATCTTTCTTATTGTGTTTCAAGTGAGATACCTAAATAATTTCAAATTATAATAGGATTTATTTTACTAATCACATTAAATTATTTTAAATAGTGGATTGACAACCATTTAGGAAGTATGGCACTTCCCGAATCTAGCACACGTTGGTGGTCTTGCTTTTCATTATAGGTAGTTCCCCCTAGAAAAAAGGAATGTCTCATGATCATCTATGGATTCAGAATTCATATGCACACAACAAATCATCAACCAACATTTCAACAGTATTACTCCTACGCGCGTTACCTATCTATTTCATCAATATTTCAAAGAAATGTCTAAGACTGAGTGAAACATTTTGGCACACCTTGATGGGACCCATCCAGGTTCCTTTCATTTTATTCATTCCTAGGAAAAGTTGTGTGTTTATTTCCCTTCTGAAAAGCATACACATTAATTTTCTTCCTTAGTAACCTACCTTTTCTTTCTATTTTCTCTAAAAGAAACCTTTCTTTTGGTGTAATTAAAAGGAACCATTTCTTCTTTTTTTTGCATTTTAGTGAAAGAGAATCCCTCTTCCTCTTCATCTATTTATGTCATCCAACTTCACATTTTGATTTGGGCTTAAAATAAGTGCATTGCATTCTGATTGATTGCATTAGCTCACATTAATTACAGGCAAGCTATACGTTGGAAGTCATTCCTAGCTGATGGTTTATAAATGAATCGTAGAAAGCACATCTCTCTCTCTCTCGAGTCTTGCCACATTACACAAATTTCAAAAGAAATACATATTCTTAAACAATATCTTTCCGGGAACACTCACAATGATCGCACTGATCGAGGATTGGTAGGTACTCCCACTCATTGCTCTATCTAGTCATACTTTAGAGTGAAGCCCGCCCCCATCATAACATAATTCAAACCTCACCTTTTAGATCTCCTTCTTTGTAGGAAGCCATCCTCACCAAGAAACTCTATTCTATAGTTCATGGGTGTCGGTCCTTAAATAACATAAGCTAAACAAACATAATAGAAAAGGTACTCTTAGGGTCACATTTTTTTAGTGATTTTTTCTTTAGCTTGTGTTTTTAGGTGAGAGATCATGCTCTTCATTTATTTATTTGTTTTCCTCACACGCTCCTCATCATATTAGGTGTATTCGACTCTTCCGAGTGTGCCTGGACCATATTCTCATCATTCTCGAGAATTTTGGGTTTGATTCTTCATCGATTTTAATTTACAACCAATTTTCTTTCATCATCTGTTTCAATTTCCATAGTGACGAGTGTGTCGGTCCAGTGGACCATCGTCTGCTACCCTTTGACTATTGTCGTTATACCCAACTAGCATCGGTTTGAGATCCTTTTGTTAACTTACCCAAAAGGTCCATCTATTCATATTCTTCCACTTTTAGCTGTCCTTGTCACTATTATCATTCCCATTGATGTTGTAAAACTCTTGATTTGGCATACTGTCGAATTTGACCACATACCTTGTTTTTTCACTCACTTTGTCCATTTCCCATAGTGAATAGCCACGGTTACCTATGACTAGCGTCAGTTTACCCTAACCGGCATCGATTAGCTCGTGTCACCTTCCACCAACATTTGGTATCTAATCCACTTGTTACCACCTATTTGACATATCCCCGCTTTTTTTATATGTCATTTGCGCAGAGAAGTGGCCCAATCCAATTAGTACTAGCTCACATGAGTGCCGACCCAAAGACAAGCAAGCGCACTTGTATTCCACGCCGGTTGTCAACCCTCCTACCTAGTCCTTCACCACCTTCCATTTTATCACCCACCATACATCCTATCTAACATATCACTATCACTACCGGAGATGAGCAGTTCGCACAACTCCTTGACCACAACCATGCCGCCTTGCAGTTTTATCTTTCCCACTCGTCCACTCGAGATGCCTCGAGTAAGTTGATATATGGCATGCCCGTATCTATCCCCCCGACTCTCACCCCTACTCTGCGTTAGCCCTATTTGGCTCCATCTTGTCTACATCTACCTTAGCCCCAGTCATTTCATAGCTAGGTCCTATACCCGTTATGACCGCCACGTCATTACCTCCGTTGACCCGTCACATCCACCATACCTTAAAAACTACCCAAAATGTAACCTTTTCCACCCTTATGGTCTCGCATATACCCGTAGTTACATTACCACCTCTGGTGTTGGTGACCCCTACCCCTTTTCGTAACATGGTCGTTTCAATTCCACAATTGCTAGTCCCCATTGCCACTAGGGTTACCACAACCCTTACACCTCCATATACATAATATCATCAACCTCCTGTTTCATCTATTATTCACTCGGGTACGTACCCCTATCTCACTTCATTCTTCTCAATCAACCTACACGACAGCACCATATACTAGAGTTCCACCCCGTTATATGCCTAAAACCAATCCTATCACGCTATATGAGGTGCCCATCATCGCAACCTACCAACAACCTAATAAAATTAATGATGGACAAGATGTAGACATTAGAGGCATCGGTTTCCGACTCCGTAACACTCTCACCTCGATGATATTTACAATGAACCCATCCACCCATCGGTTCATATTCGTCCATACCCCATGCATTGGGAGATGCCTAAATTCAATCATTTTAATAGAAAAGAAGACCAGTAGCAGCATTTGACGTCATTCAAACATGGGTGCTACCTAATCGCTCACAATGATGCTTTGCTCCTAAGAACCTTTCCCATGTCTCTGACTGGACCTGCATTAGATTGGTATAGTGGGTTACCTAGACACTCTATATTCTCATTCAATCAGGTAGCCCAAGCCTTCCTTGATCACTTCTCCATTAATATCGTTAAGAAGGTTACCATGACCAACCTATACTCCACATGTCGGTATGAGGACGAATCTATCACAGATTTTATCACTCGCTGGCATATCCTGATCAATTAGCTCACCTTCTAACTACCACAAATAGAATTCATTGAGCTCTTCACATGGGCTTACGCTAAACATATCTCACCTATGTTTTAGGTCCATACTTTGTGGACATTTGTCAAAGCATTCACCATGGCACAAAAGTTAGGGATTCATGCCATCAAAGAGAAGAAAATTCAATTACGCAATAAGAATTTGACATTCAAGTCGAATGATACCTCTTCTTCTTCGAAACCACAAAAAAATTATTCAAAATCTAAGGGCACCGCTAACGCAATGGTACTCAAGGCTGGCCCATCTCATCCATCAAATCAAGCTACCCCCTCATCTAATCTCTCACCCATCTAGACTTTTCAATTCAAACGAGAACATCGAAAATACATCCCAATTGGGGAGCCTTACTCTTCTATCTTAGAAAAGCTTATCAAAGTGGGGCTATCACCCTTCCACCCATAAAACCACACATTGGTTTTGATCCTACTCACCCCATGCCCACATGGTATAAAGAACATGACTACTATAATTATCATCGAGTAAAGGGTCACGGTGATGGACGAAAATTGCATCACTTTCAAAAACATTTTCCAAGAGATGCTCGAGAAAGGTGAGTTAACCATGGATAATCCTAATGCACCTACCAACCAAAACCTACACATCTTCAAGAAACCATTTCCTAATCATGCCCCTTCGTCTGATCAAACTGGTGAGGCCTCAACTCATGATACCCATACCTGTGAGGTCCATGCTATTTTTAGTGATGCACATGTTGCTTACCAATTACCCCATATTATGTCCATAGAAGAGATTCTAGCTCGAAATCCTCCTTCCACATCAAAACCAACCTCCCCTATTCCTTCACCCATAGAGGAACACCTTTCACCTCTTTCCTCACCTATGGAGGAGTCTTCCACTAACATCAAGACCATTTCACCTTTGGCTTTTCCACCTCGAGAACTGATACCCACAATACTTCTTCAGTCCATAGAGGATACTTATTTACCTCCTCGACCTAAAGAGGAGCTCCCATCATTTCCAAACCCTATCAAAGACCCTATTGAGATACCCTTACCTCTTGGCGAGCATTCCCCATCAACTACCCAAGATCCTACTGGACCTAATTTCAGCTCTCTTACCCACGGAAGCCGAAGCTAGCCAACCCCCGTCTCTAAGACACATTTTACAAAAATTGCCATTAGGTCCTCTTCAACTCCACCTATAGACATTTCATTCTCACATTTTTCTGATCACTTAGATTATGTGGATAGGGCCTTACTATGGGGGCACCTTTTTCTTTCCATCTCAACGCAGATGCGGATGTCGATTCTTGCTAATACTTCCATTATCTATCTAAAAATATTTTGACCAATCAAAACGAACACAACTACATCTATCACAACTTATTCCACAACACCCATCATAACTCAACACACACCCTTATGCATAACTCAAACTACATCTAAATTCAAAACCGCACATACATCATCTTCCTCGACTAAACCTCCTACCACCTTAGGGGTCACCCCAACCACCAGCCTTACTCATCCACCTATCAAATTGGATTTAGCTACATCTTCCAAATTCAATGCCACACCTACTCCGGCACCCAAACGGAAGAACCAAACCCATATAACTCATACCCCGGCTACACCAATCACACCCACACTATCCCGTCCATCTTAGGACCTCAACCCCCTAACACGGTTAAAAAATATCTACCCATCATTAAACCAAAATCACAATAGCCAATCCCTTCCTCACAAACCTCTAACCTACCTAGGCACCCGACACAACCTACACCCACACCGCAACATCTCTACCCCCATACCTCTAATACCATCAGCTATTTATTCAATACCCACTACACTTAGGTAGCTATCTCTCACACCCCCTGCACGACCCGTGTCATCTACCTTCACTGCACCCCCGTTATCTCTGTGGGTAACTTGCCCTCTTCCCCCATCTACTTTTCTTTCTAGACCTCGTACACCCATATCACCTTTACCCAAGAAGGTGCAGCCCAAAAACAAAAATCCGCTACCCCACAATAAGGTAGTCAAAACAACCACACACCCTCCTGCTCGTTCATCTACCATACCCCTACCTAGACAAACCCAACCAACACCCAAGACCACATCAAGCACCCAAAACCATAGCTTGACCTATTCCCCTACTATGATGATTATTCCTCAACAATCAACTGCACCTACACCCAAACCCATGTTCACTTACCATTGTGACCCACTAGCTGGGTCCTATGCCAAAATTTTAACAACCTCCTTGAGACTTTTGTCATTACATTACGCCACTCGGACCTTATGACCCCCTCAAACCTAAGCCAAAAAAATTTGATGACACTAAATTTTTTTCCTACCATTGTGTACCAGGCACAATGTGGATAACTACAAGGCCTTAAAAACCATCCTTATCTAGTTATGTCCTCCGGAAGTCAACTTTGATGACGATGACCTTCTCAATGAGGACCCTACCTCACCAACACCCATTCCCACACTGTCCACTCAACAACCACAACCTCTACCCCCATAGCTCCTAGAACCACCTCCAAGATTTAAAATTAACATGGTTCACATTAGAGAACTTTTCATGCCACCACCCAAATTTCGTTGCGTGCAACTCACCTCATAGGGTTTTTCTCCTCTGGTAGGTTTTTTCCCATCATGTCATTATACCACTCACCCTACACCTTCTCTGTTTGCCAACTCCCCTCAGATCAACATGATCCATGTTACTACCCGTGCTTAGAAGGATAAAGGTAAGGAAAAGGAAACTGACCCACCAACCAATCCTATACCCAACATACCATCTACACCCATACCTAAAATCACTATCTCGCGGCCCCACATACCCCATTTCTAATGGAGTCACACATCACACCATGCTTTAATAATTACACCAGTCTCCCCTCAAAATGTCCCTATATGACCTCATCCAAACCTCGGAATCCCATTTTCAAGCTCTCATGGAGGTTCTTCAATCTATTGAGGTTTTACCCAATGACCCTACACATGTAGCCTCCATTATCACACCCCATCATGTAGCCTCTCTCACCAAATTACCACCTTCATCCTCACCCCACCCTATTCACCAAATAGCCTCCCTTAGCTTCTCGAGAGGAAGAGATCATGACACACCAAAATGATGAACTTGACCCACTCTCTTCATCTCTATCCACATCGATGACATATGGGTGTGATGGGTGCTGATTGATGGGGGCACTAACATTAACATCATTTCATCCCATGAATTCGCACAAATCTGAATACCTGATAATTGCATGCATACACATCATGTCATGTTGCGTTCATTCAATGAATCTATCACCTCAACACTAGTCACTGTCATCCTCCACATCTGTGTGGGTTCTTGCAATGTTCCAAAATTATTCTACGTCTTGGAGGGGGAATTCCAATATAACTTGTTTCTTGTCATGGGGTGCGTTCCTTCCACTTTACATCATTATGTAAATTTTGAGCACAAAGGGCACACCTATACTATTCCAGCTGATCCATCACCTTTTAAAACATGCAACATGCTCTACCAACCCAATGACATGCTCATACCTCTTAAAAATCTACCTTTGCGACCATCGCCACTTCATCTACACCTCCACTTACCAATATAGCCATTGCTTCAACCACACATGCCTCTTCCGCTCCTACTGATGCCACAACCTCCACAACCAACCCATCACCTTCCTAATCCATTAACACCACCTCTCGCATTGCCCTCTCGACACATCATCTATTTTAGCTACCCACATACTAACCACTTATGCCTTAGAATGAATTTTCAACACCTTACTCGGGGAGTACCACCTATATAGCGTCAAAACATTTCTTACTCCACAAGAGTATAGAAGTCTTCACCAACACCCTCGCTATGATCATTGCATAGGAGAATTCCTCCTTTATGGTCCTCCTCATCTCCATACTAGTCTCACCTATGGGGGACTTGATACTACCAATTACACACCCGAACCACCGTCACAAACCCACCCATTTTCCGCTAACTTCCAGTCTCTCACCAATCACTATTTTTCCCACACCTTCCTACACTGATGTGCGTGGAAGGGTTTTAGTTTTGGATTTT
Source organism: Taxus wallichiana var. yunnanensis (assembly GCA_018340775.1). NCBI lineage: Eukaryota > Viridiplantae > Streptophyta > Pinopsida > Cupressales > Taxaceae > Taxus > Taxus wallichiana. The sequence continues at coordinate 41,437,077 of CM031234.1, forward strand.
ACAAGAAATTCCGCCATATCTTGTTATTCCATGCACAACCCAAAAACATAACAACCATAGTGGTATCGGCTTTTCTCGAACCACCTACCAAATAGGCCCGCGTTGAACTCATTAAGCTCATCAACCCTCCTCCACCTTCTTCACCCACTCCACCTTCATTACCACCTTCACCGACGGAGTCAGTGGATCTAGAATATATTCCTCCTAAATTTCATTTTCATATATACCATTTCCTTGGGCCCTTTGACTTATCAACGTGAGGGCGAGGCCCCTTCCTCTCTTCCCTTCCTGTATCATGAAATGATCGATGATGATACACCTTCAATTAACATCATTCAATGTTAGGATGATGAATCTATACTCAACTAACTTGGTGTAGAAGACTCGTATATTCATCGTTCGTTACCCTCTATGACACAAACCATCTTGAATGAATCAACTATCAAGATCAACATTCATACTCGGGATGACCCATACATCCTAAAGATTGGTTAATATTTAGATGTTGCTGAATAGGAAGCCATCACCTCTTTTCTCAAAGATCATAACCATGCATTTTCTTGGTCTTATGTAGATATGACCAGATTGACCCCACCATAGTGGTCCACAATATTGTAATCATTCCCAATTCCAAATCCATCAAACAAAAGTCTGAAGAAAATGCACCCTTGCATTGCCATTCTTGTCAAAGAAGAACTTCAGCACCTTATTTTTGTTTCCTTCATCTTACCCATTGATTACCCTTGTTGGATTTCTAACATTGTCCCTACCACTAAGGTGATAAGGGGACTCCACATTTGCATAGACTTTCGTGACCTCAACCTAGCCTACCCGAAAGATGACTTTCCCTTACCTGGTATTGATCAACTGGTTGACCTTACCACTGGGCACGAGATGCTATCACCCATGGATGGATTCTTGGGTTATAACCAAATATTTCTTGCCCCATAAGATTAAAAAAACCTCATTCATCACCCCTTGGGGGACTTTTTGCTATCGAGTCATGCATTTTGGCCTTAAAAATGTTAGTGCCACATATCAACGGGCTATGAATTACATCATCCATGACATCATGTATCGCATATTGGAAGATTATGTGGATGATCTATTGGCCAAATCCAAATGCCGCTCCGAGCACCTTGCCATCCTCAAAACCGTCTTTGACCATCTCATTAAATATAGTTTCGCCTTGACCTAAGAAGTGCGTCTTCGTTGTTCTGTCAGGAAAACTCCTGGGCTTTATTATTTCCCTATATGGTATAGAATTTGACCCTAATAAATTCAAGTCCATTCTCAAAATGCCTCTACTTACTAACCTTAGACAACTCCGTAGCCTACAAGGTAAGTTACAGTCTATTCACTATTTCATTTCACAATTATTTGATCGATGTCAACCATTTCATCATCTGCTCAAGAAGGATGTCTCCTTTAAATGGGATGATGACTGCCACAAAGCTTTTGAGGCCCTAAAACAATACCTCCTCCAACCACCCATACTCATTCCACCTAAAGACGATCAACCTTTTTACCTATACATATCAGCTACCGATCACTCCTTGGGAGCCATGCTCGCTCATTGTGATGAACAACACAGGGAGCAGGTAGTTTATTACATAAGTCGTACTCTTTTAGACTATGAAACCTGATACACCCATCCCAAAAAACTTTGCTTAGCCTTAGTTTTCGTTGCCACTAAACTCTCGCCATTATCTACTCAACCACAAAACCTATGTTGTGACAAACACTGACCCCTTACACTTCATGTATGCCAAATCTTATCAAAATCAACTTGTCGCACACTAGCTTATGCTTTTAGTTGAACTTGACCTCAAATTCATTCATAAAAATTCCATCAAGGGTCAAGCTATCACTAACCAATTAGCTAACTCACCTCTTTCGGGAGTAACCCTCTAATTTTGACTTTCCGATGAGTCAATTGCTACTCTTTCCTTGGGACGAACCCCTTACCAAATAAAACTCTTCTTTTATGGTTCAAAGTGTCAGCGTGGGGTGGGGCTGGTATTATCCTCATTCTCGCTTGATGGTGAGCCCATGCCTTTGTCTTTCAAACTTGATTTTGAATGAACAAATAATATCACCAAATACGAAGCGCTCCTATTAGGTCTCCAAGCTACCTATCCCCTAGATGTCAAATCAATCAACATCTTTGGTGATTCTCAGTTGGTTATAAACCAAGTCAATGGTATATACCAAAGTGTCATAACGAGTTGCTTCAAAAGTATAAACATCATGTAGATATACTTTTGACCACCTTTGACCTTTACACCCTTCAATCCATCCCATGGTCAACCAACAAATTTCTGATACCATGGCACGCTTGGCTTCCCAAATACCGCTTTGCCTCGCCAATTCTAAAATCTTTGTCACCATACAACAACTCCAATCACCTTATTTACCGTGTGAAGTTTACTCTATCACAACCACTACCCTGCACTCCGAGTGGCCTTTGGGAAAAACAATAATCGACTATCTTTCTCTCCATCTTACCTCCCGATCTCACCCATAATGAACAAAGCAACTTCCTTAAAAAGGTCTCTTGTTACGTCATCTTGGGGGTATCCTCTATAAGCATGACTTTGATGCTATTCTCTTACGATGCATCACAAGTTCTGAAATTCCTTATACCATTAAGGAAGTTTATGATGGCATATGTGGAGGTCACTTCATTGGCCTTACAGTTGCTAAATGTATTCTTTTCCTGGGCTATTACTAGCCAACCCTTAACCATGATTTTTGTGACTATGCCAAGTGTTGTGTCAAATGCCAACAACATGCCAACCTTCATCACACACCTAATCACACCTTATAGGTTACCCGTGACCTTTGGCCATTCTCTCAATGGGGTTTGGATCTTGTCGGAGAAATCAATCCCCATTCTTCCCAATGCCATCAATGGATCATCACTGCTACCGAATACTATACAAAATGGGTGGAAGCCATACCACTCATCTCCATGAAACTCCGAGAAAATATGTGAGTTCATCAATCATCACATCATTTTTCACTTTGGTGTTCCTCATTGCCTCATCACTGACAATGGAAAACAATTCAAAAATAAAACATTGCAAAAACTTTGCGATGCCTTTGCATTCAGCTTAGTTTCTCATCACCTTATTACCCACAAACTAATGGCCAAGCCAAATCCATTAAAAAAACCCTAAACAAAATTCTTATGAAAGTGGTTAACGATACTGGGAAGGATTGGAATACGCACATATAGTGTGGGCATACCACACTAGTATTTGCACTTCCACTACCGCCACACCATTTTCTCTGGTCTATGGTACCAAGTCGGTTCTACCTCTCGAGGTCCAGTTTCCCTCTCTCCGCATTTCTCTCCATGACATGCTCAATGATGATAAATTTTTCAAGACCGTTTAACACAACTAGAGTTATTAGATGAACGTCATCTTAACGCTTTGGATCACCTTCAAGTTTACCAAAAATGTATCAAACGTGCCTATGACAAGCATTTCCATGAATGAACCTTCCAAGTTGGTGACCTCTTCCTGAAATAAAATCAACATGTAACCAAAGTAGAAAAAAGTAAACAGGCAAATTTTCTCCTAATTGGCTTAGACCATACATCGTGACTCATACTTATGGATCAGGTGCTTATCGTTTATCTTCACTCGATGGTAAACTTGAACCTGAGCCCCTTAATTCCTTACATCTTTGACCATTCTATTTTTGAATTTTAGTCCTACCTCACCTTTTGTCTCTTTCCATGCTCATCCCTTGAGCGCTATCCACTCCATACACCTTACCAATGATTAAACAAGAATCATGTGAGTACCTGTCACTTGTTATCTTCTCTTGAAAATGTGTACCATGGTGTGCGCACATAGCATGATTCTCATGGATCATTTTTTTCTAACTTTAGATGAGATCTCATGGTCATTTCACCTTGCTTTTGAACAAGAATCATATTCTCCAACTTGATCTTGTCCACGACTTCAAATCCCTCCCATGGGATACAACTCCTTGAGTCAAACTTCTACTAAAAAGATGACTCCCTCAAAAGGACATCTTCCTCTCGACACCACTGTTGTAAATAGACTGCTCCCTTGAAGGACAGCTATGTAAAAAAAGAGAGAGAGAGAGAGAAAAGTGGAAGCTTCCCACATCGATCAGCTTCACGAAGACCTCAAGGAGTTAAATTCCTCATCCCATATAGACTTCCCGCATCAATCATTCTATCTCAAATACAAGTCAAAATAAAAACTTTTTAGTCATGGACTTTCCCATTGTGACCTCGGATCTCTTGCCCGAAGAGCATGCTACCTCATACCATATAACAAATCAACCACCTTTCACCCTTCTCACCATTCCCACTCCCATTTCCTACTACCTCAAGGGACCTCTTAGAAACCAAGACATTTGGTGATCATGTGACTACTTTTCACCGAAGAACAATCAATCATGCAAAGGTTATATAGGGTCTTACGTTCATCACCTCCTCCAAGGTATGATCTCCTCGGTATGATCCTAACCAATCAGGTGGCTTTATTGCCCCCTCTTATCTTTTAACCTTCTTTATTATGTTTTGATTACCTTACACAGGACTTGGTCCTCAATGCTTACTTTTGAGGTCCTCTTCTTCTTTCACCACAACCGACATTACCTACATCACTTTACCTATAACCCACCCACACCTAATAGACCTAAAACCCACACCATGCCTATAACCTACTAACTCATTTTCATACATCATCATATTCTTCCCTCGCTAAGGGAGAACTACATTGGCCCAAGGTCTCTTTTCGTCGGGACTATGTAAGCAATACTACGAGGGCATGGGGCCCTTGGAGGTTAGCTCGGCCACTCTCTACCCTAACCAAATCCATCTTTCATCTTCCTCAAATACATTCTACCCCACCTAGTTTCTTCTTTATACCCAAAATTGGAAATTAAACCACATACATAACAAATTGCTTCATATTTTAATCCTCATTACAACATACATTTATTACGCCTACCATTTCTCTATCATCATTATGCATAGATTATATCACATCTCACATATGACCCATATTATCATTCATTGCATGAAATAATAACTCACATCTCCACCTACTTTGGACACAACCATACCTAAACTAAACTTGACACAACCATGCCTAAATAAATCAGACTCCACCATGCCTAAACAGACCTAACACAACCATGCCTAAACCAACCCTGACTCAATCCACGCCTAAAACCTAACTTAACCATGCCTAAAACCTGACTCAATCCATGCCTAAAACCTAACTCAACCATGCCTACAACCTGAATTGATCCATGCCTAAAACTTGACTTAACCATGCCTAAGACCTGACTCAATCCATGCCTAAACTAGACCTGACTCAATCCATGCCTAAACCAACCTGACTCCATCATGCCTAACTCACCTAATTTTTGTCCATATCAAAACAACAAATCAAAAATCTCATCAATGCACCAATAAATTGAAAGTCTCATCAACACATCAACAAATCAAGAATATCATGTATCTCATCATATAAATAAATGTGTATCTCAATACAATATACATGGCTATCTCATCATGTCCATCATCTCAAAATTATTAGCACGCAGGCTGATACATAATGCAAAATGTCATCGGCACGCAAGCTAGTCTCATTTATATAATAAAAAAACAAAAAAAAACAAACTGCAAAAACCATTTATCAATCACCTAATCTATCTAACCAGCTACAACTAGAGTTGGACACTTACCTCATCGCACTGCCATCGTCTTGGTGGCACGTCTGGCCACTACACCGGTGGCCCACCCAATCCCTCTCCGGCCTCTACCATTACCAAATCGCTACCCGCAACCAAATCAAATCACTCACACTAATCCTATGGACCCGCTTCTCACCAACCAATCACCCACCATTCACACCGCCAACTCAATGATTTTTTTTTTCTAGACAGTTTTCTCTCTTTTGTTGTTTTCTCAATTCACTAAATGATAAATGAATAACAAAAAACACTAAAATTTTATTTTTATAACAAACCTAACCTAAACGACACTGGTTCACCTTCATCGGCCTCGGTCTCATGCCCTACCTTATCATGGTTGATTTCCCTATACCGGCATCGGTTACCCTTGACCGACATCAGTCACCCTCTCTTGCAAAAAACCCAACATTTTCCCTATTACCCTACCTATCCCTCCTTTACCCTGACCATTTACCCTTTACCCTTTTCCCGACAATTTACCTCACCTACCCTTTACCCTGACTATTTACCTCACCCTCTTGACTATTTTTCCCATCCCTCACCTTACCCATGCCGTGACCTAGATATTTGGACCTAGACCATCACTAGTGACCTTTGACCTCATGTGTTCGCTATACCTTGCGGCACTATTACCTGTGTTGATTGAACTAATGACCTTACTTAACCTATTTTCATGACCATTTATTTTGACCCTACCTCCGGTATACTAAAAATACCTAAATATTCCTGCACCTAACTATGTTGTGCTTCCGACCATATCCTACACCTTGGATACAATAATCACTTCACCATTGGTTGGATAAACCTATCAACCTTAGACTATGTAGAGATTTCCTACTCCTCACTGTAGCATGCTGCATTTTATACGTGTGTGTGCATTTTGATGTTACTACCTTTGACCTTGACCCATTACCTAGATTGCCCACGTATATCTTTAACCCTTTTTCCCCCGTTCACCACCTTCCCTTTCTCACATTTCCCTTTTATCAAACCACTCACCGATTCTGCCTTCGGCCTCATCAGTTCTTGGTTTGAGGGGGATCATCTTCACCCACACCTGGGCAACCACACCTTATTTTTATCAAAGCATCGCTTACCAATATAATCTATGCAACAAAAAGGGGCAAAATGTAGACACTAAAATTAGATCACACTCCCTTTGGTCCCTCGACAAATAAACGTTCTTCATCACATTAACCTAGCCATGACGCCCTTCACTCACTAATATTAATTTAATTAATTAAATTAAATTAATTCATTATCCTCACCATATTTATTATTTAAATATCTTAATTTAGATAATATCCACACATACACTTCACCTAGAAACCTCATCAAGCCAACTCACCCTAAGAACTATTCTTAGTAAGTTACCATTACTAACTAAGACTTACCCAAACCATAAAAATAAATGCCTACATTCTCTCTAACCACATTCCCGCATGCGTACAAGACACTTCTATTCTAATCGGTAGATTAACGACACGAGATCCCAAAAATCAAGAGGATCTCCCTAGTGTAGTAAACCTAGGAAATCCCACCTTGATCGATGCGCTTGTTACACCTAACCATCACCGGTTAAGCGTAACCACCGTCACCACCTTTTAACTCCCAAAAAACCTTATTTTGGAGGTTGGAAAACATTGGCAAATTCCTGAGAGATATCACATCTTCTGAGAACAAATTTCAGTGAGAACATGCATGCAAGGAAGGAGATCAAGCATTTTCTCTTACGCATGCCCATCCAATACTCACCCCAACAAGGATTTGCTCCAACCAAGCAAAAAGGAATGCACATGCAGCCCATGCAGAAGCTTTTCTATGATTGGTGATCCTTTGTAGCCTTCAACCTCTTACCAACACCTTCATTCCTCACTCGCAGTGTCCAGAACTAGGTTCCAAGTAAGTAGAATGTTGTACTCCTTTGGTTCATTGGTTTCATCATTATATTTTCATCCTTTGTTTCCTTAGCCACCCAAAGACCTTCGCTAATACTCACCCCTCCATATACCCATTAAAACCTCATAAAATCCCACCCAAACCACCTAATACCTCATTCTAACCAACCAAAGTCCCTTGTGTAATCACAAAGGAGACCCAAAACTCCTTCTGTAGCATTCCCAATTTTCCACAAGAATTCAGCACGGCTCGCACACTAACCGCCTTCGGTCACCCTTAACTGGCATCAATCTCTGTATGTGCCCATACAACCTAGAATAGTGACCTATCCACCTAATTCCACATCACCCTTATTCACTTGTGATCTTCCTGAGACCTCTGTCAAACTTGCAGAGACCCAGAACTAGTTGTTTGACCTTTGGATCTTATTTTAACCTAGCCTGTTAGATTAGATATTTCTTATTGTGTTTCAAGTGAGATACCTAAATCATTTCAAATTACAATAGGATTTATTTTACTACTTGCATTAAATTGTTTTAAATAGTGGACTGACAACCATCTAGGAAGTATCACACTTCTCAGATCTAGCACATGCTAGGCAGTTCACTGCACATATTGTTTAACTCTTTTTGGTGGTCTTGCTTTTCATTATAGGTAGTTCCTCCTAACCAAAAGGAATCTCTCATGATCAGATGTGGATTCAGAATTTATACACACACAACAACTCAATAACTAACATTTTAACATGTATTCCTCCTATGCCCGTTACCCTATCTATTTCGTCAATATTTCAAAGAAACGTCTAAGAATCAGGTGAAACAGAGGAAGGTGTAGGAAAGTATGGAAGTGTTGGTCCAAAATCTATCGCTTGGGTAGATCTATGGATAAACGAGCCAACAGTGTGTAGGGCATAGCCCCTCTTTGAGTCAGCAAAGTGAAACTGGTTTATTGCTATTCTACCAACAGGAATCTGTGTAAATCTCACAATATTCTGCCTTCGGGGGTTTGGGATCTCATCCCAGTAGGGTTATTTCGACTACGGAAAGAAAGGAAAGGAAGAGAGGATGAAGAAAGATCAGATCCGAAGGAAGAAAAGAAATGAATTCCAAAGCAGAAAGGTCAGAGGGTTTATGTTTTGGGATTGGTAGTAAACAGAGCCAAACCTACTTACATAAACAAACAAAGAAATACTGATGAATAAATGACAATAAAAAGAAGTAGATCCAACAGAATAAACACACAGATCTGACATAAGAAAGATCTAATGCATATAATACATGTATTCAAAGACAAAGTCTAAATATTGTATTAATATTTCTTTCGATTACATAAAAAGCTCAAAATCTTTTCTTCTCACTTCTATTTTTCATCTAAAAAGTGTTCACCCACCCCCAATACAAAAAGTATTGGAGTATTTATAGAAGAAGGAGAGAAAAGAAGGCAAAAAGGAGCCAACCACCTATTTACAAAATATCTACAAAATATCCCAAAGTCATGTTGACTTTTGACAACTTGATGGATGACATCATCCCATGGTGCAACATGGATGATGTCATCATTTGTGCCAACATACTCTAGATATTTACAAAAAGGAAAGTCGAAGAAGAGAGAGAAGAAGAAAGAGAAACTATTCATCGTCGTCATCCTGTGGCCAAAAGGGGGTAGCCCGTTTCGCTCGCTCGGTGTGACGAGATGTGAAATTGGGCACGGTATTCCATGAACTTGCTGATCATGGGCTCTAGTTGATCCTAGGAAGGATCCTTGTGTCGCTCACTGATCACCTCACAAGTATCCCACTCGTCTATGAGCTTCTCTGGGAGTTTGGAATATTCTTTCTCGCTTCTATTAGGAACCCAATGAAGTCCCGACGAAAGCCAAGCAGTTATTGATGGACTCTGCGTCAAAATGACCTCTCGGCCCTCACCCTTGCAAAATGATCTCCTTAAAGATCTGGATGGTTTCATCAACTTTCCTTAAGGCGAAGGAAGGAGTAAGAAACCCTGGAGACATGTTGAGAATGATTTGTTCCATTTGGTGCATTGCGTCCAGGGCTTCTTCCTTTACCTTATTGATCTTTTAAAGGATGAATTCTAGTTGATCCATTCGGTAATCCAGAGTGGAAATGACTTTATTGAGGACCCTGGGATGACGAAAACACCGAACTTGACCAGATATTTGACTGAACAGTCAAACATTTGTTGAAAGGTCTCATGCTACAGCCTAGCAAGGTCCAGCTCTTCTGATATGGGTCCCGCTAATGCTTGGAGCTCTTTATTCACCTTGTTGATGTTCAGATACAGATCAGAGAACTTGGTGATCACTTTTTCACTGTCCTTGAGGATCTGGCTCCTCCAAGAGGAAACTGCCATGCCCTACTCACCGATCTTTGCATATTCATTAATTTTATCCTAGCTCAGAGGCATAGGAGTCTCGGTGGAAGTTTTGGGAGGTGCACTGCCCATCTTCTGTAAGGCTTGGAGTATATGTTTATTTTTCTCTTTCAAGAGCCTTTTCTCTTCTTTTGCTTCTTGAAGCTTCTTGCAGAGGGCGTCAACTGCAAATAGGGCCTCTCCCTGAAGGCTTTCAGAAGACGTACCCATTGTGACTTGAGTCACTGTATAATCTGTGGGAGACAGATCCTTTTTATCCTTCGAGAGGATGGGGGCACGCGATCTCCATTACCATTTCTCCCGAAGCACTCTGAGAGAAGCGTGTGATGGGCTTCTGCTTCTTTGCCCCTTTTGATGGGATCACAGAGAAGTCCATCGGAGCGATGGGAACTTTCCTTTTCTGCTGACTTAAGTGCTAGGAGATCCAGGATGGACTTATGGGAGAAGGACTAGAAACCGAGAAGGGGGCAGATGCAGTAGTAGAAGGGAAAAACGTGGAGACACTTGGAGGTGGCATCGAGAGGGAGGCCGAGGAAGTGCTCATGAGAGGAAGAGATACTGTAGGAGAGGAAGACATAGGAAGGGAAGGGAGCTTAGAGATGAGGGAAGAAATGGAGGGGGACAGTCCGCGAGAGAAGAGAAGATGGACGAAGAAGCGGGAGGAACAGTAGAAGAAGGGGGAGAGGACATGACCAAAGGAATGGTCGCTTGAGTCACTCGAGGAGGGGAAGGAGGAGAATTATAAGGGACAGAAGGGACCTCGGTTGTTGTAAGTGGCGACATCCTGAGTGGATGGGCCTATTGGAACATCTTCTTCCACTTCTTTCTCTGGAGAAGCCAGAGTTACAACTTGTTCGGGTGCAGCGGAAGGAGGAATTTCAGGAGCTTCCTCTTGAGTGGTGCTGGATTCACCCTCTTTGCTTTTTCCTTTGCCTTTTGGCTGTTGTTTTGATTGAGGAGGTGCGTTACCCAATGGAGAGGTTGTGAAATCGACTCCGAGGTAGATGAGTCCGTTCATTCGGCACCAATGCTCTGTTCTACGCAGAGTTTCCTTGACTCTCTCCTCAATTGTCTGAGGGGCTTTAGTTCTATCAATTATCGCGAAAGGCCAATCGTCCCCACCTGTGTCAAGATATACTTGATCCACTTCCTCCTCAGCAGTTTGGTAGCCTTTGGGGACGATGGCTACCCCATACTGGATGATTTCTGCTAATGCCAAGCGAGAATGGTCCTTCCTCCTTAGCTCAACCTCGTGATATATGTCAATGTAGATATCCTTGATCTGAGAGATGTGGATCGGATCGAGCTTAGCCCTTGGCAGAAAATTTCTTGGGTCGAAGTTGGGCCTTACTGGGAAGTCATGTTTCAGATTCAGCAGCTCCAGCTCTACAAACATGTCTTTCACCTTGTGGTGAGTTAGACATGTATATCTACCCACTATGAGGGGGAAAGGAGTTCCACCCTTCTTTCTCTTAAGGCATTTCTCATGGTAGGTGACTAGCTGTCTTGATAGCTCTAGCAGAATCAACTTGGGCCCAGCATATCTTGGTAGTCTAATTGGCTCTCCCAAGAAGTTAGCCGCCATCAGATAAGTGAACGTGGGGAATTGAGTGAATAGGGCCCCCCATTTCTCAGTGGCTGTCACGATGCTCTTGGTCGTGTGACCGTAAGTCATATTCGGCCTCAACAGGTAGATGATGAAGTAGAAAAATGCATTGTTGATCTTTGTAAATTGAGGGATGTTATTTTCCAGCTTCAGCTCTGGATAATATTCATAGATTTTAACACGAGGCCAAACCCCACTCCGCATCACACAATTTGGATAGTCCCTTTCTGAAGCTACAACATAACCAACATAGGAATTCATGTAGAACCTCCCAGTTGTGGTAAATTGTTGTAGTTGCTCAGAGATTGTGCTACTTATGATTTCTGCCCATTCAAAGCGTTGATCGGGCACATTTTTGTTCATTGTTTCTAAATACCGCAGCATCCATTTGTGGAAATAGTGGGCGTCAGAATCCCAAACACCTTGCTCAGAACGTGATGGTGTCACCGAGCTCCTCCGAAAATCACTGCGGTGAATGATTTGTGGCCAATGGTCACCACCTTTTTGTTCTTTAAATATACCTTGTTCATCACCGATGCATTGATCTTCATTGTCATCCCATGCCTTGATGCAATCTTCTTGGTGACGGCCAAAAGCACCGGTGATGAGGAATGCCAAGTATTATCTCAAAGTGGTGGGCGGAGGTTGATTACGACCTCTCCTTCTCATTTACGACACATCTTGTGTCTTTATTGTAGCACCGGCAACCACAATCATGAATTCATTGTTAACACTCAGCACCGACTAGATTCCCAAAGAAAGTGCGTGGCACTACCTATCATCTTGTCCATCCATGGACTTCTTGTGACCTTCTCGAGTTCGACCTGAATTCCTCCATATCAATATGCCCCAACTCGAGTCTCTCGATGTCCAGTCACACTTGGCTTGGGAGTCGTGAATTTCGACCCTCCTCCGATATTTATACTTCATTTCTTCTTCGTGAGCTTGGCCTTTCCTTTGGATTTGGTAGGTCTCTTTCTTGATGTTGACATATGTTCTTCTGAACTTAGTTGCTGATATGCAAGAATAAGACGTGAAACCCAATTGAAGAAAGCCATGTCAGGCACTTGATTTTCCATTGAAATGCTAACAAAAGAAAGAGTTAGTAATTTTGGGGCCTCAGGGTGCATGGCGCATGGATATTGCAAAATGCAGGGCTAAATAGGTAAGGCACACAAGAAAAGGGTGTTGCAAGGGTTAAATCAGAGCCAAAGGGCGCATGGCACATAGACACTGCAGGGTGCATTCTTTGTTGCTATAAGCACAAGTGTACCTGCGCCATGTGTTTATTTTATAAAGGGCGCAGATTATTTTCATGTTACACGGGTACAGAGTGCGCCAAAGGGCGCAGGAATAATGCGTGTAACATCATATGTTCATGCGTCGTAGGGGAACTTGGCGCGGCGCATGGAAGGTCTACACAACATGATGTTGTTGTGATGAGGGATGCGCCTGCGCCATTTATAGCTTTGCACTTGGCGCAGGGAAAAGATCAGCTGTTACTTGGATCTTGGAGCATTAAAGGGCGCAAAAATTTGTAATGTTGCACCCAAGTTTGATGCGCCAAGAGGGCGCATGGAAAGCGTTTGCAGCAAGCGAGGGAAGTGCGCCATGAGGGCACAACTTTTCATGATGTAGCAGGCAGGGAATGCGCGCCATTGGCGCGGCTGCTCTTTGTGTAATAGGGGCGACAGATGCACCAAGGGCGCAACTGTCCTTGATGTTGCATGGTACTTTGGTGCGCCAAAGGAGAAGGAAAATGTAGTTTCCTTTAAAGCTTTGATTCTTCTCAGAGGGGTTCCACATATGAATTAGCTCCTTCTGCAAGGTTCATTGGGGTGATAAATAGATTTAAACAAAGGTTTCCAAGCTATTACTTCAGAACAAAGCTCCCTCTACCAGCAGATCTGGAGAGGGGGAGGAATAAGTGGAAAGACAAGAGGGGGACAGCAAGTTCATGATTTTATTCTTTTCAATCCAAACTGAACCAACCTAGCATTCAAAAACCCCAAAACAAAATGCACGAAAGAAAGAAGGCCACTTACGGATAAATAGCAAAGAACGTGCAAACGGGTCCACTATGTGATCGAAAGCACCAGGCGGGAGTGCGCTGACAGGCTCAGAGAAAACAATATTTATTAAAAAATCACGTGATAGCTCTGGTGATAATGACATTGCAGACGCGCCTATATATAGGTGAGGTAGCAATAAATGTGCCACCAACCTTTCAAGTGGCACACCAAAAGAGCTGTCAACACAAGAAAACATGCACCCTTTGGCGCACCAAAACACTTGTCAACACGAAGATATGTGTGCCTTTGGCACACCAAAAGTGGTGTCGACAGAGGAATATGTGCGCCTTTGGCGCACCAAAAAGTGGCGCAACAAAAGTTATGTTGACAGGAAGGCACATGCACCTTGGCGCATGCAAGGAAGACTCAACATAGAGAGGCGCACCAAAACGCCTGTTGACACGAGAAAACATGCGCCAAAGGATTAAGAGGGTGCATCAAATTTTGATGTTGCATAGTGAGTATATGCGCCCACCCAAAAAGACCAAAAACGGCTAAGTTCGGAAAACCAGATTTCCGGAAAGGGATTTTGCAATGTTTCGAACGTAAGGGATCCCCGACGAGGGATTGGAACAAAATTTTTGGTATGGTTATCTGTAAAATTGCCCTTGCCAATTTTACGGGATAACAGCTGGCTCTTTCTGGGGACTATCCCTGAGCAAACCTCGGGGGTAGAGAATCCCAGATCTCATGTGCCTATCCATTGGGTAACAGAGTCAAAAACAAGGGCGACCAGGAGGGAGAACAAAGGAAACACACAACAAATAGAAAGAAAACACACGACGAAAACAAACACACAACTAAAGCAAACTGTACAAAGAAGAGAGCAAGCTCTACTTCCTGAAAATTTTCAGATGTTGCCCGCTATAGGGAAGTGGGAGTTCAGTTCCATCTAGATATGAGAGATAGAAACTATTCTCTCCGTTGAGCTACTTGATCTTGAAAGGTCCTCTCCATAGGGAATCAAAATTTCCATGCATGCCTTTTGGCTCTCTTCGCTTGTCCCACAGAAGGATGAGGTCCCCCACCTGGAAATTTCTTTGCTTAGCTTTTTTATCGAATAGTATTTTTACTTGATTCTGATGTTCAGTGATCTTGTTGACTACTCTTATTCTCTTTTCTTTGAGCTCTGTCAGATACATGATCCTCTTTTCAAGAGAATTTTGGAAAGTTTCATCTTCAATAGCTCGTGTCAAGTGCAGAGTAGGAAGTTTAGCAGAAATGGGAAGCTCGGCATCAGTGCCATATAACACTTGAAAAGGTGACATACCAAGAGACCTCTTGGGAGTAATGCGATCTGCCCACAACGCGTCGTATAAGGACTTGTGCCACATTCGTTGATTCTCATCCACTAGTTTTCGTATGATGGTCACCAAGTTATTATTCTTTGGATTACCGACCATTTCCCTTAGGGTAATAATCTGAGGCGTGAGCCAAAGTTATCCCGTATTTGTAGCAAAACTAATAACTTCCCGTGAGGAGAAGTTAGAAGCATTATTAGCAACAATCTTGTTGGGGGAACGCTCGAACCCGACAATAATATTTTCTTTAATGAAACCGCAAACAACCTCGAAGTGGTATGTTTGACGGGTATGGCTTCCACCCACTTGGTGAAGTGTCTGTTCATGTCTTTATGTAAGGACATAACTATATGTCCGGCACTCGATTGGGGGTCGAGTACACCGATAAAATCAATTCCCACTACCGAATGGTTTGTTGACAACCACCAGGCCCGAGGGGAAAAGTAGCAACTTGGGCTTGCCGACGAACGGCGGCAAGGTTCACATTTTGCTACCTGTGTAGGCGTGTAGCTTGAAAAGCATCGCCAATAGTACAGCCGGATGATCTTGTGTCTTTGTCCACAAAAGAGGAGAAATGGCCTCCACAGCTGAATTATGAAAACTTTCAAGTAACTTCACTGCTTTGTGGCTTGTCGACACATCGCAAGAAGACACCATCTATCCCGCATTTGTATAAACCGTCATCCCAGATGACATATTTGGCTACTCTAAGCTTTATAGTGCGCTTCTCCTTTGCACTTAGGTGAGCTGGACATTCACCGTAGGTGAGGAAGAAAGCAATATCGGAATACCACTCATCGCTGGTTGCAACAAATAGGACCAGAGGGAGAGAATGGGATTTCTCTAACTGGTTTTGTGCTTCATTAGTACAATCATCCTTTCCCTCGTGGCTTTTTAAATTTTGTTCTCAGCCATAAGTGACATAGGCCCTTGCCTCTTACCAGCTTGGTTGGTTTTATATCCAGGTCGTACTCCTGGACCTTTGCAATCCAATTTCCTCACAAGCTTCCTAACTCCTGCTGAGTTAGAATTGATTTGACCGCCCGCCGGTGAACCAAGATTTACCTTTTGTATGAGAATTTAAAATGTAATACCTGAAGTTCTTGACCGCTTTGACAATGGTGAAGGCATGCTTTTCCAATTGAGACATTTTTAGTTCGTGAGGCTTGAGGGGAGAGCTCATGAATGCAATCGGAGATTCGACATCCTCCGAATTCTTTTGCATCAAGATGGAAGACACAGTATGCTCAGATGCATAACTAGACATGATAAATTTTTGGAGAAATCGGGACATACCAAGACTGGTGCGTGAGCGACGGAAGCTTTTATCTCTTCGAACAACCTTTTCCCTTCTTCACTCCACCGGAAATTTGGTGACCCCTTCATCATGTCCAATATATGACGAGTCTTCTCAGCAAATTTGGGAACAAAACGCCTGAGAAAGTTCACCTTTCCGAAGAAAGAATGAACGCCAGTCTTGCTTGTAGGCAAAGTAAGGCTCCGAATAGCCTTAACTCTTTCAAAGATCTATCTTCGTTCCTCTTTGCTAACAACATGCCCTAGCAACTTTCCTTCGTGACTCCAAAACAGACTTTTTCGGGTTCTGGGAAATCCCATGTTCTCGGCACCTTGCCAATACTTGCTCTAAATGATCACAATGATCATTTCGTTGTTTAGAGAACACAGTTAAGTCATCCAGATAAATGACAATGACTTTCCCCATCATACCTTTGAATGCCCAGTCCATGGCCCCGGCGAAAAGTGGTGCCAACATTGGTTAGGCCAAAAGGCATCCCATCAGAGGCAAACGTACCCCAGGGAGTAGTGAATGCTGTTTTAAATTGATCTTCAAGCGAAACTTCAATCTGATTGTAACCTGAAAAACCATCAAGCATGGACAACATTTCTGATCCAATTACCGCTTGCAGAACTTGGTCCATTATAGGAAGTGGGTAGTTGTCTTTCAAGGAAGCCTAATTCAAATTTTGAAAATCTACGCATATGTGTATTTCCCCATTCTTATTGTGAACTGGCACAATGTTTGCTACCCAAGTACTGTGATGGATAGGAAAGATGATTCTCGCATCCAGCATTTTCTGAATTTCAGCCTGGATAGTACCTGAGATCTTAGGATTATAATTCCTCTATTTCTGGCGAAAGGGCTTCACGTCTTCTTTCAACGGGATGTCATGCTGGACATATTTTGGCTTTAAAACTTTAGATCGGCATAGAACCATGCCAATACATCCATGTATTTCTTCAAAGACAATTTGACAAATTTCCACTTTTCTTCCGGTGTGCAACATTTTCCAATGTTCACGAATTGCGGATGCTCTTTCGAACCTAAATTAACCGGTTCAGTTTATGGGGATGATCCAACATCATCTCACCTTTTCTTAAATGGTCATGCTGTCGAACAACCACTCCAGAGAAACCAAGCCTTTCGGAATTTTATTTCCTTTGTCGACATATGCCGTTGTTCCATTCGGATTCATCATCTTGATCGGTGACTGATTCACGGCAAGTGGAAGTGGATCCTTCAAAGTGCAATTCCTTAAAATTTTCCACCTTCTCCAGAAAGGCAATGAGTTGATTATCATTGTTGAACACTTGCCAATGCTGAGAATTGTCCTGGCACGCTTGGGCGGAAAACCACCTCAATGGTGTATTTGTTTGTTTTCAAACCTGGGTGAGGGAGCATGAGGGATGCTGAAACGGCCAATGAATCAGCCATGTCATTCTGAGCTCTTGGAATGGCTTCTATTGAAAAAGCGTCAAATTCTTCGATGTTGTCCCATACCGCATTACGGTAATGCCTGAGCCTTTCATTCTTCACTTGATATATCTTTTTAACTTGATTCACGACTATCTCCGCATCACCTTGTACTTTCATATTTTTGATCACTCTTTCCTTCGCAGCTTGCATGCCAAGTAGCAAAGATTCATACTCAGCAGTATTATTCGTGTTGAAAAACTGCAACTTGAAAGAGACAGGAATAACCTCCTCTTTGGGAGATATAAGCACGGCTCCAGCACCACATCCACTGGTTGCACAACTGCCATCGAACTGCAAGGTCCAGATCTTATTAAGATCTTCTTCTTGAATGATAACTACCATTTTTTCGGACTCGGTAGACAAGAAATAGTTCCCCATCCCTGATGATTCGAAAAGAATTTGAGCTTTGGGGTCCTCAGAGTTAGTAACCAAGTACTTATTTTGTGATTCCGGCTCCAAAGTCTGCATTACACCTTTGACGGGATTCTAGCTTTAGACCAGTCCATATGAATTTCTCCACCAACTTCACTGCAAAAACTTCTTCCCAGCAAAATTCCATAGGCTGCCGGAATGTCGGCAATGAGGACGGTCATCTTTACTCTTTTCTCTGGGAACGCCGCAAATGCAAATTGCACGTCTTTGATTTGACCAATCAACGGAACCTGCTTGGTTTCCAAGGAATAACACCTACCAAAAGGCTTGGTAAGGGTGAGGCCCAAAGCATGGGTGACTTTTACCGGCATGACGTTATCAGAAGCTCCGGAATCAATTATACAGTTACTCAACTTGTGGCCATTGATTAGGAGGGAGAGATAGAAAGGCTCTATCTTGCCTGATGCAGATGTTGAGGCAACATTTATGCGGGATGCAGGAGGAGGGGAAAGGATTCCTTTTGGGGAAACCTGATTAGTTATGACAGCTTGACTTTGAATATACTTAGTCAATCTTACAAGTTGTTCGGGATTTGACTGAAGGTACTCGGCTTCAGACATTTGAATCTTGGTCTTTTTAGCATGGTCAATTATGTCAAATGCGGCCAAGGGTTGCGTTGGTGAAGGAATGAGTCCCTCACTTCAAGATGATAGGGTAGGATTACTGGTTCTGATAGGAATAGAAGAAGGCTGATTTGGAGGAGTAATGAGGGGAAGAGATTTCCTTGTAAAAGACTCGAACAGGAGTTGAGTAGGAAGAGGATTACCTCTTTTAGCAATGGTTGGAGGTGCGTTTGACACGGCCTTCTCCTTCTGCACATGGGCAGCAACCTCTGCTTCTTTTCCTTGCGAGTGGGTAAAAACAGCATATGACTGTCCGCTTGCATATCCCTAGGTACCTTCCTCTTCATCAGATTCTTCCTCATCAAATTCCATATACACGATAGTAGATTCGCCAGTCGGTTCACCGACGTCTTGATCATCTTCGCCGTGAGACGAAGGTTCTTCATAATCTTGTTCCTCTTCTTTAATTTTGGCTAGAGCATTGACCGGAGGAGCCTCAAGTGCTAGCCACGGAGCAGTTGCAGGTAAGCGCGGCCTTTGTGAAACATTGTTGGAAACGAAGTTCCTCCGTGGAATATCCCGGTATGAGGAACTGGGAGAAGCTTGGGCCAACTGCTTCTTCAATGCAAGTAGATCGTTCACCATCTTTTGAAATGCTTTGGATCGACGGACGAAGTAGTGGGCAAAGGGCCCGAAGATTTAGGCTTGGATGATTCCCTTTTCAATTCGCCAGATATTATCAAATTGTCTTCAATTCGGATGGCAGCGGCCTGGGTGAGAATCAAGGTAGCCACTTGCTCTTGAAGGAGCAAGAAACTTACTTTCGAGCTCATAGCATTCACGAAGAAAAACTTCTGATTTTCCGGTGTTGGAAGCATGGCATGACAGAGGACACGGTTGATTATTGCATTGAACCTAGCGATAAAATCACGCATGGTTTCATTGGCCTCCTTTTTCAGGTGAGTGATCTGTGATAAAAAAGCAAATGCATCTTCTGAAGGCTTGTACCTATCTTCAAAAGCATCCCACAAGGTGGCCCAACTGGTAATAGACCCAGATGGTAAATGCTGAAACCATTCTATCGGGCCCTTGTAGTTTTAAAAACAAGAAACCGATACATCTTCGTGAGTTACATCCGAATACTACATAACATGATTAAAGCAGATATGTGTGAACTCGTGCTTTGGTTTCACTCCCATCGAATTTGGGAAAATTCTTTCGGTTTCTGTGAGGGATTGCGTGAACAGGATATGGCAAAGCCAAGGGACCCATAGCATTTCCCCATGGTACCGCCATTTGAAAGGCTGGAAAAATAACACGGGCTGGAAGTGTGGTTCCACTGAGCAGCAAGGCGCTACAAAGGGATGTGGAGGCTCCTTGTGAAAACCGGTTCTTTCGCGGAGGTGAGGCACCGCCGACCGATCGCCTAAACTTAGTGTTCAAAAGCGCACCGGTGTTACACTCGAAATTGTGCCTTTGAAGCAGGTCGAGAGTAGGATCGACTTCTCCACGAGCTCACTGCTACGCGTAAATGGTTCACCTGCCAGTGTACCTTCCAGATCTACGATGTTGTGAAGCAGATTTAAAATTTCTTTTTGGTTGTACTTGCTGATTTTCTGGTTTTTCTGACAAAAACCAGCAGCATGTACTTTTCTGAATATTTAAAAACTATCCTCTTCTAAAAACTGATTGCGGTTAATGATAAATAACAGTGAGGATAAAATGACAGTGAAGATTAGTAAGCTGATTTTCAGATCTAAGTTTGACCTTTTCAAAGAGTTTGAAATTTTTGGTAAACAGTCAAAAACTCAGATCTACGGCAAAATACAGATTTTTATAAAAACTCAGTGAACTAAAGATCTCCAACTAGGCCAGATCTATGGATCTCAGAAGAAAATTTTCAATTCGGGTCACTTTTGCAAAAATTTTGATTTTTAACAAACAGATTGATTTGTAAACAGCAAGTGATTTTTCTGATTTTTCCCGATTTTCTATCCTACCATTATCATAGATCTCGATAGACTAGGGATATTCCCAATGGAGTCACCAAAAACTGTTGGTCTAAAAATATGTCGCTTGGGCAGATCTATGGATAAACGAGCCAATAGTGTGCAGGGCATAGCCCCTCTTTGAGTCAGCAAAGAAAGTCCCTCTTTGAGTCAAAGAAAGTGAAATCGGTTTATTGCTATTCTACCAAAGAGGAATCATGCAAATCTCACAATATTCTCGCCTTCGAGGGTTTGGGATCTCATCCCAAGAGTAGGGTTATTTCCATGTGTGGAAAGAAAGGAAAGGAAGAGAGGATGAAGAAAGATCAGATCCGAAGAAAGAAAAGAAATGAATTCCAAAGTAGAAAGGTCAGAGGGTTTATGTTTTGGGATTGGTAGTAAACAGAGCCAAACCTACTTACATAAACGAACAAAGCAATACTGATGAATAAATGACAATAAAACAGAAGTAGATCCAACAGAACAAACACACAGATCTGACATAAGAAAGATCTAATGCATATAACACATGTATTCAACACAAAGTCTAAATATTGTATTAATATTTTCTTTCTGTTACAAAAATCTCAAAGTCTTTTCTTCTCACTTCTATTTTTCATCTGAAAAGTATTCACCCACCCCCAATACAACAAGTATTGGAGTATTTATAGAAGAAGGAGAGAAAAGAAGGCAAAAAGGAGCCAACCACCTATTTACAAAATATCTACAAAATATCCCAAAGTCATGTTGACTTTTGACAACTTGATGGATGACATCATCCCATGGTGCAACATGGATGATGTTATCATTTGTGCCAACATACTCTAGATATTTACAAAAAGGAAAGTTGAAGAAGAGAGAGAAGAAGAAAGAGAAACTATTCATCGTCATCATCCTGTGGCCGAAAGTGGGTAGCCTGCTTCTGCTGTTGCTCAGGTGACGAGATGTGGAATTGGGCACGGTATTCCATGAACTATCTCGATCATGGGTTGTAGTTGATCTGGGAAGGATCCTTGTGTCACTCACTGATCGCCTCACAAGTATCCCACTCGTCTATGAGCTTCTCTAGGAGTTTGGAATATTATTTCTCTGCTTCTATTAGGAACCCAATGAAGTCCCGACAGGCCAGCAGGTTATTGATGGACTCTGCGTCAAAAATGACCTCTAGCCCCAGCCCTTGTGAAATGATCTCCTTAAAGATCTAGATGGTTTCATCAACTTTCCTTAAAGCAAAGGAAGGAGTAAGCAACCCTAGAGACATGTTGAGAACGATTTATTCCATTTGGTGCATCATGTCTAGGGCTTCTTCCTTTACCTTATCGATCTTTTCAAGGACGAATTCTAGTTGATCCATCCAGTAATCCAGAGTGGAAATGAATTTATTGAGGGCCATGGGATGACCGAAAACGCCGAACTTGACTAGATCTTGGTGACAATCGAACATTTGTTGAAAGGTATCATGTTGCAGCCTAGCATGGTCCAGCTCTTCTAATATGGGTCCCGCTAACGCTTGGAGCTCTTTATTTTCCTTGTTGATGTTCAGATATAGATCGAGAGAACTTGGTGATCACTTTTCACTTTGTCCTTGAGGATCGGCTCCTCCAAGCGGAAACCGCAATGCCCCGCTCGCCGATCTTTGCATAATCATTAATTTTATCCTAGCTCGGAGGCACAGGAGTCTCGACGGATGTTGTGGGAGTGCACCGCCCATCTTCTCGTAAGGCTTAGAGCGAGATGTTTATTTTGCTCTTTCAAAGTAGCCTTTTCTCTTCTTTTACTTCTTGAAGCTTCTTGTAGAGGGCGTCAATCGCAGATAGGGCCTCTCCCGAAGGCTTTCGGAAGATGTACCCATTGTGACTTGAGTCACTGTATAATCTGTCGGAGACAGATCCTTTTTATCCTTCAGAGGATTGGGGTACGCGATCTCCATTACCCTTTCTCCCGAAGCACTCTGAGAGAAGCATGTGACGGGCTTCTGCTTCTTTGCCCCTTTTGACGGGATCACGAGAGAAGTCCATCGGAGTGATGGGGACTTTCCTTTTCTGCTGACTTAAGTGCTAGGAGATCCAGGCTGGACTTATGGGAGAAGGACCAGAAACAGAGAAGGGGAAAGCTACAGTAGTAGAAGGGAAAAACGTGGAGACACTTGGAGGCGGCATCGAGAGGGAGGCCGAGGAAGTGCTCACGGGAGGAAGAGATACTATAGGAGAGGAAGACATAGGAAGGGAAGGGAGCTCAGAGATGAGGGAAGAAATGGAGGGGGACAGGTCCGCGAGAGAAGAGAAGATCGATGAAGAAGCGTGAGGAACAATAGAAGAAGGGGAGAGGACACGACCAAAGGAATGGTTTCTTGAGTCACTCGAGGAGGGGAAGGAGGAGAAGAAGAAGGGACAAAAGGGACCTCGGTTGTTGCAGCAGTGGCGACATCCTGAGTGGATGGGCCTATTGGAACATCTTTTCTCGCTTCTTTCTCTGGAGAAGCCAGAGTTACAACTTGTTCAGGTGCAGCGGAAGGAGGACTTTCAGGAGCTTCCTCTTGAGTGGTGCTGGATTCACCCTCTTTGCTTTTTCCTTTTCCTTTTGGCTACTGTTTTGATCGAGGAGGTGCGTTACCCAACGGAGAGGTTGTGAAATTGACTCCAAGGTAGATGAGTCCATTCATTCGGCACCAATGCTCTGTTCTACGCAGATTTTCCTTGACTCTCTCCTCAATTGTCTGAGGGGCTTTAGTTCTATCAATTATCGCGAAAGGCCAATCGTCCCCACCTGTGTCAAGATATACTTGATCCACTTCCTCCTTAGCAGTTTGGTAGCATTTGGGGATGATGGCTACCCCGTACTGGATGATTTCTACTAATGCCAAGAGAGAATGGTCCTTCCTCCTTAGCTCAACCTCGTGATATATGTCAATGTAGATATCCTCGATCTGAGAGATGTGGATCGGATCGAGCTTAGCCCTTGGCAGAAAATTTCTTGGGTCGAAGGTGGGCCTTACGGGGAAGTCATGTTTCAGATTCAGCAGCTCTAGCTCTGCAAACATGTCTTTCACCTTGTGGTGAGTTAGACATGTATATCTACCCACTATGAGGGGGAAAGGAGTTCCACCCTTCCTTCTCTTGAGGAATTTCTCATGGTAGGTGACTAGCTGTCTTGATAGCTCTAGCAGAATCAACTTGGGCCCAACATATCTTGGTAGTCTAGTTGGCTCTCCCATGAAGTTAGCTGCCCTCAGATAAGTGAACGTGGGGAATTGAGTGAACAGGGCCCCCCATTTCTCAGTGGCTGTCACAATGCTCTTAGTTGTGCGATCGTAAGTCATATTCGGCCTCAACAGGAAGATGATGAAGTAGAAAAATGCATCGTTGATCTTTGTAAATTGAGGGATGCTATTTTCCAGCTTCATTCTGGATAATATTCATAGATTTTAACCTGGGGCCAAACCCCACTCCGCATTAGAGCCGGATAGTCCCTTTCCGAAGCTGCAGCATAAACAACATAGGAATTCATGTAGAACCTCCCAGTTGTGGTAAATTGTTGTAGCTGCTCAGAGATTGTGCTGCTTATAATTTCTGCCCATTAAAAGCGTTGATCGGGCACATTTTTGTTCATTGTTTCTAAATACCGCAACATCCATTTGTGGAAATAGTGGGCGTCAGGAAGCCCAAACACCCTGCTCAGGAACGTGATGGTGTCACTGAGCTCCTCTGAAAAATCACTGCGGTGAATGATTTGTGGCCAATGGGTCACCACCTTTTTGTTCTTTAAATATACCTCATTCATCAGTTGCATGCACTGATCTTCATTGTCGTCCCATGCCTTGATGCAATCTTCTTGGCTGACGGCCACAAAGCGCCGGTGATGAGGAATGCCGAGTATTATCTCAAAGTGGCGGGCAGTGAGGTTGATTACGACCTCACCTTTCTCATTTACGACACATCTTGTGTCTTTATTGTAGCACCGGGAAACCACCATCATGAATTCATTGTTAACGGCGCTGACTGGGATTCCCCCAGCAAAGAACAGGGCACTGCCTATCAGCTTGTCCATCCATGGACTTCTTGTGACCTTTTGAGTTTCGACCCAGAATTCCTCCATATCAATATGCCCCAACTCGAGTCTCGATGTCCAGTCACACTCGGCCCGGGAGTCGGCATTCTAACCTCTCGATATTTATACTTCATTTCTTCTTCTGTGAGCTTGGCCTTGCCTTTGGATTTGGTAGGTCTCTTGCTTGATGTTGACATATGTTCTTCTGAACTCAGTTGCTGATCTGCAAGAATAAGAAGTGAAACCCAATCGAAGAAAGCCGTGTCAGCTGCTTGATTTTCCATTGAAATGCTGACAGAAGAAAGAGTTAGTAATTTTGGGGCCTCAGGGCGCATGGCGCATGGATATTGCAGAATGCAGGGCTAAATAGGTAAGGTGCACAGGAAAAGGGTGTTGCAAGGGTTAAATCAGTGCCAAAGGGTGCATGGCACATAGACACTGCAGGGTGCATTCTTTTGTTGCTGTAAGCACAAGTGCGCCTGCGCCATGTGTTTATTTTATAAAGGGCGTAGATTATTTTCATGTTACATGGGTACAGAGTGTGCCAAAGGGCGCAGGAATAATGTGTGTAACATCATATGTTCATGCGCCGTAGGGGAACTTGGCGCGGCACATGGAAGGTCTACACAACATGATGTTGTTGCGATGAGGGACGCTCCTGCACCTTTTATAGCTTTGCACTTGGCGCAGGGGAAAATACTGTTACATGGATGCTGGGTGCGCCAAAGGGCACAAAATTTCTAATGTTGCACCCAAGTTTGATGCGCCAAGAGGGTGCATGGAAAGCATTTGCAGAAAGTGAGGGAAGTGCACCATGAGGGTGTAGCTTTTCACGATGTAGCAGGTAGGGAATGCGTGTCATTGGCGTGGCTGCTCTTTGTGTAACAGGGGCGACAGATGTGCCAAAGGCGCAAATTTTCTTGATGTTGCATGGTACTTTGGTGCGCCAAAGGAGAAGGAAAATGCAATTTAATTTTAAAGCTTTGATTCTTCTCATAGGGGTTCCACATATGGCTTAGCTCCTTTTGCAAGGTTCATTGGGGTGATGAAGAGCTTTAAACAAAGGTTTCCAAGCTATTACTTCAGACAAAGCTCCTCTACCAGCAGATCTGGAAAGAGGGGGAGGAATATGTGGAAAGACAAGAAGGGGGAGCAAGTTCATGATTTTATTCTTTTCAATCCAAACTGAACCAACCTAGCATTCAAAAACCCCAAAAACAAAACGCACGAAAGAAAGAAGGCCACTTACCCGGATAAATAGCAAAGAACGTGCAAACGGGTCCACTATGTGATCGAAAGCGACAGGGCAGGTGCGCTGACAGGCTCAGAGAAAACAATATTTTAAAAAAATCACGTGATAGCTCTGGTGATAATGACAGCGCAAATACGCCTATATATAGGCGAGGTATCAATAAATGTGCCACCAACCTTTCAAGTGGTGCACCGAAAGAGCTGTCGACACGAGAAAACATGTGCCCTTTGGCGCACCAAAATGCTTTTCAACACGAAGATATGTGTGCCTTTGGTGCACAAAAAGTGGTGTCGACAGAGGAATATGTGCGCCTTTGGCGCACCAAAAAGAGGCGCAATAAAAGTTATGTTGACAGGAAGGCGCATGTGCCTTGGCACATGCAGGGAAGACTCAACATAGAGAGGCGCACCAAAACGCCTGTTCACATGAGAAAACATGTGCCAAAGGATTAAGAGGGCACATCAACTTTTGATGTTGCATAGTGATTATATGCGCTGCCCAAAAAGACAAAAACGGCTAAGTTCGGAAAACCAGATTTCCCAGAAAGGGATTTTGCATTGTTCCGAACGCAAGGGATCCCCGACGAGGGATTGGAACAAAATTTTCAGTATGGTTATCAGTAAAATTTCCCTTTCCAATTTTACGGGATAACAAGAAGCAAGAAAGGAAGATAGTTAGAAAATATATGTAATGTGTGATGGAGAGATCTCAGTAATGTTAAAAATATTAGCTACTATGAATATCTTCATGCGTCGAACTCTTTTAATGTAATCTTGGCTACTATACTTTGTCATATAAATATAATGAAGATATTTTGAAGCACTTGATGTGATGAATCTACATCTCGTACATTTCATTTTTTTAATTTCCATGGGTCTATTACATATTTCCCGAGAATAATCATGATTTAGCTCTACTTCCATTATAATATGATCATGTTATCTTATGTTCTGGTGCACTAGATTAGGAGTTAGTGCTTACATCTAGCTTTCAAGAATGGGTGTTTCATTCTCTGTTTGTACAACACCCCCTTATTAAGGAAGAAAATTCTCACAAAGCTCATATAAAGGAGGGGATCAACGTGTAGGCATGCCTGGGTGAGCTTCCACACCGATCTTTTTATATGCTAACACGCTTAGGGTTGATTGGCAAAACAAGAGGAAAATAGAGACTACATTTTGGTTCCGTTGCCGGGACCTCTTTTCAAAGATGTTGTGAGAATGATGTATGTTGACGGAGCAAATTACCTTAGACAACGTCGAGACCTAGATTAAAAGCACAAAGGATAAGTTTTCTCCTAGGTTCAAGACTAGATCTAAGTTTTATGTAAAAATGGGTGGAGGATAACTTTGTATCATGAGCTCTATGAGAAATTCTTGATTTTTCTAGTTGAGTTTAACGAATGTCTATCAACATATGCATCAAGGATGAATTGGTGCTATAGACCTTGTGTTTGGACCTAGAAGGAATATCAACGGTTGCATGATGTTGATCGATATGGAATCGTGCTCTTGATCAATGGTGGAGTAGAGTGATGACTAGTTATACCTTGGAATATGATATTTCTATGTATTCTTTCCCAAAGATTATTGATTTTGAATTCTTGAGAGAGCCTAGTGGATCATTCTTGCGTGATATTCCACTAGCTATCAAGATCTTGGTCATTAATTTAAGTTTGGAATCCTTTCCCATGGATGGCTAAACTCCTGCTAGGTACGGGGTGTAGAAGCTTGAGTGGTAAAAGGATGATGGACCTTGTAGTAGAAATGGAGAGACAGGAGAGGTGGCTCAAGTATAATGAAACTTAGGAGAGGAAGTTAGTAAGAAAGCATGAAGTTGTAGGAGTGATGGATTTATAGAGACAGATGTTACGGGAAGGATTTGAGGTTCACCTAAAGGACATGGAACCTGAAAAATCTGAGCTACCCCATCTTGGAAAGCATGGAAGAGAAACCCACTTGGTTTATGGAGATATCTCGTCATATGAAGAAAGGAGAAGAGTTGTAGGTGTGCATCTTAACCCACTTAGTAATCAGACCCTTCTGCTTAGTTTTCCACTTCCTAAAATATTTTTTGATAATCTAGTTGGTATCAGTATTCGTATTCGAGTGACACCTAGGAGGTATAATTTTTAATTTAGTACATATATGGATGCACATTCATTTCCTATGCTTGTGGGTTTTTTTTCTAGCACAACATTTGGACAAGGTGTGGGATCACAAGGTCTGAGTATCACGTCTAGGAGCAGCATAGGAAACACATATGGGAGTGGTTT
Organism: Taxus wallichiana var. yunnanensis; assembly: GCA_018340775.1. NCBI lineage: Eukaryota > Viridiplantae > Streptophyta > Pinopsida > Cupressales > Taxaceae > Taxus > Taxus wallichiana. The sequence goes on from CM031234.1 coordinate 41,465,429, forward strand.
GGTTTCAAAATTGTCGGTGCGCAAGTTAGCACAATGGTGGGCCCGCATAGCAAAATTGCATTAGGCTCCTTACCTATGATAGGAGGTGGATTTGGTGGATCAAGAGGAATCGGCACTAGTGGATGTAGTGGATCTGGTGGTGGAGGTAACATCGGAGGGATCGAAGGTCCTGGATTTGGTAGACAAGGTACACAACACCATCAATAGTTGTTTTATGAGATGTTACTCCACTTACATGATTACAAAGGGAATTGAGGATGCCTCGTAACATGTACACAAGTGTGAATTACTATGGTGTAAAAAGGGAATCACCGCTCTGGAGAAAAAGGTAAGTGAGTTTGAAACTACATTGCAAGGACCCGTGGATATCTAGTACATGAAGTATGACCCTCACCAGACATTAGTAGATTACATTGCACTGCATAATTAATTTTTGGTTGAGTTCCACATACCTGAGTTTGAACATAAAACCATCAACATGTTGAAGGAGATCCAACAAGGAAGGGCGAAGAGTGTGCGGGAGGATAACACATGTTTCAAAATTCTCCTATCCAAGTTATCTTATGACATTCACCCTTTGTAGCATGCTCAGTGGTTCATTAGAGGACTAATTATACCATTCAAGAGGGCACTTTCACACAAAAATTTCATAGATTTGTGCGAGGCCTTGGAGGCTGCCTTGCTTACCGAGGAAATAGGAAGAATTGATACATGGGTTAGTCCGTTCCTAGAATCCCAAATTGTTGTGATGGAAAAATAGCTAGAGAAATTGTCTACAAACTTAGTTTATGAGACTCGCAAAGTGGGTTATGATGTATGGATTATGAGGTAGAAGGGCATACGAAGGAAATTTTTCCTTGGATATTGGTTTTAACTCCTCTAACATAAATGATATCTATGATGGCTTCTTTTTTGAAGTTGCAAATGTTTATATGCGATTCTTTTTAAGAGAATGTACTCTTGTGAATCAAGAAATCATGTTTGATGTAGATAATATGTTATCGAAACAATTATGCCATAATTGTGCTTAATAGAAAATGAAGTAATTCACTCTTCTTATTTTGAAAAATTAATTGCTTAGGAAATAAGAAATTTATTCTAGATAAACTAATTCTTGAGTCTTTGTTGCACTCAAATTTGTGCTTCAGTTTTCATAATTTTTGGATGCAAAGAATAATAATACCTTGGATCAATTTCATTGATCCAAGGTATGCTTCTAATTCATAACTTTTTGGTCATATTGACCAAGCTAGACAGATCGAAGGATCCCTGAACTCGACTATACTAAATTCAGGAATGATCTCTATTGCTCATGCATCGCAAGTGATCTAGGATGGTAATCTGGTTCTTCTTTGGTAAGTTTGGGATGCAATTATTTCTGTATAATAAGTAACCTAATTAAATATGTTCCCTAAATTGGTAACCCTATCCTAAATTTGTAACATATCTTAAGTTACTATGTTCTTTTATTAATGTGTGATGTTAATAATTAAAGGATCTTAGGACCTACGTTAGTTCCTAAACTAATGTTGAGCCTAACCTAATGTTGGCTAACCTAAAAGGGATCTATGGGATGACATACAAAGGGGAAAGTCGGTGACACCATCTTCTAGGTGTTTATGAGGCATTAGTGGACATTAAAAAAATTGTCTTGCTAAAATTGGAGAATGCATGAAATATGAAAAGGAGGGTGAGTTGGCACCTCCGCCAAAGTTTTAGTTACATGCATTCTTGAATTTGGATATAGCCACATACAAGTTGGTGGTGGTAGGAGAAGTGGAAGGATTGTTAGTCTTGTTTTGCATTTAATATTTTTGAAAATGGCAAAAATGCCTAGGAAGAAGAAAGAGGGAAAGAAGAGGGGTTTTTGTTTTGTTTTGTTCATTTGGTATTTTTGAGCTTTATCACTACATGTGTAATTTTTCTCTTCGAACCACGGTTCAAATCCTTGCATGAATTTTTACCTTGCATGGCGTTAGAAGATGAAAAAATAGCACCTGAGAACTATATGAGGAAGTAGAGAATGTTTTGAGGATATTTTTGGCGTTCAAGGAAGGAATCGAAGTTCGATTGGAGATTTTCTATGGAAAGTAAAGACAAGAGCTCTATCAGGCATGATAGGCCCTATCCATTAAGTATGTTGATTTTACTTTAGTGCTTCATAAAAACAACTCTGCTCTTTTTTAAACCTTCTAGTTTTTATGATTGTTTATTCTTGCTTCATTGGTGTTTTTGTTTATCTAAATGCAAACTGGTTCTTTGTTGAAGAATGGGAAAAGAAATATGGAAATCTGAACTGTGACTGTAATGTTAGCTTGTTTGTAGATTTGGACTTTCTCACCATTGAAACAAGTCATTATGGTTCTCTGTCTGACTGGAAACTTTCGTGGAGGTTTTTAATACTATTAATAGTTACATGGCTCGTGAAAATCTATAGATCTAATTTTCATGCCTCTTTAACATTTTCGATAGGAATATATCTTGAAGGAAACTCTAGTTTTACATTAAGTCATTGTTCAGGTTAATGTGAACTCTTCGTTTTGGGTTGTTCTCTTGCTAATAAAAGTAGAGACCGTTGTTTTTCTCAACTTGTTTAATTATTGTAATTACTTCTTACAGGGAATGTCAGTATGTGTGTCGATCTGGATAACCCATGTTGGTAATTGTATTTAGTCCTCATTCATTTGGTTCAAAAATTTTAGGAAAGAGTATATGTGAAAGTTTGTTCTGTTATCTTGAAGTATTATTTTGTATTCTCTTAAACCCACTTTGGGATTTTAGATACCTTTTCAGATCTTTTGGATTTTGGGAAGTTCTCCTTGAATCGTTGGCTATTTTTGAACTTTTGTGAAAGGAAGTGGTTCAATTGTTCTTTTTATCCTTACGGGTTTATAATTAATAGTTCTTCAAGGACTAACTTGAACTATATCTATGTACTCACTTACCATTCCTTTCATAGAGTATCTAATTTATTGAAACAATTTTATATTATTCGATTGAAAAAGTGAATAGTGGTTTTACTTTTGTGTGGAGGAAGGGAAGACTATTTTTCTCATTGTATGTTATGGTTTACCTTTTTCTTTTCTTGGACCATCGAGATTATCCAAACCTAAGTTTTTGGTATTTAAGTTTTGAGCTTGTTGATCTTTTGGAACATTTGGATTTTGCTCCTATCCTTCTCTTGAAGGGTATGTTCCCTTTTTTTTTTGGTCCATGTTTGCATGGAGTGGCTGAATAGCTTATGAAATGGGGAATGGTTGAGGCCTCATCCTCATCGTGTTTAAATGCCTTTTTGATTTTATATAAGAGGATGTGTTGTTGATTTTCTATTGCTCTTCTTGAGCTGCTCCAATATTGGGGATTAGGAACCGAGACTGTTTAATGCTTAACTAGATTCCTTTCTCTATATTTGATATTTTTGTTAGAATCTTTAAGATAATTTGATACCTTATAGACTCTCATGTTGATGAGTCTCTTGAGGACTTGGTTGAATTCTCTTTCTTCTATTCTACATTGTTATTCATTCCTTACCTTGTGATCTTTCATTTTTGTTAATATCTAACATTAGATAAGGGGGATGATATTGTTTTAGTTTGGTACTAAAATTTAATCATTCTAACTTTTTGGATCTGATCACGGTTGGTTGAATTTTGTGTGAGGATTTGAAAGTAGCTCATCTTTCTTTCAGCTTATGCTTAATATAAAAATGTAGTTACTAGGGCTTGAGTTTTAGTTATAATTGTTCCATTGAGTTGAAATTAAAATGATCTCACTCAGGGATATTGGTGTAAATCTTCTTTGAGCTAACTTGCTTGTTTCTTAGTGTTTAAGTTTCTTTACCTAGAGTATATAGACATAATCTTAGTCAATCCTAATTTAGCCTCTGAGCTGAACTTGAAAGGTTCATGTTTTTCTGATGGATTGTAATTTTGTTTTGTTAATTCCTTCATGTATTATTTCGGATGTTCTTTAGAATTAGCAAAACAGTAAACATATTTAGATGGATAGATTTTTATATCTAAGTATTAATTCTTGAAAATTTAGTACTGGATGAAAGGAAGTACCTTTATCTAGAAATTGAACAATAAGGAAAATTTAGGATGAATTGAGAATTTCCTTTCTTTAACTCTGTTGTTTTATTTCCAGTATGTGGAAAAGAGTTTTATGATGAAAATATAGGGTTGTTATGTTTATTAGTAAACCTTACACATAGGACCTTAAATATTTCATCTTCTTCTTGTTTGTATACTTTTATAGAAAATTCTTTATGTTATCTGGTTATGTTTTTGGAACTCTTCCATAATCGGGAGGGCTATTTTTATGAAACAATTAGTTAAAAGCACAATGTTTTAATGTTATAGTGCTTATCATGCTCAGTTCAAATAAACTAACCCATGCTAACAATTTTGTAGATGGATTTCATAAAAGATGAAAGGAGAAAGACATATAGGAAGTTACATCTTTTTTACTAAAGAAATTGCATCTTTATTATGATGATATGTGGCTTCATTACTTGATATGTTTTTGTTAGACAATTTTTTTACTAAGATTTAGTTTTTATTGATTTTTGACACTTTGTAATCTCTGAAATACTTTTGGATTTAGTGAATGTATCACTCCTTGATGAATAAAATATGTGATGATTACTAAATAATACTTTATTGTAATACTTTCTTGTCATGAATTGGCATGTATTGTTAAGTATTATCCTAATGAAGGAGGGAATTTTATATACTTAAATGTTATGGAATGGTTGGGGTGGGGATCTAAAATGTTAGTTGGTTTATTTTCTCAATTAGAGATTCAACTTATAAAGTTGACACTCATAAGCATATGCTCAATCAATACAAAAAAGACTATGTTTTAATTATATAGATGTATGTGTATGAATTCTTGATGTAATTAAACATATGTATTTTTTTTATAAATGGAAATTAGCCCATAACATAGGGAAAAGATACTTCGATAAAATGAATCATATAGACATAACTTAAGATATTGTTAAAGTGTCATGAATGTTGTAAGTAAATAATTTAAAGTGTTCTTCCTTAGGCAGATTTCCTTAATCAAAATTAGGAGTGCTTGGAAAGTAATTAAATGGGATTTAGACTTATTTAAGCTAGGGCTGAAATAAGTGAGGAATCAATTAACACACTTTCATAGCTTGAAGATCTATTTTGACATGATTTAATTTTAGCTGTTTCATTTAAGAAAAACTTAGGAAAGTAATTAATTGGTTAGGATGTAGATTTTATCTACATACCTACCTCACATGTAGTTTCAAATTGTAACCTTATAGAGTAGATAACCTAGTTGAATCCTTAAGTGTTATCGTAATTAATATTTAATGAAGTGATTAATAAGTTAATAAAATTTTAATCTAAGGTGTGTTAGTCTAGTTGAGGAAAATCAATTGGATGTTGGTACACATCAACTGCAATATAGTACCTTTGTAATGACGAGGGTCATTATAGGATACTATGATACAGATTGATATGTCTCAACACCCCACTGTTTGTTTAACTTGATTGACATAAAAGTAAGATTGGATCACGGTTCTATCCTATATAGGGATAAGAACATGACCTAGTGTCAAGATCACTTTTTTTTACTTAGGATAAATAGACACACCCAATCGAATTACATAAATTGAGTTTGTCTATGTAGAGTTTTTATGTACCCTTAGTCACCATGAGTAGTCTTCCACACTAGTGCATGTTGTTTCCCTTGTCTAGTATGAAATATTGAATTAGATTGGACTGATAGGAGTCAGGAAAGACCACTCTAGATAATAGAACAAGTGTGGTGAGGGACTTAATTCCATTTTATGAGTATGCCATCAAGGAATGTAAACATGATAAACATGTTTAATTTTTTTCCAAAGTATTGTAAGCTATTGGTTTTGTTTTCCTATGTCACCTAGTTTAAGAAGAAAGATTTTAGATGAATATCAGTAACAGATATTTAGATAGGCCTCTTAAGTAGAACACTTGGGTACCATAAAAGGTAAAGGAACCAAGTATACGTTGTATACACATTACTAAGTTAACATGAGAGATCGGTTTAATACCGAGTCATGAAATGAGAGATCGGTGTTCACCGAGTCATTTACAATTGCATATGGTTTTCTGTTATAAGATGGATTGGCATTGGAATGTGTGTTCTAAATTATGTTAATTTAGAACAGAGAACATTATGAAAAAAAAATCCCTTGTTTCTAAAGTCTTAAAATGGGAATGTTACATCTTGGTATCAGAGCTAAAGGTTGCAGCTCTTGGACCTATTAAGTCCATAAATCTGATAAAACTTAATTTTCTAGTTAACAAAAAATGGTTAGAATAAGGGGAGATGTTGCAAACAACCTACCTCTAGGTAGAGAGGCAGATACCACCCAAAAACTTGACAAAATCCTTTCTACCCAATTGGACAAAAGAGATCATATGGATGTACTTGAACAACAAGTTATGAGAAATGAGGAGGAAGAAGATGCTGGTAACAACAATAATCGACCTCATGTGGACAACGCCAATATTGGAAATTTAGGTGTTGACAATAATAATGTTGGAAATGCTAATGCAAATGTACCTAATCAACCTACAAAGTCAAGATTAGCAAGTGAACTCACAAATGATATAAAAAGGATAAGTCCACAAAATTTTGATGGCACCACACTGGGAGATGGAGTTGAAAATCAGCTCAACAAAATGGAGAATTAATTTGCAATAAGGAACTTCTCTGTGGAAACTAAAGCAGTATGGGGAGATTATCATCTTTCCCACGATGCATCTTCTTGGGTGGACAACCGTAAGATTGAACTAAAAACTAACGAAACAAACATCACTTGGGATAAATTTAAGAATAATTTTAGGAAACGTTGGATGCCACAACTTTATTTTGATCAGAAGATGACTGAACTTCATAACTTAACTTAGGGAAAGGTAGCTATAATAGAGTATTAGGAGGGGTTCAATAAGCTTCTTAAGTACGTACCTTAGTATCAAATTGACAACAAGTTAAGGATACAAAAATTCATTATGGTATTAAACCCTAGTAAATTGTGTGAAGGAGATGTTCACAACCCAACCACCATGAAAGGGTTGTAGAAAAAGTCATTCGAAGCGAGAACAAAAATTAAAAGCAATTTCTACCCATAAGGAAGAAAACAAAAAGAAAATTCCTACTTCTTCTTCATCTCTTGCACCCAAAAAGGGGGCATGAAATAAGTTTGGTACCAAAAATAATTTTTTTTGATAATAGTAAGAAAACAACAACAAATAAACTTGCTGCAAATGTACAAAACAATTTCATAAAGAATAATAATAATGGACAGAAGTCCTATGGAGGACAGAACATAAATTTTAGGCTAGAAATAAATTCAAACCTAAAAGAGGACCTGTAGGGGGCTGCTACAACTATGGAAAATATCATTATGCAAATCAATTCCCTCTAAGGAAGGATGACAACAAACATTAAAGCATAAGATACATGTTGCGATGGTGATAAACAAACTAAAAGCAAGTTACACCTATAGAAGTGTAAGTAAGTTATTTGGTATGCTTGGTACTATACTTTTTGATATAGAGCTCTTGAATGCTTTATTTTAGTAAATTAAAAACTAAAAATAAAAGTTAGATTAATAGAAAAATCTTGGACTCTTCATTATGGAAATAATGTTGTCCATAGTATTAGTAAATGTCTTTTGGAGTAGTCCTAGAATTTCCTAGCTTTTCCACTGAAGTTGATCTTTATGTTGCTCCTTTGGGGTCTTATGATGTCATAATAGGTGTTAACTGGCTTGTTGAACATAAAGCAAAAGTTGATTATTTTGAAAAACACATTAGTTGTCTTGATGACATGTAGAAAACAACAGACATCCAAGGGATAAAATGAGATTTTAGTTAGAAAATTATCAGCTATGCAACTTAAAAAGGCCAAAAACAAAGGTTGCACCTTGTATGCAGTAAAAATTTCTAAAAAAACCGAAGGGGATAATTATTTCCTAGAAAATATCCACTGCTAAGAGATTTTAGTGATGTGTTTGTGGAAGAACTACCCTGTCTTCCACCCAAACGGGAGTTTGATTTCACAATTGAGATAAAACCAATAATTGAACCTATTTCAAGGCATTGTATCGAATGACTACCCTTGAATTGATAGAGCTTTTACAAGAATTTTTTTATAAGGGTTTGATAAGATTGAGTGTCTCACCTTGGGGATCACGGTAATTTTATTGAAAAAGAAAGATGAAAAACTTAGGTGTGTATTGATTATAAAATGTTAAACAAAGTAACAATCAAAAATAGATATCCATTTCAAGAATTGAAGATCTATCTAATCAAATATGTGTTGTATCATTATATTCTAAGATAGATCTTTGTTTTGGGTATCATCAGTTAAGAATCAAAGATGAATATATTCATAAAACATCCTTTAGGACAAGGTACGAGCATTATGAATTTACATTTTTACCTTTTGGTTTGACAAATGCACCTGCAGACTTTTATGAATTTAATGAATAATATATTTCAAGAATACCTGGAAAAGTTTGTACTTGTATTCTTTGATGATATTATTATATATTCTAAAAGAATTGATGAGCATCATGAGAATTTGAAAATATTACTTGAAATCTTGAGAAAACGAAGATTATTTGGTAAGTTGTCCAAATGTTATTTCTATGAGATGGAAGTGCACTATCTAGGACATGTCATAAATAAAGATGGAATATCAATTGATCCATCAAATATTGTTGTAATAAATGAGTGGCATGTACCTAAGAATCTACATGAATTCAGAAGCTTCATGGGTCTTGTTGGTTACTATAGGAAGTTTGTAAATGATTTTTCAAAATTCACTGCACCAATAACTTCATTGCAAAATAAATATAAGAAATTTGTGTGGAGTGAAAAATGTGAATCAATATTTAAAAATATTAATGATCAATTAACCTTTGTACCTATTTTGGTTGTACTTGATCCAAATGGAAACTTTACGGTAGTTACATATGCTTCAGAGAAGGACTCGAAGGTATTCTATTGAAAAATGAACATGTTATAGCATATGTGAGGAGAAAAATCAAGTTACATGAGTTGAATTATGCTACCCATGACCTAGAGCTTGTTGTCATAGTTCATGCACTTTAAGTATGGAGACATTATATTTTAGGAAGACCTTTTGAATTAAAGACTAATCATCTTGGGTTGAAGTATATTTTACCACCAAATCAAATCTGAATGCAAGACAATAAATATGGTTAGATTACTATTATAAAAGCAAAGAAATAGATTGGAAGATGCAATAATTTGTAGGAAACATATTTATGCACTTATAAATTCTAGAACCCAGTTTAAGAATGTGGTAACAAGTATTATGGAATCTGATTCTTACTTTCAGCAGGTAAAAAAACACTTGTTGCAGATCCAAATGACGTGAGGTATAAATATTTTTACTTCGATAATGAAGGAATTTTGAGATATGATAAGCGGGTGCATGTACCTTTGGGAAATGAGTTAAGTTAAAATTTAATGGAGGAATTTCATAATTCACCTTACTTAGGATATATCAATATTACAAAAATGCTTCTTGATGTAAAACAACAATATTTTTGGAAAAGGATGAAGAAAGACATAATTGATTTTGTGACACGCTACTTGGAATGTTAGCATGTTAAAGCTGGGCATATACACCTAGTTGGTTTATTTTATCATCATAACATACCACAATATAAATTTGGTAGGTAATTAGCATGGATTTTTTTTAATGGCGCTAATGTTAAGAAATAAACATGATGTTATTTTAGTTTTCGTTGATAAACTGAAAAAAGTAGCACATTTTATTGTTAGTAATCTTAAAGATGATTCACCTATTTTAGCAAAAATATTTGTACATAAAGTTTTCAAATTACATGGAGTATTAGAATTGATTATATCAGATAGAGACCCTAGAATGACATCTCAATTTTGGCAAACACTTAATGCATCCTTAGGAACTAAACTAAATTTTAGTTCTACATACCATCTGGAAAAAATGGTCAAACTCAAAGAGTTAATCAGGTTTTGGAAGATATGTTGTGAATGTATCTTGCATGAATTAGTAATACAAATGGGAAGAATACCTTCGTTTAGTTGAATTTACTTACAATAATACTTATCATGCCTCTTTAAAATGGCACCTTTGAAGAGCGTTGTATGGAAGGAAATGTAGAACCCAGATTAGTTGGGATATCATTGAGTAGAGAGGTAATTGGACCTGAAATCCTTACTAAAATGGAATAGCAAGTTAAAATGATTTGTGAAAGTTTAAAATAAGTAGAAGACATGTAGAAAAGTAATGCAGATTTGAAAAGGGTTTATAAGAAATTTGAACTTGGTGAAAAGGTCTTTTGTGAGTTAAACCAAAAATATTTCTATAACATTTGGAAAGTCAATGCAAACTATCACCTCCTTATGTGTTACCTTTTGAGATTGTTGAAGTAATCAATCCTGTAGCTTATTGTTTAGCATTACCCCTACTTTTTCATGAATAATGATGTTTTCCATATTTATTTGCTTAAGAAATATGTTTCAAATTTATCACATGTGTTAAATTAGGATTCCTTGCAGGTTTAAGACCGAAGAATAATCATGGTTGAACCCATTAGAATAATTGGAAAATCACCAATTGCACTTGAGAAATCGGGAAATTAATCAATGCAAGGTTAATGGGACCATTTAATAAATAAGGTGTAACATGGGAAAACTTTAAGGACATGAAAACTATTTTTCCTCATTTATTTGAAAAAAATTAGTTTTGTTGATTGATAACAATTAAATACTTTGTTTTTAAGCTATCAATAAATCTGCCAATTTTTGGTAGGTACTATATTCATTAGTACTAAAATAGATATTTAATGTTGTAATAAATTGTGAAAATTAGAAATTCTCAAATCTTGTTTCTGTTTGTGAATTTATGGATGAATGAACAATACTTATGATTATCTTTTTTATTAAGAAAATGGACTAAGTTAATCATTGGGATGATTATGATTTTTAGGAGGGAGGTATTTAACACCTCTAACATGATTGATATCTATGATGACTTTTGTTTTTGAAGTTACAAACGTTGACATGTGATTCTTGTTGAAGAGGATGTACTCTTGTGAATCAAGAAATCATGTTTGTTGTAGATAATATGTTATCTTCTAAAAACAATTCTTCCATAATTGTGCTAAATAGAAAATGAAGTAATTCACTATTCTTATGCTGAAAAATTCACTACTTGGGAAATAAGAAATTTATTCAGATAAAATAATTCTTGAGTCTTTGTTGCACTCAAATTTTTGCTTTAGTTTTCATAATTTTTGGATGTAGAACAACAATACCTTAGATCAATTTCATTGATCCAAGGTATGCTTTTAATTCATACCTTTGTGGTCATATTGACCAAGTTAGACAAATCGAAGGATCCTTGAACTCTAACTATATTGAAGTCAAGAATGATCTTTGTTTCCCCTTCTTCGCAAGTGATCTGGGATGGTAATATGATTCTTCTTTGGTAAGTTTGGTATGTAATTATTTCTATATACTAAGTAACCTAATTAACTATGTTCCCTAAATTGGTAACCCTATCCTAAAGTGTAACCTATCCTAAGTTACTATGTTCTTTTATTAATGTGTGATGTTAATAATTAAAGGACCTTAGGACCTATGTTAGTTCCTAAACTAATGTTAAACCTAACCTAATGTTGGATAACCTAAAAGGGATCTATGGGATGACATGTAAAGGGGCAAGTTGGTGGCACCATCTTCTAGGTGTTTATGAGGCATTAGTGGACATTAAAAACTTTTGTCTTGTTAAAACTAGCGAATGCATAAAATATGAAAATGAGGGTGAGTTGACACCTTTGCAAAGTTTTAGTTGCATGCATTTTTGAATTTAGATATAGCCACATACAAGTTGGTAGTGGGAGAAGTGGAAGGACTGTTAGTCCTATTTTGCATTTAATATTTTGGAAATGGAAAAAATACGCCTAGGAAAGAGGAAGATGGAAAGAAGAGGGGTTTTGGTTTTGTTTTGGTCATTTGGTATTTTTTGAGCTTTAGCTCTGCATGTGGATTTTTTCTCTTCAAACCATAGTTTGAATCCTTGCATGAATGTTTTACCTTGCATGGTGTTAGAGGATGAAAAATAGCACTACAAAGCTATAAGAGGAAGTAGAGAAGGTTTTGAGGAGATTTTTGGCGTTCAAGGGAAGGAATCAATGTCTTCCGCTTAGACATTTTCATAGGAAAGTTAAGACAAGACTCTATCAGGCATGATAGGACCTATCCATTAAGTCCCTTGCTTTTATTTAAGTGCTTCATAAAAATAACTCTGCTCTTTTTGAAACCTTCTAGTTTTTATGATTGTTTATTCTTTCTTCATTGGTGTTTATTGTTTATCTAAATGAAAATTGGTTCTTTATTGAAGAATGGGAAAAGAAATATGGAAATGTGAAATGTGAATTTAATTCTAGCTTGTTTGTATATTTGGACTTTCTTGCCATTGAAACAAGTCATTGTGGTTCTTTGTCTGACTAAAAAATTTTGTGGAGGTTTTTAATACTATTTATAGTTAAGGATCGTGAAAATATGTAGATCTAATTTGCATGGCTATTTAACATTGTTGATAGGAATATAGCTTAAAGGAAACTCTTGTTTTGCATTAATTCAATGTTCATGTTAATGTGAACTCTTCATTTTGGGTTATTCTCTTACTAATAAAAGTAGACACTGTCATTTTTCTCAACTTGTTTAATTACTATAATTACTTCTTACAAGGAATGCCATTATGTGTGTAGATCTGGAAAACCTTGTTGGGAATTGTATTTAGTCTTCATTCATTTGGTTCAAAGTGTTCAGGAAAGAGTATATGTGAAATTTTGTCCTTTTATCTTGAATTATTATTTCATATTCTCTTAAACCCACTTTGGGATTTTAAATGCCCTTGCAGATATTTTGGATTTTGGGAAGTTCTCCTTGAATCATTGGCTATTTTGAACTTTTGTGAAAGGAAGTGGTTCAATTGTACTTTTTCACCTTCTGGGTTTATAATTAATATTTATTTGAGGGACTAACTTGAACTGGATCATGAGTACTCTCTTACCATTCCTTTCGTTGAGTTTCTAAGTTATTGAAATAATTATGTATTATTGATTGAATAAATGAATGGTGGTTTTAATTTTGTGTGGACGAAGGAAGACTATGTTTACTCATAAGTATGTTATGGTTTAACATTATTTTCTTGGACCATGGAGATTATCCAAACTTGAGTTTCATGGTATTTCAATTTTGAGCTTGTTGATCTTTTGGAACTTTCAGATTTTGCTCTGTCCTTCTCTTGAAGGAGTATGTTCCCTTTTCATTTTTGGTCCATGTTTGCATGGAGTGGATGAATAGCTTGTGAAATGGGGAATGGTTGAGGCCTCCTCCTCATCATGTTTAAATTCCTTTTTTATTTTGTATAAGGGGAGGTGTTGTTGATTTTTATTGCTCTTCTCGAGCTACTCTAATATTGGGGATAGGGAACCGAAATTGCTTAATTCTTAATCGTATTCCTTTCTCTATATTTTATATTTTGGTTGGAATCTTTAAGATACTTTGATACTTTTGAGACTTTTGTGTTGATGTGTCTCTTAAGGACTTGGTTGAAGTATCTTTCTTCTATTATGGAATGTTATTCATTCCTTACCTTGTGATCTTTCTTTTTTGTTAATATCTAACATTATATAAGGGGGATGCTATTGTTTTAGTTTGATATTGAACTTTAATCATTCTACCCTTTTTGGAGTTGATCATGGTTGGTCGAAACTTGTATGAGGCTTTGAAAGTAGCTTATATTTCTTTGGGCTTATGATTGATATAAAAATGTAGTTACTAGGGCTGCAGAGTGTCAGTTATAACTATTATGTGAGTTAACTTGCTTGTTTCTTAGTGTTTAAGGTTTCTTTACCTAGAGTATATAGACATAATCTTAATCAATCCTAATTTAGCCTGAGTTGAACTTGAAAGGTTCATGTTTTCCTGATGGATTGTAATTTTGTTTGTTAATTCCTTCATGTATTAGACTTTAGGATGTTCTCTTGAATTAGCAAAATAGTATACATATTTATTTGGATAGATTTTTATATATAAGTATTACTTCTTAAAAAGTTAGTCTGGGTGAAAGGAAGTACCTAAATCTAGAAATTGAATGATAAGGAAAAGTTAGGATGAATTGAGAATTTCTTTCTTTAACTTTGTTATTTTATTTCCATTATGTGGAAAAGAGTTTTAAGATGAAAATATAGGTTGTTATGTTGATTAATAAACCTTAGACATAGGACCTTAAATATTTTCTCTTCTTCTTGGTTGTATTATTATAATTTTATAGAAAAGTCTTTATGTTATCTGTTATATTTTTGGAACTATTTCATAAACAATAGGGTTCTTTTATGAAACAATTAGTTAAAAGCACAATGTTTTAATGTTATAGTGCTTATCATGCTCAGTTCAAATGAACTGACCCATGCTAACAATTTTGTAGATGGATTTCATAAAATATGAAAGGAGAAAGACATATAGGAAGTTACATTTGTTTTACTAAAGAAATTACATCTTTATTATGATGATATGTGGCTTCATTACTTGAGATGTACTTGTTGGAAAAGAAAGTTGTAATAAGATTTAGTTTTGTACTGTTGTTTTGACACTTTGTAATCTCTAAAATACTTCTAGATTCAGTGAATGTATCACTCCTTCTTGATGAATAAAAGATGTGATGATTGCTAAATAATACTTTATTGTAATACTTTCTTATCATGAATTGGGATGTATTGTTAAGTATTATCCTAATGAAGGAGGGAAGTTTATATACTTAAATGTTATGGAATGGTTGGGGTGGGGATCTAAAATGTTAGTTGGTTTATTTTCTCAATTAGAGATGCAACTTATAAAGTTGACACTCATAAGCAGATCCTCAATCAATACAAAAAGGACTATGTTTGAATTATATAGATGTATGTGTATGAATTCTTGATGTAATTAAACATATGTAATCTGTTTTATAAATGGACATTAGCCCATAATATAGGGAAAAAGATACTTCCCATAAAATGAATCATAGAGACATAACTTAAGATCTTGTTAAAGTGTCATGAATGTTGTAAGTAAATAATTTAAAGTGTTCTTCCTTAGGCAGATTTCCTTAATCAAAATTAGGAATGCTTGGAAAGGAATTAAATGGAATTTAGAATTCATCTCCATGAAGTCTAAAATAAAGGTTTATAAGGGACTTATTTAAGCTAGGGCTGAAATAAGTGAAGAATCAATTAACACTTTCATAACTTCAAGATCAATTTTGTCATGATTTAATGTAAGTTGTTTCATTTAAGACAAACTTAAGCATGTAATTAATTAGTTAGGAAGAAGATTTTATCTACGTATACCTACCTCACATGCAGTTTCAACTTGTAACCTTATAGAGTAGATGACCTAGTTAAATCCTTAAGTATTTCGTAATTAATCTTTAATGAAGTGATTAATAAGTTAATAAAATTTTAATCTAAAGTGTGTTAGTCCAGTTGAGGAAAATTAGTTGGATGTTAGTACACATCAACTGCAATATCATAACTTTGTAATTATGGGGGTCATTACAAGATACTATGATGAAATTTATATGTCTCAACACCCCACTCTGTTTTTTTAACTTGATTGACATAAAATTAAGACTGGATCATGGTTCTATCCTATACAAGGATATGAACATGATCTAGTGTCGAGGTCAAATCCTATTGACTTAGGATAACTAGACACACCCAATCGACTTACATCAATTGAGTATGTCTATGTACCCTTAGTCACCATGAGTAGTCTTCCACACTAGTGCATGTTGTTTCCCTTGTCTAGTATGAAATATTGAATCATATTGGATTGACAAGAGTTAGGAAAGACCACTCTAGATAACATAAACAAGTGTGGTGAGGGACTTAATTCCATTTTACGAGTATGTTGTCAAGGAATGTAAACATGATAAACATGTTTAAAAACTTTGGCTAAAGTATCACAAGTTGTTGTTTACATTGTCCTATGTCACCTAGTTTAAGAAGTGGGATTTGGATGAATATCGGTAACATATATTCAAATAGGCCTCTTAAGTAGAAAAATTGGGTACCCTAAAAAGGTAAAGGAACCAAGTATATGTTGTATACACATTACTAAGTTAACATGAGAGATCGGTTTAATACTGAGTCATGAAATGAGAGATCGGTGTTCACCGATTCATTTACAACTGCATATGGTTTTCTGTTATAAGATGGATTGGCATTGGAATGTGTGTTCTAAATTATGTTAATTTAGAATAAAGAACATTATGAAAAAAATTCCCTTGTTTCTAAAGTCTTAAAATGGGAATGTTACATTGGTACGCGCAATTATAGTAGACTATGAGATTTGGCATAGAGATCATGATGCAATTAGGTGTCCACTACTTCAACGTGTGATTCATAAGAATGTGTCTTGTTATTGCAAAAAGTACACCTCTAATACTCATGACACCAATGATTGTAGATTGATTTACTAAATACTTGTCGCCATTGATACTTGTGTGTGCCAAACTAGTATTGCAAGTAGTTCAAAGGATGAGGGTCATCATTATGAAGGGCACATGAGATGGAGAGAATCATGGAAGAGGATTTTGGGGAGGATTTAGAGGTCATGGCAACTGTGGAGGTGGAAGAAGTGAGTTCTTGCATGGAACTTGTTACAATTATGGGTCTACATAACACTATAAGCGTGAATGCCCCAATCTGTTACAATGCTCTTAGTGTGGAAAGAAGCACAAGTATGAGGAGTGCCAGAATTATTTGAACACATGATCCAATAATAGTGGAAGGAAAAAGGCATCGGGATGGTAAGCGTGAAGAAATCTAACTCACAGTGGATGCTAAGGGTGGCGCGTGAGTCAGAGTTAGAACCTATACTGGTGATAATGCGATTTGAGGTTGTATGTACTAAGGAGATGCCAAAGCACAAATAGATTATCACTAGAGAAGAGGTGGTGTATACAAAGTACCCATTCCCTACTCATTAGAAAGAAGTCTATTAGGAAACCATGGATGTGATTCGAAGCTTACAAGGAGAGATCTAATGCCTAAAGGAGAAATCACGGTAGTTAGAGAAAAATAAAAGTGTTGAGGCTCCACAGAAGGATCTGGATGAAGTCAGGGAGGTATGAAAAATTTTGAGGCAAGAGAATATCATCCCTTTTCTAGGAGAATGGCTACATGAGAAAGTACCACGCACTAGAGGGAAGTGCAAACAACAGATCTTGCATGCTAACCTTCCTTGTTGTAGCCTTGACTATGATAAAGAGATTACCTCTAATGCGATTATTGATGGATGGATCCTAAGTAATATTCTGATTGAAATGGGTGTGGAAGTTAATGTTATCACCCTAGATGCCTAGAATCAAATGGGAAGGCCCCCATTGTAACCATCTTCAAATGTGTTGTATATGCGTAATAAGACAAAGGAAATGCCCATTGGTGTTCTAAAGGATGCTGCTATCACTATCCAAGGGGAGAAATTCACTGGAGACTTCTAAGTCTTAGTGTTTTTAAGGAGGACACCTTTCCAATGTTACTTGGGTGCCCCTGGTGATATAATAACAATGCTAACTTATGTTTCAATAAGGGGTATATAATTTTTATCATTCCTTTGACGAATGGGAAGTTAGTGCCCTATACTAAGCCCTTGGGAGAAGAAGACCTAGATATAATCTATGTGTGCACTATCAAGGACCCTGAGGTTGTGCAACCAACAAAAGAAAGTGTTATTCAGTAGGAAGACGCTCAATATATAAGTGATAAAACTAGTGTAGCATGTAAAAATTGGTCACACGGGACATATGATTTAGTCGGAAGGAAGGTTAGAGGATTTTTATGAGAGCAAAAAGATGCACTCATTCAAGTGCCTAGGAGGAAAATGGTTTCCAAGTTACACTGGGGGATACAACCTTGATGTTTTCTTGCGAGAAATTGAGACCCAGTGGAGATGTGACATTTAAAGGATAAATATGCTTAGCTATACTTTACTCGGGACTATAGCACGTTGGTGGGTGACCCATTGCGATAACCTTCTAGAGTGGTGCAAGGTGAGAATCACATTATTTATTAGGTTTCTCTGAAACAAAGCACCTGCTGCTATATAAGATTATCATGGGAAGGAA
Organism: Taxus wallichiana var. yunnanensis; assembly: GCA_018340775.1. Taxonomy (NCBI): domain Eukaryota; kingdom Viridiplantae; phylum Streptophyta; class Pinopsida; order Cupressales; family Taxaceae; genus Taxus; species Taxus wallichiana. The sequence goes on from CM031234.1 coordinate 41,483,651, forward strand.
CATGCCTTAATTCATGTCCAAGCATGTGAGAAGGCCTAGATGGAGGGCATGGAATAATTTCCTCCATATTTATGGGTGTATAATATTTACTCCACCTTACAAGGTTGTGCATGTGCATGGTACATTCATTTAAAACTATGCCATTAGACATGAAACTGGAAGGAGTTGATGACTGATCTCCTTCAAGATTTTGAGTACCTGAGTACTAAACCATTAGTGGATGAGGCACTACAGGTTATTAAGCACCTAACTATGGGAGATAGTTTTATGGTGGAGGATAGAATACTAGAATTTTTGGGAGAACTGGCTTGAATGCATGCTTTGATGAGGGAGATCTAGAGGAAATAAAACTTGAGTGTGCTTGCATGGAAAAAGAGAAAGGGAAGTTGGTCTATGTGATTGATGGTGAAGAAGTGGAGAACTTGGATGTTAACCATACTATGGGTATACATGAGGTTATGGATAGTGCTAATGATCAAGCGCATGCCTACCATGAACCCCTAAAAACTAAGAAGGTTAACCTTGGTTCGAAGACAAAACTTAGGAAGCTACTATTAGAGATTATTTGTCGAGAAAAGGAGGTTTCTAAGATCATCGATCTATTATGTGAATTTTAGGATTTGTTTCCACACGGGTACCATGAGCTTAAGGGAGTTCACCACTCTTTAGGAGAGATGTGAATCAAACTAAAGGAGGGCATGCACCCAATTTGGAAGAGACCATACCAAATGAATCTAAATCTACACGTCAGGGTCAAGGAGGAGATTGACAAGATGATCACATTAGGAATCATTGAGGCTATTGAAGAATTAGAATGGATAAGTCCAATGGTCATCAACATTAAGAAGGATGGGAGGATAAGGATTTGCATTGATTACAGGGATTTGAATGCAGTATGTGTCATTGACCCTTTTCCAACCCCCTTCACCAAGGAGATCCTGGAAGGAGTAGTCAAGTGCGAGATCTATTCTTTCACAAATGGATTCTTAGGATACCATCAGGTTATAATTACAAAGGAGGACCAAGAAAATATAACTTTTTCCACTAAATGGGGAAGTTTTTCCTACACGGTCATGCCTTTTGGATTGAAGAACACACATGCTATGTTTTTGTGCATTGTGGTTTAGGCATTTCAGGACTTCATCCATAAGTTTCTTCAAGTCTACCTTGATGATTGGATGGTTTATGGACTAGTAAAATACCATTGTGATAATTTACGGTTGATGTTTGAGAGATGCCGACAATTGAGTATATCTCTCAACATTAACAAATGTGTTTTCGATACTCCATTTAACACCTTGTTAGGACATATCATATGTAAGGAAGGTTTGTTGGTGGACCCCGACAAAGTTACTATTATTATGGGATTAGGGAGCCTACCAACGGAGAGCGAGACGTGGATTCCTTGGGCATAAAGGGTATTACTGTAAATTTATCAAGGGGTATGCCAAGATAGTCGCGTCATTGGAAATTTTTTGAAGCACAAAAGTAAATTTCATCGGGAGAGGCACAACAGATAAAATTTGACACATTAAAGAATAGGCTTATCACTTTGTGCCCATATTACGATTTCCCTCTTGGTATAGGTCATTCCATGTACATGTTGATATTTCAAGGATGACAATTGGAGTAATCTTAGAAAAATCTGGAGAGGGAATTATTGACCACCCCTTGTGCTTTTCCAATAGGAAGGTAACCCCAACATAATAGAACTATACTACTATTGAGCACAAGGCATTGCCAATGATCTACGCACTGCAAAAATTTAGGTAGTATTTTTTGGAAAAACCCTTTATATTCTACACGGACCACATGGCATTGAAGTACTTGGTAAACAAGCCCATTTTACAGGGTGCATATGCAAGTGGGTCCTATTATTTCAAGAGTTTGAGTTTACGGTTGTTATAAAACTAGGTAAAAGTAACCTAGGACTTGACCACTTTTCAAGGATTGACTCGAGAGAAGGATGCCCAAAGCATTGATGATACAATTATATATGTACAACTGTTCATATTGCACTTTGTGTACCCTCTAAATTAGAGGATATTGTTGTGTTTCTCAAAATAGGTATGGCACCGAAGGAATGAATACTTTAGAGAGAAAGCAGTTAGTCATATGTGTCATGTCCTACATGTTAATTAATGGAGACTTATACAAGCTATGTTGTGATGAGGTTTTGTGTTGTTGCGTGTTAGAGTATGAGTGTGTTGCAATCATAGTGGAATCACAGGAGGACACTATGTTGGAAATGCCACCACATGGAATATTTTACTAACAAGTATCTAGTGGGAAAGAACTTACCAAGATTGTTTCGAGTTGTATAAGTCTTGTGATCATTACCAGCACCTTGGCAAGCCAAGAAGAAGAGATGAAATGCCCTTGAGGCCGATAGCTAGTCGTTGAACCATTTGAGAAATGGGTGATTGATTTTGTAGGACCTATTTCACTGTCGCGTGAAGGAATAGTTCACACTATATCATTACTTGTACTGATTACTTAACATGGTGGGTAGAGGTAGTGCCTACAAAGGATTTCACAACAACCACAATGGTAATATTCTTGTGGGAAAATATAATCAGCATGTATGGGTGTCCGTTGAGTTTGACTAGTGATAGGGGTACACATTTTTTGAATGAGATAGTCAAGATTTTATTGGCAGAGTTCATGGTGGCTCATCAAAAGACTACCCCTTATCACCCTCAAGCTAATGGAACCATTGAGGCATTTAAAAAGATACTAAGTCACATGTTGACCAAGATTTGTGATGTTGGGAGATAAGATTGGGATGAAAAAATATCAGTCCTTACTATGGGCGTATAGGACAACCTATAAGATATTAAACAAGGCCACACCATTTCAATTGGTGTTTGGCATGGAAGTTGTTTCACCAAAGTATATTTTATGATGCCCTCTCTTTGTATTGCATGTGGAGGAGGATTTGTCGATGAACAAGCATTACAAGAGAACATGGATAAATTAATTCAATTAGATGATCACTTGCTAGATGGAGTCAGAATAATGAGAAGGCAAGACAAAAAGCATGACACAATCGTCACATTAAAAATAAACAATTTGAGGTTGGGAAGATGGTTTTACTTTATGACTCTAAGTTCCTACGCCATCCTGGGAAACTCAAATTCCATTGGTTAGGGTTGTATATTATATCTTACATCCTTGATTTAGGCATGTGCCAATTGCAATCCCGAATGGGACAAGGTTGTCAGGATATTTCAATGGGAGTAGGTGAAGCCCTACTATAAATAAGGCTTCTATGTGTCTATAAATAAGGTAGTATTGCCAATTAGATTAGGTTTCCTTTAATGCTTTTCCCTTTTGGTTGTTTCCTTTTTTCGTCATTTTTTTGGGTTTTGCATTGCGCATTGGTGTGCCAGTAGCTAATTACATTGTAAGAGATTCTATATGTAGAGGACCGCACATACATTTTTGTGTGGAGTGAAGTAGTAGATATGTCAGATATGTTTGACAAATTCTTTCAAAAATGGACTGATGGGAATGATTAGCACAAGGGTAGAAGAATGAGTAGAATGATGGTTAAGGTGTTTGAATTCATGTGGTTATGGTGGTGTGTCAAGAAAGGTTTAAATACCATGAAGAAGGGAAATATCATGTAGTACAACATAAGGTAGGAAACACCATGGGGAACTACTTAGTGGACAACACAAAGGTTATGTACTTCAGCATAGTGATGCACACGAAGGAGGTCTGTGGTAGTGAAGTAGTGTTGGAGCGTCGAGAAGGTTACTGTTTGTGATATGTAAGGGGAAGTCATGGAAGTTGATTTAAGTGAAATAAATTGCTCTATTAAAAATTGATGTTAAGACACGTGGTCGGAGGAACTCTAAGGCATTGAAAAAGTATAAATAGGAGGTAAGAGTAGTCATTTTGACTAATTTTCCTTAGATAATTTCTTTTTTTCTCCCAAGATCGAAGTGCAACAAGGGTTTTGTGAAGAAGAGAAAAGTGAGGTACTTGTCATAAACTAGAGGAATTGTGTAAGTTGTAGTGTAGTCTTGGGATGTTGTAAGGAGGAAGGAAGACAACAGAAGCAAGAGAGGGGTTGCATGAAAGAGAAGTAGAGAAGTCATCAAGTCCGGGAAGGAAAAGGAGAGAGGCATGAGAAGAAAGAAGAAATAAGATGGCACCCAAGAAATCTTGAACAAAGAGACTGTGGTGGAGAAGGAGGATCCCATGGAGATTTACTCAGAAATGTAGTACCCCTAGGGGTTATCAAGGTAGAAAAGTGGATCTCGAAGTTATACAAGTGCAATATTAGTGAGTACAACCACAAGACAAGTGAAAATGAAAATCTGATGTGGGAAGACTTAGTTTTAAACACTCCAACAATATATGAGCTCAAAAACCCTAAGGTTGATGACTTGGTGCAAAAAAACTATAAAAGATTGGATTTTTCTAGCTATCGGAGCTACCTTTATTTAGGATATTTGTCCCGTTATTCAGATGGTTAATGTCGCAAGTGCATGAGAACTTCTTCTAATTCGTGGGAATAAGGATGAGAATTATAGGCCACTTGATTAGAATATTTACAATCCTACGAGAATATTGGCGGACATGACACTTGATTTATGTGCCACTGTAAAGATTGAGGAGCTAGTGAAGAGATTAAGCTATGAGAAGGGAGGAAGGGCACATGTGATTCGGATCTCCCAGACCCAACATTGAGAGTCACCTCCCGAGATCATTAGTTGCAAATTGGGCACATCAGAGAGGTGGAAAGACATCAATAAGAGATTCTTGTATGTGGCCTACAGAGTGTCAAAAAGGGCACATTATAATTTTTTAGATTTTATCACAAATGACATTGTTGAAGAAGCATGAGTACAAAATGAGGTAAGAGTGAAAATCACATGGGGATCCATACTTCTATTGATTATATTTTGGGAGATTGGTGTCCCAAATGGGCCAGATGGGAACATATGGGTTCACCCATTGGTGTACTCATCCCCTATAGTTCAATTTGTGAAGTTCACTTGTGATGGGACCATCTCGAGCACCTATAAGGCTTAGATGAACATGTGGTTTGAATGGTTGTGTGAAGCATTTGAGAATGAGTGGTGCATTCCCATGAATTTCCACAAGTTTTTAGGGATCAGGTAAAACTCATAGTTACTCAACATTTTTGCCTAGAAAAGTTTATGATGGCCAAGGGAGAGATGGGGCCATGGTGCAAGCTCCCCTTCACTTACTACTAAGTACATGAAGTGCACCATCAACTAGATAAAGGACATGAAAAATTGGTCTTTGATGTAGAAAAATTGGATGTTGATGTCCATACATTGCACATGACATACAAGTATGGTACTTGACCTGCTTATGTCAAAGTTTTGGAGCCAAATTTTCTAGACTTGCACCCTCAAGTTAGCATTACCATCAAAGGGTACGTCCATCAGGTGTTCATGTAGCTATGCCCCCAAAACACAAGGGGGATTGAAGTGGAGGTTACAGAATCCCCCTTTCCAAATCTATAGGAGGTGCCAATCCCACCCATGAAAGTGGTATAGGTCAAAGAGAGGAAGAATAATAGAGTGAAGGTAAGTTAGATACTTCTCGAAGAGGAGGTACTACATGCACCAAAATGGTAGCAAGGGTGTCATCACTTCACTACAAGGTGGCATCAAGGCCTCATTACTAGGGTGCGAGAAAGATAAAGAAGAGGAGGAAGAGCCTAAAGAAAAGAAGAAAAATACACATGATGCATCGAGCCCTACAATAGGCTTGGAGGAAGGTGAAGAAGAAGACCCCACCACCTTCAAGGAAAATTTGGAGGCAGATCTAGAAGAATAAGAAGTTGAGGCTGAAACCACGGATGTGGGTGAGGCATGTGAGGAAGGAAAGGAGAACTCTGTAGGACCTAAGAAGAGCCTAGCGTGCAAGGCCTCCCGACATATACCGCCAGCCCAAGGGGAGATAAAGGGGACTCCTTTACTATAAAGGAGGATAAAGGATTAACCCCTGAAGCAAAGAAGTAGAGGTCAAAGTGAAAAGCTACGATGAAGAAGTAAACACCCTCCCAATAGGAAAAGCTATATGGATGGGATTTGATGGATCAAGAATGGGGTGTGCCCAGAACTAGGAAGATGCTTTAGCTGGAGCATGCATCTCCATGTGGAAGAGCCTGAGTTTGAGGTCAACAATCATGCAATCGTGATCATCCATATAAAGAAGAAGGGAGGATAAAAATATATTTTGGTGGATCCTAGCCACATAACAGATGAGAAAGCATGAAATGAAATTCAAAAGATGTCTTTAGAAGTGGTCTAATGCATCTTGGATGTAGGAGCCACTATTCGGACCGTGGTCATGGAAAATAAAAAATAAATAAAAGGAGATAGATAGATTGGACCAAGGATTAAGGGGAAAACATGTGTAAACTAAGGAAGCATACGACCAAGTTGGCCCTTGTGAAGAGCATTTTGGGACAATTTCGACATTAGTGAGACAGGTCAGGAAAGACTATGGGGATGAGATGGAATATCTTGAAGACCTTGTGGGGATGTTTAATATAAACATCAAAGATGGTGCAGGTCCACAACCACAAAACTCACAAGATAGAAATATGAGAACAAGGTCCTCGTTGAATCTTTAATCACTTAGCTAGAGGACTTGCTCACCTAACTCAAGGAAGCAAATATATTTGCAAATAGGGGCTTCAACAACTACAAAAATGCAAGTCCATAATTGATGCATGGGTGGAAGAAGAGGAGGCCACCCTCAAGGCTTTACAAGAGACCATCCCCACCAATAAGGTCGAACACATGCATTTGGTTGTTAACACCACAACTCAGAAGGATAAAATCAAAACAAAGCATGAGAATATGGATTTCAGGATTAGAAAACTCCAAGATTCCATCACTGAGTGGATGGACAAGTTCGAAGGAGTCTGTGTGGATTTGGTGGTAGCTATAAATGCACTAAAGGGGAAGGTGGAGGAAATCACCCCAGACCAAGTGCCCAACACCATGGGAGAAACACCATGGAATGGCTTATCATAATTTAAGGCTTGGAAAAAAATTTAAGGATAATATAGATGTCGAGTTCCCTGAACTCCTCCAATTGGTCGCATATCTTATTCCTCCAGTATTCAATTCTTTATTTATATTATTCCAATTCCACTATTATTTATTCTTTGGGGGAACAACATTTTTTCCTTAGCAGCTTTTTATCATCAAGATTTTGTTCAAGAAGCGCAAAGGATTTTTGAGGCGGCAATCGATTAGTGTGGGGTGATGTTGGACCCCTAAATTAACTAAGTACCTAGGGCACAAAACTTGGTGGCACATAGAAGTAGGGTGCGAAGGCACACACAAATGTAGTTCTTGGAGATGTGTAAATACTTGTACCCATAAAGGATGGATTCATGACTTAGTGAGTTTTGGAGAGCAAGAAAGGATGCATTTAGGGAATGTATGAAAAAGTGACCAGATATGGATATGGATAAGCTATGGAGACTTGCAAATCAAGTAAATGATATTTCATGACATCAATACATTTATCATGAAAGGATAAGTGATCGAAATGATCCAGGATCCTCACAGAGAAACACCGATCTAAGATCTTCTCAGAAATTGTTGCAGTCATTTTTAAAACGTGGGGAAAAATTATACGACTCCAACGACAGCTTGTTTGCAGGAAACGGAGCTCGTTTGCAAAAGTTATAGCCCGCTGAAATTTTTGGGCAACTGGCGAATTTTGGGTTTTTTTGTGCAGGGTGGACGTGTGCACGCTCGCCAAGTGTTGCGATCGTATTGCGACACATGGACAAATTGTGTGACGTATTAAAAATAATGGGTTTTGGAACGCCGGTCTTGGACACTCGATCTCGGACAAATGGACCCCGCTATTTTCTGGCTGGGGGCCCTCAGCCAGGTTCGACACACTCGATTTAGGAGGGGTGCCTTGGCCTCCTTCTCATTTAAACATTCAACCAACTGTGCATATAAACCTCTATATTTTCTATTGCGCCATGCATGTGGGATAATGGGCATGCTTGACTTAAATTATCCACGCCCTTTTTAACTTCCTTGCTTTTTCCACGCCTTTATTTAATCATTTCCAAGCATATACTAAATTTTCCACGCATTATTTCAAACTGTCCAAACAAACATTAAACTATCCACGCCACATTTGAAACTGCCCACCATTTTAGGGATTTAGGCACCTAAAACAAATGCAATGTGCCACCCAATGCGCCCCATGGTCAAAGCGCCTATTATATAGGCTTAGGTGGCTTACTTGCCACTTTAAATGCGCCCCCTCCACCTATTTTAAACCATAAGATATGTTCCCAAGCGCCCAATGTGGGATTTTATTCCCAAAGGATCAGCCAAAGGGAATGGAACTCGGGTGGAGGTGGTAAAAGGATATGCGCCCAGCCATCAGACCAGGAGGCGCACAAACAATATAAATAGGGTAATATTTTATTTGTAATGGCATTCGGACTGTGTAAGAAATATTGTATTGCTCATATCTTGAGCTAACGGTGGAATTTGAAGGAGATGTAAAAGGCAACCCCTGTTATTTTCGACAGAGGAAGACTGTGAGAAGGTCTAAATTTTGTAGAATTCTTTGTAAAGGATTATTTTCAAGATTTTAATAGATCGGTCCCATTCAACCGGACCCGGAGACGTAGGCCTCAAGCGCCGAACTCCGTTATCAATTCTCGCGTCACGTTGCTGGTGAATTCTCTTTATTTATTTCTGTATTTGCACAGTACTTGCAGTTTTTATTCTTTTATTAAAAATACAAAAAGAAATAATGCACAAATTTAAATCGAAAATCATTACAAAGCAAGAAAAGTGTGTGTGCACAATTGCTAGTTAAATTTGGTTTTCAGATCATTGGTATCAGAGCTGGTTTTGACTGATTTTTGGTTCAGTCTAACGTGTTTTGGATTGCAAGTTGTGTGTTTTGGATGATAACAAGGTCTCGATCTAAGAAGGGTGAAGGAGAATTAGTTGAAGGAGATCCCAAAATTGGTACCAGACGATCTCGAAGTCCGACAATGGAGGATCGAGAGGAAGTGGAACAAAATTTTCGTCAATCCTTTCAACAGATGAAGGAAATGGTGGAAGAAATGTACCAAGAAAGGAAAAGGGAAAAGGGGACTAGAGAAGGTAAGAAAGAAGAAAGCTCTAGTTCTGACATTCCAAAAAGAGACTCCTTAAAATCTGATTTTCTTTCATTAAAGTTAGATATCAAGTTTGAATTGCCTATGTATACTGGAGAGCTAAATGCAGAAAAATTGGATAACTGGGTCAAGCAAATAGAAGTATATTGCAGGGTTCAGAAAATTGTTGATGATGAAGCAAAGATTCATCTGGCAACTCTTCGGATGGGTGGAACCGCACTCATTTGGTGGGAGAGTAAGCTTCAGGAAGTGGAAGAAAACAAAGGTAAAGAAATCACTTCTTGGTCTGAATTTGTTTCAAATCTTAGGCAACAATTTTATCCTCTTGGTTATAAGCAACAAGCTATGATGGATTGGCAAACATTAAGACAAACTAAGGGACAAAGTGTTCAAGAATACACACAAGAATTTAGGAAAAGGGCTCTAACTCTGGGAATTTCCCTGAACACAGAAGAAACACTGCTCAAATATATTGGTGGATTGCATAGTTATCTAAGGCATATGATACTTGTTTTAGGTACTACTAATCTTGATGCAGTATGTGTTCAAGCAACCCATCTGGAAGCACGAGGGAAAATGACAAAGGAGTCCTCTTTCTCTTCTTTGAATCAGAAGAACAAGCAATCTGAAGGAAAAGGTTCGAAAGAACAAGGAAAAGGAAAGGGTAAGCATAAAACAAACTCTACTGTTAAGAAGGAAGATGAAAAACCATTTTGCAATCATTGTAAAAAAAACCATGATGAGTCTAAATGTTGGAAATTACATCCTGAAAAGAAGCCCAAATGGATGGTTAAGAAAAGAAAGGAAAAGAAAACAAACACTATAGTGCATGATCTTGGTTCTGATTCAGGTGATGAAACCAAAATCACAGCTATGGGTTTACAAGGTAAGTCCACTCTTTCAATTTCCAACAATAGCGTTTCAGATGTTGCATCTTCTTCTAGTAAACAAAGTACACCGGACGATAAGAAAAGAAATGAGCTTTTCCACATTAGAGTAATTTCAAAGCATACAAAAATTGATACTCTTTTTGATAGTGGATCTCAAGCTAATTTGATTTCAGAGGAGGTTGTTAAAAAACTAGGACTCAAAACTACACCACATCCTAAGCCTTATCCTTTGGGCTGGGTTTGTGATGATGCAAAGCTGCAGGTAACTAAAACTTGTACTTTCAGATTTGCCATTACAGACAAGTTTATTGATGAGGTTGAATTGGATGTAGTTCCTTTGGATATTTGTGGGGTGGTTTTGGGAAGTCCTTATTTGTATGATCGTAAAGCAATCTTCTATAGGGAAGAAAATAAATATTTGCTTGTCAAGGATGGAATTGAGTTTATTATTAGAGCTCACCGTGAAAAGAATAATCTATCCTTGGTGACTGCAGGTCAAATGAAAAGACTTGTAAATGCAAGCAAAAGTTTTGTGCTCATGGTGGTCAAAGCCAAGGAAAAAGAAAATGAAATGGCTTTTGAGACTTGCGATCTAAAACATAAGGATGAATTGGTAAAAATTGTTTCTCAATTTGATGATGTTTTTCAGGATCCACAAGGTCTACCTCCCAAAAGAGGGGTTCAACATGAGATACAGTTGCTTCAGGATGCACCTCTTCCCAATATCGGAATGTACAGGTTGTCAGTAGTAGAGAACGAGGAAATCAAGAGACAGGTAATGGAACTTTTGGCTCAAGGTATAATTCGTCCAAGTACATCCCCATGTGGTTCACCAATTATATTGGTTCCCAAGAAGGATGGCACTTGGCGAATGTGTGTTGATTTCCGTGCTTTAAACAAGATTACTATAAAGAATCGTTACCCTCTTCCTAGAATAGATGATTTACTGGATCAATTAAGAAATGCAATTTATTTCACTAAGTTAGACTTAAGAAGTGGTTATCACCAAGTAAGAATTGCAGAAGGTGATGTTTGGAAAACTGCTTTTAAAACGAAACAGGGATTGTTTGAATGGTTAGTGATGCCTTTTGGTTTGTGCAATGCACCGGCAACATTCATGAGGGTTATGAATGAAATTTTTAGACCATTCATTGATAATTTCGTTATTATCTACTTAGATGATATTCTTATTTTCAGTAAATCATGGGATGAACATATTAAACACATCCAGAAAGTCTTAGATGCACTAAGGAGAGAGAAATTGTATTTGAAGATGTCAAAATGTGAATTTGGAAAAACATCTTTAATTTACTTGGGGTATATTGTAGGAAATGGAGAATTGAAAATTGATCCTGCAAAAATAGAGGTTATTGTGAAATGGCCTAGACCCACAAATGTGACGGAAGTTAGAAGTTTTCTAGGTGCAGTTCAATACTGGAGGAAATTTATTGCTAACTTCTCATATATTGCATCTTCGTTGCATGCTTTGACAAGTATTAAACAGGTCTTTCAGTGGGGAGGAAAACAACAAAAAGCATTTGACACACTGAAAGAAAAGATAAGTACCGCTCCGATCTTGGCACTTCCGGATTTACAACATTCATTTGAGATTGAGACGGATGCTAGTGACTACGCAATGGGGGCAGTTTTGATGCAGAACAAACGACCAGTGTGTTACCATTCAGAAACCTTTACAAGTGCGGTAAGAAACTATCCAACTTATGATAAAGAGTTGTATGCTTTGGTTCAAAGTGTTAAAAAATGGAAGCATTATTTAATGGGAAAAGAAACAATAATCCATACTGACCATCAACCGCTTCAATATTTACAAACACAAACCAAATTGCAGCAGTCTAGACATTTCAGGTGGATGGGATTTTTGCAACAATTTCATCTTGTAATCAGGTATAAAAAAGGTATTCAAAACAAGGTTGCCGACATGTTGTCCAGACCACCAGTGGTAGTAGCATCTATCCTTTTACAGCATAGTTCTTTGGCTCATGTTAGTTACAAGGAACAATATGCAAATGATGTTGATTTTAGAGAAGTGTATGAGGATTTAGTAAGTGGGAAACAAGTAGGAGAAAAAGATTATCATTTGCATGAAGGATTGTTATATCATTCTGGAAAACTTTGTATTCCAGAAAATGAGCGTGTGCATATGATTAGGGAAGCACATACTTCTCTTATTTCAGGGCATTTTGGTGTAAGTAAAACAGTTGCACATTTACAAAAATATTGCTATTGGCCTAGAATGCATGAACATGTAAACCGCTATATTAAGGGGTGTGTTCTTTGTGCCACAAGCAAGCCAAGTAACAGGAAATTAGGACTTTACACTCCTCTTCCTGTTCCAACACGGCCTTGGGAAAGTGTTTCCATGGACTTTGTAGGAGGCTTGCCCATGACACGGAGAAAACATGATTACTTATATGTGGTAGTGGACAGATTTAGCAAAATGTGTGTGTTGGTTCCATGTACTAAACAAATAACTGGTGAGGGAACTGCACATTTATTCTTTCAGTTTGTTTGGGTTCATTTTGGGTTACCTACTTCAATCATATCTGATCGGGATTCTAGATTTCTTGGGGAATTTTGGTCAGCATTGTGGGGGCTTATGGACACAAAACTGAAAAAAAGCACTGCTTTTCATCCACAAACTGATGGTCAAACAGAGGTTGTAAACCGCACAGTGGTACAATTACTTAGGGGCTATAGTAACAAACATCCTAAATTGTGGGATGAACATCTTTATTATGTGCAACATGCTTATAATCGTGCCTTACATTCTTCTACTTCGAAGTCTCCATTTGAGACTTGTTATGGTTATCTGCCTAATTCTCCATTAGATATATATTATGGACATGAAACTGTTGTTAATGGTGCAAGTGATTACGACGGAGGCTAAAAGATTTGTGCAGAGAATACAACAGGTTCATCAGTATGTCCATGAACAATTGGAGAAAAGCCAGGCTAAGTACAAAGCTAGGCATGATAAACATAGAACTGATCACAAGTTCAAAGTTGGTGATTCAGTTTGGCTTCACATCAGCAAAGAAAGACTGACAGGTGAAGGTAAAAAATTGAAACCTATACGGTATGGTCCGTTCCAAATATTGGAAAAAATTGGTAACAACGCTTTCCGGTTAGATTTACCTCCATATATGCAAATCTACTCAGTTGTAAATGTTGAGAATTTAAGGTTGTATGAACCGCCTATGATTATTGATCATGATGATTCTAACATAATGCCTTCCATTGATGATTTTGCTCCTGAGTATCTTGATGAGTTGCAGGAAGACATCATTTTGGACAGGAAAGAAAGAACTTCGCGAAAAGGTGATATTGAGTATCTTCGTGTTGGGTTCAAAGGCATGCATCCGAACAAGGCAAAATGGATGGAAACCGGAAAGGTGAGGGAGAAATACCCTCACCTATTCACCAATTAGGTTGACTTTTGGGGTCCAAAAGTTTCTCAGTGGGGAGGAATGATCCAGAAATGATCCAGGGATCCTCACAGAGAAACACCGATCTAAGATCTTCTCAGAAATTGTTGCAGTCATTTTTAAAACGTGGGGAAAAATTATACGACTCAACGACAGCTTGTTTGCAGGAAACGGAGCTCGTTTGCAAAAGTTATAGCCCGCTGAAATTTTTGGGCAACTGGCGAATTTTGGGTTTTTTTTGTGCAGGGTGGACGTGTGCACGCTCGCCAAGTGTTGCGATCGTATTGCGACACATGGACAAATTGTGTGACGTATTAAAAATAATGGGTTTTGGAACGCCGGTCTTGGACACTCGATCTCGAGACAAATGGACCCGCATTATTTTACGGTGGGGCCCTCTCACCGAGTTCGACACACTCGATTTAGGAGGGGTGCCTTGGCCTCCTTCTCATTTAAACATTCAACCAACTGTGCATATAAACCTCTATATTTTCTATTGCGCCATGCATGTGGGATAATGGGCATGCTTGACTTAAATTTTCCACGCCCTTTTTAACTTCCTTGCTTTTTCCACGCCTTTATTTAATCATTTCCAAGCATATACTAAATTTTCCACGCATTATTTCAAACTGTCCAAACAAACATTAAACTATCCACGCCACATTTGAAACTGCCCACCATTTTAGGGATTTAGGCGCCTAAAACAAATGCAATGCGCCACCCAATGCGCCCCATGGTCAAAGCGCCTAGTATATAGGCTTAGGTGGCTTACTTGCCACTTTAAATGCGCCCTCTTTGCCTATTTTAAAGCATAAGATATACTCCCAAGCGCCCAATGTGGGATTTTATTCCCAAAAAGGATCAGCCAAGGGGAATGGAACTCGGGTGGAGGTGGTAAAAGGATATGCGCCCAGCCATCAAACCAGGAGGTGCACAAACAGTATATAAAGGGTAATATTTTATTTGTAATGGCATTCGGACTGTGTAAGAAATATTGTATTGCTCATATCTTGAGCTAACGGAGGAATTTGAAGGAGATGTAAAAGGCAACCCCTGTTATTTTCGACAGAGGAAGACTGTGAGAAGGTCTAAATTTTGTAGAATTCTTTGTAAAGGATTATTTTCAAGATTTTAATAGATCGGTCCCATTCAACCGGACCCGGAGACGTAGGCCTCAAGCGCCGAACTCCGTTATCAATTCTCGCGTCACGTTGCTGGTGAATTCTCTTTATTTATTTCTGTATTTGCACAGTACTTGCAGTTTTTATTCTTTTATTAAAAATACAAAAAGAAATAATGCACAAATTTAAATCGAAAATCAATACAAAGCAAGAAAAGTGTGTGTGCACAATTGCTAGTTAAATTTGGTTTTCAGATCAATAAGGAGCTAAGTTTGTTATGGATTAGCTGGCACATGCATGCTAAGGAAACTTGATTAGGAGAAGCACATGACACCATTTGGCATGTTCTTGGGTAGTGGTAGGGAAATCATAAAAGATACCTTCAATCTTTCTCACGTAATGATGAGCGGTTGAGAATATTCTTAGAGAGTTCCTCACATGTATAGTTTGAGGAGGGAGGTGTAGGTGAGTATGGAAGAAATAAAGGAAGATAGTTAGAAAATATATGTAATGTGTGATGGTGAGCTCTGTAATGTGTAAAAGCTCTGCTACTATGAATATCTTCATGCATGGAACTCTTTTAATGTAATCTTGGCTACTGTACTTTGGCATATAAATATAATGAAGTGATTCTGAAGCACTTATGTGATGAATGTAGATCTGCACATTTCTTTTTTTATGTTCATGGGTGTATTATTGGTTTTCTTGATGATAATCATGACTTTGCTCTAATTTCATTATAATATGATCATGGTATCTTATGTTTTGGTGTACTAGATTAGGATTTAGTGCTTACATATGGCTCTCGAGAAATGGGTGTGTCATTCTTTGTTTGTACAAAACCCCATTATTAAGAAAGAACATTCTCACAAAGCTCACATAAATAAGGGGATTGATAGTTATGTGCGCCATAGGTGATATTCTAGACCAGTCTGGATGATGTGTCGGTGCGCTTGGGGTTGATTGGAAAAACAAGAGGAAAATAGAGACTACATGAAATCAGTGTGACTGGGTAACATGGGTACTATCTCCAAGTGTGGAACTTGTTTCTTGAGATATACCTCTAGAGGAGGTTGGTTCCTTTTCCTACTCCTAGTGCAAACTAACTCTAATGGAAGAAAACTACCAACTATCTCTATACTACAATTCCAAAGGGGCTAGAGAGAGAGAAAGAGAATGAAAATGAAATAAACTAATCTAACAGAGGTGATGCACCAAGAAAAGGGAATGGGAAAGACTCTCTAATGTGTTAAAATGAGAAGTGTTGATTAGAGAGGGTGAGAACAGTTCTCCATGGTCTAATAGTAGCACTCACAACATCATTTCCATGAAAACACAACAATATTACACTTACAAGATCATAAGGAGAAACAAAACACATGCAAATGAAATGAACGGGAAAGAAGAATGCAATAAACATAGACAAGGGAAGAAAACATCCAAAAATTTGCATCTATTGCTTCATTAATATGCACAATTCAATTACAAAGCAAGAGAAAGGCTTGGATCAACATGCAAGAAGTCCAATATGAAGGCTTGCAACACATTGGTGTTCAAAAATAAAAATGGCATACTTTTGTTACCAGAATCATCCTCCCTTTGTAATCAAGAGAAATCCCTAATCTTTAGAAAAATGGAGAAGAGGAAAGTGAGATAATAAAATCTCAGATCTGGCTTTTGCATCAATTGTAAAGTATCCAAAGTAGGTGAAAATCATGATTTGTGACCTAAAAAAACCCTCCCATAATTCCCCATAACTTGTAGCATTGGAGGATGTCTATCCATGCCCATTAATTGCACTTTAAACCACCATCCAAGTACCACATTCAACTAGGCTCTTCTTCTACAATACACCCCTAAAACTCCATCAATTCTAGAATTTCTTGATTTTTGTGAAGGTATCAGAACCATGATTCCAATGATAATTTTTTGTGAAAATCCATTGAGAAATGCTCAAGATATGATCTTCTAAGTGCAAGTGGTTATTTTGGTGTTATCGGGCTCGAGTTTTACTCCATGGGATTAAACAATTAATTATTTGGATAGAAATCATCATTTAAATATTTTTCCTCCTTCAATTGTTTATACATCATTCGAATTTTCCTCATTCATTTTAAAATGGTGGACCCATTCTGATTTTCTCATTGTTTATGTTCGAATTGGAATGTGCTTAAGTATATTGAACATTGTAAAGCCAACTCAGCCTAACTTGGTCGAGCTAGCTTCCTTTCTAACATTTCCAACTCCTTATTTTGAGCGTGAGCTGCATGGAACTCACTTCAATGTGTCAAGCTCCCTTCTTCTTTTGTGCCGAGTTGGCCTCCACATCAGCAAGATCACCGTCCAAAGTGTCGTGCTATTTTTCTTTACGTGGAATGTTGGCTCAAAGATACCCACCTGCTTTGCTAAATTTCCTCACGGCCCCTGGGCCTCTCGTTGACATTTTTCCTAGAGAAACCTATATTATCCTTCACTTTCTTGATCCCGAAGGCCCTCAAACTTACTCAAGATTCTCCTCAACCTCATCGGGCTTGCAGCTTGTAGTGAATTTTTTTGAATCATGTCCCACCGGTGTTTGTGCACACTTCCTCCCGCGACCAAATCATGTTTTTATTTCCTTTGCGCCATCCATTCACATGAGCCACATTTGGCCCATTTTCCCACATGCACACTTTCCCCAAAGATGATCTCTATGGCATGAGCTCACCACAGCCATTTCGTGGCTCGGCTTAAGTCCCACATTCCTCTACATATCTCACCACTTTGAAGAATAACCGGCTTGATAAATATAACTCCGCCTGTGTGAAACCTTTCGTATTCATTATATCACATCCCTATGTATATGTGACTTGACCTTTGGAAGGGGTAGCTCGGTTAAGGCCCTATAATGTGTGCCACCCACCATTGATTTGATCAACTTGGTGCATTTGAGGACATAGATTGAAACCCCTTATAATACATGGTTTGGCTCTCGAGTGCCTGCAACTTGCCCCAAACATGCATGGCTCGATTCCCACTATGAGATTGATGAATTGTTTACAAATGACATGAAATCGGTGATGATATCCTGCAAGGTAGATCTTTTGGAGAGCTAACTCAATTGTAACTTGGTTTCCCATACAACTTCATTGTAATAATGTCACATTTTGGTCATGACGACTTGGTAAAACTTTCAGAGCTCGATCTAATTTTCTCCATGACACATTGGCATTTTCTAATACTTTTTAACTTGGCTCTGAATATGTAAGCATGTCATAATCTTAGCCAGACATAGATTGAACTCAATTAACATGATTAATATCCTTGGAGCTCAAGGCCTTCTTTGTATAGCTTGGTCTAGCATGAGCTCTCCTGTATTGATGTAGCTTAGTAATGTTTGTTGAAGTAAATTGGGTCATTGCCAAAGTATCTCGATGAGCTATTACTCGAGCTGAGTGTTATCCCTTCACAAACTACACCTTCCTTAGACATTCTTGGAATCCCAGGTGCACTAAGGTTGAGGAGACTGTATGATGGTGTCTCGGGGCTATGTATTGGACTTTTATATTTTCATTGCATGTGGCCTCCTTTTGCAAATATCATGATGCAAACCTATTTCATTGTACAAATTCATCTAGGGAGTGGATTTGAATAACAGTAAGTGTAAGAAATCTTTGAGTTAGCATGCCAATTTTAGAAGTATCAATAAGTATATGCCTATCACTAAGTAGTTATCATCTCTCATGATGTTTACTCATGGGAGTGATGATAAAAAAATCATGCTTACAAAGGATTGAAATGTATTCCTAGTTTATTTCACCTAACTTATATGTGTGATGGCACTTCATCCAAATATAAATAAATGATCATCCAAAGCATGTGAAGCTACCAATTCCCTCCTTTGTGTTGGCTTGTCAAGATTTTATCATGCATGTTCATGATTACCATTATCAAACCATTCCTTCACATGTAGATTATTACAGATATCATAAGGAAATATAACAAATTAAAAAATTACTAAGGTTATTTGCACCATATGACCACCATATTCAGACACATCAATCTCTAGAATCCATCCACATTGATCCATTAATAACCAAAGTATTGCATATCATAAGTTGAATACATAATAATAGTATCACATAGTTATGCACACCATTAGAGAAACATAATAGTATAATACATGTGGTATCTAATACATGGTAGTAAAAACATTAAGTACAATAAATATATATAGGGTTGGGGAATTTCCTTCGCCAACTATGCATTCTAAAAATAGAGTGCATGCTCAAAGATATCCATGCATACATATAAAATTAGTCATGTTAGTGCAAAATCACAGCACCCCCAAATGAGTCATCAGATATGCTTTTCTAAGGTAGATTCATTTGGTGTGATTCACATAACATTGAGATTTACCCAAAGTGTGGGACTTTGCAAATGGGAAAAATCTCCAAATTAAAGGTTGGTTTCTATTCCTCTGTTTAGGTGCATACGTGGAAACTTGCAGAGGACCTATTCCTAAACCTAATCTAAGTTTTACCAAGGAGATAGGGATAAAAGGAATACAAGAAATCAAAACTAAGCTACAAGGTGATGCACTGAAGGAATGATGAACATTAGTTTTGTTGATAGACACAAACCAACAAAATACATACAATAATCAAGCACAAATAACCAGATTTATAATGAAAGACTAGATGAGAGCAAAGGAGACAAGAAAGGATCTAAAATTGATCACAAACATGTTTTATTACTCTGCAGATTGATACAATGCATTACAAATGGCTAGAAGGTAGGAAACATATTGCAATTTAAATGGAAGGTCTGAACTCCACGAATTCCTTTACCAAAAGGAAAGGGGAGCCCTGTAAAAATCAAAAGAATGTCCAACCCTTTACAATGAGTCTCGACCCTGCTTTTATAGATTCAACACAGAGGGGAGAAAGAGAGAGAAGCGGGAAAAATAGTTCCAAGCTCAACCACCACTATTAATTCCTCCCATAAAATCTACCCCCAAATCTATCTTGACTGCATCAATTTCTTATTTGGTGCCTCGAAGGAGGAGGAAACAATGGATCAGATCGAATCGATTTGGTTTTGGGGCAAAAATAGATCCTGCATTAATGGCCCTAAAGATATTTCTCCATTTTTATCCCACCTAACCTCCCCAAACTTAAAGTTTCAGATCTCCATGGCGTAGACAAGGCCGAGATATTTCCAATGGTGTTAGATTTACAATATTTCAAGCCCGAGTTGAAATATATGCCCCTTCAAAGTTTGTATCGGGTCCGTATAAAAGGGTGGGAAAACCAGTTTGAAAAAGGGCCCCCTTTTTAATATGGGACACATGGAGGGCTAGCACTTGTCTAAGGGCAGCCTCTATATTTTTCTCTTGGAATGGTGTGGGGATGACACATGGCTTCCTCCATCGGCCTACTCAATTTCTATGTTTTTGGCTAAGTCCTTTTCTCGGCGGGGTCATATTTCTTGACCAAGGACACACGGTGGTTTGGCACTCATCTGGAAACCCTCTCTTTATTTGACCCTTGAGTTAGCATCATTTGGACACTTGGCACTCTCCACCAGCCTGCCACCATGCATTGACTATTCAACCCAACTTTGTCCCCTTTTTTGAGACTGGATGCGTGGAGGCTCCACGCTCGCTTGAAATCCCGATCAAGATTTTCCTTTGAAGGAGTGTCGGGTTGACACTTGGAAGCCTCTACAAGTCTTTGGAATTTTCAATGACCTCTCCCTTACCTTTTCATACCTTGGGCTACGTGGCAAATTGGTGCTTGTTTGAGCCTCCGCTTTTGGATCTACCCTTGGAGATGCCTGTTCTTGGACACATGGTAGTCCCCACCAGCACTTCTATACTTAGTATTTTTTAGGCCCACCCTATCTACCTTTTGACCTCTATTGACCATTTTCTACATGGAGGGCTGGCGCGAGTTTGAGTCTCCACCTTGGGCTCCCATTTCAGATTTGCACTAAGCCGACACCTAGCACCTTCCTACCTAGTCAAAGAATTTTCAACACTGTACAACTTTTTGGGGCTTTAGACACGTGGAATCCTGGCACTCATTTGAGCTTCCCCTTTTGGATTCAACTTTGGAGAAGTGTCGTGCCAACACGTGGCTCTCTCCACTGCCTCCTCCATACTTAGCCAATTTTTGGACTCGTTCTGAACTATTTTGAGCCTAAAGACTTTAGATCTTCGTCGTTTCTTCTTTTTCTTGCTCCTGGCTTCTTTGTGACACTGCTCCTCCTTCTCTGACCTTGTTATTCTATTTTTGAGCCCACTGTAACCTATTAAATAGATTTAAGACACAGATTCACTCGATAGAGCTATCTCTTCTCTTTCTTCTTGCATAGGGTCGTTTGGTCTTTCACAAGCCCCACCACTCCATTGTTGAGTCCTTTTGCGACCTGTTTGCAAGATTTAAATGTGTTTTCTTTGGTTCTTTCCGTACGAGGTCATGGCTGATCTAATACTTTTCGGAAGGGTGAAATATGGATAACAATAGCTATAAAGCATGCATTCTTTCCTAATAAGCCCAATAATAGATTAAATATATAAATAAAATTTTCTTTAATCCTATTATTAGTTCGACCCATGCATGTCCTTTGATCTCCACTTCACTTGCACTTTATCCAAAAATAGATGTTCCTTGATCACCAAGTCACCTTGATTTTCTCTTTGGTGTGATCCACACTCCAACTTGCCTTTTCTATTTTTTCCCATGTATGCATAATTGGCTAATCTATCTTCCGGGCACACACCACTTAAATCGAACCTTGTTTCACATCCCGCAATTATTATTTGTGTTATCAAAAAGATAAGTTGTTAAATAGTGAATGGTTTATGATGGAAGGGTAACAATCCTTGTTGCATACTTGAATATGCAGCTACACGTATGCATGTGTACCCTTAAAATGATATATTCACTTACCCTTAGTTGCATGTACAACAACACAATAATACTTGTTGTTATGTGTTCATAAAGGATTTGGAATTTACAACTTATTCTTGTCTTGTCTTGATGTTATATACTTTGTTGGGTGTGTTGTTTTAGTACATAATTTACTACTTGACTTTTGTATCGGTAATGAATATTGTTGTGCACTTTTCTTGATGAATGAGATCGAGGCAATTTGGTATGTGCATAGTTACTGTACATGTCATTGATAGTATTGGTTCAACAATGTTTGTAGTATATATTGAGATATTAATGAACTTATTGTAACTACAACTATGTATTGATTTAACATACTTGGTTGTATTTCTTAGTTGTGTTGATGTTATTCGCTTAAATGAGGTGTTATATTAGCATTCACAACATAAAAGTCTTTCGATCCAAATGTGATCGCATCGATACAACATTACAACTATTGTTGCTAAAAGGATGAATCCCTTAATAATTGGGGCAGGTAAGAATGACTTTGGTAAGGTTAAGTCATTATTTATCTATTTATAGCTCGATTGGTTCGTGAATGATGAACAACCAAGCCATAATATATATGATCCATGATTGCATTTGGTCTAAATGACACACTCCTAGTTCATATGACCTTTATGAAATTTTACTATGTGGATGGGTTAATACTATTGATGCTTAATTATCTATTCATGACTGACTTATTTATTTAGTGGACTGATTTATGGTTGTAACTATATTGGATCACTCTTTTTGCTTACTATACATAATGATTTCATAGTTGTGATAAATCATTTACATGGGTTTAAATTATATATTATGATGTTTCTAGAAAATAATGGTCACTATCCTTATGTTGTATTAATCATTTCATGGTTATGACAGAGAGATGATTGTTGTGAGACACGACAAGGTAAATAATCGATTAAGCCAATTTAAAAATGGATTTGATCTTCATTAAGGTATGAATCACCATGACTAATTAATTGGTTTTGGTATGAGATTATTTGTATAGGTAAAGTCAAACTTTGACTTTGGGAAATAAGTTGGCAATATTTATGGTCTAAAACCATGAATTAAAGGAAATAAAATGTATACTAATATGGTCTTATACCATAGGTCTTGGCATAGATTACAAGATATATGGAATAACCATATATAGTTATATTGGTTGTTAACCATATATATAGATTACAATATATGTGGAATAACCATTTATAGTTATATTGGTTGTTAATAACTTAGAGAGTTTAATTGGTTGGAATTAAAATCATCCGGGACCGCTCGATTACCAATGTCATCCACGGGAGGGAGGGATTATCATAACATATCATAGTCTAATCTAAATTCAAGTAAATGTATGTACTTGACTTCAGACTAGGGAAGCTTATCCAAGAAGTCAAATGCTATAAACGCATGTACTTGACTTCGGAATAGGGAATACTTGGTTTTATTTTTTTGTTTAGTTTATCCTTTTACATTTTTAGTTAGTTTTTTTGTGTGAGCTCCATTACATAGATCTGTGCATGGGGTTATTTTATGCGTTTGGTTGAGGGATTTTGAAGATTTTAATATCAGTTTGGCAAGTTTATAAACTTTATTTTTTAATATGGATTCTTTATTTTGGTATACACAAATTTGGGAAATAATCGAGGAAGTTTGAGGGATACTGCGTTTTGAGGGAAAATAAGCGATAGGAAATATCTATGCCCAAGTTATTGAATATATTCGATTTATAGCAAGCATTGATTACCTCTCTCATTCTAGTTTATTTTATTTGAATTAATTGGGTTCCTTCTAATGATCTTTGTTGTGGTTGTTTGTAAATTTTTGTTTGTAAATAAGTGGATAAAAATATTATGTTCAACCTCATATGTGTGCTATGTTCCCATATATCCTTAGTAATATTGTAGCTAAGTTTGGATTTGGTTTATATCAATGTGTGTTCTTGGACTCGAGTTTAGTTCTTGATAACCTGGATTTGAGCATTTGGGTTGCTTATTAACTAGAAATTATAACCCAATTCAGTGAAATAAAAATAATAATAAGGGATATGTTGTTGTGTATAAAGTCCACCCCGATGGCGTAAAATTTTCTTATATGAGTCCTTTGGTCTAATAGGTTTTAAACCAAGATGGTATTAAGGGTAGTTTTGAGATTGGTCACATCGACTCTTCATAACCCATATTTTTATTTTGGATTTAAAATCCTTGGTGAGGAACAAATAACAACAAGAAACTTGTTTAGTAGAAGTTCTATCATTACTTTTACCATTCGTTAGGTGTGTCTTGGAGGAGTGGGTTAGGTTTGATGAGATGATGTTTTGTCATAGTCCTACATACTAGTGGGGTTGATTTCATCTCTATTTGTCCTTTATGTTTTCAAGGATGGAATATTTGGCCAACACATTGATCATTCAAATGGAGTCAATAGGACTACAGTCTAATGGACTTCAAAAAGGAACTTAGCGAGTTATAAGATTTTTATGCATTTTTAGAATGATGAAGGTTTCAAGGCATGAATTTAGCATCATTGTTTGTCAAATAGAATAAATAAATTATTCAGGGTACAATTGTTACCTACAATAGAATAAGTGGGTAAGGGCTTAGTAAGATATTTTATTACTTGAATAATTTTTATTGCTTGATTTTTCAACATACTTATTAAATAAATTGAATACCCCATTTGGAGAGGAAAACGTTATGGATAGTTATTCTAAAGCAAAACAAATCAAAACATAAAATGCTGAATTTGTTTTTAGAAAGAACTGTTGGAAGTTTCTTTGAGGTACTTAATTTTTTTGTAAGTAGCTTGAGTCATGAAAAAGAATTATTTCCTTCTTAAGTTGTTATTAAAATCCTAAATAAGCTATTTAAAGGTAAAAATGATCTTGGGTGCAAATCTTACCTTTGAAAATAAATGGATTACAAATTAAAGATTATGGTGTATGACTGATTTAAGATCTCGGGGTTAAACCCATGGATTTGTGATTTAAAGTATTTAGATAATTTAAAATCATTATTTGTATAAACTTGTTATAATTAAAAGTTCATTTTATTATGAAGTATGTTTATGGATTACAAATTAAATTGATCTATTATCATCAACTAAATTAGTAGGTGCACAATTATTTCATGTGAACCAATTAGAAAAGAGATGTAACTCATGCCAATTCGGTTGGAACTGACCATGTACATTTTTGTACTGTAACATTTTCATGATGCAGGTTTGTTGAGTATTACAGAAGGGTAAAGAATGGATTTCATCATATCTAATTGACATTTTTTTATTTAGAAAAAAATTAATAATTTTTCTTATAAAATTTTAAAAGTGAAATCAATTACTTCGTGAGAGATAAATTCATTTAATGACCTATTTTATTGTCTTAATGTTTCAATATCATTATGTATTTTAAATGAGGTTTTAACCTCTATGATATACATAAATGACTGATTTTTTTCAGCATATACTACTTTTACAAAGTGTTTAAATGAAGAATTTTTGGCAAATCAATAATGTAATTAAAGAATTATCTTCAATAAACTATTGTGTAAATGTATTGATGTTTATGGAAATAAATGGCTATTGAATCAAACCATTATGATGTGTTTAAGAGATGTATCGGTATAGCTGTTTAAATAATAAAAACATTTATTAACATTGCTTGACAAAATATAGCATAACTATTTAAGAAATGAGTGTGACTTGATTAATATTTAAACAAAATAAATATTAGGGAAATGCAATTTTTATCTAACAATGATGGGTATGTTATCTAGTTATTTAAGGGTACTTCATATAATCAAATAATGTACATATAATTTACAAATATGTTACTTGGGAAAAATAATTTGTTAACCTCATGACCTCAATTATCCTAAGGTTGATTAAGGATAATTGGGTTAAGAAAAAATAACAAAAACAACTATGAATGCAAGAACATAAAAATTTGAACTTATGAATAATAACAAGTGAGTTAGTGTTGTGAGAAACATAAGATATAACTCATGATATTGATAAATAAGAAGTTATAAGTAGATTATATGAAAAATTTATGAAACCCTAATTGTCATCCTTTAATGGAAGCACCATACACGTAAAAGACTAAGGTATACATGATGATAAGCAAAATGCTATAAACATGCTTATATGATGTAATCAAATCAAAATAGTTTGTTGTTAACTAACAACAATGACATATAATTTCATGATTAAGTATCAACGTAGTTCGATCAAACTATGTTGATACGGAACGCAGTACAAAGGTACCTTGTGATCACGTGAGATAGGTAAATATTTATATATCTATCCTAAGTTAACTAAGTGGCATTAATTAAGTTTAATTATTACTACAAAATGTTGTCAAGGCTTAAACTCAAGTAAACTAATCTCTAAACCACAAACTGATAAAGTGGGCAACCACATGGAAGAAGGTACATACTCAATAAATGTCTCAAGGATATTTTGTACCTCTAACATTGTTTGGATTATTTTGAATTAAGTTTACCTATCCTTAGGAAAAAGGTTCACATTATTGTTTATGATAAGACTAAATGGTTAACAGTAAACTTAATAACTTAAGAATGGAAATAACCTTGATACTATGAATGAGATGATTGTGTGGTGAATGGAGGGAAAAGTTTCATGTGGCTTATGTGCAATCATGAAACCGGGCTAGCTAGTGTGATGCCCTAAACTATAACTATGGTACTGCAAATGATTGATTGCATTGTCTAGTCACCATTTCTTCTGTATTATTCCCATGAGGCTACACTAAGAAGATACACATTCTCTATACCTTAAAAATCTATAAAAAAATGATATACTGGGTATATTGTCTCATAATGAGTGTTTGATGGGATCAAGTGGGATTTGAACCCTTATAGTCGCACATGGTTATCATACCTTATTTGGTTCGATTATAAACATTAATTAAAGCTAGAATAATTCATTGGTGCCTATAAATGATGTTCTTCATTATAGAAAAAGAGAACTTAAGTGATTTAATAAAATTTTAATGTTAGGATTGAACTACTATGTAGTAAATTCATTAAAGGAATTAACTATAATTAATGAGTTAACAAAAAAATTCCCTAACTCTAATGAAGTAAAAAGTGGTGTTACACCTTGCACATGTTCATGTGCCCTACTTGTGTGCCTCACTATTGTGCATGCTCTTCCGATAATTAGTCAATTTTTTCAACCCAACATTACCCCACACTAATTACATTGCCACCCTTATGGGGTTTCTCAAATTATCCCTCCAAAGAATAAATAATTTCCATAATAGACTAAAAGAATGAATTAAATGGAATATTGCATAGTGTACCTTATGTTTCCACTACTTGCAGGAGTTCAAGGTACTCCTTATTTATTGTAGTCTCCAACTCATTACACTCTCCCAACCCTTTCTTCACTTTATCAGGGATGTCACCAAATATTTTTTCCATTTCATCTAGATTCGTGTCCTAACCCTTATGCTTAAGTTCCCTTATTACACCAGTAATTCCTAATACCATTCCCTCCATAAAATCCATCTTTCATGTAACAAACACCCCTAGATCATTTATTCTATCCTCATGAGGCTCATCTGGTTTCCTTAAGCACATCGTGCTTCTTTACAACTTCAACTAACTTAGCCTCTCTATCGAGTTCCTCATTTTTCTTTTTTCTCGCACTTAATTCCTCCTATATTATCCTCTCCTTAAGGATTTATTCATGGTCATCGCAGATTACCTAGCACCTAACCTACCTTCCTTAACTCATCCTTAAAATTTTGTAACAAGGCATCATATAATGTAATCCAATGCTTTATAATCTTTTTATTCTTATCCTTCTCGGCATTAATCTCCTCCTCGCTCGGTGCCTACACACTTGTTTCTTCCTTCAATAGTAAATTCACTAAACACTACTAGTAATGTAACATGGAGGGAAATTTCCAAGTAACATTGTCATCTTAGTGTGGGGAGCTACCAATATTTCTTCTCTTATCTATTCTACCATGTCCAAGTATAACCCTTGCCTTCCACTTCACTCTATCCCTCTCCTCTATTAAGCATTCGATATCTCCTTCTTTATTCTTTTTATCCTCTAACAAGGTTCTAAGGGCAGACCCATCATCCAAATTTCTCTTCGACACCTTTTCTATTACATTTTTTAAGGCATTACCAACTTGTTCATCTCAGTAAACTCTATGGGCTTCAATGTGATGTGTGTCACTTGGGGTGACATCTTCATCAGAATCTTTACATGCATCCTCATTGATGTCAAACTTAGTTTCATCCATATGTGTGTGCATCGTCCATCTTATCATCTTCCTTGTGCAAATATTAGCTTCATTTAGGTATATTATCTCCCATCCATATAGTTGGTCATTAGAGAGAGTGCTTTGAAACCTTGTGCGGATGATCTTAGAAGGATCACCGACATATCCAAACTTTGGTTTCACCACAAATTCTTCTTCCTTATTCCTCCCATAATTCTTTCCCCTATTGATACATGTCTTTGCGCCTAGAATTATACCTTCACCCGATGAACCCCCATGTTAACTTTTCGGTTCCTTAGCACTCTTCTCCTTTTCTTCAAGCACCTCCAGTAGCGATTTCCTATTCGTAATCACTTGGCACTTCGCACCATGATGGGTTTCTTCTTCTCTTTGATCCTCCTCTCTTTCCACATAAATATTGGGTGAGGGTCTGTGTTACATGCCTCACTCTCTTTATTTGTTACAATCTTACACCTTATCTTTATTTTCTTCTATGGGCTCGACTTAACACGGGATGTCTTGGGTGACCTACTAAGTGGCTCTATGCCACCGCTTTGAGCTTTTTTCTTCTTAGCTTTCTCCTACTGCACCGTATTTTCCCTTTCCTTTCTCTATTTCCTCGGTTGTAGGATCAATACTAAATTCTTCATCCTCCCTTTGGATAATATATTAATGTGACATCTTACTTCCTGCTGTTGGTTTCCTTCTTGTACCATGATATAGTGCACCAACTTCCTCCATCTCCTCCTCCTCATCCTTAATCTCTTTTTCTTCTATTCTGGGAGGAGTAGGATCATGCTCTTTCCTTTTATTGATCGTATTCTTCCCCTTTGGTGGCTCTGGGAACTTGAACTCATTTTAAATATAATTCCCATTAAACAATATGATTAAGGTTGATGTATACCTTAAACTTTTCCAATTAACAAAATCATATAATTAATGATGATATCATTTGATATCGATTCTCAATATAGGCATACTTGCATGGATAAACATAAGTATTACGAAGTGTATGGTAATAATAATCAACTTTATCCACATCAAATATAAGTCTCCATGTGTCTTAGAATATGTTCAATGAAGACTGAAAATAGTGCACTAGAAATGCATATGGGATCTTACACCAAGGGCTCCACTTACTAATATTCATTTGGAACCCGGAGCAGCATAGTGTTCTTTACACCGTAAACTCTACCTCAACATAAATCATCAGAGGAAAGTATTTTAATATGCACCACTCATGTATTTTAAATGAGGTTTTAACCTCTATGATATAAATAAATGACAATTATTTTTTAGCATATATTACTTTTACAAAGTGTTTAAACGACAAATTTTCAAGTAGATCAATAATGTAATTAAATAAATATCTTCAATAAAATCTTGTGTAAATTTATTTATGTTTATGGAAAGTAATGGCTATTGAATTAAACAATTATGATGTGTTTAAGCGATGTACCCGATAAAGATCGTAGTTTAAATAAGTAAAACATTTATTAGTATTGTTGGACAAAAGATAGCATAAATATTGAAGAAACAACATTGTGACTTGATCAATATTCAAACAAAATAAATATTATGGAAATGCAATATGTTATCTAATAATTATGAGTATGTCATCTAGTTATTTAAGGGTAATTCATATACTCAAAATAATGTACATCTAATTTACAAATATGTTACTCAATAATAATACTGTTAACCTCATGACCCCATCTATCCTAAGGTTGATTAAGGATAATTGGGTAAAGAAAATAATGAAAATAACAATGAATGAAAGAAAATAAGAATTTTTACTTAAGAATAATAACAAGTGAGTTAATTATTGTTGTGAGAAACATAATATATAACTGATGATATTGATAACTAAGAAATTATAAGTAGATTATATGAAGAATTGATAAAAACCTAATTGTCATCCTTTAATAGAAACAACATACACTTAAAATATTCAGGTATACATGACAATAATCAAAATGATATAAACATGTTTATATGATGTAATCAAATCAAAATAGTTTGTTATTAAATAACGGTGACATATAATTTCGTGATTAAGTATCAATGTAGTTTGATCAAAATACATTGATACGGAACAAAGTATGAAGGTACCTTGTGATCACATGAGATAGGTACATATGTATATATTTGTCCTAAGTTAACTAAGTGACATTAACAAAGTTTAATTATAACTAAAAAAATTCAAGGCTTGAACTTGACTAAACCAATCTCTAAACCACAAACCGATAAAGTTGGTGACCACATGGAAGAAGGTACATAATCAATAAATGCCTCGAGGATATCATTGTATAACTATAATGTATTTTTGATTGTTGTGAATTAAGTTTACTTATCCTTAGGAAGAAGGTTCACATTGTTGTCTATGATTAAACTAAATGGTTAATTGTAAAATTAATAACTTAAGATTGGAAAGAATCCTGATACTATGAATGAGATGATTGTGTAATGAATGGAGGGATAAGTTTCATGTGGCTTGTGTGTAATCATAAAACTAGGATAGCTAGCACGATACCCTAAACTATGACTATGCTAGTGTAAATGACTTATTACAATGTCCAATCACTATTTCTATTGGGTTATTCTTGGAAGGCTACACTAAGAAGATACACATTCTCTGTAACTTAAAAATGTTTTAAAAAATTATATATTGTGTATATAGGCTCGTAATGAGTGTTTGAGGGGATCGAATAGGATCTTAACCCTTATAGTCGCACATGGTTATGATAGCTTGTTTGGTCAGATTATAAACATTAATTAAAGATAGAATAATTCAGTGGTGGATGTAAATGATGTTCTTCATTATAGAAAAACATAACTTAAAGTATTTACAAAAATTTAAATGTTGGGATTGAAATAATATGTGTTAAATTAATTAAAGGAATTAATTCTAATTAATGAGTTGAAAAAAAAATTCCTAATTTTGATGAAGCAAAAAGTGGTGTTACACCTTACACACGTTCACGCGCCCTACTTGTGTGCCTCACTATTCCGCATGATTTTATGATACTTAGTCAATTTTGTCAACCCAACATTACCACACACTAATTACATTACCAACCTCAGTAATAGGGTTGCACAACTTATCCCTCCAAAGAATAAATAATGTCCATACTATATTGAAAGAATGAATTAAATGGAATATTGCCCAACATTCCTTACTTTTCCACCGCCATGAAGTTTAGGGTACTCCTTATTTATTGTAGTCTCCAACTCATTCCACTCTCCTAACTCTTTCTTCACTTTATCAGGGATGTCACCATATGTTTTTTCCATTTCATGTAGATTCATTTCCTAAACCTTATGCTTCATCTCCTTGTTACACGAGTAATACCGATACCATTCCCTCCATAAAATCTATCTTTCATGAAACCAACACCCCTAGGT
The DNA here is from genome assembly GCA_018340775.1 of Taxus wallichiana var. yunnanensis. NCBI lineage: Eukaryota > Viridiplantae > Streptophyta > Pinopsida > Cupressales > Taxaceae > Taxus > Taxus wallichiana. The sequence goes on from CM031234.1 coordinate 41,514,864, forward strand.
CATTTATTCGATCCTCATGAGGCTCCCCCTAGTTGCCTTAATCACATCACAATTCTTTCGCACTACGCTTAACTTCTCCTCTTTGTCAATTTCCTCATCCTTCTTTTCCACCTACACTTAATTCCCCTCCTAGATTGTCCTCTTCTTAAGGATTTGTTCAGATCCTCACAGCTACTTACCTAGCACCTAACCTTCCTTCCTTAACTCACCCTTAAAAGTTTGTAATAAGGCAACATATACTGTAATCTAGTTCTCTATAATATTTTTATTCTTATCCTTCTCAAATAGCTTATCTCCAACTTGCTTGCTCTGCATATTTGTTTCCTCCTTCAATAGTAAATGCACTAAGCATTAATATTAATGTAACACGAGAGAAATGTGACATTAGCCTTTTCTTTAAACTATGGGCATGCTTGTAAGATCTCTTCTCCTATCTTTTCTACAATTTCTAATAAAACCCTCTCCTTCCACTTCACTTTATCCCTCTCCTCTATTAAGTGTTTGATATCTCTTTCTTTATTCTTTTTATCCTCCAACAATGTTCTAAGGGTGGCCCCCTTATCAAAATTTCTCCTTGACACCTCTATATTTTTTAAGGCATTACCGGCTTGTTCATCTATAAATTATATGTCCTTCAATGTGATGTGGGTCACTCGGGGTGACTTCTTCATCGTGTGTTTTATAGATGCATCCTCATTGATGTCAAACTTAGGTTCATCCATATGTGTGTGCATCATCCAACTCATCATCTTCCATGTGCACATATTAGCTCCTTTTGGGTCTATTATCTCCCACACATATAGTTAGTCATTAGAGAGGGTACTTTGAAACATCGTGTGGATGATCTTAGAAGGTTTATTGACATATCCCAAGTTTTATGTCACCACAACTTCTTCTTACTTGTTCCTCCTAGACTTCTTGCCCCCGGCAATACATGTCTTTGCATCGAATTATACCTTCACCGATGTACCCCATGTTCACCTGATAATTCCTCAACACTCTTCTCCTTTTCTTCATCACCTCTAGTAGATTTTTCCTCTTTGCAATCACTTAAAACATCTACATCATGATGGGTTTTGTCTTATATTTTATCCTCTTCTCTTTCCACATAAATCTTTGGGTGAGGGTCCTGTTTTGCACGCCTCACTCTCTTTATTTGTTACAAACTTGTGCCTTCTATTTGTTTTCTTCTATGAGATGGCCTAGTAGGGGATTTCTTAAGTGACCTATTAAGTGGCTCGGTACCACTACTATGATCCTTGGTTCCTCTTATATTTCTCCTACCACCCTACTATACCACGTCATATTTTCCCTTTTCTTTCTCTATTTCCTTAGTGCAGGATGAATCCTCACTTATTCATTCTACCTTGGGGGACTATCTTCATGTAGCCTCTTACTTCCCATAATCAGTTTCCTTATTACACCATTATCTAGTGCACTAACATCCTCCATCTCCTCCTCCTCATTCTTAAGGTCTTCTTCTTTTGTTCTGGGAGGATTAGGATCACGGTCTTGCCTTTTTCCGACTGTATGACTCCCCTTTGGTGGCTCTGGGAGCTTGAACTCATTTTTAACATACTTTGCATTAACCAATAGGCTTAAGGTTTATGTATACCTTAGCCACACCCACTTTTCCAATTTCCAAATTCATATAATTAATGATGATATCATTTGATATCAGATTCTCAAAATATGAATACTTACCTGGATAAACATAAGTCTTACGGAGAGTATGGTAATCATAATCAAATTTATCTCGCATCAAATGTGATTCTCCACATGTCTAAGAATATTTTCACTAAAGCATGAAATTAGTGCGTTGTAAATGCATATGGGAGTGTACACCAAGGTCTCCACTTACCAATCTTCATTTGGAACCTACCAATGCAATAGTGTTGGTACACCGCAAACTCTACCTCCCCATCAACCATTGTAGGAAAGTATTTTAATATGTGTAAATTATGATTAAATGCCTTGCACATTTAACTATACCACATTGTTAGTGATCAAAATATTTAAGAGGGGGATGAATCTATGTATATTAACACTTTCTCACTTTAATTCCATTTTTAAAATTCTTTAGTAATGTGTAGATATGAAAAATAAGTATCTAATCAAACATATGACATGCACAATAACACTAAACACATAGATTTACCACGGAAACCATTTGGTGAAAACCCCACCAAAACCGTTGCTTATATTACAAAAATAAAGGATTTTTAAGAATATTACACATCCTACAACATTTACAGTTGAGCACCAACTCAACCTATGAAGCACCCACTCCACAACTTTTAGCAAGTACCCACTTGCAAGGAGCACCAACCCCTAATTTAATCAGCTACAACTGGTATTTTATAGGAACCAACCCACAAGGAGGCCACAACCCCCTTATAATACTAAGCTACAACTTAGACTTAATTTACATATACATTTTGATCATCTAGTTACAACAATTACTTTTACAATAGATTATGATCACATTTCTGTATTTATTTGTGTTCTCCTTTTCACTCTCTTCTACTCATCTGATTTGATCCCTCTCTTCAATCAATGTTCCTCCATGATTCTCTTCTCATCTAATGAAAATTTTCTTCATCGGTCTACTCTCCTCTTTCCTCTCTCTTTTCTTCTATAGCTCTTACTCGCTTGATTACATCATATTTTCTCTTTTATAGCTCTTACTTAGCTTGAACACTTATTTTCTTACTTGATCAAGATTCATAATAGCTCCAAGTTCGAATTATAGTCACAATCAACCCATTCCTTCACTTCAATTTGCATGTCATGCACCTTCCTACTCTTTCACCCGAGAATCCAGCCCATTAAATGAATGTAACTAACACCAAATTTTGTTCCTTCAATGTTCACTTGATTACACCATTTTTCATGCATTTCTAGAAGCTATTTATTAGTCATCTCCCAAAATATATTTTCCTTCCTTTTACAATTTTCAACGTGACAGAGATGAGTGAGCCATTTCCTTATTCAATATTTTCATTTTCCTTGAAAATCAAGATCACATAGAGAATGATGAGGATCATCAATCCTCATCATTAATAATGTCAATCGGGTTGGTTTCCAAAGGTTGTATGCATTAATGTAGAAGAAAATCTTGGAAAGTAACTCCTTTAAACACAAACCAAACTTGTATAAAATAAGCCACACTTGCGGAAATTGAAAGGCACACTTGCAGAAGTAAAGTTTACATGAAATAAACACACTTGCATGAATTAAAAATCACACTTGCATAAATGAAATTTTTATGAAAGAAACACACTTGCATGAATTAAAAGGCACACTTGCATAAATGAAATTGCTGAATTAAAAATAAACACAATTGAATGAAACCCCTGTAGGTTTACAACATAATGAATTAAAGACAAATGAATAAACATAAACATAAATACACATATCCATCTTCCTTAGAATTAGTGGCCAGTTCATTCCTTGGAAGAGTATTTAAATCATACTTTTGAGATCTTAAAACTACAAAATATTTGAGAGGAAAGAATAAATCTTTATTTCTTTGGAGAAAAGCATTACATATCTAAGTGTGGAAGGTTACATTTATAATTCATGCATCTAACCAACTCCTTGTTTTAGTAAATACAATCTGACCTTATCTTTATTTCAATCCTAATAACTAAGATCTCCATCTCCACAAAATATGGAGAGAGATAAATTGTTGAAGTCAAATCTTATCTCACTTATTTTAGGAAGATTTTCTCCCAAATCTTCTCCTCGCTTTTCGGTAACAAGAATCATAATGATTGTATTCCTCTAAACTATTGGAAGAAGGATTTTCCTAAAAATATGATTTTGACCAAATAAATTTATCATATTTTCCATTTGACTTTGTTGTTTTTTATTGTGGAACTTTTGACGCTTGTCAAATACGCTTTTTCCTCGGACTACAGTTCACTAAAAGTTAGATTTATATTTATTGGTAAAACTTGTAGAAAATATGAATGAGGTTTTGTTAAACACATTTCTATGAACAAAAACCTCTCTCATATTTTCCATTTGACTTTTTTATTTCTATTTATGGAACTTTTAGTACTCATCTGATATACTTTTCCTTGGACTGCAGCTTACTAAAAGTTAGATATCTATTCATTGGTAAAAAATGTAACAAATATGAATGAGGTTTTTGTTAAACACATTTCTATGAACAAAAACCTCTCTCATATTTTCCATTTTACTTTTCTATTTCTGTTTATGGAACTTTTAGTGCTTGTTTGATACATTTTTCCTCGAACTACAACTCACTAAAAGTTATATCTCTCTTTATTGGTAAAACCTGTAGCAAATTTGAATGAGTTTTTTGTTAAACACATTGCTATTAAAAAAAACTCTCTCATATTTCTCATTGGAATCTATGAGTTTTCACAATTCCTTAAAAACTGTCATTCCATTTATGCAAGTTCCGGAACTAAAGTTGTCATTCATTTTATGCAAGTTCCGGAACTAAATCTGATTTTTCCATGAATTGAAAGTTCCAAAACTAACTGTCATTCAATTGATACAAGTTCTGGAACTAAATCTGTGAGTTTCGGAACTAAACCTGCAAGTTCTGGAACTAACTCTGTGAGTTCCAGAACTAACTCTACGAGTTCCGCAACTAACTTAAAACAACTATAACTTTTGCATGCGACCTCAGATTGAGATGATTATTTTTTTGAACTTGCATAATTTTTTGAGAGGAATATAAATATGAAATCAGATCTGATTTTAAATGTACTATTCATGATCAATTCCACTTTTCCCAATACTAGCATTATCTTTCCTTTATGGCCTGCATACACAAGACTTTGCATCTTTTCCCAAATAATCAATAGGATTAGTCAACAAAATAGATAACAAAAGATTTATAAAGAATGAACAAGATATATATCATATATTCTATCTTAAGAAAACTATAAGTTCCTAGATTACATTTAAATCCACTTTCAAAGGTAACTCGAGAAGGACAAAATAATGGTAATTTATGGCCAATTTATGGCCTCATCATTGCCCCACACTTAATCTTATGCATGTCCTCATGCATTACATTATTATCTCATCTTCTTAGATTATTCTCCGTATTGAGGACACATTCTTGTGGATCTCTCCTTCACTGCTTTTGATTTTTTTATTTTACAACAGGTTCTTGTGTGGATCTCCTTCGTTGCTTTTGATATTTTTTCTTTTACAACAAGTTCTTGTGTGGATCTCCTTCTACTGCTTTTGATTTCTTTTCTTTTACAATAGGTTCTTGTGTGGATATCCTTGTTACTTTTTATATTCTTTCTTTTACAACAGGTTCTTGTGTGGATCTCCTTCTACTGCTTTTGATTTCTTTCTTTTACAACAAGTTCTTGTGTGGATCTCCTTCTGTTGTTTTTGATATTCTTTCTTTTACAACAGGTTCTTGTGTGGATCTCCTTCTGCTGCTTTTGATCTCTTTTATTTTATAGCAGGTTCTTGTGTGGATCTCTTTCTGCTTGCTTTTGATCTTTTTTATTTTACAACAGTTCTTGTGTGGATCTTCTTCTACTACTTTTGATCTCTTTTATTTTACAGCAGGTTCTTGTGTGGATCTCCTTCTGTTGTGTCTCATATTTAAAATCAAAATGCATAGCTCATGCTTCTCCTTCTCTCCCACACCTAAACTCATGCATGTTGTTTATTTATGGCTGCCCATAAATTAGACTCAAAAAGTTTGATTACAAAGAGGTGCACATATTTTTCATATAAGTAGAAGGGATATAAATTTTATCTTGCCTTCCTTGGAAATCTTTAAAATTGGATCTAGCTGTAATAAAAAACTTACAAGAAAGCTTAAAATAAAATAGTAGAACAAAATAACTTGATCATACCTCTAGTTTTCTTTTTCATCCTATTGTTAACATGGTCAAATAGTGTCAAGAAGAAAGCCACTAGGTAACAGTTGATTTCCTTTGAAGAAGAGCTGCCTCCTTTTGCCTTTGATTGGCCAGCAAGCTAGTTTTCCAATCAATTTTTTTTTTTTTCCTTTGACTGGCCAACAAGTTGGTTTTCCAATCAAAGTTTTTTTACCTTTGATTGGCCAGCAAGCTAGTTTTCCAATTAAAGCTTTTTGATTTTTTTCCTTTTTTTCTATTTTTTTCTTTTTTTTTTCCTTTTTTTTTTTTTTATTTTTTTGATAAAATGATAGCATGAGAAGAATTCGAAAAAAATTTGATCCATCATCAGACAATATTCATCAAAGTACAACTTGTGTAAAATAGTAAGCAATGTCTGAGATCTCATAAAAACCTTTTTGCATACTTGGTAACTCCAAGAAGATTCCAAAAATTTTGTAGACAATTTTTAGGTCTTCAAAGTCTATCTTGAATTATGCAATATCAGAAACACCATAGCAATCTTCAAATCCTGGACTAGTGATCTCAGGAGATGAAGAATTGTTAAAAGAGAAAGTGAAGGTATCCGTGGGTCCATCAAAATCTACATGCTCCTTGGTTGATACTGTTGGTGCTCCAAAATTTGCATGCTAATATCAAGAAAAAATCTAGAAATTCCTATAGATCTAATCCTCGGATGTTAGTACACAAAACTTTCTTACCTTGATATTCACAATAATTGCTTCTTGATGTTATACAAGCGTATACAAAAAAGAAGAAATTGAAAGACAAAAAAACAAACTTTTCTAATGGATCTGGTTTGTGGATTGAATTTTACTATGGGATGAATCACTGATTTGGATGGGTGGATTTTTGAGTGGGTTTTTATTTTGGGTCTAATGAAATCCCTGAATATGGATGAAGTTAATTAGAAATTCTACCAATTCATTATTACAAACTGGATAAGCCAATTTTTTACTAAGGTTATGTGTAATAAGATCACTGAGTTGTTAGTTGATACAAGGGGAAATGGTGGTGGTTATCAAAAATGGCATATGATATTTCATCAACTGGATCTACTTCCAAATTCAATATCATATTATACCATTTCCAGATCTGAATTATTTGTTCATACCATTATACCTCTTGATCAAACATCACAGTCATTTTTCTTATACACAGAGTTAGTTTGTGGGGATATATTTACAATCTAATATTCCTAATTGCAGAAATGAAATTTTAATCTACTTGCAGGAAATAAAAGTCTAAAGAAACTACTTACCAAATCCTTCTGTCACATAATTGCTAAAAGGTATTCTCTCTGTCACTAGAGTATTCTTTCGAGAGAACTCTAAATCTCCTAATAACACCATGTCCCCTGCAAAGATGCCAAAATGATGAGGGTCGTCAATCCTCACCATTAATAATTTCAATCTAGGTTGGTGTCCAAAGGTTGTATGCATTAAGAGAAGAAAATATTGGAAATTAACTCCTTTAAACACAAACCAAACTTGCATAAAATAAATCACACTTGCAGAAATAAAGTTTACATGAAAGAAACACACTTGCATGAATTAAAAGGCACACTTGCATAAATGAAATTTTCATGAAAGAAACACACTTGCATGAATTAAAAGGCACACTTGCATAAATTAAATTTTTGAATTAAAAATAAACACAATTGAATGAAACACCTGCAGGTTTACAACAGACTAAATTTTCACAATACAAAGATAAAAACAATACAACAGAATGAATTAAAGACAAATGAATAAACATAAACATAAATACATATATCCATATTCCTTGGAATGAGTGGCAATCTCATTCCTTGGAAGAGGATTTAAATCATACTTCTGAGATCTTAAAACTACAGAATATTTAAGAGGAAAGAATAGATCTTTATTTCTTTGGAGAAAAGTATTACATATGTAAATGTGGAAGGTTGCATTTATAATTCATGCATCCAACCTACTCCTTGTTTTAAGAAATACAATCTGATCTTATCTTTATTTCAATCATAACAACTAAGGTCTCCATCTCCACAAAATATGGAGAGAGATATATTATTGAAGTCAAATCTTATCTCACTTATTTTAGGAAGATTTACTACCAAATATTCTCCTTGCTTTTCGGTAACAAGAATCATAATGATTTTATTGCTCTAAATTATTGGAAGAAGGATTTTCCTTAAAATATGATTTTTACCAAATATATTTCTCAAATTTTCCATTTGACTTTGTTGTTTTTATTGTGGAACTTTTGACGCTTGTCAAATATGCTTTTTCCTAAGACTATAGTTTAGTAAAAGTTAGATTTCTCTTGATTGGTAAAACCTATAGAAAATATGAATGATTTTTTTGTTAAACACATTTCTATGAACAAAAACCTCTCTCAAATTTTCCATTTGACTTTTCTATTTCTGTTTATGGAACTTTTAGTGCTCATCTGATATACTTTTCCTCAGACTGTACCTTACTAAATGTTGGATCTCTATTCATTGGTAAAACTTGTAACAAATATGAATGAAATTTTTTTAAAAACATTTCTATGGAAAAAAACCTCTCTCAAATTTTCCATTTGACATTTCTTTTTCTGTTTATGGAACTTTTAGTGCTCGTCTGATACACTTTTCCTCAAACTGCATCTCACTAAAAGTTAAATATCTCTTCATTGGTAAAACCTGTAGCAAATATGAATGAGTTTTTTGTTAAAAAAAATTCTATGAACAAAAACCTCTCTCATATTTCTCATTGTAATATCTGAGTTTTCACAATCCCTCAAAAATTGTCATTTTGTTGATGCAAGTTCCAAAACTAAAGTTGTCATTCATTTTATGCAAGTTCCGAACTAAATCTGCAAGTTCGGAACTAAATATGATTTGTCCACAAATTTAAAGTTTTAGAACTAACTGTCATTTAATTGATACAAGTTCGGAACTAAATCTATGAGTTTCGAACTAAACCTGCAAGTTCTAGAACTAACTCTGTGAGTTCGGAACTAACTCTACGAGTTCCGTAGCTAACTTAAAACAACTATAACTTTTGCATGCGACCTTAGATTGAGATGATTATTTTTTTGAACTTGCATAATTTTTTGAGAGGAATCTGAATATGAAATCAGATCTGATTTTAAATGTACTATTCATGATCAATTCCACTTTTCCCAATACTAGCATTATCTTTCCTTTATGGCCTGCATACACAAGAATTTGCATCTTTTCCCAAATAATCAATAGGATTAGTCAAAAAAATAGATAAAAAATATTTATAAAGAATGAACAAGATATATATCCTATATTCTATCTTAATAAAATTATAAGTTCCTAGATTACATTTAAATCCACTTTCAAAGGTAACTTGGAAGGACAAAATAATGGTAATTTATGGCCAATTTATGGCCTCATCATTGCCCTACACTTAATCTTATGCATGTCCTCATGCATTACATTATTATCTTCTCTTCTTAGATTCTTCTCCATATTAAGGACACATTCTTGTGGATCTCCTTCTGCTACTTTTGATTTCTTTATTTTACAACGGGTTCTTGTAAGAATGATAAAGGAAAACTATATTATGGTAAGGTAGATACAACATGTTCTTACCTCAAGAAGCTCTCGCTAGGCTTATGCTTCTTATCTATCCTTTACGGACGTGTCTACGGAAATTCTCCCCTTGCGCTGATCTATACTTTGATAAATTTTAGCTAGTGCACTAGCTCCCCCTTACTTTAGCACTAATTAGGAGTTGATAATACATGAGAATGCTCCCTTTCCATTTTTGCACACCTTTTATTTGTTGGCAAGATCAAGAATGACTCCCAATTTATTCCTTAAGTTCTCAAATTTGCTTTTGGTAGTGGCTTGGTCATTATATATGTAATTTCCTCTTAAGTGCTCACATATTCCAGAATTATTTTTCTTTCATTCACTTGTTCCCTCAAAAAATGATATCCTATAGGTATATGCTTGGTCTTTGAGTGTAACATGGGGTTTTTAGAGACACTTATTTCACTTGTACTATCACACAATAGAGGAATTAGATTTTGATATTTTACCTTATAATCCTCCAATGTCTAATTTATCCACAAAACATGAGTGCAACACATCACATGAAGCTATATATTCTAATTCAAATGTTGAGAGAGCCATTGATGATTATTTCTTCCTCATCCAAGATACTAAGGAATTTCTAGCAAAGAATTCTCCGCCGCTTGTACTCTTCATGTCATCAATACTTTCTACCCAATAAACATATGTATATTCCTTGATGTTGAAATCACTACTTTTTGGGTACCAAAGTCCATATTATAGTGTTCTCATAAGATATCTCAGATCCTCTTGATCACCTTGAAGTGTGTTTCCTTAGATCTTCTTGAAATATTCTAACCAATCCTAATACCTGCATGATATCTGGTCTTGATGTTGTGGAGTAAAGTAGAATACCTATCATGGATTTGTATAATGTTTTGTCTATTTTTGGTGAGTCATCATCTCTACTTATCTTGCGCCCTACTTCCATTGGTGTCCCACTAGGTTTTTAGTATTCCATCCTAAACTTCTTCAGCATCTCTTTGATGTATTTGGTTTGTGATATGAATACACCATTATCGGATTGATTGATTTGTAGTCCTAGGAAGAATGAAAATCTCCCAACAAAGACATCTCAAACTCTTCTTTTATTAGGTCTACAAACTCATATGTCATCTTATCATGATCTCCTCTGAATATTATATCATCTACATAGACTATGACAATTAGTGTGTGTTCTCCTTCTTCCTTGATATAGATATTGTTGTCCACAACACCTTGTTAGGAATTAATAATATCTAATGCGGAATAATTCCTCAAAATTACAATAATAAGACGTATGAATAGAATTACAGATTTGAAATATACACAACATGAAGACAATATTTAACGTGGTTCACCCAATGTGGGCTACATCCACCAAGAACACTTGCTCATATTTTATTACAAGCCAACAGTCTTCACAATTACAATAATCAGATCTTGTTTGGAGCTACGTTCAACAAACCCTCCCAAATTCGCACTTGAATTCACACACACTATTCACCTTCACAAAACACACTCATATAAATCCTATTATATGTCCATCTATTTATAAGTACATCAATAGGTAGCTGAAGAGGTGGTTTTACAAAACAATGGGTACCGAAAAAAACATGGGCCCAAAAACAACCCATAACGGTTACCCATTACCCATGGGTTAGTAAACCACCCATGAAAATTTGCTTTGGGGCTTCACCCACGAACCCCCTTGACCCACTCACTGGCGAGTGGGACCACCGTAAAAATATTCAAGTGTAACACATGGAAGGTGTACCAAACTCTAACATGAAAATAGGCTCCACAAACATAACAATCTCCCACTTGGAGACTAATTTCCACTGAGCAAGCTTCTCAACCCTTCACTATCATCCACAAAGGCCAACCAAAGCTAAACATAGCTTTATTTTATCCCTTGTGACCACTTTGGTCATCATGTGTGCAGGATTCGACTAGTATGAATCTTCTCCAACTTTAACTTATCTTCCTCTAGTTATCCCGATGAAGTGATAGCTGAACCGTATATGCTTCATCCTGGAGTGGAAAGCAAATTTCTTAACTAGGTGTATAGCACTTTCACTATCACTATGCAAATTACATTCCTCCCGCTTATGCCCTAACTCCTCAAGTAATTATCATAACCAAATCATCTCTTTCTTGCCTCTATAGAAGCAACATACTCAACCTCTGTGGTTGACAAAGCCACTAGCTTCGTAGTCTTGAAATCCACCACCGATGTCCCACCTATAGTGTAAATATAACTCTGTCATGCTCCTCCTCATCTGTCAACATTTCTAGCCATGTATAAATCTACATAACCACGTAAAGTGGTGTCTCGATCCTATATAGCACAAACTGTCCCATGGTCCTCTCAAATACCAAAGGATCCATTTTATTACTTCCTAATGCTCTTTACCCGGATCACTCATAAATCTACTCACGCCTCCCACCGCATGGGAAATATTAGGCCTAGTGTACACCATAGCATACATCAAACTGCCAACTGTTGATGAGTAAGGTACCTTGGACATCTGGTTTCTTTCCTACTTTGTCTTGGGACACTGCTCCTTTGATAACTTAAAATGGCCTGCCAAAGGAGTCCCAACTGATTTAACATCCTACATGTTAAACCTATCCAATACCTTCTTAATGTACTCTTCTTGAGATAAAGTCAGCTTCCATTCCTTCCTATCCTGAGTTATCCTCATACTAAGGATTTGTCTGGCTACCCCAAAATCCTTCATATCAAAGGATTCACTTAGTTGTTTCTTGAGTACTTTTATTTCCTACATGTTTTTACCTTCAACCAACATGTCATCAACATACAAACACAAGATAATATAACTTCCATCCTAAAATTTATTTGTATACACACAATGGTTAGAATGACATCTAATATTACCTTACTCCATCATGAAGCTATCAAACTTCTTATACCATTTACGTGGAGCTTGTTTCAGGCCATACAAGCTCTTCTTCAGTTTGCACACCATCTCCTCTTTACATTTGACTTCATATCCTTCTGGCTGTTGCATATATAGCTCCTCCTCCAAATCACCATGGAGAAATGCAGCCTTTACATCTAACTGTTCTAAGTGCAATTCTTCTGCTACCACTATTCCAAGAATAGTTTTGATAGAAGTCATTTTTACTACAGGAGAAAAAATCTCATCAAAGTCTATACCTTGTTTCTGTGCAAACCCCTTAACCACCAATTAGGCCTTATATCTTTTCTTTCCTCCTTCATCTTTACCTCTATACACCCACTTGTTCTGTAATGCTCTTTTGCCTTCCGGTAGCTTCACCAAATCCCATGTTTGGTTCTCCATGAGAGACTTATGCTCCTTATCCATGGCTTGCTCCCACTTCTTACCGACATCTAATTATATTGCTTCATCAAATCTCTCTCGGCTCTCCACTATCGGTGAGTAATAAATAATAAAGATAAGGAGAAAAATGTTCGGTGTTCTTTTCTTACCCTAGAAGACCTCCTCACCGTAGGAGTTTGGGGTTCTGTTGAGTAGGTTCCGAACCGATTCATGGGTCACCGTCCCATCCAAAATATCCTCTACCACCTGCATATTCTTTCTTGGATTCTTCCCTATTTTCCTACAAATTTTTCTTATACATGACTTTCTCATTAAATACCAAATCCCTAGACCAAATGATTTTCTTATCCTTAATACTCCAACATTTAAATCCAAAGTCATCACCACCATAACCAATAATAGTACATTTTTCGATTTAGCCTCTAGCTTGGTCCTATCATTTTTGTCAATATGAACAAACACCTCACATCCAAAGACTCTAAGAAATGAGTAATCAACTTTCTTACCATACCAAGCCTCTTCGGGTATGCCTCCATCCAAGGCACTTGAGGGTCCTCTGTTTATCAAGTACACTATTGTACTCACCGCTTCTACCCAAAAATAAAGAGGATCCTGCATGTATCCTCATGCTCCTAACATGTTCCATTATTGTTTTTTTATCTTTTATGACACCCCATTCTTGCGGGGTTCCTGGAACCATTTTTTGCCCAAGAAGATTCCATTATTAGAACAATAATCATCAAATTCATTACTGAAATACTCCCCTCCATTAGCTAACCTGAGAAATTTTAACTTAAGACCTATTTCATTCTCTACCAAGACTTTCCATTTAACAAAATTATAAAATACATCATATTTGTTTCTAATACAATAAAACCAAACTTTCCTTGTTGCATCATCAATAAAAGTAACATAATAACTTGAGCCCCCAAGAGATGATACCTGAGTTGAGCCCCACACATCATAATTTACCAGCTCTAACTTACTCTCTTTCTTCATAGGTCTAACCTTGAGAAACCTTACTCACTTTTGTTTCCCATATATGTAGTTCTCATAGAAATCCAAACTTGTTTTTGTATATCCAGGAAAATTATTCTTTATGATGTCCATGCCCTTATGGCTCATATGACCGAGCCTATAGTGCCATAATGTTGTATCTACATCTGAAGCCACAAGATTACAATCATTAGTACTATCAATGGTTAAATACAAGGTTCCAACCTTCTTACCTCTTGCCACCACAAGAGCACCCTTGGTAACCTTCCAAGATTCAGTTGTAAATATCATAAGTACAACCATCACTTCCCAATTTCCCCGCTGATATCAAATTTCTCCTTAATGTAGGCACATGTCTAACATCCTTCAATAGCCATGTATTCCCATTCTGCATCTTAACTTGAACAGAACCTTTTCCAACTATACTGTAAGGCTCATCATCACCAAGAAAAACATGCCCAAAATCCCCTTGAACATAATCAACAAAATAATGCCTATGTGGAGTAGCATGAAAAGAAGCCCCTGAATCTAAAACCCAAGATTCAGTAATATTATGCAAAGAAAGAATCAAAGCATCTTGGCATACATTACCCGATGCCACATTTACCTCCTTGTTTTCTTCTGTTGTTTCTTCTTGTCCCAAAGCTCCCAAAAATCCTTCTTTGCATGCCCAGACTTTCCACATTGCCAACATACTATCTTGCTTTTGGATTTTGACCTTGACCGATCCTTTGATTTTCCATGGTTTCCTCTATTCTTCTGTCTCCCTCTAGTTTCCACTGTCAAAGAATTCCCTGAAGTAGAAGATTCACCAGAGATTTTTTTCACATTTCCTCACTTAGAATCACCCCTACAACATCCTCGGACTTCAACTTTGAGTTATCGGGAACCGAGTTGCTTACCGCCATTACAGTGCTATTCCAACTCTCGGAGTAAAGCACAGAACTAATAAATCCCTAACTTCTTCATAAAATTCTATTGAATGAAGCTAGCATATTTACAACTGTATTAAAATCATTTAGATGATCTACTATTGAACCATTCTCATACATCTTCATAATAAACAAATTTTTCATTAAAAATATCTTATTAGAGGCAAAGGGTTTTTCATACAACTTCCTAATGCATCCATCATTTCTTTTGTAGCCTTTTCCTTTGAAACATTAAATAATACCTCAAGATGCAAGACACAAAGCGGATCATTCCAAGTGCCTTCTAATCCAACAAATCCCATTTCGCATCTGTCATACTCAAGGGTTTTTCACCTTCTCGCATAACGAAGTATAAAGATCCTTCGATAAAGGTAATCTTCCATCTCGCATCTTCCAAAGACTGAAATTTTGCCCGTTGAATTTATCAACCCTAGATCTTCCATCATTTTCCATAGCTCCCACTCAAGATAAAAACTTTCCTCTAATTGAACACTTCAACAAACCAAACCAAGCTTTGATACCAATTGTTAGGAATTAATAATATCTAATGTGGAATAATTCCTTAGAATCACAATAATAAGAAGTATGAATAGAATTACAAAAATGAAATATGCACAACACGAAGACAATATTTAACGTGGTTCACCCAATGTGGGCTACATCCACCAAGAACACTTGCTCAGATTTTATTACAAGCCAATAGTCTTCATAGTTACAATAATCAGATCTTGTTTGGAGTTGCGCTCAACAAACCCTCCTAAATTCGCACTTGAATTCACACACACTATTCACCTTCACAAAACACACTCATATAAATCCTATTGTATGTCCATCTATTTATAAGTACATCAATAGGTAGCCGAAGAGGTAGTTTTACAAAAAACAACGGTACAAGAAAAAAACATGGGCCCAAAAACAGCCCATAACGGATTTACCCATTACCCATGGGTTAATAAACCACCCATGAAAAAATTTGCGGGGCTTCACCCCGAACCCCATTGATCCACTCACTGCACGAGTAGGACCTTTGTAAAAATATCCGAGTGTAACACATGGAAGGTGTACCAAACTCTAACATGAAAACAAGGTCCACAAACATAACACACCTTTATTTAATCCTTACTAAATGAGGTATGAATCCAATCTGTTGTACCAAGCTATGAGAGTTTTTTTAATCCATACAAATATTTTTTCAACTCCGCACACACATAGTATTTATCTTCTTGTTAGTGAAAATCTATCATTTTATTCAATGTATACATCCATTTGGAACACTTTGTGATATTTTTATATGTTGCGTAATCTAGGAAAAGACTTATTGCTTCCATTCTCACCACCGGTGCAAATGTCTCATTGAATTATATTCCTTCCAATTGTGTGTATCCTTTATATACTAGCTTTTCCTTATTTCTTTACACTTCTCCTTTTTCATTTATTTTGTTTTTGAATACCCATTTAGTTCCAATTACATTTTTTCCCTCCGTTTGGGTATCAATTTCCATGTATCATTATTTTCAATCTAATCCAGCTTCTTAATTTATGACATCTACCCAAGGTTGATCCTTGCTTGCTTTTATAACATTTTTGTGTTCTATCATTGACAAGAGAGCTATGTCTTCATGTTTTTGTTTCTCTCTTAGCCTTCTTCTTGTGAGAAGGTTGCCATATTTGTTTCCAATGATCTGATTATAAGGATGGTTCTTTTCAACTTACGGAGGTGCCTTAGTTTGCAATCTTTCTTCCTCTTCATTTTCTTCTTCACATGGACTGTCCATTTCATCATCATCTTTTTGTTCTTCATGATTTTCTATATGCTAGGTGTTGACTTTGGCATATTGTGTTTCATCCACCTTCACATTTGTACTTTCAACAATATTTCATAACCTTTTATTTAGCTTTGTAAGCTGCATTAACCACAAAATAGCCAAGGAATATACCTTCATCACACTTGGAGTCAAAATTTTCCAAGTTGTCTTCATATCTTTTGTTATAACATTTGATACCAAAGAATATTATGTGCTTCACATTAGATAGTCTCTTCTTCCACAGTTCATAAGGAGTCTTGTCACTATTTATTCTTAGTTGTGCTCTATTCAAAATATATACCACGGTGTAGACTACTTTAATCCAATACATGTATGAGAGTTTGGATTCATTTAGCATGGTCAATGTCATTTCATGTATATTATTGTTCTTTCTTTCAACAACTTCATTTTCTTTGAGGTGTCCTCATGGCTAAGAATTGTCTTCTAATTCCATGTTCTTCACAAAATTCATTGAACTCATTTGACCAGATTTCTCCACCTCTATCTGATCTTAAGAATTTGATTTTCTTGTTTTTCTCATTCTCCACCAGTGCCTTGAGTTTCTTGAATCTATCTAAGGCTTCTGAATTTTTCTTCAAGCACGCTACCCATGCCATTCTCATGCAATCATCTATTAAAGCAACATAAAGTATACCTCACCATTTATACCTCCGGTTATGGTAGGACCTAAGAGATCTGTATGAAGCAACTCTAGTGGTCTGGTTATAGAATATTATTTTGACTTAAATGATCTCCTTTTATATTTTCCATATAAGTGATATTTACATAGCGTATCCGCAGTTTCAAAATCTTTGGTATATGTCGACACAACCTTTTACACTTAATTTTACCATATTTTCAGAGCCCATATACCTCAATCTCTTATGCCACAAAGCAAACTTTCATCAATATTACTAATGAAGCTATTATCTTTATTTATTTCATTAAGAACATACATATTGTTCTTGGTTCGCTTGGCCTTTCGTAACCTTATTCCGTGTTTTATAGTTTACAATATCACAAACTTTATCATGAAATATCACATTATATCCCCTTTTTCACGTTTGAGTCACACTTGGTAGATTGTGTTTGAGACATTCAACATATTAAAAAAATTAGTTATAGTTTTTCCATTATCTGTACTCAAGGTTCCTTTCCCAACTATGTTTGTTGAGTTGTTACAGCCAAATCTCACAAGATTACCTAATGCATTATTAGATAAAGTAATTAAATTAATTTTATCACCTTTCATATGGTTTGAGAATCCACTTTGTCCAAATACCATATTTTATCTTCATTTTGCACATGAAATGCGGTCTACACTATTAAACATGATTCTTTTATCTTGTTCTCATCTTTCTTTGCAATATATACCCACTTCTTTTGCTTAGGCAAATCTTGTTTATTTGTTGAAACCGCATGACTCTTCTTCGATAATGATGATGGACATCATTATAGCTTATTCTGGGGTGTAAGATGGGCCAAAGTTTCTCGTAAAGTCTCTAGAGAATTTTCTCGCACTTAGAGCCTTATTGCAAACCGATTACATGAATAACAATAACCATAGAAAGAATGTGTGTACTTCATAGTATAGGTAATTATGGGAGAATAAGTTCTTATTTTCATGGCATTTATATCCTTCTTGTTTGTGGTGGATGAGGTGATAATAGTTGATACGGTCTTGTTTTCTTCATTATTTGTTGGCTCCTTTTGCTTACTTTCTCCCTTAAATCCAATTCCAGATTTATCAGTTATGTCCTATTGATTGTTGAGCATGTCTGCTGTTAGAATGGTTTAAACTTTCTCTAGCCTTTCATAAATTGCTAGCTTGTTGGTCATTGTTTCATCTCGATTTTAGCAGCTCCATTTCTGAGTTCAATTTTGTGCATTCTTCTTCTTTTGATTTATAAGAACTTGAAATCTTTTCAAGATGGGTTTCCAGCTCCTTGATCTCATTAGCCTCTTCTTCTTCTCTTTGGTATTTCCTTCTTTCAATTATATGGATTTGTTTGTCATGATCCTTTAATGTGCATCTCATCTTTTGCTTCTTCTTTTTGCACAATTTTAGTTCTTCAAGAGAACATACTAACTCTGCTTTAAGATTCACTTTAGCTTCTTCTTCATCAGAGTATTCAATATCAACTATATTCTTTCCTTTGGATTTGTTTTATTTAGTTGCATCCATTGCCATAAATAAACAGTCTACTTTATCTTCATCATTTACCAGGATTTCTTGACTCATAATTACTTGATTCTTCCTTTAAATATAAGTTCCTTTTGTTCTTGAAGAACCTTTTCTTGTTGTTTTTCTTTGTATATCCAATCTCTTTCTTGCTATGTTTATGACTATCCTCTTCATGTTTAGATTGATTATATTTATTCTTGTCTAGAAATTTTCCAAAAAAATGACCTACTTGTCCACATGTGAAACACTAAAATGGGATTTTCCTTTATACTTACTTGAGCCTCTTTTTAGTCTTCTCACGAACATTGCTTCAATATTTTCATCATCCAAATCATATCCTGAAGTTGACTCTTATTCTTCTTCTTTCTTGAGTTTCTTTCTTGACTTGGAATGTTACTTCTTTCTTGGTGGTCTTGGATCCAACAGCGGTCCTCATCTTGTATGTTGATAGAGTGCTATGCAGGTCATCCATTGTGAGAGTCTTCGTATCTATCACTTCCTCTATGGTTGAAACCTTTGCATCATATTTTACAGTAAGAGATATCAAGATCTTTTGGAATAGAACTGATTCTTCTAGTGTCTCACGTAGGCCTCTAATTATTTTAATAAATTCATCTATTCTCTGCATGTAGGCTACTATGCTCTCATCATATTTCATTTTCATATTCTCAAACTGAGCTTTGTAGGTCTACAAATTTTCCATCTTGACTCTTTCATCTCCTTCATAAATAATCAGTAGTTTGGTCTAAATTTGTTTTTTTATTGTGCATTGCATGATTTTTACTAAATTTGTCTCAAATTTAGACCACATAGTAAGGCATTTATAGCCTGGAGTTACATTCATATTCTTATTTCTCTCTTTGAAGAAGTGATTGAAATGGCTGGAGGATTGTATTATTTCTCAATGCATTCCCAGATATAAAAACCAAGTGACATCCAAAATGTTTTCATTCGTATCATCCATAATGCATAGTTTTTACCGGTGAAGAGAGGTGATCTTGACAATGAAAAATCACTTTGTGCCTAATTTGCTGCCATGTTTTTTATTAGAGGATCTCCCCGAAGATGTTAAGCTTCTACTAAAAGGGTGTCACTCTTATACCAATTTTTAGATATCACAAGAACTTAGAGGGGGTGAATCATTGCAGATTAAAAATTTCTCACTTTAATTCCAATTTTAAATTCTTTATTAATGTGGAGATATGAAAAATAAGCATCTAATCAAACATATGACATGCACAACAACACTAAACAAAAAGTTTAACATGGGAAACCCTTATGGGATAAAACCCACCAAAAATGTGGTTTATATTACAAAAAGCATGGACTTGTAAGAACATTATTCATCCTACAAGATTTTGGCGTTAAGCAAAGTAACTCAACCTATGAAGTACCCACTCCACAACTATTAGCAAGCACCCACTTGCAAGGAGAACCAACCCCTAAATTAATCATGTACAACTGATATTTTGCAGAAACCAACCTATAAGGAGGCTACAACCCCTAAAGATACTACGCTACAACTTAGACTTAATTTACATAGACATTATGATAATGTAGTTACAATAATTTCTTTTACAATAGATTATGATAACCTTTCTATATATGTTTGTGCTCTACTTTTCACTCTCTTCTTCTCATCGATTTTATTCTTCTACTCAATCAATCTACTGTCTTGATGCTCTTCTCATCTAATGAAACTTCACTTCATTTTCCTACTCTCTTATTTCCTCTCTCTTTTATTTTGTAGCTCTTTCTTAGCTCGATTACATCATATTTTCTCTTTTCAGTTCTTACTTATCTCAAACACTTCTTTTCTTACTTGAGAAACTTTTAAAATAGCTCCAAGTTTGAACTATATTCACAATTGACCCATTCCTTCACTTTGAGTTATGTGTTGTGCACCTTCTTGCTCTATCGCTTGAAAATCTGGTCCATTAAATGAATGCAACTAATACCATATTTTGTTCCTTTTATGTTTGGCTTGATTACACCATTTTCCATGCATTTCCTGAAGCTATTTATTAGCCATTTCAAAAATAGATTTTCCATATTTTTACAATTTGCAACATGACAGAGATGAGTGAGTCATTTCCTTGTTTAATATTTTATTTTACCTTAAAACTCGAGATCACATAGAGAATGTAATTATATTTCCACAAAGTCAATAAGCATTAAATGTTGGCAGCTAGAATAGTGGATTTCTTCATTCTTCATGGAATTCAAGTTGTACACTTGGCCACATTCACTGACAATCGAATCACCATCGATTTTGGAGAACCAACTCTCACTTGTTCATGTTTGAATCAATTTGATTTCCTTCTATCCTTGTCCAGTCCATATTCCATCATTTCATGGCTTTCCTTAGCTCGTTGACTTTCTTCATTGTGTCGTAGAAATTTTCTTTATTCAGCGGCATTTCTCCTTCTTTGACGGATTTTTAGTTATCCATGGCTCTTCTATGCTTCTTACGGATTATGAAATGTCATGCAAATTTCCTCCTTGTCCACTACCTTCTTGTGGCTTTTTTCTATATCTCGTAAATCGTATTTCTTTTACTTGCATCTTTTATAGTCTTCCACGAACTTCTGTTCTCGATGGTTTCTTTAGTTCTTCATGGATTTTATCTTTATCCACAACTTTTCCTTCACCTCCACGACTCTTCCTTCACATCCGTAGCTTCACCTATCTTACTTTTGGCTTGTTCTTTGGCTACATTTTTCTTTATAGCTTCACCCCTTAACTCGTGGTACTCATTTATCTTCTGTAGCTTCGTCTAGAGTTCCACAGCTACTCCAAGTCTTCAGTGGATATCTCTAGGATTTTTTGGATATCTCCTTATGTCCACAGCTTTCACAATTATTGACTAAGTCCCTTATAACTTATCCTTAGTTATCTTAAAGCCTATGTGAGCTGACACTACCAATCAACCTTCATCTTTTAAGCTTGCTCACTTTACCAAATTGTCTCCTTTTTCCCTCAATGCAAATTTTCATTAATTGACTCCATCTTGACATCAATGAAAAAAAATATGACACGACAAAGGTCCAACACACATCTATAGCCTAATTTTATAGGCACCACCCATGGTTCCAACACATGTATATTCCTCAAACCTTTCGACTATAGACTTCTTTTCTAGTGGGTACTACCACATCTTGTCCTTGGGGCCATCTTGTACCCCAATCTCTTTAAATATAATCAATAGAAGGATCACACACCAATTAATTTTTCTCCTTTTTTCACTTCCTTAATAATAACTTATGTTATGAATTTGCAAGGTTGTAGATAGTCCCTTCTGCTTTATCTTCTTCATGATGTGGAGCCATTTCTTATTCACCTAGCCCCAACACTCCCGGTTATTAAATCTTGTCAAGAGGTGTACAGTAATAATGAACACATGGTTAAATACCTTTGACATGTCCATTGCACACCCTCCTTATAATATGAAAAATCCACATTAGTGGCCTCCACACCTACGTTCCGATCAAGTTATTCCCTGTAAGCTTCCCAATTAAAGCTTGGTGGTATGCACTCGCCTCCATGTGAAGTCTAAAATTCCTCATGGACTCTCGACATCAACCACTGATAGAGCCTTTCTAGTATTCCAAAGTATGGAAACTCATAAATCTACAAGACTCTAGCTTTCTCCAAAGTCTTTTTCCTTCATCGTCATTGTAGATGGGTTTGTCATCTTAATTATGTAAATTAGTCTTTTTCACCATCTCCTTCTCAATTTGATCCTTATTTGCACTTTCATTGCAGTGGTTATAGTCACTTATCTATCTCTTCCTTACATGGGACTCCCAAACATGCCCCATAATGATGCCCTTAGGATATTACATTTCAGAAAATATCTCCTCTGGTGTGTCTTCTACTTCCACCTCTAGTTTGTTCCTCTTCTTTCCCCTTGTGGTTGATCTAGGTACTGCTTCATGCCATATCAACCTTTCACAATTTTTCCTTGTGTTTTTCTACTTTTTACTTCCTCTGGTACATCATACTCACGTGCTCTAGATGCATTTTCTTCTTCTAAAATCCTAACTCCTCGAACCAACACTTCACATGCCTTCCACTTGCTCAAACACTTCTCATGAAGGACATCTACTCAAAATGTGAACAATTCAACTATTTTGTTGTTCTTCCTATCTATACTTACACTTCATACTCGTTCACTATTCAATTCTCTCTCAAAGGCTCAAAAATCAAACATCGCAAGGTAAGAATGAAATTACATGCAATCATTTTATAGATTTTTTCAATTTCCCCATATGAATTACTACTCACGTACAACCATACTCCATATTTAATGACATTTTTCTAATTTTTGTGCTTTTTGTTGCTTTCTTACATGACCTATTCGTAGCCTTCTAAAGAACCTACTACTTCTTGGACAAAGACCTAGTTACGAGTGCGTCCATGTGCTGAAGTACATAATCCTATGCACCTCTTACCAAGTAGTTTACCATGTTGCTTCCTACCTCATGTTACACTATACAAACCTTTCCTCACATGTGGTATTTAATCGAGTAAATTTTCTATAAGCACCTTCATCTCGAGAACCTGTAACACCTTTCTCCTATGCACACTAACCCTTGAGAGGATATTCATATTCCAACCCATATATGTGTGTGTGTGTGTGTGTGTGCCAAACTGCACTTGAATCTCGGTACCAATAGATTCCTTTTTCTTGTACCTACTCCACCCCACACTAAAAGTATACATGGTCCTTTGCACATGAACTCAAGAGATAATAATCAGCTTCCTACACACAAGAACGCTTATTACACAAAATAAAGAAATAAAATGACAAATCATAGCAATGATTGAAAGGAAACACAAAAAGGGAAAATCAAAGTTAAATGGTAACACTTCCTTATTACAAACACCAAGAAGCCTTATTTAAAGTAAGGCTTCAGCCTACTCCCATTGAAGTAACAAGAAAATATGGTATCATCTAGTGCTTTGAATGGTGACAAACACCTAACTCAAGTATCTTGGTTACAACCAAAGGTCTCAACTGGTGCACCTTAATTTTCATTGGGTGGTGCTCAAATTTGGAGTCATAGAGAAGGACCATTTTTTCAACCTCAAATGTTTTATTCTTAATGTTCCTATCATGTCATTCCTTTTATATTTCATTCTTGGTCTTCTAGATCCAATGTGAAATGGTGTGCCACTCACCTAGTTGCATTAGTTTGTCAATGCACCCTTCCACATCTTGCTCATCAGCAAGTCCACCTACACATGTAATACATAGGGATGGTAGCATGAATTCTAGTGGTAGTAATACTTCCATGCTAAACACACATTAAAATGATGTGGCTTTATTCAATTGTTTATAAGTGGTCCTATATGCCCAAAGTACAACTGACACTTTATCATCCCAATATTTTCTTCCAAAATAAAATATTTTTTTCAATGTTTGTCCCAAAATCTTGTTGAGATCTTCTGCAGTGCCATTGGCTTGATGATGATAAGGATTTATTTTATGGTGTGCCACCATAAATTATGCCAATAGAATCTTTATTTTCTCATTCAATAAATGATTTCCTTTATCACTTCTCAAGCTTAATGGACAACCATACCTACTAATAATATTCTCCCATAAAAATATTTTTATTATGGTTGTTGTACAATCCTTTGTAGGTATTTCCTCTTCCCACTATGTTTGGTAGTCTATGAAAGTAATAATATAGCATGTGTGGGTCCTACGCAAAGGTGGTGAAATAGGACCTACAAATTTAATATCCCACTTTGTATAAGGATCATCACTAGAAATAGGCTGCAATGACATCTCATCTCTATTTCTAAGCTTCTCAAGGCACTGACAATAATCACATGCCTTAACATATTCTTTAGTGTCTTTGTACAAAGTCTCCCACCAAATTCCAGCCATTATAAATTTTCACATTTTAGCATCACAATCGTATTGCCCTCATGCTATTCCACCACAAGATTCTTCCATAATAGCCTTGTGTTCATTCTCCAAAAATAATGACACAAAAATTCATCATGGCCTAACTTGTACAAATCTCCACCAATCAATTGATAAGGCACTACACGTATAGAAAACTTCTTTTTCTCCAATGTCTTAATTCCTTGAGGTGGTTTTCTAGTGCACAAGAACTCTGTAATATCCTCCAAGTTTGCATGTGTGTGTTTTAACCTAAAAAGTTATGCATCTAGCATTGTTTCCTCAATGCTCTATGTGTCCTCACTAGAATTGATCCTCGATAAATGATCAAGCCCTAAATTATTATTTCTTAGTTTCACAAGTAGCTATAAAATTAGACCCCCAAAACAAAAGTATCCATCTACATATACACCCTTATAAGATAGGCTTGTTAACCAAGTACTTGAGCACCATATGATCTGTATAGAAAAAATGGTGTAGCCAACAAGTACTTCCTAAACTTGTGCAACACGTAGATCATGGAAAAATCCTTGTGCTTAGTGGTTTTGTAATTCTTCTTCACATGGGTCAACTTCCTACTTTCAAAACAAATAAGATGATCCACAATTCCTTCCCCTGGTTGTGCCAACACTATTTTAATTTCCAATCTAAATGCATCAACATGAACATGAAAGGGCTTGTTCCATAAAGGAAAACATAAAATAGGTGCAGTAGTCATCCTTTCCTTTAGTGTTTCAAATTCCCGTTGTTGCACATCACCCTAATAGAATTTCCCTTTTTCCTTCAAAATTTATTCCAAGGGTGCAAAAATATTTGCATAACATTTAATAAATTCCCTATAGTACCCTATATTTCCAAGAATCCGCATACCTCACATTGATTTATAGGTTCTTCTAAGCCCAATATTACAGCTATTTTTGTTGGGTTGCAAAGATGCACTTATTAATGTTTTAGAGATTCTCAAATGCATGAACTCTCAAACATGAGCCTTAGATTATCATAATGATCCTTGACCAAGCCATATCTGTCTAGTTATCTAGATATACCTACAAGAATTTATGAAAAAGTATTGAAAGGCCTGTATAACAATGCACGACAACATAGTTAGAAAATTCTTCAATCCAAAGGCATAACTATATATGAAAAACTTCCCCATTCAATGGTAAAAATTGTCTTCTCATGGTCTTCCTTTGTGATACGTACCTAGTGATAACCTAAAAATTCATCTATGAAAGAATATATCTTACATCCAATAACTCCCTCAATAATGTCTTCTGTGAATGGGGTGAGAAAAGGATCTATAAAACATGAATAGTTGAGTTCTTTATAGTCTACACAAATCCTTATCCTCCCATCCTTCTTAATAATTATAACCATGGGGCTAACCCATTCAAATTCTTCAATAGGTTCAATTATTCTATACTTGATCATCTTGCCAATTTCCTTCTTTATCTTCATGTGTATATTAGGATTTATCCTATAAGGACTCTTCCTAACCAAGTGTGCACCTTTTATCATCTTGATCTTCATATTTCCTAAAGAAGGATGCACACCTTTCATTTTATGATATCCTCATGGAAACAAGTCCTAGAAATCATGCAAGAGTTCAATAATCTTATCCACTTCTTTCTCTGACTAGTAATCACTAATAATGGCATCCTTATATTCTCGACTCTATACCAAGTGTTAACCTTCTATATCTTCATAGGAGCATGATATGTGCACGCCTTCTCATCTACAATGTCCATTACCTTT
Source organism: Taxus wallichiana var. yunnanensis (assembly GCA_018340775.1). Lineage (NCBI taxonomy): Eukaryota > Viridiplantae > Streptophyta > Pinopsida > Cupressales > Taxaceae > Taxus > Taxus wallichiana. The sequence continues at coordinate 41,541,218 of CM031234.1, forward strand.
CATGTACCTTCAATGTGGTTAACATCTAGGTTATCCACTTCATCATCATCTATCATTACACAATTTTCCCTTTTTTTTTTCCTTCTAGGTGCAATGCACTGTACCTCATATGTCTCCTCAAAATCAAGTCACGCCTCAAGATCAAGTTACCCAAAAACTCTAGCATGAACTCTTCTTCCTTCGTACTATCCCCTAAAGTGATTTTCTTCATTATTTGGAATGTTTCATGAATTGGAGGCTTAGTAGAAAAGTAATCAAAAGTATAGATCATACATACAATCATCTCTTGCCAATTTGTAGTCTCCTTTTTAGCTCGAATGGATATACTAGGCACATGCGCATCCACACGGTGTAAAGTAGAACTTATGTACCCATAGTGATTGTGGTAAATCCTCCTTTGCCTATTCCCATGATCTCTCACATTCTTGCAAAATATGTGAGGCATGAGAATTCTCATGAAATTCACATGTTTGTGTAGGTACATTGCTCTGAGTAAACCTAGTATAAAAGGTGATTATCATTTCTCACCATTCCAAAAGGATATCTCTATGTGTTTCCCACTAGTGCGGTGTTGTCCTATGAAGAGTATAGACTAGCATGTTTCATTTATCCCTTTCATTATGCCATTGATTCTCCATGGCATGTAAGAATGTGTCGAGGTTCCCTTCACTGGTATACCTTGGTACCGAGCCGAGCCTAAGATCCCGACCATACATGATTTGATCATCCTTATGAATTATCCTTCAAATTTGAACTGGCCATTTCATATGTGTCATGTGCCTAGTTATCACAAGAAAACTTGTATTGTCACTTACATGGACTACAGATCCTCCCACTAAATAATGTATTCGTTTGATGGTTCAAGATTCTTTGGATTGTGCACCACCATTGCATAAATTTGATTAAGATATTCCTCACTCAAAGGCTCAACATAAGGCTCTACCTTCTTATCCTGAAGGGGTTTGATCATGTACTCCTAAGAATTCTCAAAACTTATGTACCTTTTATTAAAACATAGATCAAACTTATTTGCATAAGTCTAAGGTCATCCAAGTAATGCTAGAAAATTTTCTACTTCAGCAAGCACCAATACCTCAAAATCTCTAGTAAACTTGGCTCCTAAATGGTAATAGATACATCCTTTAGTACCCCAATATGCATCTCTCTAATCATGTTCGCCATATACAACACATTTGAAGATGGTTGTAAGCTTGGTCTACCCATATGATTATATGCATCCAGAGTCAACACATTTACTTTTGTGTCAATATCAATCAGTATGTTTCACAAAAACCATCCATCAACTACTACATCTAGTGTAATTTCCTTGTCAAATTCATGATTCTAAGGTGGTATATTTGCATGAAGTATCTATCTCCCACACTCGGACCTAACATGTACTAATTTTTCTCGTAGCCATTCCCCTAGTAAAGGAATGATATTCTCCTAGCGCAACATCTTGCACACCTCCTTCAAGTCATCCACATCCTTCTGTGGGAGCTCAACCTTCTTTCCTCATTCCCTCTCACGCACTTGCTCTTTCAAGCATTGTATCTCTCCCTGCAGTTCTCTAATGACTCCCATGGTTTCTTGGTAAACTTCCTTCTCTTTGTACAACATCCGAGTATTAGAATATATCACCTCCTCCCTTGTGATGAGTGGATTAACCTTCGAGAGGCTCATGTGTGTGTGTAGCCTCAACGCATGTTGTAACCATCATAGTCTCAGAACTTAATATCCAATGTCTTCTTAGGCATCCACTAATCAAGAATGATGTGTTGTACCTTGATCATCCCTGTGCCCTTATCTTAATTATTATTCTTACTCATGTTCTCATATAAATTGTTAGGAAACAATAATATCTAATGTGGAATAATTCCTCGAATCACAATAATAAAAGTATGAATAGAATTACAGAAATTAAATATGCACAACATGAAGACAATATTTAACGTGGTTCACCCAATGTGGGCTACATCCACCAAGAACACTTGCTCATATTTTATTACAAGCCAACAGTCTTCACAATTACAATAATCAGATCTTGTTTGGAGCTGCGCTCAACAAACCCTCCCGAATTCGCACTTGAATTCACACACACTATTCACCTTCACAAAACACACACCTAAAAATCCTATTGTATGTCCATCTATTTATAAGTACATCAATAGGTAGCCGAAGAGGCGGTTTTACAAAACAATGGGTATCGAAAAACCATGGGCCCAAAAATAGCCCATAACGGTTACCCATTACCCATGGGTTAATAAACCACCCATGAAAATTTGCTTCGGGGCTTCACCCCAAACCCCTTGACCCACTCACCGCGAGCAAGACTTCCGTAAAAAATATCCGAGTGTAACACATGGAAGGTGTACCAAACTCTCACATGAAAACAAGCTCCACAAACATAACATAAATCTAGGCATTCCTCTAACTTATGTTGTTTCCCACACCATGAGTAAATATTATTTCGAGGGCACTCACACTAATAATGATTAAGAGATCCAAAAGATTAGAAGGTTGCTCTAGAAAATCCACGCTGCCACCGCCACTCGGCCTCTCGTATCCCGCACAAAAATATCTATACCTAGTATCCCCATTATTACACCCTTCATTATTTTATCCTTCATGATCCTTTGATCCACTTTACACACTATTCTAGCACACTTTGGTCTCAATGGATTCATGTATGTGATCAATCAATCTGTAGTCTATGGTGTCATAAGTATGGGACTTACAAATATTGCAATACATGGAAACTTTCTTCGAATCATACGATGTAATAGAGGACAATCCCAAACATCATGGTTTAAGTGAAAACATCGCAATCCAATAGAAACACATACACTAAATTATGAGGGAATTTATCCTTAGTATGTCCTTCAACCTCACAATCTATGCACTAAATACCACCGTGTGTTTCATGACCTAAGTTAGCAGAGATGTTTTCTAGTTTCTTTTCCATGGCTATAATCTGCACTTATAAGAATGAGCTCACTCCAAAGATCAACACTCCCAACCTCCTCACCATAAAGAGGTTCCTCCAAGGCCTCACACGGATCCACAAAAGTATTATGAGATAATTATCATCCGAAAAGAGTCAACAATCCAACAAAAACCATTGTGCATATTGACTACGATGAATATCATAGGAAAAATTAAACAACAAGGTCTTGAAATGCATGTCATACTCCTTAAGATTGTCGGATAATCCCTTCTTGATGTTTTTAGTGTGTTGATACTATTTTTCTTGAACTAAAAATATGAAACTTAGCTAGAAATTCAGAGTGCAATGCATCATAATCCACCGCTTGATCGATGCGGGTTAAAATTCCTATACCAGCTATGCACATGCCCTGAAGATTAGTAGAAAAATGAATTTCCTTTCTATCTAAATCTGTAATCCCCTTATCGCTTCATAGTAGCTCACACTCGTGTACATGCTCCACTACATCTTCAATACCCCTATATTCTAGAAAGTGGATGGACATCTCATAGAAAATGTGAGGTGTCTAGTTTGGTTGTAAAGGTTATTGAGGTGGTTGTTGTGGGTGTGGACCTTACCCAATAGATCCATAACAAGAGCCTCCACAAATATTTTGTTTGTATCCTAATACACTAGATCTTGATCCTCCCGTGCCCCTTGTTATAGGTAGCGGACACTGGTGGATGTACTTCTTTGCATCTTAATTTTAGTGCTAAACTTAACTCATACGGTCTACAAAGGCGTACTACCCCTAGAAGTAATTCAAATATTTTGTACGCCCACACTCTATCCTGATGACACACCTAAAAATATTCCTCTAATCAAACCTCCAAACAATGACATCATTTGTGTTGTCATAGGTGTATTTTTTGTTTGATGCACTTCTAAATTCAACAAAAATAATATCTACCCATAGTTGTTTGATTCCCTCCTCTAGCTTGCTTCTCATTGACTACTTCGAATTGGAAAATCAGGTGCAAGGACTAAGTGGTTAGGTGGGATTAGATGCATGCTTGCGGTGGGTCATCATGTTCTCCTCTAACCTAATCTCATCGAAGCCAAAGGGGATTCTATGTTGTGTTTACCTAATGGGAGTACTGATGTTTCATCTCATCATCTTCCATAGGAGCTTCAAAACCTTCATGAGACATCATTCTCCTCAACTCCATCACTTCTGAAAATTTCCTTGCATATGCCATGTCCTACTCGACACATCATTAAACTTGATCTATTTTTTTATTTATCTTCCTTTCTTTCGTTAGGGCTGCCATCTTTCACCACACCTGCTCCTATCCCTTCATGTGGTGAGTATTTAAACTGACCATAGGGTGACACTCTAAATCCAATTCTATCATCAATATTTTAATCACCAAGGGCATAAAACACAAATATGATCCTTTGGGCTCACACAAGAACATAGATTCAACTTCCTATAGACATAAGGAAGTAGAAATAGTGTACTCCAATGTATAATTGTTCAACATATTAGCCCACCAGTAATCTACATCTATTTTATAATCCACATCAACATCAAACAATTTCTAGTAATCTTCATGTGTCAAAAATTCAACCTATAACTCAAACTCTTTCCTTGATCATAAAATGTCAACCGGGCATACAATTCTATTGAAAAGAAGCTAAATAATGTCTCATAGATTGAATCATAAAGGTTGTATTCCACCCACAATCATAAATTGAAATTGGATCCAATGTTATATCTTTGTGCAAACTTATCTTGTCCATCTTTAATCCAACTTTCAATGCTCTCAAGAGTCAATCGATATGCCATCTACATGCAGCATCCTGATAGGCAGTTTGAAAAGAGGTCCCGACAACGGAACCAAAATGTATTCTTGGCTTATTTCACTAACTTCTATGCACACGAGAAATTCATCCAGATAGAACTAAATGCTCACCCAAAGCACATAAAGCTATAGGAACCTCCTTCGTGTTGGTTTGTTAAAATGTAAACATGCATGTTCGTGATTACCATTATCAAAACATTCATTCAAATGTAGATTATTATAGATATCATAAATAAATGCATATAAAAGGAAATATAACAGATCAATTCATTTCTAAGATCAGTTTCACCATGAGACCACCATATTCAAACACATCAATCACAAGAATCCATCCACATTTATCCATTAATAACCAAAGTATTACATATCGGAAATTGAAAACATAATAATAATATCATATAGTTATGTGTGCCATTATACCATAACAACATAACAATACAATACATGTGGCGTCTAATACATGGTGTTATAATTGATAAGAGACTCGAGGGGGTGTGAATAAGTCCTATAATAAATATTTTACTTTTCTACTTCAAACACTGAATTTACAACTTCATGAAAACCTATGCTAGTGCTTGATCACAATTTGATATAGTTTATCATGGTATGCATTCATGACAAGAACATAAAAATTCAAATCTCTTCTTTATTGATATTCGGAAGGAGTACAAAACAATGATGTTTATCAGATATTTACAAGATGCAAACAAAACTCAAAGGAAAACAACCGCAAAACAATAAAACTATTCTCATTCTCAGTGGATTTGTATACAATAACCTTGGTTCTCAAGTCCATTTCTGACCAACATACAAAAATGATTCTTGGAGCTGAGATGAGCTTGAGAATGAGTTAATTTATCTGTTATAAACATGCTCCAAGAATTTCACTTTTTCACTTTGCATCACGGAGACTTGCATGGCTCACATGCACGTAGAAGACATCAATTGACTCAAAGCACAAAATTACTTAACTTGACTAGATCACCTTGGAGACCCTTAGATCACCTAGCCAACACACCTAGACCACTTGACATCAATGGAATTTACATCAATGAAAACATAACTAATACATTCTTCTAACACATGGTACTCAAAAATGAAGTACAATAAAATATATATGATGGGGACTTTCCATTCACCAAATATACATTCTCAAAATATATTGCATGTTCAAATATAACCATGCGTACATAAGAAAGTAGCTATAAAGCATGCATGCTTTCCTAAAGCCTAATAATAGATTAAATCTATAAATAAAATTTTCTTTAATCCTATTATTATCTCGATGCATGCATGTCCTTTAATCTCCACTTCACATGTGTTTTATCCCAAAAATGGATGTTCCTTGATCACCAAGTCTCCTTACTTTTCTCTTTGGCATGATCTACAGTCCAACTAGCCTTTTCTATTTTTATCCCGTGTATGAAAAATCAGCTAAGTCGTAAATCTATCTTTTCTCGGGTGTGCATAACTTAAAATGAACCTTGTACGTGTTCACACACCCTACTTATGCACCTCACCATTTCATGTGATATTCTTATACTTAGTAAATTTGGTCAACCCAACATGAAATTATATATGTGACTCAAGTGGAAGGGAAGTCCCCTTGGTTCCCAATTCTCACACCCCACAATAGTTGAAGGTTTTGTCATGGTAAATTTTTGTGAATGGATAAATTAATGATGAACCTTAATTTATAAGTAGGTGTGTGTGGAAACATATACATACATGTATATAGTTGTATACATTATGATATATATTCATTTATCTTATAACGTTTGTTAGTTTTCTTTGATGATCACCTTCAAGATTTCACGTTTTATGTTAATTTGTTGGTTAGAATCCACCATTATTTGTAGTAGTTAATTATATTTGCATTTATTAATTATTATTGTGATAGTTAAGGTTACTTTTCACTATTTATGGCATTGATTAAATTGGTCTTAGACCACTTTGCATTGTTAATTTTACTACATTTCTTGGAAATGGATTAAAGTTGGATGTTGTTGATTGGATCTTTGACCAATTTGAGAAGTAATTATTTATTGGTAATTGTATGCTTAAATTTTTATCAAATGGTCATTTATTAAGATAGTAATTAATTTTTTTATGTAGGATAATGGTCTTAGACCATATTGCATAGTTAATTGTTTGAACACTTGGATAAGGATTTGATCTTAAACCATGAGGTAATTAAATTTGATATTATTAGCAATGGTCATAGACCATATTACTTGGCATTGGAAAGGTTTAAAGTTAATGTTTAATTTATAAGGAATGGTCACAGACCACGAGGTGATTAAAGTGTTAATTGTTTATTAGTAACAATGGTCACATACTATAGTGATTGGAAAATAATAGTCTCAAAGATTATAGATTTTTGTTTAAATTGTTCAACAACCAATTTTCAAAGGATAAGGTAATAAATTATGGTTTATTATTTATTTTTTAACTTATTCTCAGACCATACACATTGTATGCAATCTATTTTGGAGGAAAATAAATGTAACGCCCACATTTTTCACACACAAAAACAATAGTATAAATACCAGGATAATTTTTTTTACTTACATTGCTCACTACACAATGCCACAAGGGCTCCAAGTAAAGAAAACTCAAAGATGGATACGACACTTACAAGTCATTGACTCACATAGACACATGACAACTCCATAGACATGTCAATGCCACACTTTTCCCAATGAATGACTACTAGCAATGACCCAACCATAAGAAAAGGACTCAAGTATTGGAAAACCCACATCACATCATTTCTTTAATTGCATCTTAGTTATGATTAACATTCTAAGAACATTATTGTGTAAGGATAACTTCCTCCTTTTTCTAGCTACAAATTCTTAAGTTCATTCCACATTTAATTTACAGTTTGACCATTTTAAGTTGGATTTTTATCCTTCACATAAATTTCCATAACTTACATACTTATTTGGCATAATTCAAATTGCATATAAAGTACTTAATTATCTTGTTCTTATGTTAAGGACATGCTTCTCAAACATTTATCCAAAGTCTACATTTTACCCTTGCAACTCAAGATAATTTGACTTGATATCCAGAAGGCAATATTAGTTGATTAAGGAGGGGGTTTAAATTCAAGATACATTTTTCCCATAAACCTTTTTTATCACGGTATCTTTATTTCCCGATTCAACATTCTCACAACAAGAAATTGTATTTATATATATATATATATATATATATATATATATATATCTTTTTTTTCTCAAAGTTTTATCTCACCAAGGGAAAAATCATATTCTTAGTAACACATGAAGATATTTAATTGAGTTATAAGGACTCCAAGAGTGGCAGTATCCCTAACCTCAATCTCATTTTTTACTCTTCTATGCTTTACTTTTTACATCACATTATGGTTCATTATCACAGTCACTTTATAGCAAAAGAGTTACAAAAGTACTTGGCTGACATCTTAAAGAAGTACATGGTTAGAATCATTATAAATTACACATGAACCATAAGTGATTTGTGTTCAAGGTGAAATACCATGTTTCTACACCTCATGATTCCGCATGTGAATTTTTTTATTCTTAATGTCATAAAAGGGCATAACAAGGAATTTCGGGAAAAGATTTTGGTTTCCTGGGTTCTCTAAAGTCAACATCTTTCAAATCAAATTTGTTTGCAAAGAGTTACTTATAATTTTCTACCCAAGAGTTAACCTCCTAATCAACTAAGGTTTAGTTTAATTCCAAATTTCACTCAGGATTTATGCCCTATTACAGATTAGATTTAGGTTCAAAACGTATTCACCCTATAACCCTCTGTGAAAGATCAAGGCACTATATTGTCACTAGCCAAAGATAAGACATTTAGCTAGGAGGACCTAAAGAGGTCATTAAAAAAATTTAAGTGATAGTACCACTATTTCAATAGCTCCATGATGTCATTTGGATCCCACAAGTAATTTATTCGATGAAGAGATTTAATTCTAAATCTATCTTCGGAAGACAAGGTAGTCCACTAGGATATGAAGGAAGAGTTAGCTCTACTTACTCCAAATACAATCTGACTGTGTTGCTCCTATCTATTAGGTTTATGACAATGTCACTAAATAAACCGACTAAGATGATAAACCCATTATTGGGCTCTTATTTACCTAAACTAGGATGTTCCATCGAGTGAAGAGTTTAAGTTCATTCTATGGTTTTCAATCTCCTCTATGGTAAGAAGGATCACACATGAATACATGTTATGCACGAATATACTAGGGTTGAGTGTTTCGATTAACCTTCTTTATTACATTTTCAAGGTAATAATATAACACAATAATTAATTAATTGTTTATTGAACACTGAAAAATGCACTACAAGATATTAACTTCAAATTCATTTTCCATATATATATCAAACCTTTTTACCCTATGTAACTATGAATCAAATTTAATTTATGATTAAATACAAAATTCTTGAGATATCCCTAAAACTATTATTTCATACATATTAGCAAATTTTAATTATAACTTTTCTGTAACAAGAGACTACACTATACATTGATTCATTTTACAATGACCTATATAAATTACAATAATAAATAATGAATTACACATCACCTTTTCGCCATCTTTCTTGCATCCTGCAAAACCATGTGAGCATGAAATCAGTGATAAACCACTGGCATGGCATCCACCCTAATCTAACATAATTAACATTTTTAGTTTTCCATTCACATATAATAATAATTACAATTTACAGTCAAAAGAAAAGGTTTAAAGACATGTATTCATTACATTTCATTTCACTTCATTTTGTATTCCAAGGAGAGAGAAAAAGAAAGGAAGAGAGAGGACACCATTTTGTCAAAAGTTCTATATCACACAAGTTACACTATAGAGTTTTCAAACAATTATTAACATGTGTCAAAAGTTTCCATGGTGGTCTGGCAACCCAATGAGGTCCCACAACTTTCTATTTTTACATTTTCTTGCTAGCTACAAAAACGTTCAAAACAGGCTCGGAGGCTAAGAAACCACTTTCAAATGTTGTCTTCCGATGAGTAAACAAACCATAGTTAAATTTCTACATGTCCACTTATATACCAAGAGTTCATAGCAACTAACGGAATTTAAAAATGACAAACGGTTTACGCTTGGCGGCTAGTTTTTGGGGCCATCGGTCGTAATTGACCTAGTTACAAAAGAATCAAAGTTAGCTCGAGGGCTTAGAAAACCACGTCCAAAACTGACGTTCACTAGATGAACGTGAAATGAGAAACATCCTACAAGTACCTCTATATATGGATAGTTCATCAGAGTCGACGGGACTGAGAACTAGAAAGCAGTTTTCAAACGGTGACAAGTTTTCTAGAGCGACAAGTCGTAATTGGTCTAGTTTGACCTCGTCAAACTACGACTGGAGGCCTACATAATGCATTTTCCAAACTAGCCTAAAAATTTTTTTCCCTAAACTGAATGTTCCATGAAATTGTCTAGTAAAAACACTAGAGGTTTTTAAGACAGATAATGATTTCTCTATGCAGGTTTCAAATGGCGGTTCAAAATGAAAGCCAACTTTCTAGATTTAATGACTTCTACCATTGCAAAAACAAAGTGTAACAAGGCTCCTATAAGAGCGTCAAAAAGATCACATATGTTCATTTGGGGTCAATCCAAAGGTTAAGGTGAATCCTCACATAACAAGGTACATGAATGAAGCTTAACATATCATTTTCAAAGTTATGAAGGGTACTTAATGATTCTCTCGAAAAATGCAAAATTATCTATTTAAACAGGGAGATGATCAACATTATTACTGGGAAGTCAATTTTGTCTTGTTGATAAAATAATATTGTAGTGATCTAGCTGGGTAGGAATTTTTTTCTAAATCACCTCAAAATGAAGGTTGAAGTTCATGGTTTAATACAAAAAGGTTATTTTGATTTCGTGAGTTACGATATGACGTTTTATTGTTTTGCAACAAATTAAAATAAAACAATTAAAATTATTATAATCCTAATATTTTAAAATTATATTAAGTTGCAAATGAAAAACTAAAGTACGAGAGTTATGAAAGATAAGGAGAGATGAACCATTCCTAGTATAATCGACGATAGAATAAAAGTGGTTTTGGTGTTCCATGCGCCTAGGTTAAAGAAGTTAGAGGGGTTTCAAATCCTTTTTCACCAAGCCCATCTCGTATCTTCTCGATGTATTTGGATCCCCTCTTTCATATACTGCCCTATCTTCATTCATTTTTCCTCCATGTACCTTCTGTAATAGTAGAGATTGGTTCTTTCCGTCATCAGGATACATTTCAGGTGGGCACCGAGTGTCATCAATTCCATAGCAATTTGTTTTGACAACAAAAAAAACAACCCTCCATAACTCGAGCCCAAAAGCACAGATATCTCCCCAAGCAATGAAGTGTTATAGGCCAGGCCATTAAATCTATGGATCGAGCTATGATAATATAGTAATACTGAGCCTTTTGGACACAAGGGAAGAGCTCATCAAGCAGACAAGGAAACAACATGAGTCATACAGAGGGTTGAACCATGATATATTTTTGAAGAAAGTGCAACAATATTGATCCATGGAATACGAGAATAAGAGTTATGTTACATAAACAATCCCAGGGAATGCTAGATGATAACCTTGATGCAATATAGATTTATATCAAGGTGCGAGTTAAGGGTTCTAGGCTCTAAGTTTAGGAAAATGGCGAGTAAAAGAGTACAATCTAAAAATTTATACCACTTGTTGAGCCAAGAAAACTCAAGCCCTTCGCAGAAAGAAATTTCAGACCTCTAAATCAAACAAGGTAGCTTAAAGCATCAGAAATGGTGACCCAGAGAATGTGTGCCCCCCAATTGGTAAAATATAGAGCTCCAATAAAAAAAATCAAGGTGGCCAATATTGAAAACATAACAAAAGCAAGAGAGACAGAGATTCATCTTCAAATGGTGGCCGTTATTCTTCCATCATTACATTCCATGAGGCCACACTTCAGAACTGGGCCCAATAGTTCACAGCCAAAGACATGCTTCCACATTTTGCATGTATGTTCACAAAGTGTTTCCAACAACAGATCTCGAAAAAACCTTAACTCGCACAGCCGAGAGGATGTTGGAAAAGGTAAAAAAGCTATTATAGGTTGAGAAATGGTGAAATATTTTGGGACGACCATGGGTAAGAGCTCTATCGATCAAAGATACAGACTCGAGTCAAACAATTTGTAAATAGAAAAAAAGAAATGAGGATGCGACAGGGGAGAGAGATTTGTTTTAAAAAATTAGGTGAGTGCGTAGGCCTGCAATTTTTTAAAGTCAAGTTGTCTTCAACGTGGAAGTTAGCTAGAGACCACAATAAATTTCATGAATTATTGGGGATGGAAAATGACAGGTCTACCTACCCACGCAATTTTGTTTGCTGCCACGATCCAACTAATTATTACAAAAAAATTAACACGGGCTTTGGTTTCAATGTGGAAACAACTTGAGAATTCAATTAAAGGCATGAATTATTATGAAAGGGAATGAAAGGTTTCCAAATAAATGTGGGGATGTGTCTCTCCACTTCCTGCACACTAACACAAAACTGCCCTGTCATTTCCATTAATTCCTCCCCATGTCTACTTTCCCACCAACCACATTTCAAAAAAAAATTATTATCATTTTAGTTTTGTTTTGGTCAGGCACTACAAGAAATGAGGTGGCACTTCCATTAATTTAATGTCATTAATGAAATTCAGTTATTGGGACTTGGGAAGCTTATTTAGCAAGCCAAAAGTCATGCAAGTTCATTCTCTCTCTCCTAGTTGCATTTTTCCGGGTTGTGGATTATTTTTCTCCGTGGAAGTTATATGAGGGTTTTGATGGACAAAATTATGGGAGTTTGTTTAGGTGACTACATTGAAGAATGGATCTCTATTTTTAAATGGTGATTTTTGGTTTATTATGGTTGTTTGGATTTAGATTTTTTTAGGCATATAAAGTTTGATTTGCAAGAAAAATATTGAAAAGAAGAAAACACTACGCATGATTTATCTTAGTCATTATCTTGTTGTTTTTAATTAAAATAGTGGAATATGTATTGTTTTCTAACTAGTTTTTATAGTGGAAAATGATAGAGGAAGTTTGCTTGTGTGTTATTGGGTTTTTAATTATGTTTTTTTAAATTTGATGGTAATCGGGAAAAAAATAGGAAAACATGTGTTGAAACCAATATTTTCTATTTTTGGGTTTATTTAGAAATTTGGGCATGAATATAATGAGATTTTGGGATAGTTTTTCCCTTGCTGAAAAATGTGCATACATATTTTATTTTATTTTTTAGCATCTTGGTTTGAGCTTATGGGTAGTCGATTTGACATAAAAATGATGGTATGAGTATGTTGTTTTTAAACCATAAGTTTTCCTTCATTTTCGATATGAAAATTTTAGTGAAAAATAAGGAAAATGAATAAAAACATTATGGGTTTTTGGAAAAGAAAGATCTATAATTTTTTTCATTTTTGGTGTTATGGGTATGAGTTAAAATGATAATATTAGATATTTTCAAATTGGGTTATTGTGGATTTAAATTATAATGGTAATATTATATTATTTGGTCAATCAATCTTGTTCATATATTATCATTATTAACTCTAAATAATTACTTTCAACCTGAGCTCCATTCATTTTAGTCTAAAATTTGTTCTTTACAAATAAAAGACTTAAGTTGGAGCTGCTCATTTAGAGATTTCCTTTGTTGGTAGATTGGCTTGGTTTAATCCTACTAAACTCCCAAGCTTAGGTTGTACTATTGTTGACATATAAATAATGCTTTCCTTTCCATCCGAGTTATAAAACCAAGTGAGAATTAGATGTTGTTGAAATTTGTACAAGTAGGAATGATAAATGAGATTGTTATTTCTAGTGGATGTTTTTACCTTCTCTTGGATCATAGTAAAGAACCAACATATAGTAGATACGGATTTAAATTAAGGTGTTTGATATTAAACTTGTCATTAATTTGTTTGAATTGTAAAAATATAGCTTCATTTATATAAGATTGTTGACTTATGTTGAATGAAGAAATGAAGATTGGTCAAGTGATGATTATTTAACGAGTTTCTAAAGAAGATAAAAGTTGTTTTCATTTAATTTGTATTACTACAAAATAGTCAATGATTATTGTAAAATAGGTAATGCATTTTCTAGTTTATTATTGATTGTTGATTTGTATTAAGAATAGTTTTGTTCGGTTAATAAGATGGAATGTCAATTTTACCATTCATTCAACAAAGTAGTTTTAAAAGAGTGAGTCCCTGGTCTTGCCCCTTTGGGGTGCAGCAATGGTGCGCCAGGCGGGCCAGGGCCTGTCGGACGCTCTGCTCAAACGCCTTGGTCCCCGCGGGCCTGACGCTGATTCCTTATTCACGACAGCGACTCATCCCCCCCGCAGGACGATATTCCATCCGTGTCCTTAATCGAGGATGTTGCTTTCTCCGAGCATACGTTTTGTCTTGCTACGAGAGCTATTTTTGCTAAGTTCATCGGAAGACGTCTCCCTTTTTCGAGCATAAGGAACTGGTGTGAAACACAGTGGGGCAGCGGCCTTAATATTCGTTCCCTGGAAAAGGGTTTTTTTCTTGTGATCTTCCGTAGCGCTGCTCAGAGAGACGACACTATGGAAAGGAAAAACTCCCTTCTTTCCGATTCGGGGCTTGCGATTCGCGAATGGGAGCCTCATTTTGACTGTCACAAGGCGGCGGAGGATGGGTTTCAAGTGTGGATTAGATCTGTATTCCCTGCCTAGCGAATTTTGGTCGGCTCCCATCCTTTCTAAAATTTGCTCCAGTCTCGGACGGGTTATTCGCATTGATCCTGTTACTCTGAATGGTAATCTTTCTTCCTTTGCCAGAGTTTGCATTTCCACTTCTTCAGCTCCTAATCCTAAGGAATTGATCCTCATTAACACCCCTTCGGGTATTTGGAAACAGAAGGTTGTTTATGAAGGTTTATCCAATATTTGTTTCAAGTGTTTGAAGCCTGGCCATACTCGTAAGTCTTGTTCCACTCCCTCACCCGCCGCCCCTTCTGGCGGAAAGTGTCACTCATCCCTCCTGCACCTACCGTCTTCCCCTCCCCGGTGCTCCTCCTTCACCTCCTCCCCCTGCTCACACTGGTCACCCTTCCTGCCGTTGAACCCACTTGCTTTGGCCCCCAAACGCTCTCCTTAGTAAAAAAACAGCGGCTGTTGTCAAAGACTCCTCCCGGATCCTATCCCTGTTCCATGAAGGCATTTCCATCGGCAAGGGTGGCAGCTCGGAGGAACTTGAGAAATGGATTTCGGCTAAAGAGGATTTGCTTTTGTCTTCCGAGGTCGACCCCCCGAGGATTCCCCTGCCTTCTTCTCGTCCCCCCCCCCCCCTCGCGACCTTTGGGACCGCTTCTTCCCACTCCCCCTCTTCTCAATGTCGATGTTGGTCCTAAAAGTATTCTTGGTCGCCCCAACAAATGTAAGCTTTCTCTCAACGAAGTCGCCCTCGGGAAGCAACTTCAGTTACGGTCTTTTTTCCCGTCTACCAGTAGGAGAGGCAAGTCCTCTCTGAAGCAAATATGATCATTTTTTCATGGAATGTTAGGGGCCTCAATGCTCCTAACAAACAACGTCTGCTAAGACGTTATGCCCTGGCTGAGGGTGTGGATATTTGTCGATTCAGAATCTAAAATGTCGGCTGAAGGTTGTAAAAGAAGCTGGTTCAATAAATGGAAAGGATGGGAAGGCTGCTTCTCGGATTCTGTCAGGAGCCTCGGGTGGTTTAGGTATTCTTTGGAAAGTTGCTAGTTGCATGATTGATCCCCTGGTTATAGATTCCAACTTCATTTGGTGTAAGGTTTCGGTCAAGCATTCTGAGGATTTCTTCTACCTTGGAAATATTTATGGTCCATCCACTCCCATCAGTAAAAGGATTCTTTGGGATAACCTTAGCCAGTTGTTGACGGCCGTGTCAGCGGAGAAATTCATTTTTGCAGGTGATTTCAATGCTACCCTTTCTGATCGAGATAAGCAGGGTGGTCTTCAATGGCAGCCTCGTTCGCAGGTGGACTTCTCTTCCTTTGTTTCCTCTGCTCATCTGGTCGATTTGGAGCCGTGCAAGGGTTGGTTCACTTGGAACAATAGGCGTTCTGGGTTCAGTTCCCTCGCGGTACGCCTTGATCGCTTCTGGTTTCCGAGCTTTGGTTGCAGCAGAATTTTCTTCTAAAAAGCTCTGTCCTCCCTCTTTCTGGTTCGGATCATTTTCCTGTTTCTGTGTTTCTAAACTTTGACATCCCTCCGCGTCGTTCCCCTTTCAAATTTGAAAATATGTGGCTTCAGGACCCTTCTCTTCGGTCGTTGATAAGGGGCTGGTGGGACTCCTTTATTGTTAAAGGAACTCGGATGTTCAACTCTCTAGAAAGTTATCTTTGCTCAAAGACAAACTTCAAAGCTGGAACCATTCGGTGTTCAAAAATATCTTTCAGGAAAAGATTCGTGTTGAGCAGTCTCTTCGCTCCCTTAATGAGTCTATTTGCTTAGTGGGATGTCTAACGAGGATTACCAGAAGGAAAAAATTCTGTTAAAGGATTTGGGGGACATTCTTCTCAAAGAGGAAACCTTTTGGCGTCAAAAATCCAGGGAAACTTGGTTATTGGATGGAGATAAAAACACCAAATTTTTCTTCTCTTCGGTCCGAGCCAGAAGAAACTTCAATTACATCTCCTCTCTCAAACTCGATGATTCCACCTACGCCACCTCGCAAGCTCAGATTAAATCAGAAATGGTGGATTACTTCCGCAAGCTCCTTAATGATACTGATTCCCCTCTTGGTCCGCAATCTCTTCTTCACGCTCAAATTCCCAGATGTATTTCGGAGGAAGACAATCTTTCGCTTCTTTCCCCCTTCTCTTTTGAAGAGGTTCGGAAAATTGTGTTCTCCATGAAGCGTGACAAAGCTCCTGGTCCGGATGGTTTCCCAGCTTCCTTCTTCCAAGATTTCTGGGATGTCATCGGTCCGATGTTTGGCAGGCGGTGGAGGAATCCAGAGTTACTGGGAAGATTCTTGGGAACCTGAATCATACTTTCATTTGTCTTTTCCCTAAAAAATCCCATTCTGAGAAGCTGGATGACTTCAGGCCTATTTCCTTTATGCAATACCACTTATAAAATCATCTCCAAAGCTATAGCCACGAGACTTTCCCCTTTGATGCATAAGCTTATAGCCCCGGAACAGAGTGGGTTCATTCCTGGAAGATCCATCACGGAAGGCATTATTATTTCTCATGAACTCATTCACTCCCTTCATAATTCCTCCAGAGCAGGAATGTTGCTAAAATTGGATTTCAGCAAAGCTTATGATCGAGTAAACTGGAGATTCCTTCTTCTTTCTTTGCAAGCTTTGGGTTTTGGTGCTCAGTTCTGTAAGTGGATTTTTGAATGCATTGCTTCTCCGCGCTTCTCGGTTCTCGTAAATGGGTCAGCGGAAGGCTTCTTTCAGATTAGCAGGGGCATTCGTCAAGGTGACCCGCTCTCCTCATTCCTCTTTACAATTGTGGCGGAAGCTCTCAGTCGTAGCATTAAGGCTGCGATTCATGATGGTTCCTTGAAAGGCCTTCACGTGTCCTCCAATCTTCCTCCTCTTTCTCATCAGCAATTCGCTGACGATACTTTTCTTTTCGGCCAAGGGACTGTCCCGGAGGCTAGACGCATTTCCTCTATTCTGGATTCATATTCAGCTGCTGCGGGTCAGGTTCTAAATTTTCATAAATCCGTGATCTTCTTCTTGTGGCCCCCAGGCTTCAGGGGAGAATTAAAGAGATTCTTGGTTTCTCTTTGGGCAATCTTCCCCACTCTTACTTGGGAGTTCCTTTGTTTCACGGGAAGGGTAAGGCTCATTTATGGAACGGGCTTTTCAACTCCATCTCTGCAAAACTCCTCTCTTGGAAAGGAAAATGGTTGTCCCTTGCTGGTCGTGCGCTTCTCATAAATTCGGTGCTTCTTTCTATTCCTATTTACACACTCTCCATTCTACAGATCCCTAATTCTGTTCTCCTCAAAATTGAGAAGGTGGCCCGTACCTTTCTTTGGCAAGGCCTCAACTCTGAACGGAAATTCCATTTAGCCAAATGGGACCTGGTCAAACTTCCTAAGAGGTTGGGTGGTCTAGGCATTCTTGATTTGGCCATCCAGAACTTAGCTCTCGGAGCAAAATTGGTGTGGAATTTCATTGCAGATAAAAGTAGACTTGCCTTTAAAGTCCTGGCTCATAAATACATGGATGGGCAACGAAATGAGCTTTTTCTTTCCAGTTCTGAGCTTCCTATGGGCTCTCACATTTGGAATTTTATGTGTAAATCCAAAAATCTTATTGCTGATCGGGCTTCGTGGAAGATTAATAATGGTCGGATAGCGTCCTTTTGGGATGAAAGTTGGAATGGCTTCCCTCCCCTCAACTTGATCCCTCTCTCAATGGTATTATGAATTCTTCCAAATTACTTTGGGGTTCTCTTGTCGATGATTATGGATTCCAGCATCCCGACGGTTCGCCCTCTTGGTGTTGGAAAGATGTCTCGTCAATCGGCGCCTCTGCTCAGGAAGCTGATCTCTTTTCCTCCACTCTTAAGGAACGCCATGCTTCATTCCTTAATTGTTCAGATTGTATCTTCTGGGTTGGTAATAGCTCTGGCCAATACAATGTCAAGAATGGTTACAACATTCTCCTTTCTCAATCGGCAAGGGCTCTCCGAGTTCTTTTGGTTGTTGGCACCCCCACATTACACCAAAGATAGCTTACTTCGGTTGGCTGGTTCTGCAGAGAAAGGTTCTCACTCAAGCAAGAAGGCGTGCGTGGGGCTTTATTGGCCCATCAAAATGTCTTCTTTGTGGCGAGGCAGAGGAAGATCTGGATCATCTCTTCCTCTTTTGTCCTTTCACTTCCAAGTGTTGGGATTGGCTCTTTAGTAAGCTGAACGTTGCTTGGGTTCATTGTAGCAGTATTGAAGCTAGTCTTTCCTCCTGGCCGACCTTTTCCCAAAATAGCTGGCACAGTTCCATTTGGCTTGTAAGCCCCTACTTCTTGCTTTGGCACGTTTGGTGGGAACGAAACCTCCGCCTTTTCAGAGAGCAAAAAGCTGAGCTTCCTTCTTTCCTCTCCAAGCTGGAGGTGGCAATCTCTGAATGTATTAACACTAAGAGTTCTTCTTTTCATTCCTTTTCCTCCAAAGACTTCGCCATTCTTCAGCATTGGTCTCTCATAAAAATTCCCACTCCTGGTTCTATTATCCGCAAGGGGCTCTCACAAATGGAAAAATTGCTGCTTAGGAAGAATACTCGATGGCGTTCCCCCCCAGTTGGAAAGTGGAAATTAAACTTCGATGGAGCCTCCAGAGGTAATCCAAGTCCCTCTGGGGCTGGTTGCATCATCAGAGACGATCGAGGTCACTTAATTCACGCGGGCTCCTTCCCGTTACAAGTTGGCACTAGTAATTCTGCCGAAGCTCAGGCCCTGTTGAAGGGGTCAAGTTGGCGGTTCATCTTGGTTGCTCTGACCTTTGTATCGAAGGGGACTCCCAAATTCTCATTTCAGCGGTCTCTATTGGCGCTTCCCATTCGTGGAAAATGAACTTATTCCTTCCTTCTATTCACTACTGGCTTGGCAAACTTCCATTCTGGAATATTTCTCACAAGTACAGGGAAGCTAATAAGGCTGCCGATCTCTTGGCCAACTTCGCTATCGACAATCCTTCCGTCTCTCTTTCCTCCAGAGACGGTAACTTGTGGCCAGGCCTGCCTTCCATCCTTTTCCTCGATCAAGCAATCTGCCGCCGTTAAGTCACACACGAGCCTCTTCTTTTGCAGCTCCCCGCGTCGGTCTCTTCCTTCCTCACCTCTTTTCTCTTCTTTCGGCGGCGTCCTTCCTCTCCCTCGTTGTTCCCTCACATGCTTCCCTGGCTCCGTCTCCTCCCACGCTTCTTACCAGGCTTCCCTCGGGACTGCTCCTTCTTCCCTTCCTATTTTTAGCCCGCTCTGCTGTCCGCATGGCGTGTCCATACTTGCATTTACTGTTTCTTGTTCACGCCATGCCCTTCTTGGGTTTTCCTTTTGTGACTCTGCGAGGACAGTTCAGAGAAATTGCAGATTCGTCGGCCATCGACAGAAGGCGTCTTGCCATAGCCATGATTTTCAAGTATTCATCCACTGCCGAGGCTGAGGCCATAGAAGCAATCCTTGGCGACTCGTTCTGTTTCAATGCCCGTCGTCACCCACGCACAGACTCTGATGTCGCGTCCGCATTCGTTTCCTTCTGTACTTTGCTGCACCCGGTCCCAGCGGATGTGGAACTTGTTGCCGCTGAATTCATCTATGCTGTGCATTGCGTGGGTCTACACGACCAGCTAGCAGAGTTTTCAATTCCTGACCCACTTCTTTGGGTTGAAGAAGTGGATGAGCTCGCTATCGGCTCTGGTAGAGACATCAGATGGCTCGGTGATCGATATCATGGCCAGCTACGTTCGCCCAAAATTTCCACCCTTCTTTGGATCAGCGCTTCCTGCCGGCAGTTGACATCGATGCGGCCTTGTTTCCTCTTCATTCGGCTGTGGATCAGCTGAATGCTCTCAAGGATCGTGCACTTCGCCTTCAACGTCTTGCTTCAGGCGGCTTCCACACGGGCGGGGCGCCCCGCAGGCCGGTAGCGTCTTCTTCGGGTACTTCATTTCGTTGGAGCCTCCTCTGTCCGTGCTCTTTCTTCGTTCTTCCTTTCTTTGCTTCAGTTCTTCTCCTTCTCTTCTTCTCTCCTTCTCGTCTTCTCATTCTTCTTCTTTCTTCTTCCGTATTTGTAGGGTTGGGGTCCCTCTCCCCACCGGTTCATAGCTCCGGTCAAAAGCGTTTAACAATCAAAAAAAAAAAAAAAAAAGAATAGTTTTGTTCATTCTTTAAAACCATATAGTTATATTCAACTAAATTTTACTTGGTGACATATTTAATACACAAAATAATGTAAGGATATGTTTTTTTATGTAAATATTATTCAGGTTATTGTACAAAATATTTACAATAGTATGTTACCTTCATTAATTAAAGGTTGAAATATAAATTAAATACATGAGATTTTGGAAAGGTATGAATTCTTGTTAAGCATGATTCTATTCTATTTCCTTTGTAATATTTTTGGAAAAGGGTGATGAATTAGTTAATTGAATTCATTAAGTATGATTGTTATACATTGATGAAATTTTATTGACTAGTATTATCCTTGGGGGTTACTCTTAAGAATTGTTTGATGTTGTTATGAAATTCTAGACTAGATTATGAAAAGATTATATTGGATTTATAAGTTATTTAAATAGTCTAAAGTTATGACCAATAGTTGGATTCTTGAATTATTTGAGAATGTTTCTTACTTTTGTAGTATCTTTCCATTTGATAAATTACATATAAATGTAATCAATGAATTAAGAAGTTATAAGTTATTAGTTAATTAAACCTAGACATATTATTTTTATTTCAATTAAATACAACAAGAATATGAGTTAGATAACTCATGCCAGTTCTTAGAACTCGGACATGTATACATTTTCTATCTCCTACAAAGTGTCCGAGGATGGAGTGAATTTTATGAAATGATTAACTAGATTATATACACATGATTGTTTTATGCATTAATTGTTTAAAAATTTATTCATGATTATGTTGGCATGTTGAGTACAGGTATTGTCATTGATGTAAAATCTCATTAATGACAAAGAGGATGATGGAGAAGTGTCAGGATATGCATGACATGGTGATAAAATGGATTTTCAAGTCACTTCATGATGACATGAGTGGTTTCAGTGAGATTGGCTTGGTCTAGCAAGACTAATTAGGTGATCTAGCTATTTTAAGTGATGGTACATGGTGAGTATAGATGCATAATGACTTGAGGAGCATGGTAGAATCATAAGGATAATTTTTAGAGATTTTTAGGAACTCACGTGAGATTTATGGTAAAGGTATAGGTTGAAGACCTTGTTTTAAGTGTTCATCTAGACCTGGGCTAGGAGCTTGGAGGCCAAATGAAGCATGAAGATGAGTTATAGAGGCATGTGAGCTCATGGAGTAATTTATATGAGTAATAAATGATTTATCAAGGTTTTTAGGTCCTTTTTCATTTCTAGGAAGCATATCTATGAGGTTTTTCTACTTGGTCATGGTGAACACTAGGCCTAATCCCAATGTTTGGATGTCTAATTAGGCTTTATAGTCACTTTTAGGTGTTTGTTAACTCTTGTGATCACCCATGAAGGTGTTTTATATTTTTTGCATCATGTAAAATATGTTTTTAGAGGTTCCATGATGAGATATAATGTGTGTTCAAAAGAATCTAGCTTAAACCATGTAAAACCCTAAGGGATAGTCATGTAAATGAGATTGGATATGAAGATACAAACCTATTTTAGATATCCTAATGATTGTAAATGTTGTACAAGGATTTCTTAGAGGTGTGAGAAAAATTTCAAGACATTCTAAAGAATATTTTTCAAGTTATGATGTTTTATGTGAAACAAGGTCAAAGTAAGGGTGTTTTCTAGCTCGAATTGTAACTTCTAATGTTCACCATGAATTTTGTGATTTTCATGTTAATTTTTGGATTTTAGGGATGATTTTTACATTGATATAATATAATTTCAAAAAAATGATGAGTTCATTTCATCATCACATTTTTTGAATGAATGTTAAGAAGGTAAACTATTTTTATGAGTTTGAAACTCTATCTCAAAATAGGTAGGAGAGATATTATTTTAAGGTGGTCACAATGATTTTTTTCTATTATGATTATTTGAGGTTGTATATTCCTTCATATTTCCAGAAAGGTAAGATATTTCATGTGATGATTTGTGGACCTCACTTAAAAAGGCTAGTTTACGAAGAGGTTTAGTTTGTGGAGAAGTTTCCCGAAGGAGGTATAAAATAAATTGAATTTTTTTAGTATGGAAATTTTAATTGATGTCCATAATGGTTTCAGATCATGGTTGATTTTATATATGGAAAAGTGTGCCTTATTTATGAAGACTGATCCTTGAGACCAAAATGGGTATTTTTGGAGTTGTTTCAGAGATGGACCTGGTTGAAGGCCTTTCACTTGGAGTTGGAAGGAAATGTGAGGTTTTCTAGAAATAAAATTAAAAACTATTTCTATTTGAATAATATTTGTATCATAATGATGATATTTTATAGGTCATCCATATCAATTTGTGAAGAAGAAGGTTTCTTGCTTTCTAGAACAAAATTTCTCGGCTAGAAGATTAAGATAGAATTTACATGTTTTATATTTTTCATTCTTTCTATCAGTTGGAGAGTGGAGAGGACTGAATTTTATTTATATTGAAGGAATTCTAAGGTCTTAAAAGTGGCATAAAGGGTGTAGAATAGTTGAGTTTCTTAAATTACATTTTGGGCATCTCAGTTTGGTGAAGAGGAAAGTAAGTTTGGTTTACATGTATGGATGTTTCATGAGATATTAAAAGTATGAATGTGTTATAAAGGTCAGTATATTTTCAATTAGTTGGTACATTCCATATTTGATATGTTCTTGGGTGATCTAGAGCATGATAGGTGAAAATTGGTTCCTAGAAATAGTTTTTTTGAGAAGGATATGAACCTTCTTGATATAGTTATGAGGAATTTGATTGGTGAAATATAATGTATGACCATAGATGGTTATTTTATGTCATATTTTACATGTGTGAGGAATTTTGGAGATTAAAAAATCATGGTGATGATGTATGTGATAATTGATGATCCACATGATGGGATTTTGAGCTATTTTTGAGCATGTTTGGTGCATTTGAGCTTGTCGACCTACATCACTCCATAATATGAATTTAAATAATTATAACTTTATTTTTTGTGTTATTTTTTTTTATATACTTGTGTATTACTAACCTATGTTGTGTTAATGAGAAGAGAAGGGTATAAAGTGAATGTTTTAGTTATAAATTGAACTAGCTAAGAGAGAGGAAAAAGTGTGACTTATATGTGAGTGTGAAATAGGTATGAAGGCATCAAATCAAAGATGAGGAAGTGTGTGAAAATATGTAAAAGTTTAGAGAGCATATTTGTAAGAGGTTGATATCAAATTAGGTCATGTTTTTCTAAGATTATTAAAGTTAGAAGGAGATGTGTTTGAAGAATGGTTTGAAGGAATTTGGAGCTGAATTTTGTGATCACCATCATCTGAGTTATTGCAGAATATATTCAATGATCTTCTTATAAAAATATTTTGTGATGATTCATATTCATGTAAATCTCTTGTTGTGAGCAATATCAATAAGGGTTTAGAGGTTGGTGTCTCACTAAAGAAATCTCTTGTGATGTGTAATATTCACTTCATTATTTGTTGTGTGTAATGTTAGTCAAATAAATCGCCTAGTTATTTAGAAAAATTATATTTTATTATAACTCTGGTGTTTCACATTTCAAGTTGCACACACACTGTAGTTTCCTTGGCACTTTGGCAAAACTCTTTTTCTTCCACACACCCTTGTACATCCTTTCTTCTTTCCCTTTTACTTCCTCCTTATTTTACTCCATCTAACATATTATTCACGCACTTCTCCTTTCCTTCCAATTTGGCTAAGTCTTTATCATACCTTTGTGCCTTGTGCTTGCACTCTCCCTTCCTCACGCCACACATTTCCTTGTAAATTCTCACACCTCATTTGTATATTTGTCTCATATATGTATACATCCATTTCTTTCACGTGTGTTACCTTTACACGCCTACCTTTAGTATTCTTATGCCTCTCTTTTTCATTTTTCACCTTCTTACACGCCTATAATTATGTCACTTCATCAAATTTCAAACTTGATAGTGTAACATAAAACCTATCAAAGTTCATCAAGTAGGGCACCAAATCCTTGCAATGAACCGGTCGTGAAACATAGCATAAATGACAAAAAAATCAATAGTTGGTTGATTCCTCCAGTCAATTAGCGCGTGCCATATGTCTTTCATGTTCATCTTGCATTGTAGATCTTTGAAAAAAACAAGAAGTAGGTTGCCCCAGGTAAGGGTGGAGGTGATCCCCCTCAAACCAGAACTGATTAAGTGGAAGGTGGAATTAGTGATGGGTTTGATAAGGTGGTAGGTGATGAAAAATGGGTTTTATTATAGGTGTTGGTATAGTAATGGGTATGATAAGGTAGAGGAATTCAAACACACTCACATGCTCAAAATGCAACAAGGTACTAGGTTGAAGAGAACACAAAATCTAACTTGTTAAAGGTTGATAGTTTATCCAAATAAGGGTGATGTGGTCCATGTATCTAAGGTATAGGAAGTTATCTTGGAAACACAATGGGTCAAGGTGCAGGAATGGGTATAGGTGTGTTCTAAAACACCAAAAGGTTTGGTCTGGGTTGAAATAAACATCGCAAAATAAGGAAAGGCAAGGTCGGTGGTAAAAAAAATAGGTATCATTATCACACGGCAGAGTGAGTAAGTGAGTTCGATTGTAAAATAGTCAGGGTAGGTTTGGCATAGGTATATAGGTGAGGAAAATGTGACCCTAAGTATCCTTAGGGAGTTGGTGAGGTGGTGAGGCTAGTAGGTGAGTCTGTAAGGATATGTTAGGGATGGGGCAACAAGAAAAAAGCCATCAGCAACAAATATTAGGTCAAGTGGGGCATATGTGGTTAGATTTGTACTCATGTTTGGTGTTATGGGATGGTTTGGTTTAATTTCAAAGTTATTGATATTATGGAAACTAGTTTTAGACATGGTTGATGTTATGTTTTGTTTGGTTTAATTTCTAAGTTATTGATATTGTAGAAACTAGATGATAGCCATGGTTAATGTGATGGTTTGTTTGATTTAATTTCCAAGTTATTGATATTATGGAAACTAGATGTATAGGCATGGTTATGATGTATGGTTTGTTTGGTTTAATTTCCAAGTTATTGATATTATGGAAACTAGATGTGTAGGCATGGTTGATGTTATGGTTTGGGTTAATTTCCAATGTATTGATATTATGGAAACTAGATGTGTAGGCATGTTTGATGTTATGGTTTGATTTCCAAGTTATTGATATTACAGAAACTAGGCATGGTTGATGTTATGAGCTAGTTTGCTTTAATTTCCATGTTATTGATATTGTGGAAACTAGATGTATTGGCATGATTTGGTTTGATTTCCATGTTATTGATAGTATGGAAACTAGATGATAGGCTTGGTTCTAATTTATGGTTTGTTTGGTTTAATTTACAAGATATTGATATTATGGAAACTAGTTGATAGGCATGGTTTTGATGTATGGTGTATTTGGTTTAGTTTCCAGTAATTGATATTGTGAAAACTAGATGAAGATTAGGTAGTAGGGAAAAATAGTGGAAAAGTAGTGAAAGATGGTAGAAAATGGTGGAAAATAGTGTCTAATCCAACCTCTAAAAACCCCATGTCTTCAAAGTGTTGATTACATATCCCTTACAAAAGGGGCCTCGGGTCGAGAAGTTATTCCGTAGGATAAGGAAGAATAAGATTATTGATAGGTAGTTTGGGTAAGGAAAATGGTCTTGGTTAGGTAAGGTAGAAAAATAGGAAAGTTCAAATGTTGAGCCAAAAATAGAAATGGCAATGGGTTAATTAGCATGATTGGTTTGGGTATGTTGTTGTTTTTGGTTTTGATTTGAATTTTATAAGGGTGTGGATGAAATGGTAATTGGACCAAGATTTTTAATTTCAATGGTCTCATCCTGCTGAAGAAGCAACAAGTAGGCAGAGGTGAAATGAAGAGAAGAAAAATTCTCTATAGTTGGCAAGGACTGTAATGGCCATACAAACAGGCTTTAGAACATAAGACCCTAGATATGTTACATGATTGATAGGTTGATAGTTGAAAGAAGTTGCATAATCACAAAGTGTCGCATGAGCATCACGTCCCTTAGGTGTATAGAAGTAAAATAAATGAAGGTAGGGTGGAGTATATTTTTTAGCATAACCTTTTTATGGGATGGCATGCCCCTTCTGCAAGATACCCAAAACCAAATTAGGCAAGACAATAAAGGAGTGTAGGATTATTTTATGAAGGAAAAACCATAGCATGAAAAGTATTCTATGAAAGAGGGGTTTCAAGTGACGAATGACCATGGGATTCTATCCTAAAAAGGATGAAAAGTATTCATGAGAATCATGTCATGAGTATATTTGTGGTACTCATATTCAAGATATAGGCTGAATGGCGATGGATAATCACACAATTTTGGTTAAGTCGTTGGTCCTTAAAAGAGGTAGGTGGAAAGAATTTTTTTCTCAAGGGATGAACATATAAGTGACATAAAGTGATGTAGTAATTTATTCAACAATAGAATGGTTGAAGATGCAAGGCATTAAGGGGCTCAAGTTTGGGTTTACCCTCAAGAGAAGATAAATGATAAGTTCTTGATCCATAGGTATGGGTGACAATATAAGGTCCAAGAAAATTAGGAGAAAACTTTCCTCATTTACTTTTCTCCATTTTGGTTACATGTTGATTTTCGGTGAGGTAGGAGCAGTCAGATGAAAAAGGTTCGGTTTTGATGAGAGGTTCAATAGAAGAATAGGAAGTGTTGAGTCCCTATAGGTTAGGTTGGTGTGAAGGTGGGGAGGGTCATATATGATGACCTATCCTATATAATGGTAGGTGAAGGTGAACTCGAAGGGTTACAAAAATTTCCTTTCCCTTGTCCTTCACGTGTTGTGACCAAGTGACAACAAGCACCATGTTAATTTTTAATATAGGAAGAGGAATAGAGGTTGCATGGCAATAGATGAAGAAATAATAAAATTCTCCTCCAATACATCATCTTGTTTGAAGAGACCATCAGAATCACAAAGCTAAAGGAGAATATTTTTAAGAGCTTTACAACCCTCAACATCATGTCATGAGAAGTGATGATAGGCAAAAAAATTCATATCGTCAAACCCCTCTTGGTTTAGGTTTGAGAGTATCATAAGGTTTGATGGGCGAAAGGGATATGGAAGATGTCTCTAATAACCACATGAGGATGTTAGCATAATATCTTTCCAAAGGATCACAATGAGAAGTCAAGGTTGGTTTGGATAAAGGTGTGGGTGACCTTCATGAAGAGGGAAAGGTGAGTGATCGTGTTGGTGTAACTCACTTTTTGGTAGGTAGTGAGGGTTTGGGTTTTGGATGCGCTTTCTTGGGTAAAGGTGGAGGAACCACATGGTAGGAAAAAAGATACTTAGAAGTTTTAGGTATCTGAGTAAGCCAAGGTGAAAGTGGGGGTGTTGGCAAGAGTGAGGTTGAGGGTGATGAAGAAGGTGTAGGTAGAAGGGGAGGTAAAGGTGAGGGTGTAGGTTGTCACACTTTAGGTTTTCCTTGGTGAAGAGGTAGGTTAACCAAGGTTGAAGGATGTGGGCCTAAAATTGATGGTAAAGGTGAAGGTGAGTAAGAAGGCATGGGAGATATCAGTGCAAGCCCTAAAAGGTTGGGTCTTCCTTTTAGGTGCTAGAACAAATTTTGTGATAGGTGGGGATGAAGTTGACAAATATAGCTTCACAGTGGGATTTTATAGACTTGGTACCAATAAGATCCCTAAGGTGGTGTTAGGTTTTGGTGTAGAAAAAGGCTTGAGTGAAAGGGGCACTAATGAATAAGGGACTAGAATTACATGCTCAAGTGTAATAATATTAGTTGCTTTGAATACCTTAGTGTAAATAGTGGAGGTATCTATGGATAACATATGTGATTGGGTGGAAACTGTGAGTCTAAGGCACCCCTAGAGGGTAGAGTAATCGACATACTCCATATGATCAACTAAATGAGAGAATGGTTTTAGTTTGGATGAAGAGGATGACATGCTAGTGCTAATCCCCATGATGAGCTCTGAGGTTTGTGAGGCCTGGGAAATTCTTGGCCTCAAATTTGTTAGGGATAAGTGAGGTAAGATGAGAAATGGGATTTTGAGGTATTATAGTGATGTATCACAAATAGAATGGGTAGATAAGATTGACTCCTCTATGGGTAGAGGAGGAGGAAAAGTGGGTGAAGTAGACAAGGTTAGCTCCTCTACGGGTTGAGGAGAAGGTAAGGTGGGTGATGTAGATAAGGTTGACTCCTCTACGGGTTGAGGAGAAGGCAAGGTGGGTGATGTAGGCTCTTTTGTGGGTAGAGAAGATGATAATGAGGGTTCTTTTATGACTAAAGGAATGGGTTAGGTAAATTCCTTTGTGGGTAAAAGAACTACTAAATTGGGATCCTCTCATGAAAGGGGAGTCTCATGTGCAAGAATTTCCTCAAAGATGCTAGGGAAGATTCTTGATAGAAGAATTAGATGCTGGAGTGAATATTGCATTAACCACATGGACATTGGTTTTGTCATTACATGTCTCACCAAAATGATTTGATAAAAGAGCATGGTTAGGAAATTGTTTCCTAAAAATGTCTAAGTTTTCATTTGTGGTCACGTTTAGGTTGTCAAGAAAGAGATCACCATTATCTAACATTCCTTGGACAATGTTTTTGAAGGTCTTGCAATTTCTATCACTATGGACTCTCACACAGTGGTAGTTACAAAAATCATTTGCTTTACACTAGGTTGATGTGGGGCGAGAAGGATCAAAACCAATATGTGGTTTAATAGGAGGAAGATTGATGGCTCCATCCTTCAACAAATTGTCCAATACAGAAGAATATGGCTCTCGATGGGAGTGTAACTCCTTTGTTCATATTTGTATTGAAAATTTTGAATAGGTGAGAGATTGGCAAGAGGTTTGGGTTGATTAGATGGATGAGAAGGGATAGTCTTCAGAATCACCGTGTTGGTAGATCCTTTAGGCTTGGAATGGTTGTTAGATGGTTTAGAATAAGAGTCATTAGGTTTGAAGGAAACGTTCTTATTATACAATTTAAGTTTCTCTTTTCGTGGGTGCGAGATCTCAAGCTTCTAATCCATAGTGAAAGCCTCATCAAACGTACAAAACATGAAATTGAATATTTGGGGAAATGTGTCCAAAGCACATGCCTTGGTAAATAAATCTTTAAGCTGAGGATGTGGTAGAGAGAAGGAGAGGTTATTGATTAGGCTCCACTAAAGTGCGATGAAATCGGTGATAGATTCATCGTCATATTGAAGAATAGAGTATAGATTGGTGATAGAGGCCTTCTTAGAGATGTTGATCAAAAATTGGTCAAGGAAGGTCTGGGAAAATTGGTTAAATTAAAATACCGAGTGCCTAGGAAAAGCACTATACCAGTCTAAGGCGGGTCTTGACAGGGACATGGGAAACATTTGAAGGAGTAAGGAATCATCGTGGCCTATCAAATAACAATCATGTTTAAAGGAACACAAATGTTGTTATGGGTCCTCCTTACTATTAAAATGGTTGAATTTGGGCAGCTCCCATTGCATAGGATAAGGATGAATAGGTATGGAAGGGTGGATGGGTTCATTACAAATCTCATCATAGGTTAAGACATTACGAGATCAGGAAACAAATGCCTCAAGCATCTGCATTTTTTCCATCATCATCTTAATGATATTTGTAGTGGGATTTGATTGAGGAATACCCCCTGAGGTATACGAAGGTGGATAAGATAAGTATATCATGGAAGGAATGCACGTGTGTCCTGGTAGTGTCGGGTAAGAAAATTGAGAAGTAGGCATATAGGCAGTGGTATAAGATGAGGGAAAATACCCTAAATATGAAGTAGAGGTGATAGGTTGTGTCTGAGGTAAGGTATAGGTGGGAGGAAATTGTGTAAATATCCTCATGGAAATAGGTGGAAGAGTTTGGGATATAGAAATGACCAAATTCTAAAAGGGGGTATAAGATGTCAACGCAATCTGGAAGTTATGTAGCAATGGGTACATAATATATTAATAATAACACAATAGGGGTGTTGGATATAGGTATGGAAGATATCAAAGGTGTAGAGGTCACTTGTGAAGTAGGTAGTTGTGAGATGGGGTTGGTTAACACTAGAGTAGTTTGGGTAGTTACATTAGCATTTTTAATATGGCAGAGGTGGTAGAAATGGGGGCATGGAAGGAGGAATTCCATATAGGGGCTGACTTGATGAGTCATGAGTATAAGAGGTGGAAAGGTAGTGTTCGCAAGGCCTTGGTGTTGTGATCAAATAATTTAGTGAGTTCTTCATCACCTTTGGGTATGATCACAGAGCATTGGGATCCATTAGTGAAGAGATAGAAGGTGACAAAGGGGTAGTAGGTAATATTAAATAACTCATGTAAAAATCAAGAGCTCATGCCTATTGGTGAATCCAAACGATATGGAAGAATGAAAAATAAGTAACTGGTTACGTGAAAGTGACAGAAAATCAAAAATAAATTTTGAAAGAATTTGGTAAGTGAAAATAGGTTGTTTTTTTTTATAGAAATTTAAAAACACAGAGATCGATACCGGTCATTGAACCAGTTTCGGTTAGATAAAAGGAACGATATCAGTTGTTGAATTTATGTCGTTAGGGAGCTAACAATGCTGATAGGGAGGTAACTTGTGTCGCCATTACTATGAAAATGAAGAAATTTGAAATTTATGAGTTAGATTTGGTCAAAAGAATCCAAGAAAGAGGTTGTGTATAGAAAATCTAATCTAACACACTCAGAGAACCATAATTAATTGGTTGTGATGACTGAGTGTGAAAAATAAAGAAAATTGATGAAGTACAAATTCACACCTCAAATAGTAGAAGACAAGAAAGAAAGTCAAAAATCCACAAGAAAAACTAGCAAACACGTTATCTTAGAAATCAGATTTCAATGTTTTTATGGCTTAATCCTTAAGAGTGATTTTGAATAGATAGAATAAAGTGGATATAAAGGTACCTAAAAGCCAACTATGGATGGTTTCAGGGTTTTTTTGGTGGGGGAGTCCTTGATATACCTTTAAGAATCTTATTTTTTAGCTATGATATGACAATCCTTCCAGAACACAAGTCGGGGCCCACTATCAACAATTTTTTATATCCTTGATAGCTTCTTCCTGATATTTGGGGAATGTTTAAGAAGATGTATTGTTTTTTTTATTGATTTGGAAAATAAGTGTGTGTAATAGTGAACTACACTTAATAACCCAATCATCAAATGGTCATGACCTCCATTATATTTGATTGTTGTTTAACTGTGTGAGCTAAATGCAAGAATACAAGGATGAAATGAAACAATTTTTAAGCCCAAATAGAAAAATGAAATTGGATGAGAGCAGTAATGAATGGGAAGAGAGTATGTATTTCAATAATGCAAGAAAGAGGAAATAAAGAAGGGTTTGTTTTAATTTTCACTAAAGGAAAGGTGTCATTTAGAGCAAATAGGAGAAAGATAATAATACCAAAAGAGATTATTTTAGTGAATATTTAGAAAGGAAATAAGCATAAAATGCAATCCTATATGACAAAAATGTTTCACCAATAATTTGCGTACGTATGAGAAAAATAGATAAGGTAATAGGTTGGTTACGTGAGGAATACTTGGAGGTCGAAGAGGTTGTGCACCATAGAAGATCAGCTGTTTGAGAGCACTCATTTTTTCCCTGGAAAGGAATAACTAAAAATAACTCAAGACCACAAGATAGAATTAAAAATATCGGTTGGTGGATTTCTTAGCGATAACTAGATCTTATATGTAGGGTACTTCTTCCTAGAAGGCTATCAATCCATGTTTAAAAACAAGTTAAATGCTGATAAGAACATGAAATAAAGATTCCTACTATAGTTTTATAATTTAGGTATCTCACACAAGCACAATAATTCAAATCTAGTCTAAATAATGAATACAAGACTAAATCTAAAGAGGGTGGTTGGTTGTTAAGGTCTATAGGTGTGAAAGAGGGTATTAGGAAGGTCTAGGTGAAGTTGTGGGAGGTTTTGAGAGGTTTTAGGTAGGTGAATTAGCTCATTGGTCCGAGATAAAATAACAGACACAGAGACCAATGTAGGTTAGGGAACCGATGTCATTCACTAGTTTATAGCCAATGTCGATCACTTGTTTATAAATGATGCCAGTTGGCTAACTAATCATGGTTGGGTAAATTGGGTGCCAAGGTAGAAACGAGGTTAGTTTGGGCTCTTTGTGATTGCATAGAGTGTTGGGAAGGCTTAGGCAGGGTGTTGGGATTTATGTGAAAGCTCAACAAGTGTGAGAGAGGTGATTGGAAAGGAAAAGAGGTTTAGGTTGGTAGGATATAAGGTATGTGGGTGATGGATGATGTTTGAGTGAGAAAGAAGCCATACAGAGATCACAATAAGAGATCTAAGGCCAAAGCTAAGAAATTAGTAACTAGGTTGAGATACTTATTTGAATATCTTTAGATCGGTAGATGGTGGTGGTTGGTAGGTACTCATAGGAGAAATGGGTCTAGGTCAAGTTCCACAACAACAAATCTGTGTGCTTCCTATGTCAATGATATGAGCCGTGGAGCAAGAGGTTGGTCTTTGGTGAAGAAATAGAATGCTTTGGTCTTATGCTTGATCATTGTATGCTCAATCGAATGCTAATTAAATCCAAACTCCAATGCAAGAGAGAACCTCCAACCCAAGTAATGTGTTTAAAATCCTTATTTAAAGGAACCGATGATGGTTCCTTAACCTGTTCCAACCAAGGAATAACCGGCATTGGTTATAGAGAAATAGTTAAATTCACTCAAAATATCATGTTTCCTCCCTTTTTGGTGTGGGTCAAGATTTAATTGTTGAATAGGATTCTTGGTTCATGTTTAAACATGCGGGAATTGATGGAATAATTGGTTAGCCATATTATTAGGTTTATAAAGGGTCTTAGTTAGTTAAGGGAATGGATGACTTAGTTGTAGGTGTTAAATGGCCTTGGAATGGGTCCAAGGTGAGGTGGAGGGGTGAGGTGGTAATTAACCTAATATTAATAATTATATTAATAATAATGTGTGGAAGGGGTCATGGTAATGGGGTGTGTTAATTGAAAGTGGCTTATAGGGTTGCACCAATTTTGGGTGTCTGCACTCCATACATTCTAATTGAAAGGGTAATGTTTATTTTGAAGATGAAATAATGTGTATCCAAACTGATTTAAATCATTCTTAAATGAGAATTAAAATATGATATCCCAAGTCAAAGGATATGAAGATAGGATCCATGATCTAGAAGAGAAGAATTGGTTAGAAACAAGAAAGATTAATGAGACAAAGGTTGGGATAATAGAAGAAAAGGTAAAGTTTGTAGTCAAAAGTTCGCAATACAAAGAGAGTAAGTGCACAAAATTTTAAAAGAATATAGATTTTCTAATTGAAGATTCGTTAAAGGTTTATAAGAATACTAATTCCTTTTAGAAATTTGACAAAAGCACTAAGGATCTTGATGATATTCTTGGAAAAAATATTTTTATAGGTGATGGAGTAGGTTTGGGATTCAATGATAATTACAAGATAAAATAAGTGATGCAATAATATAAGGTATCAAACAAAGAGTTTTAAGAATCATGCTTCAATGAAAAGTAAGAAATAAAGTGAACTTCACCAAAGACAATGAGAAGACCAAATCAGTTAGGCATACTAACGCTTCAAGCTATAAGAGATCATTTAATGGTTATTATTTCACTTGTAATGGTTTTGGTCATAGGGATAAGGAGTTTAGGATTTTTTCTATAGATTATCACCCTTCAAGGGATAGTAAGAGTGTGGTATGCTGAAATTGTCATGAAAGAGGTCATACTACTAATTATTGTTTATATGAACCCTCAAGTCGAATTGGGGTAATGAAGGCTACAAGGGTATGTTTCACTTAAATAATTATGTACATGTTGCTAGGGACTGTTATGGTACTACAAGGCAAGGAAGGAACTTTCAAGGTTCTAATATGCATACTAGAATTCAAAACATGTTATGAAATCCAAGGACGAACAACATGGTTCCACAAAGATCGAGTGTGAATGAAATACATGGTATGTCTCGAGTACTAATCGAAACATGATGGAAAAAGTGAGGTGAAGGTATATAATAGTGGTTGATACCTCTTTAGGTCACTCTTCTAGTTTTATAATGAAGTTCCATGTATTTACTAAGCTTCTTAGAGACATGATCATGCATATGAAGCTTTAAGAAGAAGAGTGATTATTGAAGCATGCTACTTTAGGAAGTGCTCCAATATTTCAGGTATATTTTCATAGTTTCAAAGCATGTTTTTCATTCTTATTTATTTTCTCAAATAATAAGATGGTTTCAAAAGGTTCTTAATTTTGTATAGTCTTATTTTCAAGTATGTGTTACTATTGTTGATGTCCATTTAATATTTTTCCTTATCTTCAAATGCATAAGAAATGTTTGTCTTGTTATTTATTAATGTTGCCAAGGGTATTGATTTTTATAAGAGGTTATCAAAAGTTGGTGAAGTCATACCTTTAGTTCTTGTCAAGATATGTCTCAAAATTATAAAGTGAGTGTTTTTTTATCTTATCCCGAGTATGAAGTCTTGTTGGTCTTTTAAAAGAGGATCATCTTACCCCATCGGTGGAAAGGTCATGGTATTTCCAAGTTGTATCATAAGTCTTGTCATAGTTATTTTTGGTTTAAATATGTCGAGCATGTGTACCTCAAGAAGATAATAAGAGAGGTCTCAAGGTTTGTCTAAGATTCAAGAAGAGGTGTATCAATATAAAGAGAACTATGTTTTGAGTTTGGTCTAATAAGGTATTTATTAGTGTTACGGTTAGTTTCATGAGTTTATGTGAGTTGAGATCAATATTTTCAAAGGTGTGAAGATATATTAATATGGAAGGCTTCAAAATTTTCATCTATATTATGCAAAAATAGAGTCAAGGAGTTGACAAATATTGTCACTGGTTGCTCCCCTCGGTAACTTAATCATGTGATTAATCAAGGAACATACTCTACAACATGAGTTTGTATTTTTGAGAGTAAATATTCTTCATTTTATGGAAGAATTAGACCTCCTAGGTTTCTCAAAAACCCTACTTATGATTTGGTCTACATCATGCATTCGAAGCATTTATAAAAAAATCTAAGACTTGAAACTTTCCATATATTCTCTAAGGACTGTGTTAAGGTTTATTTAAGTGGATTTATGTAACAAGAAACCTTTGAATGATTGGAGATCATATCATTTACTTCTTGATGGACTGTCTCATTTTTAGAAGACCTAAATGTTAACGGAAAACTTATAGAATGTAGATTTTTATTTAGACGTGGTCAATCAAGGTTTGTAGATCAATAAAACACCGAAATGGATATTTCAAATGATCTTAGTTTTGTTTGAAATTTCATTGAACCAAAGTTATATCTTATAAAATATGCTACCAAGGTGCTAGAGGGGAGAAAAAGTTGATAGAGAAAAGAATTAAAAGAGTTGACTCGTCAAAAATTATCATACACAATAGAGAGATAAAAAGGTACTTGATAATGTTTTCACTTATTCTTGAGTACTTACAATTGTTCCCAACCATGATCCTACCAGGAGAAAGGACCTCAAGAAGAATTTGACAGACATGTTGATAAGGGAAAATTTATTGGAGTTTTATTTTGTATTCATCAACTTAAAGGTTGAGTTTACAATGAATCAATATAACAAAATAGAGAACGATAATGGTGTGATCCAATAAGGCTAATTCGGTTCAAAATTTTCCTAGTTAGACTCAAGTTCCCGATGATGCCTGAAAGGGTAGTTTAGTGAAAGAGAAGATACTTATAAGTATTCATTATATTGGGATATTAAGTGGACTATAACATCTCAAAATTGAACTATCCCTCAAGGTAAAGTGACTATTGTAGATATCTAAAGAATTCTTTGCATTAATTATGGGAAGTTTACAAAATTGTGGTAATATACAATATTAATATGAGATATCCTACAAGTCTAAGATAGAGATTATGAATCAAGAATATTATCATCATGAAATATTATGGAATATGACTAATCCAAGTCATGAAAAATTATAGATACTCATAAATTTGTTCTCTAAATATTGTTGAGGTTGTGCACCCCGATAAAGATATGGTAATCTAAAATTGTGTATCAAGTGTTAAAGGTATGTTTTAAGTTTCATTACCGCTAAGATGCTACAATGTCTCAAAAATAAGTATATTGACTATGAAATATTCATAGTTGTCTCTATGATGACACATGTTAATAAGGAATATTGAGAGGTTATTCAAAGGTAGTATGTAAACATTGAATCATGAGAATCATGTGTGAAGATCATATAAGTAAAGTGACTAAAAAGAAAGGAATATGATGTCCTACATATCTTTAGGAGATAGTTGAAGTAAGGGCTACTCTTGACCCTCTAGCAATTGTTTTAGATGTCATGAAGGTTGAATAATAAATAATGACAGTGAGGAATGCAAGAACCCGATAAATCTCATGAAAAATAGGGTATATTCATATGTGTTGAAGATACTACAGAATCAAGGGTTAAAATTCATTAACTTAGACTATGAGTGAATAATCAAGGTATTTTAGTGTGATGGCTTAAGTTTATAAGGAGCTTGAAGGCTCACACTGACAAGGAGATGATAATATCAAAATTTTAGGGTTATATAAATGTTTTCTTGTTTACGAGTGATTTTTTTGTTAATCCAAGGTACTAAGGCATGAGGAAGCAAGAAAATGGTTACCTACATGGTTTGGAAGGTCTCCAAGGCAAGAGGAGTCTATTTTGACTCTCAAAAAGGTATGAAGGGGATTAGAAGATTGTGCATAAGAAATTGATGATCACATGTAAGTACATTTCAAGGGTAAGTATGTGCTTGAGATTATAAGGTTGTCATGGGTAAGTGCACAAATATGGGGGCCAAAAAGAAGACACGAATACTTTTTTGGCTATTTTGGCCATAACGCGCTTGCATTAGGCTCGATCATGTTATAACATGATAGATAAAATTTAGGGTCACATTATAATGCGAGTGTGTTCTGACTGAAAAAAAATATTGTCAAAACCCAAGGCCTATTCACTTTGCAAAAACAAATATGATCCATAACGCAATCGCGTTATAACGCGTTCACATTATAATGCGATCATGTTTTGAATGCTAAAATATCATCAAAATAAGAGGCTTATTCACTTTACAAAAACAAAAAAAAATCTTAAGGGGGAAAACATGAGTGCAAAAAAACATGAAATCATTTCTTAGCATTGATTCTCTTTGGCATATTGAATCCACAATGGTGATAAGCTTAGAATGTTGGTTATAGTTTATTTTAGGTTTGGTTTCCTTATTAATCTAATTTTTTTGAATAGTTTTTTAATTTTTATTTATTTTCATTTTTAGATGTTTCTGTATATTCTATTCAAACCCCAAATTCACCTTCACACCAAGATGAAGAATAAAAATCCCTGAAATACCCCCTTCTATGGCAACATCCTCCTAACACCCAACAACAAATTATGGGGGAGATTGTAAAAATAAAACTCAAATTGAGGGTTTGATACAAACGTTAAGAAACCCTAATGCCAAAAATGCACATCATCAAAACCTAGCTACGTATATTTAGGATCATTGGTATCTAATATTGACATTGTGGTTGGACAAATTAACACATGGGAGATTTTTAATACCAACTACCATAATTTTATACTAAGAAGCTATTGTATTATGTAGTAAAGAAGAAAAAATAACAAAATACAAATTGTGTGCATTAGTTACTGATCCTAAAACAAATGCACCATTACGATTGGACTAAAAATACCCCATCTAATGGTATTATCACGAGGGGTTTAAAAATAGTTTTTGGGATAGGTGGTGGATGGTTTTTGACCAACCACCTTAAAATAATTTTGAAGTGCCATAATATTTCTTGAGGAAACTCTACTATGAGTTCATCCTCAATGAAATACCTAACTATTATGACATTTGATATTTTCAAGGAAGAGGAAAGGGCTCTGCACAAGATAGAGAGGGGGCACAATGGTTGTAGAACAGGTTGGCTAGACCCATTTCCCACACACTTGTTCATCATGTTTCAGTCTTTACTTTTTCGAAGGAGACTGTGGAGGTTCAAGCCCTTGGTTCTATCATATCATTGACACATTTAGTGCTTTAGTATGGCACTCATCTCTCCAGAGTGATGAACCTATTCCTTCTAGGAAAAAGGCATCATATACCATAGAATGTCATGCTTGTGGGAGTAGATGGACCTACCTAATTGACGTGGAAGCTTCACATGCTCGCGAGGTATCTTTACTGAGCTTAGTGAAGTGTCCGATTTGGATGATGCTCATCTTGATTCAAGTGTTGAGAATAGCATCATCACGTATGATGATATATTTGATGCAACCTTTAGTATTGATTTTACATGAAATGAGGTGCAATTATATATATATATAGTACAAAATCTTATAATTTAGAATGTTAACCTTGATTGTGAATGAAAATTAAT
Source organism: Taxus wallichiana var. yunnanensis (assembly GCA_018340775.1). Lineage (NCBI taxonomy): Eukaryota > Viridiplantae > Streptophyta > Pinopsida > Cupressales > Taxaceae > Taxus > Taxus wallichiana. Next base: position 41,580,374 of record CM031234.1, read on the forward strand.
CATGTGTTTTTAATTAAATTATAGGGTAAAACTATACATCCTATATCACATTCCACTGCTTCACGATTTGCTTATAGGTGGGATAAATTGGTAATGAATTAATATATTTATTGTGTTATTTTTTTTCCATGTATAGATATGTTATCCTAAAATTACATTTTGATGTTGAATAGGTGAATGTCAAGTATGAGCTCGCATGTTGGTGAATTCACTAATGTGTGTTTTCTAATTAATTTTATTCATCATATATATGTGAAGAGAATGTACTATAGTTAACATATGAATTTAGTAATGTGAATTTTATTATTTTTTAGTTGATAGAATCATTGCAGATCCTAATGAGATTTGACGCTCTTTAGATATTTGAGTTTCTATGGACATAGCTCTTACTAGGCCTCTTACATAGGTATGCGCTAGTAGATTAATTTTCATAATGAAGAGATTGCATTAAATAACATAACTTAGTAAAACTAAATAACGTTCATGTGTATTCTAATTTTCATCATCACGATTTCCAATAGGAGGAGTTGACTACTCTAGTGCGTACACCTCGTACTAATGTTTTTGATGATCTTGAGAGGCAGAGGATGATTTCTATTGATCATCAAATTGTAGTAAGTATTTATTTTTAAGTAGTGTCATTTTATATGTTACTAATTGTATACTAATGGGTATGTTGTTTATTTGTATTAACATATGGATCTACAAGCATCCTTTGAGCATAGGAGGTCTAAACGAAATAAGGGACGTTCCACTGATGTGCCTGAGTCATCTTCCTAGAGGGAGAAGAGAACTAGATTATTTGATGATACCCCATAACTTATATGTATACAAATTTTATTGTCTACCTTCATGGAATATTGGCATAGATTTATATTTTTTCAATGTATATCATTGTATATACCTACATGTCTTTGTTAAGATATTGATTTTTCTCAAAATTTGGCTATTATCAAGGATTTTTGAATAAATATAATATATGAGAAAAGTTTTATTTTAAAACTGTATAGTGGATGAAACATTCTTTATACATATATCTAAGTCCGATTAATATGATATCATATGTATGTTATATTAATATGTATTATTAGTGTTAATTTTTTTATGTTTTAAACATGAGAATTAAAATATATATGTAACTAATTTACAAATTTTCCATTGTACTATAATCATTCAATTCCATCAATTATAATAATATAATGTCAATGTCAATGTCATCCACTTCCTAGAATTTCAATAATTCAAATGAAACATATGTAACATGAGACAACACAATATTACATTAATTCTAATAATTAAATTTTAACTACATAGAGAAAAAGAGAGAGGGAATGAAAGAGGGATAGACATAGAAAGAGAGAGTGGGTGTGAGAGAAAGAGAGATAATGTCAAAGTGAGATAAAAAGAAATAGAGAGAGAGGGAGATAGAGATAAATATAGTGCATGAGAGAGTGTGTGTGAGTGAGAGAGAGAGAGAATGTCATAAATAAAGAGAGAGTGTGATAACTAAAAAGGTCAATCCATTGGTTGGTTCTTGCATTCATATTATCCAAAATCACCTTCTAATCATCCTTAAGGATGTAGGAATGAGTCAATGTTGTTCCTTAATAGTTTCTAGGACAAAATGCTCTTTGAAATTTTAAGCTATGTAATTTGAGTTTAAATTTTTTTATTAGTTCTAAAGATTAGTTGATATTTGATCTCATAAATAACTTGTACTAAGGCTCAAATATATGTCCAAATTAAATTGAATAATTTATTTCTTTAGCCAATTGTGATGATCATAAATAATTACCTCAAACATTATTGATATCCTTTGAATATACTTTCATGTAGGCCATCATACCAAATATTAACAAGCATTGTTTCTAGAGATTAGTAGGTATCACTAGAAATATATAATACAATCCTCTATCTATCTATAATATAATGACTCAAATTGGATTATTTGGCATTTTTGCAAATAATAGGAAAGCAAGAGGACCAAATAGATATGGGGAAAACTGAGGCAATATTTTGAAGAGGGTCCTGACGTGGAGGTGTAGGATCGACGTGACCTCTCAAGGTTTAACAGAGACCGAGAAATAATCCAGCCAACTTATAGCCTTTTTGGTCTCAAGGATCTTAAGGGACTACACCTAGACAAAGTATATTGAAAGAAATGGCACCTTTGTATGACACAAAAATGAAGCCTCCACAAGTTTTTACCATGCCACCTAGAAGTTTTGGTGTAGTCGGTTTGGTTCCATGAGCTTCTGTTTGCAAAATAATGCATTTGACAACCTTACAATGACTTAAATTGGACTATTGGGTACTTTTGCAAACAATAAGATTGCAAGAGGACTGAGTAGAGAGAAAAAAAGATAGGATTTTGTATAGGTTCTTGACATGGAGGTGTAGGATCATGTCACAGAGGCCGAGAAATCACCCAGTAAATTTATAACCTTTTTGGTCTCAGGGCTCTTAAGGGACTACACTCGGACGTAGTATTCAAATCAATGGCAACGTATGACACAAAAAATCATCCACAAGCATTTAATAGCTCACCCAGATGTGTTGGTGCAGTCAGTTTGGTTCCACTTCCATTTGTAAAATAATGCATTGGACAACCTTACACTAACTCAAACTAGACTATTTGGTGCTTTTACAAACAATAGACAATGAGAGGACCGAATGGAGATGGATAAAATCGAGACAAAATTTTGAAGAGGGTCCCAATGCGGAGCTTTAGGATAATCTATGACCTCTCCAATTGCTATGGAAACCCAAAAATCATATGTCAAACTTATAGCCTTTTTTGGTCTCAGGGCTTTTAAGGGACTACGCCGGAAAAAGTAGCTTAAAACCAAATACATTGAATGGTACAAAAACAAAGCCTCCATAAGCATTTAATAAGCCACCTGAATGTGTTAGCATAGTCAGTTTGGTGCCACAAGATTCCATTTGCAAAATAATGCGTTGGAAAACCTTACACTAACTCAAACTGGATTATTTGGCACTTTTGCAAACAATAGGAAAATGAGAGAACCAAATCAATATGGAGAAAACCAATAAATTATTTTGTATATGGTCCTGATTTAGAGGTGTAATATTAGATGAGACATCTCAAGGTTCCACGGAGACCGAGAAATCACCGACGAACCTACGGCCTTTTTTAATCTCGGGGCTCTTAAGGGACTATGACTGGATGAAAAATCCCAAATAAACAACACCATTTGGCATTGAAAAGAAGCCTCCACAAGTGTTTACCTAGCCACCCAGATGTGTTGGAATAATTAATTATGTTCCACGATCTTGTGTTTACAAATTGATGCATTAGAAAACCGTATTAACCGACTCAAATTGTAGTATTTCTCATTGTTGTGAACAATAGGACAACGAAATAAATGAATTGAGATGAATAAAATTGAGATAGTTTTTATAGAGTCCCTATGCGGAGGTGTAGGATTAGAAGAGACCTTTACAAGTTCCATGAAGACCGAGATATCACCTATCAAAGTTATATCCTTTTTTTGGTCTTAGGGATCTTAAGGGACTACGCCCGAATGAAGTATCCCGAAAGAAATGACACTATCCAGAACCAAAAATAAACATCCAAAATTATTTACATGGCCACCCCAATGTGTTGGCATAGTCAGTTTGGTGCCATGAGATATCATTTCCAAAATAATGCATTAGACAGATCATACATTGACTCAAACTACATTATTTCGCACTATCATAAATAAAAGGATAATGAGAGAACCAAATTGAGATGGAGAAAATTGAGATAAGGTTTTGTAGAGGGTCCCTACACAGAGGTGTATGATCAAATGAGACATATCAAGGTGCCATAGAGTCCGATAAATCACCCGGAAAACTTATGGAATTTTTTGGTCTCAGGGATCTTAAGGGACTATTCTTAGATGAACTAGCCCGAAGAAAAGACACCATCGACACCAAAAAATTATACATGAGAATTTACCTAGCCACCTAGATGTGTTGGCTTGATTGGTTTGGTGCCATGACCTTTCGTTTGCAAAATAATGCATTGGACAGCCGTACACTAACTCAAATTGTAGTATTTCACACTATTGCAAACAATAGTACAATGAGATAATTGATTCGAGATGAAGAAAACCAAGATATGGTTTTGTATAGGGTCCCTACATGGAGGTGTAGGATTATAAAATACCTCTCAAGGTGTTAGGGATATCGATAAATCACCCAACAAACTTATAGCCTTTTGGTCTTAGGGATCTTAATGGACTACGCCCGACCGAAGTATCCCAAAAGAAACAACACCATACGGAATCAAAATGAATCCTCCACAATCATTTACCTAGCCACTCGGATGTGTTGCTGAATTCATTTCAGTTCCATGAGCTTTTATTTACAAAATAATGCATTGTACAATTGTACACTAACTTAAACTGCAATATTTCGCATTGTTCCAAACAATAGGACAACGAGAGAACCAAATTGAAATGGAGAAAACCGAGAAAGGTTTTTATAGAAGGTCCTTACACGAAGGTGTAGGATCAAATGAGACTGTTAAAGGTGCTATGGAGATGAATAAATCACACAAAAACTTATAGCCTTTTTGGTCTCAGGGATCTTAAGGGATTATGCCCGACCGAAATAGCCCAAAAGAAATGACATCGTTCAAAACCAAAATAAAGCATCCACTAGTGTTTTTGACCACCACCCGAATGTGTTAATGCATTCAATTCAGTTCCATCAACTTCCTTTTAAAAAATAATGCATTAGACAACCTCTCACTCTTTTTGTTTGTCTCTCTCACTCTCACTCTTTCTCTCTTGCTCATTTTCACTCTCACACACTCTTTCTCTCTTTTTAACTATTTATTTCTCTCACACAATATCTCTCACTCTCTTTTACTCACTCACTTTCTTTTACCCTCTCTCTCTCATGCTATTTTTCTCTCTCACTCTCAATCTCATTGTCTCTCTCTTTCTTTCTCACTCACTCTCTCACATAAAAGGAATAATAATCAGATCGCACCAAGCCAATAACATAGATGATAATCAAACACCACAATCTATAAGATGAAATCAATTCACCGAATAACTTTACATAAAAAAATTTGCAAACAAATGAGCAAAGTAATATCATATATTATTATGGAACTCAATGAAATACAATGAGAATGGGCCTTCCTTATATATGCAAGAAATAACAATCTAAGAACCATTCAATGTCGTAGATCAAGCCATAAATCAAGGAAATAACTAGTCATCAAAGAACCATTCAAGACCATAGATTTAGGAAAGAACTAGACATTAAGGAACTAGTCAATACCATAGATCAATGAAAGAACTATATCTAACAACTAGATAATATCTCCTAATAGCTAAATAAGATAAAATAAATATCTACACACATAAGTGGGTGAGGATAAATATAGTAAAGGTAAATAAAGTACCTAGGTGAACATGAGCTAAGGTAAATACCTACTCTAACACCCCCCGTCAAGTGAAGCTAGGGGCCAAAATAGAAGTGGCATGTCCATAGTATGATTCCCGACAACTAGGCCTGATGAGGTACTCATGTACAATAACTAGGAAAAAAGGACACTGCAAGGTACCCAAAACAAGTAACAACAAATTAAAGAGAGTAAAAACCCTCCATAAGGCATCCCAAGAAGCTCGGCTCAAAAAAATCATACAATGTTGAAGAAAATTTTGTGTGCACCGTGGTCCGAATCCACTACTCAATCACAAAAATTAAAAAAAAAAACTCGACACTGGGATTCACTAGAATATCTCCATACAAGGGGACCATTAACAAAGTGATGTCGAAAGTGCAAAAAAACACCAAACATAATTCAATCAACTACTACAAATAGGTGTGCCACGATCCAAGAACAATAACCAAAGAAACAAGGCAAGGACACAAAATCTAGAGTGTCATGATCCAAGAAAAGCCAAGGTAACAAGGCAAGGACACAAAACCCAAAGACGAAGGATCAACAACACACCCTCCCATCTGTTGAATGGGTGGAGTGATGCCACGATCTATATGAGTTTCAAAAATCAACTACTCGAACACAGAAAAAATAACACTGAGATTCACAAGAATAGCTCCCCCATAAGAGATACTGTCAACATGCCAAAAGTGTCAAAAATATAGATACAAAATCTCTCAACAAATAAGAGATATACACTACACCGATAAAGAAAAATGATCAAAACCAGAAGCATTACAATGCAAAAGGTATAGAAAGTGGAGCAAGAGGCCAAATGGTGGAGGATCCATGCTTGTAGAGTCCTCTCAATGAATGCCTATGTTTCTGCCATGAGTGATCATATATCCACCCCAAATCAACACAGATGAATGAAGAATATTCCTTCATATGACTTGGCGTAAAATGCACAATGGGTGCATGCAAAGGAACATCAGAATTTTTGTTAGGTTGATCATGTCTGACAACTGAAATCTTAAGTTTCTCAATCCTTAGTGATGGTGTAGAAATCATGTGTTTCTCATGATCCTCAAAAAGAGTTGAGTGAACAAAAATAGGAGATCTGTCAATGTGTGATCCCAATGAATAATATGCTCAAAAACCAATGTCATGGAGAGCAATGTCATGGAGAGAATTCCACTTAACATGTGGAATAATGGAAACAATACCCTATGAATGTCTGTCAATACCTCTGCTAGTGAAAACCATAGAATGGAGCATGCGAGAACCGAATGTAGTGGTATGATTCTCAAAAGAGCCATGCATATGAGTAGAAGTAGGATACACAACATGTGTTACTATAATAGGTACAGATGTGGAAGAGCATGTAGTAACAAGCCTCATAGGATTAGGAGCATCAAGAGAATTAATAGTCTCAAAGACTGACAGATCAATATCATTGGGTACAAGATCAATAGCTACAAGTGGACTAGGAGCATGTATATGGATGTTCACCATATGATGGTGATGTTGTAGGATAGCAAGTTTTTCTGCAGGAGTGTATTAGTGTATATTTACCATGAATGAGTGATTGTAGAATAAAATTTCAGTTCTTGAGTGATCTATTTTCTTCAACAAATTTTACAATATCCTCTTGAAGTCCAAACACTACATAGAAAATCATATCATTCTTAGAATCCATAATATATACAAGAACACAAATCCCAAATCTTTAGGACATCGGGCTCACTAAAATTGTGTCCACAATTAATTACAACACTCGGCACTTTATAATGAGTGCATGTTACAATATGGCACTTTATAAGTATAGTGAAATTCTCAAAATAAATATTTCTAATGGAAAGAGCATGAAAAAATAAGCACTTTTGTAAAAATGGCACTCAAACCGAGTTATCAGACGTACCCAAAATTGTAAGGTACTGTACTACCAGAACAGTGTAACAAGTGCCCCGATGATGATACAGGTCTCCTCGCAAGGTGTTCGGGATCCGGAAAAGCCCTCGGAGTATGCGTTAACATCCCGCATGCCTCGCTTTTCCCCCGCGCCCTTTTTTTTCCCCATTTTTCCCTCTTTCTTTGGGTTCTTGACCTTCAGTGACGAAACCGCCGCCCGCTGCAAGGCGGCGGTCCTGTGCGCGTTTTCCAAAACGCTCTTTTGACGTGACCCGCATGAAATATCACGATTTACCAGATTTTCTTTGCCGACTTGAGCATGCATTAATGTTTTTGGTCCCCTGGAACTGTGTTTTTCCTTTGTTTATTGTTTAGGAGTTCAATTTGGTTTTGATTCTTGGATGTTGGAATTCCTATAAATGCATGGTTTGTGTACATGCAAATGGTCCAATTTGGGGGTGAAGAATTTGAGTGGAGCTTTTGGTCACCATTTTTTCCTTGTTAGAGTCTTCGATTTTTAGTGTTTTGGTTAGCTCACTAGACCGATAGCATAGATTTGTTTCATACTTGGTTAGTATTGCTTATTTGTTGGTAAGCCACACTCCATCTTGTGCGGGAAGTGTTGTTGTTCCATCCGATCCGGTTAGAAGCTTGCTCTCGAATTCTCTTTTACGTAGATTTGTTTTTACCGTGACTTAAAGTTCTTAGTTCAATTTATTATATACCTGGTTAGCTTTATTCAGCTGTTGGTAAGCCACATATCCAACTTGTGCAAGCAGTGTCTTTATTTTGGAACAAAATAGCTTAGGAAGCCATTAAAGTTCAGAGTTTTGCTCTTCAGTATAGGATAGTCACAGGTTCTAGTCGCTTCACGTTGCATGACTCACAGTAAAATCCCGCTAGGAATCGCATAAGCCAAGCTCTGTACTCTTGCGCTATCCCTCTCCTACTCGCATTCTCGGTCTGCATTCTGAGCTGTCCTTGTCCCAAAATCTACTCCTATCGGTGCTAGCATTACACGCTTTTCTGGATCCAAGTGAACACGAAAGAACGAGAAGATCATACTGAGGGGACGAGATCACATACACCATCGGATTCACCACTGTTCTGCGGAGTCCAGGTTTTAAATTTCAAAGTTCTAGTCAGATTCATATCAAATAGAGTAGTTAATCGCTTTATTTCATTTCATTCTATTCTCGATATTGCGTGAGGAATCAGTGAGGATTGATAGTTTCGAGAAACTATGATTCACTCCTCACTTCGAGGTAGGATCGAGAATCTTTAGCAGTTGATTAGACATGTGCTATTTTATTTATTTAGAATAATTCTACAAATCGCACAGGCAAATAACCACACTCGGTTATCTTGTCTGTTTTAAATTATTGTTTAGTTATTATTTCTAGATACGCTTAAAATAGTTTGTTTTTCTTAGAATTGTTAGAATATTTCTTAGAAAGATAAAGTTTATATATGTTAGATTTATTTCAAGTAGTTAGAATTTATTTCATTACGCTTAGATTACATTTTGTTTCGTATGACAATCACGGGACCTCAAGAGCCCAGGGAATATATATTTGAGCCAATCGTGCCTCAACCAAACCTCGTCACAGTGATAGTTGACATAGACCAAAATCTCAGGATACAAGTATTCCAAACAACCACAGATTTACAACTGATCAGTTCACAGTTAAGAGGATTAAACATAGAAGACGACCAAGCACATGCGTTTTGGTCAAGTCAGCCAAACTACAGATTACCCTAGAAAATATCCACATGACTGTAGAAGGGCTCGAAAGAGAACAAACATTCGGGTGTGATCCTTTAGTTCCACAGCCAGATGCTAGAGACACCCTCGTAGATATAGATACCAGCTTAAGAATCCAGGTTGCGAGAACGCCTGTAAGGTATTCTGAGAAGATCACACAACTGTTGGTTCTAAACGTAGAAGCTGAAAAGGCTTACGATTACTGGATACTAGGGATTAGAACTTGATCTCGCGTATGACCATAACAGGACCGCAACAACCAAGAGTCTATGGTTGTGATCCACAGATCCCACAGCCCAACGAATCCACAAGTCAGTTAGATATAGACACTGGCCTACGCACACTAGTATTTCAGTCCACTCCACTTCCACCTATCATCATCGAACAACTATCCTTACTAGATAAAGCTACTACGAAGCTAGGGAATTCTCGGACTAGGCCAAAAATCATCCGTAGAGTCAATTGTATTCATCATCCACTATATGACCTTATCAGGAGATATACACGAAACAATCCCAGGTCATTTTCCACATATCCCGCAACCCATAGATCGAATCACGCCAGAGCTTGATATTGATTGGAGCCTTCGAGTAGTCATCCTCGCTGATCGATCTATCACACCCAGTCCAAGTTAGAAGGGGCCTCTCGCCTTAGATTCAAAAATACCATTAGTGCGTGTCGAAGACATTAGACTTCCTAACTAGTTTTTTCTCGCATATTCTACCCCCACCTACTGTCTCAAAGCACGACCTCGAGAGGTTGGGTACGCGGAAGAGTCACTTGTAGATTCTCACGCTCGCCTGTCGCTTTTCCGACGTACAAAATTGGTGAACCCGACGTGAAACAAACAATTGTTTCACCTTCTCTTTGAGAAGTTTCATCTTCTCTCTTTCACCTTCGCTCTTTCCCATTATTCGTGGATATTCATAATACCCCCTGAATATGTCGGGATTTGATGCATACGGCAGACCCCTCCTGGGTCTTGAGGCATACTACGCCCAACAAAATAGGGAATCATCACCCTCGCTCTCAGTATGGGGCGACAACTATTCAACTAATCAGTTGTCAACGCAAACCCCAAGAACCAGATATAGTTTGTCTCTTCAAACCGAGGAGTTAGATCAACTCCCTCGAACCCAACAAACAGAGCCTTCAGGGTCAAACAATATGACGTTTACCGGAGAATCTGGTTCGTCTCCTCAAATACTACTCAGACCACATATTAGTAGACAATCAGATCCATACCTAGTCTTAGACGATGGACAATCAATACCTTATCCTAGGAGTGAACAACGCTCCCGGGGTATGTACCCACCTATAGGAGGTTTACAAGTACAACCCGAGACCCCTTTTCAAGAAAATACCTCTACAGGAAATATTCTTGGAGAAACTTGGCAAGATAGCAATCAGTTCATGACAGGCTATCACATGCCTATACAACACCAGGGTATACAACAAATGCCGCTCAGGAAAAGTACCGTGACTTCACCAAATGAAGTCATTTCAACGTTAGTAGAAAGAGTGAGAGGGTTAGAACTTGCTCAAGCAAATCAAAATTCTCCATTCATGCAAACGGGGAGTTCCAATCCTCCATATCACTCTGGCCAAGTAGATCTCCTCACAGGAGTAGGCACGTTAGGCATGCCTCCTCAATTTCCTCAACAAACGCCAACAAGGCCCACCATCTCTAACACTATTCCTCCAGGTCTAGTGTCAAACAATCCATTCCTTGACAATACCCCATCCTATTTAAACATGTACTCTAAATCACCACAAGGAGATATGTTCTCCTCTCCCGGCATGTTTTCTCCAACGCAGGGACCTCCCTATGCCCCTGCCAACGTGTACGCTGCACCATATCAACAACCTATCCCACCACTCCCTCAGCAAACACCATCAATGGTCGAAAGCTATGCGATAGGGACGTATTCAGAATATCTAAAGGAACCCTTAGATTTCACCATACAAAGTGTCATGCTTCCAAGACCTCTCCCTGATTTTCCCAAGTTCAAGGGTGAAGGAGATCCAAACGCGCACATCAAAGCTTACGCTACAGCCATACGAGAATTACTCCCTTGGGATGGGGTTGCTGCTAAAATATTTCCCAAAACCTTGGAAGGCATCGTTCTTGATTGGTATTATAGAATACCTGAAGCTTCCATACATTCATTTAAACAACTTGTGTCAGAGTTCATCAAAGCCTTTGACATGAATAAACTATTGAGAACAGGAATCAGGGAATTCTTACATATCAAACAAGAACACAACGAATCTGTCACCCATTTCATCCAGAGGTGGCGTACAGTTCTTTACTCTTAGCAAGTGCTCCAAACATGGATCAGATGGAACTATGCGATTTATTCCTTCATTCTCTCAGCAGAGAAGTGAAGGAAGAAGTCCAGAAGTTCCCACTAAGGACTTATGATGAGGTACTTGAGAGCGCTCTGCGAATTGATCAAGCAGCAATAGATAGTGGTCGTAAGACTTACGGAGCAAATGGGAGGTTAATCACCTCCACTCAAAATACTACAACTACCACAAATGTCAATCAAGGACCCAAAATCCTTAACAAAAATCGTGGGGTAACAACGGATGGGGTAACCGACCAGCCCAAGAGGGTAAATGTCGTTAATACTCCATCACAAACAAACAACCAGCGAAACAACAACTTTACCCCAGCGGTCAATACAGTGGATTTTAACCAACAACAACAACAACAATGGCGAAATCCCATGCAAGGGCCAAGCCAAAACTCATTTGGTTACCAAAACCAAAGTCAAAACCAAAAACAACAATTCCAAAATTTTGGTCCTAATAGCAAAGCTTGATTGATCGAATTTTAGGCCACAATACACACCAAACCAACAAAACGGGAATTATAACCCCAACTCTTATTGTGGTTTCCATAAAATTCATGGTCACGACACTAGAACGTGCCGTGACTACAATAAATTTATGCAACGTTTGCCGAAGAACAAAGACAGCTTCTTCATGCACTGTTTTGCGCATCCCGCCTCATCATCACCAAATACTCTCGCAGGGTAGTTTGCCCCTCGTGATCTTTAACGATCCGCTCCCAAATCATGATGGCAATAGGCTGAATCCAACCGGAACAAACAAAGGTGCAATAACGGGAAACAATGATCATGAAGCTTTGACTTCATTAAATCCGTTAGTTGCGCCATAGTTGGGAGCTCAACCAAGACCTAAGATAGTTAGTTTGGTAGAATTAGACGCTGAACTACCTATCGAAGCTATAACAAGAACACAAGAGTATTTCTCTCAACCAAGCCCAAGTCATCTGCCAGAGACAGATAGGAGTCAGCAAATAATTGAAAACCCATCGGTGCTTATGATTTAATTAGTGGCCTAACAAAGACCTTTTCACACATTTCATTTTTGGACTTGCTAAAGAACTCTCCCCCTCACAGAGCTGCTCTTTTAGAAGCATTAGGTCTAGGTCATCTAATTAACATCACTCCACCTCCTGAAACACAAGTAAATCACGTAGATTTTGACATCCACCCTCCGGGACAGCCGGACAAGGATGTCGAATTCATTTTCGAAATAAGTAAAATGCCCACAGATGCTGAGATCGCACGCCGAGGTGACCCAGCCTTACACTTACAGGTGTGGGTTTATAATAACTATGTAAAACAGGTAATGGTTGACGACGGGGCCGCAGTTAACATAGTCCCTTTCTCTTTCCTCCAAAAACTTGGATATGGAGAAACGAACTATTCCACTACATGAAATACCTTGAGAGGCTATGATAGCCTTAAAGCCACTTCGATAGGGACTATAATACTACCGGTCACCTTAGGGCCCAAAACCATCTTGACTGAATTTTATATTATAGATCGGGAAACTAACTATAATATGATCCTCCGCCGACCTTGGATACATCGAATGAAGGCAATCCCTTCCATGCTATTTCAGGAAGTAAGATTCTTGCATCTGGGAAAGGTATTTGTAGCCAAAGGCGATCCAAAACCTTTCGATTTGCACCTAGCTGATTTAAAGAAAAGACGTGGGTGCACTCTAATTTGAACTGCCAACAAACCAACTTAATAAACCCTCTGACCCAAAGCCAGAGGAAAAGTTGATACCTACGACAGATCTTGAAACTACTAGCATAGCCAAAACAATTCCAACCCCTAAAGGTAAAACTAAAGAAACAGTATCATTAAGGACTACTGCGAAAATTGTTGAGTTGATAGAACAAGATTCACCAATGTTCTTACCATTCGATTCAAAAGAGGCATAGGATTTTCCCTAGGTGTTGGTTCCTTACCCAGAAAGGATCTCTGTATGGTAGAAGTAGAGTGTGCAAACGCAGCAGATACCCCAACATCTACACTCCCGGCTAAGTATTGGACTCTCCATTTCGATGGAGCTAAATGTCGTTATGGGAGGGGCGGGTATAATTCTTACCTCGCCCGAGGAGAAGGTCCTCCCATTCTCTTTTAAGTTAAACTTTGAATGCATGAACAACGGTGCCGAGTACGAAGCCCTCCTCCTTGGCCTTACCTTAGCCAAAAGAATTGGTATTAATAACATCAGAGTCTTGGGAGACTCACAATTAGTGACAAACCAGGTTTTTGAAGTATATGAAACTAAAGCCGAACATTTACAACTCTAAAAAAATGTTGTATTAGATTTAAGCAAGGCGTTTAGCTTCATATCCATTGAAGCAATCCCACGAGAAAAAAATCTTCTCGCCGATTCAATAGCAACCTCAGCATCATGCTTCACTCCAAGCAATGAGCTAGAAGACACTCACTTCACAGTATCCATTCGTGACAAACCATTGATAAAAACAATGACAAATTCTCTTTCAAGCGGAAGTGAATCTACCATCCTAGACCATGTTGGAAATGATGCGGCTACTTTGGATTACTTAAATGCCTATGCAGCATTACATCTCTCCTATCATATGATAGATTTATCCCTGATTCCACATTCGTCTTCCTACTTCAGAAATCTCGTAACGGATCTTCCCTCACAAAGGGAGCCTAGCATATACGCAATAGAAAATGGGGATGATATAGATTTACCTCCAACACCACTTGAGTTCGAAGAGGGTAACGCCTCTTTAATCGAAGAAACAATCGATGTCAACATCGGGACAGAAGATGAACCAAGAATACTGAAACTAGGTTCTTCATTGACACCAGAAGAAGTGGAAATACATACTCAGGTTCTCAAAGAACATCAGAAATCATTTGCATTTAATTACAAGGAAATGATGGGAGTCGCACCCCACATTACGGTACACAACCTCGTCACTAGATCAGATGCAAAGCCAATTAAACAAAAATCAAGACCCATAAAACCCAAAGTAGCTCTCATGGTAAAAGAGGAAGTAATAAAACTCCTTCAGGTAGGATTCATCAAGCCAATTGACTACTCCCAATGGGTATCTAATATCGTTCCCGTTCTCAAGAAGAACGGAAGGATACGTATTTGCATAGATTTTCGAGACATCAATAAAGCATGTCCTAAAGATGATTTCTCATTACCATCCATGACGTTATTGTTGATGCAACAACCTGGTTTTGAACTCTTGTCTCTCATGGATGGATTCTCGGGATACAATCAAATCAGAATATCCGAGCAAGATCAAGCTAAAACCACGTTTATAACTCCTTGGGGAACCTATTGCTACGCTGTTATGCCATTCGATCTCAAGAACGCCGGTGCTACGTACCAGCAAGCCATGACATACATATTTCATGATTTAATTCATAAAATCATGGAATCCTACGTAGATGACTTGTTGGCTAAGGCCAAGAAGCGTTGTGACCATCCCGAAGTACTCCGCATCATTCTTTCACGTCTAATAGAATACGGAGTCATGCTAAATCTAGAGAAATGCGTATTTGGTGTAACAGGAGGAAAGCTCCTAGGTTACATCATATCGTCACGAGGGATCGATGTTGATCCAACCAAAATTTGGGCTATCCTCGAAATGGTCCCACCTTCGAGTGAATCTGGAATCAGATCATTTCTCGGAAAGCTGGGTGCAATCCGGAGATTTATCCCGGATCTAAGCTTAAATCGCTCATCCAATCAACAATTTACTCAAGAAGGACTATAGCATTGATTGGACTGAAGATTGCAATGAAGCTTTTGATGCAGTCAAGCGTTTCCTGTTATCACCGCCTACGCTAATGCCACCTAAGCTAGATCACCCATTAATTCTATACTCACGGGCTACCGATGTCTCGCTGGCCTGTATGTTGGCCCAAGAAGACGATGACAAGAGAGAGCGTGCGATTTATTTCATTAGCCAAACATTGCTCGACTATGAAACACGCTATACACAGGCAGAACGAGAATGCCTTGCCATAGTCTTTGCTACTAAACGTCTAAGACATTACATGCTGAATCAAGAAACAAAGGTCATGGTAAAGACGGACCATTTACGGACTTTTCTCACACAAGGGTCCTTGTCCAAAAAAGTTGGACGTTTTATAACCTTAATGGGAGAGTTCGAATTAACATTTGTAAATCAGAAGTCGGTTAAAGGACAAATCATCGCGGATTGGTTAGCTGACAACCCATTAGACGGAGGTGATTTAGTAGATTTAGACTTTCCAGATGAATGCGTATACTACATCGAAACTCGACCTGCTATCTCTGAGTGCCCTTGGTACACTGATATCATTAATTATATCATGGACCATACGTACCCGGAGGCAGTTACACCGCAACAAAGAAGGCGGTTACGCATAATCGTAGCTAAATATGTCATCATAGAGCAGGTGCTCTATCGAAAAGCATTCGATGGAATGCTCTTAAGATGTGTCGACACAGAAGAGTCCAAGAGGATTCTCCATGAATCCCACAGCGGTATATGTGGAGGCCACTTCGGTGGCCATGCCACTGCTCGAAAAATACATCGAATGGGCTATTTCTGGCCCACTCTAGAACATGACGTGATAGAGTTTACACGCAGGTGTCATAAGTGCCAAGAATTCTCCCACGAGATCCACATGCCAGCACAAGCTCTGCAACCAATCGCTACTCCATGGCCCTTTTCTACATGGGGCCTAGACTTAATAGGGAAATTCTCTCCCTCATCCACAGACGGCCACAATTTTATAATCACGGCCACTGAATATTTTACCAAATGGGTGGAGGCCATGCCTCTTACTACCGTACCTGGCTCGGTGATCGCTAAGTTCATTTTGAATCAAATCATTTGTAGGTACGGTATCCCGCAAATCATTATCTCTGATAATGGAACTTCTTTCAAAAATGAAGAAGTTCGCGAACTATGCGGTAAATTCAAAATAAGCCATCATACGGCTTCCTTGTATTATCCCCAAGCTAACGGACAGGCTGAAGCAACAAACAAAATGCTGAAAGCCATTCTCCTTAAAACAGTGAAAGAAAACAAGCGGGATTGGCATTTGAAGTTATATCCGGCCTTGTGGGCCCACCGAACCTCAATAAGAACACCAACGGGAGCAACTCCTTTCTCGCTAGTATTTGGGGCAGAAGCAGTTCTCCCGCTTGAGGTCGAAATACCCAGTCTCCGCATTTCACTACAAGGGATTCTGGATGAAGACGCTTACAGAGAAGCACGTCTCTCCCAACTAGAAAGCCTAGATGAAACTAGGTTAGATGCTGAGCAAGGCATAGAGCTTATGCTGACCGAATGTGCCGGTAGTATAACAAGAAGGTCTATGAACGCGACATATACGAAGGTGATCTAGTTCTAAGACTAGACAGCTGGATCGATAAGAAGACCGGTGAAGGAAGGAATTTCGGCCCAAATGGTTGGGCCCATACCGAGTCATGAAGGACTACGGAAATGGTGCTTATCTCTTATGTACGTTAGAAGGTGAGGAGTTTGGCGAAACAGTCAATTCCTTGCACCTCAAGCGTTTCTACGCATAAGCATAGCCTAACGCTACCCATATAACTATCTACATTGCATTTTTATATAAATTAGGATCATTTTGTCCACTTATTCTTACATAAATTGTGATCAAGAAATCTATTCTCAAAGCAATTTACTACAAGCTCGTGATGTTTCGGCATAAAGTTCTTTAATCATACCTCTCCATCTTGTGTATCATCGAATCATCTTGGAATCTTTTATCAAACAAAATCGAGATGACGAAGTCTTAACGGTAATCATACCAAGATCTGCAAGTTTGTTCTCGCTTTGATTTCTTCTTAGGATAGGTGTCTTACCTATGGTCCTTCTCTAGAAGCTTCATGGTGTCACATCTATCCCATATACACATCTCTTTGGAAATAAGCATATACTGACATTTTACTCAAAAAGACAAGTCAAGAAGTGATTAAACAGAAAATTTTATTTTTACACATTTCCTTGCCCCACCAACCTTCGGTGATGAGCTTGCATCTCTTACTAGTGACGTAGGGTTGGGAAAGGATGGAAATGCCCTTACTCGCCTATGCCTTGCCCACGGTGATAAACCCATGCTTCTTACAAGTAGCATGGGGCAAAGTGTAGGGGGTCCTCTAGACAAAGTAAACGTTAAAAGGTCATAAACAAACAATTCAAACTTTGAGTCAAAAACGAATGAATCAGATATTCAAAATTCCAAGAAGAGTTAAAAATCCTAAAAACCTAGATTTTTCTACTATGTGGCCATCTACGGGTCTAAGTCTGGATAAACCGTAAGGCAAGTTACATCCAAAACTATGAAGTCATTCAGGTAGAGTAAGCTTGTAGTTTTCAATTTGATTCCACCAAAGCTTCGTCTGTCTTTCATCACTATCATTTCACCATATTTCATAACTTGCGCCCTTCTTGGCTCTTGGTGATGAGCCCTCGCATCTTACTAGTTGCGTGGAGTTAGGAGTGGGGCAAGTTAATCTGTTCATCATACTGGTTATTTTCATCACTTTGCCAAAACAATCATGAGGTATCCAAATTGCTCACAGAAACTAAGATTTAAGATCATAGTATATCTACAATATCATACATCAGCATCATGAAACACAAAAGAAAGCAAACATTTGCATCATCTGTTTTCCATTGCATACATTCTAGAAAGCATATAAAACATACATCGTAGTATACACGAGGAAGCTGGAAACAGAAAGGGAAAACACGAGTGACAAAGTTTTGATCCAAAACGAATGCATATATGTAAATAATCAATGTTTATATACAATGCCATCATGCTCTAGGCATGGTCAAAATGCTCAAAGAGCCCGTGATATACAAAAGAATCTACAGTACAAAATACACAGGGCCAAGTTGCCTCTCAACCCCTACGTGACCCCTCCGAGGGTGTGCACCCTCACCTAGGACTTCGGCTACGCCGGCACTCTGAATGCACGGAGGGCTCGTGGTCTCGAGGAGCAGCTGCGGTCTCCCGGGAGAATGGCTCCTCATAAGACGCTTGGCTGTCCTATAGCCCGCCAACTCTGTACGAAGGATCGACACCATCCTAGCCACGTGCCAAACGGGAGCGAAGACGTCAGTATGCCTACCGGCTGCTGAGGGCTCCCCGGCATCTACAGATAGCTCCGCACGGGTCTTATCCATAGGGATCATCAGAGAATCAGTGCATACCCTATGGATTAGATCCCGCCACTCGTCAACAGTCTCTGCAAAACAAAGAAGAAAAATGAATTAGAAGCTAGGCAAGAGACTAAAATATACAAGATACAAACACAAGGAGAGACAGCAATTAAAACAAATCCTAAATTAGACAAACATTGAAAGGAGGAGAGGATAACTTACTCGGATCACCGGGCCTCCAAGATGGATCGCTAGGGCCGGCACCCGCTGCGGATGCCGCTGCCGACTGTGGAGCTGCTCCTGTGGCAGGGGCAACATGTCGCCCCACAACTGACTCATCCTCTCCACCATGGCCCTGGGAGAGTGGCTCCTCTGAAGCTAGAGTCTCTCTCTCTCGCACTCGCTCGCCCTCTCTGCTCGTAAAATATCCCCGAGTGTCATGCCACTTAGGATCGCTATCATTGTCCCGCTCCTCCGACCCTCCCTCTGTAAGCTCCTCAGAATCGGAGTCGATATCTATAGGGTCATCGCTGCTATGAGCAGGACCCGCAGCAATCTGAAGCAAAGGTGCCCGAGGCACACCGGCTCTAGCCCGAACTACCCTCCTGGCTGCAATAGGAGTGCCAAGAGTGATCGTTGCCCAACCACGGCCTCTAGGCCCCCCTCTGGCCTCTCAGAATGATCTATAAAATGGTGCCGCTGGGGGAAGCATGCCCACATATGGAAGGCCGAACTGCTGAGGAACTCTACCAAAAGGGTGTACCTCCACTCATCCCACGCGGTCGATAAGCTGCCCTGTGGTGGAGCAGGAGATTAATGTAAGGGTCTCCTCGCCTCATATGCCAGCCATAAGCCGATACGGCGTCGCTCCATCCATATCTGCTGTGGTAAGGGAGGAAATCTGGCTGGTGAGGTGCTCTAAGCACCGACATATCGACCATCTAGCTACCCTCACACCCTCGGGTCTCGCCACCTCTACCCTCTCGCCGTAAGGAATAAAATGCTCGTACACCCAACTCATGACTAGATTCGGGTGGCTCAATGATGTCCCTCGCAAACGGACCACCCCGTATAAGTCATGGTAGGTGGTCCCTAGAATATCGCACCCTGTGCATATATCCGGCCATGCCCCTCTATCTCGAGCAATGATGGGGGCCCAAGAAGGTATAGTAAAGTATCTCCTCCCTTGTCCCCGATAAGCCTTGAGGCAAGGATCCCCATGATAGCCTGTCGAAATACGGGGATGGGCAAAGAAGGAATGGATCGAACTCTCACTCCCTTCTTTGACCCCGTGGAGATGGCTGCATCCCCATGTAGCTCGCCTTGTGTAATCTCGTGCTTGAGGCCCCGCCATCTCCAGTGTGAGTCTCCTCCCGATGATCGGGACCCCTAGGATACGGTAAACATCCTCCAAAGTGATGGTCCACTCACCGTGGACCCCTGGCAGTCGGAAAGTGTTCCGATCTGCATCCCAATATGAGAACAAGTCACAAAGAATGTGACTAGACGGTGTGACATGGGGCACGCGCGATATACGCAATATACCGGCCCTCTGTAATGTATCCTCCTCATCCTGAGAAAGGGCATCTAATACCCCCGAAAGCCAATCACACTCTCTCTCTCGGCTCCATCTGATATACTCTGCTCTCGCCTGCATACAACCAAAACACACAAAACAGGCAAGTTAGTATCTAATCAATATCGAGAGAGTCATAAAAGCATATAGAAATGATAAAAATACAAGTGCAATCTCAAAAGTTAAGTTCTTTTGCATTCTGTGCAAAACCGCCGCCCTGAGCAGGGGGGTGGTTTTGTAACCGCCGCCTTAAGGGTGGCGGTCGTGTAACCGCCGCCCTGAACAGGGCGGCGGTCATGTAACCGCCACCCTGGCCAGGGCGGCGGTCGCGGTCCGAAAACCCGCGCGGGTTGTTAACCCCAAAAAGCCCAAAAGCATAAAAAATAGACCATTTTAACTAAAAACAAAGCCTACCCAGTAGCCCCCTAGATGGACCTTTTGAACCTAACATTTTCAAAAATAATCCCCCCATTGCAAAGAATTTGCCATTTCAAATTTGAAGAGGGAAAAACACAAAATGGAAGAAAACCAACCTGTGATCACTGAGGTCGGTGTTCCGCTCGTGGAGGCATGATCACGATCTCACTGCGAACGTTTCGACTCTACTCACGTGAGAAAACGTCACCGTGGGTCCCAGAGCTCAAAATCAATCAAATCGACTCACGCAAATGAATAGGAAAATGGGCCCACTTTCATATATATATCGTTCTATTTCGTTTTAAAATGACTTTTCGCAGGTTTGGAGCACTGAGGGAGGTAAGTTTCTATCCCCGCACGAATGGTACGCTCTCCTTCCCTATTATTTTAGCATTTATCTTCCAAGTCTCTTTTCATTTTGCAGGTAGCGGGAATTTCGATGGCGTCATCTCAACACACGGACGAGTAAGGTATAGCTTCTAACTCCCCATTTCGGGACTGCCATACTCGGACCCACCGTTTTATGCCTCTTCATGGCTAAAACACTTCTCCGAGGGGGCAATATGTACGTACCCAAAATTGTAAGGTACTGTACTGCCAGAACAGTGTAACAAGTGCCCCGATGATGATACAGGTCTCCTCGCAAGGTGTTCGGGATCCGGAAAAGCCCTCGGAGTATGCGTTAACATCCCGCATGCCTCGCTTTGCCCCCGCGCCCTTTGTTTTCCCCTTTTTCCCTCTTTCTTTGGGTTCTTGACCTTGATGTGAAACCACCTCCAGGTGCTCGTGGCGGCGTCCTCCCGTGCGCGTTTTCCAGAACGCTCTTTTGACGCGACCCACGTGAAATATCATGATTTACCAGCTTTTCTTTGCCGACTTGAGCATGCATTAATGTTTTTGGTCCCCTGGAACAGTGTTTTTCCTTTGTTTATTGTTTAGGAGTTCAATTTGGTTTTGATTCTTGGGTGTTGGAATTCCTATAAATGCATGGTTTGTGTACATGCAAATGGTCTGAATTGGGGGTGAAGAATTTGAGCTGGAGCTTTTGGTCACCATTTTTTCCTTGTTAGAGTCTTCTGATTTTTAGTGTTTTGGTTAGCTCACTAGGACTGATAGCATAGTTTATTTCATACTTGGTTAGTATTGCTCAGCTGTTGGTAAGCCACAGACCCATCTTGTGCAGGCAGTGTTGTTGTTCCATCCGATCCGGTTAGAAGCTTGCCTCTGAATTCCTCTTTGCTATAGATTTGTTTTTACTGTGACTTAGAGTTCTTAGTTCAATTTATTATATACCTGGTTAGCTTTATTCAGCTTTTGGTAAGCCACATATCCAACTTGTGCAAGCAGTGTCTTTATTTTGGAACAGAATAGCTTAGGAAGCCATTAAAGTTACAGGTTTTGCTCTTCGTATAGGATAGTCACAGGTTCTGGTCGCTTCATGTTGCATGACTCGCAGTAAAATCCCGCTAGGAATCACATAAGCCAAGCTCTGTACTCTTGCGCTATCCCTCCTACTCGCATTCTCGGTCCGCATTCGAGTTGTCCTTGTCCCCAAATCTACTCCTATCGGTGCTAGCATTACACGCTTTTCTGGATCCAAGTGAACATGAAAGAATGAGAAGATCATACTGAGGGGACGAGATCACATACACCATCGGATTCGCCACTGTTCTGCGGAGTCCAGGTTTTAAATTTCAAAGTTCTAGTCAGATTCATATCAAATAGAGTAGTTAATCGTTTTATTTCATTTCATTCTATTCTCGATATTGCCAGGGAAGCTGTGAGGATTGATAGTTTCTGAGAAACTATGATTCACTCCTCACTTCTGAGGTAGGATTGAGAATCTTGCAGGTAGATTAGACAGGCTATTTTATTTATTTAGAATAATTCTACAAATCGCACAGGCAAATAACCACACTCGGTTATCTTGTCTGTTTTAAATTATTGTTTAGTTATTATTTCTAGATACGCTTAAAATAGTTTGTTTTTCTTAGAATTGTTAGAATATTTCTTAGAAAGATAAAGGTTATATATGTTAGATTTATTTCACGTAGTTAGAATTTATTTCATTACAGTTAGATTACATTTTGTTTCGTATGACAATCACGGGACCTCAAGAGCCCAGGGAATATATATTTGAGCCAATCGTGCCTCAACCAAACCTCGTCACAGCGATAGTTGACATAGACCAAAATCTCAGGATACAAGTATTCCGAACAACCACAGATTTACAACTGATCAGTTCACAGTTAAGAGGATTAAACATAGAAGACGACCAAGCACATGTGTTTTGGTCAAGTCAGCCAAACTACAGATTACCCTAGAAAATATCCACATGACTGTAGAAGGGCTCGAAAGAGAACAAACATTCGGGTGTGATCCTTTAGTTCCACAGCCAGACGCTGGAGACACCCTCGTAGATATAGATACCAGCTTAAGAATCCAGGTTGCGAGAACGCCTGTAAGGTATTCTGAGAAGATCACACAACTGTTGGTTCTAAACGTAGAAGCTGAAAAAGGATTACTATTACTGGATACTAGGGATTAGAACTTGATCTCGCGTATGACCATAACAGGACCGCAACAACCAAGAGTCTATGGTTGTGATCCACAGATCCCACAGCCCAACGAATCCACAAGTCAGTTAGATATAGACACTAGCCTACGCACACTAGTATTTCAGTCCACTCCACTTCCACCTATCATCATCGAACAACTGTCCTTACTAGATATAGCGGCTAACAAAGCTAGGGAATTCTGGACTAGGCCAGAAAATCATCCGTAGAGTCAATTGTATTCATCATCCACTATATGACCTTATCAGGAGATATACACGAAACAATCCCAGGTCATTTTCCACGTATCCCACAACCCATAGATCGAATCACGCCAGAGCTCGATATTGATTGGAGCCTTCGAGCAGTCATCCTCGCTGATCGATCTATCACACCAGTCCAAGTTAGAAGGGCCTTCTCTGCCTTAGATTCGCAAATACCATTAGTGCGTGTCGAAGACATTAGACTGCCTAACTAGTTTTTTTCTGCATATTCTACCCCCACCATTTGTTCTCGCACGACCTCGAGAGGTCGGGCACGCGGAAGAGTCACTCGTAGATTCTCACGCTCACTGTCGCTTTTCCGGCGTATAGTTACCAATCAAAAGATACAAGCTTTTCAATATTATGCTATATTATTTATTTTAGATGCCACTAAGACAAAATAAAATGTTCTTTCCTTCACCACACAAATAAAATGAAAGGGGGCTAGAGTTAAGCACCTACATCACAAGATTTAATCCCTCATATGACCATACCATATGACCAAGGGCTAAAGATTTCAATGTCCTGGGTAGCCATCTGTTGACCCTGCCAAAAAAGGAAAGAATCTAAGCTCTTCTCCCATGAAATCGAAAAACATTGTACGGAAGAAGAAAAAACCCACAGTGGATCTCAATAAACTCAACAAAACCTAGAAACCACTTTCCTGCATTCCTTTCTTACTTTCCGAGAGATGAACTAGTGCATTTCTCTACAACAACACAAAAACCAAAAAAATGACTACCTCCAGAAATGGTCAAGTTTACAATTGATCTTAGGGTTTTTCCACCTTCGGATCTAATGGAAGCCTCTGTTTTGCATAAAACCACATGCAACAACAAAATATGACCAAATCCCAAATATATGAATATACAAACAATTTATTTGCAAAATAAAACTTACAGATAGATGTCAATAGCAATCTCTTGCTCTGATACCATAAAAGGAACGATAATAAAATTGTACTAAGACAAGAACATAGATGCTAATCAAACACCATGATCTATAAGATGAAAGCAATTCACTAGAATAACTTTACATAAAATCTTTGCAAACAAATGAGCAACAATGTCATATATTACTATGGAACTCAATGAAATACTAGTCATCAAGGAAATAACTAGTCATCAAAGAACTAGTCAAGACCATAGATTTAGGAGAGAACTAAACATCAAGGATCTAGTCAATACCATAGATCAAGGAAAGAGATATACCTAACAACTACATAATATCTCCTAATATCTAAATAAGATAAAATAAATATCCACACACATAAGTGGGTGAGGACAAATACAATAAAGTTAAATAAAGTACCTAGGTGAACATGAGCTAAGGTAAATACCTACTCTAACATCACATTCTATCTCACTCTCACTCTCTCCTTATAATTCTCTCACTTTCTATTTATCTCTTGTTGTCACTCTCTCTCCCTCTCATGTTTTTTTAATCTTCCTCTCTCACAATATCAATCTCAATCTCACTCTCTTTTCCTCTCACACTCTCACTAACTCTTTCTTTATTTTGAATCAAACAAAATTTAGTTTTATTGATGACTCGACTAGGAGGGCATGACAACCATAAGGAAACCTGAAGATTGTTTAAAATCCCTCTAGTTTATTGAAGACTATTTAAATTCTATAATGTATTCCTTTCATGTAATAAATTTCTATTTTCATTTCGATTCTATAACGAATCCTTCCCAAGTGAGAGGACCGATTCACTATTTCTCTCATTCTCTCTTTCTCATTCTCACTATTTTTGAATAGGAATCCCTCCATCCAAGGAGTTTTCATGCTCCTCTAATCTATAGTAGTGATTACAAATTGAAAAATGCTCTTGATCTTCTACACTACAAGGATCGGAAAACCTCATATATTTCTGGTAGGTCTCATGAGTGAGTTCATCTTTTGGAATATCAATATTAGGACCATATTTCCTAGTCTCATTCCTAGAACCATCATTTATTTCTCTTGTATAAATACCTTGTTTATGAGAGGTAGTAAAAGTAACTAAATGGATATAGAATCTACCTTGTGCCTTGTAATGCATATTACACATATATTCCAAACCTTTTTCTCCCCACATATACTTGCGCTCTTGAATGTCAATTTCTGCACACTATGAATCAAATTTCACATTTTTCATATTAACATGTATGGTATTATGCAAGCCAGGATGACCTAATGGAAGCTAGAAAAAATAACCACATGCTTGAAACCTTGTGTCACATTAGTGTATAGACTCTTCCTTCTTGGTGTGAAAATGTGGACCTTCATGATTCAGTTTGAAAGGTGGGATGAGAACACAACAATCTCTATGTAAGCCATTTTTCCGATATATATTCATATTCAAAAGAACCTCTTCTTCCTTAAAATTCTCCCCAAGCGTTTACCATGCCACAAGATTCCATTTGCAAAATATTATATCAGTAACCTTGCATTAGATTTTGAGTAAAATATAATGTTTAATTTGATTCTCTTCACTTTTCCTCACTTTTTCTCTCTCTCCCCCTCTCTTTATCTAGGGTAGAACATTCAAAGAGAGACATTAAAATTTTATTCCTTTCATCTATTGATATTTTGAAGGAGGGAGATTCCATTTATCCAATAACAATGAGGGAAGATTGCACACAGAAATTTTACCCAATACAAATATCTCCTTTTTTTCTATAGCTTGTGAAATATTTGGAGCTCCAAGAGTGTTGTAAATTGATAATAACAATTCCAATGGTATTTCTAGGTCTGATGGATTAAGATGCCAAAAGCATTTGATCATTTTTTATGTTATTTTGAATAATTATTTGAGTTGTAAGTTGTCTAGAACAAAGGTTTCATTTGAATAATAGAACTTTATATGTCCGGTGATTGTGTAAGATGGAAATTTGAGAGAATTTCTTAGGTTCAATTTTATTTTCCAAGATTTATTACTTCAATGTTTTAGAATTTTTCTGAAAATGTAATGACATTTTGATTCAAACACTAGATAATTCATAAATGTCCAATCCCACCACAGAGACCTAATAGTCTTCAATTCTTGTATGCAGAGAGACACCAAGATAGATAGAGAGAAAAGGAATAAATTAGCTTCATAAAATTTATCCAGATTTTAATATTTCTCTATGGAAATGGCCATTGTCATCATGAACAATACACATTTTTACATCCACCCATCTACCCCTAAATTCTTACCAAGTGGATTTGAGAGGCCATTTTACAAAGAACCAAATATTTATATGGATTCTCAGAGCCACTTGGTAAGAAGGTAGGGGTAGATGGGTGGATGCAAAAATGTGTATTGTTCATGATGACAATGGCCATTTCCATAGGAGAAAGCTTAAAATCTTGGATAAATTTTATGACATTGAATTTCAAGAATCATCAAGTGTCTGAATCATAATTTTGTTGCATCTGGAGAAACATTCTAAAACATTAGATTAATACATCTTGGAAAATAAGATTGAACCTCAGAAATCCTCTCAAATTGCCGAGAAAAAGTGATGAGAATCAAAGTAAACATTAGCTTTTACTCAAACTCTAATACGAGGTTACTGATACAATATTTTATAATATTAGAATATTTTGTACCAAAAAGACTATGTACATGTTATTGAATGATTTTTTTCAAAGGATGACGGATGGTGTCGTTGCTTCCAGGATACTTCGTGCAGGGGTGTAGTCCATTAAGAGCCATGAGACCAAAAAAAGGCTATAACTTTGATGAGTGATTTCTAAGTCTCCATGGCACATGGAAAGGTCTCATCTGATCTTACACCTCCACATCAGTACCATCTATGAAATCCTATCACGGTTTGCTCCATATTTATTTGGTTCTCTCGTTGTGCTATTGTTTGCAATCATGTGAAATAGTGCAAATTGAGTCATTATAAGGTTGTCCAATGCATTATTTTGTAAACAGAAGATCTTTGCACCAAACCAACTATGCCAACACATTAGGGTGGCTAGGTAAACACTTTTATAGGCTTTTTTTTAGTGTCAAACAATGTCTTTGATTCTAGGCTACTTCATCTGGGTGTAGTCCCTTAAGAACCTTGAGACCAAAAAGGCTATAACTTCGACGAGTGATATCTCAATCTATGTGGCACCGAGAAATGTCTCATCTAATCTTATACCTCCGTGTCGGGACTATCTACAAAAAAATTTTATGGTTTACTCCATCTTGATTTGGTTCTCTCGTTTTACTATTGTGGCATAGGTCATATATTCAATTTTCACTAAATTCTTCAATCAATGAAGTCTTACCTTCTTTCTTGTCTCACCATTCTTTGAAGATTCCCTAGCTTGCTTGACATATCTCACATTACTCCTGCATTGAGGATCATATTTGTATGCTTCTTAACACAATCTACTTTTCTCCAACATCTTTAGACACATCTTGCTACACACATATATTTGAATTGAGATTTTGCTTCCATATGAAAACAAGGATGAAATAGATTTACCTGCGACCATTGATTATGGTTCCATTTATCCTAAATCCCCATTCTCCTGATATCAGCTTTTCATCTTTGATAATTCCACTTCATATACTAGTTCATTTTTCATCCATCACAACCATACATAACCCTCAATACCCAAGCCTATACCTAGTGTTTCCTTGGGTCAACATGTTCAAATATTCATAATAACTCTTTATTATCTTCAATACCTTTGGAAAAATTCATATTACCTATCCCAAGATGTTTGAACTACTGGTTTGGTCATATACTTACATTAAGGCCTTGTTTTTCTATTAGGTCATTTGGCCTTACAACCCTCCAAGCTTACAAAGACCATTATATCTCAACATTCCTTGAAATAACCTCACCCTTTCTAAGTATATTTGGGGACCCTTTATGGAATTCTTAAGGTTGCCTAATTTTCACTATAGCTTCCTCTATAGGAATTTGTACTTCCTTTTTTAGATTACACCTTCAATTAGGTCTATTTTGTCCCTTAAACATTAGAATACACCCTTGCAAGAATAAAATCACCTAAAGGAGTATGGATCCACTTCTAAAATGTCATCAACATGCAGTATATAGAGTTTAGAAACTTGATTGCACCATTTCCACCTTTATGCACCTTGTTTCCATCAAAGCGAGAACTTTTACAGTCTTCCATCTAGAATTCATTATAACTTGTACCCACGTGCGAGCTAAGACTTGAAACTTCACCAACTCCTAGCCCTCATCAAGACAAAGGTATTCCCAAAATTTCATACTTTTTGAATGGTTAGAAAAATTCTTATGGGATGCCCTAGTTTGGGCCCGAGAAGAAAAATCAGGGTCTACAGGACAAATCATGCATAGTCAAGAGCTATAAAAATTATATGTTGCTCCTCTTACCTTATTACACCTATCAATGCACTTACAGTGAGTGTAGAATCACGTTTTCCTTGACTGTCAAAGTTACGTCTCTCATCTTGAACAAAGTATCTCACACATAGGTTACTCAAAAGCTATAAATCATGAAAATTGTCCACAAAACCACCTACATTATTGTTCCATTAGTTTATTCAATAAACATGCATCTTCATTACATCATGATTTCCTCCATTACATCTCCTTCCATGTTCCATTCCATCCTTTTCTCCTCTAGTCTAACCTCTAACTTGACTGCATAGCTCCTATATGAGCTCTAACAAACACCAAACTTAGCATACTTGTTCAAAAAACCTCCTACATTCTCTAGAGCTTGTTCAATCATGACACACATTATTATAACTTTACAACTCAAAACTCTTTATTAATGGCCTTATTAGGCTTATGACACCTAATTTCCACCTCTAACACAACTAAGACTCCACTATAGTAACTTGTATTTTTACATTGACTTGATCAAGAAAGATTACTTAGTCTTATCATAACAAATGTACTAAAATAGACCCTATGACATCTTATTCTCTTTATGCTATTGCATCAGATTGTTTGCAACCGTGCCAAATAATACAATGCAATTCAATGTAAGGTTGTTCAATGCAATATTTTTCAAACACACTCTCCTAGAACTGAACCTCATATGCCCACACATTGGAGTGGTCAAGTTAATGCTAGGTGAGGATTCATTTCATTGCACAAAATCCTTTGATTCAAAACAAGTATTAGGAAACATGTTAAGAAGAGATTGTTCATACAATATAGGTTATGAAATAAGAATTTGAAGAAGATTTTTTTCATAACATATAGGTGGTGAAATGATAATTTCTTCTTGTTGGTAATTTTCAATATTTAATTTTCCTTAGCTTCTCTTAGTTTTGATAATAATAAATTTTATAATAATAGTGTTAATGACATGAAGGTGGAAACTTTTTAGGCACCACTAACCTACATAAACATGTTATTAAAAAAATTAAATAGAATTTTAAAAACTATACAATTTAAAAACAAAATCATTAAATTAAATATTCAAATTAAATTCAGTTATATGTATATCTAATCTTAAGTGAGCATACCTTTGATTTGAGAAAGTAAGCCACTTAGTAGGCTTTAAAGGAATTTTTATGTATCTTCATTTGTAAAAATTCAATCCAGAAACCATCCGGGTCTGATCTAATTTTTAGGGTGTCAAATATTGCTTCATGGTAAGAATCAAGAACTTTCCACAAGATCTTATTGCATGGTCTACCTCCATATTTAATCAATTGAACATTAGATGCAACAATTAGGTGAGAATAATGAATAATATTTCTATGAGTTTCAAATTCCTCAAACAACCACACATTGGATTTCTTCATTGGGTATCTTCTTAGCATTCCAGTAATTACCACATAACACATACGATATTTTAGGCCTTCTTCATCTATGATTGGGGCTATCAATTTCTTTTTTACCTCAACACAATGACACAAATAATAAGATGTTCCTTATTTATTATTTTCTTCTGCAACAACCGCATAAACATGACCTACATCACATTGTACACAAAATCATTAATTTAAATAAATGATTCATTAATAAGTTACATAACATGAGAAAAACTATAAATTTTTACAAAATAATGCAGATATATAATACTTGGTTACACTAGATTTGATTGTGTACACTTATTCTTTTCCTAGGTTAGATTGAAAGCAAGAAACTACCACCTAAAATAGTTCCCTAACCTAGCTAGAAACAAGAAGAAAGTACCATCAAGATGAAGAAATGAACAAGGCCTACATTAGCATCATAACTTTGAAATAATGAAATCAAGCATAATGCAAATCAAGAACTCTATTCTTCTAATTGCCTAATTAAATCAAGTGGACCTATGTAGTCCAATGGAAATCAACAATATTGCTTGCTTTGATCCTTCATGGATGCTTGGGTGTGAGGCCTAGCTCTTCAAGATGGATGATGGAGGGGCTTGAGAATGGCAAAAGGCTTTTAGTGCAAGACTATGTGCTTTCCTTTTCTTTCTCAAGGGAATTAGGTGTAGGTATAAAGGTAGAAGGAGGGATCCTTATATAGCCCAATGGATAAAGGAAACACTTCATCCCTTTGCATGTGGGATAAAGGTAAAACATG
Organism: Taxus wallichiana var. yunnanensis; assembly: GCA_018340775.1. Classification (NCBI taxonomy): domain Eukaryota; kingdom Viridiplantae; phylum Streptophyta; class Pinopsida; order Cupressales; family Taxaceae; genus Taxus; species Taxus wallichiana. Next base: position 41,611,283 of record CM031234.1, read on the forward strand.
ATTAGGAATGGATAAGGTTGCTTTATTAAAGGTAACCTTACTTTAGAAGGGTTTAATTTATGCTTAGTAAGTCATGGGAGTTGGGGGGTGCTTTAATTAATCAAAGGTGATTAACTAATAGGTAGATGTGAGCTTATAGAATCCAATTATAGGAATATTAGTACGATTTAGGCTATTAGAAAGGGATTAAATCAATTAAATAAAGGGGAAGACTAATTAATTAATAATAATAAATTAATCTAGATGGAAGAGGTGATTTATTCACGGAAGGTCATTAATTAGGGTGTTAGTTGGATAGAAAACTTAATTAATTAGCTTAGTGTAATTAATTAATGATGACAAGAGGGAATATGAGTGCTTTTGATGATATGTCGTCGATTTGCAAGAAAGGGGATAATTAGTGTAGTTTAAGTATTTAAATTGCTTGGGTGTAATTATAGGTGTCTACATTTTCCCCTCTTTGGGGTGGCATAAGTGATGCCACTTCAAAGATAGTAAACGAAAGAGATTTTGAAGGGATAGAAGAAAAATTAGTAGGAGGGAGAGATGCCCCCTCGAGTGTCGATGGGGTGATGGAAGAAGTCGATTGACAATCAAAAAGGTGAGATATAGATAGAAGAATGGGGAAGAGGTAGGATGCCCCGATGAGAGAGAAAATTAGGGGTGAAAGGGAAGTGGTGTAGAAGAAATATGGACGAGGGGAGAGAAGAGCTTAGCCTCTAGCCGCTATTTATTTGGAACAAATTTGATGTCATCATATTGCCATAGGAACTACATCATCGGTCCTTATGAAAAATATAAGCATACGAAAAAGGTAGAATGACATGAAAATCCATACTACGAACAATTGTCCATTGCTAAAAGTACCAACTCCACGTAACATACAATAATGCAATGTAATACAAGAAGAAAACAAGCTCATATAATAGGGAAAACAAGTACGAATGCACATATCCAACCCAAAAATGGTCAAGACAGTTGTATAAATGTTTTGTTATCAGTGCTAAAGAGATCCACAAGTTCGTGATTGAAGACAAGGGTTAAAAATGATGCCCGAGCAAGGATATGTGCAAGGGGAAATGAAAAAGGACACGGGTACATGAAAGGTGTTTGTGCGCAACAAAACAACACCAAGAAACAAAAGTGCCCCAGTACGAGATAAAGCAAACAGCTAGCTTTGTGAATGGTTGTGAATCTGGTGATCTATGAGTCTATTAATCGGGGAAGATGTGAGACAAACCAATAGGATATGGGGAAAATACCATGTGTAAGACACAAGTTTCAGCCGTAATAAATAAGTTACCATTTTTGTAGGGTTTTTTACTTTTTAGGATTTTAAATGGAAAAAAATTTCCTATTTTTAGATTTATATATATATATATATATATATTGTTGTCATTTTTTTGCTTTTCAAACCGTGGTGAATGGTAGAAGAAAGTAGAAGAAGAAAGTGAAGGGCCTAGGGGTGATAGAAAGTGCCTAGGAGGAAGAAAGGAGAAACAAAGGACAAATAATGTCCTTGTTAAGTGGAAAAATTAAGAAAAAATAATTATTTACGAGAGTGTGAAGAAGAATAAAAATCGCCAGGGAGCAATAAAATTGCCCTAGGGAGAAGAAAGGGGTATCAGACAACAAAAATTCCCCAATACGGTGAAAAATAAGAGAAAAATAATCATTTAATAAAAATAATTATTCCACAGTGAATAGAGGAGAAAACGACGATTGAAACGGGTCTCCCGGCCTTCCGAACGGTGAAAAACAGGTTAATATACTCCCCCAAGGGGGGCAAAAACATTGCGAGAAAATCATTTTAACTGACCAATTTTAAAAAATTTATTGTGAGGCTCTGAAATTCAAGAGAACTATGGTGATCACATGGGACCATTTGAGGCATGCGGATGTCATCTAGGGGTACTAGCAGCATGTAGACAATGGCCCTTTTGTGAGTATCAAAAACTTGCTCTTTAATTGTGTCATTAATGCCCTAAAATAGGTCTTTAGGAGTAGAAAATGTGTAGGCATGCCTATGCGTAGGCGCAGGCATGGGATAGGGAACCAGGCACCATTTTGGGAGCGCAGCATCCTTTTAGGGTGCAGACGCCATTCGATGCACGCACATGCGCAAACACAAATCACACACACACATGTGCATGTGCATGACAAGCACATGTGCACACACGCGCACACACCGGGAATGGGGTGCACATGTAAAAAGCATGGCGCAGGCATGGATAGGCAAGCACATATATGCGAAGCGCACATGCAAAAAAGTGCGAGACTCGAAAGAGGGTGCACATGCCAGAAAACACATGCCCCTGGCTGGGGAGATGACAGTGACCATAAATGATATCAAATGTTTTTCTCATGTGTTATGTTGATGTATATGGACGGGATGATATGATGATATTGGTGCGGGGGATAGATTTTTGATTATGCGCAACCCCTCTTGCCCCCATTGATGATACAATATGTGATGATTAGCTTATCATACATGCATGATGTAAAACTTAGCATTTTTGTTTATATATGATGTATAGATGATGCTAGATGTGATGATAGTGATGGTAATGTGATGTGAATGATAAAAAAATAGAGCACATGTAAGAAACACAGCCAAATGCTAACAAATAACACCAAGAATTAATGCTAATACACCATGATTCACCATGTCTTATTAACAAGTAACAAACACAACCAAATGCTCAAGAAAGAACATAATGAATTAACACATTACATCATGATTTCCCAAGGTTCACTAGCATGTCGAGACACACCGCAATATGCACAAGCAAGAATGAATCTAATCTAAGAAAGAAAAGATGAACTATGAAAAAGTACACCCAAGAAACAAACAACTCAAAAGAAAGCACACAAAACACTATACAAGCAACAAGCAAAGCAAGGAAACAAGACAATGCAAGTAAATGTTTTTGTAAGATATGTTTTCATGCACTCGATTTTCTATTGTTTAGGTTTTTGTGAAAAAAATTCTATTGTTTTTGTATTTTGTGAAATAATTTTATTTTTTTTTTGTTTTCTCAAAACAATGTTCTATTGTTTTTGTGTTGTTCTCGAAACAATTTTCTATTGTTTTTGAGTTTTCTCGAAACAATTTTCTATTGTTTTTTTGTTTTCTCGAAACAATGTTCTATTGTTTTTTTGTTTCTCAAAACAATGTTCTATTGTTTTTGTGTTGTTCTCAAACAATTTTCTATTGTTTTTGTGTTTTCTCGAAACAATTTTCTATTGTTTTTGTGTTTTTCTCGAAACAATTTTCTATTGTTTTTTTGTTTTTCTCGAAACAATTTTCTATTGTTTTTGTGTTTTGTGAAACAATTTTATATTGTTTTTGTGTTTTCTCGAAACAATGTTCTATTGTTTTTGTGTTTTCTTGAAACAATTTTCTATTGTTTTTGTGTTTTTCTCGAAAAAAATTCTATTTTTTTGTGTTTTCTCGAAAAAAATTCTATTGTTTTTTTTTCTCAAACAATTTTCTATTGTTTTTTTTTCTCGAAACAATTTTCTATTGTTTTTGTGTTTTTCTCGAAACAATTTTCTATTGTTTTTGTGTTTTGTGAAACAATTTTGTATTGTTTTGTGTTTTCTCGAAACAATGTTCTATTGTTTTTTTGTTTTTCGAAATAATTTTCTATTGTTTTGTGTTTTTCTAGAAACAATTTTCTATTGTTTTTGTGTTTTCTCGAAACAATTTTCTTTTCTTTTTGTTTTTTCTCGAAACAATTTTGTGTTTTTCTTGAAAAAAATTTCTATTGTTTTTGTGTTTTTTAACAGTTTTCCAAAGCTATGTGCAAGTAACCAAGAAAGCATGGATGCCCCCAACGTTAGGTGGGGAATATACTGGCGAAGCCATGCACTTATGAACAAGAAGGTGAAGTCATTGAGTTTCCCCAGCGTAAGATGGGAAATAACAAAAGACCACATCCCTCACAGACGAATAGAAGAAGGAAAAGTTAGATCAAGGCTGGACAGGATGGTGTGCACAAGGAAACTCAAAGGAAGAACTAGGTCTAGGAAAAATACAACTACCCTTCTAATACAAAATTCTTGTGAACAACGAATCCTCCCGAGGTGCCGAACTGGTTTTCACCCAAGGACTTGTCCAAAGTGCCACAATTGCATGGTTTTCACTAGTGGATGACCTCTTTTCTCTTTTTCTTTTTCTAAATTTTTTTGATGTTTTTGTATTTTTTTATTTTTGTGTCATGTTCAAGAATAGAAATTATTAAGATTCATGGCATTCATGAGCTCCGGAGCTCATCACCATTGGGGTGAGCCAGTTTGTATGCCCGGTGTCATACTTGGTCACTATGACATAGGGTCCTAACCAATGTGGTTCGAACTTCCCTTTCTTTCCTCGCTCCACTCTGGTGTTGAACTGGTTCTCCTTCATAACCAAATCACTAACCTCAAAATGATGAGGGATGATTCTCTTGTTGTAATTTTTGGAGACTCTATGTTGATACACCTTCAGGTGATTAAGGGCGTGAATGTGCCTCTCTTCTAGTAGCTCCAACTCGGCCCGGTCATTCCACTCGATAATCTTCATCCTTATCCATATAGTCTCGAAGAGAGATCCTCAGGGATGAAAGTTCAATCTCTAAGGGGATGATAGATTTTGTCCCGAACACTAAGGAATATGGTGTCACACCTGTAGGGGTGTGAATGGATTTTCGGTAAGCCCAAAGCGATAGATGGATTTGTAGGTGCCAGTTTCGACCTGTTTTGCTGACCATCTTCTCCATTATCCTGACCAAAGTCTTGTTTGTTGCCTTAGCTTGTCCATTACCCTAAGGGTAATATGGTGTGGACCATTTCAATCTGATTTGGAACTGTTGGTAAAGACCTTTCATAGTTTTGTTCTTAAATGACTTCCCGTTATCTGTAATAATGGCTGTCGGAATACCATATCAGAAAATAATTTTGTTCATGATGAATTTAGAAATTTGTGCTCTGTGACATAGGTTAAAGGGACAGCCTCCACCCTTTTTGTAAAATATTTTGTGTCTATCATGATATGTATATGACCATCAGATGAGGTAGGAGTAATTTTCCCTATTAAATTGAGTCCCCGCTTGGAGAATGGCCATGGGGTAGTGATTGGTTGCAATGGTTGCGACGAAGCATGGATGAAATTTCCATACTTTTGGCAAAGCACACATTTTCTAACATAATTGCAATAATTAGTTTCCATGGTAGGCCAATAGTAACCTACTCTCAACAATTTCTTAGCCAAGACCATTCTATTTGTATGTGCTCCACATACCCCTTCGTGCACTTCTTTGATTGCCTAGATTGAATCCATCACATCCAGACAACGTAGTAGATTCCCATCATAGCCATGACGATAAAGGGTGAAGTGAATTATTTGATTTGCTGAATTCTTCACCTTCTAGAGTATACAATTTGTATGCACCATTCTTAAATTCTTATATTACTTGGTACAAGCCTAACCATTTGGGTCTTTTTTTCAATCTGGCTATCAAGTCTCAATACTATGTCTCCTAGTGTATTTCATGTTTTTACACTTTCTTTTTATATTGATGACACATCCTAGCATCATAAATGTGGTGATCCTACTCAGCTCTACATTGAGCTTCATCAAGGGTTTCTAGTTCAACCAGTTGCACTTCTCGATATATGTCTTCATCCAAAATGCCTTATATTGATATATACGTAGATTGGGTAACTCTAATTTTAACGGTAAAATGACTTCAAATTTAAATACTAAAGAATAAGGGGTTTCCCCCGGTGTTCTTACCGATGTCCTATAGGCCCACAAGGCTAGAAACAACTTTATATGTCAATCCTTTTATTCTCCTTAACCATCTCAAGTAGGATGGAATTTATTTTTTTGTTTTTAGCCTCAACCTATTCATTAGCCTGAGGATATTACAAATAGGTTGTGTTATGGGATATTTTGAATTACACACATAATTCTCCAATCTCTTCATTTTTGAAAGGTGTGTCATTATCTAAAATAAGGAATTGTGGGACTCTGTACCTATAGATGATTTGGTTTAAAATAAACTTGGCAATTACATATCTATGTACAATAGTAAGAGTCATGGCCTCAACCCACTTTGTAAAATACTTAGTGGCCATGATAATGAAGTTATGGCCATCCAAAAATGAGGGAGAGAACTTCCCTATCAGATCAAGACCCCAAGTCGAGAAGGGCCAAGGTGTCACTATGGGATGTAGATTCTATGCAAGAATATGTATCTCATGTGAAAAATCTTGGCATTTTTGACACCTACGTACATACTCTATAATATCATGTTCTAAATTGGTCTATAAATAGCCCATGTGATGAATATTACAAGTGTTGTGTGCCCTTGAAGTGGCCACCATAGAATCCGTTGTGGTATTCAAATAGAAATTTCTCTAACTATTCTTTGTCAACGCATCTTGACAACATATCATTAAAGGCTCTTTGATAGAGAACTTCTTCAACAATTACGTATTTGGCAGATATGACTCATAATCGTCTTCTTTATAGTGAGGTTGTTCCTCGAGATACAATCAGTCCACAATATGATTGAAAATATTAGTGTACCATGGAAACAAAGTGATGGGAGGATTTTTCTCTATGAGGAACATGCATTCATCAGGAAAATCTAAATCTACTAGTTCCCCATAGTCTATAGGATTTTCTACTAACCAATCAAAAAAATTCCCTTTATGGACTTTTGGTTAACAAAGGTGAGTTCAAACTCACCCATCAATGTAATGAAATGGATAGCCTTCTTGGATAAGGTGGATTGAGTTAAGAATGTTTGCAACTATTTGGATTTAACTATCACTTGTGTCTCTTGGTTAAGCATGTAGTGCCTTAACCTCTTTGTTATGAAAACTATATCCAAGCACTCCTTCTCTACTTGCATGTATCACATCTCATAATAGAGAAGAGTACCACTAATGAAACAAATTTCCCACTCATGACCATATTCATCCTCTCTTTCCAACATGCACGCAATAAAGACATCATTGGCTCAAGGATATACAAATCAAAGGATGGTAAGCCTTCGGTGGCATGAGTGTATGGGGTGACATAAGGAAGCGCTTCACTGACTCAAACACTTCGTGAAACTTGTTGGTCCAATATTTTCTACAATATTTATTAAATAATACACGATGAGGTGAATGTAATAGGTCAAGTCAGGGATAAACCTACAAATTTCCCTAACCCTACCTAGGAAATATCTAATTCGACTCATATGTTGGAAAGGAAATCTCTAAAATTACTCAAATCTTCACTAGATCAACATCGATTCTTTGGGACAAAATTATGTATCCTAAAAAATTACCTCTTGTTACTCCAAACATGCATTTCTCAAAATTTAACATTACTTCATATTTGATTAGGCATGAAAGAATGACACAAAGCACCTCAAGGTGATCGCCACGCTTCTTAGCTTTTACCAGTAGGTCATCAACATATTACTCCACAATCTTATGAATAAGATCATGAAAATGTATGTAATTTCTCATTGATAAGTGGCTCGACATTATTCAAGCTGAAAGGAATGATTTCGTAACAAAATGTTCCCTAAGGATTTGTGAAAGTATTTTTCCTTTGGTCCTCCTCAGAAATCATAATCCAGTTGTAACTAGAAAATCCGTCCATAAGAGAAAACAGCTCATACCGATCATTGCATCTATGATAACATCAATTGAGAGGACAAGTGGAAAATTATCTCTGGGAAAAGCTGTATTAATGTCCCTAAAATTAATATAGATGCATATCTTCCCATTATTTTTGAGAAATGGGACAATGTTTGATACCCACATGGAATAATCTACTAGTTTGATAAACCCTACTTGCAGGAGTTTCATTACCTCCTCTTTAACCATTAAATCCACTTTTAGCTTCATGGGTCTCGATTTTTACTTCACGGGTTTAGCATTAGGATTCGTAACTAGATTATGCACTATGATGTTAGGAACGATACCCATCATTTCCTTATAGCTAAAGGAAAAGGATTTTGAATGCTCTTTAAGCACCTTTGTGTGTGCTTCTATCTCTTCTAATGATAATGAGGAACCAAGTTTTAGGATTTTGGGTTCCTCTTCTATCCCTATGTTTATGTCTATCATTCCTTCAATTAAAGAGGAATTACCCTCTTCAAACTCAAGTGGGGCTAGAGGTAACTCCAGTTCTTCTTCCTCTACTTCATAGATTTCAAAATCTTGAGATGAAGAAGACTTCATCACACGATCTCCGAAATAAGAGGAAGGGTGAGGTATAAGGGAAAATCCATTCTTGTGGTGTGCAAGATAAAGGTTTTTGTAAGCATTGAGGTATCCTAATATTTCCTCATCATTTTCTATGAAATTCAATGTGATGGGATTGTTATCATCCTCAACATATGCCAAAATTACATTGGTTAGCATCCTTCAAACTAAAGGTTTGGATCGAATTGAAACAATGAATTTATTTTCCTTTAATTCCTCACTCAAGCAAAAACGTGAAGAGGAAGTAACCATAGAATCAGCCAATAGGTTTTTTTCCGAGGAATAGCTTCTATGGAGATAAAGTCAAAACCCTTCCAAATCTCAAGAATGATGGAATTCTATAGTTATAGGTTCTCTTCTCAAGTCTCATAGACTTTTGAGACTTGATTAACAATGAGTTGAGAGTCACCCAAGACTTTGATTTTGTTCACACCCATCCTTTCGAAATGATAAGACCAAGAAGTAGAGCTTCATACTCAGATCCATTGTTTGTACACTCAAATTTCAACTTAAAGGAAAAAGGTATGACCCTCCCCTCAGGGGAAGTGAGGATCACCCCTTCCCCAACACTAAAGTGATGCTTTGCACCATCATAGTTGAGAGTCTAATAGTCATCGGGGAAGATATAAGTTTGATTATTCTTGTAGTCTTCTTCCTTAACTTTTGAGACCTCAACCATACAAACCTATTCAAATACATTGGTAGGAAGAGAGGTAATTCAAAGAGCATTACTAATGCCCAAGGAATCAAATGGGAGAATAATAGGAAAATCATTCTTCAAAATCTTAACAATTTTTATTTGTGGTTTTTGTTGGCACAATTTCTACTACAATGTCTTTTTCAATAACATCAACCCCTTCAATTGCCTTAGGGGCTTCTAACTAAATCATAGGAACAATATTAGATGCGGGAATTTATCCTCATGGTTTATTTAAGAAAACTTTTGGGATATCAAATTCAAGTATAAATCTCTAGTTTCTTCTTTAAATTGGCTAAATGAATATCGAATGGCTTTAGGTCACCCTGAGCTATGAAGACCTTCCCTAGATGTAATGACTTCTTGGAATAATGTAGAAGGAATTTCCTTCATTCTATGAATCCAGGGTTGACCAAGAATCATATTATAGTTAGTTTCCCAATCTATAATATAAAATTCATTCAACACGGTCTTGGGTCCAAGAGTTACTAGAAGCACTATGGTTCCAATAGAGGTTGCTTTAAGGATATCATAGCCTCTTAGTCTTTTTAAGTGGAGGACTTGTTCATTTATCCATAGCCTAAATTTTATAGAAACGAAAAGGGGACTATATTAACAACAGCCCCATCATCTATCATAGTTCACTTAACGTAATTATTGTAAATCCAATCTTGCATATATAACGTAGGATCACTTCTTCATGTCACTTAACATCACTAGGCGTCTTGTTGATGTTGAACAAAAATCAGGTATCCCTCTCTAGCTACCTTGTGAGATAGACTTCAAATTCTATGTGATTTATTTGGGATTCTTGAGGAAGAGTCACATGAATTAAGTGGCCAATACCTATCACTTATAATAAATCGATCGATGTGCAAGGGATTATTTATAGAATCCAGGAAGGAAATGTGGGAGAAGGTCTTAGTCGGGTATGTGATCAAATCATAGGCTTGTAATATCTTAGGAATCATTAGTGTATCATTGGACTTTGAAGAGTAGACAAGGAGAGGTTGTGAAGAATAATCATGACTACGAGTATCTATGTTGACTTCTCGGTTCAGGTTTCTAACTTAACTAGGCCTAAAATATTAGGCTAATTTTGGTTGTCCAAAGGCGTAGACATGGAGGCTTCATTATAATTATTTCCTACATGACCCACCTTGTCGGTACCATTAGGATTAAGCTTCCCATTTTCGGTATGTTTTAGGAATAAATCCAGAGATTAGCATTTTATGGATCGATAGAACCCATGTGAGTGTTTTGCATAGGTTTCATGGGATTATCCAAGAACATCTCAATGATGATCTATCTCTGGTCCTATGGAATCCATTGTATGTTTTTTTTTACAATCACAACATGTCGAGCATCATGTCCTATAACCCTATGAAAACCATAATATAAGTTGGGATCATAGTCACGAGGTATTTGGTTCTGGTTTTGTTGTGGCCCATAGTTCCTATTTTTATTTTTTTGTTGGTTATTATACTTAAAATTTGGAGGCTGGTTCTGATACTAATTTGGAAACTAGTTTGAATATTGGCTTGGGTATTGAATCAGGCTCTAGGCCTAGACCTATTGAGGAGGAAGAGGAGGGTGACCAGAGTCAACTGCATTAACATAAGGAGTGAAGTTGTTACTCCTTTTATTATTTTTATTTACATTTTTATTGTTGGTATTTATGTTATTTGTACTAACAATCTTAGGATTTTAGATTGATTAGTTACACCATCCATCGTATCACCACGATTCTTTTCAAGGACCTTGGGTCCATTGTTATTGTTTTAACCGTTTGGGTAAATTGAATTACCTTGTGAGGGAGATACCATTTTCCCATTTGAACCATACATATTTCATCTACTATTGATTATTTTTTGGTCAATGCGAGAGCACCCTCGAAGACCTCCTTGTAGCTCCTAAGAGGGAAATTTGGTACTTCCTTATTGGGTTCTTGATTGAGGTATTGGAGGAATAGATAAAAATATCCGTTTGATCCATGTTGGGATTGCTAGCCGAGGAGTAGAGGACCTATCACCAACTCTTAATGAAGTGGGTGGTGGATTCATTATGCTCTTTTTTAATGTGAAGGAATTCTCTTATTCCTATTATCAACATTTTTTCGTGTCAAAATCCTTTATGAACTCTGAGATGAGTTGCTTAAATGAATGAATGGAGGATTATAGGATCCTATAATACCATTCAATAGTAATCCCTTCAAGGTTCTTATGGAATATATTCACTAGAAATGTGTCCCAAGGAAGTAGCTCTCTAATAATGGTTGCATATTCTTCGATGTAGGAATTTCGGTCTCCCCATTGAACTTTGGGAGGTCAGGAAATGGTCATGGGAGCATGACACCTCAAATAGTGAAATCTAGAGGCTCTTTCAAATATTCATAGTATGTCCTTAACACATCTAATTTAACCATTGATGACCCTTGATGGGGAGGGGGAGGTGGAATAGGTGCTTGGTACGGCACAATATAGGCATTTTTTCGAGCATAAGGAACCTTGTGTTGTTGAGTGTATGGACCAGGATAAGAAAACATGTCCCCTTGTGGTGATTTTGAAGACATTTTAAGATATAGGGGACATTGTTTGGATACAGATTAGCGGGAAAAAAACTAGGGAACATTTCTTTTCCAGTTGGAATGGCACTCGAGAACACACTACGGATGGCCCTTGTGATGGGTATCCATATGAGGAAAGGGAGCATGCCTAGTGTGCCTGATCCATTAAGGAGGTCTCCAAGTTTAAGAACGCCCATGTAGACCTAAGAAGGTGATGGTATAGAGGGAACATAATTATGGTTCTGAACGTGGTGGGTAACTTTTCCTTTCCTTATAAATGGTGTATAATGTGAAGTTTATGCAAGCTCAAATTCTCTAATTCTATCCACCAACGTTGAAATCAAATTTCGATGAAGGTGTTACATTTTTCTAAGCCATATGTGGGCCTTGTTAGGGGAAAAGGTACATGATATCCTCGCTATGAATTAATCATTTCTAGTCCACCCCTCTTTAGATGTATTTTATGTTATAGGAGGAGGGGTCGTAGTATTGTTCTAAAGGAGAATATTATTATACCCTAACATCCTATACAAGGATTGATCTATAGCATTGAGAAACCCATTTCTTCGGTTGATACGTGTTAGGAAATCATAATTTGGTAATAGATAAGTAGGGAGAGAATCAATTTACAAACTAATTTGAGGCCTAAATAGGACCCAAGGATAGAACCTTTTCTCTCCTATAAATGTCAAGTTACTTGAGTTAGAGAACTATGGTTTTGCATTGTAGTTGGGTTGATCTATCTCCTCAATTATAACCGATGAATTGGTACTATACCCTTGAGGAGGGTGCATGTGAGGAGGTAAGAGGTTTTGTGATTAATTATTAGCCCAACCTAAAAAGAAGGTGACTGTTGCATACTACACCTGCCATATTCGGGGGGTGTAAAAATACCCGTAGAATAATGGGAGACGAGAAGTAAAAATGAAATAAAGGAGGAAATTAAAAGGAACAAGTTCCTCATGTCAAGTTCACCAATTTTATACGCCTAAGAATTAACATGTTACTCTAGGGTGCACGTGACCTCTCGAGGTCATGTTGGGATAGCCGCAATGAGATGGAAAATATCTATGGAATGGGAAAATAGGATGAACATATGGAATATGTGAAAATAGGAAAAACAGAGATCAAGAAAACCAAAGTCGTCTACGACCACTAAGGGAATTTTATCATTTAATGAAATGAATGTATGTCTAACTTGTTCAGGTGAAATGGAATGGTCAAGGATAATGGTTGCACAAAGGTTTTGATCAATGTCAGAATCACCAAATATACCTTGAATTGGATATGGAATACATCAGAAATTTCATGTGTCTCTTGTGTAAAAATATCTAAACAAGGTCATGGAAGTGTGATAATGGATGTGTGGGAAGGACGATTCTATTGATTATTGGATCTAGTGTCGACCAAGATGATTTTGCCAAAACTCTTTAGTTGTGTGCTTCATCATTAAAATCTATCAACTATGAAATAATGTTGGGTGGAATTGGGGTGGTTTGGAATATGATTTTTCTAAGGCCCTGATCAATATTGGTCAATTGTGTAACAATATTTGGTTGTGGTACTCTTAGAACACACACTCTTTGTTTATATTGTATGGGGCCTTGTATGGTCATTTGGACATGCAACAAATGAATCTAAGGAAATAAACAAATAAAACAAAGAAACCAAAGGAAATTAAGGTCAATTCCGGGTAACATGGGGACCTTCATTAATTTCATCTAATTAAGTATATGTTTCTAAATTAACCAAACAATGAAAAAAAAATTAAATCAAAAAAGTAAATTACTCTCATTTGATTTAATTAAATCTACATAAACCTAATTAATTTAAAATAAATTAAACTTATTAACAAAAACAATGAAACTAAATTTATTCTATTTGTTTTTTTATTTTCAAATATTTTAAATGAAATGGAATAAGACAAATAAACAAACTTAATTAATCTATATTTTTGGAGATTTTATGGTTTTTTTGGAGCTAAATAAATGAAAACTACATAGGCAACAAGATTGGTTCTAATTAAATAGGAACTACATCTATTCTAAAAGTATAAACTAAACAAAGTGAAATAGTTGGATGTGGCTATTTCCTATTGCAAAATGAATTTAATCTAATCCAATTAAAACATAAGATGACAAGAACACAATTTTTTTTCACATGATAGCACTTAAGCACAGGGCCCACATTATAATTTCTGAAGTCATAACTCAAAATGGAGATACAATTTCAAATCCAAACTGCATCAAAGAGGAAGTTGTCGAGTTTTTCAAGAACCTTCTAAATGACACCGCCACTTTGTCTTCGAAGATAAAAATACATTGTTAGATTCTATTCTAAATAATATTGTGAGGCCTAAAGAATTCAAAACTCTCTCTAACCTAGCTATAATGGAAGAGCTTCAAAAATCAAGTATTTCTATGGAGGGAGACAAATCCCCGTGCCCCAGACGGTTTCTCTACTTTCTTCTACCAAAAATGCTGGGAGATTTGTGTTGATGACCTCCTTAAAGAAGCCAATGATTTTTTAGAAGCATTAGGATTATGAAATAAATCAATAATACTTCTATAGTCCTTGTGCCTAATAAAAAGGGGGTTTTAAGCATTTTAGGCCTATAAGCCTTACTAACGTCCTCAATAATATTTTAAAAAATTCTCACTTACAAGATTCAACCATTTCTCCTTTGCATCATTTCTAGCTAGTAGGGAGGATTCGTGAAAGGAAGGCTTATTTAAGATGTGGTTGTCATGGTGCATGAAACCATACACTCAATGGAAAAAGCAAGAATGCGGGCATGGTCTTAAATCTAGATATGAAAAAATCATTTGAAAGAGAGTCATGTATATTCCTAGACAAAGTTATGGATAAATCTGGCTTTGATGCCCATTTCAGAAAAATCATTGGACTGTATCTCTTCTCCCGAGTCTCTATTATTGTTAGTGGAAGTCATGTGGGGTTCTTTCCGAGTAGTCGGGGTATCCGTAAAGGTGATCTTATTTCTCCCATTCTTTTCATCATCTTGGTGGATAGTCTTAGTTGTATCATTACAAGAACTATTTAGCTGGGATATGTGAAAGGATTTAAGCCCACGTCTTTAGATATTACAGTCTCCCACCAGCAATTTTCTAATGACACTATTCTTCTTATTCTTTCCTCTATTATTGAAGCCAAAAATGAAGCATATCCTCCAGCTCTATGAAGAGGCCTCTGGACAACAAATTAACTTTTATAAAAGCTCTTTGTACTTATTCAACACTCCACCGATTAGATAAAGGAAAATTTCTCAAATCCTTGGTTGTGAAATTAATTCTTTGCCTACCACTTACCTTGGTCTTCCTCTTGGTACTAACAAGGTTCACATGAGTGTTTGGAATGCTTTTCTTGATAGGTTTTACACAAATATTACCAGTTGGAAGGGTAGTACCCTTTCTAGTGCCACAAAATGACTTCTTATCAAAATCATGCTTCAAAACCTTCCGGTTTATATCATGTCTCTCTTCTTTTTTCTAGCAACTATTGCTGATAAAATTGAGAGAATTCAGAAAAAATTTCTTTGGACGGGAACAAAAGAGAAGAATAGAATACACTTGGTTACATGGGATAAGGCCTGCAACAACAAGAAAGCAGGAGGTATTGGCATTAAAAAAACAGAACTATGAATGTTGCATTGGTCTCTAAAATGGGATGGAGACTAATCAAGGAGGAACACCCATGGGAAGATCTTATTAAAGCCAAATATCTAAATCAAGGAAATGTTCAAGAGTTATTTAGAAATGTTGTCCAACCCATCGGTTCTAACTTCTAGAACAACCTGGTAAATATTAGAAAAGAGCTTGCTTCAGGATGTAAATGGATTTTGGGAACTGGAGAAAACATAAACTTTTGGAATGATAGTTGGGATGATTTTAGTAATCTAGCTAACAATGAGAAATGGGACCAGCTTAAAGACAACCTCACTACATCCTTGGGACAACAAGTCAATAGCTATATTTAGAATATAGAAGGTAAAGTGCACTAGAAAATCTCAAGATTGTTATCCCGATCAAAAGGAGCTTCTTGTGGACATTGAAAACATTCTCATACATATCCCCATTAGTCAAATACAGGCCAAAGATGAATTTACATGGGATATTTATTTTGATGGAAGCTACTCAATGAGATCAAGGTATTAGTTGTATGCTAATGAACTCGTTAGTAACTTTCCTTCGAGAAATATCTAGCTCAAAGAAGTCACCCCAAAAATTAAAAAAATCCTCTAGTTTTTCATGAATAAAGGTATTCTCACCATTTATAACCTTATAAAAATGGAATCAACCATGATAAATAGAGGCTACCATGCAACAAAAGATAATAAAACCATCTAGAATCTCCTTTTGCACTTTCCAGATTCTAGTGCTCTTTGGAAGCTATTGGCGAGAAACATTTTTGAGGGATAAATTTGGTGGATTTCTTCCCAACACTCTAGGAGGATAAGTCCTCTACTTAACCGGTGTAGCTTCCATATATACATGAACGATTAAAAAGCTATATTTTCCTAGTGGCCTTATGGTCAAGGATCCAACAGAGGCACTCCACTGACCCTGCGGAAAAGCTAGCAATCCCTTTCTAGGGAATACTTTGTCTAAAGAGTGGGAAAATGGAGTAAGAAAATAGGTAGGAGAACTAATTTTGTAGGTAGAAAATTAGATTCCTACTCAGACTAGGTAAAATTTTCATCACATGCACTAAATTAAGAGGAAACAACTCTACAAGTAGTAATAAGACCAAATAGAATTTTATGAGCACAAATTATCAAGAAATCCCTTAGTCAAAGAAATTTATAAACTCCTTCTTGTATTGATTTCTCAAATCAAAGTTGTACATAGTGGAGAAATGAAGGAAATTTGAAAATGAAGGAAATTTGAGAATGAGGGGAATGGAAGAATTTGTCTATCTCCTTTGTTCTCTTAATGCACTCTTGAGTTTACAAAATCAATCACCAACCCTTTGAAATGGGAATGGCTTTACAATTTATAGAATGAGATATGACTCTTCATCTACCCCCCAATGCCTTTTCATATTCTTTATTACAACTTATGACCTTTTACATTCTTAGGAAAATATTAAGTCCCATTTTATTACTTAAGGGTGACTTGTTACATTAAAAAAGTCATTTTCAATTAAATAAATGCATTATGAAAAAGTGAAACCCCAATGAAGAATTAGAACAGGGGAGAGAAAGTGGGGGAAGAGAAAAGAGAAGGGGAGAGAGAGGCGAGGAGGATTGCCAATGAAGAAGAACCCGCCTCTAAGGAAGTTCTCAAATACTTATTAGATGATCCAATGAAGTGATCCATTGTATTAAACTCGAATCTCGAATCCTTTGCACCTTGAGAAACTCCTTTGGATGGTTCCAAGACACCTTGGGTTTAAGTGTTCAAAAACACTTATCAAATGACTTCACTGATGACCATGAACACTGACTCATAAAGATCCTTTCCAAAGAGATAGGAACTCAAAACTGATCCTGCCAAGTTGAATGAATTGTTTCATTGATGATCACAACTTCCACCCTGCATATGATATACCTGTGACCCAAACCACATATAGTGAGTGTCGAAAAACATTGTCGAGTTCCCTGAGATGGATCTCAAATGCCTTGTGAGAAATTCCTATGATGATACCAAACGATGATGTTGACCTGAATGATCATACCTCTATGTCCCATTATTTCAAAACTTCACTTTGAGTGTGAATTACTATTAATAGCAAGTTCCCAGATAGGAGACTTACTATTTTTTGGTAAGAGGTTATTTTTACCTCTTCTTAACCATCCTGATGTGATGAACTCCATCATTCACTCTTGCACAAATTTCCTTCGTCTTAATCACTTCTTTGGGTAACTTACTATTTTTAGTAAGCACCCATATAGGGGATTACTATTTTTAGTAAGTGGTCATTTTCACTATTTTCTACTCTGGACAATAATTTTGGCTTCTGGTTATCTTCGGTGAACACTTCCTTTGTCATAGCCGCTTTTGATGGTGACTTCCCAAACATAGCAAGTCTGTATAGGAAAACTTACTATTTTTAAAAATTGGAATTACACTGCTTGGTTTGCAAGGAAAATATTTTTCAGAATCGTCTCATCTTCGCAATCACATCCTCCAAATTTCACTTGATTTTTCCCATTAGAATGCTTGGAAATAAAATTTAAAATTTTCACCTAGCAATGGCTTTGGGCACATGAGTTGTCATGGCGGCCATTAATGGAGCTTGAAATTTACAGGTCTGGTTTTTGTCTCTCGATCGTAATGAAATTAACTCCATTGTGATAGGTTTTTCATTTGGAGTTCATCTGTAAGTTTTTAGCTTGTTTCCATTGCCGGATTGATGGGAAATCGATGAATATGAGCTAGGGCATGAAATGGGATTTTTGTTGGAAAAAAAAATCGGGGCACCATTCAACCTTCGATGGTTACATCTTGATCATCTCAAAAATGATAACTTTTTCAAAAGACGACATCTCAATCTAACTTGTATTTTGCAAGATATGAATATTTTTGATTGGGTGACTTCGTGGTTATCCGAAAAAAAATTCATTTTCTCTTCGTTCTTCGTTTCTTCAACTCTTTTGATCAATCCTTCCTCTGAAACCTATGTATTTTCATGGAGTGGAGGATTTTTTTCCATGATGATCTGGTTTGGAGCAACAATGGTGGACCAGGTGTTTGGACAAGCATGAATAGAGCTATGGCAAGGTGTGAAGCTATGAAGGAGAAATGGGGGGAGGGGGAGAAATGGCTAAGTGTTGAGATTTAAATACATTCAAAAATTACATTCCAAAGGGGGTTTGGGTGAATTTTATTTTCCTTGATTTCCCCAACTCAAAGGGACATGAGGGACATCAAATTTCACATGATTCCTCACGATGACATGTGGCACTTGATTTGACAACAAGGGATGAAGGCTCCACTAGCTCTCGGGGCTGAAAAATTGGTCTTGAAGAGGTCACATGGGTGACCAAGAGTCTCCTTAGGGGATGGGCACATTTTCTTGACCCTGATGTCCCCCACCTCAAAGGTACATGAGGGACATCAGTTTGCATGGTACACGGGTGATGACATGTGGTAGTAATCCAACGTTGAAGAGTTTGAGCTCTTGTAAGCACTGGGGCTAAAGCTGGCGATCCTGGAGGTCGTATGTGGGTCCAAATGGATTTTAGATTCTGGGATAAATTTCTTGACCCTCATGTCCATAATATTGAGGGATGTAAGGGACACAAAAATGTGTCAGGCTCCTAGTGCTAACACGTGTCCACTTCAAAATATGGCTAAGTATGAGGTCTTGAGAGTGAACTTGCGACGGCAATAACTTGAGCTCCCGATGGAATGTTTTGGTGAAATTTTATATGAAATTGACTAAAAATGGCCTTCTGAATCTAATGGTTGGGGTATCATATCTTTATTCCTCCATTTAAGCACCTTTGAAAAAATGGATTTTTATCCGGTACATTATTTGTGCATGAGAAAACTTCTTGTAGACCTATTACGCCTAGGTGTTGTAAAAATATGATTTCACCATCATGTAGGGATTTTAATTAAATTTCTAAAGATGTTTTTCTTTAGCTCCTAACTCCATCTAGAGCTCCTAAAATCACTTCTTGAAGTTGAGTTGATTTTTGGCATGTGCACCGCCTAGGGCCGTGAACCCTATTTTTTTACCAAACTACTCTAAACTCTACAAATCTTCCAAAATAACTTCCATGATTTTTCTATGCATTCAATTCACATCTGCATTGATTTTTTTATCTAATTCTCCACTCCATGGGGTTGCATTCATTCGGGAAGACTAGTGATAGCCCTTCCCATGACTTCCCGAAATTTGCATTTTCCAAGAACACCTAAAATCACCTAGGGGACTGATTTAACATCATATAGGAGGTCACTAGATTGAATGAGTGGACCTGGGGTACCTAAGAAGGATAGGACTTGAAAATTTTGGCACAGGGGTATCGTTGTCATGTTGGAAAATTATCAATTTCCCTGTTGCATGTTTACATGATAATAGTTGACTTTCGCTTGGGGACATGGTATGGGTGATCAAAACTAATACTTGGCATGAGAACCCTAGAATCTCACTTTCCAACATATTGACTAGTGTCTTATCCATTGGACCTCGCTGAAGTCATGTACAACTTGACTCAAGAGAGATAACAAGAAGAACACACACACACCAAAATGATGAAAGGAAACACATAAAACACAATAGGAAGGGAAACACACAACAGAAAGAGAAAAACACCTAACAATCACCTATGGTACAAGGTTGGGGACAACCCATTTTCAATGAAGTAATTTTCATTCCTCAGAAGTTACCCATGAGTGGGAAACACTAAGTGATGTTATTTTGTGAAGCCATTGACTAGTTCTAGAAAGTAGCCTCCTCTCCTTAATTGTTTATGAAATTTGGGTGCTTTCATGACCATCCTATTTTTTTGTATGAGTGATTCCACGTGATATTCTTGATGCTCGGTATTTGCTTAGAAATCCCATTGCCTTCATCCTCTTTAAAATCATTTTCATAGTGCCAGGTTGTATTATGCATTTATCTAATTATTTAATTACTCATTGAGCATCCTACCGCTGTCCCAGGGCTTCTTTTCGTTCAAATTACTTGAACATTTTGGATTCTTTTCTTTCCTAGGTATATGCTCATTGACCCATTTTCCATAAGAAACCTTAGACTTATTCTTTTTCTCTACTCCACTGTGAGGTTCTTGAGTACTAATAGAAGGATTGGAAGTGACCTCATACTTGTCTTGTATGGCCATGGCATGAGTTAAGAGATCAAGAATCAGCTCGGGGTCTTCCGCAACTTCCACTACATCTAATAGTTCTTGCAAAGAGATCTCCTTTGTTACTTCCTGTAGGTCATATTTGTACGCTTTTGACAAATATTTATTTTTCAGCTCAAGGAAACTATCCAGAGGGATTACTTCATTATCTTAGGAATCACTGTGTTCTATCAATCCTTCATCAAGAGTAGCTTCATCCTTAAAGGCCTCAAAACTCCTTGCCTCAATTTCTTCATCATGGAAAGAGTCTTCCTCTTCAAATGGGAAAGAAAACATCTCCATTTCAGCCATTGGCTCAAGAGGGGAATCATATTTATCCTCTTTCTTTATTTCAACATGGCTGCTATTCACAATGGTTAAGGCTTCCAAATCAAATTCATGCTAGTCTTGTAGATTCATGGCTTGCATCAGGAGTTCAAGACTTATCTCAGGGTATTATTTTTCTTTCGCAGCTCTAAGAAGTTCTTGTATAGATAGTTCTTTCAAACCTTTCATGGGATCATCACAAGCTGGTTTTGTCCCTCCATGGATGGCATGGCTGAGATCATCTTCATATCTAAATGGGAATGAGAAAATTTCCTCTTTGTGGGTAAGCATATGAGTTGGTTTCTCCATTTGAGATTTGCCAAGAATCATTTCCTCTTCTTCTTGGTTTGCATCGTCCAGAAATTTGGGGCTTCCCTCTTGTAACTTGAATCTCCTCAATGCTTCTTCAAGGTCCATACCTCTCCAAAAATGCATGTATGGCCCTATCGGGATGGGAATATCATCTTCCTCCTCGGTTGTCACAAAGTGATTCATCCACCTATTATCTTGATACAAGATGTTGGTTCCTAGACTTCTAGACTTTCATACGGTGTACCTCATCTTATTTTCTAAAAAAATATCTATGTATCCCTTCTTTGGTATGGTTATGGAATACCAAATCATTTAAATTTTCCTCCAAATTATCAGCAGAAGCTTCAACCTAACAACATTCCAAAGGTTTCGGGATGTCTGCTACCAAAATAGTCATTGATATCCTTTTATCTAGAAATTTGGCAAGAGCCATATGTGCATCTTTAATATTCCCCACAAGTGGGACTTCTTTTGATTCCATGGAGTAATAAGAGCCACCAAAAAGAGT
Organism: Taxus wallichiana var. yunnanensis; assembly: GCA_018340775.1. Taxonomy (NCBI): domain Eukaryota; kingdom Viridiplantae; phylum Streptophyta; class Pinopsida; order Cupressales; family Taxaceae; genus Taxus; species Taxus wallichiana. The sequence continues at coordinate 41,632,764 of CM031234.1, forward strand.
CATGGGGAGTTTAAGAGCTTTGGAAACCTTCACGGGAATGACATTATCTAAGGCACCCAAATCTATTATGTAATTATTCAATACATATTCCCGACTAGAAGGGAGACATAAAAAGGATCAACCTTGTCTATCTTTGATGCACTCATGGCTAGCATGTTTTATGAGGGAGGTGTAGGTGGGTTTGGTATTATTCCTTTAGAACTAGGAGCTACAACATTGGGTGTTAAACTACCACTCTTGATGTATTGAACAAACCTCTTGAATTGTTCGGGGTGAGTTCGTAGATATTCAGTTTTAGTAATCTGCACCTTGGCTCTTTTTGCATATTCTATGAATTCAAAGGGAGTATATGTGGACAAGGGGAATGAAGGGACTAATTTTGGAATTGGGATAGGTTTGGAAGCAAGGTTTGATGATTTGGGAAGTATTTTGAATGGTAAATTTGGAGCTTTCAAAGTACTAGATTTTACAGAGCAGATTTAGATTTTGAAAGGAACGATAAAAATATTGTTCCAAGCCATGATCTCAGATGATAATAGCACACCACATTAGATTTGAAAAGTAGAATAGCTAAATACCATATATGGAAATCCATCACAATCCATAATGCTCAATACATTACAATAGAATGACTTGAATTATTCAATAAGAAAGATGTACATATAGGAGGAGGGAAGTGCAACTACTACCTAAATCAGTGGTGAAGAACTCCCACTAACTAATACTGGTAGTTAAGTTAACTCTAAAATACTATTAAGCTAACTTCACATAACTGAGAAGCTAACTCAACACAACTAGTAAGCTAACTCCACACAACTAGTACACCTAAGCAAGCTAACCCAACAAGTGTAGGGCTAACACAAGTGTAGTAATTATCCTAATAAATAAATAAAAGAATAAATAATAATATAAACTAACACCCTAGCGTAAGCATAGCTTAGGTAGGAAAAAAATAAGGTGGGTCCCTAAACAAGGCCTGATGAGGTACCCACATACAACAACTGAGAAAAATGGACACCACAAGGTACCCAAAACCAATAATAACAAAGTAGAGAGAAAAATTCTACTGCAAGATATCCTCATAAGCTCGAATCCAAAACTCGTAAAATGTTGAAGAAGTGTGGTGCACACTATGGTCTGAATCCACTGCTCGATCATATAACTCAAAAACAAATGACATTGGGCTTCACCATAATAGCTCCATGCAAGGAGACTGTCAATGGAGTGATGTCAAAAAGTGAAAAACAAACACCAAACATAATTTGATCAACTGCTACAAATAGGTGTGCCATGATCCAAGAAAAACCAAGGCAACAAGGCAAGGACATGAGATCTAAATAAATAGGAGTACCACGATCCAATAAAAAGCCAAGGTAGCAAGGCAAGGACATGAAACCCAAAGAAGCAAAGATCAAACACCACACCCTCCCATATTGTAGAATGGGTATAATGACACTAGAAATTTATATGAGTTATCAAAATCAACTACTCGAACACTGACAAACTAACACTGGGCTCCACTAGAATAGCTCCCCCATAAGAGAGATGGATTTCTACATCATCTATGGCTCTAATACCATGAAAAAAACAAACCCTTGCTTGCAAAGAAAAACTTACAAATGGATGCCAACAGCAATCTCCTGCTCTGATACCATGAAAGGAATGATAACCAGATCGTACCAAGCCAAGAACACAGATGTTAATCAAACACCACAATCAATAAGATGAAATCAATTCACTAGAATAGCTTTACATAAAACCTTTGCAAACAAATGAGTAGCAATATCATATATTATTATGGAACTCAATGCAATACATTGAGAATGGGCCTTGCTTAAATAGGCAAGGAATAAAAATCTAAGAACTAGTCAAGGTCGTAGATCAAGCCAAAAATCAAGGAAATAACTAGTGATTAAAGAACTAGTCAAGACCATAGATTTAGGAGAGAACTAGACATCAAGGATCTAGTCAATAACATAGTTCAAGGAAAGAACTATACCTAACAACTAGATAATATATCCTAATATCTAAATAAGATAAAAGAAATATCCACACACATAAGTGGGTGAGGATAAATACAATAAGGTAAATAAATTACCTAGGTGAACATGAGATAAGGTAAATACCTACTCTAACACCCCCTCAAGTGAAGGTAGGGGCCAAAATAGATGTGGCATGTCCCAAAGTATGAGTCCTGTAACTAGGCTTGATGAGGTACTCATTTACAATAAGCTGGAAAAAGGGACATCGCAAGGTACCCAAAACCAATAACAACAAAGTAAAGAGAGTAAAAACTTACTCCAAGTCATCCCAAGAAGATCAGCTCAAAAAAATCATATAATGCAGAATGGGTATAGTGACACCACAAATCTATATGAGTTGTCAAAATCAACTACTCGAACACTAACAAACTAACACTAGGCTCCACCAGAATAGCTCCCCCACAAGAGAGATGGATGTCTACATCATCTATGGCTCGATACCATGAAATGAACGATAAGAATATTGTTCCAAGCCATGATCTGAGATGATAATAGCACACCACATTAGATTTGCAAAGCAAAAGAGCTAAAATACCATATATGGAAATCCATCATAATCCATAATTCTCAATACATTACAATAGAATTACTTAAATTATTCAATAAGAAAGATGTACATATAGGATGAGGAAGTGAAACTACTACCTAAATCAGTGGTGAAGAGCTCCCACTAAATAATACTTGTAGTTAAGTTAACTCAAAAGACTAGTAAGCTAACTTCACATAACTGAGAAGCTAACTCAACAAAACTAGCAAGATATCTCCACACAACTAGTACACCTAAGAAAGCTAACCCAACAAGTGTAGGGCTAACACAATTGTAAGAATTATCCTAGTAAATAAATAAAAGGATAAATAATAATCTACACTAATGATTTAGAATTGGAAGAGGCATCAAAAGACTTATTTAGAATTATGGGAGAATTCTTACTTGCTACAGGATCAAGATTCAAAAATGTAGACTCCATGGAGGGTGGGAGTGGAGATCCTAGACTAATTATTTTATTTTTCAGAGTCACCATAGAAGGATCGTCAATCTTCTTATTTTTATCAGTAGTGAAAGAAAAGGCTCCTTTCTCATATTGAGAATGATTGAATGTCGCACATGAGAAGCTAGGTTCATTTTATTCACCATCTTCATCACATCCAAATTACTCATAGAATCTAATTTGTGTATCATTCTCAATCTCATCAACTTCTAGGAGATCATCACCTTCACTTTCTCACTCAAGATCTACTCCACTTTGTTGAATCCTGTAATTTGCATTCACAAGTTGGGCATCCAAGTCAATACTTCGGGGTGTTCCTGCAATTTGATTTGTGTTGTTTCTTTGAGAAGATACTCATTCAAAGAATTCCCTCTTCAAATATGCCATATCATTTGCCAATTTTTACAGTGATGGATTGGTTCTTTCATCTCCAGGATGTTGAGATTTACCCTTTGAGGGATTCTTGATCTTTCCATATAGGATGAGATCATCATCAAGTTCAATGGCCAATATTTTTCTTCTGCAATATCCCTTGGTTGAACTCTTCGTAGGAAAAATCCTACCTCCGGTGATTGAGAAATAATAAATAATCTCTTGATGTTGTTATTTTATGGTGAATTTTCTTATGGCATCCTATAAAGAAACCAGTTGAAATGAGCCATAAATTCTCTCATAGTTTTATTTTCTCCTTTCTTCATTTGTGTCAATCGAACAAGAAGATCTTGATATTCCTCAGTAAATCTGAATCTTTCTTCAAACTTCCTTTTGGTGTCATTCCAACAAGTGAAGGATCAGGAAGGAAGGAGATATAACCATTATGCTTATTTTTCTTGGAGAGACTCCATAAACAATCTTACAATCTTCATGTTAGACACCAAGAATCCCACATGATGTGGTGAAGGTTGATATGTGTTCTTCAGCAATTTTTGTGCCATTACCTTTGAAATTTGGAAAGTTCTTATAGAAACCTATTAGTAGATCATGAAGAGGGGGTTGAAGAGAAAGTGGGCATGTATTTCTTCCCCGTGGAATAATGATCGGCATCTTTCTACTTCATCTTCCATTGTCGTTTCTACTTCTTCTTCAACTCTTGCTTCTACGAATTATTCTTGAAATTATTCTTCCTCTGGGAACTCAATGTTCAACGACAGGTTGAAAAATGGGGGAATTTGAAGGGGAGTATCCATGAGAGTTTGGATAGGATTTCCAGGTGAGCTTCTTGAAGACCCGGATGGGGATGAGGCTTGAGAAAAATAGTAGGGATTATCTCTAACTCGTCCTTATTGATTTTATAAATCCTCAAAATTGGGGTCGATAATTCCTCTTGATCTATTCAACCTGGTGTATCTCCTTTCAGCCAGCTTTTGGAAATTCTTGTAGTGGGAATACGAAAGGACACTATGGAATATGAAAGGTCACATGCAGAAATTGACAGTGTATTTTAGCAATGGACTTCCATCAACTCTAATTTTTGGTTTTTTTCAATTTTTTGATTTTTTTTAGATTGTGTTTTGTATTTTTGGACCTTATGGTCATATTTTGGGTGCATATGTTGCTAAATTTGCCCCATGGTGGGCGTAAAAAATTGTTGGCAAGAAAATTTTTGGGGGGAAAATTTTGGTGGATTTATTTCCAATACTTTATGAGTCTAATTCCTCTACTTAACTAGTGCAGCTTCCGTAGTATATGCATGTGTGAGTAAAAGGTGAATTTTCCTAGTGGCCTTGCAATCAAGGAACCAACAGGAGCACTCCACTAACACTGCGGAAAAGCTATCAATATCTCTAATAGGGAGTACTTTGTCTAAAGAGAAGGAAAGGGAATGATAAAAGAGGTAGCATAACTAACGTTCTTTAGTAGAAAATCGATTCTTGCACACACTAGTTAGAAGTTTTGTCACATGAGAACTAAATTAAGAGGAAACAACTCTACAAGTAGCAATAAGACCAAATAGAATTTTATGAGCACAAATTATAAATAAATCCCTTAGTCAAAGAAATATAGAAACTCCTTTTTCTTGTATTGATTTCTCAAACCAAAGTTGTACATAGTGGGGAAATGGAGTAAATTTGAGAATGAGGGGAATGGAAGAATTTGGATATCTCCTTTTTCTCTCAATGCACTCTTGATTTTACAAAATCAATCACCAACCATTTGAAATGGGAATGGCTTTATAATTTATAGAATGAGATATGACTTTTCATATGCCTTATTACAACTTATGACCTTTTACATTCTTAGGAAAATAAGTCCCCTTTTATGACTTAAGGTTGGCTTGTTACCTTAACAAAAATCATTTTAAATTAATTAAAGTCATTACAAAAATGTGCAACCCCAACAAATAATTAGAATGGGGGAGAGAAAGTGAAGGAAGAGAAGAGAGAAGAAGGGGAGAGAGAGAACTAAGGATGAGTGCCAATGAAGAAGAACCCGCCTCTGAGGAAGTCCACAAATCCTTATTAGATGATCTCGATGAAGTGATCCATTGTAATGAACTCTAAATCTCTAAATCCTTTGCACCTTTAGAAACTCCTTTGGATGGTTCTAGAAACCTTGGGTTTAAGTGTTCAAAAAACTTATCAAATGACTTCAATGATGACCATGAACACTGACTCATAAAGATTCTTTATGAAGAGATAAGAACTCAAAACCAATCCCCGCCAAGTTGAATGAATTATTTCACTAATGATTGTAACTTCTACCCCGCATATGATATACCTCGACCGAACCACATAGTGAGTGTTGAAAAACACTATCAAGTTCCCTAAGATGGATCTCGAATGCCCTGTGAGAAATGCCTATGATGATCTCGAATGATGATGTTGACCTGAATGATCATCCCTCTATGTCCCATTGTGCCAAAAATTCCCTTTGAGTGTGACTTACTATTAATAACAAGTTCCCAGATGGGAGACTTACTATTTTTGGTAAGAGGTGATTTTTTCCTCTTCTTGACCATCGTGATGTGATGAACTCCATCATTCGCTCTTGCGCACACTACCTTCACCTTGACCACTTCTTGGGGTGACTTACTATTTTTAGTAAGCACCCATATAGGGGCTTACTATTTTTAGTAAGTGGTCATTTTCACTATTTTCTCTGGACAATCATTCTAGCTTCTTAGTGACTTCTCAAACATAGCAAGTCTGTGTAGGAAAACTTACTATTTTTAGAATGTGGACTTCCACTACTCAGTTTGCAACACGATATTTTTTTTTGGACTCATCTCATCATTGTAGTCATGTCCTCCAAATTTCACTTGATTTTGCCCATTAGAATGCTTGGAGATAAAATGTAAAATTTTCACTTGAGAGTGGCTTCAAGCACAAAGCTACCATGGTGGCCATTAATGGAGCTCAAAATTTGTAGGCTTGGTTTTTGTCTTTGATCAAGATGAATTAACTCCATTGTGATAGATTTTTCATTTTGAGCTCATTTGTAAGTTTTTAGCTTGTTTCCATTACCGGATTGATGGGAAATTTGACGAATATGAACTAGGGCACGAAATGGAATTTTTGTTGGAAAAATGTTTCTGGGAACCATTCAACATCCCATTTGTTACATGTTGATCATCTCAAAAATGAGAAAGTATGCAAAATAATTCATCGCAATATGACTTGTATTTTGCAAGATATAAAGATTTTTCAATTAGGTGACTTCGTGGTTATCGGCATAAAAATTTGTTCTTCTTTTCTTCAAATATTTTTTTAATCCTTCCTTTGAAACCTATGTAGTTTCATGAAGTGGAGGATTTTTGGCCATGAAAGAGCTTTTTGAAGCAATAATGGTGGACTAGGTGTCCTGGACAAGCATGGAGTGAGAGCTATGGCAAGGTGTGAAGTTCTGAAGGAGAAATGGGGGAAATGGCTAAGTGTTGAGATTTAAATACATTCAAAAATTACATTCCAAAGGGGGGCTGGGAACATTTTATTGTCCTTGATGTCCCCCAGCTCAAAGGGACATGAGGGACATCAAATTTCACGTGGCGCCTCATGATGACATGTGGCACTTGATCCGACGACAGGGGATGAAGGCTCCACTAGCTCTCGGGGCTGAAAATTTGGTCTTGAAGAGGTCACATGGGTGACCAGGAGTCTCCTTGGGGGCTGGGTGCATTTTCTTGACCTTGATGTCCCCCACCTCAAAGGTACATGAGGGACATCATTTTTCACAGCGTGTTAGTCGATGACATGTGGTAGTGATCCAACGGTGAAGGCTTTGAGCTCCCACAAGCACCTGGGGGCTGAACTGGTGATCCTGGAGGTTGTATGTGGGTCCAAAGGGATTTTAGGGGATGGGAGAAATTTCTTGACCCTTATGTGCCTAAGTTCAAGGGATGTAAGGGACACAAATATGCGTCGAGGCTCTTAGTGATCGACATGTGTCCACTTCAAAATATGGCTAAGTATGAGGTCTTGAGAGTGAACTTCCGATGACGATAACTTGAGCTCCCGATGGAATTGTTTCATAAAAATTTATATGAATTTGACTCAAAATTTCCTTATTAATCCAATGGTTATGGTATAAGATCTTGATTTATCCATTTAATCATTTAAAAAGTTAAGTTTTTATCTCATCTATTACCCGTGCATGATAAAAACTTCCTACAGGCCTAGGTGTTGTGAAAAATATGATTTCATCATCTTGTAGGTATTTTAATTCCCTTTCCAAAAAAAAAAAAAAATCTTATAACCTAACTCTATCCATAGCTCACTAAATCACTTCTCAAATTTTAGTTACTTTTTTGGCCTGTGCACTGCCTAGGCCCATGAACCCTATTTTTGATCAAACTACTCCAGACTCTATAAATCTTCCATGAATCTTCCAAAATCACTTCTATGATGTTTAAATACATTCAATTCACATCCAAATTTATTTTTTTTTATCTATTTATCTTCTACGGGGGGTTGCGCTCATTCTGGGAAGACCAGTGAAAGCCCTTCCCATGACTGCCTGAAAGTTTCATTTTCCAAGAACACCTAAAATCACATAGGGGTTGAATTGAATTTCCTAAATCACCTAGGGGACTGATTTAACATCATATAGGATGTCACTAGACTGAATTAGTGGACCTAGGGTGCCTGGGAAGGATAGGAATTGAAAATTTTGGCACAAGGGTATCATTGTCATGCTGGAAAATTATCAATTTCCGTGTTACACATTTGCATGAAAACAAAATATCATCCTCAACAAGTTTTGTGGTAGATAGTATTTCCTAGAGGACATTACTCAAGCCCGTATTCAATGACAACATCCCTTCAAACATAATTTACTTCACATATTTCGGAGGATCATTTTCCCCCACACCATATGGATAATATAGAAGGTTCACAACTCTCTCATCTTCAGAGGTACCAAAAAAACTATTTAAAGAATATTAAATGAAATCATAAAGATTAAATAAAATATCTTGAAATTTAAGTCCCCAAAAATCTCAAAGTGCCCTCAAGATGAGGAGAGACACTTAAAGGCATGAAATATCAATGCTCAACATGATACAGTTTCCCCTCCCAGCATTGACAGGTCTCTTGTTCAGTGGATTCCCCCTACCGATGGTTGGCATAAGTTGAACTTCGATGGTGCCTCCAAAGGAAACCCCGAGAGCAGCAGTGGTGGAGGTCTTATCATAAATCATAAGGGTCATCTAATCATTACGTATGTTGGACCCATGGGTAAGCAATCCAATCACTATTCGAGGCCCTAGCAGCTCTCTGGGGAATCATAATTGTTAGGACCCTCAAAGTGGATAACCTCATTGTGGAAGGATATTCTATGAACATCATTAAAAACCTTTCTAAAATCCAAACTCGAGCAGGACCATAAGAGACTTTATTAATGAAGTCTTTAACCTATACAATGGTCTTAACATTATGTTCCAACATGTGTATAGGGAGGAAATAAATCAGCGGATGCATTAGCCAATGTTGGGGTTTACATTAATAATTATAGTGAGTGGTATGATATCAAGGAAACCCCCGTGAAGTTCATCCCATCATTATTAATGAATTCAATGCATCTCAACAATACTAATTAAGCAGAGGCTTCTACACGTGTGGAATCCTTCACCTATATTTTTAAAGAAAATATAATTCATTCAATTTTTTCTCCACACCTGAAAACTTGAGTGTTTTTTCCATTTTAAGAAGGTCTGGATAAAGGTGTTGGGTTTCATCATAGAAACTATCAAGCTCTTAGGTTTCTGGATTTTCACCAAAAGGCCTACTTACTATTTTCTCCATCTCAAATCTACTCACAATAGCTTCATTCACAATGGGGAGCTCCCGTAGATTCGAGCCACAATGGAAAGAACACATGGAACTATAGGAAACCCTTAGAGTAGGGGTTTCACAAAAATTATTCAAAGGATTAAGGGACATGATCAACACATCTCCCTCCAATTTGTGGAAAATTGGAAGGATAAGAACATCAAGTTCAAAGGAAGGGACTTCAATATCTATGAACAATTTATATCCTTCATCACATGGTTAAGCATGAAAGGTAATAAGTTTTTCAGAAATAAATTTGACAAAAAAATAAGAGGAAATTTTGTTCCTCGATGATGGAGAAAGCATTGAAATTAAAAAAAGAAGGCATCATCTGCACCTCTATCCCACATCCCTTTGAAAAATTTGCTCACATGATGGTCTCTACATTACTCTCGAGGGAACATTTTCAAATCTTCCTCTACACCATTTGGTTCTTCTCATTCATTTCGTGCATGAAATTAAGAAAAGTTTGCCATATTATTTTCTACGCTCCTTAAAGAAGTCTTGTTTGGAGGTCTAATGCCATAAGAGGTTATTGCCACTACATCAAGGGGTCATTTTTCTTATTTTCCTATACATTATAGATGAATTTTCTCGCATGATGGTCTACTATATTACTCTCGAGGGAAGGTTTTCAACTCTTCCTCTGCATCATTTGGTTCTTCTCAACCATTTCAGGCATGAAGTTAAGGTAAGTTTTCCATAGTATATTCAGCACTCCTTAAAGAAGTCTTGTTTAGAGGTCTAATGCCATAAGAGGTTATTGCCACCACATCAAGGGGTCATTTTTCTTATTTTCCTATTCATTATAGATGTAGTGGCCACCGACCCTAGCCCTCCTTTAGCTCCTCTGTCCTCCTCAGAAGCCCCATATCCACTCTAAGAATCCCCTTTTCCATGACCTTGTTATGGAACCCCCTCCCAAATGGATTCTTAAAAGAAGAAAAAAAGATAAAGGGTTACTTATTGAAGAAATCCCCCTATTTTCATCCCTGTAAACCCCTATGAATAGTTAACCTCCTCTATTTTGGAAAAATTCAATTTGTAAGTTGAAACCTTGAAAACCATCAAGACAATGTTGATTTTCTCCTCAAGTATGGCATCAAGAACTCAGATTTTGACTCCATTTCTAGCCTCATAGATTAATTCAACACTCTTACTACTTAAATTAAATCTCTTGAAGAAAAGAACAAAAACCAATTGGCATTTCACAGAGTATTCCTATATCTTCTTCAAGTCCAAATTTATCGATCTCGCAAAGTTAGTGGCATTCGGCCTCAACTTGGAAGAACGGAAGGATCACCAAGAAGTTCAAAGCTTCCAACTAGGATCCTAATATTGGAACAACAATGAATCTCTATCAGGAACTCAGGATTTCTCTTAAGGTTTATAATAAGTCTCATTAGTTAGTACCTTTGTCTTTTTATTTGTTGTGTAGTTATTGTGGTGTTGTTATAGAGCTGCATTTTTTGTTGTCACGTACATAGTTGGGATTCTTGTAGGTAGTTGGCTGCTGCCTTAGAAAAAAATTTATTTTCTGAATTTTGGTTGGGGTGTGGCCCCCACATATCAAAAAACTATCTTGTTCTTTCTTTTTTATCTTGGTTGTTGAGCCTTTTGGTTGTACTTCAGGGTAAGGTCCCTTCAAAACCTTTTACCTTTAAAAAAACATAAGATTTTATAACTTATAATTGTGGATATTATGTTCTCTTGTTCTACCTCAAAATCACAGGAAGTTTGGAAAGCTTCTCGTAATAAATTTCTTCCGTGAGACATCCTGTAAAACACTAAATCTACATAAGCTTTTTAAATATGAATAAATTGAATTGAAATGCACAGATACATCAACTTATTTAAAATTTATTCCCTTGCAAATCCACAAGGATAGGTAGGGAGGAAGCTTTCAAGAGAATCTTTCTCGTGTGCTAATGAAATCTAAATAATGAATGCAATGAAATCTACTAGTAATTTGATAGCGAAGAATGGAAGGAATTTGTGCACAAGAACTTCCTCCAAATCCTTCCCAGATAAATCCACATGGATGAGGTGAAAAGAACTCTTCAAATGAAACCTACTTAGAGGAAATAAAACTAACTATAAATTATACCTTTCTTAAAACAAGATTTTTGTAATTAAGAAATGAAATCTAATTAATTAAATAAAAATTTAGGAATTCAAGTACACCTCCAACCTATAAATGTATAACTGAGATAGTTTCCAATGTTGTTTTTTCTTCTAATGTCTCATCACCTATTTTCCAATGGTGAATCCAATATTGTCATGGGAACTATGTCGATTGGTAAGTAAGAAGAATATGTAGAACCACTTGATTTGGCTAGTTTGTAGGTATTTTTTTAGTAATGCATGTAAGAGAGTAACAAGGAAAAATATTTGTGTTTTATTGTGTCCTTCTTAACAAGATTATGGTAGATAACATTCCAATTCCAAACCAAAATAACTTCAACCAATTCTTCAGATAGATCTTGGTTTTTATAGAAATTTGGCAGAGAAGTGGTCTAGCTAACTTGGTAGCTAATAAGTGCCACATCACTCATGGGAGGGAAATTCAACCTACTAAAAATTGTATGTACATCGGGATAATTTCATACACATCTATTAAGCTCGAAAACAACCTATTTAGTCAAGAAACATGTAATAAAAATGAGTTATAAGAAGGAAACACACGTATGTAACATGTTGCTTGAGTCCCAAATAAAAGCATATAGAATCGTTGGTCTGCATAGAGATTCATTCACGTAACCTCCCCTCTAGGAAAACTAGAGGTTAAGTAAATACCTGCGAGGTCGCGCAACCACCGCAGCATTTATGTAACTTAAGGCCAAAATGTTAATGAAAAGGTTGCAAAATAACTTAAGAAAGTGAGAAAATATGTAAAATAGATAAGCAAGGTAAGCTAAGCTACAATAACATGCTGCAAGCAAGAAATTTGGAATTAGATATCATTGGAATACATATTTACCATCATTGGGGATTTGAATTTTTCTAACAATGTAGCACCATGAAAATTTGGGTGCGTGCATAATGCCTCACTAAATAAATCTCTTGTGATATGTACTATTGACTTGATTCTTTGTTGTGAGTGATATAAGTCAATTTTTCAATGGATTTTCTTCCTCTTGAGGGTTTCCCACTTACATCTTGTGTTCTTGTGTACTTCTCATTTATGTTATTGTGGATGTTGTTTCTTATTTATAAGATCTGAATAACACATGGTTGAATGTTAATGGTGTGTGAAAGTTAAATTGAAAATTTTTAATGGTTTTAAAGGATTGATTCACCTCCTTCAATCCATTATTCTTCCAACAATTGGTATCATATAAATTCCTTTTAGAGAAGTTTTATCACTTTAAAGGATATCCTTGAAGCACAAAAATGGCAAGTCAATAGGATGGCTCTTCTTCCAAAGCAAGGCACAATTATTTGATGAAGTTAACTATGTATTTTTAATTTTAAGGATGAGGAATCATATCATGTCTCTTGGGTTTTATATTTGGAAATAATTGGTATATGGTTATACTACTCCCGCAACTACTCCAACAAGTAATGTAGATAATGAATTATGTAGTGAGAATTGCAGGGCCATGAATGCAATCATGTGCGGATAAGTTGAACATAAACTTGTAAATGTGATGCATTGCAAGTTTAAAAGGCTATATGGGATAAAATTAAATTATTTTATGAAGTATATTCCAATTTGGGGGTTTCTAATCTTTAGAATTTCATAAATCATTTTGAAGGGTTGAAAATGAGTGATGATGAGCCCATTGTTGCATACTTGCTTAGAGTTGACAAGGTTGTCAACACCATGAAAGGTCTAGGTGAATAAGTGAAGGAAGATGTTGTATTTCAAAAGGTTTTGAGATATTTAACTCCAAAATTTTATTCTAAAGTGTCTGCTATTGAAGAATCCAACTATTTTAATATCTTGACAATAGATTGTCTACATGGAACCTTAATCGCATATGAAATGAGAATTCAAAGTGACAAACCTGTTAAGAAGGTGATAACTTTAAATGCTGAAAAGAAGAAAATAGGAAATAAGACTAAGGATTAATATGTTACTCATGAGATGGATGATTGATGCAGATATTCTTATCAATTCTCATGCACTCAATTATCCTTAATTTGAAATAGCTTCAACTCTTCCTCTAAATTACTAAACACAACTCAAATTTTCAATCTTGAACATACAAAAATTATATATTTCACCTCAGCCCCATATTTCCATCAAGTAACATTGTTTATCTATTTCAAAGGAATTCCATGACATCATCCATAATGATCATTAACAAGAGTGAGTACAATTATTTTTACCATTCGTGAAATTGCCCTTTATTTCCTTTATGGAACTAAGCAATAGTATGTAGCAATTAGATCTTCTCAAGTATATCCTTTCAAAATGTCCACATAACATAAATTCTACTCTTCCTCAAGTTCACAATCCTTTATTCATTGTTTACTCTAAAGCCAATAAACTCCACAACTCTGTTTTAGCTCCCATATTGTCTTGTATGGTTCAATTTGGAACTTCTCTCACAAAAAAACTTCAAATCAAGTCAAATCTAAAAATTTTGACCTTAATTTTATTATCAAACATCTTATCATGTCCTTAGACCTTTTATCATTCCAACTCTTCCATCAAAATCTTTCACTAACCTCTATCTCTCTTATCTTCAATAAATTTTCCCTCTTGGTGCTTTTTTGAGCAATGCCTTTGGCCATTTCATGGTTAGAGAATTTTGGAAGTCCTCCATGAAATCTAAAAACTTCTTAGTACCATTTTCCAACTAGATGTTTTGTGCCAATTTTTTTACCTCACTCCTTAATTGAATGCTTTGTTCACCATCATCTCTTGTTGTCTTGCCTAGTTATTTCTAGCCATGTCTCAAGCGCTTTTCCTTCCATAACTTTTGTTTTAATCAATCATTCAAGAAATTAATTTCCCTTACAATAAAATATTTTGGGATTATACATGAATTAAAATTTTAAGGTCAAATTTCTTCACAAAAATCCTTCCAACTTCACTATCGTGTATTTTTCGTTAGGCCTCTACACTATATTACCTTTCTAATCTCCAATTGTTGTGATCTAGGTTAATTATAGCCTATATTAATCCTTAATACTTTTAAAATAATACCAATGGATGCTCCATGGTCATTTATTCCAAATTTCACCTTCTAATTCCTTTGTTTAGGTCTTTAATCCCAAAACCCTTGTTCAAACCCTATGTGGGTTTCTAAAAACCCGATAAGAATATTTTTTAATAAAATGAATGAAACTTAACTTCAAGGCTTAAAAATTTCAAAAATAACTATAATTACCTACTTCACATTTTTTATTTGCTAGTAGGACCTAGGTCTGCTCCTAACCTCATGATATATCTCAAATGCTACTATTTTTTGTGAGGAAACAAGGTTTCCTAATCCTTCTTTAGTTCTCCCAACCAAATAACCATTCTCTAGGTGTTGTAAGACCTTCAATGAATTGGAATAGGTCTTTATATAATCCTCCTTTCTCTTAATTTCAATATTTCACTCTTTTTACAAGTTCCTCTCACTAATGTGAACTCTCTTTCATGCAATCACTCCAAATGCCCTCCTATGATTTTCCACAGTCTCAAAAATACATGTATCACTCTCTTTTAACAATAGAATATCTCAAGATAATTTAAACACACAAGAAAAATATCTTACAGTCATGAATCATTGCACAAATTCATGCACAATATTCTTTATCATCACCAATATCACATACAAATTGAAACAAACACAAAATTGTTTAAAACCAGCTTTGTCCCACAAATGTTCTTCTTGATTCTCATTCAAATGGAATGACTCAAAAATGGTTATATTATTGTATTTATATGCCTTCCATAATTTTCTAACCGAATGCACAACTTTATACCTCTTAGTGACATGTATTGATCTTGACCAATCATCAAAGTTCTTAACTTTAACTTCACAACTTAACCTTTTAATCACTCATTGAGACTCCTAGACCGTAAAATGACCTAAAACACCCATGTTAAGCCTCATTTCATCCCTTATAAGCTTATTTTCTCCAATAATGTATCAAAACACCTAAAATAATCCAAAAATGGCCTCATAGTTCAAATTTATCATTTTGGAGGTAAAAAGCTCCATTTAAATTTTGAAAATCCCAAAGCAAAACTAAAAACATAGATAGACTCATTATGAGCTCTAAGACCTATGACCACACTTTCAAACCAAAATTTATATAAAAATGATAGATTCACATGTGTGGAGTGATGCTCCTACATCATGCTCTAGGGGTAAGAAAGTTTGAGATCCATAGCATTATCTTTTTTCTTCTTCCAATTTTTGTCTCATCTTTACTCTGATCTTCTCTTCATATTCATCTTTCTCATCCTTCATGTCTTAAATCATATTATTTTCCTATTTTTCATAGTTGAGTTTATCTTCATAGTTAAGGTATACTTCTAATGGAGATTCTTCATAAGATTTTTCCTCTTCATTTTTCATATTTTCAACAGTTAGGCCTTCTTCTTAGACCTACTTCTCATCTACGAATTCATCTAATTCAACTTGGATCTCTTCCTCTGTTGGTTCACACTTGATTCTTGACTCTTCTTTCTCTATCTCTTTGACCTTTATTTTCATCTTCTTACAATTACTTTCTAGCATCTAATCTTCATCTTCTCTTGGATTTATTTGTGTCTCTTCTTTGCATGATTCCATTGCATTTACAAAATGCTCTAAGGCTATTATCTCCATTTCGCAACTACTAAATGCTCTCATAAACTAACACACTTTTTATATCAACTCTTCTTCACTTGTCATTTTTGTTCTTGACTCATTATCCTTTCTCTTTCATCATCCATTTCAAGTTCTAATGCTTTTGTTTGGAAAAATTCTTATTCACTCTTCATACCTATAATCACACACCTACACACAATGTTATATTCACAAACTTGAGGCTTTACTACCTCTCTAGGTTATTCTTTCCTTGTCGCCACTTTAGCTTGCATTCCTTTGAACTTTTCTTCCTCTACCACTACCCGATAACTTCCATCATCATATTCCTTCATCTCAAGAGAATACAAAAATATTCTATCACATCTTCTTCATAATTATTTTCTTCTACCGACATCACCTCCTTAATCACGTCTTCTTCTTGCTTATTCATCCCCTTTTCAACTTCCTTTGTCTTATTTTCTTTTTTATTATCATTTTTCTCTCTGAATTCATATTATTTACTTCACAAGAAACCTGATTGGCCACTTAGCTTTCTTTCTCAAAACTATCCATGTTTCTTGCCTCTCTCTCTCTCTCTCTTTTCATTAATACCATTAGTTTCTTTACATATTTTTAATCTCTGTGATATCCTACTGGAACCAAAAATCTCTCTTTCTCTCTAGCTTCCTCGTATTTTCCTTTTTATTTTCCTCTCTCTCTTCTTTCTCTGTCTTATTGTGTTTTAGTAACTTGACTAATCTTCTTACCACCTCTCGTTGTTGTTTCTTCTTCATCCAAATCATTTCTAAATCTGATTCATAAGTCCTAATAGCCCTCAACTTGTGTCTCTTTTCTTTCCTTCCTTATTTCCATCAAGTTTTTATTTTATGACATCATCATTACTAATCGTAATCTGTTGTTCTTGTTCTCTTGTCCCCTCATTCAATTTCTTTTCATCAACCTCTCCAAACTATGCTAATAGATTCTACAACCACTTGGGCATCATATATCCATTCCCTTTGACTAGTTTCAATAGTTTCTCATGGATCTTCCCTTCACTCATCTTCTTGACAACCTTTTTCTCTTTATTCTTCTAAATTGTATCAAGCCTTTTCTCAAATCCTTAAATTTATTTGTCTTCTCTAATACCAAATGATGTAGATCCTCTTATCAATTTTCATGCACTCAACTAGCTTTAACTCGCCTCTAAATTCTTCAAAAAATTCAAGTTTTCAAGCTTGAACATAGAAAAACTAGATCTTTCACCTCAACCCCATATTTACATCAAGAAAACTTATTTATATATCTCAAAGGAATTCCATGACATCATCCATTATGATCATTGACAAGATAAAGTACAAGTATCATTACCATTCTTGAAATTTCCTTCATTTCCTTTAAGGAACAAAGCTTTAGTATACAACAATTGGATCTTCTCAAGCATAACATTTAAACATTTTCCAAATACCTTAAATTCTACTCTTCCTTAAGGTTCTAATATTTTACTAACTATTTGATCTCAAGACAAGAAACTCCACAACTCTATTTTAGCTCCCACACTATTATGTATGGTTCAATTTGGAACTTATCTATATAAAAAAGCTTCAAATCAAGTAAACTATGATATTTTTTCCCTTAATGTTCTTATTAAAAAAATTCTCATGTCCTTCGACCACCTATCATGCCAACTCTTCCTTAAAATTGCTCAAAATCAGTCACTAGCCTATGAATCACTTATCTTCACTAAATTATTCCTCTAAGTGCTTCTTGAACAATGCCTTTAATCATTTCATGGATAGAGAATTCTGTAAGTACTAAATATAAGTTAAAACCACTTCTTAGTACTAATTTATAACTAGATGGTGTGCATTGAATTTGTTTATCTCGCTCCTTAATTGAATTCTCTTTTCACCATCATCTCTCTTCTTGTCAGCCTATTTTTAGCCATGTCTAGGTAGTTTTCCTTCTATAAATTTTGTTTTAATCACTAATTTAAAAATTAAGCTCCATTACTAGCACCCATTTAGGGGTTCTATGTTTATGAAAATTTTAAGTCTGACTATTGTACTTTTTATTAGGTCTCCAAACTCTGTTACCTAGGTAATATCCAACTTTTATGAGATGAGTTTATTCTATCCTATCTTAAAAATTAAGACCTTTTAAAAATCCTTTCAAGGGATGATCCATTTTGTTTGTTCCAAATTTCACCTTCTAATTCCTTTGTTTAGGTCCTTAATCGCTAAACTCTTGTCGAAACCCTAAGTGGATTTCCTACAAACCTGGTAGGAGACTTTTTTTAATAAAATGAATGAAACCTAACTTCAAGTCTTAAAATATTCACAAAATACATATGATTACCTCCTTCAGCATTTTTATTTACCAAGTAGGTCTCAAATCTACTACTAACCTCATGATAGATCTTAAATGCCACTATTCTATTGTGAGGAAACAAAGTTTCCTAACTTTGTTTCGGTTCTCCCACTCAAATAGTCCTTCTCTAAGTATTATAAGCTATTGAATGAATTATAATAGGTCTATACATAATCCTCATTTATTTCATTATCTATATTTCACTCTTTTGGTAAATTTACTCTCACTAATTCTAACTCTCTTTCATGCAATCACTCCAATTTGCCCCTCCTATAGTTTTACACGGTCTCAACAAATACATATATCACTCTCTTTTAACAATGGAATCTATTAATATCGTTTACATTCACAAAAACAAATATCTTACCATTAATGAATCATCCCAAAAATTTATGCGTAAGATTCTTGATCATCACCAATATCACATATAAATTTAAACGAGCACAAAATTGTTTGCAGAACCGCTTTTGCTCCACAAATGTTCTTCTTGGAACTTCTCTTCTTGATTCTCATTCAAAAGGAATGAATAAAAATAGTTACATTATTTCTAACCGAATGCAAAAATTTAAACCTCTTATTCATATGTGTGCCTCTTGATTAATCATTAGATTTCTTAACTTTAACTTCAAGTATTAGCCTTTCAATCACTCATTGAGAATCCTAGACCTTAAAAGGACCTAAAAAACCCCATGGTGTGCTTGATTTCATCCTTCAAATATTATTTTCTCCAATAATACATCAAAACACCTAAGCCAAGCCAAAAATGGCCTCACAGTTCAAATTTAACATTTTGGAGGAAAAATCTCTATTGAAATTTTGAAAGTCCCAAAGAAAAACTAACAACATAGATAGCCTCATAATGACCTCTAGTACCTATGACCACACTTTTAAACCAAAATTTATGACAACATGACATATTCACATGTGTGGAGTGATGTTCCTACATCATACTCTAGGGGTAAGAAAGTTTGAGCTCTAAAGATTTGTTTTTCTTCTTATTTTTCCAATTTCTTTGCATCGTCATCTTTACTCTGATATGATTTTCATCTTCATATTGGTAATCGACCATGTCTTCAATCATATGATTTTCTTGGTTTTCATTATTCACTTTATCTTCATATTTAAGGTATTCTTTTAATGGAGCTTCTTCATAATATTATTCCATCTTCATTCTTCTATGTTTTAACTATCAAACCTTCATCTTGGACATGCTTCTCATCTCGAATTCATCTTCTTCAACCTCGGATCTCTTCCTCTATTGGTTCACACTTTATTTTTTATGCTTCTTTCTCTATCTATTTGAACTTTCTTTCCATATTCTTACAATGATTTTCTAGGATATAGTCTTATCTTCAATTGGACTAATTTGTGTCTCTTCTTCACATGGTTCCATTATATTTAAATCCTTTTCTAAGGTCGCATTATCTCCATTTGAAATTTATCAAGACTCTCATAAACAAAAAAACTTTCTTGTGTCAAATCTTCTTAAATTTTCATTTTTTTTTCTTGACTCATTATCCATTCACTTCTATCATCCTTTTCAAGGTCCAATTATTTTATTTGGAAAAATTCTTATCCACTCTTCATACCTGCAATCACACACATCCACACAATGTTAGATTCATAAACATGAGGCATGACTTACCCTCTAGGTTCTTCTTTCCTTGTCACTATTTCAACTTGTATTCCTTTAAACTCTTCTTCCTCTACTACTACATGATAACTTACATCATCATATTCTTCTATCTCAATAAAAGCTAAAAATGATTATATCACCTCTTCTTCATCATTATTTTCTTCTACCAATATCATCTCCTTAATCCCCTCTTCTTCTTGTTTATTCATTCCCTTTTTAAATGTCCTTTGTCTTCTTTCCTCTTATCTTATCATTATTCTCAACCGTGTTCTTATTCTCTACTTCACAAGAAACCTGATTGGCCACTTAGATTACTTTCTCAACATTGCCCATGTTTCTTTCATTTACTCTCTTCTCTCTCTTTCCATGAATACCATCAGTTGTTTTACATCTTGTTTAAGCTATGTGATCTCCTAATTGAACCAAAACTCTCTCTTTCTCTCTAGCTTCCTCACCTTTTCCTCTTTTCTTTTCCTCTTTCTTGTTTCTCTCTCTTCCTATGGTTTAGTAACTCTACCAATCCTCTTACCATCTCTAATGTTGTTTATTATGCATTCCAATCATCTATTAAATATGACTCATAGGTCCTAACATCCCTCAATTGTGTCTCTTTACATAACTTCCTTGTTTCTATCAAGTGTTTCTTTTATGACATCATCATTACCACTCTTATCTCGTTGTTATTTTTCTATTTTCCCCTCATTCACTTGTTTTCCTTGACCTCTCCTCTCTTTTCTACTAGTTTTTTCAACCACTTAGGAATCACATATCCATGCCCTTTGACTTGTTTCAAGAGATTCTCATGGATCTTCCCTTCACTCATCTTCTTGAAAACCTATTTCTCTTTTTTCTTCTACACTCGTATCAAAAATTTCTCAACTCCTTAAGTCTATTTGTTAGATTTTATACCAAATGATGTAGATCCTCTTATAAATTCTCATGCACTCAAATAGCCTTAATTTTAAATAACTTTAACTCTGCCTCTAAATTGCTCAAAATAAATCAAGTTTTAAATCTTAAACATTAAAAAATTATATCTTTCACCTCAACCCCATCTTGTCATCAAGCAACCTTGTTTATCTCTCTTAAAGGAATTATAGGACATCATCCATAATTATCATTGACAGAGTAAGTAAACACATTCTTACCACTATTAAAATTTCCCTTCATTGCCTTTAAGGAACTAAGCTCTAATATGTAGCCATTGGATCTTATCAAACATATCCTTTCAACATTCTCCACATACCCTGAATTATCCACTTCCTCAAGGTCTTAATCCTTTATTCATTATTTACTCTTAAGCCATGAAACTCCACACCTTTGTTTTAGCTTCCACACTATCATGTATGGTTCAATTTGACACTTCTTTCTCAAAGCAAGAAGCTTCAAATCAAGTCAAATCTGATATTTTTCCCTAAATTTTATTTTCAAACATTTTATTGTGTCCTTGGACCTTCTATTGTGCCAAATTTTCCATCAAAATATATCAAAATTATTCACTAGCTTCTAACTCACTTATATTAACTAAATTGTCCCTCTTAGTGCTTCTTGAGCAATGTCTTTGGTCATTTCATGGTTAAAACATTATTTAAGTACTTAATGAAATTTAAAACCACTTCTCAATACCCTTTTCCAACTATATGGTGTGTCCAAATTTGATTACCTCACTAATTAATTGAATGCTCTTTTCACCATCATCTCTCTTTGTCTTGTCTAGCCTATTTCTAGCCCTATTTGGGAGTTTTCCTTCCATAAATTTTGTTATAATCCTCATTAAACAAATTAAAGGTCCCTTAATGTCATCCATTTTGGTATTCTATGTGAATGAAAAATTTAAGGTGAAATTCCTTCACAAAAATACTTCCAACTTCACTATTGTGTACTTTCCACTAGGCCTCCAAACTGTGTTACCTTTGCAATCTCCAACTATCATGAGATGGGTTAATTTTATCATATATTAAACCTTAAAACCTTTAAAATAATTGTAAGGTATTATCCATTGTCATTTTTTCAAATTTCACCTTCTAATTCCTTCATGTAGGCCCTTAATCACTAAACCCTTATTGAAACCTAGGTGGGTTTCCTACAAACCTGGTAGGAATATTTTTTTAATAAAATGAATGAAACTCAACTTAAAGGATTAAAAATTTCAAAAATACCTATGATTACCTAATTCAAATGTTTTCTTTACTATTATGCCTTAGGTCTTCTCCTAACCTCATGATAGATCTCAAATGTCTCTTTTTTGTTGTGAGGAAACATGGTTTCCTAACTCTATTTCAGTTATCCCACTCAAATAACACTTCTCTTAGTGTTGTAATATCTTTAATTAATTGGAATAGGTCTTTTGATAATACTCCCTTCTCTTAGTGTCAATATTTCACTCTTTTATATAAGTTCCTCTCACTAATTCCAAATCTCTTTCATGCAATCACTCCAAATTCCCTCCTATAGTTTTCCATAGTCTCAACAAATACATGTATCACTCTCTTTTAACAATAGAATATCTCAAGATAATTTAAACACACAAGAAAAATATACCAGTCGTAAATCATCTCAAAATTCATGCATAATATTCTTGATCATCACCAATATCACATATAAATAAAAACAAGCACAAAATTGTTTGCAACTAGTTTTGCTCCACAAATGTTTTCTTGGAACTTCTATTCATGATTATCATCCGAATGGAATTAAACATAAACAATTATTTTTTTCATTTATATTCCTTCCATTAGTTTCTAACTGAATGCACAACTTTAGGCCTCTTGGTCACATGTATGGCTCTTGACCAATCATTAGAGTGTTTAACTTTAACTTCAAGTCTTAACCTTTAATCGCTCATTGAGAATCCTATACCTTAAAAGGACTAAAACACCCATGTTATGCCTCATTTCATCCCTTACAAGATTATTTTCTCCAAGAATATATAAAAACACCTAAACGAAGCCAAAAATTTCCTCACAATTCAAATTTTGCATTTTGGAGGGAAAATTTTGCATTCAAATTTGGAAAAACCCAAAGCAAAACTAACAACATAGATAGACTCATAACGACCTCTATGACCTATGAACACACGTTTAAACCAAAACTAATGAAAACATGACATATTCACACGTTTAGAGTGATGCTCATGGATCAATGATGTTGAGTTTTATGATGAATAACTCTTTACAATGTTTGCTAGAAGATTGAAGGTTGGTTCTAGAAAATATAAAGGTAAGCTTCCTTATAAATGTTTCAATTGTGGTAAAGTAGGTCATTTTTCTATCAATTTTCCTCATAAGCACAAGGAGGAAGATCATGATGAATATCGTGAAAATAATTATCACAAGCATAGGAAAGGTGAGAAGAACTTTAATAAGTTTGACTATAATAAGAAGGGAAAAAGAAGTTTCTACATAAAGGAAGATTTATTATTTGAGGAAAGTAGTGGTGTTTCAGATTCTGAGTTTGAATCTGATCATGAAGATGTTGGAGATGAGGTCTTGTTTATGACCAAAGATGTTACTAACTCTATGAGTAATGGCCCTATCATTTTTGGTGACTCCATACATTATGAAGATGAAGAAGAAGATGATGTTGAAGATGAACTAGTGTGTATTCAAAATAAGTTAAGGCATGCTAAAAAGAAGAACAAAAATATAAGATATTAATTCAAAATATATGAAGATAAGATATATGATCTAGAAGAAAAGCATTGGTTAGAAACAAGAAAGTTGAATGAGACGGTTAGGATGTTATAAGAAAAGGTAAAGTTTCTAGTCACAATTTTGCAAGACAAAGAGAGTAAGTGCACAAAATTTGAAGAGGATATAGAGTTTATAAGGTTAGAGTTATTAGAGGTTGATAAGAATACTAAATCCTTTCACAAATTTGATAAAAGCACCAAGGATCTTAATGATATTCTTGGAAAATAAATATCTATGGGTGATAGAGTAGGTTTGGGATTCGATGATAACTCTAAGGGAAATTAAGTGATGTAAGAAGATAAGGTATTAATAAAATAGGTTGAAGAATAAAGATTCAAAGAAGGAAAGAAAGAGAACTTCACCAAATATAATGTGAAGAAAAAAATTAGTTAGGTGACCCGATGCTTCAAGGTATGAGAGATCACTTAATGGTTTTGGTCATAGGGATAAGGATTGTAGGAGATTTTATATAGATTATCACCCTTGGAGGGATAGTAGGACTGAAAAAGCAAAGAGTGTGGTATGCTACAATTTTCATGAAAGAGTTCATACTGCTAGATATTGTTTATATGAACCCTCAAGTAAAAATTGGGTAAATGAATGCTACAAGGGGAGAAGTAAAGTAATGTGTTTAAGTTGAAATAAGTATGGACATGTTGCTAGGTACTTTTATGGTACTACAAGGAAAGGAAGGAACTTTCAATAACCAGGAGCTTTTGTGGAAGGAAGAAAGATTCTGGATAGTGTGATAACTATTCATGAGGCGGTTCATTCGGTTGAAGTTTCAAAAAGGGAAGCTATGATGCTTAAAATTGATATGAACAAAGCCTATGACAAAATTTCATGGAGATTCCTAAAAATTATTTTGGGGAAACTGGGTTTTCATAGACATTTTATAAATCTCATTATGGAATGCATTTCTACTCCTAAATATTCTATTTTAGTCAATGGCAAGGCAGAGGGTTTCTTCTCGTAGGGAGGGGTCTTAGGCAGGGAGATCCTCTTTCTCCTTTTTTGTATATCATTGTTGTTGAGACTTTGAGTAGACTCTGTGTTTGATTATAAACAGAAAAATAAATTGCATGGTTTAATCATTTCTAATGGTATAGATCCTATAATTTTACAACAATTTGTGGATGACACCTTTCTCTTAGGGAAGGCTACTCAGGCTGAGGCATTGGGTTTCAAAGAAGTGGTGCAAGATTTTGAGCAGGTTATGAGTCAGCTTATAAACTTTAGGAAAATCTCTATTCTGTTTTTCAATGTTGATCTGGAAGTCCAAACTAGAATTGCGGATATATTGGCTTGTACTATTCAAGAGTTTCCGTGTTCTTATCTTGGAATGCCTTTTTTAGGGAAGGATGCAGTTGGAAAGTTGGAATCCTCTTATCTTGAGATTCCAAAAGAATTTGGCAACATGGAAAGGAACTCTACTCTCTCAAGTAGGTAAGCTTCAGTTGTTGCAGAGTTGTCTCCAAAGTATGGTGGTTTATCTCATGTCTATGTTTATAATGCCAGTAAAGGTTTCACAAATTATTACAAAGATTCAACATAGGTTCCTGTGGTCTGGTACGAAAACTAAGGATAGACTTCCTCTGGTGGCTTGGGATAGAGTCACACTCCCCAAAGGAGCTAGGGGTTGGGGTTGAAAGATATTCATAGTATGAATTTAGCTCTAATGGCTAAAATTGGGTGGAGGTTGGAGCATGAACAAGGGCTATGGGTAAGAATCCTTAAGGAAAAGTACTTAATGGATAATCAGGTGGCTTTTATCTCTAATGATGTGTTACCTGAAGGATCCTTTTTTTGGAATGGTTTGGGTAAATGTAGGGATATTTTACTTAAAGGTTGTAAATGGCAAGTTGGTAATGGCTCTAAGATTAAATTTTGGGAAGACTGGTGGTTGATGGAGGCATCTTTGGATAGTCAAGCTCCTTTAAGGGAGTTGGTGAATCATTTCCAGCTGTCGGTGGGAACTTGGGTTAGAGATTACTGGGAGGTTTCTAATTGGGGTTGGTCTTGGAAACTTTTGGCTATGGACGGGATGAATGCTGTTCACGGGAATGCATAAGAACTTTAAATCAAAATTTAAGAGGTCTGCATATATCGGTGGGGCAGAGGGAGGATGAAAAGGTTTGGTTTTTGACAAAGGATGGCAACTATTCAGTTAAATCAGGGTATGGTATAGCTAGGAATGGTCCCCCTCTCAAAGACTGTGGAAAAATCTCTAGGACAAAGACCTTATCCCTAAAGTAAATTTGTTCTTGTGGCATGTCATTCAGAACAAGATCTTAACTATTGATAATTTGCAGAAAAGAGGCATGATGATTCCTAACTGGTGTGTTCTATGTAAAAATAATAATGAGTCGGTTCAACATCTTTTTATACACTACCCTTTTCTCAGAAATTTTTGGCTTATATTTTATTTTTTTCAACTAATGTGGCTATATCCGGAGACTTTTGTTGACTGGTATGAACAATGGACTAGTCCATTTGTTTCTCTAAATCTGGCTAAGGTTTGGAGTTTTGTTTTGCCTCATTTTATATGGGGAATTTGGTTGGAAAGGAATGCTAGAATCTTTAAGGGGGAAATTTTTTAGAGAGGGTGGGAAGTGGGATTCTGGGAGCTTTGAGAAATAATCTATCTATTGTAAAAATTAAGGAGAAAGGGGTTCTACCTTACCATGAGCAGGAAATTATTCACTCCTTTGGAATGAGAGTGAAGAATTCCTCTATGGTAAAAACTATGGAGAGAAGAAATGCAAAATGGTCTACTCCTCCTGAAGGGTGTATGAAGCTTAACTTTGATGGAGCTGCGAAGGGGAGTTTGGGGTTAGCTGTGGTAGGTGGAATTATCAGAAATGATGTTGGTAAAATGGAGGTTGCTTATGCGGAGGCTATAGGTAATAAATCTAACAATTATGTTAAAGCCTATGCAATGTTAATTGGGTTAAAATGGGCGAATTCCTTACATATCAAAAAGCTCTATGTGGAAGGAGATTCTCAATATATAATTAATGTGATGAATGGTAAGGCTAGACATCACATTAATATAGACCCCATTATTAAGGATGCAAAAACTATAATCTCAAACTTTGAAATTATTTTGTTTCAGCATGTGTATAGGGAGGCAAATGGATGCACGGATATTTTAGCAAATGTGGGAATTTTAAGTAATCATAAGAATTGGTGGAGGGAGGAGGAAGGGTTACCGATAAGAATAAAGGACAAACTTAATGAAGAAAGGAGATCTCGAGCGTGAGAATGGGAGTGCCGAGATTGAGGGAAATTTTTCATTATGGGTGTATTTAGTTCTCCTAATCATTTTTTGGGTGTCGTGGGGAAGAAGTGTCATTTAAATCGACAGTTTGGGAGGTTTGGAAAAATTCAGCGTTCTTGTTTTACAGACAGGGGAAGATGGGGGTGGCGAGTAAGGGTAGAGTCGTCATCATCTTCTAACCTAGAAAGGGATGCTTTTCTCTGGGAACTATTCAAAGTGGGTGGGATTTCATCTTTCATTCAAAGGTTGAAGGGTTATGACGAGGTCATTTCTCAGAATTTGCCCTCGCCTAGAAGAATGGTCTGGTTGAGATGAGAGGAGTCAGTTTTCTGGTCTCGGAAGATTTAATTAGTAAGGTTGCTAATATGGATTGTGATGGCATTAAGGTTTACAAGGATAGATCTCGCTTACAGGAGGAAGTCAAGATCTTTTGGGGGACGATGAAAGAATATGTTTTATGGAAGATGGCATTGCTCGCAGTTCTTTGCCAGGTCGGTGGGTAGAGGTTTGTTTTCATCTTATGAAGTATATTACTCTTGATGGCAGATATAGGAAGGTTCACTCTCAGCATTTTACATTGCTTAACCACTTTCAAAGGAATCGAAAGATTAGTATTCCCTTTTATCTTTTTAATTCTCTGAGTGGCTCGGTTAAAAATTTCAAAGAGAAGAAAGATGGTTTGATTTTGCATCAAGGTTTAATTTTAATGCTGGTTAGAGCGGGTAAGCCTATTTTGAACACAAAGGGGGTTAGTATGCATATGGAAAGTGACTGGGAAGATCATATTCCTTTGGCTGATCATGCAAAGTTGTTTAAGATGAAGGAAAAGGCTATGAAGGAGCTGAACATGGTGTCGGCATTGTAGGATCTTTCTGGTAAGGCGGATGAAGAAGGGGAGAAGGATACAGTTTTTGTCTTCCTTACAAGTAAAGTGGAGGCTTTGGAAGAAGTTGTCACCCAAGTGAAAGCTCAGAATAGGAATCTTCTTAGGGGCATGCAATGGTCTAATGGGGAGATCAGATCTTTGGAGAACAGGGTGGATACCCTTCAAAGCTTAGTGGCGGAAGTCAACAGTAATAAAAGGAAACATTTTGTTGGTACTGGTGGTCAGGGTGGAGCGGGGCCGAGCTCTTCATACTAGAACCAGTATTTGTTGGGCCTTTTGGAATATTTTTTCTGATTTGGTGGTCTTTGTTTTGGTTTTTAGCTGTTTTTCGGTTGGGCTTTTTTCTAGATCAATGGTCTTGTTGATCCTGCCTGGGGTTTCTTTGTCTTGGTTTTTTTATAGATATTTAGTTTTGTCTCTGGTTTGTATTGTAAAATCTTTCTTGTAAATGGTCCTTTGGAGCCTTTTTCCAAATTATTATCTATAAATATATATATATATATATATATATATATATATATATATATATATATATATATATATATATATATATATATATACATGCTTGAATTGTAACGCATACATTATCAATGCTCCAAATTAGGAAAATTTTATATATATTATATATATATATATATATATATATATATATATATATATATATACACCTTACTAACTTTATGAATTCACCGATTTAAATACACAACATTTAAATCCAACATCTATTAAAAATTCAATCCATTTGATAACATCAAAACCATGTGCAGTTGTATGGGTCAATTAGATCTACCGATCCCCCATATTTCACTCTCCATGATTGTGTATACAAAGTATATTGTTTGTTAACCTTTAACATGTATTGATAATCAAGTGTAATTCCTAAGTGTCTACCTGAAATTTATTCAATGAATCCCATTTGGCATCTCATACCTTAGTTTAGAAACTTGGTGAATCGACAATGTAATCAAAGACCTTACACTACTTTGGTTCTTAAAACAATAATATTAAGTGATCATAATATTTAGTTTATAATTAAATAATATAGAATATAAGTTATTCTTTATTATTTAATATAAAATTTATATTAGGTTATTAGTTATTTATTAACTAAATATTAAATTGAGGTGTGCCCCGTCACTTAATAAGGTCATAACCCTTCGGGTTATTTAAATATGGTTATAGGTCATATATATATATATATATATATATATATATATATATATATATATATATATATATATATATATATAATATATAAAGTTAAAAACAAGGAGGGGTGAAGAAGGAGTTATCGAACTGGGGTGAAATTTTCTCAATATATGAAAAATTTCTTCGTGGTTTTTTACCCCATTAGGGTTTTCCACGTTATATGATGTGTCAATGTGTTAATGTGTGAATTACTTTACTTTGTTATTTATTAATTCATATATGCACATTAATGTTTACTTAATATTAATTCAATAAGGTTAATTTAACTTTATAACCCTCGTCCTAACATGGTACCAAAGTGGGATAAAGTATTGGTTAAATAATTTAATTAATCCTAAATTCATGTCGTTTGGTAAGTTGTTTTGTTAGTTGGTTGGGAACCTATTTACCCCCAACCCACCCATCTCCGATATGTATTAAAAAAATTGGAGATTGATGTGTGCATGGGTGAAAGGGGATCGAAAATAATATTTACTCACATGAAATCTCATATGGAATATTTACTATGACCTAGAAAACATAGGTAAAAATTAAATATTTGTTAAAATAGTTGATATTTTTTTCATTGGAAGGATTAAAATGTTGTCCCCCCTATAAGGTTGTTTTCATGTGAATTTGAAATTTTCTTTCCCCTGGTATAAATTTGTTTCTTTTAACATGTGTCCTTTTGGACCCCCTTTAATAAGGGTTACAATTTATTATTTAAAATACTATAGTTTATAGGTCTAAACTATAAGTATAATAAAAACTATACTTTAAAAATTCTCTGTATAGTTTAAATATCCTATAGTTTATGTTTTTTTATGAACTATATATTGAAAAAAATTAATCTATATAACTCATATTATTTATATGTTAAAACTATATTGTTTTTAGAACTATATAAAATTATTCTACATGAGTTATTATATGCGGCTCTTTATAAATTTGAATAAGACATATATATTATATATGTGTGGGGGGTCAGCCCCATTCCCTATAATATTTTTAGGTTATAGTCTAAAATCTATATATTTTAATATAATTTGGCCTCCCCTTTCCAACTATTCCACCAGCCACCAAGTGGCCCTATCTACATAAAGCAGCCCTTCCAATGCTTGGCCCCACGTGGCCTTACTGATCATGGCATATTATTAATCTTGATGTAGGTTCATTTATCCCACATTGGGAGCGTGAGGATAAAAATAAGGCTTTATAATCCTTGTTACAATGTGGTTGAGCCCATGTTTTAATCTCTTTTTCCATGTAGTGACTCGGTCGGTGAAATAAATATAAACGGTTGTGCTGAGTTATATCCATCTTTCGAATTAGTAAATGGTCTTCCCGAGTTGAAGTAAGGCCACGTAGTGGATTTGAGAACCCCTTGTATCTTTCCAAGTTAATAATAGAGGTGGGTAGTTGGGGTTGGCAGTCCTTGTGTAGATTCATCGGTGATAAAGTAATACGATTCGGTATAATATCAATTGGAAAGTTGGTATAATGTGGTAAGTGAATAATGTGATTTAACAATGAAATGGCATATACAAACTCGTCTATTTTCTTAGACAAACTTCGCTGAGTTGATATAAATTTAAAACAATCAAGGAGCAAGAGCTCCAAAAAAATTTAATATAAACTATTATTGTTTTTTTTTCCTTTTTAAAAATATAAATTAATCGTTAAGTTACTTTTGAGAAAAATAGTTAAATATTTTAATCATTTTCTTTTGAAATGATATTTTTTTACGATACAACGACTAGATCGTCGTCGCCATTTAGATAGAAAACTAAAAAAATTCACTCACATTTCGATTTATTTTTAATATCATACTAATACATTCATGTATAGACTATCCACTTGACAAGACCTCCTTTTTTGGTGTAAATTGATCAATTTTTCTATTGTGAGGATTAAACAACACTAAGGGGTTTCTATTAAATTTGATTTTTTAATTATCATTAATTATTTAGTTTTATTTACGTAAAAAATAGGGTCTTATTAGTTTTCAATTGATAAATATCAGATGTTGAATGCGAATAATTACAAAATTTGGAAGATACAATCAAGGCATAATTTATGTCTTGCAAACTATGGGAAGTTGTGAGTGAAACTAAGAGGCTCCAAACCTAAGACAAGAAACTATGGAAAATGTCGTTACGTATCAAAAAAGTACAAGAGGTGATGTCCATCATTTTGTGAAGCGTACAGATGATTTTCTGCTTCATATCAGGAATCAAGAAATTTTGAGTGAGGCTTGGACTCAATTGGAATCGATGCACAAAGGTACACATTTATCAAAAATCATTAAACAGATTTTAGAACTTATGAAAACTCCCATGAAGGGAGATGAAAAAGTGATTAATTATTTAGAAAAATTAAAAATATTAAGTCTCAGTTAGATGGATGCAACTACAACTTAATTTAGGATAAATTACTTTATTTCATTATTCATTTGAATATTCATGAAAAAATTAGAAATTTCATTTCAATTTTGAATTCTAAATATCAAAATGAACAAGACATTCTAGATTTACAAACCCTTAGTACTCTCTCGATTCGGGAAGAGAAAGTTACGACAAACTTTGATTCAAAAGAGAATGTCACTCAGACACTTCTTACTCAAAAATCAAAAAGTAAACCTTCTAGGTTCAACAAGAATCAAAAATCAACTTTTAAAACTCCTAGTAAAACAAGAAACCAAGAAACTTAAAAGTTAGTTTTGATGGTAAATGTCATAACTATGGGAAATTTGGCCATAAGAAATAATATTGTAAATAAAAAAACAAGTCAAATTTCAAAAATAAAAATGTGATAAATCATATCAAAATCAAGATGAAGATGATGAGAATAATCATATTGCTAGTATAATAACTTTATAATCTACTTCTATTACTTCTAAATGAAAAGTAGATGTTCTATTTCAAGATATCTTTCTGTTGAAAAGGATTTGTATTTTCTTTTCATAATTAACTCAGATGGATTAGTAAAAAAAAAAAAAAAGTAGCTATAACTGAAAACATACACAAAATGGATTATATGTGTTTTAAAAAATTGTTTTATTTTTGATAGTTTATTAAAAAATAGAACTATGTTCATTTTTGGCATGAAAAATCGATCATATATGAAATGTCTAGATTAAATTTACCACCTATGAAATGTATCAAGGGTGTGTACATGATCAATTTTTGAAGAAAACTCCACTTAAATCCATGGGAAAGGTCCGCTATTAATGGATCATGTTTTCAATAAATTATGTGATTATTCTTGTATGATTTGATTATATGTTCAGATATGTTATCTATCAATTCTTATCTCTTGTTTAATGAAGATATATATATTTTTGATAAAATATTTTTAGTATGTAAATATTATTATTTTGCATATCAAATATTTGTGGGTGCCCTTGTGTTTGTATTGGAGATGTCCAATACTGATTGCATCTAATATATATTTTACAATAATAGTATGTTGAAATTTTTCAACATATTTTAACATGGTTAGTTGTTAAACATATTGTTCTATTATTTGTTGTAAAAATTATTTTTAACTTTTACATATGGTTAAAATTGAAATCAATTATGATTTATATTGTGCTTATTATGATGTCTTATTGTGTTTATTATGATGTTTATATTAAATATACTAGATATGTGTTCAAGTTTTTGTGCAGAACCATTACTTGAACAAACAAAGCAACCAACAATCTCCATTTCCTTGACTAAGGTAGAGAAGTATAATGGAAGCAACAAAATAAGCCATGTGGCTAAAGCGGTTGTTGGAAGAGATACACATGGAAGCTAAAGGAAGCATTCATCTTCTATGTGGTGGTTATATTTGTATTACTCTTGCTAAATAATATAGTTCAACATCATAGAATGAAGCATATTGAATTTCATATGCATGTTATCCGAGAGAAGGTTCTCTAGTGATAGAGATCTCCAGTTCTCCCTGATCTGGAGATTATATTGCAAATATGTTTACAAGCTATTATTTGTTGTAAAATAATACATGTTTTGTGCAATTTTTGGCCTTTAAGAGTTTCCATTGAGGGGGAGTGTGCAGTGCCACCTCCTAATGGTCGATGGTTTTAACTCCTCCTCTATACTTCTCGCTCTCATATAAAGCACTCGTAAAAATATCTTTTATGATCTATGTAAATTGATGAAGTTTATAGAAATACAAATCCAGTTGTGTTGCATCTATTTATAAAGGAGGTCCTTATGTTATAAAAGTCTCATAGAGATGTGTTTTAAGAAATTTTTGATGAAAACGGTGGGATATAGTCACACAAATCATGCTTAGTCTAAATCATACTTCTAATTTATGTATTCCAAATCCTTTTGTACCAAAAAGGTAATTTGAGCATGATGAAGTTATTATAATTCCTTCAAAAATAAATATGCTAGTCTAAACCTTTTGTGGTTTATGGATTTGTAAATCATGTTGTTGCATAAATAGTAACTAAAGATATGGATCCTCACTTAATATTAAGGGGGAGTGTTAATAATAATATTAAGTGATCATAATATTTATTTTATAATTAAATAATATAGAATATAAGTTATTATTTATTATTTAATATAAACTCTATATTAGGTTATTAGTTGTTTATTAACTAAATATTAAATTAGGTGTTCCCATCACTTAATAAGGTCATAACCCTTCGAGTTATTTAAATATGGTTTTAAGTCATATTCAGATATATATGTAATTTCGGGTTAAAAATAGGGAGCATGAGTGAGGAAGGGAGTTACCGGGTGAAAAAAATTCTCAATATGTAGAAATTTTCTTCGTGGTTTTTTACCCCATTGGGGTTTTCCATGTTATATGTTGTGTCAATGTGTTAATGTGTGAATTATTTTACTTTGTTATTTATTTATTTATGTATGCACATTAATATTTACCTAATATTAATTCAATAAGGTTAATTTAGCTTTATATCCCTCATCATGACATTGGCCAAAGTTTGAGAGACATAACTGCATGCTCGGGCCATGATAGAACACTTATCACCAAAAACTTTTACTTTCACCGTACCATTATCACTCACTTATCTGGATTTGAATCAGTTAATCAAGACATTTTATGTTTAATAATCACACACAAATTGCAAGACCTGTTCAATATGTACATAAGGGAACATCACACAAATTAGGTTTCCTAGGGGAAATAAAATATTTAAGTAATGACTTGCATCATTATGTAATCATTTCCTTCCCCATAGCCAACATAAGTTAGTATTGAGGTGTTCTTGCCATTCAAATTAGTCAACTCTTGTTCCTTGCAAAATTATGTATTATATTATGTTGTAATATTCATAAAGATTGGATCTTAATAGACAACTCAAGATCCCTATGAAAATGCATCATTCACATAATGACTCATGTCATTATGTGATCATTTACTCCTCGTATCTATATATAATTTACATGATTATGACTCATTTGTTAGGAATATTGCAACCATTTTTTTAATCATTATAAGTTATTTTATGACTAATCCTTGTTTTCTCACGGTGATAGGTTTATAGCATCAAATTGTGTATTTTAACTAAAATTATGTTTTTGGTATCATAATAGTTTACGATAACATTTTTCCATATAAATGGAATATAAAATCATTGTTATCTTTATTATGATTTTAATTCAGCATTATGTATTACCGCAACGAACATGTATAAGTACATTGCAAGAATGCCACAACTTATACTGTTGGAGCTCAAATTTGCACCTGTCCCAAATTAGAATGATCTAGGGATTTGAGGTAACATGGGACTGTCTCCAAGTTGTGGGACTTAAACTAAGACAAACCTATAGATAAGGGTAGTTCATCTACCTATTCCTAATGTTAAACTACTCTATGAAGGGAAATGCAGCTATCTAATCCTATTATTTTTCCAAGGGACCAAGGTGAGAGAGAGATGCAGTAAAGGGAAATCCTACACTAATGGAGGTGATAACACCAATAACAAGGGGGACGATACTCTAAAATGAGGAGAAAAGGGAGGAAAGTAAAGGAGGAGAAGGATGATATGGGTATCATAGTCCAAAATAACATTAAAACCACCATTTCAATGGAGCACAATAGCTTCAAACCCTACAAGAAGAAAAAACATGCATAATATACCGCATATGCAATAGAAAGGAAATAAAATGCAATAAGCAAAATCTAGGGCAGAAGATATCCACAAAACATGGATTTTATTTCTCTATAAAGATGCACAGTCCATTACAATGAAGGAAGAAGGAAAGAATCACCCTGTAAATGTCCAAATTTGAGGCCTGCAAATGTCGAAATTTAATGCATGCAACACTTGTAGAAGGATGCACTAGCATTACAAGAGCCCAACATAATAATGTCCAACATTATAAATGAGCATCCCTTTATAATATATAGAAAATGGGAGACAAATAAGAGGGAAAAAGAGGGGACTCGAATTTATGCTTCCACCCACCAACAACATGCATTAAATTTTTGAAAAGGAGTATGAGTAGCCTACTAAGGCCATTCCTCCATGATACTTTTCTTGTAGGAGAAGGAATGGGAACCATACCTCACCAAATGTGGTGGTTGAACAACTGTAACTATGTTCTTTAATGTTGAAATTTTTTCCTCTTTTTCCCACCTACCCTCAACTAATTTAAAAATTTCCATTTTCCATATTTTATAGGATGAAGAGGCATTTCCAACGGTAACAATTTTTTTCAAATTTAGAGTTGATAAAAAATTATGGACATGTGGAGTTCTGTGGGGGTTTGAGAAAGAACACAGGTTCCTATGAAGCTTAATAGTCCACTTTTAATCTATGCAGCAGTAGATCGGGTGTTCAGAGAATTGGAGGAAGGAGGGTAGTGTTCTATGTGTTCCATTTTTCCTGCATTCCCCACAAGGGTATTTGTTTCATTTGGGTCGAGTATCGGGTCCGGGTGGAACTTAGGAACTTTTTCATTTAAGGCATAGATTCTCGTAAGTCTCCCTCTTCCCTGCAATAATGTGCTCCATAAAAATACTTTCTCCGTGGAACTTTTTTCATCAAACCAACCATCGTACCTTCATCCATCAACTAAAAGACCCTTTCGTGGAACAAACCCCAAGAACTTGTTCTATAAGTTTCATTAGTTCTCGCAACCCTTCATTTATATGCATTATAATGCACTTTGCCCCACTTTCCTTTATCATTCAGCTCAAAAGCATTCGCATGGAATCATTTCCTTGATAGAATGACCCTAATTTCTCACATTTCTCAAACTTTTATAAGTGTTTAGATATTTTAAATCCTAGAGAGAAGGAGAGGAATGCGTTAAAATAATTACAAGTTCCCTATAACGTGAAAATACCTAATTTCTCTAGTTTCTTCATCAATACACCATCATACCTCCTTAGTCTAGAGATTGTGCAAGTTAGCCAATTTTGTGGGGGTAAAAATTGGATAATAGTATGGCGACTCAACAGGTAATTTTCTTGCTAGAATGAAGAGACAAGTGGCCTTGAAGCATCCATTGGGAATGGAGTCAACTTTATATTATAAAAATTGATAAGGAACTTGAAGAACTCGCCTTTGAATCCACCTAAAGTACTACCTGGTCCTGGATCTGGTCTTTCATGCTTGAACTGATCACTCTCATTGTAAGAATTTTCTGAATTAAGTTTTAATAGTGGAAAATTGTCTTAAATCTGAAATCACCATGTTTCCCTGGAAGCGTGATGAAACTGAGCAACATCTTCAACCTCAAATATAAGTAAGCTTTTTTTAGTTTTGTTCATATTTTTTCCTGCAAATAATTTGTTGGGACAAGTGAATGGACATCTGAAACTACCTTAAAATTTGATTCTAGTTGCTTTGCATTTTATTTTCGAATATACCTGCAGTTGGTCCCTAGACCTTGAAACTATTCTCATCACATAGTTCTCTATAATCCTCCATGAAACACTATAAAAACCATGTCATTGAAAAGTAACAAAAATTATACAAAGTACTTAGGGAAAGTAAAACTACACTACCAATAAGAAAATGTCCTATAAGCACTTAAAGGAATTGAAAACTAATACACTATATACAAGATGCAATGAAACAACTTAATGGAAATGTTTGAGATAAATCCCATTGACTAGGATTTTAATTCATCTCCATCAAGGTCTGACAACTCAAAAGAGTTAGCTTCTTTTCAAGCACTAATGACATAAGGCCCACACCAAATTGCATCAAACTTGGAGTGTCTCCCAGTTTAGATTTTTTTGTATCTCATTTTATGACCAGGTCAACAACCTTGAATTTCTGATCTCTAGCCTTCCTATCAAACCACTTCTTGGTTGATTTTTGATGTTTTTCCAACTTAGTCATGGCATAATTTCTCTACTCTTCAAGCTCAATTTTTTTCCATTCTAATTTATTTTTTATTTGTACCTCTAAATTCCAATTACTAAGCTAATTCAAGTGAAGAAAATTCAAGTGACAAAGGAAGCCTGACTCCTTTTCCATAGACAATTTTATAAGGGTAAGTACCGTTTCCTTCTTCATTATAATCATGTCAGCCCAAATGTCATTTCTCAACTTTGTATGCCACTTTCTTTGATTGATATTCATTGTTCTCTCCATGATCCTAATAAAATTCTTGTTAGTGGATTCGACCAAACCATTACTTTATGGGTAGTAGTTAGAAGAAGTCTTAAGATAAATTCCAAGTCCAAGAGCCCAATCATAAATATTAGATCCTAAGAAATATTTTACATTATCAAATATGATAGTTTGAGACATGGAAAACCTTGTCACAATATCCTCAAGGAAGTCAAGGATGAGTGATTCATTTTCTTCCTTCAATGGCACAACATTTATCCACCTGGTAAAGTAAAATTTTGATTTTAAAACCTATTTGTGACTAGCACTTGATGGAGGATTGATCATGACAATGAAATCAAGACCCCATTGGGAAAATGGTTGATCTACTTGAATTAGGTGGAGTGGGAGAGTAGTCAACCTTTTCTTATCAATGAATAAAGCACATTCTGTGCATTTTCTGACCCTTTTGTGAGATTATTCAAACAATGTAGGCCAAAATTAACCTACCTTTAAGATTTTCATTGAAATGGCCTTAGCTGAGAAATGTCACCAGAGAAGACATCATGTAATTTTGTCAAAAACTTATCTACTTGTTTACATTCAATACACCTCAACAAAACTCCATCAATGTTTCTTTTTTTAAAATCCCATCAATTAGTGCATAAGGAATGGATTGGAATCTCATATTTCTCCTTTTTGTATTCTTTAGACCAAGAGGATATGCACCAATAGACAAGAAGTTAGTCATGTTAAAAATCCATCTATGATTATTGAATGCATTTCCTTCATCTTGTTGAATTTCAACATCATGTGGAAGTTCCTTATTCATGAAGCAAGCTTCTTGGTCATTTTGAGCATCCAAAGAAGTCTACTCACAAAGTGCTCTACCTCTTACTAGTTTTGTGGCTTTAATAGTCACATCATACTCCATTATTTTGGTCACCCATCCAATTCTTTTCTCACTAATTTCTTCTCCCATAATGAAGTCTCTCACACTGGAATGTGAGACTAGAAATTTGATATGATTAGTGGCAGGCATACTCTTGAGATTCTTCAGGTCGTCATGATGGAAAATACTTACTTTTCAATGTGATTATACTTCAATTCATAATCCTTCAG
The DNA here is from genome assembly GCA_018340775.1 of Taxus wallichiana var. yunnanensis. Classification (NCBI taxonomy): domain Eukaryota; kingdom Viridiplantae; phylum Streptophyta; class Pinopsida; order Cupressales; family Taxaceae; genus Taxus; species Taxus wallichiana. The sequence continues at coordinate 41,671,526 of CM031234.1, forward strand.
TGTTTTACTGAAGAAATCCACTGGTTGTTCCAATCCTTGGTCATTTTTTTGAGTCAAAACAACATCAATACTAGATCCAGCTCCATATGCATATAGGTTGAAATCGTTGGAGTAGTCGTGGTTGAAAATCATAGGATCTTGAGAAATTTCTATCTTGATTTTGGTAAAGCTATCTTTCCTTTCTATTGTCCATTTGAAAATTTATTCCTTCAACATTAGTTGATGCCTCGACTAATCGTAAAATTAGGAATGAATCTCCTAACAAAATAATCTTTCCAAGGAATGATTGTAAGGATTTCTTGTGAGCTAAAGAAGGAGAAAAAAACAAGATGGCTGAGATTATTTATGGATCAATGGAAAATGCATCCTTTGAAATAATATTCCCAAAATATTACCCCTATGGACTATAAAGTTAAATTTCTTAGGGTTAAGAGACACCTCATATTCCCTACATATCTCAAATACCTTCTCAAGATGGTTGATATGATCTTTACTCTACTTTGAGAAAATGGTAATATCATCAAGATAAACAAGGATGAATTCATTGATATAACCTTTGAAATAAATATTCATTGCTCTTTGGAATGTAGCACTTGCATTTGATAAACCAAAAGGCATTTTTGATATGCATATGTTCCCCATTTGGTTGTAAATTTAGTCTTGAATTGATCCTCCTCCCTAAATTTGATCTGATTGAAACCTGAGTATCCATCAAGCATAGAAAACCTCTCAGCTCCTACTACCATTTGTAAAATTTTCTCCATAGAAGGTAGAGGATAATGATCCTTTAGGGAGGCTCTGTTTCAAATCTCTGAAATCAACACAAAGTCTGATTTCTCCATTCTTCTTCCTCACTAGAACAAGATTTTCCACCCATGTAGAGTATTTGATAGGAAAAAATATTTTTCCTCAATCAGTTTGGATAACTCCTTCCTCATGAGGGGCTCTATCTTGGGATTAACTGGTCTTTATTTTTTTCTAATTGGCTTGACATTAGGATCAAGATCAATGGAATTTTGGAAAATGTTTGGATCAAACCCTTAAAGTCTTCATAATCCCATGAGAATACATCATTGAAATTTTGACACAAGGAAATAAAATCTTGTTTCTCATTCTCATCACATAATTTTCCATACAGAGTTGTTTTCCTTGTGAAATGATGATTGGTTGACATTATTCTTGCCTTTACTATTATGTTCTTCTCTTCACCTCTAAATTCTTCATCAAGAATGAAAATATGATCCAAAGTGACCAATCCTTTTGGAAAATTATTTTTTTCATTTGAATGATTTGATCACCACAGTTGTCTTGCAAATCAAATTGCATTCTTAAAGATAATTCATATTTATTTTGGGTAAATGTAACAATTTTTTCATCACTATCAAATATTTGCCAACTAGTTTCATTATCTGGAATTGATGGTTTGACCACTACATTGATGTGTTGCACATTTCATTTAACAAGATCATCAGTGGGTGTGAATTGTGAACTAAGGGTTTCCATCGATCTTCTTATTTGTTCTATTTTCTAGCCACCACTTACAAATTAAGAGCATCAAAACTCTCTAAAAGATCCCAAACTCTATGTTTATAATATTTCAAAAGATTTTCTTTGTGGCACACTTCCCTCTAACTTGGTGGATGACCAATTCAGTATCCCCAAATATTTACAATGTTTTGATTCCTCTATTTTCATTCATTTAAATACCATGTGCCATTGCCTCATACTCTACTACATTGTTAGAACATGTAAACTATAATCTACGAGTAAAGAATAACTTCTCATTCATTGGATAAATAAAAACAACTCCTGCCGCAACTCTATTTCTACTTCTATAACCATCCAAAAACATATTTCATAGTCCAGAAGAACTATCCTTTTCTTGTTTAGGTTTTATAGGTAAAGAAGATCCTTCCTCAAGAATGCAGTAAGTTCTAAGTCCAGTTTCCAAATTTATGTCATAGGGATCAAATTCATAGTGTTCTTTGGCCCATTCATCTAATAAAATATCGGGAGTTGAAGGAGGAACATGTTTCTCTTCGAAATTGAATCTTGTTCATGGTCCTATTGTATTATGAAATTAGATTGGATAGGAGTGGGATCATAAGACTCAATATGGTAGGAAAATATTGGTTTGGCTTGTATGGTAAATCTAGTACCATAGCTGGTCCTTTTGAGCATATGATTCTAATCAAGACAAGTAGTCACCTACTTTGGCAAAGTGAAATCTCTTGATAAGCAAATGGAAAACATGGGAGATAAGTCAATTATTGATATATCATGAGTTATGGTTAGACTCAGACAAGCATGAAGGGTTAACTTAAGATATTTTATCACTCCTAAGAAACCAACGATTGAGCCATCAAGTTGTAAAACACATTTCAAAATGGGGCTATACCTAAGACCTAGGATATCAAGTAATCCTTTTATACATTATAGAGGCACTAGCCCCTAAATCAATCATGTAATTATGAACTAAATGTTTTCCCACAATTAAGAACATATAAAAGGGTGGGGTTTTTACAAAAACAATTACTGTTATTCCTTTACTTGGTACAAAGTGACAGTAGCATGAATCTTTTGAAAAACTGGATCAGTTTGTGGAAGTTACTTGATAGATTCATGTCAAAGGTCACTTTGTGATGGAATAGCGAGAGCATCCCACATTGTCACATTCATATTTTTCTTCTTCATCTGCTAAAAAATATTGAAAGGAAGGCCCATGGATTTGTGCATTTGAGGTAGCATATTCACCTTCCATTATTTTTGCAACAGTGGGTTAAGAATCTTTGGTTGGGAAGAAGCTTCCTTGTATGAAGAAGTTTTTATAGGAGCCTCAAGTGATCTATTTTTACTTGCATTTATCCTAACTTCCTTTTCCTTATTGATAATGTTTCCTTGATTAGAAGAATATGAAGGTTGAGAATCCAACATTCTATTCTTAAACCTTGATTCATTAGAAAAATGTGTCTAAGGCCTATTAGAGCTACCCACTAATTAATTTATTGCACAGAAGTCATCACCCTAAAAACACAAGATCAGTTTCTAGATTGACTTCTTGAACTCCTTCCACATTAGGATTGAATGCTTCCATAAATAGATCTTTCTGATTGGAATAATTTTGAAGTGAAAATTCCTAAGCTTGTAATGCATTTACACAAATAAACTTATTATATGGATGGTTGAACGAGAAAAACCATTTTGTTTCTTGTATCACATTGTTTTACACTGGAACCAATGCTTGACTTGAGCTATCAGAAGGAAGTTACAAAGTAGGAGAAATATTTTGAAGTTGAAAATGTGCATTTTGACCCTTTCATGTATAATTTTGTTGTTTTTTCCTAGATATTTGTTTAGAGTATTGGTTTCTATAGGGTTCGTAACCTTGGTTAGAAAAATTTCCTGGTTAGGATAATTTCTATAAGATTGGGCTTGCTATTTTTCTAAGGATATAACTTTGTTTGAAAATTTTCTAAGAAAGGATTTAATTTCATCATCATCCTTTTGTTATTTAGTATAATAGGTTGTAAAGGGAGAAAATTGGGAATTTTTCTCAAGAATGGGAGATTTGGTGGGGTGTGAAGCTTGTGGAAATTTAGGGTACAGAGGCATAGGTATCCTAGGGGCTATTTTTATAGATTTTATTAGATAATTCTTAACCCTAATGGCTATTATATAAGCGTCGGGTAACTGAATATAACCTATATATTGTATCATAATGACAATATCATAATTTAATGCTCTTAAGAAGTAAAGAAAATCACCTTGTGGAGTCGGTCTCAAGAGAATTGGAATTATGTCCCATGTCCTCTGAAATATGAAATATAAATATTCCATGACCTCATTAGGATCCCTCTTTATAGTTGTTAGTGGTTCTAACAAATTTGTTAGTAGCTCTAACAAAGTGATGTTGTCTGTCACTCTCAAAATTGATTACAATGTGTAATGTCAAGTCTGTCCCAATTGCTAATGGAGGAAGGTCTCAAGATTTTATACCATTAGATTGTTTTACCTTTGATTGAAGAAGCTAAAATCCTAACTACTACATCATCTTCTGTAACTAGATGAACAAAGCATACATTTGCAACATCTTGAATTTACTCTTCAGTGGGTAACTTGGATCTCACCAAAAAAATGGAATACTTTTGAGTGCATTTATTGATACGTCATGTTATGCATGAAGAGACAAGGGAATTCCACCAGTGAAGTTGAAAAATGGTAAATTCATATGTGTTACCATGAATAAAATGGGTCTTAAAACTCTAGAAGATAGTAAGAAAGGGATAAAAGGAGGTGGTGTAGAAATATTTCTATTCGGTGGTGATGGTGATCTTTGAACTGATCTTCCCCTTCTTCTTCTCCTTGATGATAGTTACAAGTAATCAAAATATCCCTCCTTTGTTGTTCTTGACCTTCTATAAAATTTTCTCATGAAATTTAGGCACACATACTACTAAAACTAGTAGATATGGAGCTTGGAATCACCATATTTTTATTACGTGAGCCTCCAAAGGCTAAAATTTACCAAGATACATACCTAAACTTGGAAAAATGATAATATTAACTTCAAAACTATCCCACCAAGTGTGTCAAAACTATTGGAGCTCAAATTTGTACCCATCCCAAATTAGAATGATCTAGGGATTTTAGGCAACATGGGATTGTCTCCAAGTTATGGGACTTCAACAGAGACACGCCTCCGAGAATGTTGGTTCCTCTACCTATACCTAGTGCTAAACTACTCCTAAGAAGGGAAATGTGGCTATCTCATCCTCTTATGATTCCAAAGGACCAAGGTGATACAAAGATACATGTAAAGGGAAATCCTAGACTAAAGGAGGTGATAGCACCAAGAAAAAGGGGAAAGACACTCTCAAATGAGGGGAAAAGAGAGGAAAATGAAGAAGTAGAGGGTTGATATGGGTGCCAAAATGCAAAACAACATTCAAACCACCATTTCAATGGAGCACAATAGATTTAAACCTTTGCAATAAGAACAAAACATGCACAATATACTTGTAGATGCAATAGAAAGGTAATAAAATGTAATAAACACAATCTAGGGTAGAAGATATCTACAAAACATGAATTTTATTGCTCTATAAATATACACACTCCATTATAATGAAGGAAGAAGGAAAGAATCACCCTGAAAATGTCTAAATATGAGGCCTACAACCCATGAACGCATGAAACACTTGTAGAAGGATACATTATCATTACAAGATCCCAAAATAAGAATTTCCAACATTATAAATGAGCATCCCTTTACAATATATAGAAAATGGGAGAGAAAGAAGAGGGAAAAAGAGGGGACTCTACTTCCACCCATTAACAACATGCATTAAATTTTTGAAAATGAGTATGAGCATCCCGCCAAGGCCATTCCTCCATGGTATTTTTTGTAGGAGAAGTAATGGGAACCATACCTCAGCAAATGTGGAGGTTGAACAACCTAGAAATGTGTTCCTTAATGCTGAAGATTTTTTCCTCTTTTTCTCCCACCTACCCTCACCTAATTCAATATTTCTAGTTTTCATGTTGTAGAGGATGACGTGACCTTTCCAAAAGTAGATGTTTTTTCAAATTCGAGTTGTAAAGAAAATGTTATGGCCATACAGTTCTGGGGGTTGATAAGGAACATGATTCCCTACGTAGCTCGACAATCCGATTTTAATCTATTTTTTGCTTGGTGGTGTGGGTAGATTGGGTATTCAGATAACTAGATGAAAGAGGAAAGTGTTCCATGTGTTTCATTTTCTTTTGCATTCCCCGCAAGGGTATTTTTTTTTGGTCAAAGTATCGTCAGTCCGGGAGGAACTTAAGAACTGCTCCATCCGGGGTATATATTCCCATAAGTCTCCCACTTCCCAAAACACTATGCTCTACCCAATTCATTTCTCTACATCACTTTTTTTGTCTTACCGACCATCCTTCCTTCTTCATTCAGTCAAAATACCCTTATGAGGAACTAATCCCCCAAATAACTTGTTTAACAAGTTTCATTAGTTCCCATAACTCTAAATTTATCTACATTACACGCAATTTGCCCCACCATCCTTTGTATTTCAGATCAAAAGACCGTATGAGGAACCATTTTCATTATGGAACTATTCCATTATTTCGTGCTTCACTCACAACTCGCAATACTTAACTCTTTCGCTCTAACTCCTTCATCATGTCCAAAAATGAGTGTGGGGAGCCAATGAGCCCGTGGAACTTATTCCACTGTTTAATCTTCCATCCACATTTCTGAAATACATTGATTACTTTTTCCTACGGATAAAAGGCCCATGCAGAGATCCCGAAGCCTCACATAACTTGTTCCCTTTATTCCACCGTAACTTGTAAAACCCGTAAAACTCTAGAAATGACCCAAATTTCACAATTTTTTTTAAGTGTTTATATTTTTAGAATCCTAGAGAGGAGGGGAATACATCAAAGTAATTACAAGCTCCCCAAAACAATAAAATACCTTATTTCTCCGGTTTCTTCATCAATGCCCCATCAAACATCCTTAGTCTAGAGATTGTGCAAGTTGGCCAATTTTGCAGGGGGTGAAAAATTGGATATCATACAATTAATCACATAGTTTTTTTCTATCAAGGTACATTACATCATACTCAATTAAATGTTTTCACACTACTAATTATATCATAGATACATTTACTTAGTTATCTTTTCATACTAACGAGATTGAATATCAACTTAATGATGATTCTTCAAACAATAGTAACATTTTACATTAAATTTATATAATAACATTCTACGGTAAATCATTAATCCAAATCCCATACATAAAGTACAGATAAACATCAACATTATTATTTACAAAATAATAATAATTACAAAGTACAATAGGATTTTCCAAGATAATATTTTATAATAAAAGGCTAACCTACATTGCTTTTTTAAATATAGCAGTTGAAGTATAAATTTTTCTTTACAAATTACCATACAATTAATAAAATAAAATAAAGTTAATAATTGAAATCATGCATATTAAACATGTGTAGACTTTCTTTAATCAATTGCAAATGATATCTCAACTCTTTCGTCTGTAGGAGAGAGAAAGATGATAAAATGGTCACCAAAAATGAACCCACATGAATTGTCATTCTCATCACCTTGTTTGTTTATTATGATACAATGAATAAATAAAAACATCTCAACACTTACAACATAATCATTTTCCATTATTATCAAGTTTTCTAAATGAATGGGACTAATGTATTAATCCTTATCACTTAAATTACCATTACATACCATAAGGAAGTAACTTATAATTTAATGATATTTAGTAAGTGCATTACAGTGATACTCAAGAATGGTTAGTAATTCTTATCATTTGAATTCAAGGTTAACTAAAACTTAAGACTATTAGCACTACTTTTACATAGGATTTATCCATAACTGAAAACATAATTCTCATTAATATAACAAGGTTACGGAAGCCATTCAATAACAACTAACATATCCCATGCTTCCACTTAATCATATTATCCACTATATCAAGAATGATAGTAATTAACATCATATTTTTGTTAAAAATGATATCAATTAATACATTTAACACAACAACAATGATATAAATGAATATTTTACCCTTTTTCAAGAAGGTAATGTTCACAACCTTAACATATCAACAATGCCACTTATTGATTCCTTAACTTTTTCAAACAATGTTTATGAAATTACCTCGATCTTGTCAATCTATGAAAATGATAATACCTTAATATTCTCAAACAATACAATTATCGATGCCTCAAAATTTCAAATAATGTAATTATTAATACTTAACCCCATCAAACATCGACATAACCTTATGATGGAAAATAACTATTTTTTATGGATATTATATTGTATAGAAGGAATATTTCTCTTAGTGAATCCTTATCATCATATCAATAACATAAGTCATGCTTCAGAAGACTTATGAATTTAAAACTAAATTCATATACAAGTAAAAACATCCATCCTTTAACAAAAGTCCTTTATATATACATACACACTCATGGAATCTGAATTCATCTACCCGCTAAAGTAACAACCTATACAAATTTCAAATAATCATGTATAATTTTAATAGAACACATCAAGTTTTACACAACTAAAAACAACAAGACTGTGGAATGAGATTATTGTTTACAAGTTTTGATCGTATTTCTATCTCAAGGTGTAGGAAATACAAACACCACTATTTCCCAACCCAGTCAATTTAATACCAAATCTTAGAAAACTTAATCAAAATCCAAACACTTAGAAAAAACCCGGAATTATACTAGCAGCAAAATATCCACACACACATGGAAAAAAATAGTCCTTTATTTTTCATGTTTTTCGAGAAATTAACTAAGCCACCATAGACTTGAATAATACTCAAATGGGTTTTTCCGAGAACTTGCACAATAACACAAAATGATTTCCCATATTGATTTCAAGGATAAGAACTCATTCTTTTCAAACATCTAGGGTGGAAAACCATACCGAACAACCCATTCACAAGCCATAAACACACATTTAAATAAATAACCATTTCTTATATTTCTATTTGAATTCATACATATCTCAAAATACCCATAAAATCATAGATAACTTTTTTTGAATATAAAACATTATAACAAAATAAATAACAATGGAGGGAGAAGAAAAATCCATGCTCGTAAGTGGGTTTTCTAAAATTTCCTTCTATTTTGTTTTAATCTTCCTCGCCTTTGTTTCCAAATTTCTTTCTCAAAACCCGATAGGTTTGACCCACAAAAACACTCCAAGTATTTTCCAGTAACTTCATTTAAGAATTCCATAAATTCCTAAATTAATAAAAATTGAACGCATGGTGTATTTTCCTCCAAAAATAATAGATATTGTTCTAAAAATGATGACGGTAAAATTTCAACATACATAGCTCAAAGGAGCAAAAATGTAACTATAAAGAATGAAATGAGAACCAAAAATACCCACAAAACCCAAAAATAGCTTCCTCAAGAAGCTTCATTCTTCTCTTGAGATCCATAGGGGAAGGAATTAATGCAGTTAATGCATGCAAGTACCACCGCTTTAGTTCCCGCCAAAATCTCCTCTTAATTTACCTAAGCTTGCATGGAGATTAAAAATTGATCGCTCAAAGACTATAGAGTTAAAATCTTAGTTATGCCTTAGGTCGACAAAATTTTTAAGATATATTTATCATTATTATCCTCACTAGTTATGATCAATTCAAACCTTTTGAATCAATTAACACTCATATATGTCGTGAGGTTGGTCATAGACCACCTTTTTAGTCATTTAGCAACCTTAGGATTATTTTCCCACCATATCCAGTTAAAGACCATAATGGTTTATTTTCATGCCTGTAACATGGTCTTAGACCTTAAGATGATCGGACCAATATTTATTCAATTAGTATCTATTTTAAATGGGATTGATAATTCCCTTAATAATCTTACCCTAGTTATGGGATTTTGAAATCATTTGAGAACATTACCTTTTTGTCAATATTAGTATATCTAACGATGTTCTTAAATTTCTGCAATCATTTGTTACACTCTTATGGTTTGGACCATTCAACTACCATGAAGGTAGTAATAACAACTCATGTTATTTATTCAAACATAGATCAACTTAGCCTTTTTTATCCGCAAATAATCTGCACAAGATGGTTAGTAAAAATACCTCATACTAATATAATGCACACAAGTATGCAAATCCAAATGGTCAATCGACACATGAATATTCCAAACAACATAACAACATAGTCATGTGATAAATGATGATAAAACAAAATCATCATCTACAACAAGAATGTAATGAATGTAACATCCAAGTACATAAAATGAATTGTAACATTTAAGAAATATGTGGAACCATGACAAAAAGTGTTTCTATGATTTGTGTATACCATTGCACATTTGTATGTGTAACCTTTAAGTTACACTCATGTATATGCAACCGCATGTGAGACAACATAATAAGAACTAGTCTCGTGTTTACAAATAGTTTACCATCAAAACTCATTTTGTGACCAAATCGAATGTAAAAGGTGGGGTGTGACATACTTCCCCATTTAAAAATCATCATCCCAATGATTAAACTAAATAACCATCAACAAATCAATCATAAATAGATAAATATATTTATTTATGTTTCAAAAATAATCACCAAATTATATAAAACTTAAAAATATTTCATTTTTGAGTTATTTATTTCCATAATTAATTTACTATAACAACTCTTCGTAACTGATGTTTTTATGAATAACCACTATTATGACGTATATTGGTCAAATTAAACAATAAAAATATTGAGTATATCGTATCAAATATCAAAATATATTTTTGTATCACTGAAATAAGTGTGGATATGCAATATTTATTTAAAAATCATCATCCCTATGATTAAGCTAAATAACCATCAAAGATATCAATCATAAATAGATAAATATATTTATTTATGTTTTACAAAAATAATCACCAAATTATATAAAACTTAAAAATATTTCATTTTTGAGTTATTTGTTTCCATAATTAATTTACTATAACAACGCTTTTTAACTAAAGTTTTTACGAATAGCCACTATTATGACGTATATTGGTCAAATTAAACAATAAAAATATTGAGTATATCGTATCGTATATCAAAATATATTTTTATATCACTGAAATAAGTGTGGATATGCAGTATTTATTTCTTTTAGATTTTCCCACATTACACTTTCTTTAGAAAATTGGTCCCATGGTACCTTACATTAAATAATGTCACGATTTATTAAGTGTAGCCTCTGCAAGTTTCCAACACTTTTAGTGGTTCAACAACGATGATTCTGGATCCCGACCCGTAAGGTGTTCCAATTCGAATATGTGTTATATAAAATGTAGTCATTTTTACACCCACCAAAGAATAAGGGAATCCCATGCGCGTTGGCCTATCACCCAGCAGGCGTTGGGTGCTCACCTAAGGCATGTGAGGGTGATGAGTCTCTCTTTTATGTGAGTTGAGTGGGAAAACATCATCTATGATCCAAAATTAAAGGAAGTTAGTGGAAATGAGACATGCAAGCATCATAGAGCTCTTAACGTCTTCTAGATCGGTGCAATCATTCAAGACAAAAAGTACTTAATGATTAAGAATTGAATCAAAACAAAAAGGGAAATGCACAAGGATTCAGACTCATTCCATAAACATGCATAAAATAGGACCATGAAGATATGTAAATGAACCAGAATCATTATTGATCATATTCATATAAATTGATAACCTCATTACATTTATTAGATTCATCACAGAGCATCACAGAAAGGCAGATCAAGTCATGCATCATAACTAGATCCATATCATTTAGCTCTCAAAAATAAATTTTATAACCCCAAGCCCTTGATACATCCTTCTCCTATATTTCATCTACCCAACCCAATATGACTCCTTGTGGCATTTCTGCAGAGCTCCACTCTCTATTGATCTCCTCTTTTCTTTTGTGGGTGCTTGTATATATAGGAATCCCGAAGTACCAACTCATCCATCTGCTACCTTAGATCCGGCGCCAAGTGTCTGAATGTGGTCCTCCATGGGAGCATGCTACTCTAGGCCTAAGCTCTCCAATTTTTCCATGATGGTCTTCTAGAAGATTCCATAGTAGGGAATATTCCTTCCTAGGCCAACCTGTCGCCAGGCTGGAACCTTATCCACTCCGCATGCACAGTCGGGTCATGCATTTCTCGTGTCCTACCCAATACAAAAAATATGCCTAAGTCCTGAGACCTTGTCTTGGCGTGTAACGCGCCCTTCTAAAGCCCTCCTAGAACCCTTCCTTACGCACCTTCTTCTTGCACACCCATCCTTCAATCTAGGTCTTGTGCACCCATGTGCCTGTTAGTGCAAATCGAAACACCCCGGATGTTGATCGATTTCTAGTTTGATCATACTAGCATCCAAAGTGTGATTGCACAACATTGAAACCTCTCTCAGTGTGGGACTTGAAAATGAGAGAGGAATCTCCGTAAAAGCTGGTTCTTACTCCTAAACTACCTGCCACAATCTACTCTAATGCAGGGGAAACTAACTATGCTAATCTAAATTTCCAAGGGACCAGGGAGAGAGAATGCATAAAATGAAAGCCTACACTAAAGCGGTGATACACCAGAAAAGGAGTGGTGAACACTTCTAGTTCTGTAGATAGACACAGATCATGGAATGTAACATAAACATCATGCACAAACTGATAAGATGTAATTGAAAGTCTGAAATGAAGAAAACAACACAACCAAAGGACTGAAAACTGATCACAGAGCCTATTGTATCGTCATTTCCACTATCAAAATCCTTACATTACAACATCAAAAAGGTAGAAAACTTGTTACCACCATCAAGAGGTCTGATACTTGCAAAAATCACTTGTTGAAGGTGAAAGAAGAAGCTTGCTATCCAAAGAAATGTTCCCCCTAAAAATGAGCCAAATCTGGCTTTTACAATGCATGGGTCGAGCCCAGGAGAGAGAAAACATGTAAAAACGTGGGAGCCATTCCTCATTGAATGAAGATGCATTAAAATAGCATGGGAATCCTTACAGACCCATGCCCTGACATTTTTGGCCATACTGAAGGAGAATGCGACCCATTTTGCATTAAAACTGGTTGTTGAAACATCATTTCTGGCCATTACCACGTGCCAGAGATGTTTCTTGATTTTCTCTCTCCAAATGAACCAAAATGCAAGATTGACCCCGGAATCATGTATATAATTTCACCATCTTTCCATTGATATAAAGAACATGAAAATCGAGCTCTGGATCGAAAGATATGGCGATTTGAAAATTTAGGGCAAAAACAGGCCAAAATCGGATCGGCGGGCAAAAATTTGAAATTTTGACCCGTTTTGGTCTTTGGAATTTTTTTGAAAATTTTCCCATGCTCCACCACCCAAGTGCCACGTGGCATGATTTCATTGGACGTGGGCCCTTCCTGACCATTTCCCTTTGTTTTTGCCTTTGGAAAAATTTTCAAAATTTTCCCGCTGGGCCGATGAGGTGAAGACACGTGGCGGGCGCTGATTAGACGCGGGCCTGTCTTTCCTAAATTTTCCGTGGGTCACTTCGACATTTTGACTTGGACACGTGTCAAAACCCCATTGGATGTGGGTTTGACCCTCCAAAATTTCCTTGCGGGCTTTTCCAATTTCTGGCGCCACCTGGACACGTGGCGAGATTCTATTGGCTCACAATAAGGGGGCGGGCTAAAACACTCCTTTTGGATTTTTGGTGAAACACTTAGCCAAATTTCCAACTTTTTTCCCCTTCTGACACATGGCACATTTTGATTCATCCGCGGGCCTCCTTGTCTCTTTTGCGGCCTTTTCACCTTTTCGCGTCCCACGCGTCCCTCGCGTACTTTTGTCCCAACTATCCCGGACGAAAATCTCCTGCTTCGGCCGATTCGGGCTTCCTTGTTCCTGTTTGCGGATTTTTCACCTTTTCACATCCCACGCGTCCCTCACGTACTTTTGTCCCAACTATCCCGATGGATTTCCTAGGAAAATATCTCGAACCACCCGAAATGGACTGTCTTTGGCAAATCGGCCGATTCGTCCCTCGCGTACTTTTGTCCGGCTGTCCCAAACCGCGTGAAACAAGACTTAGATGATTTTTCTTTCTTTCGGCCATTTCAATTTTTTTCATCCCTCACGTCCGATGTCCCAATTGTCCCAGCGGACCACTACAGGACAAAAATGTCGACTTAGCCGATTTTCTTTTTTTTTCGGCCCCAAGCTTGGTACGACGAACCTCAGTACGACCGAACCCTTCAGACCCGAAATGCTTTAAAACAGTCCTGCAACCTTATTTTTTGCATTTTTCCATTTTTCTAACTTGTTGGGATTTCTTCTTGGATGGGAGAGTTAGAAAAAGGCCGAGGGGACCCCGAAAAACATGATTTTGGGCCTCGAATCAATCTACTTGCTCGGGACTGAATAATTTGATGCATGTTATCAAAATTACCTTGAGGGTGAATTTTGGATAACAATTTTGGCGACTCAGTGGGGTCATCTGCCTGCTGGATGAAGATTAGTGGTTTTAGCAGCATCCATTGGGCATGGAGTCATGAGTTGTAGCCTGAAAACTGATATGAACTTTGAAAACTTCCCTCTGAGCCACTTGAAACCCATCGAAATGGACTGTGCAAGAGCAAAACCAGCACCACAAAAACTATGTACAAAACTGAAAATCATACATGCTCCAAATGGAACATGCAGAGTGTGCACAAGCACTTCTTTTACTGAAAGCAAAACTACCTATCCTACTCTAACTGGAAGCAAAAGTGGGCTAAACAAACCTGCAACTGGTTGGGAGAAATAGCTTCCTTTCTTCAAAATTGGCAACCATGCAACTGATTTGGCATTGAACATGGCTGATTGGATGAATGGAAAATCAACAAGAAGCTGGTCTTCCACCCAAATCATCAAGGTATCAATTGAAAACAAATCCAATACCTCTTTTAGTTGCTCTGCATTTGGATTGAAGAGGTATGACAGCTGATCCTTGGTACTTTGTAGCTCACCCTCATGCTTAGAAGCAAGCATGACTGGTTGTGACTTCTCCTTTGACTCCAATGAAGTCAAATACCTTATTGGGAAAGGTATGATCCATTTGATATGCCCATAGCTCTGATTTTCAACTCCAAAAATGGAGTCTTCTTGTAGACCTTCTTGGGTGGGTGATGTGGAAGCAATGGTAGAACCTTTCTGCCCTTTCTCTTCCTCCAATGAAGAACATGAAAGATTAAAATCTTCCAATCTTGGTTCCAAAGAGCTGGTATAAGATGCAGGCTGCTGCAAATGAATGCTCTCCTTCATGATAGCAGGCTCAAGTATTTGGAACGTGGATGATGAAAGAGAGAATGGTAGGAACTCAACCGGTTCTTCTTCATCAAAATAGTCCTCCAAATCTGACAGATAAACTACCTCATGGTTGTCCTGCTGCAAATGCTCAACTTCCTCCATGGTGTCCTCTTGATCTGTAACTTGATCATCATGGTTTCTTTCATCCTCCAACATTGAGTTTGAGAGATCAAACTCTTCTTCAGCACTAGAACACGAGAGGGATGAAGTAGAAAGAAGAACTGAAGGTTCTCCTGTAGCCTGCTTTGTGCTCAAAGCCCTTGGATCTGCAATTTTCTCCTCCACAACTAGAATGTGCTCCTCTTCTTTTGGATTTGGAGCAGCTTCTTCCTCCTCTACTACTTGAAGACAATCTTGCTCTTGATAGAACTCTTCCTCTAGCACGAAGTTCGTTAAGTCAAACTCTTCGATCTGCTGCTCTAGAGGACAAGTTGGGACTGTAGGATCTTCTTCAGAGCTTTCTTCCTCCATGGCTGATTGTGTAACTTGAATTGAATCAGCATTCCCTTCAAATAGAGTGCCAACATGGACACTACTTTCTGAGCAAACTGATTGCTGATCTGCTTCTTCTTTGCTCTTCTCCTCCTACCACAAAATCAGTCCTAACCATCACTTTTTCTCCAACTCCAACCTCTTCTGAAGGCTTAACCATCAAGGGGATCTTTTTCATCCCAAATTTAAGAGCCCAACTCTTCAGACTTTGAATTTCTTTATCTTTGTTTGGATTTTCTTTTTGTTGTTGTTTTCCTTGACTAGCATTCTGATTTTTATCCTCCCAACATGGATTTGGGAATGCAAGAGGAGAAGTGGATTGTAACTCAAATGGCTTGGAAATTTTTCATGGTGGTGGAGGAGGTAGAAACTCTTGTTTCTTTGGAGGAGAGGGTATTTTTTTTAGCTTTTGTGGAGGGGATGACTGTTTGGAAGGAAAGGGGAAAGAAGAATTGAGATGTGGTGGAAGACTAGGGAATGGAGAAATGGAATTAACTCCTGGGGCAGCATTGACTAGATTTAGAATTTGAAATTCCAAATGAGATGATGTTGCTTGAGTAATGGGAAGAGAAAAACCAGATGATGGTGTAGAACTTACCCATTGACAAGGTTGTTCAACACCAAGTGTATAGGCCTCTATTTCTGTTGTCCATTGTGCAAGTTGGGGCAGCATCTTCATCATAAAGTCCAACTTCTCCTGAGGGCTGAAGTGTCTTGGAAAAGGGCCTCCCCATGGACAAGGAGTCCTGCAACCAATTCTGAAAGCCTTCATTTGAGCTGTTGCTCTTGATTGCACCATCTTTGCCTCCATCTTTTGGATTTTTTCCACAAAATCTGCATCTTCCATTTGATTGTCTTCATTGCATGCGTACCCTTGCTCTTGATGTGCTTCACAACCAAACTGACTTTGGCACTGCTGCTCATATGGGTAGACATGCTGATTTTGAATTTGACCAAAATGTTGATTTGGAGGATTTGTAAAACATGTTGGAGGTGTGATATACTGCTGTTGTTGAAAATGTGAATTCCATGATGGAAATGAAGTCATGATTGCACAACTTCATGGAATGGAAAAGAATGAAAGAGATGGAAAGAAAATGGATGGAAATGGATGGAAAAGTGGTCTGCAACTCAGAGAATGAGTTATTTACCAGATGGAGTCGCCAGATGTGCTTTTGAAAGTGCCTCCAAAAGGCTGAATCTTTAACAAGAACACACCAACCTGTCAAAGATAAAGTGAAAGACCTCTAAGGTCCCACTGGGTGTGCCAAAACTGTTAGTGCAAATCAGCAGCACCCCCTGGATGTTGATCAGATTTCTAGTTTGATCATACTAAGCATCCAGTGTGATTGCACAACATTGAAACCTCTCTCCAAGTGTGGGACTTGCAAAATGAGAGAGGAATCTCCAGAGAAAGTTGGTTCTTGCTCCTAAACTACCTGCCACAATCTACTCTAATGCAGGGGAAACTAACTATGCTAATCTAAATTTCCAAGGGACCAGGGAGAGAGAATGCATAAAATGAAAGCCTACACTAAAGCGGTGATACACCAGAAAAGGAGTGGTGAACACTTCTAGTTCTACAGATAGACACAGATCATGGAATGCAACATAAACATCATGCAAAAACTGATACGATGTAATTGAAAGTCTGAAATGAAGCAACAACACAACTAAAGGACTCGAAAATGATCACAAAGCACGTATTGTCATTTCCCTTTGTCAAAATCCTTGCATTACAACATCATCAAAAAGGTAGAAAACCTGTTACCACCATCAAGAGGTCGATACTTGCAAAAATCACTTGTTGAAGGTGAAAGAAGAAAGCTTGCTATCCAAAGAAATGTCCCCCTAAAAAAATGAGCCAAATCTGGCTTTTACAATGCATGGGTCGAGCCCAAGAGAGAGAAAATGTGTAAAAACATGGGAGCCATTCCTCATTGAATGAAGATGCATTAAAACAGCATGGGCATCCTTACAGACCCATGCCCTGACATTTTTGGCCATGCTGAAGGAGAATGCGACCCATTTTGCATTAAAACTAGTTGTTGAAACGTCATTTCTGGCCATTACCACGTGCCAGAGACGTTTCTTGATTTTCTCTCTCCAAACTAAACCAAAATGCAAGATTGACCCGGAATCATGTAGATAATTTCACCAGATTTCCATTGATATAAAGAACGTGAAAATCTGAGCTCTGGATCGAAAGATATGGCGATTGAAAATTTAGGGCAAAAACAGGCCAAAATCGGATCGGCGGGCAAAAATTTGAAATTTTGACCCATTTTGGTCTTTGGAAATTTTTTTGAATTTTCCCACGCTCCACCACCCAAGTGCCATGTGGCATGATTTCATTGGACATGGGCCCTTCCTAACCATTTCCCTTTGTTTTTTCCTTTGGAAATTTTTTCAAAATTTTCCGTCGGGCCGATGAGGTGAAGACACGTGGCGGGCACTGATTAGACGCGGGCCTATCTTTCCTAAATTTTCATGGGTCACTTGACATTTTGACTTGGACACGTGTCAAAACCCCATTGGATGCGGGTTTGACCCTCCAAAATTTCCTTGCGGGCTTTTCCAATTTCTGGCGCCACCTGGACACGTGGCAAGATTCTATTGGCTCGCAATAAGGGGGGCGGGCTAAAACACTCCTTTTGGATTTTTGGTGAAACACTTAGCCAAATTTCCAAATTTTTTCCCCTTCTGACATGTGGCATGTTCTGATTCGTCCGCGGGCCTCCTTGTCTCTTTTGCGGCCTTTTCACCTTTTTGTCCCACGCGTCCCTCGCGTACTTTTGTCCCAACTATCTCGGATGAAAATCTCCTGCTTTGGCCGATTCGGGCTTCCTTGTTCCTGTTTGCGGCTTTTTGCCTTTTCGCGTCCCACGCGTCCTCACGTACTTTTTTCCTAACTGTCCCACAATCTTCCTAGGACAAATATCTCTGAACCACCCGAAATGGATCTTGTTTGCCGTAAGCAAATCGCCAATTCACGTCCCTCGCGTAATTTTGTCCTGACTGTCCCAAACCACGTGAAACAAGACTTAGACGATTTTTCTTGCTTTGGCCATTCGGCTTTTTGCGTCCTCGCGTCCGACGTCCCAGCTTGTCCCGTGGACCGCCCAGGACAAAAATGTTTGACTTAGCGATTTTCTTTGTTTTTTCGGCCCCAAGCTTGTACGACAAACCTCGGTATGACCGAACCTTGGACCGAAATGCTTTAAAACAGTCCTGCTGACCTTATTTTTGCATTTTTCCATTTTTCTAACTCGTTGGGATTTCTTCTTGGATGGGAGAGTTAGAAAAAGGCCGAGGGCACCCCAAAAACATGATTTTGGGCCTCGAATCAATCTTACTTGCTCGGGATGAATAATTTGATGCCATAGTGAAGTAACATTTTGGCTGACTTTCTAAATGATATTAAACTTTTCTTAGGCTTAACTCTTAGGAAATAATTTGTCCCCTTGTTCAAATTTTATGTCAACCCTTTTCATATTTGCATATCTCTTCTTCTTATCGCCAAACCTCCTTTAACCACTCACGAATGATCTTGACTTACCTTTACATTTTTTTCAACGTCTCAAGACCTACTACCTCTTTATCCTCCATGTTATCCTAGATTATAGGAGTTTTAAAATTTCTCCCATACAACGCTTCAAATGGAGCCATTTTCAGCAATGAATGGTAAGTGTTATTATAAGAAAACTAAACCATTGGAATATATTCTTCCCACTTATACTATTGATCCATGCAATAGATCTTAAACATATACTCCATAATATTATTAACTCTTTCATTTATCCCATATGTTTCTAGATGGTAAGCAAAATTGACATTTGTATTTGTTCCCAAGGCTGAATTTAAGGTTTGCCAAAAATGAGAAGTCATTATAGGATCCATATCAGAAATTACTAATTCGGTACTCTGCACAATCTAAAACTTTCATGTACAAACCTTCTTACATGTACATGTGAATCATCTTTCAAATTTCCTAGTATAAAGTAAGCTACTTTAAATATTTTATCAACTACAACCAATAGCATATCATGTTTATCTTATGACATTGGAAGTCCTTTCACAAGGTTCATGCCAATAACTTGCCATCTAAATTATGGAATGTTGTGAGGGTACAATAATCTTTCTTGATGCATGTGTTCTTCCTTGACACATTGGCATTCTAGAAAATGAGAAACATAGTTTATTATGTCATTTTTCATCCCTTTCCAAAATTATTGTTGTTTTACATCAACAAGCATTTTAGTCACTCAAGGATGTCCGAATAGGGAGTGCCATGAAATTATTTAATAAATTTTATCCTTAAATCATTTTCCATAGGTACATAAACTTGGTTTTCATACCTTAATACTCCTCATTATCAAATTTAAGGCCATGTACATTTTATCATTTGCATATGTGGTTAACACATTTTTAACATGTTGATAATAAGAATTAGCCAACATTATCTTCTTAACTTCATCTTTGAATTGAGTTCTTAACATCACAAGAGTGGAAATGTCCTTCCTACGAATTAGTACATCTACCACTCTATTTTATTTATCCTTTACATAGCTTATAATGAAGACATACCGTGATAAAAATCTAATTCACTTCCTCGCATTCAACTTAGGTTAAGTGAAGATGTATTTTATCCCAAGATGATATGTTTTTAGTTCAAATGGATTTCCTAATAGATAGTGCCTCCAAAATTACAAGGTGTGTATAATGGCAACAAGCTCTAAGTCACAGGGAACATAGCTCAACTCATGCACTTTCCATTTTTCTACTTTCATACGCAATCATGTGGTCATTTTGTAGAAGTATTCCTCCTAAACCTTCACTAGAGGCATCTGTTACAATGGTGAAGATTCCGTTGAGATTCAAAACTTTTAAAAAAGGTGTCAAGATGGTTTTTCCTTCAGTAAATTAAAATCATTTTCTCATTTTTCATTCCAGTATAAATTTCTTATCTTTTTTTCGTAGTGAGGTTATCGAGTAACAAATCTAGAAAATTATTTTACAAATTTCCTATAATATCCAACCAAACTATGAAGCTTTTAACTTCCCGCAGCTTTTAGGAGCTAGCCATCAATTATATTAGTAATGTTTTATGGATCCATGGAAATTCCATTCTTATTTATAATGTATCTAAGGTATTGTACCTCATTTTGATACAATGAGAACTTTGAAATCTTACCATACAAATGTCTCTTCCTTAGCACATCTAAAATAGTTGTAAGATATTCATTATGCTCCTTAATGCTTTTGGAGAAAATCAAAATATCATCCAAGAAAACCAACACAAAAATTTCAAAGTAATCTTGAAATATATTGTTCATTAATTTCATAAACTCTTCCAAAGCATTATTAACTCAAAATGATATCATGGTAAACTCATAATGTCCATACATTGTCCTAAAGGAAGTGTTACGGATGTCTTCTTCTCTTATTCTTAGCTAATGATAACTTGATTGTAGATCAATCTTAGAATAAATCAATGCACCATGCATCTAGTCAAAGAGGTCATCAATTCTTGGAAGGGGGTATCTATTTTTATTATGGATTTGTGAAGCATTTGATAATCGATGCATAACCTCAAGGTTCCATAATTTTTCTTGACAAAGATGAATGGTTCTCCCTAAGGAGATACATTCGGTCTGATCAATCCTTTGGATAAAAATTCATGAAGTTGTGCTTTCAGCTCAAAGTTCAGTTGTGGTCATTTTATAGGGAGCCTTAGAAATTGGTTTGGTTCCTAGTTTGATGTCTATAGTGAAATCAAACTCACGTTTAGGAGGAATTCCATGTAGTTCTTCCGTAAAGACTCGATTTACACTTATAGTAATGGATGGTCTTCCACATAAGTCTTACCTTCTTCCCCAAAATCTGAAATTTTTACAAAGTGTAAATCATACAACCTTTATTCTTAGCCTTTTTAAGTTGCATGGCTGATATTTTCCTTACCTTAAAGCCTATTTTTATTCCATGCATTATTTTTTTCTACATATCATCTAAATATTTTAAAAAAATTCAAATTAGTCTATAGTTGTCTTGTGTTGTGAAAATCAATTTACTCATATCACCACGGCATATGAACCTAAGGGAGATACATAAAGGTTTGCTTTAGTGATGAAAATTGGAAGTTCCAATGTTACGTCAAATATACATAAGTTCACTATATGAATAATAGTGTTCCTGTAATGTACATTCCATGATTTTTTCATATGAACAACTTTTCTTTTAAGTTTAGATGTTAATTTATTTGAAATAAAACATTCTTTTGCACCAGTATAAAATAAAACAGTTATAGGAAGTCTAAAAACTTACCTACCACCTTAATAGGTGTAGCTTGTTTTTCATCTTGTGTGTCACTACTACAACATGTATTCTATGTTGATAATTATTTCCCTTTTTCCTTTGTGGATAGTTTTTTGTATAATGATCTAAGCCACATATAAAACATCCCGCAACAAGTCCCTTTCTTCTCGGTCTTGTTTTCAGATTTTGCTGCATTATTTTGTCCATTCTTCTTAAAATTTGCAGCAATATTTTTTCTATAAGTTTATTTCCATTTATAGTTTTAGTGCCCAAATTTTTCCACCCTACTTTATTAGGTGCTAACAGTGAAGGTGAAATAATTTTTTTATATTTCTTTTCTTCCCAATGGGTGGATATAGCATGCATCTTCTGCTCTTATCTGATAACTTTTTCAAACACAACCTCCATGGTTAATGGTCCATGAACATCAACTTCACATCCTATGATAGGGTTCAAACCCATAATAAATTTTCTTATGCAAAACTTCTCATCAATCCGATCTTGAGGGACATAGTTCAAGTAATTTTGTTAACTTTTCCCAATACTTAGTTATAGTCATCTTCCCCGATCTAGGGTCTAAAGTTATAACATATTTTGGTCATAATATAGTTGTGGCAACCAACACTATCTAAAATAGTTTTTGAACTGTTCCAAGGCTATGTTGGCTTTATCAACCTTTTTTTTCCTTCCAGTTGTCCCACCATGAGGAAGCCTCATTTTAGAGCTGATAAGCTCCCCAAACATCCTTAGTTTCTTCAGAGAAGTTCCTGATGGTGAAATACTTCTCCATATCACTGAGCTAGTTCTTGGATCCATCTCCTAAATTTTTCCCATAAATTTTTTGTGTGCTAATCCTCTTAATATCGTTTGACATCTCTTTTTCCAAACATGCCCTTTTATTTTTCAGGTTGGTTTTCAGCATTCACATTCGCAACGTTAGGATCCATTGCATTATTATTTCTTGCATTGGGTTCTACAACATTATAATTATTTTCAACATTTTACAGCCCTTGAGGTCATTCATTCATGTCATTATCACTACCACTGTCATTACCCATCACATGTTGTTCAAGAACAAATGACCATACGATTACGCATGTCTTGAAGGACAACTAATATTTTGTCTAATTTTTTTGTTGTGGCTACTTTACCACCAACATGTTTGTGATTAATAACATTCCATCTTGTCCTAACCATTTTTTTCTATTAGAAAAGAATTAAGTTCAAGTTAGCGTAGGGACCCAATAATTCCAAGAGATGTAAACCTTCAGCTCTGATACCAAAATGTAACACCTACTTTATCAATGATCCAAATTAAGGAAATGTTACACACACACAAGTATGTGTGTGTGTGTGTATATATGTATATGTATGTATATATATGTATATGTACATACATATATATATACATATATATGTGCGCATGTGTGTGTGTATGTATGTATGTATGTATATGTATGTGTATACTAACTTTATGCCTTCACTGATTTAAATACACAACATTTAAATCCAACATCTATTAAAAATTCAATCCATTTGATAACATCAAAACCATGTGCAGTTGTATGGGTCAATTAGATCTACCCGATCCCCCATAGTTCACTCTCCACGAGTGTGTATACAAAGTATATTGTTGGTTAACCTTTAATAGGTATTGATAATCAAGTATAGTTCCTAAGTGTCTACCTAAAATTCAGTCAATCAAATCCCATCTAGCATCTCACACCTTAGTTTAGAAACTCGGTGAATCTGACAGTGTAATCAACAACTTACACTACTTTGGCCAAATTTTGAGAGACATGACTTGCATGCTCAGTTTCGTGATGGCACACTCGTCATCATAAATGTGTCCTTTCACTATACCATTATCACTTAGTTATCTATATTTGAATCGGTTAGTCAATAATTTTTATGTTTAATAATCATGCATAAATTATAATACATGTCCAACATGTATGTAAGGGAACATCAGTTCCAACTTATGTTTCTTAGGGGAGAGAAATTATTTAAGTAATGAGTAATCATTTCCTTCCCCATAGCCAATGTAATTTAGTACAGAGGTGATGCAACCTACAATTTACAAGATAACACCCTAGTCGCGTTGGCACATCACTTAGCCTAGATTGAGCGACTCACCGGAAGCGCGCAAAGGTACCATGTCCCTCTTTAGGGTTGTTGTAGCAAGATGTTAACATGATGAAGATATAAACATATAGATTCATAACTAATCCATCATTCTACAGTGCATGCTACCCATAAATCTATGAAAGAACAAGCTTAAACAATAATCATCATTGAATTAATAACATGCACTACTCAATTACATAGAATGACACTTAGATTCAGCCAATATCTTCCATCTATTAATAAATACAAAAGATCCTTATAGTATTGTCAATTTATATCAAGGCGTGTATGGATCTGATACACACATTCATACATCCAAAATCATACATACACCACTCTCTATGATCTCTCTTGATTATGCACCTAACATCATATATATATGGTGGGGACTTTCCCTTCACCACTTATCTATTCCAGAAATAGGTCACATGTTATTGATAACCACACGCTGCATTTACAATCATAGCCACACATGCAAGTGCGCTATCTATAGTTCTCTTATAGTTAACTGAAGTATCCATTCTATTCTTAGCTTGTCTCCATGTATAGATGCTTTGAGCTGCTTCTCCAACTATAGACAATGCATGGCGCGCACATATCTATAAGTTGATGTGTTCTACACGCCATCTCCTAAAAATAGGTCTCTATGCTCAAAATTGGCTAAGTTCTAAAATTTAAACTTGCATTCCGTGCATGGGTCCTTCATGTCCTTCCATGCCTTTTTTCCTAGCCTTATATCCCATGCAAACTCCTTGTGTGATCTTTGCCAAGCATTCTTTGATCAACATTACCCCACACTAATCTCATTGTCGTCCCGATAATGGGTATCTCCAAAATTTTGAAGTAAAGAATAGAAGAATGGGAAGAATAGGAATGAAAGAATGTGGATAAATAAATATTTTTATGAGGTTATTTAAGAAACCTCCTCTATATCAGTTTGTAGTATCAGCTCTGGATACTCCTCTTTTATTGCGGCCTCCAAAACCTACCATTCAGTGAGTGTCTGTTCCTCGATTTCTCTGGGATGTCCACAACAATGGATTCCAACTCATCCCTCGTAATTTCTCCTTTCTCATTTTGTAGAACCAACACAACACTAGACATGGATGTCATCCTTCCTTCCAAAAGGTCCATCTTCTACGCAATCAGCTTTCCAAGCTCTTCCAACCGAGTCTTATGTGGCTCTTTTGTTGTTAGGGCCTCGCGCTTTTATTTAACTATTGACAACATTTCTATGTGGCCCAATGTCTCATCTTTCATGGCCTTCTGGACCTCATTGTTCTCTTCCAAGGTCTTAATGTTGATGAGCACCTCTGGAGTTGTGCATATAT
The DNA here is from genome assembly GCA_018340775.1 of Taxus wallichiana var. yunnanensis. NCBI lineage: Eukaryota > Viridiplantae > Streptophyta > Pinopsida > Cupressales > Taxaceae > Taxus > Taxus wallichiana. The sequence goes on from CM031234.1 coordinate 41,696,674, forward strand.
TTAAAGCTTGATCTCGCTTTCTTCAAGACTTCTTGTAATGCCTACAATAGCCCTTCATAAGATGCATTTTTCTCATCACAAATGATTTCTCTTGTTTGGCATCTTGTTTTGATCTTTGTGGCACTTGTATATGTAGATTTTCATCTTTGAGCACCAAGTCCGCCAATTTCCCACATAATGTATCGCTAAACAAAATGTTCGTGGTACCTTATCCTCCAAGTGTGGCCTTGTTTTACTTACATTATCCCCAATCTCCTCTACAATGCTTATGAACACTTCATTATTATTCTACACTAAGTCCCTTTCCTGTGTTATGTGTGCTATCTCTATGCGTCCTTTGTCTTTAACTCTTTGCATAGCACTTTGATTGTGGAAGATTTGTCCATGTTTCTTCTAGCCACCTCTACCAGAAAATTTCACTAGTGCATTGCTGACCTACTCATCTGACATGACAGTAGGCTTTACTATCATGTGTCTAGCCTAAGGTGCCTTCTTCAATTGCCTCGAAACATGTGACTCTTCACACACATCAAATTCAGGCTCATCCATGTGGGTGTGCATCGACCACAATAGTTGCTTTCATGTTCACACAGTTGCCATATCTTCATCCATCAACTCCTAGCCAAATAGATCCTTCTACATGATCATGCTTTGGAAGCGGGCGTGGATAATATTTTTTACATCCTCTACATACCCCATGGTTGGTGGAATGTGTTCCTAATTTTCCTCCTAGAGCTTTGTTGTTTAGGAACTCTAGCCTCTAAATTTGGGACTTGCATTTCCATGTCTTGAATATCTTCTGATGATTGTTTCCTCTAGTCCTTTCTCTTCTTCTTCCTTCTCCTTTGACACTTCATCATTTTCTTTTGTGTGCTCTGGAAGTGTAGGATATGTAGGCATGCTCTCCTCATAATCTTATGCTTCCTCATTCAACTTTAGCTTCCTCCTTCTCTGCGTGGTCGCTTCCTTTTATGGGGAGAGTCGGGGTGATTTGTGCACAGTGGTTGGGGTAGCACCTTGGGTCCTTGTTCTCTTGAATACTCTTTTAAACTTGTGCTCCCCTTGGACTACATTCAAGTCCTCTTCATCCCCCTCTTATGGCTGAGGTGGTGTAACAGTGTGCTCAGCTTCACTCTAACTTGTAGGATGTCTCCTACCCCTATGCTCCAAACCACCACTATCTTTGCGCTCTTCCTCCTCATCTTGCACTTTGATTTTCTCTGTGGGCTTAGGCATTGGGATATTCTCCATTGTATGCTTCCCTTTTGGTGGTGCTGGAAGTGCAAACTCACCTTCCACATATTTTTATTCTCCATCTTTGGCTTCAACTGGAGATACACCAATGTTGCCCCCAAATCTGCTACAACCAAACTTATTGGCTTGATATTCAACACCTCTGAAATGATCTTCTCTGTATAAGCACTTATGTCAGGATATACATACTTCTTCCTCAATGTATGGTAATCACAGTCTACCTTATCTACATTGAAGATCAGTTTGTGCATGTCGGTAAATCTATGAACAAATTCTTGAAAATACCTTGTAGTGAATGCGTAAGGTAACTTGCACCAAGGGCTCAGATTCCATCCTTCATTGGAAAATGTACGATGCAGAAATGCTGGTATACAAAAACTAAACTTTTTTTCCTACCACTACTGGTAGGTCCTTTGGAATGCACCATTCTTCCCCAAATTCTACATGGAGCCTATCATACCACTTCTCCACCCTTTTCTTTACTTCATCTGTCATGGTCCCCTTGCATAGGTATTTGCTTGAATCTTTCAGCTAGGGACTTGTTCTCCATGGGGTATTCCCATATTTTCTCCTTTGGTCCATCTGGTACTCCAATCTCCATGAACACTAGTGATAGTAGAACAGCCCCAAAGTTGATCTTCCCTCATGTGCATGCTTCTTCGACTATTTTCTCTACAATATAGCCTGCTGCAATGTTATAGATCATCCCTTCCGACATCTTTCGCACCACATGCAACCACATAGTATTCACCTGTGACCACCGCTCTGATCATTCAACTTGGTAACAAGGTGTGTTGTAGCTTGTACAACTAGATAGTTCTTAAATTTTTCTATGTCCATTCCGCGCGGACCCTTCAGGTATCCCAACTCCTGTTTGGTCTTTAAAATTATAGCTTTATCTGCGAGATCATCTTTTATGTCTTCCCTAAGGCCTTCAAACCTATAACTGATGAGACAAACGTAGATGAAATTCTAACTCTGCGTCCTACAAAGTAGAAGAAGTCTTCGTGTACCCTACTCATGAGCCACTGAGTACAAGGGCTCATACTTCCCAAAATATGGCAGCTCATACAACTGATATACCCCAATTCTCTTAAAAAAAATCACTCGCATCATCATATACTAACATGTCATCTTCCGTGCGTTTTTTTGTTCTAACCATGAGCAAGGAATCGAGATCCTTTTGTTCTCCAAGTTCTGTGATTATATTCACTTACTTTACTTTTTCTAATGGGTGAATCCCACTCTTGGCCAACAATGACTCCTTCTAGGTATTGCATCTCGAAAAATGGCTTTCGGGTGCCATCTCTTCTTCCTCAATGACCACCTTCTTCTTTCCTTTTCTACTACTGTAGATGCCTTCTTTGGTGCCATTTCTACCTTGCAAATGTCTCTTCTTCAACTTTGTAACTCTGTGAATCAAACCCTAGCTCGATTCAATTATTCCCTAGGTGGAAAATTCATAACCTACCCCTTTCTTGTCTCCTGCTTGCTCAAACCATTCACCACCAGGGACACAAGCTTCTTATAGCACAGATTTGGTTGTCACTCTTGGTTTCACACCCTTCACACCTTAACTCGATCACTCGGCTCTTCGCACTTGGCTCTTCTCGTGAATACTCTTAGTTGCAATGGTAAAAATGAATCTCGCATCCCTTCCTTATATAATTTTTTCAAATTTTGATGCATTTATTGCTCCTCACCTACCAAATATCCCTTCATTTATTGACCAAATATGTTCATTCCACGCGGTACATATTCACGCCCAGCTATAACCTTCTAGTGTGCCTTCCTACCCTCTAGTCATGATACTTCTCTTGATGCGCTCTGCACCCAAGTACCTTGTCACAATACCATCTCTGGTAGCTAACATGGCCTATGCTTACCTTGCGTTATATTGTTCCTTCATCCATCTTCATCCTTGGTCACCTTTTGAGAATAAATTTCAAATTTTGACTTAAAGCACACACCGTAGTGATTATTCCTTTCATCTTTCAATTCCCACAGTCTTTTTCTATCTTTCTCTTAGATCACTACAACCACCCCACACTAAAAGTATGTGCAGTCCTCTGCACATAAACATTCTTCATACAGTAATTAGCTTCATGCGTAATCACGCTTATTACACAAACAACTAAATTGACAAAGCATAGCGACAATGAAGAAAATATTGAATTGAAAACCTAAACTAAATGGAAACACTTGTCTTATTACAAACACCAAGAAGACTTATTTATAGTAGGGCTTCAACCTACCCTCGTTAAAATAACTGGGTAGCTGTGTTCCATCAATTGCTTCTAACTAGCATGCACTGATTCAAGTATAAAAGTGATAACATACAGCCCCAACCAATGTACTTTGAGCTTGCTGGATGTCACAAGAACTTTGAGTCATAAAGAAGTACCATTTGTCCAATCTCAAAATTCTTATCTCTTATGTTTCTGTCATGCCATGCCTTCTGCTTGGCCTTTTCCTATTTCTGACTCCATCATGCTATGGCTCATCACTCATCTAGTTGAATCATCTTTCCGATACATTCTTCTAAATCATGTTCATCAGCTAGACCTCTGGTGCACACAATGCAATGCAGAGAAGGTAACATAAATTCTATAGGAGAACAGCTTCCATGCCAAACACTAATTGAAATGGTTTGGCTTTGTTCAATATTTTGTAAGTTTTTCTATATGCCCAAAGCATGCACCTAATTCAAGTATAAAATTGATAACATACGGCCCTAACCAATGTACTTTAAGCTTTCTGGATGTCGTAAGAACTTTGAGTCATAAAGACGTACCATTTGTCCAATCTCAAACTTCTTATCTCTTATGTTTCTATCATGCCATGCCTTCTACCTGGCCTTTTCTACTTTGAATCCATCATGTTATGGCTCATCACTCATCTAGTTGAATCATCTTTTCGATACATTCTTCTAAAGCATGTTCATCATCTAGACCTCTGGCACGCACACAATGCACAAAAAGGTAACATAAATTATATAGGGAGGCGACTTCCGTGCAAACACTAATTGAAATGGTTTGGATTTGTTCAATCTTTTGTAAGTTTTTCTATATGCCCAAAGCACATCCGACACTTTGTCATCCCAATCATTTCTTCTAACATCACATATTTTTGTCAAAGTCTGGCCCAAAATTTTGTTGAAAGCCTCGGCGTGAGTTCCATTTTCTTGAGGATGGTAAGGTGTACTTTTATTATGTGCAACCATAAACTCATATAATAGGATCTAATTGTCTCATTCAAAAAAGTGTGCACCTCTATCACTTTTCAAGCTTAAAGGACATTCATATCATGTAAGAACATTCTCCCATAGAAATCTAGTTGTTGTAGTTGTATCTGAGTCTTTCATAGGTTTTCTTCTACCCACCGTGTAAGATAATCTGTGTAAGTAATGATATAGCGCAATCCAACCTACGTGGTTGGTGAAATAGGTCCTACAAAATCAATGGCCCATTTCTCAAATGGTTTAACACTAGTAATCGGTCTCAAAGGCATATCATCTCTTTGCCCTAGTTTTCCTAGGTACTGACAATGATCACACGACTTACGATAATCTTTACAATCTTTATATAGTGTCTCCCACCATAATCCAACAATTAAGATCTTTGGGTAGTCGCATCACCTACATAATGGCCTCTTGCAAAACCACCATGAGAATCTTCCATGATATCCTTACGCTCATGCTCTAACACACTTTGATCGACATAATACTTAATCTCTACCTAGTGTGTATAGGTCACCTTTGATTAACATAAATGGTTCGTGTGTATAACAAGATGCTTATTTTCTAATTCTTTCATTCCTTCTAGTGCCATACCTATTCATAGAAAGACAAAAATGTCTTATAATTCCATGGGTGCACATTGTAACTTATATAACTGTGCATCCAACATTGTTTCTTCAATTATCTATACATCCTCTCCTGAATTGATTCTAGATAAATGGTTTGGTCCTAAATTGCTTTTCCCTGGCTTCACCACAACTATGAAGTCAAATTATTGAAATAGGAGCTTGTTTACCAAGTACTTTAATGCCATATGATCTTTATAAAACACAAAGGGTGTTACTAAAATCTTGTAGAAATTTATACAATGCATAGATTATTGACAAAGCTTCGCACTCTGTAGTTGTATAATTCCTTTCAGCAGGAGTCAACTTCCTACTAGCAAAAAGATTGGATGATCAATAATACCTTCACCAGGTTGAGCCAACACAACAATAATGGCCATACCAGAAGCATCCACATGCACATGAAATGGTCTATCCTATGAAGGAAAGCATAGAATGGGCACGGTAGTAAGTTTCTCTTTTAATACCTCAAACATGTGCTTCTTCAGTTCTCCCCAATAAAATGTACATTCCCCTTCAACAATTCTTCCAAGGGTGTAACAATATTGGCATACCCTTTTATAAATTTTCTATAATATCCTATATGACCTAAAAATCCATGCACCTCACTTTGATTGGTAGGCGCTTCCAGGCCTAAAATGACTGCAACCTTGGTTGGATCAACTAGCAAACCTTCCTTGCAGATTATATATCCTAACAGTATCCCAAATGGCATAACAAATATGCACTTCTTGATGTTCAAATAGATACTCAATTATTTGCATCATTCAAACATTAAGCGTAGATTATCAAAATGATCTTTCACAAGCCCATATATTGTTCAATTATCTAGGTATAATTATAAGAAGTTGTGAATAAAATCTTTGATTTCTGAACAACTATATGCGAGAATACTGGCAGGAGCATTTTTCAATCCAAAAGGGCATCACAGTATAGGCAAAGCTTCCCAATTCAGTAGTAAATGTTGTCTTTTCTTGATCCTCTGAGCAATCCTAACCAGTGATAACTAGAAAATCTATATGTGAAATTATGTATTTCGCGCCCTGCAACTCCTAGTATTTCCTCAATTAATGGCGTAGGGAATGGATTTATGACACATGTGGCATTCAGCTCCCTATATTCCACACATATCCTAATCCGTTCATCCTTCTTGATACTGATCACCATTGGGCTAACCCATTCTAACTTATCAAGGGGCTTGATAATTCGAAATTTCAGCATTTTATCAATTTCTTCTTTTACCTTTTCATGTAAATTAGGATTCATTTTGTAAGGTCTCTTTCTAACTAGTCGTGCACCATCCTTAAGTTTGATCTTCATTTCCCAAGTGATTCATGCATGCCTTTAAGTTCATGATATCCTCGAGGGAATAAGTCCTGATAATCCTTGAGTAACTCAATGATCTTTTCTACCTCGAGTCTAACCAATAATCTCCAATTATGGCCTCCTTAGGCTTAGCCTCCAAACCTATATTTACCTTATGTGTCTTCATGGGTTCATGGTAGGTGCACGTATCCTTTTGGCATTGTCGAAGACCTCGCACCCCGTGTGAATGTTCAATATCTAGGTTCTCAACTTCCTCATCATCCACGATGTAGACCATCTTTCCTTTCTCTTTCTCAAGGCAAGCACACTCAAGTAGTTTGGAGTCTATTTCTTCATCCTTTTCAAAACATGCTCGAACTCTGTCTCACTGAATAATTCCTAAATATTCTCTTCTGATTTTGCACTATCTCCCATAGTTAAGTGCTTGACAAATTTTAATGCCTCTGTTACAGGAGGTTGAGTCAAGAAGTAGTCAAATGTCTGGATCATACTGCAGCCAACTCTTGTCCAGTTCCCAATTTCTCTATGTAGTTATGCATATCCATACTAAGCACGGCGCATCCTTGGAGCATGGAATACAATCTATGCACCTAGAGTGAAGGTGGTAATGCTTCTATCCCGTTGTCAGAGTCTCTCACCTGCTTGCTGAATATGATGTTGAATAGGTTGATCACCATGATAAGTGCAAATTTCTGTAGGGGCATTGATTCTTATAAACCTAGTAGACAAAGCTATTTCAATCCCTTCCTAGTTTACAAGATTATCTCTATGGACTAGCCACCAGCGTGTTGCCGTCCCGTGCAGTGTATATACTAACATATCCCTATGTGTAACTTAGTTTGTCCACTATATTTCCATATCATTCAAAAATGTGGGGAGATCTTTTGTCCCTATATACCAAGTTATTGTGCTTCCTATCCGTCAAATTAAGAAAATCCTATTCTTGCGCATAACCACACTTTTCACCTTGTGCCCTACCAATTCATATGTACCATGAGCCTAGTTTTCACAAGCAATACTCGTAGTATCACTAATAGAATGAGAATCCTCCCACTGTAGGATGCCTTCCTTTGATGGATCATTGACCTCTGGGTCCTAAATAGCGCGTACATAAACTCTGTTTAAGTCCTCCTCACTTAGAGGCTCAACATAGGGTGTAGAATTCCCATCTATCAAAGGTATCACAACCCTTTCCTCCTTGTTTTCAAAGTTGATATATCCCTTATTGAATCTCAAGTCAGCATTATTTACATAACACCAAGGGCGTCCAAGCAAGGCTGGAAAATTGTTTGCTTCTACAAGTGCTAATACCTCAAAATCCCCAGTGAACTTGGCCCCTTGTATAGTTATAGATGCATCCTTCAATACTCCTATGGGAGTGGCCTTAGTCTAGTTTACCATGAATAACACATTAGATGATGGTTGTGATGGAGGTCTTCCCATTTGCACCCATGCATCTAATGTCAGCACATTTACTTCGCGCCTGTATCAATCAATATGTTGCTCAAAAGCCACCCATCCACAACAGCATTCAGAGTAATCTCTTTGTCATAGTCAATGCTATCAGGGGGAAGATTTGCATGCAGACTCTGTCGTCTAGTCTCAAGACTTGCGCGTGGAGTTTTCCCTTTTAACCAACTTCCTAACAATGGAATAATGTTCTCCTAGTGCAACATCTTGCACACCTCTCGCAGATCATCGATATTAGTTTGAACTGTCTCCAATGATTTCTTCTTCTCCTTTAGATATTATATCTCACCTTGAAGATTTCTTGGCACTTCCATGGTATCTGGTAAACTTTCTTCTAATGAGTAGGATTTGGGTACCTCACATGCAAAACCTCCTCCTTGGTAATCGTAGGCTTCTGGTGTAATGCCTCTCTCACGCGCGAAACTTCAACGCGTGTAGTAATCTTCACTGTCAATGCCTTAGGTCCTTCTATTATCTTGGTCATCCATTGATCTCCTACCACGCGCTGGATTCTAACCATCATGACGCCTTTGTTTTCTTTCTTATGTTGCTTACTCAGATGCTCATATAAGTCTAGGCACTCTTCATAGCTATGGTTCTTCCCGTAGAAAGAACATGCATTATTCTAAGGACATTTGTGCTGTAGTGGTCAGGAGATCCACATGTATAACATGTTCCATGAGGAAAATCTCCTCTTCCTCCACCTCGGTCTCGTCATCCATATCCACCATGATATCCATGTCCCCTTCCATAACCTCCTTCAAAACACCCATCATTCCTATCATATCGCGTTTGATTATGATCCCAATCTAGTGCTCATTCCTACCCTTAGAACTATCTCTTATTTATGTTGTGTTCCAATGTCTATGGCATCATGGATATGAGTAATCAACCGATAATCCTCGGTATAATGGGTCGTGGACTCTGCAAATCTTACAAAAGCAAGAAACATTTTTCTTTATCTTGCATGTTGTAACAAAGGATAGTGACTAGCATCATGATTCAAATAGAAAATCTCATAGTCCAACAATAGTGAGCATCTAGATCTATGAGGGCAACTATCCTTGGTGTGACCCTCCACTTCACAATCTGTACACCAAATTCCTGAGCGCATTTCATGGGCTAATTTTGCTGATAAATTTTCTAACCGCTTTGCCATAGCTACAATACGTGCCTCTAGAAATAAACTAACGCAAGTGTCAATGCTCCCAACTGCCTCAGCACACAAATTTGCTTCCAGTGATTTGCACAGATTAGTGTATTTCTTATGTGACAACGCCCTTCTAAAAGGTGTAATCAATCCTCCAACAAACCATTGTGCATGTTGGTTGGCATGAATATCATAAGATAGCTTAGATATAAGTGTCTTAAAATGAGCATCATACTCATGTACAATCTTGGTAGTACTACCTTGTTTGATATCCTTGAGTGCACTTGTACTCTTCTACTCAAACTTAGGGATATAGAACTCTTTCAAGAAAGCATCTCTAAGTCGCATAATCCACACAAGTTTGATCAGGGTCAAACTTCCTATACCAGCTATGCGCGTACCCCTATAATGTCGTAGCAAATTGACTCACCTTTCACTCAGTAGTTGTAATCCCTTTAGCGTGCCACAAGATTTCACACATATGCACATGTTCGGTAGCATCCTCTATACCTCTATACTCCGAGAGACGAAGAGACATCTCTATATAGATATTTTTTGGTTGTTGCGGACCTTGACCACCTGATCCGAAACCTCATGGGTTCCCTCTGCCTCTAGAGCCACCAAATCCACCGGAACTAGAACCTCTTATACCTCATGATCCTCCACATATAGCTAGAGTAGGACCTAAAGATGTACTCCCCTGTGCTCCGATAGTAGTACTATACTGAACCCCTACAGTCTGTGAGGTGGCTCCACTTCCAGAGGTGAATCAACATCCTGTGTGCTCACATTCTGGGCAGATGACGCACCGAATAATGCTCCTCCATATAACATTGAAGTTGTTTGTCCTACCATTGATGTACTTGATCCTTGACTTACTCCTGCTCTCCTACTTCCCAAGTTAGCTTGTTGGTTACTTGTCATACTAGATACTGAAAAACCAAGCGCAAAGGCTAGGTCACCAGGTGGATTAAGATGTGCGCTGCGGCCCAAGTAGTCTCTATTAGCGCACTTCTATGTGAGGCCGAGAAGGTATCTCTATCATACTTTTCGAGATGGTGGAGTTCTCGATGCTCTGGCTCCATGTATTCTACGTGAGCCATAAATCCTTCATGAGTCATCTCTCTCCTCAACACCATACTTTTTGCAATGAAACGTTGCTTCTCTATTTCCCTCTCGCACGCCTCATTATACTTAAGCCACCTTTCCTCTCTCTACTTTTCTACCGCTAGGTCTGCCATCTTAATACCAAACCTGTTCCTACCTTCACGTGTGGTGAAGTTTAGTTAGCCATCGGTTTACTCTCCAGGTTCAAAGTTACCATTAAGATCTTGATCGCCAGTGGAATACCATACAAATATGTTCCTCTTAGATATCTCACAAATTGGAATTCATTACCTCACGGGCAAGAGTACGTAGAAATTGAATATTCTAGAATATAACTGTTTAGAACACCACAAAATGATGTATCCACCGTGCAAGTCCAGATCAGATTAGAATCATAAAGGGTCTGAAATTCTTCTTGTGTCCAAACAAGTGCGCGATACCTCCAATTCGATGAGATGCATAAGCAGTAAGCCACTCGTATAGTTCTATTGGAAAGATAGCAAAAAATATCTCATATAAGTTGTCATACATGTTTTGTTCTACCCAAGTGTGTGCATTAAACTCAGATCCACTATTGAACCATCATGCATATTCTTCCTCCAAATCATGTATCCATTCCTCAATACTTGCTAGAGTTAACCAATACATCTTCATCGCAAACCATCCTGAAAACAACTGAAAAAGAGGTCCCAACAACGGAACCAATGATGTAACCTAGAATTTACAAGATAACACCCTAGTCGTGTTGGCACATCACTCAGCCTAGACTGAGCGCTCACCCGAAGCATGCAAAGGTACCAGGTCCCTCTTTAGGGTTGTTGTAACAAGATGTTAACATGATGAAGACAAAAACATATAGATTCATAACTAATCCATCATTCTACAAAGTGCATGCTACCCACATATCTATGAAAGAACAAGCTTAAACAAAGTAATCATCATTGAATTAATAACATGCACTACTCAATTACACAGAATGACACTTAGATTCAGCCAATATCTTCCATCTATTAATAAATATAGAAGCTCCTTACAGTACTGTCAATTTATATCAAGGCGTGTATGGATCTGATACACACATTCATACATCTAGAATCATACATACACCACTCTCTATGATCTCTCTCTATTATGCACCTAACATCATTATATAGGGTGGGGACTTTCCCTTCACCGCTTATCTATTCCTAGAAATAGGTCACATGTTATTGATAGCCACACACCATTTACAATCATAGCCACACATGCAAGTGCACTATCTATAGTTCTCTTTTAGTTGGTGAAGTATCCATTCTATTCTTAGGTTGTCTCCATGCATAGATGTTTTGAATCACTTCTCCAAATATAGACAATGCATAGCGTGCACATCTTTGCATCGTTGACGTGTTTTGCACACCATCTCCTAAAAATAGGTCTCTATACTCAAAATCGGCTAAGTCCCAAAATCTGAACTTTCCTTCCACACATGGGTCCTTCCCTGTCCTTCCATGCCTTTGTTTCCAGCCTCTTCTATCCCACGCGGACTCCTTGTGTATTCTTTTCCAAGTATTCTTTGATCAACAAGAGGTGATCCTATCATTAAGATTAGTCAACTCTTGTTCCTTGTGAAATGTAATATTAGATTATGCTGCTGATATTCATAAAGATTAGATTTTAATTATGAAAACTCAAGATCCCTACAAAAGAAATCATTCACATAATGACTCACTTCATTATGTGATCGTTGAATCCTTGTAGCCATCTAGAGTTAACATGATTAAGACTCATTCATTAGGAACATTGCAACCCTTTTGTTTACTCACTACAAGTTAGTTTATGACTAATCCCCATTTTTTTGAAGCGATAGGTTTATCACATCAACTCATATCTTTTAACTATACTTATGTTTGTGGTATCATAATAGTTTATGATGACATTTTTCTCGTATAAATATAATGTAAACTCATTGTTATCTTTATTATGATTTTAATTCACCATTTTGTATTACCACAACAAACATGTATAAGTACATTACGATAATGTTGCAAGTTATACTTAATTGCATGATTATTTTCTATGAAGGTATGTTACATCGTACTCAATTAAATATTTTCACACTACTAATTATATCATAGACACATTTACTTTGTTATATTTTCATACTATCAAAATTAAATATCAACTTAATGATGATTCTTCAAATAATAGTAACATTTTCCATTCGATTTGTATGATAACATTCTATTGTAAATCATTAATACAAGTTCCATACATAAATTACAACTAAACATCAAAATTATTATTTACAAAATAACAATAACTACAAAGTACAATAGGATTATCCAAGATAATCTTTTATAACAACAAGCTAATCTTCCTTATTTTCTTAAATATAACAGTTGATGTATAACTTTCTCTTTACAAATTACCATACAATTAATAAAATCAAATCAAGTATTCATAAATATCATGCATGTTAAACATGCGTAGTCTTTCTTTAGTCAACTGCAAAGGATGTCTCAATTTTGTCATCTATAGGAGAGAGAAATATGATAAAATGGTCAGTTCAAAATAAACTAATATGAATTGTCATTCTCATCACCTTTGTTGTTTATTGTGATACAATGAATATATAAAAAAATCTTAACAATTCCAACATAATCATTTTCCATTATTATCAAGTTTACTAAATGAATGGGAATAATGTAGTAATCCTGTCACCTACATTACCATTATATACCATAAGGAAACAACTTATACTTTAATGATATTCAATAAGTGCATTACGGTGATACTCAAGAATGGCTAGTAATTCTTATCATTTGAATTCAAGGTTAACTAAAACTTATACTATTACAACTACCTTAACATAGGATCTATCCACAAAACATAATTCTCATTAATAGAACAAGGTTGTATAATCCATTCAATAACAACAACATTTCCCTTGATTCCACTTAATCATATTATACACTATATCAATAATGATAGTAATCAACATCACATTTTCGTAAACAATGGTATCAATTAATACATTTAACACAACAACAATGATATAAAGTGATATATTACCCTTTTTCAGCAAGGTAATGTTCACAACCTTAACATATCAACAATGCCACTTATTGATTCTTAACTTTTTCAAACAGTGTTTATGAAAGTACCTCAATCTTGTCAAACTGTGAAAATGACAATACCTTAATCTTTTCAAACAATGCAATGATTGATACCTCAATCTTTCAAACAATAAAATGATTAATAACTTAACCCCATCCAACATCAACATACCCTTATGATGGACAAAAATATTTTTATTGATATTCTATCGCATAGAAGGAAGATTTATCTTAGTGAATCTTTCTCGTCTTATCCATAACACAAGTCATGCTTCCAAAAGACTTATGAATTTAAAACTAAATTCCTATATAAGTAAAAACATTTATCCTTTAATAATAGTCCTTTATATCACTCGGGAATCCGAATTCATATACCCACTAAAGTACTAATCCATAACAATTTCAAATAATCATATACAAATTTAAAAATAAATACATCAAGTTTTAGACAACTGAAAAATGTTGGTACCCAAGGAATGGGATTATTATTTACAATTTTTCAAGTTGTATTTCTATCTAAAGGTGAAGAAAATCTAAACACCGCTATCAACCAACCCACGTCAATTTAACAGTCGAACCCCAGAAAATTTAATGAAAATCCAAACACTTAGAAAAAACCAAACCCATATTTATATCCACACACACAGGACAGAAAAAATAGTTCTTCGATTTTCATGTTTTTGAGCAGCTAAGTAAGCCACCACAGATTTGAACAATGCATAATTTTTTACTGAGAACTTACACATTAGCACAAAACGATTTCCCATATTTATTTTAAGGAAAATAACCCATGATTTTCGAATAGCTAAGGGTATAAAACCATATTGAACAATGTATTCACAAGCCATAAACACACATTCAAATAAATAACCATCGCTTATATTTCTATTTGAATTCGCATATATCTCAAAACACCCGTGAACTCATAGATAACTTTCTTTGAATATAAAACATTATAATTAAATAAACAAGAATAACAATACATGCCTGCAAGTGGCTTTTCTAAAATTTCCTTTTATATTTTCTTCTACTATTCCTCGGCTTTGTTTCCAAATTTCTTGCTCAAAAATCCGACTGGTTCGACCCACAAAAACACTCCAAATATTTTCCAGAACTTTGTTTAAGAATGTCATAAATTAAATTATGAAATAAATAACAACTGAGTGCAGGGCGTATTTTCCTCTAAAACTAATAGATACTGATCTAAAATTGATCACAACAAAATTTCAACATGTAGAGCTCAGAGGAGTGAAAAATCAGCAAGAATGAAATGAGAACCAAAAACCCCACAATAGCTTCCTCGAGAAGCTTCATGCTTCTCCTAATATCCGTAGGGGAAGGAATTAATATAATTAATGCATGCAGGTACCATCGCTCTAGTTCCCTCCAAAATCTCCCTCTTAATTTTGCTAAGCTTGCATAGAGATTAAAAATCTAGCAGGACTACAGATTTAAACTCTTAGTTATGCCTTAGGTTGACAACAATGTTAAGATATATTTATTTTGATTAGCCTGGGTCATTTAAGATTAATTCAAACCTTTTCAAATCAATTAACACTCATCTATGTCGTGAGGTTGGTCACAGACCTCCTTTTTAGCCATTCAGCAACCTTAGGATTATTTTCCCACCATATGGTTGAACATAATGGTTTATTTTCATGCCCAGAACATGGTCTTAGACCATAGGATGATCAATCCAATATTTATTCAATTAGTATATATTTTAAATTGTATTAATATTTCCCTTAATATGTTTTCCCTAGTTATGGGCTTTTGAAATCATTTGAGAACATTACCTTTCCCACCAATATTAGTATAACCAATGGCATTCTTAACTTTCCGCAATCATTTTTGCATTCTTATAGTCTCTGTGACCATTCAACCAGCATAAAGGTACTAATAACAACTTACACTAATCAAATTAACCTTTATTTTATCCTCAAATAATTATTTTATCGCATTACGGTCAATGACCATCTCACAAGATGGTTAGTAAAAATACCTCGTGCTAATATAATGCACGCAAGTATGCAAATCCAAATGTTCAACTAACACATGAATATTCCAAACAACATAATAACATATTCATGAAATAAATGATGACAAAACAAAATCATACTCTCTGACAAGAATGTAACGAGCGTAACATCCATGTACATACAATGAATTGTAACATTTAAGCAATGTGCGAAGCATGATGGAAAGTTCCATTACGGTTCCACATATATTATTGCACATTTGTATGCTCAACTTTTCGAGTTACACTCAAAAATACACAACCACATACGAGACAACATAACATAACTACTCTTGTGTTCACAAATTGTTTACCATCAAAACATATTTTGCGACCAAATCGGAGAATGCAAAAGGCGGTGTGTGACAAGAATACAAAATAGGTTATGTAAGCCAAGGATGGACAACATGGCTCCACCAATAGTAGGTATGAATGCAAGATAAGGTGTGCCTCAGTTGCGATAAGAAACATGTTTGAAAAGGTGAGGTGCGGGTATCCAATAGTGTTTGGGACCTCTTTAGGTTAGTCTTCTAGTTTGATCATGAAGTGTTATGTCTTTACTAAGCTTCTTAGAGACATGATCATGCATGTGAAGCTTTGAGAAGAGGGGAGATTATTATTTGAAGTATGATGCTATAGGAAGTGCTCCAAGATGTCAGGGTATGTTTTCATAGTGTCAAAGCATGTTTTTCAACCTTATTTAGTTATTCAAGCAATAATAGGGTATCAAAAGTTTCTTGAATCAGTATAGTCTTGTTTTCAAATATGGTCTACTATTATTTATGTCCATTTAGTCTTCTTCTTGATCTTCAAATGTATAATTCATGATTTGATTTTATGTAATCAATGTTCCGATGGTATTGGTTTTTATAAGAGGTTATCAAAAGTCTTTGAAGTCATACTTTTAGTGTTTGTCAAGATATGTCTCAGAAGTATAAAGTGAGTGGTTCTTATCTTAGTCTGAGTATGAAGTCTTATTGGTATTTTAAAAGAGGTTCATCTTACCCTTCTAATGGAAAGTTGATGGTATATCCAAGTTTCATCATAAGACTTGTCATAGGTATGTTTGGTTTAAGCATGTCAAGTGTGTGTACCTCAAGAAGATAGTAAGAGAAGTGTCTAGGTCTGTCTAAGATTCAAAAGAGGTGTATCATTATAAATAGCCCTATGTTCGAGTTTGGTCTAATAAGTTCTTTGTTAGTGTCAAGGTTAGTGTCATGAGCTCATGTGAATTGAGATCAATATTGTCAAAGGTGTGAAGATATATTAATATGGAAGGCTTAGCTGTCATCTATAGTATGAACGGACAAAGTCAATGGAGTTGACAAAGATTGTCACTTTGTTGAAACCTTGTGATAATTTAATCACATGATTAAGCAAGGAACATACCTATAGCAATATTTTGTGGTTTTGAGAGTAAATATTTGTCATTTTATGGAGTAATTATACCTCTCGGAGTTTCTTAGAAACCCTCCTTAGTGTTTGGTCTAGATCATGCTTTTGCAGCATTTATAAAGAAAACTAAGACTTAAAACTTTCCATATATTCTCTAAGGATTGTGTTAAGGTTGATTTAAGTGGATTTATGTAGCAAGAGACCCTTAAATTATTGGATAGAATATTGGTTACTTCTTGATGGACTATATCAATTTTAGAAAACCTAATTGTTAAAGGAAAACTTGTAAAATGTATAGTTTTACTTAGACATGGTCAATGGATGTTTTTAGATAAATAAAAAACTGAAATGGGTATCCATGAATGATCTTAGTTTGGTGTGAAATTTTTTGAAACCAAATTTATATCTTGGAAACTTTTCCTGTAGGGCTACTAGAGGTGATAAAACTAGAGGGAATAAAATTTTGATAGAGAAAAGAATTGAAAGAGTTGACTGATGAAATTTTTCATACACAATAGAGAGATAAAAGTTACTTGAGAATGTTTTCACTTTATCTTGATTACTTTACAATTGTTCCCAACCATGATGCTACTCTGGAACAAATACCTTAAGAAGAAATTCAAATACAAAGTAATAAGGGAAAAATTATTGGATTTTTCTTTTGTATTCATCAACTTAAAGGTTGATTTTAAAATGAATCAAGCTAATTAAACAGAGAATGATGATGGTGTGATCCAAGAAGGCTAAAATAGTTCAAAAATTACCTATTTGGACACAAGTTCTTGATGATTCTATGAGGGTAGTTTTGTGAAATTGAAGATAGTCATAAGTATTAATTATTTTGGGACATTGAGGGGACTATAACATCTCAGAATTGAATTATCTCTCAAGGTACATTGATTGTTGTAGATATTTAAAGAGTTTTATACATCAAATATGGTAATTTTGCACAATTGTGGCAATATCAAATCTAAGCATGAGATATCCTACAATGTTAGGACAAAGATTATGAATCAATAATGTTATCATCATGAAATATGTTGGAATATGAATAATCCAATTCATGAAGAGGTATATATAATCATCAATTTGTTCTCCAAATATTGTTGAGGTTATGCACCCGATATAGATATGGTAATCCTAAACCATTCATCAAGAATTAAAGGTAAGTTTGAATTTTCATTTCCTTTAAGATGCTACGAGTGTCTCAAAAATAAGTATATTGACTATGAAAGATTCATAGTGATCTCTATGATGACACATGTTGACAAGGAATTTTGAGATTTTATTCGAGTTAGTATGTAAGGATTGAAGCATAAGAAAGGTCTATGAAGATCATATATATATATATATAGTAACTAAAAAAATAAATATGATGTGCTTCAAGTATATAGGAGATAGTTGAAGAAGGGGGAGCTAATTTTGACCCTTTAGCTTTTTTCGGATGCCATGAAGGTTGAATAATAAAAAATGATAGTGAGGAATGAAATAAACTTGAAGAAAAATCATGTAAAGCAGTGTGATTCCGTTAAAACAACCTAGGGTTAGTTAGAAAATTATGGAATATTTTTTTGATTAGAAGTGTCCACAACCAAGTTCAGTAGGACAAAAATTGACACTAACAAGTTTAGAACAAATCTAAAATACTAGAACATACTTTTTCCTTCATTAACAATTATCAAGTTCACATGGTTCAAATTTTAGGGTTAGAAGTTTCAGTTAGGTTCAGGGAGTAATTTACCCCCATACCCACTCTCTAATAGGCTCAGAGTTTCAACTTGATTTTTCTCATACTTAACACATCTAAAATTTCCCTAAATCATTCCCATTGGATAGGAAATTTTCTCACCTTTTTGGTGATATAAAGAAGTCCTCCTAACTCCTTGTAGAACTCAAGTTATGAGCAAGCGGACCTTAGGGGTCAAATTTTCCCCAAGGGGACACGTGTCAAGCAGGGGTGAAAGGAAAATTTTGGGATGGCGAGTCGTGGGGCGGCGTTTGAAATTTTTCCTTGTGCAAGAGAAATTTCCCATTTGCACTCGTGCCTCTGTGGGTCCCCAAGGGACACGTGGCGGCTCTTGATCGAAGCGGAAAAAGGTGAGAGAAGGGCAGAGTGAGGTGTGGGTTAATTGGACATTTCGCCAAAGGGGGAGAAAAGCCAATTTGGCCTCCATGTGCCACGGGTCCACCAAATACATGTAGCACTCCATCATTCACCGCGGGGAGAAGATATATAGGCGGAGTGGGAGGGAGATTTGGTGAATTTCGCCAAACGGGAGAAAAGGAAGAAAAATGGCCCGTGCAAGTCCACGTGTCCGCGAAAGGAAGTTTTAACAAGGCAAGGTAGAAGTGCGGAGTCGCGGGAATTTTTTTCAAAAATTTCCAAAGACAAAGATTAAAAACAAAAAGGGTCCCCGCTAGCACACAAATGCCATGTGGCACTTATGATAGATCGCGGACCGATGGGGGAGAAATGGAAAAATTTCCAAATTTTCAAAAGGTCTAAGGGAAAAAGAAAATGTTGTGCCTCCGTTCTACCCCGTGAGGACACGTGGCAAACTTTGATTGGCTACGAGATGATAGAGGAAATTTATAAAATTTCCAGAGCCAAAAATTTTCAAAATAATTTCTAAGGATCATAACAGAATTTTTAGGTCTGCGGCTCTGTCAGGGGGAAAATTTTCCCACGAGGTAGAAAAACTTCAAAGTGTCATAACTTGAGCTAGAAATATTGTTTTTGGAAAAATGAGGACTTTTTGGAAATTTCAGGATTCCCTCTTTGCACAGGAATCATAAATTTCACTTTTTGATAAAGTTTAAAGGGTCAATTTTACAAAAAAGAATCTCTGATCTTTTAAAAAAACCAACTGGTAATTTCCAACTTTCAAATTTGATTAAATTCAATCTCCTCCTTCACTCAACATGCCAAAAATACATGGAGGATTGTTATAGGGAGGGTTTAAAGTGTTTTAGGAAAGTAATTTTGTTCGATTGATTTCAATTTGCATTTTTCCCAACAATTAACAGAAAACTTGTTAGAGGGATTGGATTCAATTTTGCATTAATTTAACTTGTCTTCTTAAGTGTTCTTTGTCAATTTTAGTTCCTTAATATCTTAGCATGCTAAATTATATCAATTCCAAGTTGATTGTTAAGTGCAGGTCCGAACTGTGCATTTTATTAAGTTTATTTGCCAATTTTGAATATTTACAAGAGAGATCTATTTCTTTTAAAACTGTATATAAATTTAATCATTCAAGTGTGGCATTTCATTTCTAAACTGATCCAATACATATAGTTGCTTATAAACAAACCATTTCAAAGCTAAATTACAAATCTAATTTCCACTTTAATATATTTCAAAAAGAAACAATGCAATATAATTCCCTCATACGTATTTCTTCTTCTTTTAATTTTCAAAACAGAGATTCCAATCACAATTTAACATTCCAACTCAACCCAACAATGCAATGAGAGGTAAAATTGTAATTCTTTATTAATTCAAAAGGATATACATCTTTACATTCCCCTTTTTTTCATTCCCTGAATGCAATTAATGAAATTCTATTTCTTTCATTTCCATGTACAAAGCAGAATCTAAATGTCTTTCACACTTCGAATATCCACTTTCATAATCAATTACATATAGCTTTCCTTCACAAAATACATATTACAATTTCATCCACTACAAGTGGGAAAGGTTACAAATGAATGTGTTTTCACAAGGGACTGTCAAACTGTATTTTTCCTTTGCTCCAGGACAACAACATGCACATTTTCTCTTTCTCCAAGTTGATCACAACAAAAGAGGGGGAAAGGCAACACTCTCCACCCAACCAAGACATCTAATGAAAGGATAAGCCTTCCTTCATCATTGATCCTCGAGCCCCAACCAAAATACAATATTATATGTAATTCAACCCATGACAACAATTGGCTTCCACAACACACAACATTGTTTCAAACATGCACATCTCAATATAAAACATAGTTCAACACAAAACAGTAGTTCACAACTGCAATTGAAACATTCCAATCAAAACTCAGGGTTGATCATGCAAGCAAAAGGAGAAAGGTCTATGGGGGAAGCTACTTATGCCTCCCAATTGGGAATTGGGCATCCACCAGAACAAACCACCAATAAATTTTACCACACATATCCTTATGCCCCCACAAATCCCTCTTTATGCCCCCCACATATTTCCTTATGCCCCCCACAAAGTAAGAAATACAAGCTATTTCTTTTCCATGGTGGATCCCAAACCCAAACTCCCTCCACAAAACTATGATGCCAATGGAATTCCTTATGCCCCCACATGGATTCCCCATAGCCTTCTCCTACACCTTCCCTAAGGCAGTCTACCCAACCAGCCAATAAATAAATCAAAGCATGCACCATTCACACAACACAATCAAGAAAATGACAACATAAAAAGGAGAGTTAAATTCCTACCTCTCCATGGTTACTTTTGTTTCCAACAGCAAGCTTCAAATGCCAAGAACACAGTTCAAAACAACAATGCCAAGTATGAAGTTATCTCCAAATTCCTCCACAATCCACAAGAGCTCCAAAACAACAAAAATGTACCCCAAGGAAGAATGCAAAAAGGTTCAACAACCACAAAACAAGAGAGTTTGAATTATATAGAAGAGGGAAGAAGAGAGGATGATGTGGATCCATGTAGGATTCCACATCACACATCCTCAAAATCAAACACAAAAGACAAAATCCATTCTCCCAAGCACAATAAAGAGGTGGGTGAAAATATGACAAGTTACTTGCACACTCCAAAAGCCCACACCTCAAGGGACAACAAATTAAATAAAATGTAAGAAAGTGCAACCCAAAACAAGCAACATGATTAATAAAATTCATTATAATAGTCACAAATCACCTCTCCAACCATAAGTATGGTTGGTAAATTAAATTTAGAGGCATGGGACAAGTTTTACTTGTCACATAAGCCTCAAAAAGCAACCCCAAGGACAAATTCGAATTTGTCATGGAGGTGGAGTATTTCATACTCCAAAACGACTTACACAAACTCTTACACAACTTACACATCCCTTACATAATTAATACAAAGAATCAACAACTTCCATTATTACTTTCCCATATCCTAATTTAATTTATTTAAATTTTAACTATATGATTTCTCACATTAATTCTCCACGAATTTAATTAAATAAAGAAACACATCACAAATAAAATACATACAACAATAATAAAAATTAACCACATTAATAAAATACACAATCCCATGGTCACATATAAAGGAAATCCCCCCATGGGAATCGCTAAGAAAACAACAAACATACACAAAACAAGTTGCCATGGTGACCTTGTCAAATTCACCTAAAATTCCATTGTGGTTGGTCTCCGATCCCCGATGTTTTTGTGATATTTTAAATATGCAAAACACAAATACCTCCTTCGATCTCGTGGCCATATTAGAACATCCAACGTGATATAAATGAAATCACAACAACATCGAAGTAACAACTACATCATTTGCATTTTTAATCAACAACTATATCATCATCATAAATATCCATTTTCTAGATCTACTCATAATATCCAAAATCACATGTCTGAACAACATCCATAAAACATCCATGTCAAATAGTATATCAACATCCACATATAAGGTGTCTCTAATAATCATCATGCATCATAACCAAATCAAGATCAACAATAATCCATGATCAAATGTCTAACAACATACTAAATCAAAACATAATAATGTCCATAATGTGATCAATCGTATCGAATAAGTATCAACAGTGTCAAAGGAAATTGGGCACTACAAATAGGGATTGTTCATGTCTTGAAGTTGTTATAGTAATCAAGGGTTAAAATGCATTAATTCCAATTGTGAGTGAATAATTAGGGTATTTTAGTGTGATGGCTTAAGTTGAGAAGGAACTTGAAGGCTCATCATGTGACAAGGAGATGAACATATCAAAAATTAAGGGTTATATCAATGTTTTCTTGTTTACGAGTAAAATTTTCATCAAACCAAGGTACTAAGGTCTAAGGAAGTAAGAAAATGGTTAGTTATGGGTTTGGGAAGGTCTCCAAGGCAGGGGGAGTCCATTTTGAATCTCAAACAAGGTATGAAGGGGCCTAAAAGACTGTGCATAAGCAATGGATGATGACATGCAGGTACATTTCAAGGGTAAGTATGTGCTTGATATTATAAGGTTGTGATAACATGAAAGGAGGATCAAAAATAGTGAATCAATGATTCAGGGACTGTGACAAGATACTTGTGCATCTACAAAGCATTCGCTCAAGGCAATAGCTTCACTTCTTATGTTTTCAGTTAGAAATGGATAGTATAAGTCCATAGGGAGATATAAGGTGTTATGTCATGGTGTGTGTGATATTTTAGAACAAGAAAATTTTTCCTTCAAATACACCTTTGAAGGTATTGTTTATGGATCTTAGTCCTACAACTATGTGTAACCATTGTATGAAAGATATAAGCATGTAAGTAAGAAAAATCAACTCGATATGGATCAAGAAAGAGCTAAGATGCTAGTCTTAGCCCTGATTCATGATTTTTGTCATGTGTATGAGTTTTATACATCATTTCAAGGTCCACTACAATGGTTTCAAGCTAAGAATAGAAGGCAAAAAGAGTTTAGTGAAAAAAACCATGTTTGTATGCTAGATTGAATACTCGGTTGATGTTTCCAACCAAAAGGTGATCATGTGAATCCAATAAAGATGAATAACATGCACTTATATGTTTTTTTTTTCTTTAATTTAAAAAAGGGGAGAATACGTAGGTGGTTTTCCATCAATGACAAAGGGGGAGATTATTGGAAATTTGAGTATAGGCATCATCATTGATGTAAAATATCATTAATGAAAAGGAGGGTGATGGAGAAATGTCATGAAATGATTTACATGGTGATGAAATAGAGTCTCAAGTTTCTTCATGATGGCATGAGTGGTTTCAATGAGATTGGCTTGGTCTAGTAAGCCTAATCAGGTGACCTAGCTAGTCTAGGTGATGGTGCATGGTGAGTAGAGATGCATGATGACTTGAGGAGCATGATAGCATCGTGAGGAGAATGTTTGGAGATTTTTTAGGCACTCAAATGATGTTTAGGGTGCGGGTATGGGTTCAATTCCTTGATTCGGGTGCTCACCTAGACCCTGGTCTAGGATCTTGGAGAACAAATCAAGCATGAAGATAAGTTATAGAGCCATGTGAGATCATGGAGGCATGTAGGTGAGTAATACATGATGTCTCCGGGTTTTTAGGTCATGTTGACAATTTTTTTGTCACCATGGAGTAGGAGTACAAAACCCTTTAGGTTAATCATTCTTAGGCGTGATTGGGAAAGTACACGAGATAAAAAGTAGCTAAGAACATTATTCCTTGATTCTCATTCCTAGCATAGGAGGAATTTCCGATTGTCGTATTCATTAATATAATGCATCATTCATTTAATATTGTTGCGGGGTCCTAAAAAAGATGGGAAAGGAATCATACATCAGAAATCAACATTATGGAATAACAGGAAATCATATTATAGATTGGAAAATTATTAAGTTTTAAGGAAATTTGCGTTGTTGGAGGACCATTCATTCATCTTTTCAATTTTTAGTTTAATTTTTTTGTAAAAGGTACAAGCAAGTTGTTAAATAATTTTGATTACATGCATTTTTATATATTGAATTTCAAATGTTCATATTAATTATGCAACCAAAAATAAATGTAAACAAAACAATATAGAACTCATTGCATAAACAAATGTATATATTCGTAAGGAAAGTGTAAAATTTCCCACACAAGCCATTGTATGTAACTAAAAAGTAAAGAATGCAGATGAATTTAAAACTAGAAATGTAAAGAAGAGAAGGGGCCCCTCATTTCTGGATGACAAGTTCCCTCTCATGTAACTTCTTCTCCAACTTGATCCACTACTAATCCATACCAAAAAGGAAGAATGAGAAGTGTGGATAGAGATCTAGGTTTCTAAACTTTGTTATATTTCCATCTTCTAACATTGTTGTCATGTAAATGTGCAACAGGAAAATTGACAATTTTTGAGCATGACAACGCCACTCATGTGTCAAAATTTTCAAGTTTTACCCTTTCAAGGCACCCCAGGTCTACCAAGTCAGTCCAATGACATCCCATTTGATGTTAACTCAAAGTGCCTTGGGTGAATTTAGAAATTCAATTAAACCCCTAGGTGATTTTAGGAGTTCTTGAAAAATACTATTTTTGGGTAGTGTTGGGAAGGGCTACTACCGGCCTTCCCAAGACTGGTGTAAACCCCTAGAGTAGAAAAAGGATCCAAATCCAATATGGATATGAATTGAGGGTCTAATAAAATAATGGAATTTATTTTGGAATACTCGGGAAATATTTGGAGGAGTTGGGCAGTTTCATCAAAAATAGGGTTCATAGGCCTAAGCAAAGTGTGAAGGGTCATAAAAGCTACCGAGCTTCGGGAATATATTTTGGGAACTCTTGATAGAGTTAGGGGATAAAAATACATCTTCAAAAATGGAATTAAAATATCTACAAGATGGTAAAATAATATTTTTCACAGCACTTTGTAGCAATATGTTTTTATATGGTTTTTTCCATGCTCAACTAGGGAGCCAAATCAAAAATCCAATTTTCGAGCTTAAATAGAGGAATCAAGAGATGAGACCCACACCATTGGATTCAAAAGGACATGATCAGTCAAGTTTATATAATTTTTTTCCAAAAACTTCCATTGAGAAGTCAGGTTATTGTTGTTTCAATTCACCCTCAAGGTAAGAGTTCGGGAGTTAGTCAAATTTCAGTGAGGACACATGTCATCTCCAGGAGCCTAGCGTAATTTGATGTCCCTTAAGAAAATGTACAAATAGGATAGAGAAATGTGTTTAGCCCCAAAATCCCACTTTGGTCACACATAGAACCTTTTAGATCGCCAGTTCAACCCCGGTGCTTGCCGAAGCCTATCCCTCACTCGCTCAGATCGTGACAAGTGTCGCATGGAGGCACGATGTGCAAACTGATGTCCCTTTTGTCCCATTTTCCAAAGGGACATGAGGGACATGAAAATGCACCCAGCCCCTTGAAGCCCTTAGGTCATCAATGTGACCCTCTTCAGTGCAAATTTCTAGCCCCTAGGAGCTAGTTGGAGCCAAATGCACAACCATTGAATTTCCGTAAAGTGTCGCATAGAGGCAAGATGTGAAATTTGATGTCCATTTCATCCCTTAAAGCTAAAGGGACATCAAGGACACAAAATTGTGAACAACCCTAGCTTCCAAAATTTGAAAAATTTCTAACTCGTTGTTTCTTCATTGTTGTTGTGAAACTCACCGGAAGAAAGTTACATAGAACTTCAAATCCACCATTGTTGCACTCCAAACCAGATTCATAAAATCCTCCACACAATGAAAACACAAAAATCTCGAGAGAAAAATGGATCAAACATGAAGAACAAAGATAAGATGAAAGTTTTTCGCCAAATAACCACAAAGTCTTCCAATCAAAAAATCTTCATATCTTGCAAAATACAAGTCAGATTGAGATGCCATCTTTTGCAAACTTCCTCATTTTTCAAGATGAGCAAGATGCAACAAATGGGAGGTTAAATGGTGCCCTAAATCATTTGTTCCAATAAAAACTCCATCTTGTGCCCTAGCTCACATTCATCATATTTCCCATCGATCTAGTAATGGAGATGACGTAAAAATTTACACACGGAATCCAAATGAAAACCTATTGTAACGAAGTTGATTTCATCATGATTGAAGACAAAAACTAGACCTGTAAATTTTGAGCTCTATTAATGGCCGCCATGGCAGCTCGTGCCCAAAGCCACTACCAAGTGAAAATTTTAAATTTTATTTCCAAGCATTCTAGTGGGCAAAATAAAGTGAAATTCAAAGGACGTGGATTGTGACGACGAGACAAGTCTAAAAAAATATGTTCTATCACAAACCGAGTGCTAGAAATCCACTTTCCAAAAATAGTAAGTTTTCCTATACAAACTTGTTATGTTTGGAAAGTCATCATCAAAAGCGACTATGGTGAAGGTAGTGTGCACTGAAGATCATCAGGAAGCCAGAATGATTGTCCAAAGTAGAAAAAATAAAAAAACACTTACTAAAAATAGTAAGCCCCCTATATGGGTGCTTACTACAAATAGTAAGTCACCCTAAGAAGTGGTCGAGGTGAAGGCAGTGTGCGAAGAAATGAATGAAAGAGTTCATTGCATCAGGATGGTCAAGAAGAGGAAAAAATCACCTCATACTCAAAATACTAAGTCTTTCATCTGGGAACTTGCTATTAATAGTAAGTTACACTCAGAGGGTAGTTTTGGCACAATGGAACATAAGGGGATCATCATTCGATATCCATCCCAAGGAACCCGACAGTGTCTTTCAACACTCACTACATGGTTCGGGTCATAGGTATATCATACGCAGGGTGGAAGTTGTGGTCATAAGTGGAAAAGTTCATTCAACTTGGCAAGCATCCGTGAACCAAGATGAAGGATTTTCTTAGGGTGCAAAGAGTTCAGAGATTTATAGTTCATCACATTGGAGCATTCCATCAAGTCATCTGGAAGGATCAACAGACTTTATCGGAGGCTAGAATATTTCATCGTCAGCATCATTCTTCCTTCTTCTTCTGCTCTCTCTCTCTCTCTCTCTCTCTCTCTCTCTCTCTCTCTCTCTCTCTCTCTCTCTCTTCTCAATGTTCTAATTTTGCGTTGGGGTTGCACTTTTTCATATGTATTAATGTTCCTAATGTAATAAGTCACCTTTATGTTATAAAAAGGGACTTAATGTTTTCCTAAGAAGGTGAAGGGTCTTAAATCATGTCAAGACATATGAAGAGTTATTGTGGGTTATATGAAGATTATTTTATTTTCCTATAAATTGTAAATCTATTCCCATTTCAAAGTGTTTTTAATTGATTTTGTAAGATTTGGATAACTTTCATACACATCCTTATCCCCTTAGAATCCTTCTATCTCCTTCCATTTTCCCTTGCGTGCCTTCCTCCTGCACTCGCTTTCTCTCCTATCCCATCATGCACTCCTTGCATGCACCTCTGCAAACTTACCTTCCAATCAGCTAAGTCCCTGGCATTCCTCTTACGCACATTACACACCCTCTTCACCTCTTTCTTCCATTTCTCCTTTGTGCCCACACTCCATGTGTTCACCTTCTTTCTAGTCAACTCGGCGCATCTCCAAAAGTTAAATCCTAGGGGCAGGCTCAAATGAGTGCCAAGCTTCCACGCATCTAGAGCCCCAAAAGTTTACCACCATTGAAAATTCTTTGACTCAACGAGAGGGTGCCAAGTGTCTTAACGGTGCACATTCAAAAGTGGGATCCAGGCTGAAGACTCAAACTTGTGCCAACCCTCCACGTAGCAAATGGTCAATAGAGGTCAAAACCAAAATTAAAAGCGGGCCTAAAAAATGACTAAGTATAGAGAACCAACGGAAGCCTCCACGTGGATCAACGATGCAATATCAAAAGGAAAGTCTAGAGGTAGTCCCCAAAGAAGCGCGGGCCTTCCATGTGTCCCTAGTCCAAAAAGGGACAGAGAGTCGGGGTTGAATAGTCAAATGAGAGGCAAGCCAGCGAGAGAGTGCCAAGTGTAGCACGATGCTATTTCAAAGATAAAATTTGGGGCGGGTTTCCAAACAAGCACCAAGCCGCCACGTGTCCAAGGTCATAATTTTGGCCCACCAAGCAAAGAGACTTAGGAAAAATACAAAGGATCCCAAGGAGCCCATGGAGGCCACCACGTGTTGATCTAACGCATGATTTCAAGAGCATAAAGATGGGGCTGAATCTCTAAGAAGTGCAAGGCCGCCACGTGGACCTGGTATGGACATAACTCTTCCTCTATATGCCCAAATATTCAAATGAGCATATATTTTGGCTCAGTGCTTGAAATCGACAAATCTGGCACCATTGGAAAGATCTCGGCCTCATCTATGCCTTGGAGATCTTGAAACTTTAATTTTGGAGAGGTTAGGTAGGGAGAAAATGGGAAAACATATATCAGGCCATTAACACAGAATCAAATTTCTTCAACCACCAGATCTCATACGATTCGATCCATTGTTCCTCCTCCTTCGAGGCGCCGAACAAATAATTGATGTAGACATGATAGATTTGGGGTGGCATTGATGATGGTGGTTGAGCTTTGAATTAATTTTCCTACTTCTCTCTCTCCTTCTTTCCTCTAGGATGAATCTATAAAAGATAGGTTGGGGCTCATTGTAATGGTTGGACACTCTAGATCCTTACGCATGTTGCTAAGGACTCCATATTTTCTGTATTTTGAGTTGCAGACCTCCATGTTTGGCTCTTGCATGTGGATATTGGCCTCCTTATCATTATAATAGTTTTGTGCATTCTTAGAAGTAATAGAAGCATTGTTTTGTGACTATTCTCTATCCTAACATGTTTTCATTCCTTCTTCTTGCCTCTTCTCTTGCATTGTGTATTGTTGTGCTACTTTAGGTCCCCTGTAGTTCCATATTTGGTTGTGTTCCATGAGAATGATTTGGTGAACACATGTTTTTGTTGTGCTACTTGTGCCTAGCCTCCTTTCACGCATCCCTATCATTCTCACTCAGAAACAGATAGTGTTCATCCCTCTTTTCTAGTGCTATCACCTTTTAGTGTAGTTTTTCTTCATGTTATCCTTCTTTCCCTGGTCCCTTGGCATTCTTAGCTTAGTTTCCCCTTTCAGCACTAGGAGTATAGTAGTAGAGAAATAGATAGAGGAACCGGCCTTCTCTAGAGATCCGTCCCAAGTGCGCAAGGTCCCACAACTTGGGGATGGTTCCATTGTGGTCTCAAACACCTGGCCCTTTTGAGATCTAGAGATGCGGGTGCATTTGAGAAACCAATAATTTCTAGCACATGCCTAGTGGGACCAGCATTGAAAGCTCAAATTTCATATCTCTAAGTTCTAGTGTGTGAACTTAGTGTTTCAGCCTTTGGAGGCTCATTTCAAACACATCTGGTGACTCCCAATATTTTAAGATCTCTATTTTGGCAAGTCCTGAGCACCTTTTCATGAGAAGAGTGCACACAAGAAGAAGTGCAAAGTAGTTGAAGACTCTTTTGAATACCTCCAGCTATCCCCGAGAAAATTTCATTCCAGAAAGCTCACGCATGCATCTCTATCTCCAATGTGCCATGCCCACTCAACTCCTCCTGAAAATAGACAACTGTGTGCCCTGCAATGGCACATCAACCACCTCCTCCATTAAGAAGCTTTGCAAACTTTGATGGAGGGAGTCCCTTACTCTTGGCCATGCAACATGATATCCCAAATGGTGCACTCAAGAGTATCCTTACTTTACTGGTGAGAATCAAGTCACCCTCAGAGCATATCCAGGATGTGGAAAATGTGTGTTCACTCTATCTGATCACACATAATGATGTAGCAGTCAAGCTATTTGCAACCTCTTTCAAAGGTAAAGCACTTCAATGGTACCGAGGCTTGAGACTTGGATCTATCACCACTGGGATGAGCTGGGAACAACTCTATGTAGTTATTTTGAAGACAAATCAGATCACCTATCTTTGGTGGAGCAACTGACAACAACAAGGAGGGCCCCAATGAGCAGATGATTGATTTCAACATCAGATTTTAGAAGACTTGGGACAAAATCCCTCTTGTGGTAAGACCTACAGCCCAACATGCTTTCCTTTATTATCTGAAGGCACTCAACAAATGATATTTAGTTATGATCCAATCTATGGGAGGTAGGACTCTACCAACTACTTATAACATTATAGTAAGGGTAGAAAATAGTCTCATTTAGGTGGGAAAGTTGGCTCCTAGACCACCCATGCCCTTGTTCCCAGAAATGTCACAAGCACCCCAACCTTCTATAGCCTCTATTCCTACTCCTGAGCAAAGTGCAACCGGTTGCTTCAACATCCTATTCTCCATCACAACAAAAGGAAGATGAAGAATTGAAGGCCTTGATCAAAAATTTATCAAACAAGGTCATATCATTAGAAAAGTAGCAAGCACAAGCATATAGAGGTAATTCCAATCAGGTGCATGGCCAAGGGAATCAGCCTTGGTGGAATCAATATGGAAATCAAAGATATGTGCCCAACAAAGAATGATAGATGACAACCTAATGCACATCTACCCTTGCAAGTTGTCCCTCCCGCGCCTTCTCTCCCAAGCACCCAAGCACAAGCCGAGTGCACTGTTCCATTAGAACAACTTGGCACAAGAATCAGAATGGTGCTTCCCTTGCAAAATGCCTCATAGTCAGTACCATTGTGCTAATGTTGCATGTGCCCAAGCCTTCATGATCCAGAATGCTTCATCCTGTGAGCCCTCAACAAGCGCCCATGAAGTAGATAATCTAGAAGGGCCAAGAAGTTCCTCTAGAGTCCAATTTGATGTTCTTTGGTGCAGAGGACTTCTGTGCAATCAACCAAGCTACAGAAGATACAAACAGACCATGCACCCAAGTTATGGACAACACAAGATATAAGAAAAGAATATTAGAGTCAAGAGCGTGCAGGTCACAATCCCAACAATACAAGTAGATCTTTAGAAGAAAAAAGAATCAGACAAGACCTCTTGTAGAAAAAGCATTCAAATCCCTATGCAGGAGGTCCCGCATAAAGCTCCTTCTGAAGCAACACGCACCCATCCTTTGGTAGGCCAAGCCTCTACTCCAGCTAAAATTTAGGCTTTCACACTTGAATAATCAAAAGGGATGTTGTTCCCCAAATGCACAAGGTGGGGGGGCTTCCATTCAACATTGTTGACTAGATGAAGAAAACAAACATAAACGTCACAATGTGGGATGCCCTGACCATTCCATCTCAACGGGATCTGTTGCATGAAGCTCTAGTGCAACTTCCACGCGCTGACCGGTTATGCAAAAGCCATGCGTGCTTCTATCAAAATATTCCAAGAAGAGGAGAAACAAGTAAGTAAAATTTCTAAAACCCCACCCTTCTATATGTCCTTGATTATAGGAAAACACCTAGTGCATAACTGCTTGATTGACTCAAGTGCTAGTACTTTTGTTATGCCTAAGAAGATAGTTGATGTCTTAGGTCTGAAATATAGCCCTTTGTCTAAAGGAGTCCTACAACTTGATGGCTCAATTGTAACCACCTTAGGAGTCATCAAGGATCTTGAGTTAACCCTCCATGCATGTCCAAGCCTGAAAATTACTCAAGATGTGTCAATTATTGACCTGCCTCCTTTGTTTTCCCTATGTCTATCAAGAGAATTTATTGCTAAAGTGGGTGGTTACTTGTCTTTCTGATTGGTCTCATATGTTACTCAAGACAAGGTATGGTACCCGGTTTACCATACAAGATGAGCCTATATTTTCTTATCATGTAGAGCCATATGTCCCATCCCCTCTCCAAGCCAATTGTCTTATCCAGAAGAACAAGTTTTAGTTCCTGAAGAGTAGTCTCTTCCACCCTCTATTCCAGACCTAGTACTTGATGAATGGGTGGAGAGGCATCAAAAATTTGATCCCTATGTTGAAGAACTGGAAGCCTATGAAACTGGGCTTGGTACTTATTGCATTCTAGAAGAAGATGCTATGCTTCCGCACGCACGCTCATAGGAGACAAAGTTCAAACTAGTCTATGGAAGTTATACTTTGATGGATCCAGAAAGAAAATGGCACGGGCAGAGAGTAGGAGTGGTTCTCATTTCCCCTAAGGATGAGAAATTATTCTTCACGCATAGGCTGTAGTTTGCATGTTCTAACAATGTGGCAGAATATGAAGCGTTGGTGCATGGCTTGCTTATCATAAAAAGAAGAAAATTAAAGTTGCAGATCTTTGGGGACATAGAATTGGTCATCCACTAGGTCACCAACAAATTCCAGACAAAGAATAAGCTTCTTAAAGCTTATAAACATAGAGTTTGGGACCTACTTGAGAGCTTTGATGCCCTTAATCTGTAGGTAGTTCCATGCGTAGAATGAACAAAGAAGCTGACCAAATGGCCTGCGCTCGGTTCACAATTTTCTCCTACGAGGACTTTGTCAAAGGAAACACTCAACACATTAAGATGGTAATCAGACCATCCATTCTAGATAATAACACTAGCTGGAAAGTGTTCGACAGTGACACATAGATCATCTAGTTTATCTAGAATGAAGCTGAATTTTCATCAAGTATGCAAGCTGACTTGCATGACAAAGCTATGGTGACCAAGTAATACAACTAAAGACAAATAAGTTTCCTAAAGGGCTGGTCACCTTAGAGAAAATGTTTAGCCCTGATGATGAGTTCAAGGGTGAGGAAAATACACATGTGCAGCCATGCAAGAGATTTCTCTCCCATTACTATTGTGTGGAAAGGAGTTGCTTGCTCAACAGGACTTGTGTGCATGAAGAAAAATAGGCCTTCATCTCTCTCTATCAAAAATACAAGTGACATTTTCTCATGGGAGTATGAAGACCTCAAAGGTTTTGATCCAAGTGTTGCTCAACACTCCATTGACCTTGATCCTGGCATAAAGCCCGTCAGATAGAAAAATGGCTACAATCAATCCAAAGATAGAGCCCCTCATGAGAAAGGAACTATCAAAACTCATTGAGGAAAAAATTATCTTTCCTATCAAATACTCTACCTGGGTCACAAATCTGGTTCCAAAGACACAAGAAGAATGGTGAAATCAGACTTTGTGTTGATTTTAGAGATTTGAATAAGGCATCTCTAAAGGATCATTATCCTTTGCCTTCAATGGAGCAGATTTTGTAGATTGTGGTGGTGTGCACAAAGGTTCTCCATGCTAGATGGGTATTCAGGTTTCAACCAGATCTTGGTCAAGGAAGAGGATCAATTCAAAACAACATTTACAACCAAGTGGGGAACATATGCATACCAGAAAATGCCCTTTGGTCTATCAAATGTGGGCACAACATTTCAACGCGCCATGGATATTGCCTTCAAAGGTTACATCAATGAGTTCATCTTGGTTTACCTTGATGATATAACTATCTTCTCAAAGTAGAGCATGGATCACATGGCACACTAGAAAAGGTCTTTGAGAGATGTAGAGAATTTGGGGTATCTCTTAACCCCAAGAAGTGTAATTTTGTGGTGGCTCAGGGTAGGCTCTTGGGCCATGTGGTTTCAAAGGATGGCATCATGATTGATCTGAGTGTGCATTTCAGCCATCCTAGCCCTTTCCCTGCCGGTGCACAAAAAGGCCTTATAGTCCTTCCTTGGCAAGATTAACTTTGTTAGGTGTTTTATCCCTAACTTTGCAGGACTGGTTTGGCCCATCACCCTTATGCTCAAGAAAGGACATAGCCTTTAGATGGACAACAAAAGGAAGAGAAAGCTTCAACAAGATCAAGAAAGAGATTGCTTGTGTGCCAACACTCCTCAATCTAGATTACTCAAAGGATTTCATCCTTTATGCTTATGGTGTCGATGTAAGCATTGTTGTTGTCCTAACACAGGAAAATGAACAAGGGCTGGAATAACTAGTGGCCTTCTTCAGCCAGACGCTGAAGGATTATGAATTGAAATATAGTCACATGGAGAAGTAAGTCTTTCACCATCATGTGTGCACTCAAGAAATTCAAGAGCATGCTCACCACAAATCATATCAAGGTGTTAGTCTCCCACTCATCTGTTAGAGACTTCATCATGGGAGTAGAAATCAATGAGAAGAGAGTGCGATGGGTGACAAAAATCATGGAATATGATGTGACTATTAAGGCCACAAAGTTGGTAAGAGGCAAGTGCACTCTGCAAGTAGATTTCGAGGATGTGCAGAGTGAACCTGAGGCTTCATTATTTCTAGATGAAGACTTCCCATGTGTAGAACATGAACAAAATATAGACCCCAGACATGTGTGTGTGACTGGATGAAGGACATGATCACATTCCTTTCCGAGGGTGCGTACCCTCCCGGTTTGAACAAAGCAAAGAGAAGGCATCTGAGGTTGCAATCTATCCCTTATGTTTTGATTGATGGAATTCTCTTCAAAAGAAATCTAGATGGCATGTTGTTAAGATGTATCAATGGCAATGGTAGACTGAAAAAGTGTTAGCAAAATTTCATGATGGATTCTCTGGTGGACACTTCTCTGCCAAAACTACAACAATGAAGATCATAATGGCAGGTATCTTTTGGCCTACCCTATTTGCAGATGCACATAGGTGGGTCACAAAATGCAAGGAGTGCACTTTCTTTTAGAAAGAAAGAAAATATTGACAGTGCTTCCCCTCCGACCAATCCAAGTAGATCAGCCTTTTTGCAATGGGGTCTCGACTTCATAGGCATGATCAATCCACCTTCAAGCACTTGGACATAAATGGGTGCTGATAGCTATAGATTACTTCACCAGATGGACAGAAGTTGTCACGCTTAAGGAATCAACTGAGGCAGTCATCCTTGACTTTCTCGAAGGTTTAGTCACAAGGTTTGGTGTTCCTCAAACCATTATCTCTGATAATGCAAAGGCCTTCCTTGGTGCTAAAATCACTGATTGGGCTCTAAGTCTGGGCATTTACCTAAAAACCTCTTCCAACTATTACCCTCAAGGAAATGGTCTGGAAGAATCAACAAACAAGAACCTGATCAGAATCATGAAGTGCATACAATGAACATCAGCCAAAGACAAGTGGCATACAAAGGTCTTACGTGCGCTCTGGGAAGATAGAATCACAATAAAAAAGGCAATAGGAACTTCACCTTACAAGCTTGTCTATGGAAAGGAGGCTACCCTTCCTTTGACACTAGAACTAAATTCATTGGCACTTGCCCAACAACTGGAATTTGAGGGGCATGGATCAGAGAGAAATCAGGATGGCAGAGTTGGTTCATCTTGAAGAACTCAGAAACTCTACCATGATCAAGCTAGAACAACATCAACAAGCAACAAAGAAATGGTTTGATAGAAAGGCTAGGCCTCAAGCTTTCAAATTTGGGGACTGGTTCTAAAATGGGATGCTGACAGAGCTAAACCAGGTGCCATTCAAATTTTGATGCACTTTGGAGTGGCCCATACATCATCAAGTCCTACAAAGAAGCTAACTCTTTCGAGTTAACTCATCCGGATGGAAGCGCACTACAAATCCCAAGTAAAATGGGATTTATCTCAAACCCTTCCATTAGGTTTGTTACATCATGTTGTATATATTAAGTAGTTTCAATTCCTCCAAGTGTGCTCACATGCACATTGTTTTTTGTACATAGTTCTTTCCCCTCGCGTGCTTCCTGTGTGCATGCTCTTTTGTTACTTCTAGAATGTAGAGCTTCTCTCAGTAGTTGAGAGATTCAGAACAAAGTGCAGACATGATTTTCAAGTGATTACAGGGGCATTTTTATGATTGAACAAGTGACTCCATGCCCAATGGATGCTTTAGGCTATTGATCTCTTTCATCTAGCAGAAGATGGCCCCAAAAGTCACCAAAATGTTATCCAAATAGCTCTCCTAGCGATTTGGATAACTTGCATACACATCCTGCTCCCCTTCACATTCTTCTATCTCCTTCCATTTTCCCTTGCGCACCTTCCTCCTGCACACCCACTTTCTCTCCTATCCCATCGTGCACTCCTATGCACACCTCTCCAGACTTACCTTCCAATCAGCTAAGTCCCTGGCATTCCTCTTGCATGCATTGTGCACACCCCTCTTCACCTCTTTCTTCCATTTCTCCTTTGCACCCACACTCCATGCATTCACCTTCTTTCTAGTCAGCTCGGTGCATCTCCAAAAGTTAAATCCATGGGTAAGGCTCAAATGAGTGCCAAGCTTCCATGCATCCAGAGCCCCAAAATTTGCACTCGGCTATTGAAAATTCTTTGACTCAATGGAGGGTGCCAAGTGTCTTAATGGCACATTCAAAAGTGGGATCCAGGCCAAAGACTCAAACTTGCGCTAGCCCTCCATGTAGAAAATGGTCAACAAGAGGTCAAAACCAAAAGCAAAAGTGGGCCTAAAAAATGACTAAGTATAGAGAACCAATGGAAGCCTCCCATGTGGATCAACGATGCAATATCAAAAGGAAAGTCTGGAGGTAGTCCCAAAGAAGCATGGGCCTTCCACATGTCCCTAGTCCAAAAAGGGATAGAGTCAGGGGTTGAATAGTCAAATGAGAGGTAGGCCAGCAAAAGAGTGCCAAGTGTCAGCATGATGTTATTTCAAAGATAAAATTTGGGGCGGGTTTCCAAACAAGTGCCAAGCCGCCACGTGTCTCAGGGTCAAATTTTGGCCCGCCAAGCAAAGAGACTTAGGAAAATACAAAGGAGCCCAAGGAGCCCGCAGGAGGCCACCACGTGTCGATCGACGTGATTTCAAGAGCATAAAGATGGGGCTGAATCTCCAAGAAGTGCAAGGCCACCACATGGACCTGGTACAGATAGAACTCTTCCTCCTACATGCCCAAATATTCAAATGAGCATATCTTTTGGCTCAGTGCTCAAAATCGAAAAATCTGGCACCGTTGGAAAGATCTCACCTCATCTATGCCTTGGAGATCTAAAATTTAATTTTGGAGAGGTTAGGTAGGGAGAAAATGGGAAAATCTATCAAGCCATTAACAAGAATCAGATTTCTTCAACCACCAGATCTCATATGATTCGATCCGTCATTCCTCCTCCTTCGAGGCACCGAAAAAATAATAATGCAACATGCAGATTTGGGAAAGATTTGGGGTGGCATTAACGATGGTGGTTGAGCTTTGAATTAATTTTCCACTTCTCTCTCTCCTTCTTTCCTCTAGGATGAATCTATAAAGACAAGGTCGAGGCTCATTGTAATGGTTGGACACTCTGGATCCTTACGCATGTTGCTAAGGACTCCATATTTTCTGTATTTTGAGTTGCAGACCTCCATGTTTGGCTCTTGCATGTGGATATCGGCCTCCTTATCATTGTAATAGTTTTGTGCATTTTGGAAGTAATAGAAGCATCATTTTGTGACTATTCTGTCCTAACATGTTTGCATTCCTTCTTCTTTCCTCTTCTCTTGCATTGTGTATTGTTGTGCTACTTTAGGTCCCCTACAGTTCCATATTTGGTTGTGTTCCATGAGAACGATTTGGTGAACGCATGTTTTGCTGTGCTACTCATGCCTAGCCTCCTTTCATGCATCCCTATCATTCTCACTTAGAACTGATAGTGTTCACCCCTCTTTTCTAGTGCTATCACCTTTTAGTGTAGTTTGCTTCATGTTATCCTTCTTTCCCTGGTCCTTCCAAGCATGCATTCTTATTCCTTAGTTTCCCCTTTGCTCCATAGGTCCCCGGTGGACACGTGTCGAGGCCTAGTTCAAAGCAAGAGGGAGAGGGAAGGGTAGAGTAGCGGGAAGGTTTTACGCAATTGGCTGATGGAGGAGAAAAGGAAGAAGGGGATGCGTGGGTCCGTGTGCCCACGGAAGAAGAAAATCCCGAGGTGGGGGCGATGATGTGGGGCTGCGGGGAATTTTGTAAAAAATTTCCCAAGGCCAAAACTCAAAGAAACAAAGGGGTCCTCCCTCCCTCGCTGCCACCCCAAGGTGCCACGTGGCACCTTCTCATAGGCTGTGGGCCAATGGGGCAAAAATGAAAATTTTTCCCCAAAAATTTTCAAAGGGTCAAGGGTTGAAAAGAAACTGTGCCTCCACCGTAGCTCCAAGAGGACATGTGGCGCCTTCGATTGGCTCGGCAGGGTCATGATGGGAAAAATTAAATTTTTTTCCCAAGGTCCAAAACTTAAAAATTTTAATTTCAAAATGGTCCCATTTCTCCACCATGCCACGTGTCAAGATCTCGATTGGTCATGGGCTGGTGGGGATACAGGAAAATAGGAAATTTTTCCCAAGGTAAAATTTTAAGAAGGATAAGTTTAAATTTGGTCCGCCTTTTCCGAGGTACCACGTGGCAGTGTCCCGATTGGTCATGGGATGGTGGGGGCCACGAAATTTTTGTGGAAATTTTTTCAAAGTCAAAAATTAAAGTTAATAGTTAGATTTATTTTAATTTTTGAATGCCAAATTGAAGTAAAACTTCAAATGGCCATAACTTGAGCTAGAAAACTCGGTTTTGGGAAAACGATGACGTTTTTGGAAAGATCTCGATGCCCTCTTTGCACAGTAAAACATAAAATTTAATTTTTGATGAATTTTAAAGGGTCAATTTTGAGAGACAAATCTACAGAGTTTTGCAAAGCAAAAGATAAATTTCTAACTTATAATTTTTTTGTTCAAATTTGATTTCTTAGTTTCACAACATATCAATCAGACATGGAGACTTATTATTGGATGGATTTTATAAGAGTTCCAAGATCCAATTAGTTTGTAAGAGATGCAATTGAAATTATAAATATATATATATATATATATATATATATATTAATTATCATTGGGCAATAGATTGACTATGCAAGTTCAATTTTAATCTTTACAAAGATCTCAAGGATCTCTCTTAAGTTTTATTGTCAAAATGAGTTCCTTAGGACTTGCTACATCTAAATTTTAATGTTTCATTTCTTATTACTTGGTGCAAGTTTGAACTGCTCATTTCTTGTTAAACTTTGATTGCTAGATATAGAAAATAAAACAGAGATCAAACATTAAAGGTTCTTAAACATTTTTCCATCCTCCACGTGACGGAGTTCATGCCATGCAAGTCTATTACATTTCATCAAAATAAAAAAATTTAATGTCCATATACGAAGTCTGATTTCCAATTTCAACACCTTTTAAGGGAAATAAAACATTGTCTCTTTTTCCTCATACGCATCTTCCTTTACAAATAGAAATTTCAATCTTTAACAGCAAATCAAATCCAATACACAATACAATTTTGAGAACTAATGCAATCCTTTATTCATTTCCAATACAACCTTACAATTTTCTCTTTTCCATTTGATTTCTAAATACAAAATGTAATGCATGTAACATCCTTTCACATTTCTTTACAAAATAGAGAATAGAATATACTTCTTTACATTTCACATTCAAATCTCAATCTTCCATTATCAATACAAATATCTTCACATTACAAATTACTATACAATTCATCCACTCCAAAGTGGGAAGGATTACAATAAACTTGTTCAAAAGAAGGGACTATCAAACTGTATATTCCTCTTGCTCCAAAACAACAACATGTTATTTTCTTCATCTTTTCATCTTGATCACAACAAAGAAGGGGGAAAGGCAACGCTCTCCACCCAACCAAGACATCCAATGAGAAGGGAGAATCCATCCTTCCTCATTGGCCCCGAGCCCCAACCATATTGAAATAAGAGATGCAATACAACACATGGAAACAAAGGCTTCCACAACAAACATGAAAAATTTTCACATTCAAAACACATTTCAAGAAGAATGTAGTTCACAACTACATTAAACAAGTGCAAACAAAACTGAGGCTTCATCAAGCAAGCCAAAAAGAGAAAGGATCTATGGGGGAAGCTACTTATGCCTCCCAATTGGGAATTGGGCATCCACCAATAATCATACCACCAATATAACATATCATATCCCATAAACCTTATGCCTCCCAACCCCTCCTTATGCCCCCAAATTTTCTCCCTTATAGCCCCCAAGAGTAAGAAATGCAAGCTATTTATTTTCCATGGTGGATCCCAATCCCAAACTCCCTCCATAATAAAATTGATGCCATTGGAATTCCCTTATGCCCCCCATTTGAAATTCCCATAGTCATCTCCTAAACCATGTCCTAAGCATTCTACCCAGCCAAACCAACACACACATAACATCAATCACGATTTCATACATGCATGCAAGAGAAAGAAAGATGCTTGTGTGTTGTTGATTTCTTGACTGTTATTGTGGCATTGGGAGGCTTGTTGATCTTATAACAAAATCCATCAACAAGCTTCCATGCATGCAATTGTCTCCATTCTCCTTCTACAAGCAAGACTCCAAAATAACAAGAAATTTGCCCCAAGGAAAGTACGTAAAGTTTCAACAACCATCAAACAAGCAAGGGGTTAAAATTTTAAAGGGGAGGGAAGAGAAGAGGATGATGTAGATCCATGTGGGATGCAACATCATTCTTCCTCAACCCCAAGATCAAATTCAACATCATTCACCTAAAAATAATAAATAAAATGACAATATAACTTACACACTCCAAAATGACCCATACTACAAAAGGAATGAATTTAAAACATGTAAGAGAAGTGAAATTAAAACTTACAATTAGTCATTCCAAAATGCATCAAAAAGGCCTACATTTAACCTCCAAACCATAGGTATGGTTGGTGAATAATTTTAAGAGGTGTGGAAAAGTTTAACTTGTCCCACAAGCCTCCAAATATAGCTTCCAAGGACAAATTCGAATTTTCAAGAGGATGAAATGTTTCACACTCCAAAGTCTATTTTACATTCTCTTACATATCCCTTACACATACTTACACATTTCTTACACAATCTTACAATATTTCATTTAAGATCAATAACTTCATTAATTACATTCTTATGACATATTGATTTATTTATTTTAACACATGATTATCCACAACATTGACACAACATATAATAACTAATGAAAAGGGTAACACATCATAAAATAAACACGTGCAAACATTAATAAAGAAACCAAACTAATAAATACAAAACCCCATGGTCACATAAAAATGTGATTCCCCCATGGGAATCCCTAACATAAACCAACACACACAAACACAAAACGAGTTGCCATGGTGACCTTGTTGAATTCACCCAAAATTCCATTATGGTTAGTCTCTAGTCCCTCGACATTGTTGTGATATTTTAACCTCGCAATACGAAAATACATCCTTCGGTCTCGTGGCCATATCAAAACATCCAAAGCAATATAAATATACTAACAAAACCATCTGTTCATATGAATCACAACAACATCAAGAAATCAACATTATCATTTTCAGTTTAATTAATCAACTATATCATCATCAATTAATTCTCATGCTAGTTCTATTCATAAAATCCAATATCACATTTCTGAAAAATCATCCATCACATTTCCATGTCAAACATCATATCATCATCCTCATATAAAAATGTCTCTAATGATCATCATGCATAATAACTAAATCTAGATCAATAATAATCCTTGATGTAACATCTATCCATCCTATTAAAACAAAACATAATAGTGTCCATGATAAGATCAATAGTATCAAGATCAAGTATCTAAAAGTGTCAAAGGAAGTGGGAACTACATCCCCTCCCCTTAGACTCAAATTCCTCCTAGAAGTCACGGAATAAATGTGGAAACTACAATTGTAATATTGTGGCATCCTCCCAAGTGGTCAGAGTCTCACATACCTATCCCAATGCACCCATACCGATCAATTTCTCTACCTTGAAGGCCTAGGGTCCTACGATCTATGATATGGATGGGCTCTACCATCACCTACCCCCGATCCTACACCCGCAACGATGTACATTCCAACACATGAGAAGGATCTGCAATATATCTCCTAAGAACCGAAACATGAAACACATCATGTACGTGAGACAAGTTGGGTGGCAATGCTAGATGGTAGGCCAAAGGGCCGATATGCTCCAAGATCTCAAATGGTCCAATGAATTGAGGAGCTAACTTAGAACCTTTTCCATAATGGATAGGACTCTTATGTGGCCCGACACAAAGGAAAACCTTCATTCCCACATCAAAACTAAGATCAATCCTATGCTGGTCCACATACTTCTTCTACCTATCATGTGCCTCCTACAATCTCTTCCTGATCAACACTACCTACTACTCCATGTCCTGCAAAAGAGATGGTCCAAGAGATACTCTTGTAAAAATGGGAAAAGAATCTCCAGGTTAGAGGCTGGTTCCTCAACTCCTCTGATCAGGTGTATTACTTGCAAGTTTGCAGAGGTTTTAAACTCAAAATCCTACTCTAAATTCCAAGGGGACAGAGATAGAGAATGCAAAAAACTGAAACTAATGCTAATAAGGTGATGCACCAAAGGAGTGGTGAGCATTTTTTTACTTGTAGATTGACACAGATCATAGAAATGCAACAAAACATCATGCAAAAACTGATAAAATGTAATGAAAGGTCAGAAATGAAGCAAACAACACAAACAGAGGAT
The DNA here is from genome assembly GCA_018340775.1 of Taxus wallichiana var. yunnanensis. Classification (NCBI taxonomy): domain Eukaryota; kingdom Viridiplantae; phylum Streptophyta; class Pinopsida; order Cupressales; family Taxaceae; genus Taxus; species Taxus wallichiana. The sequence continues at coordinate 41,739,426 of CM031234.1, forward strand.
TGAAACTCATTCACAGAGCTTGCATTGTCATTTCCAATATCAAAAATACATGCATTACAACATCAGAGAGGTAAAAAACATGTTACAGTCTTTGAAGAAGAGGTCTGATATTCCACAAAATCACTTTCAAGGTGAAAAGGGAGCCTGCAATACATGAAAAATGTTCAACCCTTCAAAAAAATGAGCCAAATCTGGCTTTTACCATGCAAAAAATGAGCCCAGGAGAGAGAAACATGGGAAAACATGGGAGAGCTTCAACCACCTGACCAAAAATGTAATAAAATAGCATGGGCATCCTTATAGGTCCATTCCCTGACATTTTTCACCATGCTGGGAGAGAATGCGAGCCATTCTTCATTAAAAATGGTGGTTGAAACATCATTTCTGTTCATTACCACGTGCCAGAGGAGGTTTTTCAATTTTATCTCTCCAAAATCCATCAAAATACAAAATTGATCCTGGAATCTTGTAGATAATTTCACCAGCTTTCCGTTGATATAAAGAACGTGAAAAACTGAGCTCTGGATCGAAAGTTATGGCCATTTGAAAATTTAGGGCAAAACAGGGCCAAAACGGGTTGGCGGGCGAAAAATTTGAAATTTTCCCACTTTTTGCATTTGGGAAAATTTCCCAAAAATCCCCATGCTCCACCATTCCAGGTGCCATGTGGCATGATTCCATTGGCTGTGGGGCCTTCTTGATGCCTTCATTTTCCATCGTTTTGGCCATTGGAAAATTTTCCAAAAATCTCCGTGCCAGATGATGATACGAGGACACGTGGCGTGAGAGGTGATTCACCTGGGCATTTCCTCTTGAATTTTTTGTCTTGTTGACCACTTTTGACTTGGACACGTGGAAAAACCCCATTGGTTGTGGGCTTTTCCTTTCCCTTTTTCCTGCGGGCCTGTCCTGCATTTTTTTCGCCACTTGGACACGTGGCAAGATTCCATTGGCTCGCGTTTGGGGGTGGACTTTTCCTTTTGAAATTTCCTTCATTTTGCTTTGGGAAAATTTCCAACTTTTCCCCACGTTCCAAAGCTCCGGTGCCACGTGGGGCTCCCATTGGGCATGGGCCTTGGGGAAAACATCTCCTTTTGCGCTTACCTTTGGGAAAAATTCCCAATCTCCCCCCGCGCTCCGACGTTCCGACCCCCTGGGACACGTGGCGAGCTCTGACTAGTCGGCGGGGCAAAAAATTAACATTGCGCCTTTGCCGATCACTTTGCCAAATTTTCAATCTTTCCTCCACCGTCGCCACTCCCTTGGCCTAAGGACATGTGGCATGATGTGATTGGGTGCGGGCCTTTCCTGGAGATTTTTCCATGGTGCCAACACTTAGTCAAATTTTCTATTTTCTCCCCTTGGACACGTGGCGTGTGATTCGATCCCATTTTTCATCGACCCTTGGGCCTTCGTGGGGTGAAAAATTCCTTTTGAAAACTTTTCCAAACACTTGGTAAAAATTCCAAGTTTACCTCCGACCTCCGCCACTCCCGAGGACACGTGGCACCATATTACTGGTTGCGGGCCTTTCAGGGGAAAATTTCCCAAAAATCTGAGCCATAACTTCAAAAATACATGGAGTTAGGAGGAAAACTTTACCTTTCTGGAAAGCTGAGAAAAATCTCTATCCAATGGTGCCATTTCTAGAAGGTCTTGAGTGCTGAAAAGAAAAAAATTATGACTGAGGCACAAGAGAGGGAAGAATGAAGGGAGTTAGCCACAAAATGAGCAAGGGGCTCATTTTGGATAACAATTTTGGTGACTCAGAGGGGTCATCTACCTGTTGGATGAAGTTACCAGTTGCCTGAAACAATCCATTGGGCATGGAGTCATTAAATTCTCTACTTGGTACCCCAACTGATTAGAACACTGCAAGGAGGAAGATGGAGGGTGGAACATCATCTGATTGGAGCAAGGCCTACAAAACACATTTCCTGGAACAACAAGCTTGTGCCAAAGCACTTAGGGAAAGAAAAGCTAAACTACAACAAAACAATGTGCATAAGCACTTGGAGGAATGAAAACCTAAGCTAATATGTACAAGGTGGAGAATTTCCTTCAGTAGCAATGCTTTAGATGGATTCCATTGATTGGAATCTGTAATTCTTCACCATCAATGAAGACAATTGGAAGGCATTGTTGTCCTTACACTTTGTGACCATGTATGGGCCACTCCAAATGGCATCAAATTTTGAATGCCTCCCGGTTTTCTCTGTCTGCATCCCATTTTAACACTAGATCTCCAACTTGGAAAGATCTATCCTTGGCCTTTCTATCAAAGGTCTTCTTTATCAAAGCTTGATCCTTCTCCATTGCTTGGGATGCCTGATTTCTGATTTCTTGGAGCTCCATCAATTCTACATATCTAACCTCCATGGGCTCAAACTCCAACAACTCCAACTGTTTCATGAGTTCCAATGTTGGAAACTCAAGTGACATGGGAAAAATTGCCTCTCTTCCATAAACAAGCTTGAATGGAGAGTTACCTGTAGATCTCTTGGGAGTTATCCTATCAGCCCATAAGGCTGATTTCAACTTAGTATGCCAAGACCTCTGATTTTCATCAAGAGTCCTCCTAATGATCCTTAACAAGTTCTTGTTTGTAGATTCAGCTTGGCCATTACCCTGAGGGTAATAATTTGATGAAGTGCTTAGGTAGATCCCATTCTTGACAGCCCATTCAGTTACCTTGGACCCAATGAATGCCAATGCATTATCTGATATTATTGTAGTAGGTATGCCAAATCTGGTTGTTATTCCCTCATAGAAGTCAGGATCTTTAGATTCATTTGCTTCCTTGAGTGCTACTTCTTGCTTGATCCACTTGGTGAAGTAATCTGTTGTTGTTAGAATCCATTTGTGTCCTTGGCTTGAATTTGGATTAATGACTCCAATGAAGTCCAAACCCCATTGCATGAATGGTTGGTCAACTGAAATTGGATGCAATGGAAGGGCAGCTAGCCTCTCCTTACCCGTGAAGAATGCACAATTCTTGCACCTCTTGATCCATGCATAACAATCACTGAAAATCTTGGGCCAATAATAGCCAGCCCTCATGATCTTTAGAGCTGTCACTCTTGGTGCAAAATGACCACCAGCTGATCCACCATGGAACTCTTCCAACACCCTATGAATCTGATTTGTACCAATGCATCTCAAGCAACACTCCATTCACATCCCTTTTGAACAAAACACCATCAACAAGGGCATATGGGACAGCCTGCAATCTGAAGTGTCTTCTTTTGGTCTTGTTCATCTCTGGAGGGCATAGACCTGTGCTTAGGAAGTGCATTATGTCTTGGGTCCAGCAAGGAGTGAGGACACCATTATTTTCCTCTTGAGTGCTTCCTTGCTCATGGTTGTCTTGCAATGCCAAAACAACCTCCTTCTCATTGCATGCTTCCTTGTGTTTGTTCAAGACCAGCTGCTCACACAATCCTTTTCCTCTGACCAACTTGGTGACTTTGATCTCAATGTCATACTCCATGACACGAGTAATCCAACCTGCTCTCTTTTCATTCAAGGTCTTTGTTGAGGAGGAAGTCTTTAACTCCCACATGAGAAACCAACAATTGAACCTTGTTGTTTGAAACTAGATGCTTGAATTTCTTCAAGCTCCTGATTACTACAAGAACATGCTTCTCAATGAAAGAATATCTCACCTCATAGTCCTCCAGGCTTTGGCTGAAGAAAGCAATTGGCTGCTCATCATTGTCTTTGTTCTGTTGTACCAAAATTGTAGAAATAGTATCATCACCCCCAAATGCATAGAGGATGAAATCCTTGGAGAAATGGGTTAATGAGAGTTGGGGCTTGAGAGATGGCTTCTTTGATTGCTTCAAAACTTTCCTTGCCTTCTGCTGTCCATTTGAAAGCTATGCTTTTCTTTAACATCTTGGTGATAGGCTTGACTAGGGCTGCAAAATTTGGGACAAACCTCGAACAAAATTTATTCTCCCCAAGAAACTTTGAAGGGCCTTCTTGTGGCTTGGCAATGGTAGTGCTCTTATGGCTTCAACTCTTTCTGGATCAATTGCTAATCCTTCTTTGGAGACAATGTGGCCAAGGATCTTTCCTTCATGGGCTAGAAAAATACACTTTTTAGGATTCAAGGATACTCCAAATCTTCTGCACCTTTGGAACACTTGTCTCAAATGAAAGAGATGGTCTGCTGCATTTTTTGAAAAAAAATAGTGATATCATCAAGATATATCAGCACCATGTTGTTAATCAAATCCTTGAATGCCATGTCCATTGCCTCTTTGGAAAGTAGCTCAGCGTTGGACAACCCAAATGGCATTTTCCTGTATGCATAAGTTCCCCATTTGGTTGTAAAGGCTGTCTTGAACTGATCCTCTTCTTTCACCATAATCTGATTGTACCCTGAATAGCCATCAAGTAATGAAAACCTCTCAGAGCCAGCAACAACTTGTAAAATCTGCTCCATAGAAGGAAGTGGATAATGATCCTTGAGAGATGCTCTATTCAAATCTCTGAAGTCAACACACAATCTGATTTCCCCACTCTTCTTTCTAACTGGAACCAAGTTGGCCACCCAACTAGAATGCTTGATAGGGAATATGATTCTTGACTCTATCAACTTATTCAATTCTTTTCTCATGAGAGGCTCCATGTGTGGATTGACTGGCCTTTGTTTTTTTCTGATGGGTTTAGTACTTGGATCCAATTCAATGGTGTGTTGAGCTAACTTGGGATTGAAACCTTTCAAATCTTCATAGCTCCAAGCAAACACATCAGGGAATTCTTGACAAAGTTGTATGAACTCATACCTTTCTTGCTCAGTTGTCACTTTACCAACTTGGAGTGATTTGCCTTCTTCCACCAAGATGGACATTGAATCTTCTCCCTTGACTTGGATGTTTGCTTTCTCCTTCCTAAACTGATCATTAGGATTGAAAATGGACTCCAAAGTAATAAGTCCCTTTGGTAGTTTGTTGGTTCTCAGCTGTACCACTTGGTCACCATACTGCTGCTCCAACTTTTCTGATTTTTAGTGAGAACTCAGCCTCTTCTTGTAAGAAATGGATGATTTGTTGATCATTTTCAAACACTTGCCAACTTACATTGTTTGTCTGGCACTGAAGGCCTTACAATCACATGGATGTTTGGTTGTACCTTGTCCTTTTGGATGCTTTCAACAACATCAAAGGCTGCTCCAACTGCTGCTGCAAGCCTATCGTGCACTTGGTTCTCTTTTCTAGGAATGGATTTGATGCCAAAGCCCTCAAAATCTTCAATGAGGTCCCACACCCTATTTTTGTAGCACTTGAGTAGATCATTCTTGATAGCATGCTGCCCCTTAACTTGGTTGACAATCAACTCACTGTCACCAAAGACTTGCAAGTTCTTTATTCCTCTCTTGATTGACCAATGCAATCCTTGTATCAAAGCTTCATATTCAGCAGTGTTATTAGAGCATGCAAACTGAAATCTAAAAGCTGAATAATACTTAACTCCTTGAGGTGAAACAAGCATAGCTCCCCCTCCTACACCTTGTCTACTCCTTGATCCATCAAAAAACAACTGCCATACCTCATTGTCATCCTTGTGGTTTGGCTTGGTGATGCTAGGGATAGGCTGATTTTCTTCATGCATGCAATAGACTCCTAGCTCAGATTCTTCTATTTCTTGATAAGGATCAAAAGCATGCACCTTGTTTGCCCATTCATCAAGAGTCAGATCTGGGATACTTCCAACCTTGGTGTCAGCTTCATCAGTGCTTGGATAATCTTCTTGATCAAATGTTGAACAATTGGTATTGATTTGGCTTGGAGTGTGAGGCTCAATGTGAAAGTTTGCAATAGGTTCAGATCTGATTGTGGCTTTAGTTCCATATCTTGTTCTGAACAACATGTGTGACCAATCAGTAGATAAGTAACCTCCAATCTTGGCTGTGAAATCCCTTGACAGACATAGGGAAAAGAGTGGTGGAAGATCTATTACCGAGACATCTTGCAAAACAACAACGTTGGGGCATGCATGCAAAGTAAGACTCAAGTTTTTATCACTCCAACTATGTTATTGTTGTCCCATCCAATTGCACTACCCCTTTGGATATGACTTCATATTGAAGCCCCAATTGATCAGCTATTTGCTTGGGCATTACTGAACTACTTGCCCGGAATCAATCATGCAATTGTGTACTAATTGGTTTCAATGATCAATGAAACATAGAATGGAGGGGGCTTCAACATTTTACCTTGCTTTGTCCTCCATGATTCCCCTCAGGCTGGGCAGCATTTGTGAGTACCTTCTCTTGCATTTGGACTTGCTGATTTGAAGTTGACCAGTCCTTCATGGCAGCTTGTAGCAAATCTCTTTGGCCTAGGATGGATAGTGATTCCCACATTGATATGTTTACATTTGTCTTCTTCATCTGATCAATGATGTTGAATGGAGATGAAGCATCTCTCTGTTGTCCCTTGGCCTGCACATTCATTCCTTGCACATGGGCAGCAACAACTGGCATTTGAGTTGGCCTAGGAGTTGTTTTAGGTAGTCCTTGCGTGTTTGGAACTGCATTTTGTTTGCCAATAATTTGTGGAGTGGTAGAAGGTTGTGGATTACTTGGAGCCAATGGTTGTTCTTCACCCAAATTTCTCCTTTTTGACCTTGTGTTGGCTGCAACACTTTGGGAGAATTGTTTGATTCATGCCACAAAAATCTTTTGCCTGCCAGTTTACAAGTGTGGTATCATTTGGAGCTGATTGTTGCTGGAATGTTTCTTGTTGTTGGTTATTTCCTTGACTCCCTTCACCCTCCACACCAGTAGTTGTCACCATTAATGCTTGATTTAAGGCACCGTTGAAACACATAGACTGGTTGTGAGGTTCATTGCATGGGAAACACCAATCATACTCTTGAGCTATGTTGTTTTGCACTGGCACTATTGCTTTAGAGGTAGATGTAGCATTGGGATTATAGGGCTGAAATGGTCTATTGGCAGGAGGTCTTGCTTGATTTTGATTTGCAACTGGATTGGGTGGTCTTTGAGGCTGGTATGGCTGCTGTTAGGCTGAGCTTGAGGCTGGAAAGAAGGTCTAAAACCTTGGGCTTGCTGCCTCTTGAGTGTAACCAGCTCATTGCCTAAATTTTGCAATTGCTTCATGACTTCTTGAAGTTCATTTGAGGCACTAGAAGATGAAGTAGAAGCTTCACTTGAATTTTGATTTCTAGGAGTGGGAATAGGAGCTAAAATAGGCACTTGACTAGTACTTGGGCTCTCTAAACTTGGATACAATGGCATTGGAGGCCTAGGAGCTAGCTTGCCAGCTTGAATCAAACAATTTTCAGCTCTAATGGCAATGCTATAAGCAACAAGGATAGTTGTGCCCCCATGGATTGAATTAACATAGAAATATTAGAATTTAGAGCTTTAAGGTAATATAGAAAAGCACCTTCTACTGTTGGCCTTACTGCCACTGGAATTCTCTCCCAAGTCATTTGAAATCTGAAGTTGAAGTCAGTCAGCTGCTCATTGGGAGCTCTCTTGATGGTTGTCAATTGTTCCAAAAGGGACAAGTTATCCCTTTTCTCCAAACTGCTCATGGAGGGCTATACATAGTTGGTTCCAATTTTGGATAGAACCTGAGGCAAGACTCCTGAACCATTGCAAAGCTTTCCCTTTGAATGAAGATGCTAGTAGTTTGACAACAACTTGCATCTCATTAATCTCATGGATTGCACAAATATTAGCAATATCCTTGACATGATCACCAGGAGTGGTCTGATTCTCTCCAGTAAAGTATGGAATGTTCTTCAATGCTGCAACTAGGATTGGATTTTGTGCATTGAGAGAAAGTGGGCTGCTGCCAGTGAAATTGACATAGGGGTTGTGTTGTGCCATTCTGATTGGCCTTAGAACCCTTGTTGATTGAATGAAAGGCCTACCAGGTGGAGGAGTTGATAGAGTTATATTTGGTGGAGATGGAGACCTTTGAATTCTCCTCCCTCTTTGCCTTCTTCTTGGAGATAACTATAGATACTCAAACAACACCTCTTCTTCTCCAACTCTTGACCTTGTGGTGATTCTTCTCATGAGTTTTTTAGGTGCCTTTGCTAAAACCAGCTGATTCTTCTTCCTTGGAGTCGCCAGATGTGTAATTTAGGGCTCTTTTAAGAAAGAAACTTGCAACAAATGCACATCAATTTTGTTGCAATGAAGATGAAGACCTCTAAGGTCCCACCAGGGCATGCCAAAACTATTGGTGCAAATCAGCAGCACCCTGGATGTTGATCAGATTTCTAGTTTGACATTTTGGACATCCAGTGTGATTGCACAACATTGAATCTTTTCCCCAAGTGTGGGACTTGTAAAAATGGAAAAGAATCTCTAGGTTAGAGGTTGGTTCCTCAACTCCTCTGATCAGGTGTATTACTTGCAAGTTATAGAGGTTTTAAATTCAAAATCCTACTCTAAATTCCAAAGGGACAGAGATAGAGAATGCAAAAAAACTGAAACTAATGCTAATAAGGTGATGCACCAAAGGAGTGGTGAGCATTTTTACTTCTGCAAATTGACACAGATCATAGAAATGCAACAAAACATCATGCACAAACTGATAAAATGTAATGAAAGATCAGAAATGAAGCAAACAACACAAGCAAGAGGATTGAAACTCATTCACAGAGCTTGCATTGTCATTTCCAATATCAAAAACACATGCATTACAACATCTGAGAGGTAGAAAATAGGTTATCAGTCTTGGAAGAGGTCTGATATTCCACAAAATCACTTTTCAAGGTGAAAAAGGGAGCCTGCAATACATGAAAAATGTTCAACCCTTCAAAAATGAGCCAAATCTGGCTTTTACAATGCAAAAAAAAACCCGGAGAGAGAAACATGGGAAAACATGGGAGAGCTTCAACCACTGACCAAAAATGCAATAAAACAGCATGGGCATCCTTACAGGTCCATTCCCGACATTTTTCACCATGTTGGGAGAGAATGCGAGCCATTCTTCATTAAAAATGGTGGTTGAAACGTCATTTTTTCATTACCACATGTCCAGAGGTGTTTTTCAATTTTCTCTCTCAAAATCCATCAAAATACAAAATTGATCCTAGAATCTTGTAGATAATTTCACCAGCTTTCCATTGATATAAAGAACGTGAAAAATCGAGCTCTGGATCGAAAGTTATGGCCGTTTGAAAATTTAGGGCAAAACAGGGCCAAAACGGGTTGGCGGGCGAAAAATTTGAAATTTTCCCACTTTTTGCATTTGGGAAAATTTCCCAAAAATCCCACATGCTCCACCATTCTGGTGCCATGTGGCATGATTCCATTGGCTGCGGGCTCTTGATGCCTTCATTTTCCATCATTTTGGCCATTGGAAAAATTTTCCAAAAATCTCCTCGGGCCGATGATCTGAGGACACGTGGCAAGAGGTGATTCACCACGGGCATTTCCTCTTAAATTTTCCATCATTTTTGACCATTTTTTGACTTGGACACGTGGTAAAACCCATTGGTTGTGGGATTTCTCCTTCCCTTTTTCCCTGCGGGCTGTCTTGCATTTTTTTGCCACCATGGACACGTGGCAAGATTCCATTGGCTCGCGTTTGGGGGGACTTTTCCTTTTGAAATTTCCTTCATTTTCTTTGGGAAAATTCCAACTTTCCCCTGCATGTTCTGAAGCTCGGTGCCATGTGGTGGGCTCCCATTGGGCATGGGCCTTGGGGGAAAACATCTCCTTTTGCACTTACCTTTGGGAAAAATTCCCAATCTCCCGCGCTCACTCACGTTCAGGCCCCCGGGACACGTGGCGAGCTCTAACTAGTCGGCGGGCGGCGGGCCAAAAATTAACATTGCACCCTTGCCGATCACTTTGCCAAATTTTCAATCTTTCCTCCACTATCCACCACTCCCTTGGCCTAAGGACACGTGGCATGATGTGATTGGGTGCGGGCCTTTCCTGAGATTTTTCCATGGCACCAACACTTAGTCAAATTTTCTATTTTCTTCCCCTTGGACACGTGGCACGATCCCATTCGTCGGCGGGCCTTCGGGGTGAAAAATTCCTTTTGAAACCTTGCCAAACACTTGGTAAAAATTCCAAGTTTACCTCCTCCACCCTCCGCCACTCCTCGAGGACACGTGGCACCATATTACTGGCTGCGGGCCTTTCAGGGGAAAATTTCCCACAAAATCTCCACCGAGCCATAACTTCAAAAATACATGGAGTTAGGAGGAAAACTTTACCTTTCTGGAAAGATGAGAAAAATCTCTATCTAATGGTGCCATTTCTAGAAGGTCTTGAGTGCTTGAAAAGAAAAAAATTATGACTGAATCCATGGAAATGGTGTCCCATTTCCACTTTGGTATAGTATGAGGATAAAGAAGGCCTTTGGATGTTGATTCTCACCTCCTTAACCTCTCGGCACTCTAAAGTCCATGACACAAACCGAGCCATCTCTTGACGAAGTCCTCTCCAATAATACAATTGTCGAAAGTGGCATGCATCTTCTTCACCCCGGATGGGTTGAATAGGGTGCACGATGTGCCTCTAGCAAGATGTGCCGCCTCATGCCTCCATCTCTCGGGAACATATATTTGGCCTCTCGTGTCCGAGAAGACCATCTACCTCTAAGGTAAAACAAGTAAAATTCCCCTCAAGGGGTCTCGTGAGTCAATCTCTACTGCATCAGTAATGTAGAATTTTCATGCCAAGAGGAAGTCAGTTGAAGAATTCTTCTCCACAAATCTCGCCACCGAAGTGGCCATAGCCACATGTCTCCACCTACTGAGAGTGTTTGCTACCACATTCTCCTTCCCTTTCACATGCTCTATCTCCATGTCATACTCACAAAGAAACTCCATCCAACATCGCTGACGAGCATTGATATTGGGTTACATGAAGAGGTGGCGAAGACTCAAATGACCAGTCATAAGTATGAATCTCCGTCCAAGAAGAAAATGTCTCCATCTAACCAAAGCATGCACAACTACCACAAGCTCAAGATCATGGGTTAGATAATTAAGCTCATGATCCTTGAGTTTGCGAGACTCAAAAGCTACTACTCTACCATCCTACATCAATACACCTCCAAGTCCTACTAAGGAAGCATCCGTGAAAACAAAGAACTCACCTTGTGGATCCGACACTACAAGAATAGGTGTTTTAGTGAGGAACTCCTTCAGTGTTCTGAAGGCCTACTCACATCTGTCTAACCAAATAAACTTCTTCCCTTTCCTCAGAAGGGAAGTGATAGGGTGCAAAATCTGAGAGAAGTCCTAAATAAATCTCTAGTAGTATCCTGCTAATCCCGAAGCTACACATATCACCACTATAGTGGGTGCTGGCCAATCCATAATGGTTTCTAATATTGGAAGGATCAACCGTGATACCTTCCCGTAAATGATATGGCCCAAATATGCTCTGTTTGCAAAAGAAGGAACACTTCTCTAAGTTCTCATAAAGCTACTACTAACAAAGACACTGAAGAACCTGTCGAAGGTGCCCCTCATGCTCCTCACGCATACGTGAGTATATCAAAATGTCATCTAGGAAGATGATCATGAAGCGATCTAAGAAGGTCTTGAATACCCCATTCATCAAACTCATAAACACTGCGGGGGAATTAGTCAAACCAAAAGGCACCACTGTGAACTCATAGTGCCCATATCTCATGTAGAAGGTGGTCTTATGAATGTCCACCTCCGAAATCCTTAGTTGATGGTACCCTAACTTGAGATCAATCTTAGAGAAAACTGTGGATCCCTTCATCTGATCAAACAAGTCGTCTATATGAGGAAGAGGATACTGATTCTTGATCGTTACCTTGTTCAACTGGTGGTATTAATACAAAACCACAAGGATCCATCCTTCTTCTTCACAAACATCACCTGTACACCCCAAGGGGATACACTAGGATGGATAAGGCCCTTCTCCAAAAGGCCCTCAAGTTGTAACTTGAGCTCATCGTAGCTCGGGGTGGTCATCGATAAGGTGCTCGTGAGATAGGATCAGATCCAAGAACTATATCTATATGAAAATCAATCTCATGTGGGGATGGTAACCTTGGTAGTTCCCCTAGAAAGACATCGAAAACTCTCTCAAAATGGGATGATCATCTAGCAATGGTCCACTAGGCCCATCCTATGATCTCGTCACCGATCTGTAACAACATACATATGACAACCTTGTTACACACACTATTTGAGCTACATAGTGGAGATGATGTGATTATAAACGGGTCTCCTTACCCCAAGATCACCGACTCAACTCCCAAATCATCTCGCACAAGCTATAGTCTTGTGATAACAATCCATCCCGGCCCCGTGTGTAGCTAACCACCATGCCTAAAATGACTCCATACGATCCCAAAGGAAGAATACAAATATTTGAGGTAGTGGTGAAAGGTCCCAAATCCATAACACACTCCTTAACCAAGGAGTCTATAGAGATCTTGGCTCTAGAAGCCATCTTGACATCCCAACTAAGACCTTGCCTAACTTCCACCAGCCTACATTATCTCTACTAAAGATGGTGCAATGAAAGAATCAGAAGAACCAGAATCAAAAATACAGAGGTAGGAATACCACAAATGCTACCGTGGTCTCAATGACTATGCTATGATGCTCTACCTAGTGGTTCTCAACCACTACATAAATCATGTGGCTGCGTCCCATGTCACCAATAGTCAGCTCTAAAATATGTGCCTTACCCTTGTTAGGGTTATGAGGGCAATCTCTACAAAATGTACACGCAACTCCACATCCAAAGCAACCACCGATCCTCTCCAAGGAGAAAGCATCTACAAGTACCCTAACTCTTTTCCGATGATCCAACTTTGGTCTCTGCTATGGCCTTTCTTTGGTGACCTCCCTAATGAAATCTAGGTCCACCCTATGTCCCGATGGGATCTGACAATGGAAAAGTGACAAGCAAGCGACACACCTGACCTCCCGAGGTCAAAGGGATTGAATATGAGTGGGGATGCGAGTGGGATGCAAAAACTAGTTAGGCAATCTGATGTCTTCGATGCGCACTAGTGGAAATTGTGAATCTAAGGCAAAGAAGGCCCTCCTAACCTGAACTGGTGTGATAGATCGATCAGCAAGGATGACTGCTCGAAGGCTCCAATCAATATCAAGCTCTGGCGTGATTCGGTCTATGGGTTGTGGAATACGTGGAAAATGACCTGGGATAGTTTTGTGTATGTCTCTAGATAAGGTCATAGGGCGGATGGTAAATATAATTGACTCTATGGGTGATTCTCTAGCCTAGTCTAGAACTCCTTAGCTTTGTTAGCTGCTATGTCTAACAAGGATAACTATTCGATGATGATAGGTGGAAGTGGAGTAGATCTGAATACTAATGTACGTAGGCCAACATCTATGTCTGATTCACCTATGGACTCGTTGGGCTGTGAGATTTGTGGGTCACAACCGTAGATTCGTGTTTGTTGTGGTCCTACTATGGTCATGTGTGGATTCAGTCCCTAATCCCTAGTATCCAATAGTCATATGCTTTCTCAGCCTCTATATTTAGAATTAATAGTTGTGTGATCTTTTCAGAGTATCTCACAGGTGTTTGTGCAACCTGAATTCTCAAGCTGGTATCTATATCTGTGAGAGTGTCTCCTGCGTCTAGCTGTGGGACCAAAGGATCACAACCAAAGGTCTGCTCTCTTTCAAACCCTTCCATAGTCATGCGGATATGTATCTAGGGTAATCTGTAGTTTGGTTGATTTGACCAAAATGTGTGTGCTTGGTCGTCTTCTATGTTTAACCCGTGCAGTTGGAAACTGATTTGTTGTAAGTTTACCATTGTTCGGAAGACTTGGATCCTAAGATTCTGATCTATATCAGTTATGGCTGTGATGAGATTGGGTTGGGGTACGATTGGCTTGAATACGTATTCCCTGGGCTCTCTAGGTCCCGTGATTGTCATACAAAAGCCACAATGTAAACTAAATGCAGCAAAGTAAAATTAACTATGTGAAGTATATCTATAACATATATGACTTCTATATTTTTGTATTTTTCTGATGAATTTTATAAATGAATTGAAGGGGAAGCTATTTTAATATATCTAGAAATTGACGATTAATCTAATGATGAATTTAAAACAAACAAAGTAACCGAGTATAGCTACTTGCCTGTGCAGTTGTAAATCTATTCTAAACAATGAAATAACTGATCTAATCTATTTGAAAGACTCTCGATCCTACCTCAAAAGTGAGGAAAGAATCATAGTCTCTCAGAAACTATCAATCCTCACAACTTCCCTAGCAATATCGAAAGTAAAATTGACTGAAATAAAGTGATTGGCTACTCTATTTGATATGCTTCTAATTTAGAACTTTGAAAGCTAGAACCTGGATTCTGTAGCATAATAGTGGCGAATCCGATGATGTGTGTGATCTTGTCCCCTCAGTGTGACCTCCTCGCTCCTTCGTGTTCACGTGGATCCAAAAAAGCGTGTAATGCTAGCATCAACAGAAGTAGATATTGGGACAAAGGCAAAGCTTTAGGATACAGACTGAATACAATGCGAGTAGGAGAGAGATAGCGCAAGAGTACAGAGCTTGGCTTATGCAATTCCTAGCGGGATTTATTGTGAGTCATGCAACATAAAACGTCCAGAACCTGAAACTATCCTGTTTGAAGAACAAAACCTGCAACTTTAATGGCTTCCTATTGAAAACAAACTATTCTACTCCAATGGATTGGATGAAATATCAACAACACTTGCACAAGATGGATATGTGGCTTCCTAACAGCAAAAACAACACTAACTAAGCATGCAATGAATGAAACTAAGAATTCTAAGCAAAATGAAAGACTAATCTATTGCAATAAGAAATTAGAGGCAAATTTGAGGGGCCATTTGCTTGAGCACAAGCCAACTATTTATAGCATTTGCATTTACCCAAGGTAAAAACCAAATTGAACTCTTAAACTATAAACAATGGCAAAACACTATTCTAGGGAACCAAAATCATTAATGCAAGCCCAAGGCGGTGAAAAAAAGCTGGTAAATGTTGAAATTTACGTGAGTCGTGTTAAAAGAGCATTCTGGAAAATGTGTAAAGGACCGCCGCCCTGAGCAGGGCGGCGGTTACTGAGACCGCCGCCTGACCGTCGGGGGGCGGTCGAACCGCCGCCAGGGGGGCGGTTTAAATGGCTGAAGAGAAAAAGGCAAAGAAAAGAGGGGAAAAGAGAAAAGCAAAGCACGGGGGCTAAGCGGGGCATGTGGGATGATAACGCATACTTGGAGAGCTTTTTTGGATCCGAACACCTTGCGAGGAGACCTGTATCATCATTGGGGCACGTGTTACGTTGTTCGATGGTGCAGTACCCTACAATTTTGGGTACGTACATATTGCCCCCTCGGAGAAGCGTTTTAGCCATGAAGAGGCGTAAAACGGTGGGTCCGAGTATGGCGGTCCGAAATGGGAAGTTGGAAGTTATACCTGATACGTCCGTGTGTTGAAATGATGCCATCCAAAATTCCCGCTCCCTGCAAAATGAAAAGAGAACTCAAGTGCAGATAGACAAGATAGATCGGAAAATAAACGCTAAAATAATGGGAAATGAGGATGTACCATTTGTGCGGGGGTAAGAACTTACCTCCGTCGGTGCTCCAAACCTGTGAAAAAAAACATTCAAAACAAGTCAGGCTGCTATATATATGAAAGTGGGCCCATTTTCCTATTCATTTGCGCGTGTTGATTTGATTGATTCTGAGCTCTGGGACCCACGGTGACGGTTTCTTATGAGAGTAGAGTCAAAACGTTCGTGACGAGATAGCGATCATGCCTCCGCGTGCAGATCATCGACCCATGAGATCACAGGTTAGTTCTCCTCAATTTATTGTTTTTACCTCCAAACTTTTAAAATGCTAAAATCTTTGTCGTGGGGGTTATTTTTGAAAATGTTAGGTTCAAAAGGTCCATCTAGGGGGGCCTACTGGGTAGGCTTTTTTTTAGTTAAAATGGTCCTTTTTAGTGTTTTTTGGCCTTTTTAGGATATAAAACCCGCGTGGGTTTTCGGGACACGACCGCCGCCCTACCGCCAGGGTGGCGGTTACATGACCGCCGCCCTATTCAGGGTGGTGGTTACAAGACCGCCACCCTTAAGGTGGAGGTTGAAACCGCCGCCACCTCGGGGTGGCGGTTCTTCACAGAATGTCAAAAGAACACTTGTTTGAGATTGTTTTTGCATTTTTAGCATTTCTATGTGTTTTCATGATTTTTCTAATGTCATTCGGATGCTAACTTGCTTTGTTTTGTGTGTTTTTGGGTGTATGCAGGTGAGAGAGGAGTACATTCGGTGGAGCCGAGAGAGGGAGTGTGACTGGCTCCCAGCAGTGTTAGACGCCCTTTCACAGGATGAGCAGGATACTCTTCAGAGGGCTGGTATACTACGTATATCGTGGGTTCCACATGTTGCACCATCCAGTCACATACTCTGTGACTTATTTTCCTACTGGGATGTTGATCGGAACACCTTCCGATTACCAGGGGTCCGAGGTGAGTGGACCATCACACTGGAGGATGTTTACCATATCCTTGGGGTCCCGATCATCGGGAGATGACTCACCCTTGAGACAACAGGTTCACGGGCCCAGATAGCACAGTGGGCTTCTTACATGGGAGATGCAGTCATCTCCACGGGTTTGAAGAAGGGGGTCAGAGTTCGGTCTATTCCTAGTTTGCCCATCCCCTTGCTTTTGCCGAGGCTATTATGGGGATCCTTGCCTCGAGATTGATCGGGGACAAGGGAGGAGACACACTGCTATATTGTTGGTCCCCCATCATTGCACAGATCGAGGGTCATGGCCGGATTTATGCCTGGGGAGTAGATATACTTGGGACTACCTACCATGACTTATACAGGGTAGTCCATTTATAAGGGCAGTCTTTGAGCCACCCGACCCTGGTTATGAGTTGGGTCTATGAGCACTTCATCCCTATGGCAGAGGTGTAGAGGTGACAGATCCGGAGCTGTGAGGGTAGCTAGATGGATAGATATGTCGGTGCTCAGAGCACCTCATCAGCCAGTTGCTTCCTTGACCACCGATGACATGGAGGCCACACCATATCAGACCATGGTAGGCATATGGGGTGAGGAGGCTCTTACTTTGATCTCCTGCTCCACCACAGGGCAGCTTATTGACAGAGTAGGGCAAGTGGAGATACACCCCTTTGGCCGAGTTCCTCAGCAGTTTGGCCTACCTTACATGGGCATGCTTCCCCTAGTAGTGCCAGTATATAGGTCAGTTCGAGAGGCCAGAGGGGGTCCTAGAGGCCGGGGTTGGACAGTTGTTACACCTAGCATTCCTATTGCAGCCAGGAGGGTAGTACGTGCCCGAGGGAGAGCCGGTGCTCCTCAGGCACCCCTACTTTAGATTTCGCGGGTCCTGCCCATAGCAGCAGTGATGACCCCATCGACATAGACTCTGAGTCGAGGAGTTCACAGGGGGAGAGACAGAGGAGGAGACGGAGGAGGATAGTGATCCTGAGTGGCATGACACTCAGGATATCATGCAAGAGAGAGGGTAGAGCAGAGTGCAAGAGAGAGTGACTCTGGTTTCAGAGGAGCCACTCTCCCAGGGCCATGGTGGGGAGGATGAGTCCATTGTAGGATGCTACGTCGCTCTAGCCACGGGGGAGCACCTTAGTCAGTGGCGGCATCTGTGGTAGGTGCGACCCTAGAGATCCATCCTGGAGGCCGGTGATTCGAGTAAGTTACCACCCTTCCTTTTAATGTTTGTTTTTAATTAGGATTGCCTTAGTTACTATCTCTCCTTTTGTTTACACTTGTGTTTTATCTCTTGTTTTATTTCTAATTCATTTTCTCCTTTGTTTTGCAGAGACCGCCGATGAGTGGCGAGACTTGATTCGCAGGGTATGCACCGATACCCTGATGATCCCCATGGAGAGGACCCGTGCAGAGCTATCTGTGGATGTCAGGGGAGCCCTCAGCTGGCAGACATACTGACATCTTTTCCCCTGTCTGGCATGTGGCCAGGATGGTATCGACTCTCCGTATGGAGCTAGCGGGGTATAGGACAGCCGAGCGCTGATGAGGAGTCATTCTCGTGGCGAGACTGCGGCTGCCCCTCGGGATCCTGAGCCCTCCGTGCACTCAGAGCGCCGGCGTAGCTGGAGTCCTAGGCATGGGCGTGCACCTTCAGAGGGGTCTCATAGGGATTGAGAAGCCACTTGGCTCTCCTAGATTTTTGTATGATATTTTTGTATATCTCGGGCTCTTTGAGCGTTTTGACCATGCTTAGCGCATGATGGCATTGTATAGGAATTTTGATCATTTATATATATATATATATATATATATATATTCCTTTTGGATCAAACTTTTGGCATTTATGGTTTTTCTTCCATTTCCATTTCCTCATGTACATTATGATGTTATGCTTATATGCTTTTTAGAATGTATGCAATGGAGAACAAATGATACAAATGTTTACTCTCTTTTCAGTATTTCATGATGCGCTGATATATGATAATGTAGATACAATGTGATTTTGAATCTTAGTTTTTGTAAGCAATTTTGGGTACTTCATATTTGTTTTGGCAAAGTGGTGAAGATAAGCCGGTATGATGAGTAGATAGACTTGCCCCTCTCCTAACCCCACGCAACTAGTAAGATGCGAGGGCTCATCACCGAGAGCTGAAAAGGGCACAAGTTATGAAATGTGTTGAAATGATAGTGATGAAAGATAGACAAAGCTTTGGTGGAACCAAATTAGGATGCTACAAGCCTACTCCACTCGAGTGACTTCATAGTTTTGGGATGCAACTTGCTTTGTGGTTTATCTAGACTTAGATCCGTAGATGGCCACATGGTAGACAAAATCTAGGTTTTAGGATTTTTAATTCTCTTGGAATTTTGGACATCCGATTCATTTGTTTTTGACTCAAGACTTCAAGATTTGAATTGTTTGTTTATGACCTTTTACGTTTGTTTGTCAAGAGGACCCCCCACACCTTGCCCCATGCTACTAGTAAGAAGCGTGGGTTTATCACCTTAGGCAAGGCATAGGCGAGTAAGGGCATTTCCATCCTTTCCCAACCCTACGTCACTAGTAAGAGACGCAAGCTCATCACCGAAGGTTGGTGGGGCAAGGAAATGTGTAAATTTAAAATTTTCTATTTGATCTATATTTGACTTGTTTACTTGAGTAAAATGTCAGTGTGTTCTTATTTCCAAAGAGATATACGTATGGGATAGATGTGACACCATGAAGCTTCTAGAATAGACCATAGGCAAGACACCTATCCTAAGAAGAAACCAAAAGTGAGAACAAACCTGCAGATCTTGGTATGGTTACCGTTAAGACCTTGTCATATCTAGCTTTATTTGATGAAGTGATTCGAAATAGTTTGATGATATCATGGAAATAGAGAAGTATGATTAGAGTGTTTATGCCAACAACATCATGAGTTTGTAATGAATTGCTTTGAGAATAAATTCCTTGATCACAAATTTGTACGAAACAAGTGGACAAAATGATCCTAACTATATGAAGATGCAATGTAGATATAATTATACAAGTAGTACTAGTTGCTTACGCGTAGAATCATTTGAGGTGTAGGGAATTGACTGTTTCACCAAATTCCTCACCTTCCAGTGTACATAGGAGATATGCACCATTTCCATAGTCCTTCATGACTCGGTATGGGCCCAACCATTTGGGCCGAAACTTCCTTCCTTCACCGGTCTTTTTGTCGATCCGGCTGTCTAGCCTTAGAACTAGATCACCTTCATATATGTCGCGTTCATAGACTTTCTTGTTATACTAGCCGGCACATTCGGTCAGCATAGACTCTGTGCCACTGTTCAGCATCTATCCTAGCTTCATCTAGGCTTTCTAGTTGGGAGAGACGTGCTTCTCTGTAAGCGTCTTCATCTAGAATCCCTTGTAATGAGATACGGAGACTGGGTATTTCAACCTCAAGCGGGAGAACTGCTTCTGCCCGAATACCAATGAAAAAGGAGTGGCTCCTGTTGGTGTTCTTATTGAGGTTTGGTGGGCCCATAAGGCCGGATATAACTTCAAATGCCAATCTCACTTGTTTTCTTTCACCGTTTTAAGGAGAATGGCTTTTAATGTTTTTTTTGTCGCCTCAGCCTGTCCATTGGCTTGAGGGTAATACAAGGAGGCCGTATGATGGCTTATTTTAAATTTATTACACAATTCGTGAACTTCGTCATTCTTAAAAGAAGTCCCATTATCTGAGATAATGATTTGTGGGATACCATACCTGCAAATGATTTGGTTCAAAATGAACTTGGCGATTACAGAACCCGGTACAGTAGTAAGAGGCATAGCCTCTACCCACTTGGTAAAATATTCGGTGGCCGTGATTATGAAATTATGGCCATCTGTAGATGAGGGAGAGAATTTCCCTATTAAATCTAGGCCCCACGTAGAAAAGGGCCATGGAGTAGCGATTGGTTGTAGAGCTTGTGCCGGCATGTGAATCTCATGAGAGAATTCTTGGCACTTATGACACCTTCGTACAAACTCTACTACATCGTGTTCTAGAGTAGGCCAGAAATAGCCCATTCGATGTATTTTTCGAGTGGTGGCATGGCCACCGAAGTGGCCTCCACACATTCCACTGTGAGATTCGTGGAGAATCTTCTTGGATTCTTCTGTGTCGACACATCTTAAAAGCATTCCATCGAATGCTTTTCGATAGAGCACTTGCTCTATAATGACGTATTTGGCTACGATAATGCGTAACCACCTTCTTTGTTGTGATGTAACACCTTCCGGATATGTATGATCCATGATGTAATTAATAATATCAGTATACCAAGGACACTCAGAGATGGGAGGTCTATTTTCGATGTAGTATATGCACTCATCGGGAAAGTCCAGATCTACTAGATCACCTCCGTCTAATGGATTATCAGCTAACCAATCCGCGATGATTTGTCCTTTAACCGACTTTTGATTTATGAATGTTAATTCAAATTCACCCATTAAGGTTATAAAGCGTCCAGCCTTTTTAGACAAGGACCCTTGCGTGAGGAAAGTTTGTAAATGTTTGTCTTTACAATGACCTTTGTTTCTTGATTTAACATGTAATGTCTTAAGCATTTGGTTGCAAAGACTATGGTGAGGCATTCTCGTTCTGCTTGCGTATAGCATGTTTCATAGTCGAGCAATGTCGGCTAATGAAATAGATCACACATTCTCTCTTGTCATCATCTTCTTGAGCCAGCATATAGGCTAGCGAGACATTGGTGGCTCGCGAATATAAAATTAACGGGTGATCCGGCTTAGGTGGCATTAGCGTAGGTGGTGATAACAAGAAATGCTTAACTGCGTTGAAAGCTTCATTGCAGTCTTTGGTCCAATCAATGCTATAATCTTTCTTGAGTAGATTGTTGATTGGATGAATGGTGAAACTTAAGTCCGGGATGAATCTCCGGATTGCACCAAGTTTTCCGAGAAATGACCTGATTCCAGATTCATCCGAAGGTGGCACCATTTGAGAATAACCTTAATTTTGGTTGGGTCAACATCAATCCCGCGTGATGATATAATGTAACCTAGGAGCTTCCCCCTGTTACACCAAAGACACATTTTTCTGGATTTAGCGTGACTCGTATTCTATTAGACGTGAAAGAATGACGTGAAGCACTTCCGGATGGTCACAACACTTCTTGGCCTTGGCCAACAAGTCATCTACGTAGGATTCCACAATTTTATGAATAAGATCATGAAATATATACGTCATAGCCCGCTGGTATGTAGCGCCAGCGTTCTTGAGACCGAATGGCATAACAACATAGCAATAGGTTCCCCAAGGAGTTATAAACGTGGTTTTAGCTTGATCTTGTTGGATATTCTGATTTGATTGTATCCCGAGAATCCATCCATGAGAGATAAAAGCTCAAATCCAGTTGTTGCGTCAACAATGACATCTATAGATGGTAATGGGAAGTCGTCTTTAGGACATGCCTTGTTAATGTCTCGGAAGTCTACACAGATGCGTATCTTTCCATTCTTTTTGAGAACCGGAATGATATTAGATACCCACTGAGAGTAATCGACTGGTTTGATGAATCCTACTTGGAGGAGTTTCATTACCTCCTCTTTCACCATGAGAGCTACCTTGGGTTTCATTGGTCTCGATTTTTGTTTAATCGGTTTTGCATCTGATTTAGTGATGAGGTTGTGCACCGCAATGTGTGGTGTAACCCCTGTCATTTCTTTATAATTAAATGCAAAAGCCTTCTGATGTTCCTTGAGGATCCGAGTGTGTATTTCTACTTCTGATGGAGTTAACGAGGATCCTAACTTCAATATTCTTGGTTCATCTTCATTCGATGTTAATATCAATTGTTTCTTCGATTAAAGAAGCGTTACCTTCTTCAAACTCAGGCGGGGCTGGAGGTAGTTCCAGATCATCTCTATTTTTGACTGTGTATATGCTAAGTTCCTTTTGTAGGGGAAGTTCTGTCATGGGATTCCCAAGTAAGAAGATGAATGTGGGATTAGGGATAAATCTACCACGTGATGGGTGAGATGTAACGCCGCATAGGCGTTCAAGAAATCAAGAGTGGTTGTATCACTATCGATGTGGTCTAGGATAGTAGATTTGTTTTCATTTCCATTTAAAAGAGGATTTGACATTGTTTTTATCAGTGGTTCAGTATGAAGGGATACCATGAAACGGGTGTCCTCTAACTTACTATTTGGAGTAAAGCGCGATGCTGAGGTTGCTATTGAATCGGTGAGAAGATTTTGTTCTCATGGGATTGCTTCAATTGATATGAAGTCAAACTCCTTGCTTAAATTCAGTATAGTTGTTTTGTAGAGTTGTAAGTGCTCGGCTCTGGTTTCATACATCTCAGCAACTTGATTTGCTACCAATTGCGAGTCTCCTAACACTCTGATGTTATCAACACCGATTCTCTTAGCTAAGATGAGGCCAAGGAGGAGGGCTTCATACTCAGCACCATTGTTTGTGCATTCAAAATTTAGTTTAAAGGAAAATGGTAGGACTTTTCCCTTGGGAGAAGTAAGGATTACACCTGCCCCAGCTCCGTAATGACATTTAGCTCCATCGAAATGGAGAGTCCAATACTTAGCTGGGAATATGGGCACTGGGATATTTGTTGTGTTAACATCTTCTACCTCTACCATGCAGAGATCTCTTGGGAGAGAACCGACACCTAGGGTGTACCCCATGCCTACAGAATCAAATGGTAGGAACATTGGTAGATCCTGTTCTAGTAATTCAACAATTTTTGTAGTAGTTCCTAATGATATTGTTTCTACAATGTTAGCCTCATCTTTGAGGGCTGGGATTGTCTTGGCTAGGCTCATAGTTTCAAGATCTGTCGTAGGTACCAACTTTTCTTCTGGTTTCGCGTCGGTAGGTTTATTAAGTTGGTTCGTTGGGAGTTCAAACTCCGAGTGCATGCCTGGTCTTTTCTTTAGGTCAGCCAGGTGTACATCGAATGGTTTTGGATCACCTTTGGCTATGAACACCTTTCCTAAATGCAAGAATCTTACTTCTTGAAATAACGTAGAAGGGATTGCCTTCATACGGTGTATCCATGGTCGGCCGAGGATCATATTATAGTTAGTTTCCGATCTATAATATAAAACTCAGTCAGGATTGTTTTGGGTCCTAAGGTGACCGGTAGTATTATAGTTCCAATTGAAGTGGCTTTAAGGTTGTCATAGCCTCTTAGTGTATTTCGAGTTGTGGAACAATTTGTTTCTCCATACCCTAGCTTTTGAAGGAAAGAAAAAGGGACTATGTTAACTGCTGCCCCATCATCAACCATCGCTCATTTCACATAATTGTTATAAACCCACACTTGCAAGTGTAAGGCTGGATCACCTCGGCGTGCAATCTCAGCGTCTGTTGGCATTTTGTTTATTTTGAATATGAATTCGGTGTCCCTATCCGGCTGCCCCGGAGGGTGGATATCAAAGTCTATATGGTTCACCTGTGTTTCGGGAGGTGGAGTGATGTTAATTAGATGACCTAAACCCAATGCTTCTAAAAGAGTAGCCCTATGAGCAGGGGAGTTCTTCAATAAGTCCAAAAAGGAGATGTGCGAGAAGGTTTTGTTAGATCATTAATTAAATCATAAGCACCCACGGGTTTTATTAATACTTGTTGGATATTGTCCATTTCTAAGCGGGTAGCTTGGACTTAGCTGAGAGGAATACTCTCGTGTCCTTGTTACAGCTTCTACGGGTAGTTTGGCATCTAACTCCACTAAACCGACTATCTTAGGTCATGGCTGACTTCCTAATTGTGGCACAACTAATGGATTCAGTGAAGTTGAGGCTTCATGATCATTGTTTCCTATAATTACACCCTTGTTTGTCCCATTTGGATTTATCTTGTTATTGTTGTGATTTGGAAGCGGATCATTGAAGATCTGGAGGGGTGCATTTTGAGGGGAAACTACCCTGTAAAAGTATTTGGTGCTGGTGACGTAGGATCTGCCAAGAACATATCTATAAAAAGTTGTCTTTGTTCCTCTGGAAAATGTTGCATGAATTTATTGTAGTCACGACATGTTCTAGTGTCATGGCCTTGGATTTTGTGAAAACCACAATACGAGTTAGGATTGTAATTCCTAGTTTGTTGGCTTGGTGTATATTGTGGCCTAAAACTTTGATCAAACCATTGCCTATTAAAGTTTTGTGTTTGTTGTCTTTGGTTTGAATTCTGGCTTTGATACCCAGTTGAATTTTGGTTTGGATCCGTGTAGGGCTTCATCGTTGTTGTTGTTGTTGTGGATGATTAAAATCCACTGTATTGATTGTTGGAGTAAAGTTGTTGTTTCATTGGTTGTTTATTTGTGGTGGAGTATTCACAACATTTACCTTTCTAGCCTGATCAGTTACTCCATCTGTTGTCACTCCGTGATTTTTATTAAGGATTTTAGGTCCTTGATTGACATTCATGGTAGTAGGATAAGTTGTAGTGTTCTGGTTGGAAGTGATTAACCTCCCATTTGCTCCATATGTTTTGCGACCACTATCAATTGCCGCTTGATCTATTCGGAGAGCACTCTCAAGTACTTCATCGTAAGTTCTTAGTGGGAACTTCTGGACTTCTTCCTTCACTTCTCTGCTGAGAGAATGAAGGAATAAATCACATAGTTCCATTTGGTCCATATTTGGAGCACTTGCCAAAGAATAAAGAACTGTACGCCACCTCTGGATGAAATGGGTGACAGATTCATTGTGTTCTTGCTTGATGTGTAAGAATTCCCTGATTCCTGTTCTTAATAGTTTGTTCATGTCAAATGCCTTGATGAACTCTGAAATGAGTTGCTTGAATGAATGGATGGAAGCCTCAGGTATTCTATAATACCAATCGAGAGCGATACCTTCCAAGGTTTTGGGAAATATTTTAGCAACAACCCCATCCCAAGGGAGTAGTTCTCGGATGGCTGTGGCGTAAGCTTTGATATGTGCATTCGGATCTCCCTCACCTTTGTACTTGGGAAAATCGGGAAGAGGTCTTGGAAGCATGACGCTTCGTATGGTGAAATCTAAGGGCTCTTTCAAGTATTCTGAATATGTCCCTATCGCATAGGTTTCGACCATTGATGGTGCCTGTTGAGGGAGTGGAGGTGGAATGGGTTGTTGATATGGCATAGCGTACGCGTTGGTGGGGGCATAAGGAAACCCCTGTGTTTGAGGAATCATGCCGGGAGAGGAGAACATATCCCCTTGTGGTGATTTGGAGTACATGTTTAAGTATGAAGGGGTATTGTCCAAGAATGGATTATTTTGTACTAGACCGGGAGGTGTCAGAATGGTGTTAGAAATGGCGGTTCTAGTCGGTGTTTGTTGTGAATACTGAGGGGTCACGCCTAACGTACCTATTCCTGTGAGGAGGTCTATTTGGCTAGGATTAGAATTTCCTGCCTGCATGAGTTGAGAATGGTGATTTTACCTGAGCAAGTTCTAACCCCCTCACTTTTTCTACTAACGTTGAAATGACTTCATTTGGTGAAGTCACGGTATTTTTCCTTAGCGGCGTTTGTTGTATATCATGGTGTTGTATAGGCATGTGATATCCTGCTATGAATTGATTGTTGCCCTGCCAAGTTTCCCGAGGGCATTTCCTATATGTAATGGCATGGAGGTATTTCCTTGAAAAGAGACCTCGGGTTGTGTTTGTAAACTCCCTATAGGTGGGTACATACCTTGGGAACGTTGTTCATTCCTGGCATAACGTATCGAATGTTCATTATCTAAAACTAGGTATGGGTCAGCTTGTCTACTAATTTGTGGTCTAAGTAGTACCTGAGGAGACTGAACTAGACTCTCTTGTGAGCGTCATATTGTTCGAGCCTGAAGGCTCTGTTTGTTGTGTTTGAGCGAATTGATCCAACTCCTCTGTTTGGAAAGATGAGTTATATCTGACCCTTGGAGTTTGTGTTGATGACTGGTTAGTTGAGTAGTTGTCACCCCATACTGAGAGTGAGGGTGATGATTGTCTATTCAGTTGAGCGTAGTATGCCTCAAGACCTAAGAGAGGCCTACCATATGCATCGAATCCCGACATATTCGGGGGGTATATGAATACCCAAGAATAATGGGAAGGAGTGAAGGTGATGGTGAAAGCTGATGAGGTAGTAAAGACAAAAAGGTCATTTAATTTAAAAGAACCAGTAGAAATCTGACTCCAGACCAGAAAGTAGAAAATTTCACGTCGGGTTCACCAATTTTGTATGATGGAAAAGTGACAAGTGAGCATGGGAATCTACAAGTAACTTTTCCTCGCACCCGACCTCCCGAGGTCATGCCGAGATAGCCGGTGGGGATTGAATATGCGTGGGATGTAGACAAACTAGTTAGGCAATCTGATGTCTTCGACGCGCACTAGTGGAAATTGTGAATCTAAGGCAAAGAAGGCCCTCCTAACCTGAACTGGTGTGATAGATCGATCAGCAAGGATGACTACTCGAAGGCTCCAATCAATATCGAGCTCTAGCGTGATTCGGTCTATGGGTTGTGGAATACGTGGAAAATGACCTGGGATAGTTTCGTGTATGTCTCCAGATAAGGTCATAGGGCGGATGGTAAATATAATTGACTCTATGGGTGATTCTCTGGCCTAGTCTAGAACTCCTTAGCTTTGTTAGCTGCTATGTCTAACAAGGATAACTATTCGATGATGATAGGTGGAAGTGGAGTAGATCTAAATACTAATGTATGTAGGCCAGCATCTATGTCTGATTCACCTATGGACTCGTTGGGCTGTGAGACTTGTGGGTCACAACCGTAGATTCGTATTTGTTGTGGTCCTACTATGGTCATGTGTGGATTCAGTCCCTAATCCCTAGTATCCAATAGTCATATGCTTTCTCAGCCTCTATATTCAGAATTAGTTGTGTGATCTTTTCAGAGTATCTCACAGGCGTTTGTGCAACCTGAATTCTCAAGCTGGTATCTATATCTGTGAGAGTGTCTCCTTCGCATCTGGTTGTGGGACCAAAGGATCACAACCAAAGGTCTATTCTCTTTCAAACCCTTCCACAGTCATGTGGATATGTATCTAGGGTAATCTGTAGTTTGGTTGATTTGACCAAAATGTGTGTGCTTGGTCGTCTTCTATGTTTAACCCGTGCAGTTGGAAACTGATTTTTTGTAAGTTTACCGTTGTTCGGAAGACTTGGATCCTAAGATTCTGATCTATATCAGTTATGGATATGATGAGATTGGGTTGGGGTATGATTGGCTCGAATACGTATTCCCTGGGCTCTCTAGGTCCCGTGATTGTCATACAAAAGCCACAATGTAAACTAAATGCAGCAAAGTAAAATTAACTATGTGAAGTATATCTATAACATATATGACTTCTATATTTTTGTATTTTTCTGATGAATTTTATAAATGAAATTGAAGGAGCAGCTATTTTAATATATCTAGAAATTGATGATTAATCTAATGATGAATTTAAAACAAACAAAGTAACCGAGTATAGCTACTTGCCTGTGTAGTTGTAAATCTATTCTAAACAATGAAATAACTGATCTAATCTATTTGAAAGACTCTCGATCCTACCTCAGAAGTGAGGAAAGAATCATAGTCTCTCAGAAACTATCAATCCTCACAACTTCCCTGGCAATATCGAAAGTAAAATTGACTGAAATAAAGTGATTGGCTACTCTATTTGATATGCTTCTAATTTAGAACTTTGAAAGCTAGAACCTGGATTCTGTAGAACAGTGGCGAATCGATGATGTGTGATCTTGTCCCCTTAGTGTGACCTCCTCACTCCTTCGTGTTCACGTGGATCCAGAAAAGCGTGTAATGCTAGCATCAATAGAAGTAGATATTGGGACAAAGGCAACTTAGGATACAGACTGAATACAATGCGAGTAGGAGAGAGATAGCGCAAGAGTACAGAGCTTGGCTTATGTAATTCCTAGCGGGATTTATTGTGAGTCATGCAACATAAAACATCCAGAACCTGAAACTATCTTGCTTGAAGAACAAAACCTGTAACTTTAATGGCTTCCTATTGAAAACAAACTATTCTACTCCAATGGATTGGATGAAATATCAACAACACTTGCACAAGATGGATATGTGGCTTCCTAACAACAAAACAACACTAACTAAGCATGCAATGAATGAAACTAAGAATTCTAAGAAAAATGAAAGACTAATCTATTGCAATGAGAAATTCAGAGGCAAATTTGAGGGGCCATTTGCTTGAGCACAAGCCAACTATTTATAGCATTTGCATTTACCCAAGGTAAAAACCAAATTGAACTCTTAAACTATAAACAATGGCAAAACACTATTCCAGGGAACCAGAATCATTAATGCAAGCCCAAGGTGGTGAAAAAAAGATGGTAAATGTTGAAATTTATGTGAGTCGTGTTAAAAGAGAATTCTGGAAAACGTGAAGGACCACCACCCTGAGCGGGGTGGGTGGTTACTGAGGACCGCCGCCTTGATCAGGGCGGCGGTCACGAGACCACCGCCCAGGCAGGGCGGTGGTTTCGTAACTGAAGAGCAAAAGGCAAAGAAAAGAGGGGAAAAGAGAAAAGCAAAGCACGTGGGGGCTAAGTGGGGCATGCGGGATGATAACGCATACTTGGAGAGCTTTTCCGGATCCCGAACACCTTGCGAGGAGACCTGTATCATCATTGGGCATGTGTTACATTGTTTCCAAATGCAGCCCCGGATGAACCCCGTGAATCCACACTGCTCATCCTAGATATACTCTACATACTAGAGTAGATCAAAAATACTCTCATACTCTACTACAAAAAGAGAAGCCTGTCGTCGAGGTCATGGAACTCGTCAAT
Organism: Taxus wallichiana var. yunnanensis; assembly: GCA_018340775.1. Taxonomy (NCBI): domain Eukaryota; kingdom Viridiplantae; phylum Streptophyta; class Pinopsida; order Cupressales; family Taxaceae; genus Taxus; species Taxus wallichiana. The sequence goes on from CM031234.1 coordinate 41,768,745, forward strand.
CCTCTATTGTATAAACCTCCATGATAGATTCCTAGTCTTGAATCTCTCCTCAAATAGCTCCCAGGTCACTATCTCTGAATCTACATGGAGCTTCTTCTCCTCTGTCCTCCACCATACTCCTGCTCCATCCCTCAGTAGATGGATCGCAACATGAGATTTCGTGTTGCTATAACAAGGACAAAGCTTGAAGCAACCGCTCAAGCTCACTAGCCAGGCCTCTTCATACAATCCACCTGTATCACTTGAGTAATGTGAGGGTCAAAGCTTTAGGATCTCCTTGATGTGATCTGCTTCTGTGGTATGTCGGCCTCTAGGTCTCTCAACATGCTCATCCCTAATCCTAGGGCTCTGAGACCTCTCTCTGTGCTCTGGAACTCTGTTACCCTATCTCTTAGGTGGTGACTCTACTCGGGCTAACTCCACATGGGAGTTCTCTCCTTTATGCTCCTCACTAAGTCAAGGAGATACCTAACCCTCGATGGAAGGAGCTTTATCATGACTAGTTGTTTGTCCTCCACCTAATCCTTTGAGTAAAGTGGCATTGACATACCGAAGGGTCGGTAGAATCTGAGGTAAAATGGCTACTACATCCTAATCTAGTGGTGGTGGTGAGTTTGAGTCTCTGTGAAGGTTCCTCTTGCTCCGTCTAAGCCTCCCGCATAGACTAAATTGAGAGTTAGTTCATTTTGTTAAGTTTATATAACTTCCATGTTTACTAAAAACATACATATTCTTGTTAGGTTATTTTCTAGATTTACAAGTGTACTATGTTTAAGTTTTTATGTCTTAAGTTTTCTAGTGTGCCCAATGGTCCAAGCCTTTGAATCACTACTCTAATACCAAATTGTAGTGCCCATTTAAACAAACCACTTGAGACCCAAGAAACAACCTAGGGTTAGCTAGAAAAAAATTATGGGATTAATTTTTTTAATTTGAAATGTCTACAACTAGGTTCAGGCGTAAGATTTTCACTAACAAGTTCCAGAACAATACCAATGTACTACAACATATGTTCTCTTCATTAACTAATAACAAGTTCACAAGGTTCAAATTTTAGGGTTAGATGTTTTAGTTAGGTTCAGGGAGTAATTTACCCCCATGCCTGCTCTCTAGCAGCCTCAAAGTTTCAACAAGATTTTTCTCATACTTAACACTTCCAAAATTTCCCTAAACCATTCCCATTGGATAGGAAATTTTCTCACCTTTCCGGTGATATAAAGAAGTCCTCCTAACTCCTTATATTTCTCAAGATATGGTGGGTGGAGTTTTGGGGCTAAATTTTCCCCAAGGGGGACACGTGTCATGCAGGGGTGAAATCCCCTTTGGCGGGTTGGCGGGTCATGGGGCGGCTCTAGAAAATTTTCTCCCACATGGTGCAATTTCTCATTTTCTTCCGCGCCTCCATGGGTCCCCGTGAGACACGTGTCGAGGCCTAGTTCAAAGCGGGAGAGGGAGAGGGAAGGGCAGAGCGGTGGGAGGATTTTGTGCAATTGCACCAATGGAGGAAAAAAAGGAAGAAGGGGACGTGTGGGTCCGTGTGCCCATGGAAGAAGAAAATCCTGAGGTGGGGGCGATGATGCAGGCCATGGGAAATTTTGTAAAAATTTTCCCAAGGCCAAAACTCAAAGAAACAAGGGGTCCTCCCTCCCCTACCACCCCAAGGTGCCACATGGCACCTTCTCATTGGCTACGGGTTGGTGGGGCAAAATGAAAAATTTTCCCCAAAATTTTCAAAGGGTCAAGGGTTGAAAAGAAACCGCACCTCCGCCATAGCTCCAAGAGGACACGTGGCACCCTTTGATTAGTTGTGGGCGGTGAGGATGCGGGGAAAAATTGGAAATTTTTCCCAAGGTCCAAAACTTAAAAAGTTAAATTTCAAAAGGGTTCACCCCTCCACCGTGCCACGTGTCAGCATCTGATTGGCTGCGGGCCGGCGGGGATGCGGGAAAAATAGGAAAAATTTCCCAAGGTAAAATTTTAAGAAAGATAAGTTTAAATTTGGTCCGCCCCTCCGAGGTGCCATGTGGCAGGTCCCGATTGGTTGTGGGATGGCGGGGGCCACAAAATTTTTGTGGAAATTTTTCCAAAGTCAAAAATTAAAGTTAACAGTTAGATTTATTTTAATTTTTGAATGCCAAATTGAAGTAAAACTTCAAATGGCCATAACTTGAGCTAGAAAACTCGGTTTTGGGAAAACGAGGACTTTTCGGAAATCTCTCGATGCCCTCTTTGCACAGGAAACATAAAATTTACTTTTTGATGAAGTTTAAAGGGTCAATTTTTAGAAACCAATCTGTAGAGTTTTGCAAAGAAAACTAGCAAATTTCTAACTTATAATTTTTTTGTTCAAATTTGATTTCTTACTTTCTCAACATGTCAATCAGACATGGAGAATTATTCTTGGATGGATTTAAGAAGGGTTCCAAGATCCAATTAGTTTATAAGAGTTGCAATTGAAATATATATTTTTATCATTGGGCAGCAGATTGATTGTGCAAGTTTAATTTTAATCTTTACAAAGCTCTTAAGGATATCTTTTGAGTTTTGTTTTCAAAATGAGTTCCTTAGGACTTGCTACATCTAAATTTTAATTTTTCATTTATTATTACTTGGTGCAAGTTTGAACTGCTCATTTCTTGTTAAACTTTGATTGCCAGATATAGAAAATAAAACAGAGATCAAACATTAAAGGTTCTTAAACATTTTTCCATCCTCCAAGTGTGGGAGTTCATTCCATGCAAGTCTATTACATTTCATCAAATTCACACAAACATTTAACAGTCCATATACGAAGTCTGATTTCCAATTTCAACACCTTTCAAGGGAAATAAAACATTGTCTCTTTTTCCTCATACACATCTTCCTTTACAAACAGAAAATTTCAATCTTTAACAGCAAATCAAATCCAATACACAATACAATTTTGAGAACTAATGCAATCCTTTATTCATTTCCAATACAACCTTACAATTTTCTCTTTTCTATTTGACTTCTAAATACAAAACGCAGTGCATGTACATCCTTTCACATTTCTTACAAAACAAGGAATAGAATACAATTCTTTACATTCCACATTCAAATATCAATCTTCCATTATCAATACAAATATCTTCACATTACAAATTACTATTCAATTCATCCACTCCAAAGTGGGAAGGATTACAATAAATTTGTTCAAAAGAAAGGATCAAATTGTATATTCCTCTTGCTCCAAAATAATAGTATGTTATTTTCTTCATCTTTTCATCTTGATCACAACAAGGAAGGGGAAAGGCAACGCTTTCCACCCAACCAAGACATCCAATGAGAAGGGAGAAGCCATCCTTCCTCATTGGCCCCCGAGCCCCAACCATATTGAAATAAGAGATGCAATACAACGCATGGAAAAAATCCTTCAACAACAAGTATGCAGCATTTTCACATTAAAAACACATTTCAAGAAGAATGTAGTTCACAACTACATTAAACAAGTGCAAAAAAAACTGAGGCTTCATCAAGTAAGCCAAAAAGAACAAGGATCTATGGGGAAGCTACTTATGCCTCCTAATTGGGAATTGGGCATCCACCAATAATCATACCACCAATATAACATATCATATCCCATAAACTTTATGCCTCCCAACCCCTCCTTATGCCCCCAAATTTTCTCCCTTATGCCCCCAAGAGTAAGAAATGCAAGCTATTTCTTTTCCATGGTGGATCCCAATCCCAAACTCCCTCCACAATAAAACTGATGCCATTGGCATTCCCTTATGCCCCCATTTGAAATCCCCATAGCCTTCTCCTACACCTTTCCCTAAGTAGTCTGCCCAACCAGCCAACACACACATAACAACAATGACCATTTCATACATGCATGCAAGAGAAAGAAAGAATTTTAAAAAGGATCAAGTTCCTACCTCTCCATAATGGAGTTTTTTCCAAGATCAACAAGCTTCCCAATGCCAAAATAATAGTCCAGAAATCAGCAACACACAAGCATGCAATGGTCTCCAATCTCCTTCCACAAGCAAGACTCCAAAATAGCAAGAAATTTTCCCCAAGGAAAGTATGCAAAGTTTCAACAACCATCAAACAAGCAAGGGGTTAAAATTTTAAAGGAGAGGGAAGAGAAGAGGATGATGTGCATCAATGTGGGATGCCACATCATTCTTCCACAACCCCAAAATCAAAGTCAACATCATTCACCTAAACATAATAAATAAAATGACAATATAACTTACACACTCCAAAATGACCCATAATAAAACATGTAAGAGAAGTGCAATTAAAACTTACAATTATTCATTTCAAAATATATTAAAAAGACCTAAATTTAACCTCCAAACCATAGGTATGGTTGTTGAATAATTTTAAGAGGTGTGGGACAAGTTTAACTTGTCCCACAAGCCTCCAAATATAGCCTCCACGGACAAATTCGAATTCTCAAGAGGATGAAGTGTTTCACACTCCAAAATCTATCTTACATTCTCTTAAATATCCCTTACACATAATTACACATTTCTTTCACACTCTTACAATATTTCATTTAAGATCAACAACTTCATTAATTACATTCTTATGACATATTGATTTATTTATTTTAACACATGATTATCCACAACATTAACACAACATATAATAACTAATGAAAAGGGTAACACATCACAAAATAAACACATGAAAACATTAATAAAGAAACCACACTAATAAATACACAACCCCATGGTCACATACAAAGGTGATTCCCCCCATGGGAATCCCTAACATAAAACAACACACACACACACAAAACATTTGCCATGGTGACCTTGTTGAATTCACCTAGAATTCCAATATGGTTAGTCTCCAGTCCCCTAACATTGTTGTGATATTTTAACCTGCAAAATGTAAATACCTCCTTCAGCCTCGTGGCCATATCAGAACATCCAAAATGATATAAATATACTAACAAAACCATCTATTCATATAAATCACAACAACATCAAGAAATCAACATTATCATTTTCAGTTTAATTAATCAACTATATCATCATCAATTAATTCTCATGCTAGTTCTATTCACAATATCCAATATCACATGTCTGAACAATCATCCATCACATTTCCATGTCAAACAGTATATCATCATCCTCATATAAAAATGTCTCTAATGATCATCATACATAATAATTTAATCTAGATCAATAATAATCCATGATCTAACATCTATCCATCCTACTAAAACAAAACATAATAGTGTCCATAGTAAGATCAACATTATCAAGATTAGTATCTAAAAGTGTCAAAGGGAAGTGGAAACTACACGAGACGTGGGTGCACTTTTGAGAAACCAAAAGTTACCCTACTTTATATTCTCACTCCCTTTCCCGCTCTCTTGACAAAGTATTCTCTAGTAATAAACCTGCTAGCTTTTTCGAAGGGTTAGTGGAATGTCCCTTTGGATCCCGGCCCGCAAGGCCACCAGGAAAATCCACCTTTTCACGTGCATGTAAATATGAAAGTTGCACCATCTAAGTATAAGGAATTCAATTCCCAGAGCATTGGAAAGAAATCCACAGATTTGTTCACCCGACAACATTTCTCACCAACAAACATATTTGCATTCTTCAATAAACTAGTATTATAGAAAAAATATTATCTTATTCTAGGTATTTAACATGAAAATATTGCAATTGCAGATTTGGAATGAGAAGAAAAATGGAGAGAAACTTATTTCAAAACAATCATCATCATGCTATTCATCTTTGAGGGGGATAAAATTTTTATTGCAATGACTTCAAAAAACTATAGGGGATAAAGTACCTAGGTGAACATGATCTAAGGTAAATACCTACTCTAACACCCCCTCAAGTGAAGCTAGGGGCCAAAATAGAAGTGGCATGTCCACGGTATGAGTCCCAAACAACTAGGCACGATGAGTTACTCATGTACAATCGATAGATTGTGGCGAATTGCTTTCATCTAACCTTTGATTAGCATCTGTGTTCTTGGCTTGGTATGATCATGTTATCATTCCTTACGATGGAGTTGGGTATACACCCAATTAGGCCCATCAGCATTAGAAGGCAGTGACACCGAGAATTTCCTGGGAGGTCACCCATCCCAAAGCACTACTCCAGGGCTATCGCATTGAACTACGGTATAAGAGATGTATGACTTGCCATCACACCATAATTTTGAGCTTTTGGTGTGACAACAAGTCATGTAGCTCTAATATCAGGTAGTTAAGTGTGCCACCCCAGTGTAGTTCTAGGATGGGTGACCTCCCAGAAAATTCTCGGTGTCACTTCCTCCTAATGTTGTTAGGCCTGATTGGGTGTATACCTGGTTCCATCATGCGGGAGGGTATTAGCGTAGCAACTCGATTAACATGATGAGATACCTCTCTAGCATAAGTTCAAGATTTTGGTGTGATTACAAGTAGTGTAGCTCGAGACCATGAAAGGAATGATAACTAGATCGTACTCAAGCCAAGAACAAAGATGCTAATCAAACACCACGATCTATAAGATGAAAGTAATTCACGAATAACTTTACATAAAATATTTGAAAATAAATGAGAAGCAATATCATATATTATTATGGAACTCAATGCAATACATTGAGAATGGGTCTTGCTTAAATAGGTAAGGAATAAAAATTTAAGAACCGGTCAAGGTCGTAGATCAAGCCATAAATCAAGGAAATAACTAGTCATCAAAGAACTAGTCAAGACAATAGATTTAGGAGAGAACTAGACATCAAGGATCTAGTCAATACCATAGATCAAGGAAAGAACTAGTCAATACCATAGATCAATGAAATAACTATACCTAAAAACTAGATAATAACTCCTAATATCTAAATAAGATAAAAGAAATATCCACACACATAAGTGGGTGAGGATAAATACAATAAAGGTAAATAAAGTACCTAGGTGAACATGAGCTAAGGTAAATACCTACTCTAACATATTTAGATATTTTACCCTTTTAAAGGTATCAATTGTTCTATTTAAGAGGCCTATCTGAGTATATGTTACCGATATTCATCTGAAATATCACTTCTTAAACTAGGTGACATAGGACAACGTAACCAATAGCTTGCGATACTTTGGCAAAATATTTTAAACATATTGTTCATGTTTATATTCCTAGATGGAATACTCATCAAACGGAATATATCCTTCACCCTACTTGATTTGTTATCTAGAATGGTCTTCACTGACTTATGTCAGTCCACTTGTTTAAGGTTTAACCCTAGCCAAGGTTAGCAACATGGCCTAGTGTGGAGGACTGCTTACAATGACTAAGGGTATTTAGACATACTCAATCAACTTGCATCGATTGGGCATGTCTATTCATCCTAAGTCAATGTGAGTTGACCTCGACACTAGGTCATGCCCTTATCCCTACCTAGGGAAAAACTGTGATCAAGTCATAGTTTATGTTAGTCTAGATGAACAAACTTGAAAGGGTGTTGAAACATGTCAACTACAACACAATATCCTCATGAAGACCCTAGTCTTCCCAAAGGTACTGCCCTACAGTTGGCGTGTGTCAACATCCGTATGAGGTTTCCTCATCTAGGAAAACATACCTTTTATATAAATTTAATGACTTATTAATTATCTCTTAACAAATTAATTGCAGTTACCCTACTGAGAAACTAGGTTCATTGAACATTAGGGTTCCAAGTTAAAAATTGCAATTAGAAGTAGGTATGTAGATACATATGCTCCCTAATCATTTCATAAGTTATGTTTTTATACCATTAACATTTTGATTTATATTTTACATAACAGATCCAACACACATTTAAAGATATGTTTGCTTACTTACTTACCCAAACCTTAGCTTACATAAGTTCTGAGTAAGTTCTTTTTATATTAGACTTCATTGGAATGAAGTCTAATCCCATTTATTTTCCTTTCCTACATTCCTATTCTAGTTAAGGAACTAATCAAGAGGAATCACACCTTCCACTATCCAAGGATAACATTTGGATTCATTCCCAAAAAGGTCTTAAGACAAGTCTATGATTAATTACATGGTAGTTATCTTCCCTTTTTCCTTATAGAGGGTTAATGTTCATTTGAAACCTCATAGTTCATTATAAATTAACATCAAGTTTTATCTTCATTCAAACATTTGAATTAAACATAGTCATAGTGTTATAGTTGGATAACCATGCAAGAATGACAACTTATTAAGTTGTATTTTCACTAGAGAGGGCTACACATCTAGTACCTTAGGTCTCTATTCAATCTATTCCAACCCAAGAGGGTTTGTTACTAGTAGAAAAAATAGAGAAATAATTAACATTTCCATTCATAGAATGCCCAAAAAGGATTACACATCAAGTATAAGCAAGTCCACAAATATTTCATTCATCAAGATGATTCATACATTATAAGTCCAAACACTTCAAACATTTCTAATGTCAAACAACAATAACAAGATCAATTACAAGTACAATTTTTTTTTCATCAAATACATTTCAATAATGAACCATATTTCATCATAGAAGATCCATATCTTTGGTAAACAAATTTAACTTCCTATAAATATTTTCTTCTTTCATCACTTACGAATTACATCTACAAAATTACTAGCACGGGTCAATTCATTGAACCAAGAATGATAAGCACTAAACATTAAAACGATGTGCTTTTAGCTAATTATTTCATAAAGAGAACTCTGTTGTTATGAAATAGTCCTGAGCAATTCAGAAAGACATACCAAAAGGAGTTACCATACACAAATAAGAGAGAGAGAGAAAGTGATAAACCATAACATAAGTAAGAATAGATCATGATATAAACAACTTCAACCTTCCATACTATTGTCTTTCATAAAAAGAATTAAAACAGTAATTCAGATAAGTAATATTTCATCACAATCCCAATATGATTTTCATACATTACTTTACATGTTTCACTTCTCAGTTTAACATATTTATCATAAGAAGATAACTATCCTAACTATCTTTTAGGAATAGTTCAGCAGTAGATAGAACAACAGTACTTCCATCTTGACATTTCATTCACCTAAATTCATCCTAAAATATGAGATGCCAATAATCAAATTAAAAACATAAGAATAATTTTAGGATGATCCAAACAACATAACTTAAAATGAGTTTCTAATTTAAGTATCCTAATACTCAAATTCAAAATTAGAATCCAATTTAAGTTAAAGTCCAACACTAAACAGATCTCATCAAAGGGTAAGATCAAATTAGCATGCAATTGGGACTACACACACAATCCCCAAAGAGATACAACATTACCAACATTAAGTCAAAAGAGTAGAATGGAAGGGTTTAACAATCAGCTTCAGCTCAATCAACCATCCAGACATTTTCTACTAAGCACAATATTTACTCAAAATATTTCCAACCAAATGCAATAATCCATCCAATCATACTCTAGTTCAGTTATACTACCCTAGCACAACCTGAACTCAATCTTACCAAATAGGTCCAAGAGTTAAAATAATGGAACAAATCAAAGAAGGACAACACCTTCATCTAGTTTGAAGCAGGAAGAAGATTAAAGAAAAGATATATATATATATATATATATATATATATATATATATATATATATATATTTTCGTGACTCTAAGCACAATTAGGAAGAGACCAAAAGATAACCATGAACAATTATTGACAAGCTCAATCTATACTGCGTCTAAAAAAAAAAATCCCAAATAGAGAACTAATCAGGGATCAAATTAAATGTAAAACAAACCAAGAGAAGAAGAACAATGAACAACAACCATTCCTTTACCCAACGACATTCAAGAACACGGTATTGATAGCTTCAATATCTGCAAAGACAACAAGAAATTATTTCCCCCAAGTACATAGAAAGGAACGAAAAAGATGACAGAAGGATAAGTCTAAAACTCAGACCCTTTGAATAAAATACATGAGTATAATGATATATCAAAGCCCGAGTACACATTCCTACTCAACAGAGATACATTAGCCTTAGTTCGTGAAAGAACTAAAAATGAGTTTGATGGCCCAAGGCCAAGAAACAAACTAACTATAAGAAATGTCCATTGAACTACCTAGAAGATCAAATAGACAACAATAACCAAAAATAGTAACCAATACCAAGGGATTTTTTCCTTCTTAGCATCGAATGCCCAAACTTTGACTAGTTACCCAAAAAATCAATAAAGTAGAAACTGAGTTCATTTCCCTCATGGGATCAAATAGTCAGGCATAGGGACTGAACAATATCATGAAAAAGTAGAAGTATAAGTTGCGGGATGAAGATAAAAGCTAAAAGAACTAACACGTTGTGAAATGTTAACACTTGCCAAGTATAACCCGACAACTTAACTTCATCAATAACCATTAGAGAAGACGACTGCAGTTGGGAGATTAAAAATAAAACCCATAATCACAACACATAAGTGATAAGAAACCATACACATTCTCTATTTTGTTCATTCCATCATAACCCGAAAAATATGCTAAAGCCAAGGTTGTAGAAGTTTAATCCCCATAAAGATTCATACAAGATCAAACAATAGTCAAGTTATTCAACAGTTTATACTCTGAAGTTCTCTCATAGAGTGATACAAGATCTCTTTAAACAAGTTCCATGAATTTAAGAATTCAAGTTACCTATAGTTTAACACAACTCAACAAGAGTACAAATAGTTTTGACTTCATCTCAGGCTCAAGAAGAAGGAGTAAAGCATAACCCAACAAATCAAATCAAGAAGAACAAAACCCCAATCACACTTTCCTCTTACTAGTGGAGTTGAAACAACATTCATATAAAACAACACCACAAAATAAAAACATGTAGAGATGATCTAAACAACCATGAAAAAACCAGATTGTTCCCAAGAAGAGTAGATTTCTTTTAATGAATCAATTAAGTAAAAGAAAAACAACTTAATGGGTAGAGCCTATCATTCCTGATAGAGCTTCTCCTTTATTGATTTCTCAGAATATTTCCAAGCAAAACTTCAACAACTTCTTCTTCTCCATGAAACGTCAACCAACTTTCAACACTTCTCCCTTCTTCTTATAGTTTTCACAGAGTCCAATAATAGCTCTATGCAATGCAAAAATAATGATCATGTAAGAGTTGAACCGGGGTTCAAAGAACTGAACAACATCATGCATATCTTGAGCTCAAAAATGAACCGAAAGATCAAAACAACCAAAACCCCTCATGCATCTTCCTAGGCATTTTTTTCCAAGTTCAAAAACATTAAATGCAAAGGACTATCAGTTCCCTCCTTTTTCCACGCCACCGCCATCTCCATATTTGGTGAAGACTAAATTCAAATTTTGCATGCAACCAAACTCGGTGGAGGTGCCACTCATCCCTCCCTATCTTTTCTCATGCCCATGCCAAATTTGGCAAGCACCAAGGATAATACTGCCTTAACTCCCAATTAAATGCTTAGAAAAAGATGCCACCAACCAATCAAATTGCCATGTTTTCCATTAGGCCCCTTTTAGGTTAGCCATTCCCATAGTTAGGTTAATATTAATTTAGGAAATCAACATAGGTCCATAGGTAGGTCTTTAGTTAAAGTATTAACATTCTAACTAACAAAAGATCATAGAGACATAGGTTAGACTTAGCTCTAGGCTATAGTTACTAACATTTAGACATAGATACAATAGGTTCCCATTCAAAGAAAACATTACATGCTAACAAAAGAAGAACCAACCATGACATATGCATTCAACATATAACAGGTCGAAGACTTCATCCATTCTCTATCACAATCTGAATCCAAAGATCAACTTATCTATCGACTTGGTCATAATGACCACAAGTCATGAATTAGACTAATACCTTGGATCAATGGAATTGATCCAAGGTAATGCTATTTTGAAAGAAGAAACCGAATTTCTCAATTCAAACATCGAACTAATTATGTGTAAGGAGGTGGGTTTCTCTTATTCAATACAACAAAAACATGACATAATGTACATGCTCAACAAATGAATTATTTTCTACTACAAACATGATTTCCAAAGTCATAAGAGTACACCGTCATAAGACAAAATCACTTGTCAACATTTGTACCTTCAAAAGTAGAAATCATCATAGGTATTAGTCATGTTGGAGGTGTTACATTTTTACAAATGAAATAGATTTTCTAGATTGCAATCTTAAACGCATGTTCAAGTGTAGATTTGTAGAATATGATAGTTTAAAAGCTACAAGCCATGATTATGCTCTTATTCATTTTGTAAAAGTGCAAACTCGCATAAAGGAATACAAATTTGCAATACCCATAAAATTGTTAAACACGGTTGTATGTCAAAGATGCATACTTGTGAAGTGAAGAAATGATCACTCATACATTTTGTAAGAGGATGTAAGATTCTAGTTTGTAGAACAGAGCTTCTAGGATTGTGTCTTTCAAATGTGCAAAGTGAATTAAAGCTACAACAGATTCAAAAGACCATTTCTCATACAATTTCTAGAATCAAAAGCTCCATATAAAGAGGATAGTTATGTTTTTTTACAAAATATGAAAAGATCAACTATAAAAGTTTTTGCAAAAGTATAAGAAGAGGTTCAGATCGAGAATGAATAAAAAAATCAAAATGTTGCATCTATCAATTACAAAATAGATTTTTTTCAATCATTCTTATAATGTAAAGTTCTGAAGGAAGAAAATGATAGCCATACAATCTTCAAGCTTCCAAATATCAAATATGAAAGGGAATTACATGTTTCCCATCAATTCATGACAAATATTCAATTGAAATATGCATTTTAGATTTCATATATTTACTAAGGAAAAATTAATTCTCATAAAGTAGAGTTTACAAAATGCACTTTTCGGGTATAAGATTGACCATTTTCCTTCAAATATGTTTGAAAGTAAAAATTGCATATCTAAATAGAAATTTGGAAACATGTTTTCAGCTGAATAAAGATAAATTCATGTTTAATAATGTTCAACAGAAGTGGTGAAAGTTTTTCATCCATTTCACAAGCTATAGATTTGTAAAGAGAAGTTATCAAGAAAAGAACAGATCTTCATAGTTAATGATGAAGCTCACTAAGGGATAAAATCACTCAGCTCAAGATAATCAAGCAAATATGGAATAGAAAAGAAAAAATGCTTACCTTTTCCAAAAAGGTTGAGTCTAAGATACTGATCGAAAGAGCTGGCTAGAAATGAAACCATGAGATGGGTAATAATGAGATCGAGCTAGGTAAAAGAAATACAATGAGATACACGTCGAGTTGTGGCCGAGTGATGTGCACACCGAGCTTAGAAACACAGTGCAAGTTCTCCATTTACACAATGGTGAACTAGGAGCCTTTTCAAATGCCAAGCTAATTGAAAGAATATTGAATGAGCTATGCACTAATGATAGTAGATTCAAATACAAAATAGGTTCATTCCCCTCAATGAGTTAAATAAAATCATGGACAATGTGAGAATGTTGAACTCGATCCATTTGGGAGCCTCCAAAAAAAATATCGAGTGAATGCAAAAAGTACCGAGTTGTAATAACCACACTCGATTAGCTAGATAAAGTAGAGAAATCTCATTCAAAGTTGAGCTAACACATCGGGATGATCCATCATTCTAGCTATGATAGAATCAAGCTGATATTAGTATTAAAAATTTCAAGCTCAAACAAGACATTTCAATCCAATGCGTGAAAAAATCGAGCCAAGATCTAAAGCAAGATAACTCAAACATGGACAAGATCAAACACAACACCATGATCTAAGATCCTCAAGTTCAAAGCACATCACAAATAAGTTTAAAATCCCCAAACACGGTGAGCCAACACTCTAATGAAATGATATCAAAGCTCCCACGTAACAAATCACAACCCCACAATTTGAATGGGAAAAGCTCGAAAAAACAAACCAAGTTTTCCATAACAAAGCTCGTAGCAAGAAAAACAAGTGAACTACATCAAACCCACAAGCCTAAGTTAATGTTTTGGCTGATGTGAATCAAAATAAGTGAGCTAAAACAAGGAAAACAAAGTGAGTGGGCACCCTCGATGTTGAGTGGGAAACATGTAAACAACAAAAAAATTGTGTAAGAATGGTGAGCTAAGGAAAATAATGTCGATTCAAGAAGATCTCTAGTGAGAGAGAGGGTAAACAAAGTTGAATCAAATATGGCCATACCCAAGACAACATATCTCACCTCCATAAAGAAACAAACACTAAGCTCAACACAAAAACATATATCCATTAAAAAACAAAGCTCGAGTTACATAACACACTAAATGGAAATGATAAACCAAAATCAGATCTCATGAAATAAATAGAAAGAATAACCATAAATAGAGCTCAAGAAAACATCGATGGCCACCCAATGAAAATTTTGACAGATCCCCTTCTTTCAGAATTTTCAGTAGTGTAGAATTCAAAATGAGGACCTTTTATGGTTACAATCCTAATTGGAATAGGTTAACCCCGAGTGTTAACTAACCATAGCTAGTTTGAACATGGTCGATGATGAGTTCAAAACCTTATGCCTTTTTCATTCCCATAAATATGTGTGATTATTACAATGTTTTTAATCATTACTATTAAACATCTAGGCACTTAGAGGGGGTTGAATTAGTGTCTTATCAAAAATTTTACATAATTATTAACTTTTCTTTAATCTGTAATAAGCATACATGTTCAACCATGATAGAAAGAGAGAGAAGTAAACACACATAAACACATGAGGATAAAATATTTAATGTGGGAAACCCATATCGTACAAAAACCCCACTAAAACCATAGAAATAGCTTAGACAACTATCCTATAAAGTTTAAACGATTTCATGGTTGAGCTTTAACTCAACCTAGAGCTACAACTCGAAATTTAACCGAGCTGCTACTTAGTCTTTGACAAGCTTCAACTTGTCTGGAAGCTTCAACTCCCAAATTTAATCAACAACAACTGATCTTCTATAAGCTTCTACTTACAAGGAGGCTTCAACCCCTAGATGTTAAGCTGAAACTTATACTTTTACATATTTTTGGTCACACTTATTTTGATGTCATACACAACTAATAATGATCTCTAAATTAGCTCACTTCTCCTCTTCTCGGTTAATTTTCTCTTTCTTAATCAAATTCCCTTACATCTAATTATTTTCAATAACATCTCTACTCTTGACAATAATACACCTCACTTTCTATAGAAATAACAATGATGCACTCATCAACAACTTCTTACATGCTCAAGAATTGAGCTTAAATGGACATGAAAAAATGAATTTTGACGTTTCAAGTTTAGTGGCTCTTCACATGACCATTATTCCTTTTAATAGGAGAACTCAAAGAACTTGGAGTTTGTAGGTTGACAAATGGCACTTCTTCAACTACTTGACTCGATTGAATTTTTAGCTTCTCCATGAGCTCCTTCACTTTGAATTATGTCACTGATTGATTCATGACTTTTGATCTTCTTCATAGACATTCATGATAGAAAAAATTATGTCACAAATTTATCTTTTATTTCAAAATGAATCAACCTAATTTCTTATGCAACACATCCATGACCCTTAAATAGAGTTAAGTTCAAAATTTCAGGAAATTTCATTGGTGTAATCTTGAGATTCAATGAATTTTCCATTCCACATATGAGCATGACAGGCTTCAATAGTATCTCTTCCCTTTTCCACATGTCAAAGAAAACTTGCACAGTCACCACTATGTCCACGTGTTTCCATTCTGGTAAATCAAAAATTTATGGACTTAGGTGGACTCCAACCCCGTAGAATAAACTATATTTAATAGAATTTTGGCTCCACTAGTTCTCCTTGTTGTCAAACGGGCCCATCTTCATAACCAATCAAAATTTGACACTTTTTTAATCTTCTTGTTAGATATGTACCATTTTCAAAATTTTATCCAATAAGAGTGTTCCAAATACTTCACACTTTTCATCATGTTCTTAACCTCCACTGTCTTCCACGAACCATGGGCCAATGAGAAGGCTCCATGCTTACTTCACAATCCACTTTAATTTACACGGGAAAATTGTTAAAAATGTGAAGCTTACATTAATAAAAAAACTCCACGTGCCCTGCAATGTCACTCTTTTACGAATGTGAAGATCAAACAAATAGGAATTCTCCATGCCTTCGTAATTGTTAGGATTTTCTTAACCTCCACCGACCACTACCACACTTTCTCAATAGGAAGCCCCATGTTCCTTTTCTTGTCGGGATATTTATAATTTATATCTAACCAATGCAATACACGAGACTAATAAAGAATCTCCATGTACCTTCATGATATAATACTTGACAAAGTGTGAAACTTGAACCAATCAAATAGATCCAAGTGCCATTTTGGTGTTAGACTTGTTAGAATATGAACCTTGAACCAATCAGATACCTCTAAGTACCTTTGTGGTGTCAAACTTATCAGATTGTGAACCTTGAACCAATCAAATTGGTATAAGTACCTTTGTGGTGTTAGACTTGTCATATTTTGAACCTTAAACCAATCTGAAAGCTCCATGTAACTCTATGGTGTCAGTCTTGTCAAAATGTGAAATTTAAACCAATAGAATAACTCCACGTACCTTCACAAATTTACAATGTCAGTCTTCTCATTTGTTATATTTGTTTCAAAACAAGAAATGTGAGCCAATCAAAAGGCTCCATGTGTCTATTCATAATATTTTAAGGTAGACCCAAAATATAATTAAATTTTATTTTCTTCCACATGTTTGTTAGGTTTCAGAGCACATTGACTTGTAATTACCCGCCTTTGATCCGCCACATCACGCGGACCTAGAAGATAATTAAAGTTTTTCTCATCTAACTTGTAAAACTTCAAATGACCATAAGTTCCTTCGAGAGAGCTTCAATTTGCACAAACTTGGACTCATTCAAAACTTAACCTTGAGTTCTCAAATACCAATACCTTTACCATTGCCAAAATATCTTGTACAATCATTTGGTGTGATCGCACAACATTGAGCTTTCCCAAAGTGTGGGACCTTTGCAAATGGGGAAATATCTCAAGAGAAGGTTGGTTCCTCTTCCTAAACTACCTGCCACAAGCTATTCTAGTGTAGAAAATATAATCTAATCCTAATCTAACTTCTAAGGAGATAGGGAGAGAAAGAAAAATAGAAAAATAGAGCCTACACTAAAACGGTGATACACTAGAGAAGGAAAATGTTGATCATCTATCAAAACTGTCATGGAACAAGAAGAGGTGAGCAATGGAAAGGATGGACAAGTGCATCACAAACCAAAGATGGATTTCACACAAAAAATGTTCCAAAAATCCATGAACACAGCTCCAAAACCTGCAATGAACATCCAAACATGCACAAATACCTGTAATGAAGAGAGGCAAGAAGAAAACAACCAAAAATGAGCAAGGATGGACAAATGCATCACAAAACACATTTTTATTGCTCAGAAGTTTGCACAGAATCATCATTTCATGGGTAAGAGGAAAAAAATTCCATTACAGAGTAGGGGAGGAGGTTCAAACTCCATTTTCAACCTGGGGAAGAAAATAAGGGAGAGGCAAAGAAGAAGGATGAACAACTTTTTACAAATGAGCCAAAACTGGCTTTTATCGCTTGAACAAAATGAAAGAAATGAGAAAATGCAAGAAAATTTGATTTGAAACTTTAATATCTGATAACATCTATTTAATTAGCCTAAAAATTATGGGTTTCCATGAAAAATCCTACACTTCAAAGTACATTGCTTCGCAAAGCGAGAAAGAGGCCCATACTTCATTAATTTTGGTGGTTGGGGTCATTTCTGCAATTTTTTCGTGCCAGAGACATTTTCCCATTTTCTCTAACAAAAATACATCAAATTTAAAAATTGAGTGGTCCATCATGTATAGGATTTCAGCATCTTTCCAATGACACCAAAAATGTGAAAATCCAAGCTCTGGATCGAAAGATATGCCCCTCTGAAGATTTAGGGCAAAAATGAAAAAATTAGGCAAAATTCAAGTTCGCGGGCCAAAATTTGAACCTTTTTCCCTCTTTTTTCAAATTGGGAAAATTTCCCAAAAAATCTCCATGCCCCACTCCTTCGATGACATGTGGCATATTCTGGTTGATTCGGCAACTTCAAAACAACATTTTGCCCCTTTTCACAAAATTGGGAAAATTTCCCAAAATCTCTCTGCCCGGTGAATCGCTCCACAGACATGATGTGGACACATGGCACCTTCTGATTATGTGCGGAGATGCGGTTCAAATTTTCACCTTTTCACCTTTCACAACTTTGGAAAAAATTCTAAAATCCTCTTGACACCCTGACTTCCACTGATGAATGGACACGTGGCATCTTTTTCTTAGCTCGGTGGGGATGCGCTCCTATTTTTTCCTTTGAGAAACTTTGACAAAAAAGCCAAAAACTTAGAAGTCCTTCTACCCCGCCACTCTACCTTGACACATGGCATCCTGACTAGTTGTAGGCCTCAAATACTATATTTTCCTTTGCGGGATTTCGGGCCGAAATTTTCCTTTGAGTTTTTAGCCAAAAGGCTAAGTGCAATTTTTTTCCGTAGGTCCGCCTTGAAAAATTTTCCCTCCAAACTCCGCCGAGCCATAACTCAAAAAATACAAGGAGTTAGGAGGACTTCCTTACCTTTTGGAAAGGGGAAAAAATTCTCTATCTAATGAAGCAATACCTAGAAGCTTTTCAGTGCCTAAAATGTGTAAAAATTTTACTGAGGCACAAAGAGGAAGCTAGTTAAACCAAAATAAGAGGGAGCTTATTTTGGTTAATAATTTGATGACTCTCAGGGGTCATCTACCTACTAGATGAATGATCAGTGGCCTTTGAAGCATCCATTGGGCATGGAGTCAAGCCTGATAACCAATTCTAATCTAAACTATGAAAATTTGACCTCTGAGCCACTTGGAAACCCATTGAAACTTGGAGTTGATCTTCACCAAAATGCCACTGAAATGACTATGCAAGAGCAACCAAAACAACACCAAAAACTATGTACAAAATTGGAAATCATACATACCCCAAGTGGGATATGCAGAGTGTGTAAAAGCACTTCTTCTGCTGAAAGTAAACCTACCTACTCTACTCTAACTGGAAGCAAAGATGGTAAGCTAAACAAACCTTGCAACTAGTTGTGCAAAATAGCTTCCTTTCTTCAAAATGGGCAGCCATCCAATTGATTTGGCACTAAACATGGCTGGTTAGATGAGTGGAAAATCAAAAAGAAGCTGGTCTTCTACCCAAATTAGCAAGGTGTCAATTGAAAGCAAATTAGATACCTCTTTTAGTTGCTCTGCATTTGGATTGAAGAGGTATGACAGCTGATCCTTGGTGCTTTGCATATCATCCTCATGCTTAAAGGCAAGCATGACTGGTTGTGACTTCTCCTTTGGCTCTAATGAAGCCAAATACCTTATTGGGAAAGGTCTGATCCATTTGATATGCCCATATCTGAATTTTCAACTCCAAAAATGGAGTCCTCTTGTGGACCTTCTTGAATGGATGGTGTGGAAGAAATGGTGAAGTTATCCTACTTTTTCTCTTCTTCCTCTCCAATGAAGAACATGGAAGATTTAAATCTTCCAAACTTGATTCCAAAAAGCTATTATAAAATGTAGGCTGCTGTAATTGAAATTTCTCCTTCATGGCAGCAGGTTCTTGTGTTTGGAAGATGGATGATGAAGGAGAAAACAATGTGATTTCAACTAGTTCCTCTCCATCAAAATAGTCCTCCAAATCTAACAGATAAACTACCTCATTGTTGTCTTGCTACAAATGTTCAACCTCTTCCATGGTGTTCTCTTGATCTGTAACTTTATCACCATGGTTATCTTCATTCTCAAAGATGAAGTTTGAAAGATCAAACTCTTCTTCAATGTTAGAGCTCAAGAGAGATGAAGTGGAAGGAAGAACTGAAGGTTCTTCTATAGCCTGTTTTGTGTTCAAAGCTCTTGGACCTGCACTTTTCTCCTCCACAACTGGAATGTGCTCCTCTTCTTTTAGATTTGGAGAAAAGCTTCTCCTTCCTCTACTACTTGAATACCATCTTGCTCTTGATTGAACTCTTCCTCTAGCATGAAGTTTGTCAAATCAAACTCTTCAATCTGCTGCTCTAGAGGACAAGTTGGGGCTGCAAGATCTCTTTTAGAGCTTTCCTCTTCCATGGCTGATTGTGCAACTTCTATTGGATCAGCATCTTCTTCCAGTAGAGTGCCAACATGGACACTACACTCTAAGCAACTTGATGACTGATCTTCTTTTTTGCTTCTCTACTGCTATAAAATCAGCCTTGACCACCACTTTTTCTTCAACCTTTACCTCCTCTGTAGGCTTAACCATCAAGGGGATCTTTGTAATCCCAAATTTAGTAGCCCAACTCTTCAGATTGTCTATCATTTTTTTTGTTGGGCTCCACTTCTTTTTGTCCTTGACTGACATTCTGATTTTTATCTTCCCAACATGGATTTGGGAATGTAAGAGGAGGGGTGGGTTGTGACTCAACTGGTTTTGTAATTTTTGTGGTGGTGGAGGAGGTAGAAACTCTTGTTTCTTTGGAGGGAATGGATGTTTGGAAGGGAAAAGGATAGAAGAATTGAGATGAGGTGGAAGACTAGGGGATGGAGAAATGAAATCAACACTTGGGGCAGCATGGGCTGGATTTGGAATTTGGCATTCAAAATGAGATGGTGTTGCTTGAGGAATGGAAAGAGAAAAACCAGATGATGGTGTAGAACTTACCCATTGACAAGGTTTCTCAACACCAAATTCATAGGCCTCTATCTCTATAGTCCATTGTGCAAGTTGGGGCAACATCTCCACCATGAAGTCCAGCTTCTCTTGAGGGCTGAAGTGTCTTGGAAAAGGGCCAACCCATGGACAAGGTGCCCTACAACCAATTTTGAAAGCCTCCATTTGAGCTTGAGCTCTTGATTGCACCATGATTTTTGCCTCCATCTTTTGGATCTTCTCCAATAGACCAACATCTTGCATTTGATTGTCTTCATCATATGTGTATTCTTGTGCTTGATATGCTTCATAGCCAAACTAATTTTGGCATTGCTCATATGGATATGCATACTGGTTTTGAATTTGATCAAAATGCTGATCTGGAGGATTTGGAAAACATGTTGGAGGTGGGAAACATTTGTTACTTTATTCTAAATGTGAATTCCATGATGGAAATGAAGTCATGATTGCACAACTTCATGAAATGGAAGAAGATGGAAGAGATGGAAGGAAAAATGGATGATAAATGAATGAAAATGAATGGAAAGAGGTCTCGCAACTTTAGAGATGGGTTGTTGACCGAGATGAGTTGCAAGATGTGTTTGAAAGTGCCTCCAAAGGCTAAAATTTTCACAGGAACACATCAACCTATAAAAAATGAAGTGGAAGACCTCTAAGGTCCCACATTTGGGCATGCCAAAACTGTTAGTGAAAAATCATAGCACCCCTAAATGAGTTATGGATCTACTTTTCTAAGGTAATGTCATTTGGTGTGATTGCACAACATTGAGCTTTCCCAAAGTGTGGGACCTTTGTAAATGGGGAAATCTCTCTAAAGAAGGTTGGTTCCTCTTCTAAACTACTTTCCATAAGTTATTCCAAGTATAGGAAAGCTAATCTAATCCTAATCTAACTTCAAGGAGATAGGAGAGAAAGAAAAACTGGAAAAAATAGAGCCTACACTAAAACGGTGATACACCAGAGAAGGAAAATGTTGATCATCTATCAAAACTGCCATGGAACAAAAGAGGTGAGAAATGGAAAGGATGGACAAGTGCATCACAGACCAAAGATGGATTTCACACAAAAAATGTTCCAAAACTCCATGAACACAGCTCCAAAACCTGCAATGAACATCCAAACATGCACAAATACCTACAATGAAGAGAGGCAAGAAGAAAACAACCAAAAAACGAGCAAGGATGGACAAATGCATCACAAAACATGTTTTTATTGCTCAGAAGTTTGCACAGAATCATCATTTCATGGGTAAGAGGAAAAAAATTCCATTACAGAGCAAGGGAGGAGGTTCAAACTCCATTTTCAACCTAGGGAAGAAAAGAAAAGGGAGAGGAAAAGAAGAATGATGAACAATTTTTTACAAATGAGCCAAAACTAGCTTTTATCACTCGAACAAAATGAAAGAAATGAGAAAACGTGGAAAATTTGATTTGAAACTTCAACCACCAACAAGATCCATTTAATTGGCCTATAAAAATGATGGGTTTCCATGAAAAATCCCATACTTCAAAGTACATTGCTTTGCAGAGCAAGAAAGAGGCCCATACTTCATTAATTTTGGTGGTTGGGGTCGTTTTCTGTAATTTTTTCATGCTAGAGACATTTTCCCATTTTTCTCCACTAAAAATCTCCATCAAAATTTAAAATTGAAGGGTTCCATGTGTAGATAATTTTGACATCTTTCCAATGACACCAAAATCGTGAAAAAATCCGAGCTCTGGATCGAAAGATATGCCCCTCTGAAGATTTAGGGCAAAAATGGCAAAATTAGGGCAAAATTGGGTTCGCGGGCCAAAATTTGAACTTTTTCCCTCTTTTTTCAAATTGGGAAAATTTCCCAAAAATCTCCATGCCCCTCCTTTGATGACATGTGGCACCCTCTGGTTGATCTCATGGGTCTTCAAAAAACAATTTTGCCCCTTTTCGCAAAATGGGAAATTTTCCCAAAATCTCTCATGGCCCCGCCGCTCCAATGCTTGATGTGGACACGTGGCACCTTTTGATTGTGTGCGGAGATGTGGTTCCATTTTTCCTTTGTGCTTTTCACCACTTTGGAAAAAATTCAAAAAAATCCTCCCCATAAAGCCCCGACTCCCACCTTGATGAATGGACACGTGGCATCATTTTGCTTAGCTCGGCGGGGATGCACTCCTATTTTTTCCTTTGAGAAACTTTGAAAAAAGCCAAAAAACTTGAAGTCCTTCCATCCCACCACTCCACCTTGACACATGGCACATCTTGACTAGTTGCGGGCCTCAAACAATTTATTTTTCCTCCATGGGCTTCGGGCTGAAATTTTCCTTTGAGTTTTTTAGCCAAAAGGCTAAGTGCCAAATTTTTTCCCATGGGTCCGCCTTGGAAAATTTTCCCTCCAAACTCCACTGAGCCATAACTCAAAAAATAGGAGTTAGGAGGACTTCCTTACCTTTTTGGAAAGGGGAAAAAATTCTCTATCTGATGAAGCAATACCTAGAAAATTTTGAGTGCCTAAAATGTGTAAAAATTTGATTGAGGCACAAAAAGGAAGCTAGTTAACCCAAAATAAGAGGGAGCTTATTTTGGTTAACAATTTGGTGACTCTCAGGGGTCATCTACTTGCTAGATGAATGATCAGTGGCCTTTGAAGCATCCATTGGGCATGGAGTCAATCCTGATAACCAATTCTGATTTGAACTATGAAAATCGACCTTTGAGCCACTTGGAAACCCATTGAAACTTGGAGTTGATCTCACCAAAATGCCACTGAAATGGACTATGCAAGAGCAACCAAAACAACACCAAAAACTATGTACAAAATTGGAAATCATACATACCCCAAGTGGGATATGCAGAGTGTGCAAAAGCACTTCTTGCTGGAAAAAAACCTACCTACTCTACTCTAACTAAGAGCAAAGGTAAGCTAAACAAACCCTGCAACTGGTTGTGCAAAATAGCTTCCTTTCCTCAAAATGGGCAGCCATGCAAATGATTTGGAGCTGATCATGGCTAGTTGGATGAGTGGAAAATCAACAAGAAGTTATTCTTCTACCCAAATTAGCAAGGTGTCAACTGAAAGAAAATTAGATACCTCTTTTAGTTGCTTTGCATTTGGATTGAAGAGGTATGACAGTTGATCCTTGGTGCTTTGCATATCATCCTCATGCTTAGAAGAAAAGCATGATTGGTTGTGACTTCTCCTTTGGCTCAATGAAGCCAAATACCTTATTGGGAAAGGTCTGATCCATTTGATATGCCCATAGATTTGATTTTCAACTCAAAAATGGAGTCCTCTTGTAGACCTTCTTGAATGGATGGTGTGGAAGAAATGGTGAAGTTCTCTTCCTCTTTCTCTTCTTCCTCCAATGAAGAACATGGAAGATTTAAATCTCCCAAACTTGATTCCAAAGAGCTGTTATAAAATGTAGGCTGCTGCAATTGAAAGTTCTCCTTCATGGTAGCAGGTTCTTGTGTTTGGAAGATGGATGATGAAGGAGAAAACAATGTGATTTCAACTGGTTCTTCTCCATCAAAACAATCCTCCAAATCTGACAGATAAACTGCCTCATTGTTGTCCTAATACAAATTTTCAACCTCTTCCATGGTGTTCTCTTGATCTACAACTTGCTCACCATGGTTTATCTTCATTCTCAAAGATGAATTTGAAAGATCAAACTCTTCTTCAACGTTAGAGATCGAGAGAGATGAAGTGGAAGGAAGAACTGAAGGTTCTTTTATAGCCTATTTTGTGTTCAAAGCTCTTGGACCTACATTTTCTCCTCCACAGCTGGAATGTGCTCCTCTTCTTTTGGATTTGGAGCAGCTTCTCCTTCCTCTGTCTGCTTGAAGACCATCTTGCTCTTGATTGAACTCTTCCTCTAGCATGAAGTTTTCAAATCAAACTCTTCAATCTACTACTCTAGAGGACAAGTTGGGGCTGCAAGATCTCTTTTAGAGCTTTCCTCTTCCATGGCTGATTGTGCAACTTCTATTGGATCAGCATCTTCTTCAAGTAGAGTGCCAACATGGACACTACACTCTGAGAAACTTGATGAATGATCTTCTTGCTTCTCTATTGCTATAAAATTATCCTTGGCCACCACTTGTTCTTCAACCTTTACCTCCTCTATAGGCTTAACCATCAAGGGGATCTTTGTAAATCCCAAATTTGGCAGCCCAACTCTTCAGATTGTCTGTCATTTCTTTTTTGTTGGGCTCCACTTCTTGTTGTCCTTGACTGGCATTTTTGATTTTTATCTTCCCAACATGGATTTGGGAATGCAAGAGGAGGGGTGGGTTGTGACTCAACTAGTTTTGTAATTATTTGTGGTGGTGGAGGAGGTATAACCTCTTGTTTCTTTGGAGGGAATGGCTGTTTGGAAGGGAAAAGGATAGAAGAATTGAGATGAGGTGGAAGACTAGGGGATGGAGAAATGAAATCAACACTTGGGGCAGCATGGGCTAGATTTGGAATTTGGCATTCAAAATGAGATGGTGTTGCTTGAGGAATGGAAAGAGAAAAACCAGATGATGGTGTAGAACTTACCCATTGACAAGGTTGCTCAACACCAAATTCATAGGCCTCTATCTTTATAGTCCATTGTGCAAGTTGGGGCAGCATCTCCACCATGAAGTCCAACTTCTCCTGAGGGCTGTAATGTCTTGGAAAAGGGCCAACCCATGGAAGGTGCCCTAAAACCAATTATGAAAGCCTCATTTGAGCTTGTTGCTCTTGATTGCACCATTTTTACCTCCATCTTTTGGATCTTCTCAATGAGACCAACATCTTGCATTTGATTGATCATCTTCATTGTATGCGTGTTCTAGTGCTTGATATGCTTCATAGATAAACTGATTTTGGCATTGCTCATATGGATATGCATACTAGTTTTGAATTTGATCAAAATGCTGATCTGGAGGATTTGAAAAACATGTTGGAGGTGGGAAACATTGTTGCTATTGTAAATGTGAATTCCATGATGGAAATGAAGTCATGATTGCACAACTTCATGGAATGGAATGGATGAAAGATGGAAGGAAAATGGATGAGAAATGAATGGAAAAAGAGGGTCTGCAACTTTAGAGATGGGTTATTGACCAGATGGAGTTGCTAGATGTGTTTGAAAGTGCCTCCAAAGGCTAAAATTTTCACAGGAACACATCAATCTATAAAAAATGAAGTGGAAGACCTCTAAGGTCCCACCGGCATGCTAAAACTGTTAGTGCAAAATCACAGCACCCCTAAATGAGTTATGGATCTACTTTTCTAAGGAAATGTCATTTGGTGTGATTGCACAACATTGAGCTTTCCCAAAGTGTGGGACCTTTGCAAATGGGGAAAGCTCTCTAAAGAAGGTTGGTTCCTCTTCCTAAACTACTTGCCATAAGTTATTCCAGTGTAGGAAAGCTAATCTAATCCTAATCTAACTTCTAAGGAGATAGGGAGAGAAAGAAAACTGGAAAAATAGAGCCTACACTAAAACGGTGATACACCAGAGAAGGAAAATGTTGATCATCTATCAAAACTGCCATGGAACAAGAAGAGGTGAGCAATGGAAAGGATGGACAAGTGCATCACAGAAAAAAGATGGAATTCAAACAATAAATGTTCCAAAACTCCATGAACATAACTCAAAACCTACAATAAACATCCAAACATGCACAAATACCTGCAATGAAGAAATGCAAGAAGAAAACAACCAAAAACAAGCAAGATGGACAAATGCATCACAAAACACGTTTTTTATTGCTCCAGAAGTTTGCACAGAATCATCATTTCACGGGTAAGAGGTAAAAATTCCATTCCATAGCAAGGGAGGAGGTTCAAACTCCATTTTGACCTAGGGAAGAATAAAAGAAGGGAGAGGCAGAGAAGAAGGATGAACAAATTTTTACAAATGAGCCAAATCCTGGCTTTTATCACTCGAACAAAATGAAAGAAATGAGAAAACGTGAGAAAATTTTATTTGAAAATTCAACCACCAACAAGATCCATTTAATTGGCCTATAAAAAAATGGGTTTCCATGAAAAATCCCATATTTCAAAGTGCATTGCTTTGTAGAGCGAGAAAGAGGCCCATACTTCATTAATTTTGGTGGTTGGGGTCGTTTCCTGTAATTTTTTCATGCCAGAGACATTTTTCCATTTTTCTCCACTAAAAATAAATCAAAATTCAAAATTGAGGTTTCCATTGTGTAGATTATTTTGACATCTTTCTGTTGACACCAAAAACGTGAAAATATGAGCTATGGATCAAAAGATATGCCCCTCTGAAGATTTAGGGTAAAAATGGCAAAATTAAGGCAAAATTCGGGTTCGCAGGCCAAAATTTGAACCTTTTCCCTCTTTTTTCAAATTGGGAAAATTTCCCAAAAATCTCCATGCTCCGCTCCTTTGATGACATGTGGCAACTTCTGGAAACATTTTCCCCTTTTCACAAAATTGGGAAATTTTCCCAAAATCTCTATGGCCCCGCCGCTCCACTGCTGATGTGGACACATGGCACCTTTTGATTCTGTGCGGAGATGTGGTTCAATTTTTCACCTTTTGCCTTTCACCACTTTGGAAAAAATTCCAAAATCCTCCTAATGCCCCGACTCCCGCCAATGAATGGACATGTGGCATCTTTTGCTTAGCTCGGCAGGATGCACTCCTATTTTTTCCTTTGAGAAACTTTGACAAAAAAACCAAAAACTTAGAAGTCCTTCTGTCCACACCACTCCACCTTGACACATGGCACATCTTGACTAGTGTGGGCCTCAAACAATATATTTTCCTCTATGTGCTTTCGGGCTGAAATTTTCCTTTGTGATTTTTAGCTAAAAGGCTGAGTGCCAATTTTTTTCCTACAGGACCGCCTTGGCAAATTTTCCCTTCAAACTCCGCTGAGTCATAAATAAAAAAAATATAAGGAGTTAGGAGGATTTCCTTACCTTTTTGGAAAGGGAAAAAATTCTATATCGATGAAGCAATACCTAGAAATTTTTGAGTGCACGAAATGTGTAAAAATTGACTGAGGCGTAAAAGGAAGCTATTTAACCCAAAATAAGAGGGAGCTTATTTTGGTTAACAATTTGGCGACTCTCAGGGGTCATCTACCTGCTAGATGAATTATCAATGGCCTTTGAAGCATCCATTAGGCATGGAGTCAATCCTGATAACCAATTCTGATTTGAACTATGAAAATCTGACCTTTGAGCCACTTGGAAACCCACTGAAACTTGGAGTTGATCCTCACCAAAATGCCACTGAAATGGACTGTGGAATATCAATACAAAAACACCAAAAACTATGTATAAAAATTGAAATCAGACATACCCCAAGTGGGATATGCATAGTATGTAAAATCACTTCTTTTGCTGAAAGAAAACCTACCTACTCTACTCTAACTGGAAGCAAATGTGGGCTAAACAAACCCTGCAGAATTTGGTTGTGCAAAATATCTTCCTTTCCTCAAAATGGGTAGCCATGCAAATGATTTGGCACTTTGAACATGGCTAGTTGGATGAGTGGAAAATCAACAAGAAGTTAGTCTTCTACCCAAATTAGCAAGGTGTCAATTGAAAGCAAATTAGATACCTCTTTTAGTTGGTCCGCATTTGGATTGAAGAGGTATGACAGATTGATCCTTGGTCTTTGTTGCTCTTGATTACACCATTTTTTCCTCCATCTTTTGGATTTTCTTCAACAGACCAACATCTTGCATTTAATTATCTTCATCGTATGCATGTTCTCGTGCTTGATATGCTTCATATCCAAACTAATTTTTCATTTCTCATATGGATATGCATACTAGTTTTGAATTTGATCAAAATCCGATCTGGAGGATTTGGAAAACATGTTGGAGGTGGGAAACATTGGTGTTGTATTAAATGTGAATTCCATGATGGAAATGAAGTCATGATTACACAACTTCATGCAATGGAATAATATGCAAGAGATGGAAGGAAGAATGGATGAAAAATTAATGAAAATGAATGGAAAGAGGGTCTCGCAACTTGAGAGATGAATTGTTCACCGGATGGGGTTGCCGGATGTGTTTTAAAGTGCCTCCAAAGGCTGAAATTTTCACAAGAACACATCAACCTGCAAAAAATGAAGTGGAAGACCTCTAAGGTCCCACTGGGCATGCCAAAATTGTTAGTGCAAAATCACAACACCCCCAAATGAGTTATGGATATGATTTTCTAACACAATGTCATTTGGTGTGATTACACAACATTGAGCTTTCCCAAAGTGTGGGACCTTTGAAAATGGGGAAAGATATCTAGAGAAGGTTTGTTCATCTTCCTAAACTACCTACCATAAGCTATTCCAGTGCGGGTAAGCTAATCTAATCCTAATCTAGCTTCTAAGGAGAAAGGGAGAGAGAAAAAATGAAAAAATAGAGCGTACACTAAAATGGTGATACACCAGAGAAGGAAAATGCTAATCATCTATCAAAACTACCATGGAACAAGAAGAGGTGAGCAATGGAAAGGATGGACAAGTGCATCACAGACCAAAGATGGATTTCACACAAGTAAATGTTCCAAAACTCCATGAACATAGCTCTAAAATCTGAAATGAACATCCAAATATGCACAAATACCTGCAATGAAGAAAGGAAAGAAGAAAACAACCAAAAATGAGTGAGGATGGACAAATGCATCACAAAACATGTTTTTTATTGCTCCAGAAGTTTACACAGAATCATCATTTCATAGGTAAGAGGAAAAATTCCATTACAGAGCAGGGGAGGAGGTTCAAAATCCATTTTTAACCCAGGGGAAGAAAATAAGGAGAGGAGAGAAGAAGAATGAACAACTTTTTGAAAATGAGCCAAATCTAGCTTTTATCGCTCGAACAAAATGATGGAAATGAGAAAAAACAGGTAAATTTTATTTAAAAATTCAACCACTAATAAGATCCATTTAATTGGCCTAAAAATGATGGGTTTCCATGAAAAATCCCATACTTTGAAGTACATTGCTTCGCAGAGCGAGAAAGAGGCCCATACTTCATTAATTTTGGTGGTTGGGGTTGTTTCTTGCAATTTTTTCATGCCGAGAGATGTTTTTCCATTTTCTCCCACAAAAATCCATCAAAATTAAAAATTTACGGGTTCATCGTGTAGAGGATTTCAACATCTTTCCATTGACACCAAAGACGCAAAAATCGAGCTCTAGATCGAAAGATATGCCCTCTCGAAGATTTAGGGTAAACACAACAAAATTAGGGAAAAATTCAGGTCCGAGTCCAAAATTTGAACTTTTCCCTCTTTTTTCAAATTGGGAAAATTTCCCAAAAATCTCCATGCCCCACTCCTCCGATGACACCTGGCACCTTTTGGTTGATCCGCAGCTTCAAAACAACATTTTGCCTCTTTTTCACAAAATTGGGAAATTTTCCCAAAATTTTATATGGCCCCCCGCTCCACCGCTGATGTGAACACGTGGCACCTTCTAATTTTGTGTGGAGATGCGGGTCAACTTTTCACCTTTGTGACTTTCATGACTTTGGAAAAAATTCTAAAATCCTCCTGACGCCCCGACTCCTACCCATGAATGGACACGTGGCATCTTTTGCTTAGCTCGGCGGGGATGTGCTCCTATTTTTTCCTTTGAGAAATTTTGACAAAAATCAAAAACTTAGAAGTCTTTTCTACCCCCACCACTGCGCCTTGACACGTGGCACATCCTAACTAGTTATGGGCCTCAAAAATATACATTCCTTTGCAAAGTATTTCAGCCGAAATTTTCCTTCGAGTTTTTTAGTCAAAAGGCTAAGTGCCAAATTTTTTCCCGCGGTATGCCTTGGAAAATTTTCCCTCCAAACTCCATCGAGCCATAACTAAAAAAATACAAGGAGTTAGGAGGACTTCCTTACCTTTTTGGAAAGGGGAAAAATTCTCTATCTGATGAAGCAATACCTAGAAAATTTTGAGTACCTAAAATGTGTAAAAATTTGAGTGAGGCACAAAAAGGAAGCTAGTTAACCCAAAATAAGAGGGAGATTATTTTGGTTAACAATCACTATCATACACCTACCTGCATGACATTTCACTCCTCCTTTTACCATTGACATCAATGAAAACACAAATCAATGTAGCATGGTTCAACAATATCCCCCTTTGTCATTGATGGCAACAAACTTAGAAAATTTGATGGCAAGCCAATACACCGAGATCTTCAAATATGCAAGCCAATGAACTCTAATTTCTTTCACACTATCTCCCCCTTTTACATCTATGAAATATTTACACACGTAGAATAATATTAGTAATAAATAAAAAAACATGATAAAGCATGTCCTTACCTCAATAATAGCATTGGATATGACATTGGATTCTTTGAGACACTTATAGCACTTGTTCTATCACAATATAGAGGAATAGGACCTTCACTTTCCACTTTGTAGTCTTCAAGATTTTTATTCATCCACATCACTTGTGTACAAAAATGGATACTACAACATACTCATCCTCATAAGTAGAAAGAGATACAAGAGATTGTTTTTACTCAACCATGAAACAAGGCACTTACCTACAAAAAGGCTCCACCAATTGTTATTTTTCTATCATCTATGATGCCTTCCCAATCTGCATCTATGAAGGATTTAATATGAAATTCATTGCATTTTGGATACCAAAGATCATATTCCAATGTCCCCATGAGCTACTTGAATATTTTGTTTACTTCTTGAAGATGGACTTCCCTTTGGTCTTCTTGAAATATTCCCACCAAATCAACTTCCTGCATAATATTAGGTATAGATGTTATTGAATACAAAAGGATTCCTATCATAGATCTATATAGGGTCTAATTTATCTTTAGTGAGCTATCTTCCTTGTTGATTTTACACCCTAAATTCATGGGCATGTTTGTTGGCTTACAATCTTGCATCTGGAAAATTTTGAGCATTTCTTTGGTGTATTTTGTTTGTGAGATAAATATTCCTTTCTTGTTCGAAGAATTTGTAACCCTAAGAAGAATGAGAGTTCACCTAAAATTGACATTTCAAACTCCTTTTTCATTACCTCAGAGAAACCATGTGACATACTCTCATTATTTCTCCCAAAAATGATGTCATCCACATAGACAAAAACAATCAACAAGTGTTCTTCTTCTTATTTTATGTACAAGTTGCTATCAGCTACACCTTTTCTAAATCCTTTCTCAATTAGGTACTTTTCTAACCTGCTATACCAGGCTATAGGTGTTTGTTTATGTCCATAAAGTGCCTTTTTCAACTTGCACACATAATCCATGTCCTCAGTAAGTGAAAAACCATCTGGTTGTTCAATGTAAACCTCCTCATTCAAGTGCCCATTTAGAAATGTTGATTTCACATCCATTTGATATAATTTGAAGCCTTTATGTGCTACATATGCTAAGAAAATCCTAATGGATTCCATCCTAGCCACAAGAGAAAATGTTTCATCAAAATCTACTCCTTCCATCTATGCACATCCTTTACAAAACATCATTTCCTTATCTCTAATCACTTCACCTTTTTCATTCAATTTATTTCTAAATACCCACTTGGTTCCAATAATGTTCTTGTCCTTTAGCATGGGTACTAGCTCCCATGTTTCATTCTTTTCAATTTGATCTATCTATTAAATTAATTTCCTTTACCCAATTCTTATCCTTGCTAGCTTTAATGATATTCTTTGGTTCTATTTTAGATAAAAGATCAATATTTTCTTGATTTTGAGAAATTTTCAAACCCCTTCTTGTTTGGATGCCTATAGCTTTGTTACCTATGATTTGGCTTGAAGGATGATATCTTGTAGCCTTCCTTACAGGTTTATTAGTATCAGGTATCTCTTCTTCTTCTTCTTATTCATGTTCAACTTCTGAAATTTCTTCATCATCTTGATTTGTAACATCTTGTGGAGTTTATTTAGTCTGAATTGTTACTTTATTTGGAAAATATTCATCAAATGTGACATTATTATTCTCTACTATCTTATATTGGCATTTATTGTAGCATCTATATACTTGAACTAATAGTTGAGTAGCCTAAGAAGATACCTTCATCACACCTTGAATCAAACTTACCCAGATTTTCATCATCTCTCTTGATGTAGCAATTACTTCCAAAAACTCTAAGATGTTTCACACTTACAGGTCTACCTCTCCAAATCTCATATGGTGTCTTCTTATGATTAACTCTCGATTTGACATCCCAAATCAACATATGCCTACAAGTCCTGCAATGTTTTATCTTGTCAAGAAATCATTTTGATTGGGCTTCATGATGGTAAGAATTAGATGTTGGGGTAGTTACAAATGTTCATCATGCAGTCCTACAAAAGTCAATTTGTAAAGATGAAGAAGAAAAAAAATTTTAAAAATCAAAACAATTTTCCACTCATGCAAATCTTAAGATTTTCTTATGAAAGTTGGGAAATGCAAGCGTACTTATATTAGCATAGGTGCAACAGTTTTCCAAGCATGTTTTGGGGCCAAAATTTGAAGGTTTCAAATTTTTTCATGTTACCATGTTGACTCCA
Organism: Taxus wallichiana var. yunnanensis; assembly: GCA_018340775.1. Lineage (NCBI taxonomy): Eukaryota > Viridiplantae > Streptophyta > Pinopsida > Cupressales > Taxaceae > Taxus > Taxus wallichiana. The sequence continues at coordinate 41,801,906 of CM031234.1, forward strand.
CACCAAATGGATGCTTCAAGGCAACCACTCACCCCATATAGTAGGAAGATGTCCCTATGAGTCACCAAATAGTTATCCATTTTCACCCCTTCGATGAAATGGACAAATTTGGGAAAGAAATATTTAAGAACTTGTCATGCTACTTAGGGAAAATCTAAATTTGTAGGTAAAATTCATGTTTCGGGAGTTGATTCATTGTTTTTCAGAGACTCGAGGTCATAAGAGGGTTTTTTCCTCTTCTAGGTTTCAAAATCTTAAGGATCAACTTGAGAAAGAAGAAAAGTGAGCTCTGCTGCAGCCCTACAGTAGCAAAGATGAGAAAAAATGGAAAATTGGAAAAAATGACCTCTAAGTAACTCATTTTCATCTTCATGATTCCTGGGTCTAAAACTTTTCCCAAAAATTCAAAAACTAGTGGAAATTTTGTTATGGGGGTCATAGTTTGGTTAGGATCCCATACAACTTGGTTGATCTAGTAGGTGAGCTAAATATAGCTCGGTGGGGTTATGGGGTTATGCATAGAAGGCCAACTCGGCAAGTTGGGAGTTAGACAACGTAAACAGTGAGCTATTACAGAGGCCCGATCCAATACGCGTGGTGTGAAGGCTAGGTGAACTCTGCAAGGAGATTTGTTTGGGTTCGGAAATTTGGGGCAAGCCCCAAGTTAGAAGAGTAGAACTCAATTCTAGGGCTGAGTAGGAGGGTGATTCATCTTGTATGTAGATGGCCACAAGCAAAGGAGATTCGCGGTGCAAGGTCATCGATTTGAGTTAGGGCCTAGAGCTCGGCGAGGCGAAGGAATGAAGGTTGGGGTGTTAGGAGACTCTTGTCGAGTGGTGTAGGATGATAGCTCTGTCAAGAAACTATACGTGAAGGTAGGGAAATATAATTTGGGCTGATTCATCTAGGATCACTGAAGTAGAGGTATCCGGGAGAGCCACAAACCAAGTGTATTGTAGTGAAGTGGAGGGTAATTGCTTCGAGTAAATGGCGAGCCATTTGACAAAGTAAAATACATTGGGATCACCTCAAAGGAGGGATTCAGTGGGAGTTAAAAGAATAATTTTCAGCAAATGGAGGATCCAAATTCAAAAGAAACATGGGGTGTGTTCATCGTAAGAAATAACGATGACAATCACCACAATGATAAGGCGATTCAACTTGGCAAAGGAGTTGCGGTCTTCACGGGGTCATTTCTCATAAGAAATACACTTGCCAATTAACACAAGTGCAATTAGTTATGAATACTGATGAAAAGGTGAGCTATAAGGTGAGTTTCAGGGATCATAGGAGTTAAGACTTAAGAGGGCAAGCCATTGGCAAGTAGAAGTAATGTTGAATGTTGAGTGGAGTAGTGCAAAATCTCAAGCCAAAGGGCGAGTTATTTGTGGAAAGTGATATTTTTAGGGGTAAGACTTAAGAAATGGTATCACTAAAGATTAAGTTTAAGAATGAAGGAAACCCAACACAATACAAGGTGAGCTATCCCATGAGCTATAAAGCGAGCTGCGAGGTGAGCTAAGGGGTAAGTTGGCCCACTACCCTGCAAGTAATAAACACCCTAAACACCACAAAGAAGGTAAAATGAAAGAGAAGTAGTGGTGTTTTAACATACCTTGAATTCTCAAAACAATTAAGTAAAATCACTCCAGAATAATGATGGGAAAGTATAATTAATTTGGGGTTAGATTTCCATAAAGAGCAAGCAAGCAGTAAGTAGTGACCCCCTAGTTTCCTACAAAGCTACAGATCTTCAAACAACCATAAATTTCAGATGGGAGCTCTGTTTTACACAAAATTGGACTTCACGGAAAGGTCTTGGAGCCCTTTACATAGAATAAATTTAAATTTTTAATTTTTATGAGGTAAATTTGGTGAATAATAGGAAATATTCTCCTACACTCGATGCGAGTTACAACAAACTATCACCATTAATAGAGCATGGAGACCAATTTATTCTCCAAAAAGTAAGAGTACAAGATGCAATGGGATTTGCATGTGTCTCATGTTGCTTTCACATCAGTCATTGTATTTTTATTACAAATGAAGGTATGCATTTGGGATTCTTCTTCTCTCTCTTTTCTCCTCGCATTCTCTATAAATTGTAAATGGGAGAATTTTTACAAAGGTTAGACATTTTTTGGTGTTTCCCTCCCTTATCATTACCTTTGAGGATGTATGTGGGGCTTCAAGCCTCCATTTTTAGGCATTGTAATGGTTAATCTCTTCTCTCCCTTCTATAATGATGTATTGTGCATACTCTTGGAGTAATGAAACTAAATGTTTTTGATGGATTTTATGTCCTTTTTGAAAGCACCTTAAACTTTACAAAGAAAACTGCATGACTAAACAAGGAAAGATAACACCATTTCCATCCATCTAGCCAAGGTTCTAAGTCTAGGAATATAACATTAAGATATAATCTTACAAGAATGCTTAACCAAGTATGAAAACAATAGAAAATATAACTAAAAATGCCTACTAATATGTTTGAATTACCTAGCATGGGCCTAAATAGACCTAAGAGGGAAATCAAATGGTTATGGTTGCTACTCCAAACAAGATGAAATGGAATTTCTAAATGACTACTTGGTCATTTCGAATATCCATCTACTAACATCATGAAGGCTTTAAGAAAGGATTAAACTTGGCTATATATCATATTTATTATATGAGATGAAAATCAAAGCATTGTGTAAAGTATAAAGGAATGAGGTGCACCCTTTTTATAGTTTTTGTTTTGGGATAAACTAGTATTTTGGTGCATGTGGGACTAAAAACCCCAAATTAGATTAGATTTACTAATCATGATTAGGCATTGCTAATCATAATTAGTGAATTACAAAGTGATTAAGAGGTGTGGAGCCTTAATCAACCACTTAGGGTTGACTAAATAGACTAGGATAAGCTTTTCAAGCTTCTTTGAGACATTGTGGAAGTGAATGGTGTGATTTTGAGTGGTTGGAAGAGGGGTTTAATCCAATACTAGGGTATAATGACCAAAATAAGGGGAAAATAGGCTTAATTAGCTAATAAACTCTAATTATCTGTTTTGAAGAGGATTTTGACTTACAATTTGACGTGAAGTGGCATCCGAATACGAAAGGGCTTACACAATCAAAAAAGTGTTTTTAATTGTCTAAAGTGGTAAGAAATGTTAGTTAATTAGAAAAGAGCACTAATTATAATGAAATTGGCAAGGATGGAGTGATTTACATGCATTTTGGCAATAAGATTGCAAAAATGGAATTTATTTGTCTATATTTTCCTCTATTTGAGGTGAAGTTAGTGACTTCACTTCAAACATAGTAGACAAGCGTAAATTTAGTAAATTTTTAAAGAAAAATTAGCAGGAATGAAGCATGCCCCCTTAAGCGTTGATGGGGTAATAGAAGAATTCAATCAAAAATCAAAAATATGATTTGAAATGGATAGAAGAAAATGATTCAGAACAGGCGCAAAACCCTTGGTTATTTAGAAGGGAGAAAAATAGGGATAAATGTGGTTGTTTATTACCTCGGGTGATTTGGAAGAAAAATTAGTAGTGGTAATAAATGATAATGGAGAAGAAATGATTAACGGAGAATATAGGACAAGCCCAATATTTGCATCCAACCTTTCAATAAGAAACCTATTTATATCATTTTTCCCCTAGGTCTACATCATCGGCCTTTATTTAAAATAAACAAAAGTGTAAGATAACATGAAAATCTAAATTACTAACAATTGTTTACTACTAAAAATACATAACTCCATGCAACATACATTATGCAATGTAATACAAGAAAGTAAAATTATATTTAGCTCCATGCAACATACAAAATGCAATGCAATACGAGAAATTAAACCAGCTAACCTAATAGAGAAACTAATACAATCACATGCACTCAAACAAATAACGTTTAAGACAGTTGCACCAATATTTTTGTTATCAAGATGCAGTTCCCAAATGTTTGTGTTGTAAAAAAGGGTTAAAAATGATGCCCCAAGAAATAACACATGTGAGGGGAAAATGGAGGACACAAGTAGTCCTATGGAAAAACCTTCATGCACTACGACACAGTCTCTGGCAACTCACTATTGCATGGGAGTACCAACGTAGTATGCAATCAAGATTTTATTAATGGAGGTAGATCATGATGATCCGTAAGTCATTTGAGACCAGAACAAGCAAGAACCATAGAAAGACACTTTTGTAAGACATATTTCAATGTTTGAGGATGATGTAATTGACACATGATTTAGATGCATATATGTTGTTTAACAATTTTTGTAAAAATTTAAATTTATACAATTTTGTTTTTGGATTTTTAATAATTTTACCATCATTTTTTATTTTTGAAACATATTTGAATGTTTTTTATTTTCTAGAATTTTTCTGAAGCTATGTACATGAAACAAAGAAATGTTGATGACCCCGAGTGATAGATGGGATGTACAAGGGCAGAATGCCATGCGCATGCACAAAAAGTGAAGATGTGAAAATACACCCAGCGTTAGCTAGGAATATACAAAGGAAAAGTCTTCACACACAAAATATGCATCAACGCCAATATGGATAGGTTCAACATGATGATGAACATAACCCAACGACATGCTAGGAAGTTCATAAGGATGCCTCCAACGTAAGTTGGCCAAGAAGCACATGATAGAAAGAAGTGGAATTTTATTTTGAAAGGTTACAAAAGTGTCCAAAAATATGGAAAAAGGCAATCTTATACACTGGATGTTCTTAAAAGTATAAGAATAATGTGAATTTATCTTAGAAGCCTTGCGATGAAGAAGTGGTTAGCCAAAGGCACGAATCATGAGACAAGATACACACTAGAGTAAGAGTTTGAACAAGGTCCAAAAAAATACACTTGGTAACATACTAATCCTGTTTGCTCATTGAGATCCAGTGTCCGCACATGGAAACTTATTACCTCTTGGAGGGAATATTTGATAGACAATAAGTGAAGACACCCTAGCCAATGTGTAGGAATGATTTATTTTTCAAAGTTGATTTTTGTTTTATGAATGGATTATGGAAGGTGAGCTGTACATTGCTCATTGCCACCAAATGTCCATAGCCCTAAAAAATATGCATTTGATTCTAACTACAACATTTATCTACTATCATCCGTGCATCCACAGCACTGGTAGAGACTATTATAAATACCCCAAGAGAGAGTTATATATCAATTTCATTTTTCTTTTAGCATTGGATTTTTATTTGATTGATTTTTTTTTCTTTCTCGAAACTTATTTCAGATCTCTTGTTTGACAAGGGGTTAAGAATCACTAATGGATTTATGGAAGGAGGTAGAAGTGATTTTGATGACAACATTGACTAGTGTCAACAAATATGTCCAAAATTTCTTCACAACGCGTATTTTAGATGTTGATTGTGATAGGATCTCTACGAGGTCGTCGTTCTTTAATTTACCAAGGTGATAAAATACCAAGATCAACAGATACCATATAAATAAATGTCACGAGTATGCTTGCGAATTGGCTAACTAAAATATCACCGAAGGAATCAAAATAGTAGGAAGACTTACGAGAAGAATAGTAAGGTAGGAATAAATAACATTCATGTGTATGCAATACATGAATGCAATGTGTATTATTCGTTTACTGTTATTTTTGAAATGTTTTTTATTTTTGTATTTTTGATTTTTTAAAATTGGGACCAACAAGGTCACTTGGTGAGATAAGATCCAATAAAAATACTAGCAATTTCCTTGATAATGAAGACTAGGCATGTTTACTTATCAAGAGTTATATCATCCCCGATATCAATGATCGTGGTAAGATCATACTCGGAGAGACAACTATGTTTTATCATGAAATGTGGATTTTGTATGTAGGATATTAAGGTCCTTATCCAGAGGTTTCTATACTTTACGCCATACTTGATGGGTACATTGATGTGCATTTTTGAATTGCGTTTGATTCTAAAATTTCAGATCATTTAAATTTTTGTGAGATTTGGAGCTCTTGGAATTTTTATCATAGTTGAATGAAGGATACATTTGGGTTTCTTGTAAGCCATTATGTGACTTGTCTAATCCCAAGAAGCAGGAGAAGAAAGTGGATGAATAGAATTGATGTGATAAATGATGGTGGGTTTTCCACAATCATTGATAGAAGAACAATATGATGGACGTGAAGGATACGGTCCAAGACTTGAAGAGGATGGGATACTAGGTGTCCCATAGGATGAAGATAAAGGACTACAAGGATGTGGCCCTAAGATTTAAGATGAAGGAATGCCTATAGGTGTCCCATATATAGAAGAAGATGGGATACTAGGATGTGGCCCAAGAATCTAAGGTGAGGGACTTCTAGGACGTTCCACCAATATAGATGAAGATGGTATGTCGGGAGGTGAGCCACATATAGATGATGTGGGGCTACTTGGAGGTGGCCCAAAATAGAAGAAAACAATGGGCTACCGGTGGTGACCCAAAGTAAGATTGCAATGGAGAAATCCTAATAGATAAATAATGATTAGGTAATGATAAGATAACATCTTCCTCAATGGTCTTAGGATCTTCCTTAGTATTCTGACAAAAGGAATCAATTTCTTCTTCCCAATATGTAAGTGTATTGAAGTCAATATTAAATATTTAATTGTAATCCTCTATGGGAATGTCATCACGTGACCTCAGGAATTTCATGATCATCTCCTCATGTTGAGATGAATCGATCGGTAGGGGCATTTTTCTTTTACCATAGGAGGTTTATTAGAATAAATGGGTCCAACTAGTGTGGAAGATTGAGAAGATGATGACTCAAGAGATGAATTTGGATTCACCCAGATCTTCAATGGAGGAAGATTTTGTCAAGGTGGTGAATAAGGGAGGTCTTGCAAAGCAAGGGAGGACTACGGATCAAGAACTAAATTAGAATTTTCATAAGATCTAGGTGAATTTGAAGAATCAGAATAATAGTTTGGATCTGGAGTTAGAAGAAGAATGGGAGGAACCCAAATAATATTTTGGATCAGAAGTGTGCAAAACATACCACTGGCTATGAGATGAAGGTGGGGAACAAGGTACCCAAATGGGATCTCTAGCGTGAGGAATCAAACGAGATCTAGTTGTGATAGGCATCCTTTGATGGGAATGTTGAAACCTAGGTTCCTTGTTGTCATAAGTATGTGGAATTGCATGATAATCGGTCTTTGTTGGCACATGCCTAGACATAGATAGTCCAGAGGACATCACAAGGGTTATTGTGTTGACATTTTCAACAGGAGTATCTACACAACCAATGAGGCCATCAAAATTATTTTCCTCATTAGACACATAATTAGCATTCTTGTCCTAATTATGTTTAGGAAAATTCTTCATATTGGGGGATTTTTTAGGAGTGGATGAATCCATCTCCACATTGCCACTTTCGATTAAGTCTTGGATGTAGTGCTACAACTTCAAACAATTATTTGTTTTATGACCTTTAACGCAATGGAATTGGCAATATTCGTTATCTCTAAACCATGATGGTTTAGGTGTGTCATCCTCATAAGGTGTAGTTTTAGGATATCTAACCATATTAACTACCTCTAGTTGTTTTAGTATTGATGACATTGAGTCAGACAAAGGAGTGAAAGTATGACACTTATACTCCATAGGTGGAGCTCCCTTTGCAAGCTTCAAAGGAGTGTTGTTTTGAACGGCTTGTACTCATTTAGAGTCTACTATTCCATCATTAACAATGTTTTTGTTATTATTAAGAACAAAATTTGGATTTTAGTTGGTCTTGGAATTGTTATGATCCCTTGAAAAGGGATTTAGCGTCCCTCTATTTAACAATTCCTTTTCAATTTGACTCCCTTTTTCTATTACCTTTTCAAATGTGTTACCACAATGCATTTGTAAGTGGAACATAATTTCTAGATGGAGGTTGGGAAAAAATGTAACGAACCGTTACACCAAAACCTCAAGGCATTAGTGAAATCTACACATGAGGATCATAACATCCCACCACGCTTCCGTAGCCCGGACCCCGGGCTAGATTTGCGCCCGTATAGCGGGACCCTGCCCTGCCCTATACGAGCCCTAGGTGAACATTGCAATGTCGATGTAGCTACCCATACCGGGACTCAAACCTAGGTGGTCGCTCTGATACCAAATGTAATGAACCGTTACACCAAAACCTCGAGGTGTTAGTGAAATCCACACATGAGGATCATAATAAAAATATTCCTATTAACTTTTTTAGGTATGGAGCAAGGAAAGTAGCTAGCTAATCCTCTCCATCATTATAAAAATGCAGCAAAGTTTTCATTGTTTCTTTGTTTTGCATTGCAGAGATCCAACATGGTGATGTCATTCTGTATATTAAAAGAGAAGTGTCATACAAAACTTTCTACTAGTTCTAGCCATGTTGATATGGATCCCTTAGGGATGTGAACAAACCATTCTAGCATTGTTGCTCCTAAAATTCATGGAAACAAATGCATAAGATAATTTTCATTGAATGTCACCTCTTGACATGTCATATAAAAGTCCTTTATATGGTCACGAGGGTCACCTTTTCCCTTATATTTATCAAATTTTGGAAAATAAAAATGTCTTGGGAAAGGTACTGCACCATGGCTTTTTCAAATGGGTAAGGACATAACTCATTGAACCGATACTTCTTGTTATTACTACCAGTTTGGCCCTCTCGTAACACTTGAAGGTCGTTCTTCATTGTTGACCACTCTTGATTAAAAATAGATCTTGCATGGGTGCCAACGTAGGTCTATATAAAGGGTTAATCCTAGGTGTATGCCCACCCTAATTCGTAGCGAGAATCTCTTCATAAGGATCTCTTTGTGCCTCCCGTTGAGGAGTATTTATTGGGAATTTGTAAAATGAAGCTTTAGGTTTTTCCATTGGTATAGTTTTTTTCACAACTTTTGGTTGTTCCTTTTGTGTATGCGAAGCCAAACTTTCCAATTGACGATTGAGGGCTTACGTAACCTCTTTAATAGGTATTTCATGATGATCTTCATTAGGAGGAGGTTGTGCATGATGAACATGTTCTTCATGGTCTTTGTAACAAATTTTAATAGGAGGAAAATGATAGTCTCCATCATTTTCAAATGGTATCTCCTCATTATTCTACCATGCAGAAGTAGAGGCATGACCTGGATTTAAAATTTCGTTAAGAGTGCGACGAGGGAGGTCTACTTCTTCTTCTCCCCGAACCATGTCAACGATAAGAGAAGGGTCTATTATGGAAGGTAATTTGGCTCCTAGTTCCACAACCCGCATAAGAACTTCATGTTTGTTATGAAAAATGTAGTCATCAAAATGGGTGGAATGAAGCTCTACATCTACGCGAGGAGACTCCTCCTCTCCACCACTATGGTCAACCATGAGATTATCCTCCAAAAGAGGGTTTTCACCTCCAAATATATTGGCTTCCAACTTTTGTGACCCCATTCTCATAGTAGGCATTACTTAGAATAGAAGGTACAACATGAAATATTTCCACTAAGGTTTATTAACAAGGGACCCTAGTCAAATTTATGTAGCGTACGACCCTAAGTTGTTAAAAAAGGTGACTATAGAATAGCCACAAAAGTGAGGTCAAAATGAATGTACGAACTAAATAATAATGAACAAGTGACCCTAACAACGTAATAGATGACACAAGTTTTCTTTAGAATAATACAATGACATACAACACTCAAAATTTGGTTTACCCTAAATAGTTTATTCTCTAAGATTTTGTCTAGATAGGTTTTCAATGAAATAGTGACAAAACATCATCACAAGTTAGGTCAAGTTTGCAACAAACAAGGCCTAAATGATAAGAGAATGTTGACATGATATTCTAACAAGATATACTAAAAACCGTTTTCTAAACACTAATAAAGTCCAAGTCTCGTAAAATGGATGATAATAATGTGAACAGTGTAAAGACACTATTTGGACACGTGAACCAAGCTTTCAGAAATCAAAATTTCTAGTTTCAAAATGATGTTATCACGATGCTAAAAATATATCCTCAACCCTCACAAAACTCAAGACAAATTTAGGATGTAAAACTATGTCTAAGTATAACAAGAAACTGTTATGCATGTAAACAACGTAACTCAGTAATACGTGAGAGATTTAGGCCTAATTTCACAATGGAAACAAGATGTAAATATCTCAATTGTATGGCTATAATGTGGGCAGCGTAACAACTCAAAAGAAGACAAGGATGAAATCACCTAACTATGATGATAATAAGTCTCAAATATGGGTTTTTGAGATAAGGGGGCCTACTAGATTGTGAGTACGTACCATGCACACTTTCAACACTTGCGCTCCGGCATTGCAACCTAGTTGCACAAGTAGAATACAAAAGTGGTGGACATGCGATATCTAGTGGTATCCATATATGTTGTTTCCTTTTGTCCAAAAATGGGCAACAAGAAAATAAGGGTGTAGACCAAGTGGTGTTGAAATAAACTTGGTGTTATTTTGGCAGAGTTTCACCTTATCTTAAGACAAGTGAAAAATAGGACAAAATGACATTAAGTATATTTCGTGATGAAATGTCATATGGTTTCAACTTTAAGAGATTATTTCCCTTGTTTTAAAAAAAGAGTTTGAATCTAACAAATTTTTCACTTTGTGAGAGCTCTCAAGTACACTATCTAAGACAAAAATAATGGCTCCAAGTTGGTAATCTTCCTAGGTGGTTCTCTCTCTAGGTGTCACAAGATATCTATGAGCAAGCTTGATTTACCCAAAAATTCACACTGACTAATTTAGGAGTATCTCAGCTTTACTTTACCCCCTTCAGTATAATGAGCACCAAAGTGTGTTCAGTAATACTTTCACTGGGGTTGCGATACAAATATATTTGATGCTAATCTCACCAAGGTGTACTAGACAAGTCGGTAGTGTGGAACACTTTCCTATTTTGTTCACAAGGTTCCCTCTTGCGTGAACTACTTTAGGGTTCCTAGGACCACCCCCATTATTGTAGCTTAAGGATTACGCCAAAGGGGTTATGTCCTAGTTGAGAAAACGATTCGTAACTCTTAATCGAAACCTGCAAGTACAATGTGATGATTGTGGTGTATTTTTATCTTTTAGACTTAATGTGGTTTTTTTCGTACTCCTTTTGGAAACCTAAAATCACATGTGTAGTTATAAAATTATTTAGATCCTCCTTTCTTTTACTAGCATTAGGTCCTTCACAAAATAGTTAGTAGTTTCAAAATATATTCACAATATCATAAAAAAATAACCATGAAAAATGCTTGTAAATCAACTAACTACTATCAAAATTTGCAAAAACAAGGCTTATTCTCAATTCATCCAAGTACTTTTTAATAAAAAGACTAAAATTTATTTTGATTCCCAATGTCACACTAGGTGCAAGGGAAGAGCGTACACAAATTCTAGCCTTGGTTATTTAGAAAGTGAAAAAGCATTTAAACTAAAAGACGATTTAAAAAGTTTCCTACTTACTCTAATAATAGCAAAAGAAGTTTTAAGAGTGCTTTTGATTCTCTAGATCACATGAAGTGCAAGAGAAGAGCATACACACCTTAACCCAAACTCATACAAAGCATGGAAACAAGATTAATTCCTTCAAACCCTAAGTGATTTTATAATAAAACTTACTCTAAATCTATGAAATTAACAAAAATGGCATCTAAAAACCTCTAAAAACTAACAAAAAACCTAAAAACAAAAAATAGAAACTTTTATTTTGCAATAAAAATTTATACGAGACACACTGCGCGCGCTACTAGCCGATATGTGCGCACATGTTTCAACACATGCACGCCTTTATCAACACATACACTCCCCGTTGTAAAAAATAAGCGTTAGCAAAAAAATGAGCTAACGTGTGCACTTCTAGAGAAGCAAGTGCATGCACATTCAACACCTATGCTCCACTTTGTCAATGTGTGTGTTCTCCCTTGTAAAAATGACTAACAGTTAAAAAATATGAGCTAACGTGTGAGCTTCTAGAGAAGCGGGTGTACGCTTGTTTTTCCACTACACTCCCCTATCGAAGTGTGTGCCCCTTGTAAAAATGACTGATAGTTGAAAAATATGAGCTGATATGTGCGCTTCCAGAGAAGCCGGTGTGCACCTATTTCAATGCCTACGCTCCTACCAACGTGTGTTCTTCCCTTTCAACACATGTGCTTCGGTTCAATGCCTGCATGCCCCTTCGCTAGAAGTGGAAAAAATTTGAGTTTTGACAATAATTTCTTCAAAAATGTCAAATCTTTGGTATTTTTTCACAATTTTAATAGGGCTTCACCTCCTTGAATCCTACAAAAATCAAGAAAACAAAACTTCTACCACTAATCTAGTTGAAACAACTTTCAAAAATGGAAATTAATCTATAAAACTTTGAAAATTACTCTATAACTTTGAAATTAATCTAAAAATCTTGAAAGTACTCTAGAAAGCTTGAAATTTAAATAAGAAAACTTGAAATTAATCTAGGAAACTGGAAAATAATCTATAACCTTGAAATGAAAAACTTTAAAACTAAGTTAAAAAGCTTTTAAAAGTGAATGCAATGGGGTATTGTCCCACTGGGTGTGCAAATGATGACACCCTAAACTTTACAAAGAAAATTTCATGACTAAACAAGGAAATATAACACCATTTCCATCCATCTAGCCAAGGTTCTAAGTCTAGGAATGTAACATTAAGATAGAATCTTAAAAGAATGCTTAACTAGTATGAAAACAATACAAAATCTAACTAAACATGCCTACTAATATGTTTGAATTACCTAACATGGGCCTAAATAGACCTAAGAGGGAAATCAAATGGTTATGGTTGCTACTCCAAACAAGGTGAAATGGCATTTCTAAATGACTACTTGGTCATTTTGGATATCCATCTACTAACCCCATACAAGGCTTTAAGCAAGGACTGAACTTGGCTATATATCATATTTATTAAATGAGATGCAAATCAAAGCATGGTGTAAAGTATAAAGGAATGAGGTGCACCCTTTTTATCATTTTCCTTTTGGGAGAAACTGGTATTTTGGTGCATGTGGGACTAAAATTCCCAAATTAGATTAGAATTGCTAATCATGATTAGGCCTTGCTAATCTAAATTAATGAATTACCAAGTGATTAATAGGTGTGGATCCTTAATCAACCACTTAGGGTTAACTAGGAGGCTAGGATAAGCTTTTGAAGCTTCTTGAGACGTTTTGGAGGTGAATGGGGTGATTTTGAGTGGTTGGAAGAGGGGTTTAAGCCAATACTAAGTTATATTGAGCAAAACAAGTGCAAAATAGGCTAATTAGCTAATAAACACTAATTGTATGTTTTGAAGGGGATATTAACTTACGATTCGATGTAAAGTGGAATCCTATATGCAAAAGGGGTTACGTAGTCAAAAAAGTGTTGTTAATTGGCTAAAGTGGTAAGAAACGTTAGTTAATTAGCAAAGAGCACTAATTATAACAGAATTGGCAAGAATGAGAGTGATTTACATGTGTTTTGGCAATCAGATTGCAAAAGCGGAATTTAGGTGTCTACACTTACATTGTTTCCATTATTTTTCTTGTCTTTCTTTATGATTTCATGTGTACTTGTGCATCTCATTGTTCCCATTTCATGTTTAAGTATGGTTGTGCTTAATAAAAAAGGTCTATTATGTGTATCTTGGTCTGTGATGTTTGTGCATCCTCTCCACTCTCACCTTTATCTATTTTCAGGCATTGAGGATTGTCCATTAATCCCTTTTCTTGGTGCTATCACCACCCCTTAGTGTAGGATTTCTCTCTTTCACCCTCTTTCCTTTTCCCACCCCTGGAACCGATAGAATAGGTTTAGACAATATATTTCCTTGCATTAGGACTAGTTGTAGCAATAGGATTAGGAAGAGGAATTCTGCCTTCTTTGGAGGTCATCTCAAGTTAGGAAGTCCCACATCTTGATAGATGGTACCCATGTTACCAAATCACATCGAATTACTCGGTCATAAAGCTAGCAAATCAGGGGGTGTTTTGATTTGGTGATAATAGTTATGGTACTCGAGTGGAACAAGAAGGTGAAATATCTATATTTCATAGGTGTTCCATTGCAATATCTTAGCCACTGTGATACCGATACTTACAGCTTTCACACACCGGTGGGACATTGAAGTCAAAATATTGAATCTGGAGTACATTTAAAGAATTTTCATTTTTGCTGAGTCGACGTGTTCTTGGCAAAAACTTGCAGCTTTTAAGCCTTCTAAAGAAAGTGAAGTTGGAGTAATCATCATTCCAAACTCTAACAAGAGTAAAAGGAAGAATTAATTTATGTTACTTTGAGTTGTGATATTACTTCAAAGTGGAATACTTACTTCAAATGGTGTCAAGTGGAAGACTTAATTAATTGCACTTCTAAACTCTGATTACTTTAAGTTTTGTTATTACTTCAAATTGGAATAAATTGAAATACTAAAGTAATCCAAGGTTAAAACCCACAACACATCTAGTGAATCCATTGATCTATACAACCCATATCTAAGTTCTGATCCTTTCTTTCTATCCATTCCCATCCATTTTTCTTCCCATATCTTCCATTTTTCTTCCATTCATGAAGTTGTGCAATCATGACTTCATTTCCCTCATGGAATTCACACTCACATCAATTATAGTTAAATCTGCCTCCAATTTATTTTAAGACATCTCCAAATTAGTGTTATAATTAGGTTCAAAACCATTATGCCTATCCCTATTGGCAATATCCAAATCAGTTTGGCTATGGAGCCATTTAAGAATAGGTCTATGCATGTGGTGACAACAGTTCTATGGAGAACATTGATTTACAAGAGAAAGTTTAAATAATGGAGGCAAATATTGTGTGATCCAGGGCCACATCTCAAATGAAAGAATTCAGGATTGGTTTTATGACACCTTGTCCATGGGTTGGCCCTATTCCAAGACACTAGAACCCTTAGTAGAATCTTGATTTCATGGTTGAAATGTTACCCCAGCTTGAAAAGTGGATTGAGGAGATATAGGCTTATGAGCTTAGTGCCAAGGAAACTTGTCAATGGGTAAGTCCTACACCACCACCTCATAGCCCTTCTATTTATCTTCCCTAATTTACATCATTTTAGACCAAATGTCATAATTCAAGCTTATTGCATGTTACCCTCATTATGGAATCCATTTCTCCACCTTTTACCTTTTCATCTCATCTTTAATTTTCTACCCGTGTTCCTCCCAAGAATCCATCCCCTCCATAAATACAAGAAGTTTTAACTCTCTCACCACCTCAAACAATGGAAAAACTAGATGAAACCCAACCCACCCCTCCTCTTAAGGTCCCAAATCCTTTTATGAGGAGAAAAATTAGCAAAGAAGAGGATAACATTAAAGAGCTTAGTAAGGTAGAACTGGAAAGAAACTTGAAAGAGTGGGCTGCCAAGTTCAAAATTAAGCAGATTCCACTAATGACCAAGCCTTCAATAAAGTTTTAGATTCAATAGATAGATAGGAAAGCTGATTTTTATTAGCAGAGAGAAAGAGAAAGAAAGTGATGATCAACAATCCATTTGCTCAAAATATAGTGCCCATATTAGCACTATATTTATAGAAGTTGTTGATCTATTACCAAATAAGTCAATAAGGGAAGAGGAATCAACTCTAAATCCAATCGGTAGAAAGCTCATGGAGAGGAATCATTCAAATCCAAAGGTCTTGAGTAATGATAAGGTTGCACAAGAGATTTCAGATTTTTCTCCCACTTCATCCTTCCAAAATTATTATTTTTTGGAGGAATTTGAGCCCTCAAAATTTATTTTTGAGGATGGGGAGACACATGGTGAATAATTTTTATATCTAGAGGTTGACATGGAAGGAAGTGAGCCCTTGACATAATAGGAAAACAAAAATATTGAATTCTTGTCTGACTTGGAGGAGTGCTTTGATGGAGAAGATCCTATGGAAACCATAGCCTTTTTTGCTCCATCATTCAACCTCCAACAAAAAGGTCCTATTGTCATAGGTTAGAACATTCAAGAATAACATGTTTCTTCAAATAGTCCTCTTGAATCAAGGTTTGAGGAATTGAATCTTCTATGTTTCACATCGGATGAGGAGGAAGAGGAAACCAAGGATGACAACCATTTCATATCAGTCATTAAGGGAGAACATCATTTGTCTATAGATGACCCACAAGAATAAAATTATCTCAAAAATAGTCACTTTTTCTAGGAATTTCTGTAAGAAGACTCCTTATTGAGGTTGGAATTCGAGTAGTGAGTAAATCAATCAGATCATACCTTGCCCCATAAGTTATTTGGATACATTGGATCCAAAGGATGAGCCACAACCAGTAATTCTTAATCCCAAGCATGAGGATGATTATCAAATCACTAAGGCTCAACACTAAAGCCTCTAAGATCAAAATATTGAGCAACTTGAGGAGGTATTTTATTTTATTTTATGTTGATACCTTGGCTAGATGGGTGGAAAGTTTCTTCCAAATCAGTTTTTCACTCATGAGCAAGACCATGTCCCTTTCCAAATCACTTTCATGGTCTCAAATTTTGAGGAAGGGGAGCTACTTCTTGTTTCCAAGCATGTGTTTTGTTTCAAGTATTCCTTTCCTCATGTTAGTGTAGGGTAGAGTAGGTTTTCTTTTAGCAGAAGTACTTATGCACACTCTACATGCTTCACTTGAGGCATGTATGATCTATCTCTTTTTACATATATTTTCTTTGTTGTTTCTCTAATCATAGTACGTCATGTTTCCCAGAAGTAGCTGCAACAAGAAGCTCATAGTTGTGGGTAATATTTATAATCTTTAAAAAACTCCAAATACAGAGAAACTAAATTACAACTTTTCAAGTTTTCCATGATTTTCATCTACTTATTCCTTCAAGATCAATTACAACTGAGCTTCTAGTGCCCCTTTCAAATAAATAAGAAAATAATTAGGTAATCTTCCCATTCATTCAAAGCTCCATCCCAACAATGTTCTAAGAAACCCTGAGAGGAAAGATCCTAGTTTTAACATTATTATTAGACATCCCAAATCAGCATATGCCTAGAATTCCTAAAATGGTTTATCTTATCAAGAAATTATTTTGGTTGTGCTTCATGATGGAAAGAATCAAATTTTGGGGTGGTTAAAAATGTTCATCATACAATCCCATGGGTCAATTTGTAGAGATGAAGAAGAAATAAATTTTTCAAAATCAAAACAATTTTTCACTCATGCAAATCTTAATATTTTCTTATAAAATTTGAGAAATTGAAGTGTAATCATATCATCATAGATTCAACAGTGTTCCAAGAAATTTTTGGGGTTATAATTCAAAGGTTTCAGATTAGTTCATGGTTACCATACTAACTCCATGGCCAATTGATGCTTCAAGGAAACTGGTCACCCCCATCTAGCAAGTAGATGTCCTCCTGAGTCACTAAATTGTTATCCATTTTCACCCCCTTGGGTGAAATTGACAACTAGGAAAGAAAGAGTTAAGCACTTTTCATGCTACCGAGGATAAATATGAATTTATAGGCAAAATTCATGTTTTGAGATCTGATTCATTATTTTTGGCAGACTTGAGGTCATAAGAGTATTTTTTCCTCTTCTAGGTTTCAAAGATTAGGGATCAAATTTAGAAAGAAGAAAAGTGAGCTCTAACGAGCCCCGTAAGCAGCCAAGATGGGAAAAATGGAAAATTGGAAAAAATGACCTCCAAGAACTCATTGTCATCTTCATGATTCCTTGGGTCCGAAAATTTTCCCAAAAATTCAAAAATCGGTGAAAATTTTGTTGTGTGAGTAAAATTTTGGTCAGAACCCGTAAAGCTTAGATTAATTGATGGGAAAGCAATAAATAGCTCATTCAAGTTATGGGGATATGCATAAGAGGCTAACTCACCGAGTAGCTCGCCGAGCTAGGAGTTAGGCATGTACTCAAACACCGAGCTATTATAAAGATCCCGATCCAACACAGGTGGTGTGAAGGTTAGTCGAGCCCACATGGATCTTTGTTTGGGGATGGATAGTGTTGGGTGATCCCATAAGTCAAAGTGTGGAACTCGGTGCTAGGACCAAGTTGGAGGGAGATTCATCCCGGCCACGAGATGGTAGGAGCTCGGCGAGCTTGCCAAATCGTGAGTGGCTCGGGCCATGGCCACAAGTAAAGTTTGAGTTAAAGTGTAAGGTCATCATGTCATTTAGGGCTGAGCTCCTGAAGCCCGGTGAGGCGAAGGAATGAAGGCTGGGGTGTGAGGAAACTCATTCTAGGTGGTGCAAGAAGATAGCTTGGTCGGCGAGCTATATGCAGAGGCAGAGAAATGGAAGTCGATACGATTCACACCGACTCAATGAGAGAATTGGTTGGCTAAGTTGTGGTGAAGTGGATTTGCATTAAATTGGGGGAAGGCATTACTTGTAATTAATTCACCCTCATAAGACCAAGTAGATACATCCGGAAGATGCGTAAACCAAGTGCATTGTGGTGAATTGGAGGGCGTTTGCTTGGTGTAATGGGTGAGTCATTTGATGAAGTAAAAAAAGTTGAGATCATCGCGAAGGAGGGAATTTGCGGGAGTTAAAATAAGAAGTTGCAGCAAATTTAGGGGTTCCAAATTCAAAATAAACATGGGGTGCATTCAACGCAAGTGAGAGAAATGAAAACCACTGCAACGATAAGGTGAGTCAACTTAGTAAAGGAGGAGTTACATTCTTTACGAGGGTCATTTTTGATAAGTAATGCACTCAATAATTAAGGAAAGAGAAAGTAGTTACAAATACCGATGAATAAGGTGAGTTATGGGAATCAAATGAGTTGAGACTTAAGAGGGGTGATGTATTGGTGAGTAGAAGTAATTTCAAATGTTGAGCTGTAGTAATGCAAAATCCCAAGCCAAAGGGTGAATTAGTTGTGCAAAGCGGTATTTTTAGGGGGTAAGACTTATGCAATGGGCTTGTTAAAGATTAATTTTGAGAATGAAGAAATCTTGATGCAATTCAAGGTGAGCTATGCCATGATCTATAAAGAAAGTTGTGAGACGAGCTAAGGGTCAAGTTGGTCCACTACCGGGTAAGTAATTAACACCCTAAACACCACAAAGAAGGGAAAATGAAAGAAAAGTAGTGGTGTTTTAGAATTTTTGACTTCTCAAAACAAGTAAGTAAAAGCACTCCAAAAGTTTTATGGGAAAGTAGAAGTAATTGGGGGTCATATTTCTGTAAAGAGCAAGCAAAAAGCAAGCAGTGACCCCCTGGTTTCCCACCAAGATGCAGAACTTCAAAAGGCCATAAGTTTCAGTTGGGAGCTCCCTTTTGCACAAAATTGGACTTTCCTGAAAGGTATTAGATCCCTCTATGCAATAGAAACTTAAATTTTTAATTTTTATGAGGTAAAGATGGTGAATAATTTCAAAACGTCTCCTACACTCCAATGTACGATTAACCAACTACCACCATTCATGGAGCATGGAGACCAATTTCTTATCCAATAAGTAAGAGTACAAGATGGAATGGGATTTGTAGGTGTCCCATGCTACTTTCACATCAGTAATTTCATTTTGAGTGTAAATGAAGGCATGCATTCAGTATTCTTTTTTCTCTTTCTTTTCTGCTCACATTCTCTATAAACTATAAAGGAGGGCATTTTTACAAATCTTGGACATTTTTAGGTGTTACCCTCCATTCTTCTTCCCTATGAGGATGTTTTTGGAGCTTCAAGCCTCCATTTGTAAGCATTGTAATGGTGAATCTTTCCTCTCCCTTCTACAATGATGTATTGTGCATACTTTTAGAGAAAGGAAACTAAATTGTCATGACTATTTCTCTTTCCTTGCATTGTTTCCATTATCTTTCTTTCCTTTCTTCATGCTTGCAAGTGTATTGTGCATCTTTTTTTCCCATTGCATGTTTAAATCTAGTTGTACTTAATGAAAATGGTGTACTATTTTTATCTTGGTTTGTGATTCTTTTCCATCCTCTCCACTCTCACCTTTCCCTATTTTCAGGCATTGAGGATTGTCTAACAACCCCTTTTCTTGGTGCTATCACCACCCCTTAGTGTAGGATTTAGCTCTTTCACCCTCTTTCCTTCCCCCTAGTCCCTCGTAACTCGATAGGATAGGGATATGTTTAGATGATATATTTCCTTGCATTCTCGAGTAGTTGTAGTAGTATGATTAGGAAGAGGAATTTAACCTTTTCAGAGGTCCATCTCAAGTTTTCAAGTCCCACAACTTGAGAGATGATACCCATGTTACCCAATCACATCGAATGTCTCAATTAGAAAAGCTAGCAATTATGGGTGTTTTAATTTGGTCATAACAGAATGCTTTACAAATATTATTATGTGGTTTTCTAATCTTAGGCATGTTCCTAACACATCCCATGGAGCTAATTTGACAAGGTTATCAAAATTTAGGTGTCCTAGTCTTCTGTGCCAAAGCCACTCTCATCCACTTTACTTGTGAAACATTTTTCTTTGTTTACTTCCTTTAGAACATACATATTATTTTTGGTCCTCTTTTCCTTTCCAACCACCTTACCTGATTTCTCTTTCTTTATGTCACATCCTTTATCATGAAACAAAATTGTATATCCTTGTTTGCACATTTGACTAACACTCAAAAGATTGTGCTTTAACCCTTCAACATATAATACATTTTTCAGTGATGGTTTTTCCATTTTCAAGACTTAGCTTACCTTTTCCCACAATATTAGTTGATGTATTGTCTCCAAATCTCACTGTACCAGAAGCATTTTCCTCTAAATATATAAACTTGCTTTTGTTTCATGTCATGTGGCTAGAACACCCACTATCAATATACCACTCCATATCTTCACTCTGAGAATGAAAGGAAATTTGGGCTATCAATCCTTGTTCTTTTGCATTTCTAAGATCTAATATGACATTATACACATTATTTTTCTACTTTGGAGGTCTTTGATAACAAAATTTATCTATGTCCATACTTTTGGCAGTTGTAACAAATCATCTCATCCTTTCTTCTTGAATGATAAAATTTAAGATGTCTACCATGACCTTTAGTATTCATTCTACATTTTGAGGCTTTGTGACCAAATTCATTACATGTAAAAAAATATCCATAAAATGAATGAGCATACCTCATAGCATAATGTTGTCTTCCTAGATGATGTCTCTTCCTAAAATCATCTCTCTTAGCTTTAGGGGGTTCTTGAGTTGTCTTGGTCATCTTCTTGCTTGCTGATTTGTCTTCCTCATTATTCTCCTTAAATCCTAAGCTAGATTTATCACTTACATCTCTTTTCTTTCCTAGAAGATCAACTAGATCAGTTGTGATCTTTTCAAATTTTTGATAGGTCTTCAATTTTGTAGATGTTTAATCCAATTGAGTTTGCAACAACCCCATCTCATATTTGAGCTTTAGGTGCTCTTCTTCCTTGATTTTGAAGGCTTCTTCAATCTACTTGATTTTTGCTTTGAATTCCTTAAAATTTTCTTCACGTTCTTGAGCCTATTTTTTCTTCTTCTCCTCAAGAATGCTAATTTTCCTTCATATTATTTCACCATCAGTTTCATTTTTGATTCCTCTTCCTTTGATGTTTCAACTCTTCTAGAGCACTTATTAGTTCAGCCTCAAGGTTAACCTTTGCTTCTTCTTCATCTAAACTTTCACATTCAGTTTAAATTTTTCCTTTTGAGTTGCTTGCAATAGATACTTCCACAACCATGAACAAGGTTTCAACTTGATTCCTTTCATCATCACTCTTAGAGCTACTGGAGTCACTTGACTGAGAAGATCTTGAGCCTTCTTGTGTGTAGAAATTATTCTTATTTTTTAAATATTTCTTCTTTCCACCCTTCTTGAATTTCTTATTTTTCCTTTGAGAGGATTATTCATCATCTTGATCTTCCTTGTGTTTTTAGGACATTTTGTAGAAAAATGACCAACTTGGCCATAGTTGAAACATTTAAATGGTAGCTTTCCCTTGTACTTTCCTGATCCTCTTTTCAGCTTCCTCACAAACATGGCTTCCACCTTTTCATCATCTATCTCCATGTCGAATTAGATTTATTCTTCTTGACATATGATTCCTTATCAACCTTGAAGGCTGCCTCTTTCTTGACTACATTTGAGTCACTTATTCTCATCTCATATGTAGTTAAAATTCCATGGAGATCATCCATTTTCAAGGTGGTTAAATCCTTGGCTTCCTCTACTACTGACACTTTGGAATCAAATTTTGAAGTTAGTGATCTCAGCACTTTTTGAACCACCACACTCTCTTCTATTTTCTCTCATAAGCCTCTGATTTGATTTATAACTTCATCCATTCTTTGCAAGTATGATGCAACATTTTCACCTTCCTTCATTTTCATGCTTTCAAACTAAGCATGATAAGTTTGTAACTTGGCCAATTTTACATTGTTGTCTACTTTATATATAGTCTTGTCCTTATCCCAAATTTCCTTATTTATAGTACATTGCTTGAATTTTATGAACTCAGCCTTAGCTAGTCCACAAAGAATTACATTCATGGCTTTAGAATTACTTTCAAATTCTCTCTTTCCTATTGCATCAGTAGGAGGTGTAGCTGGAATAGTGTAACCACTATCAACTGATTTCCATATGTCAAACCCAAGTGACATTATGTAAGTTTTCATTTTAACACTCCATAAGGCATAATTTGATCCATTGAATAAGGGAGCTTTGGAGGTAGAAAAACCACTTTTTGATTAATTGCTTTCCATGACTGAATTGTCTAGATCTCCCTTGACCTGTTAAGCTCACTACACCAGTGGGACTTGCTCGATACCAATTGTTAGAAATATAGGCACTGAGAGGGGGTGAATCAGATTTTAATCAAAATTTGTGCAATTCAGAATTTTTCAATCATCCAATTTTTAACTTTACTTTAACTGTGATAAGCATGCATATTCAACCATGAGAGACAAAGAGATAAGTAAACACAGATAAACACATGAGGAGATAAAATTTAATGTGGAAAACCCATCTTGAGACAAAACCCACTGAAACTAGAGATCTATCTTGGATAATTTTCTTATAAAGCTACAATAATTTCATGGTTTATCTTCAACTCAACCTAGAGCCACAACTCCAAAATTAAATAGAGTTGCTACTCATTTTTGACATGCTTTAAATTTTCTAGAATCTTCAACTCCCAAATTTAATCAAAGCAACAACTGATATTCTATAATCTTCTACTTACAAGGAGGCTTCAATCCCCTAGATGTTAAGCTATAACTTAGAATTTGTATAGAGTTTTGGTTAAAATTATTTTGTTGTCTTACACAATTGATAATGATCTCCAAATTTTCTCACTTCTCCTCTTATTTGTTAATTTTCTCTTTTTGCATCAAATTACCTTACATCCAAGTATGTTCAATAACATCTCTACTCTTCACAAAAATACATCTCACTTTCTGCAACAATAATAATTATGCACTCATCAACAACTTCTTACATGTTCAAGAATTGAGCTTAAATGGACAAGAAAATTTGACTTTTGACATTTCAATTTTAGTGGCTCTTCACATGACCATTATTCCTTCTGACATGAGAACTCAAATAACTTGGAGTTTTCAGGTTGAAAAATAGCACTTCTTTGGCTACTCAACTTGACTAACTTTTGAGATTCTCCATGAAATCCTTCACTTTGAATTATGACACTGATTAATCCATGACATTTGATCTTCTTCATAGACTTCCCTGAATAAGAAAAAAAAATTCAAAATTTTCTCCTTTATTTTGAAGTGAATCAACCTAATTTCTTGTGCAACACATCCATGACCCTTAGACAGAGTTAAGTTCAAAATTTTAGGCAATTTCATTGGTGCAATCTTGAGATTCGATGAATTTTCCATTCCACATATGAGCATGATAGACTTCAATAGTATCTCTTCCATTTTCCACGTGTTAAAGAAAACTTGAAAATTCACCACTATGTCCACGTGTCGCCATTCGGTAAATCAAAAAGTTATGCACTTAGATGGACTCCAAACCCACAAAATAAACTATATTTAATAGAATTTTAGCTCCACTATTTCTCCTTATTGTCAAACGGGCCCATCTTCATAACCAATCAAAATTTGACACTTGTTTTAATCGTCTTTTCATATGTGTACTATTTATGAAGTTCTATCCAATAATAATGTTCCACATACTTCACACTTGTCATCTTGTTCTTAACCTCCACTATCTTCTGTGAACCATGGGCCAATAAGAAGGCTCCATGCTTACTTTGAAATCCACTTTAATTTGTAATAAATTTATTAAAAATGTGAATCTTACGTCAATTAAATATCTATATGTGCCATGCAATGTCAAGTATTTTCGAATGTGAAGTTTAAACCAATAGGAAGGCTTTATGCCTTTACAATTATCAAGATTGTCTTAACCTCCACTGGCCACTACGACACTTTATCTAATAGGAATCCCCACATTCCTTCGCATTTCCATGATCTTGATAATATATATCTAACCAATGCGACACAGAGACTAATAAAGAAGATCCACGCTAAGACTTGTTAGAGTGTGAACCTTGAACCAATTAGATAGCTTTAAGTACCTTTGTGGTGTTAGACTTGTCTAATTGCAAACCTTGAACCAATCAGATAGCTCCAAGTAAATTTTTGGTGTCATACTTGTCATATTGTAAACCTTGAGCCAATCGGATAGCTCTAAGTACCTTTTTGGTGTCAAACTTTTCAGATTGTGAACCTTAAACCAATCACACAACTCCTTGTAACTATATGATGCCATTCTTGTCAGAATGTGAAGTTTAAAATAATAGAATAACTCCACATACCTTTGAAAATTTGTAATGTCATTCTTCTCATTTGTCATCTCTATGTCACAAATCCAAAAGTGAGCCAATTCAAAGGCTCCATGCATCTCTTCTTCGCAGCTCCTGGGCTGACCCAAAATATAATTACATTTTAGTTTCTTCCACATGTATGTCAGTTTTGAGAGTATGTTGACTTTTAATTACCCACCTTTGATCCGCCATGTCATGTGGACCCAAAAGATAATTGAATTTGTGCTCATCCAACTTACAAAACTTCGAACGATCATAACTTCCTCCAGAGATCTTCAATTTGCACAAACTTGGACTTGTTTGAAAGGTATCCTCGAGTTATTAAATACCAATACCTTTACCATCACCAAAATATCTTGTATGAAGACACATAATCTTTTCAAACCTTTAGTATACGTTAATCTCATTTCTTCGAGATTTTAGCATTATGAGCCTATTACATTCTAAAATCATTCGGATCCATACTAAAAGCTCATAAATTATTGCACATCACTATCAGACACCTATTTGCATGACATGTCACTCTTCCTTTTTCCATTGACATCAATGACAACACCAATCAATGTAAATAGGGTTCAACAATCACACCTTTTGCATGCAAAGTAGATCATAATTAGGTATATGCCAAAGTAAAAAAGGATCCAATTATTCACCTTGTATATGCATGGACAAACAAAATAACCAAAAATTCCTTAATTTCTATTAAATCTCGTATAAATTACCTTATATTTTTCCAAAATTAGAGCTTTACCTCATTTTTTTCCTTTTTGCAAAGTTAGAGTGAGTTTGACTAAGTTGGCGTGTGTAGTTTGACCAAGTCAACAAAGGGAAGAAAAGCATGTAGATCTAATTTTAGCCTTTATTCACATCTTGCATGATAATAATATACTTTTATTATTATAAAATTGTATTTAATTAAAAAAGGATTTAATTTTTGCATGATAAAGCAATAGTGGCTAATATTGGATTTATCTCCTATTAGCCAACTAGTCAAATTGAGGTTAAGAGTGTTATTTTCATAAAGGAGTTGAGTCAACTTCGATTATTTTTTCTATATGTACCCTTACATTGCAAATATAAGGGGCTTATTTTCTATCATTCCTAGGCTATGTTAATGGTTTTACGACATCACCTACTTGATGAAATAAAGATTGATGTCCTCCATTTGCAGCTTTTCAAAGTTTATTACAAAGTAAGTCTATGGTATAAGTTAGTGAATTTATGCTTTCCTTTGCATTATTATGAACTATTCCAACACCTCCATTTAGTTTTTTTAAGCTTTTATAGATCATATTAAGTATATATTTAGTTTTTCAATCAGCTTGGAAGTGGAAAATATCTAAATATTCCCTCCCATGCTTAATTGAAATCTTGTGCATGTATTTTGTGAATGTAATTTACATGGGACATTTTGGATATTAGGGATATTTTTCCATTGAGCTAAGATAATTTGAAAAAATAATGATGTCATTTTATCATCACATTTTTATGAATGAATGTTAAGAAGGTGACCTAGTTTTAAATAGTTTGAAACCCTAGCTCAAAAGTGATAGGAGAGATATTATTTTTAGATGCCTAGAATGAATTTTTTTCTATTATTATGATTGGGGTTATAGATGACTCCTCCATCTTTCCAGAAAGGTAAGATATAGCATGTGGTTATTTATAGACCCCACTCAAAAAGGATAGTTTCGAAGAGGTTTAGTTTGTGGAGAAGTTTCCCTAAAGAATTCTAAAATAAATTGACATTATTTTTATTATGGTAGTTGTAATTTATTTCCATGATGGTTTTAGAAAATGGTTAAAGTCCTAGAGGGAAAAGTGTGCCTTATTTATGAAGACTAGTCCTTGAGACAAAAAAAAAGGGTAGTTTTGGAGTTGTTTCAAAGATGGAACAATGATGTGAGGTGTTATGGAAAGAGGATTTAGAGATATTTATAGTGATATAAGGTTTTTCTCATAATGAGTATTGTTATCCAAAATTCACCCCCCCAGGGTAAATTTGATAACATGCATCAGGATGTCCAAATTCCAAGAAAAATGACTGATTCAGAGCAAAATCAGGTTTCTAGGGTCCCTTCAGGAATCTTTCTAAACTCCCCAGGCCGAAGAAGGAGGGAGCAAGCTTTGAGAAAGTGCGGAGAAGGTTGCAGAAAGCAAGTAGTTTGGGCCAGTAAAAATTGTGAAAATCGGCTAAGTCCTGGTCCAGCACAAGGTGGGACGAGTGGGACAAAGGTACGCGAACCGCCCGAACCGGCCGAAATGAGTCCAGCGGCCCAAAAAAGCAAATGGGACAAGTGGGACAGAAGTACGCGGCGGGCGCGAAAAGCCGATCCAGCCGAGGAGAAAAATTGGCTAACTGCTGAAGAGGGTAGCATTCGGGACGAGTGGAACAAATGGACGCGAAATGCCCGAACCGGCCGGATCGCGCGAAAACAGTACAAGGAGCCCAAAAGCAATTGGAACGCTGGGCGGGCGAAATGCCCGAACCGCCGAAAAGAGTCAAGTCGGGCCAAGCAAAGTGGGACAAGCGGGCCAAAATGCCCGAACCGCCCGAACCGGCCTGAAATGAGCATAAAGGGCCCAAAATCAAATGGGACATCCGGACAAATGGAGGTGAGGTATGCGTAGGAGCCGAATCAGCCGAGGACCAATCGGGAGCCGCCACGTGTCCTCACAAGAGAAAAGTCAAAAAGTCAATGGGCGAGTTTTGAGCACCGATCCAAACCAATGGGATAGCGCCACGTGTCCGGCCTAGGGCCCACAAGGAAAATTCAAAAGACAAATTGCTGAAAAGTAGAAGAGAGAGAATTATTCAGCGAATCAGAGCATGCCACGTGGCATCTAAGTGGCAAAGTCATGCGGGAAAATATTTCAAAATCCGTTTACTGCTCGTGTCCTAAATCTTCAGATCGACATATCTTTCGATCTAGAGCTCGGATTTGCACGTTCTTGATATGAACGGAAAGCTTATAAGATTCTCTACACGTTTCCAAGGTCAATCTTGCATTTTGGTTCAGTTTGGAGGATGAAAATTGAGAAACACCTCTGGCGTGAAATAACAAGCAGAGGTAATGCTTCAACAACCACTTTAATGCAGCAAACAACCCGCCGCTTCTGTTAGACAAACCGCCGCTTTGCCAGAACCCGCCGCTTCTGCCATAATGGATGAATTAAATGCAACCTAGAGGTGGTTGGGGAAGATTTCGAATTCCTCTCTCTTTGCTCTCCCATTCTTTCTATAAATTGTAAGGAGGGGTTTCTTTCTAAGGTGGAACATTTCCGCTTTGCACCCTCCCTTCTCTCCCTGTTCATAAGAATATTTGTGGAGTTTTTAAGCCTCCCATATAGATCGTAACACGGTTTTTTCCTTTTGGCCATTGCAATGTATTGAATCTATCCTGAGCAATATATATATGTGTCTCGTGGTTACTTCTAAACCCTCTTACATATTTATTACTTGTCATTCTTGATCTTTCATTGCATTTTCGCTATCTCTGTGCATGATGTTGTGTTACATCTACATGATCTCGTGTTAAATTTGGCAAAGCATATGTTCTTCATTCCTTGGTGCATCACCTCTATTAGCTTAGATTTATTTTATGCATCTTCTTTCCTTGTCTCCTTGGCAAATTAGATTAGATTTTGAGGAAAACCCTCTCGCATATTTCGTATGCACGAAACAGAGGAATAGGAACCAGCCTTTCTCTCGGAGATTCCTTTCTCACTCTTCAAGTCCCACACTTGGAGAAAGGATTCAATGTTATGCAATCACACTGGATATTAATATGATCAACCTAGAAATCGATCAATACCTGTGGGTGCTTTGTGATTTTGCACTAATAGTTTTGGCACGCCGGTGGGACAGAGGTCTCATTTCTATTTGCAGCAAGGTTGATATGCATCTGCTGCAATTTTCTTGCTTGAAAAGAGCTATTATTTGCATATCTGGCGACTCCAAGGGGAGGAATCAACTGGTTCCAGCAGTCAGCCCTAAAAGCTTATGAGAAGAATCACAAGATCAAGAGCTGGAGAAGAGGAAGTGCTGTTTGAATACCTGCAACTATCTCCAAGAAGAAGGCAAAGAGGAAGAAGGATTCAAAGGTCTCCATCTCCACCAAACAGAACTCTCTCAACTCCTCCACCTGAGCGGCCTTTCTTTCAATATACAAGGATTTTAAGACCAATCAGAATGGCGCAACCAGTGAACCCCTATGTCAACTTCACAGGCAGCAGCCCACTTGCTCTCAATGCACAAAATCCAATCCCAGTAGCAGCACTGAAGAACATTCCATACTTTACTGGAGAAAATCAGACCACTCCTGGCGATCATGTCAAGGACATTGCTAACATTTGTGCAATCCATGAGATCGACGAGATGCAAGTAGCTGTCAAATTGCTGGCGTCTTCATTCAAGGGGAAAGCATTGCAATGGTTTAGGAGCCTTGGAGCTGGCTCTATCACAAACTGGAATCAGCTGTGTATTGCACTTCATAATCAATTCAGAGAGAAGGGAGACAACTTGTCTCTTTTGGAGCAGCTGACAACCATCAAGAGAGCTTCCAATGAGCAGCTAACTGATTTCAACTTCAGATTTCAAAGATCTTGGGATAGAATTCCAGTAGCAGTCAGACCAACAGCAGAAGGTGCTTTTCTATACTACCTTAAAGCTTTAAATTCTGATATTTCTATATTGATTCAATCCATGGGAGGCACAACTATCCCTGCTGCTTATAATATTGCCATTAGAGCTGAAAATTGTCTGATTCAAGCTGGCAAGCTATCTCCTAGGCCTCCAATGCCATTATATCCAAGCTTAGAGAGCCCAAGTACTAGTCAGGCACCTGTCTTAGCTCCTTCTCCCATTCCTAGAAATCAGAGTTCAAATGAAGCTTCCACTTCATCTCCAAGTGCCCCAAATGAGCTTCAAGAAGTCATGAAGCAACTGCAAAATTTAGGTAATGAGCTGGTCACACTCAAGAGGCAGCAAGCTCAAGGTTTTAGACCTTCGTATCAGCCTCAAGCTCAACCGAATAGGCAGCCATATCAGCCTCAAAGACCACCTAATCCAGCCACAAATATGAATCAAACAAGGCCTCCTGCCAATAAACCATTCCAGCCCTATAATCCAAATGCCATATCTGCCTCTAAGGCATTAGTACCAGCACAAAACAACATTGCCCAGGAGTATGATTGGTGTTTTCCATGTAATGAACCCCATAATCAATCCATGTGCTATAATGGTGCTCTAACCCAAGCTTTAATGGTAACAAGTGCTGGTGTGGAGGGTGAGAGTAGTCAAGAAAACAGCCAACAACAAGAAACATTCCAACAGCAATCAGCCCCAAATGATACCACGTTGGTAAATTGGCAAGCAGAGGATTTCTGTGGCATGAATCAGATAGTTTCTCAGGGTGTTGCTGCCAACACAAGGTCAAAAAGGAGAAATTTGGGTGAAGAACAGCCATTAGTCCCAGCCAATCCTCAACCTCCCACAGCTCCACAAATGATTGGCAAGCAAAACCCAGTTTCAAATGCACAAGGGCAGACAAAAACAGCCCCTAGGCCAAATCAAATGCCAGCTGTTGCTGCCCATATTCAAGGGGCAAATGTGCAAACCAAGGGACAGCAGAGAGATCCTTCATCACCATTCAGTATCATTGATCAGATGAAGAAGACAAACGTCAATATATCTATGTGGGAATCCCTATCCATCCCAGGCCAAAGAAATCTGCTGCAAGCTGCCATAAAGGATTGGCCAACTTCAAATCAGCAGGTTCAAAGGCAAGACAAAGTGCTTACAAATGCTGCCCAGCCTGAAGGAAATCATGGAACACAACAAGGTAGAATGCTGAAGCCCCCCCCTTTCTATGTTTCGTTAATTATTGGAAATCAGCTAGTGCATAACTGCATGATAGACTCTGGGGCAAGTAGCTCAGTAATGCCTAAACAGATAGCTGATCAGCTAGGGCTCCAGTATGAAATAACATCTAAGGGAGTAGTGCAGCTGGATGGGACAGCAATAGCAACAGTTGGAGTGATTAAAAATTTGAGTCTTACCTTGCATGCATGTCCAAATGTTGTTGTCTTACAAGATATATCAGTCATAGACCTTCCACCACTCTTTGCCCTCTGTTTGTCAAGGGACTTTACTGCCAAGATTGGGGGATATTTGTCCGCTGATTGGTCACACATGCTGTTCAGAACGAGGTATGGAACTAAAGCTACAATTAGGTCGGAACCTATTGCAGATTTCCACATTGAGCCCTATACTCCAAGTCATATTAATACCAATTGCTCAGCATTTGATCAAGAAGATCACCTTGGCACTGATGAAGCTGACACTAAGGTTGGAAGTATCCCAGATTTGACTCTTGATGAATGGGCAAGCAAGGTGCATGCTTTTGATCCTTATCAAGAAGTAGAAGAATCTGAGCTAGGGGTCTATTGTATACACGAAGAAAGTCAACCTATTCCTAACATCACCAAGCCAAGCCACAAGGATGACAATGAGGTATGGCAACTGTTTTTTGATGGATCAAGGAGTAGACAAGGCGCAGGAGGTGGAGCCATGCTTATTTCACCTCAAGGAGTAAAGTATTATTCAGCTTTTAGATTTCAATTTGCATGCTCCAATAACACTGCTGAATATGAAGCCTTGGTGCAAGGGATGCATTGGGCAATAAAGAGAAAAATAAATAACTTGCAAGTGTTTGGGGACAGTGAGCTGATTGTAAATCAGGTCAAGGGACAGCATGCTGCCAAAAATGATCTACTCAGATGCTACAAAAACAGGGTGTGGGACCTCATGGAAGATTTTGAGGCTTTCAGCATCAAGGCCATTCCCAGAAAAGAGAATCAAGCTGCTGACAGGCTTGCAGCAGTGGGGGCAACCTTTGACATTGTAGAAAACATTCAACAAGACAAGGTACAGCCAAACATCCACGTGATTGTGAGGCCTTCAGTGCCGGATAACGATGTCAATTGGCAAGTATTTGAGAATGACCAGCAAATCATCCACTTCTTGCAAGAAGAAGCTGAGTTCTCAGCTAAAAATCAAGAGAAGTTGAAACAGCAATATGGTGACCAGGTGATACAGCTGAGAACTGACAAGCTGCCCAAGGGACTTGTCACCTTGGAGTCCATTTTTAACCCCAATGATCAGTTTAGAAAGGAGAAAGCAAATATTCAGGTCAAGAGGGAAGATTCGGTATCCATCTTGGTAAAAGAGAACAAGCCATTGCAAATTGGAAAAATGACAACTGAGCAAGAGAGATATGAGTTCATACAGCTTTGTCAAGAATTCCCTGACGTGTTTGCTTGGAGCTATGAAGACTTGAAGGGCTTCAATCCCAACTTAGCTCAGCATACCATCGAGTTGGATCCAAATACTAAGCCTGTCAGGCAGAAACAGAGACCAGTCAATCCACACATGGAGCCTCTCATGAGGAAAGAATTGGACAAGCTGATTGAGTCAGCAATTATATTCCCAATCAAGCATTCTAGTTGGGTTGCCAACTTAGTTCCAGTCAGAAAGAAAAGTGGAGAGATCAGGCTATGTGTTGACTTCAGAGATTTGAATAGAGCCTCTCTCAAGGACCATTATCCACTCCCTTCCATGGAGCAAATATTGCAGGTTGTAGCTGGGTCAGAAAGGTTTTCGCTGCTTGATGGATACTCAGGCTTCAATCAAATTATGGTGAAGGAGGAAGACCAGTTCAAGACAGCCTTCACAACCAAATGGGGCACATATGCTTACAAGAAGATGCCATTTGGACTGTCGAACGCCGGAGCAACATTCCAGCGAGCTATGGATATGGCATTCAAAGGCTTGATTAACAAGATAGTGCTGGTATACCTAGATGATATCACTGTCTTCTCAAAGAATGCTGCAGACCATCTCTTTCACCTCAGGCAAGTATTTCAGAGGTGTAGAAAGTTTGGAGTGTCTTTAAATCCTAAGAAGTGCATCTTTCTTGCACATGAAGGGAAACTTCTTGGCCATATTGTCTCCAAGGAAGGATTAGCAATTGATCCAGAAAGGGTTGAAGCCATAAGAGCTCTGCCATTGCCAAGTCACAAAAAGGCTCTTCAAAGTTTCCTGGGAAGGATAAACTTTGTTCGGAGGTTTGTCCCAAATTTTGCAGCCCTTGTCAAGCCCATCACCAAAATGTTAAGAAAAAACATGGCTTTCAAATGGACGGCAGAAGGCAAGGAGAGTTTTGAAGCAATCAAAGAAGCCATCTCCCAGGCACCCACTCTCATCAACCCAGACTTTTCCAAGGATTTCATCCTCTATGCATTTGGGGGTGATGACACTATTTCTGCCATTTTGGTGCAACAGAATAAAGATAATGATGAACAGCCAATTGCCTTCTTTAGCCAAAGCCTAAATGACTGTGAATTGAGGTACTCTTTTATTGAAAAACATGTGCTTGCAGTAGTCAGGAGCTTGAAGAAGTTCAAGCATTTAATCTCAAACAACAAGGTCCAGTTGCTGGTCTCACATGCTGGGGTTAAGGACTTCCTCCTCAACAAGGATTTGAATGAGAAAAGGGCAGGATGGATCACCCGTGTCATGGAGTATGACATTGAGATCAAGATCACCAAGCTGGTAAGAGGCAAGGGTTTGTGTGAGCAGCTCGCTTCCAAACAACTAAACAACCCAGAAGATAAAGAAGACGCTGTCCTGCTTTTACAAAATGATCAAAAACAGGAAAATGATGATGAGTCCATTCCCTGTTGGACTCAAAATATGATACATTTCCTACAGACGGGCATGTGCCCTCTAGAAATGAGTAAAGCAAGAAGAAGACACTTCAGGTTGCAGGCTATTCCATATACCATCATTGATGGAGTTTTGTTCAAGAAGGATGTCAATGGAGTCTTTCTTTGAGATGCATTAACACAGTCGATTCAAAGGGTATTAAAGGAGTTTCATGATGGACCAGCTGGTGGCCATTTTGCACCAAGAGTGACAGCTCTGAAAATCATGAAGGCTGGTTATTATTGGCCTAAAATCTTTAGTGATTGCTATGCATGGATCAAGAAATGTAAGAATTGTGCATTCTTCACAGGAAAAGAGAGACTTGCAGCCCTCCCATTGCATCCAATCTCAGTTGACCAGCCATTCATGCAATGGGGTTTGGACTTCATTGGAATCATCAATCCCAATTCGAGCCAAGGGCACAAATGGATTTTGACAGCCACAGACTACTTCACCAGATGGACAGAAGCAGTGGCACTCAAAGAGGCGAATGAGTCTAGCATCTTGGACTTTTACGAGGGGATAACTACCAGATTTGGTGTGCCTGCTACAATAGTCTCTGATAATGCATTGGCATTCATTGGATCTAAAATTACTGAGTGGGCTGTCAAGAACGGGATCTACCTCAGCACTTCATCAAACTATTACCCTCAAGGTAATGGCCAGGCCGAGTCTACAAACAAAAACTTGCTGAGGATCATTAGGAGGACTCTTGATGAGAATCAGAAGGCTTGGCATACCAAACTGAAATCAGCCTTATGGGCTGATAGGATAACTCCCAAAAGATCCACAGGTAACTCTCCATTTAGGCTTGTCTACGGAAGAGAGGCAGTCTTGCCCATGTCACTTGAGTTGCCAATGTTGGAACTCATGAAACAGCTGGAGTTGCTAGAGTTTGGGCCCATGGAGGTGAGATATGCAGAATTGATGGAGCTGCAAGAAATCAGAGATCAGGCATTCCAAGCAATGGAAAAGGATCAGGCTTTGATCAAGAAGACCTTTGATAAGAAGGCCAAAGACAGATCTTTTCAAGTAGGAGATCTAGTGCTGAAATGGGATGTGGACAGAGCAAAACCAGGAAGGCATTCAAAATTTGATGCCATTTGGAGTGGCCCATACATGGTCACAAAGTGCAAGAACAACAATGCTTTCCAATTGGCCTCATTGGATGGTGAAGAACTGCAGATTCCAGTAAATGGAATCTATCTCAAGCGTTGCTTCTAGAGGGAGTTTCACTACATCTGTAAATACTAGATTAGATTTTCTTCCCTCCAAGTGCTTGTGCACATTGTTTTGCTGTAATTAGTTTTGTTTTCCCTAAGTGCCTTGGCACAGCTTACTGTCTATGGAGATGATGCATGTCTTTGCTAAATCAGGTCACATTCCATCTTTCCCTTTGCACATTCTAAGTCAGTTTGGATTCTAACAGAATATTTGATGACTCCATGCCCAATGGATGGCTTCAGGCAACTGGCCTTTTCATCTAGCAGGCAGAATGATCCCGCTGAGTCGCCAAATTGTTATCCAAAATTCACCCCCCCAGGGTAAATTCGATAACATGCATCAGGATGTCCAAATTCCAAGAAAAATGACTGATTCAGAGCAAAATCAGGTTTCTAGGGTCCCTTCAGGAATCTTTCTAAACTCCCCAGGCCGAAGAAGGAGGGAGCAAGCTTTGAGAAAGTGCGGAGAAGGTTGCAGAAAGCAAGTAGTTTGGGCCAGTAAAAATTGTGAAAATCGGCTAAGTCCTGGTCCAGCACAAGGTGGGACGAGTGGGACAAAGGTACGCGAACCGCCCGAACCGGCCGAAATGAGTCCAGGCGGCCCACAAAGCAAATGGGACAAGTGGGACAGAAGTACGCGGCGGGCGCGAAAAGCCGATCCAGCCGAGGAGAAAAATTGGCTAACTGCTGAAGAGGGTAGCATTCGGGACGAGTGGAACAAATGGACGCGAAATGCCCGAACCGGCCGGATCGCGCGAAAACAGTACAAGGAGCCCAAAAGCAATTGGGACGCGGGCCAGAAATGCCCGAACGGTAAACCGGCCGAAAAAGAGTCAAGTCGATTCGAAGCAAAGTGGGACAAGCGGCCAAAATGCCCGAACTGCCCGAACCGGCCGAAATGAGCACAAAGGGCCCAAAATCAAATGGGACATCCGGGACAAATGGAGGCGAGGTACGCGTAGGAGCCGAATCAGCCGAGGACCAATCAGAAGCTGCCACGTGTCCTCACAAGAGAAAAGTCAAAAAGTCAATGGGCGAGTTTTCGAGCACCGATCCGAACCAATGGGATAGTGCCACGTGTCCCAGCTAGGGCCCACAAGGAAAATTCAAAAGACAGCCCGCCGAAAAGTAGAAGAGAGAGAATTATTCAGCGAATCAGAGCATGCCACGTGGCATCCAAGTGGCAGTGCGCGGGAAAATATTTCAAAATCTGTTTTCGTCTGCTCCGTGCCCTAAATCTTCGGATCGACATATCTTTCGATCCAGAGCTCGGATTTGCGTTCTTGATATCAACGGAAAGCTTATGAGATTCTCTACACGTTTCCAAGGTCAATCTTGCATTTTGGTTCAGTTTGGAGGATGAAAATTGAGAAACGCCTCTGGCACGAAATAACAAGCAGAGGTAATGCTTCAACAACCACTTTAATGCAGCAAACAACCCGCCGCTTCTATTAGACAAACCGCCGCTTTGCGTAACCCACCGCTTCTGCCATAATGGACGAATTAAATGCAACCTAGAGGTGGTTGGGGCAGATTTCGAATTCCTCTCTCTTTGCTCTCCCATTCTTTCTATAAATTGTAAGGAGGGTTTCTTTCTAAGGTGGAACATTTCGCTTTGCACCCTCCCTTCTCTCCTGTTCATAAGAAGATTTGTGGAGTTTTCAAACCTCCCATATAGACTGTAACACCTTTTTTTGCCTTTTGGCCATTGCAATGTATTGAATCTATCCTTGAGCAATATATATATGTGTCTGTGGTTACTTCTAAACCCTCTTACATATTTATTACTGTCATTCTTGATCTTTCATTGCATTTTTGCTATCTGTGCATGATGTTGTGTTACATCTACATGATCTGTGTTAAATTTGGCAAAGCATATGTTCTTCATTCCTTGGTGCATCACCTCTATTAGCTTAGATTTATTTTATGCATCTTCTTTCCTTGTCTCCTTGGCAAATTAGATTAGATTTTGAGGAAAACCCTCTGCATATTTCGTATGCACCTGAACAGAGGAATAGGAACCAGCCTTTCTCTGGAGATTCCTTTCTCACTCTTCAAGTCCCACACTTGGAGAAAGGATTCAATGTTATGCAATCACACTGGATATTAATATGATCAACCTAGAAATCTGATCAATACCCAGGGGTGCTGTGATTTTGCACTAACAAGTATATTTAATATTTCATCCATCTTAATTTGTGAAGAATAACGTTGCTTTCTTTTGAGAAAATAATTGTTCTAGCTAGAATATTGAGGTAGAAGTCACATGTTTTTGATTGGTTGATGCTTGCTATTAGTTGGAGAGTGAAGAGGGATGAATTTTTTTCCTATTAAATACCTTTTGAGGTATTCAAAGTGACATAAATGGTGTAAACTAGTTGATTTTCCTAAATTAAGTTTTGGAAAACGTAGTTTGGTGAAGAGGAAAGTGAGTGTGGTTTACATGTATGGATGTTTAATGATCTCTAGAAAGCATGGATGTGTTTTACATGTCGGTGGATTTATAATGATTGGCTACATTCCATAGCTGAGATGTTCTTGGGTTATCTATAGCATGATAGGTGAAGACTGGTTCCTAGAAACAATTGTTTTGAGAAGGATATGAGCCTTCTTGATAGAGTTATGAGATATTTCATTAGTGTAATACAATCTACAACCATGTATGGTCTTTTTATGTCATATTTGACATGTTTGAGGATTTGGAGCTTTACTAATCATGGTGATGATGTTTTTGATATTTGGTGATCTAGGTGATGGGGTCTTTAGCTTGTTTGGTGCATTTGAGCTTGGCCAACCTACATGGGTTTGTAATATGAATTTTAATAAGTTTAATGTTTGGTCAAAATTATTGTGTAGGACTGACCTATGTCATGTTAATGAGAAGATAAGGGTATAAATTGAATGTTTTAATTTAAAATTAAACTAACTAAGAGAGAGTGAAAAAGTGTAACTCAAGTGTAAGTGTAAAAATGTATGAAGGAATCAAATCAAATATAAGGAAGTGTATGAAATGATGAATAATTTTATAGAGCATGTGTACAAGAGGTTGAGATAAAATCAGGTCATGTTTTTCCAATATTAAGTGAGTTAGAAGGATATGTGTTTGAAAAGGAGTTTACGGGAATTTGGAGTTTAATTTTATGATCACCATCAATCGAGTGAGTTGTTGCAGCCTTATTCAATGATCTTCTTATCAAAATATTGATTTATTATTCATATTCATGTAATTATCTTGTTGTGAGTAATATCAACAAGGGTTTAGGGTTTGGTGTTCTTTATGGTGTTGGTGCCTCACTAAAGAAATCTTTTTGATGTTTAATATTCATTTGATTCTTTATTGTGAGTAATATCATAAGAAAAATTAATGGAATTTCTTCCCTTGAGGGTTTCCCACTTACATCTTGTGTTCTTATGTACTCCTTGTTTATCTTATTGTGGATGGTTGTTGCTTATTGATAAGCTATTAATAATACATGGTTGAATTTTAATAGTGTGTGAAAGTTAAAATGAAATTATTTAAGGGTTTTAAAGTACTGATTCACCCCCCTTCTCATTCCATTGTGCTTCCAACATATTAATCTATTTATTTGTAATGCAAAACTATTTTTTTACAAGATGATTGAAGGAATTTTCGTATTGTACTATCATAATTTATTGTATGTAATTATTTCTGAAAAATAAGGAGTTATCCTTATTAAGTTTAAATAAAAATACTTGATGTTTCATATCACATTTTGTGAGATATAAAGGTGTTTTTAATGTTGTTTTATAGCAGAGTTTGAATTAAATATATTGATGAAACTATATTTGGTTCATTGATTCATTATGGATGAATGAATATGACAATTGACAAACATAGTATGATATGGAAATTAGTACAACAAAAACAACGTTTATATCCTTATTGTACCTTATTAAAATGAAAGTGTTTAAGTGTTGTTTTAACAACAGTGTATAAACATAAGTTATTGATATTTGTTAAGTAATCATAACTAATTTTGTATTTTCATTTTTGACAAAAAAATGTGTCATTAACAAAAATAGTACATTATGGAAAACAATACAATGTAAACTACATTATATTAATATTGTACTTTACCAAAAAAAGTTGTACAATTCATATCAAATGAGGATCAAATGAGATAAAGTGGTCTATTCATATTAAATGATAAAATTATGAGGTTAAGAACAATACTAATTACTGAAGTCTCCAAGGGAAATGGTGCCATTGCTAAGGATGCTAAGGATATTAAAGCTGAAGCCCTGAAATTTTATGAGAATCTCCTTTCTGAAAACAATCCTTATAATGAGCAAGTAGCCTCTTTTCTTTTAGACTCCATTCCTAACAATTTGCTTCCTGAGGAGAGATTTAAGAGCCTCTCAAAAGCGGTCACCATTGAGGAGTTGAAAAAAATTGTCTTTGCTCTCGAAGGTGACAAGGCCCGGGCCCTGATGGATTTTCTGCTAATTTCTTCCAAAAATGTTGGGATATTTGCTCTAAAGATTTGCTGAAAGTTGTCAATGAGTTCTATAGAATTGGAAATCTTATAAAGGAGCTAAATAACACACATATTGTGCTTGCACCCAAGAAGTTAGATGCAAAATATTTCAAGGACTTTAGACCAATCATCTGGTTAATGTGGTTTACATAATTTTTACTAAGATTTTAACCACTAGATTGCAACCTCTTCTCATGGAAATTATCTCCCAACAACAGAGTGGATTTATAAAAGGTAGAATTATATAGGACAGTGTTATTATGGTCCATGAAACAATTCATTCAATGGATAAAAGTAGAAAAGTTGGGATGGCAATCAAGTTAGACATGCATAAGGATTTTGATAGAGTCTCCTAGAAATTCATTGATGAGGTTCTTTCAAAGTTCGGGTTTCAAAATAAATTTAGAAAAATTGTTCAAGCTTGCATTTCCTCTTCCAAATTTTCTGTGGTCGTCAATGGAGAACCTGTTGGTTTTTTTGCTAGCAATAGAGGCATTCACCAAGGGGACCCTTTGTCCCCCTTGTTGTTCATTATAATGGTTGACAGCTTAAGCTGATCTATCTCAAAAGCTATTCAAAATGGTATGATAAAAGGCTTCCAACCCACTTCTGGCAGTCAGATTTCTTCCCATCAATAGTTTGTTGATGATACTATTCTTCTGCTTATGGCCTCCATCATTGAAGCTAGGGCTATCAAAACCATTCTCAGATTCTATGAGGAAGCATCGGGTCGAAAGTAAACTTTGATAAAAGCTCGATTTACTTCTTCAATACTCCTATTGAAAGACAAAAAAAGATTTCTCTCATTCTTGGGTGTAAAATCAACTCCCTCCCAGCTACATATCTTGGGCTCCCTATGAGTACTAGTAAGGTTTCTAATGAGGTCTGGAATGATTTGCTTAAGAGATTTCAGAAAAAGCTAGCTGGATGGAAAGGTGATATCCTCTCAAGTGCTGGTAAATGTTTATTGATTAAAAGCACTCTTCAGAATCTTCCCATATATATCATGTCAATGTTCAGCATTCCAGTAGCAGTGGTGCATAGCATAGAAAAAATTCAAAAACACTTCTTATGGCATGGGACAGAAGACAGATTCAGATATCATTTAGTAGCTTGGGAGCAGGTCTGCAAGCCAAAAAGGATTGGGGGTTTAGGTATTAAAGATATAAGACATATGAATGTTGCTCTAATTGCAAAGCTTGGTTGGAGGCTCATCAAAGAGCATAAACCATGGACTGAGTTAATCAAAGTTAAATACCTTTCCAATCAAAACTTATATTCCTTTCTTTTTGACCAGCTACTTCCAAATGGTTCAATTTTTTGGAATAATCTACTCCACATCAGACATCTTCTTTCCAAGGGTTGTAGATGGAAACTTGGGAATGGGCATGATATTGATTTCTAGGATGACATCTGGTCTGACACAAGTTAGAATATCACTTTTAGCTCCATAAAAGACAACCTGATTCAAAACTATGGTAAGAAAGTCAAGGACTATATTGAGGTGTCTAGCAACATAAGGAAATGGAAGCAACTTAAATTTGATGATGAAAATATGCAGCCTGATGTTTCTGCATGTAGAATCATCTCTCTTTGATTCATATCAGTCAACAGGATAATAAGGATGAGATTATTTGGAAAGATTCCTTTGATGGAGATTATTCTGTTAAATCTGGTTATAACTCTTTTTTTGCTTCTATTGATAGTGAAATTGAATGGCACAAGCTCTGGATGCCAGAGCTAACCCCTAAAGTAAATTTCTTTTGGTGGCTCATCATCAAGGATAAGATTCTCACTAATGAAAATCTTATCAGAAAAGGTTTCATCATGCCTAACAGATGTTGCATGTGCGGGGAAGAAGTTGAAGATATTAAACATCTTTTTTTGCATTGTAAGTATACTTCAAAATTATGGCATCTTATCCTTGAAATTTTCAATCAGAATTGGGTTTTCCCCCATACTTGTCTGTAGGCATGGAAACAATGGAACTCCCCTTATAAGCATTGTCTGGTTAGGAGGCTTTGGAAACTAGTTCTCCCTCATACCATGTGGAGAGTCTGGAAAGCTAGAAATGATGTTATTTTCAGAAATACCAGAAAGGATTGTACCAAATTCTTTAATGAAATTATCATTGTAGTAAAAGACAACATTGAAAAATTTAAGCCTCCCAAAAATAAACTCTACCTTGAAGATGAGGAGCACATTCTTACTGCTTGGAACATTGACACTGGCAGCAACAATTGTAAGAACAACAATAACATTGATAGATCTATTGTTCACTAGATCTAGCCTCCCACTGCATGGTACAAACTGAACTTTGATGGAGCTTCAAAAGGTAATCCTGGGGATTCAGGTGGTGGAGGGGTGATTAGAGATCACAGAGGCTGCTTTGTTGCCACTTTTTCTAGTAAGATGGGTAAGCAAACAAATCACTACTCGGAAGCTCTTGCAGCACTTTGGGGTATCAGGTTGGCTAGATATTGTAATATTTCTAATATTATAATTGAGGGAGATTTGATGAACATTATTAATTTACTAAATCAAAAACAATCTCCAAGTTGGTCCATCAAGGATTTCATTAGTGAAGCTATTGAAATTTGTAATGGTTTTGATAACTATAAGATTATTCACACCTATAGGGAGGGTAATAGAGTGGCCGATTGTTTAGCAAATATTGGGGTCAATAATACTTTGCAAACTTGGCTAAGTGGCGACCCCCTTCCTGACAAAGTACTTGATGACATCACCAAAGATATGCATGATTTTCAAAACAATTATTAATAGATGTAATGTTGATGTGAAGGAGGGGATTATTAAATGAAAACTTAAGTCTAATGATGATTTCAAATTTCTGCACATTTCAGAGATCCTCAAAAATAAAGGTGGTGTTGAGTTGCATGAATTTCAAAATTGATATACCATTGTGCAGCGTAGAAAAAGACTGGCAAAATGGGGGGACAGCCTTGCAAAACCGAGCCCATTCATAATCCAAATTGGAAAACAGATACTATTCTTTGGTCTTATCTGTAAATGGGTGGTGTTTCAAATTTCATCAAAAAAATAAAGGGTTTCGATCAGGACATTTCAATGAAGTTTGCTAATGGATGGAGAAAGCGCGTGGTTGAGTATGGAGGTGCCAAGGTCGAGATCTCTGAAGAGCTCATTGCCTAGGTTACTGGTATGAGCATGGAAGGCACCAAATTCTTTAATAAGCATGTTGACAGAGAGGTGGAGGCAAAAAAATTCCTTGCTGAAGGGGAGAACATCGAGTTCGTCGTGGCAGGCATAAAGGTGGCTTCTATTCCTGAACCTTTTGATGAGATTGCGTGAATGATGGTAAAGTATATCTCTTTGGAGGGAAGATATGTTACCATTCCCTTGAAACATTTGATTTTCCTCAACCATTTTTACAGGAATATTACAGTAGATTTTCCACATTATCTCCTCAACTCCTTGGAGAAGTCTGTCCTTGAAGTCCAGAAGCATGCCGGGTTTTTCCCTTCACCAAGGCTTGATCCTTCTCATTCATCATCATTGCTTCTCTGGCTCTCGCCCTATACCCTCTCCCCCTATGATTAACCCTCCCTACTGTCAGAAACTTGGACATTGCTTCCTTGAGTAGAAAGAGGAAAGATAAGAAGCTAAAGGTTGCTTTGCCTTCGTTGCAGAGAGTTTTACGCAGTCACAAAGATCTGGAGCTTACGAAGAACCTGCTGCACATTGGCACTCCTGTGGACCATCCCAAGGAAGCAGATCTTCTTACCAGAGTCAGTAAACTTGAAGAGGAGATCAAGGACTTAAAAAATTCCCTGAGGAAGATGGAAACAACAAAAGGTAAGCGGAAGTTGCAAAACCCTGATGACATGGACACGGACACTGTTGCTGAGATCTACAAAAAGTTGCTTTCTCTAGATGCTAGACTAGGCAATGCCAAGGGGCGTCAGGATTTCACCCTCTCGGTTCTAAAAGGAATGTATAATTTCATGGAACAACATGCAAGGAGTGTATGCAGCCTCAGCGGCATCCCTAATAATATTTGGGATTCCAACGAGACCCGTGATCTGGCACTTGCTAAGGCAGACATGAGTGATATTTCTCAGACCATGGCCATTGCACTCTTCATCTCGCTCCAAAAAATTAAGGTCAAGCTTGACAAGGTTGTCAAGTGATGTGGGGCCTTGGTGCTATTTTTTTGTTGTGTTGAAGCTGTATTTTTGTGGTTTTGTTGTTGTTCTATTGCTGGGATGCCCTGCTTTGGTTCCCTTTTTGATGTGTTTTGGCCCTTTTGTTCTTTGACGGATCACTACCTGGGTTGATCTTTTGGTTCTCTTTCTACTCTTGTATCTGGCTGTTGAGCCTCCTTGTTTAAGGTGTTTAGCCTTTCTGGGTTAATTTTTCCCTTGCTGATATCTGGCTTCTTGAGCCTTTTTATTCACAGGGCATAGTCCCTTCAAAACTATTTATAATTAATAAAAAACAATACTAATTAGGAAATGGTTGGATTATTTTAAAATGACAC
This sequence comes from Taxus wallichiana var. yunnanensis, assembly GCA_018340775.1. Classification (NCBI taxonomy): domain Eukaryota; kingdom Viridiplantae; phylum Streptophyta; class Pinopsida; order Cupressales; family Taxaceae; genus Taxus; species Taxus wallichiana. Next base: position 41,845,682 of record CM031234.1, read on the forward strand.
ATGAATTAGTAAACCATTATTCAAAACCTTATTAAGTTACGATAGTGTGATAAGAGGTTTTTGTAAATGTTAGTAACTCGTTGAGCTACCATAAACCTTTATTGAGAAATGGATGGCGTGATACAATACTTTATAACTTATCATAAAGGAAAAATTATCTATTTATCTTAAATGGATAACTAAATAGGTAAATGAAGTGTAGATATCTAGAATCATCATTCTTATCGATATAATCCTAACCTTTCCACTTAGGATGGCTATGGGAAGGATAGTGAGTACTTGTTGGAGCTAAAAAGTGCACTGTTCGAATCAAGATGATTCAGAGATTTGAGGCAACGCAGGATGATCTCTAAAATGTGGGATTTATAAACTAAGATAAATTTCCAAATAAGGTTGGCTTCCTCTAATAAGGTAAATAAAACTTATATGGTGGGAAAAATGTGTCTAAATAACATGCAGTCTTATCATCTATTCAACTAGGGTATCGAGATGACGAGTAAAAGACACACCAAAACTAACACACAACAAATAGAATTCAAAGGGGGTATAGGTACTACTGAGTTCACATACCTAAAGGGAAGTAACCCTTACACTAGGACAACCTAAGGTTTCCAACCACCTAGGTAGAAAAAGAGGAAGGAACCCTATTAAGGTATTGGTATCATGGGGGTGATTAAGAACAAAATAAACATGTAATATCTATGCTAACCAAATTAAAATATGCAACATAAAATAAACAAATGAATACAATATGTTATCCTATCATGTGTATAAAATACTAAGCTAATATATAGTTACAAGAAAATATAAGAGACTACTCTATATAAAATGACAAGTTGAACTAGAGAAATTACATGTTGGGGGTCGGTCATTACTAAAGAATCTATTTACCAAAGGAAAATACACCAAGAGAGAATAAATTTTAGGTGGATAAGTGGAAACAATATTGTCCTAAATCATTATAGGTGACCCAAGAGTGTAATAAAACCAATCCGGAAAAAATAATATCCAATCAAATAGTCAAGATTGAAGAAATCCAATAGTTGAGTGAGCAGATACAAGTTGACTCAAAAGAGAAGAGATAATGGTGAGTTCCTATATGTATTTGTGTTATATCCTTAAGTGTGAAAATGCATTTATAGTATTTATATGGACACCATCACCAATGGGTGAAGGCATCAGCTAGGAATTTTAAAATGCGTTGACACAATCACCCGTAGGTGATGACATCGGATAAGGAGTGGAAATGATAAGGGGAGTATGCAATGTGTCATGGAGAATAAAAGGAAATGCAAAAATAATATAGTCATGATGGAAGCAATATTTTAGAAGAATGCTTAGCAAAACAAGAATATAATAAAGAAGAAGTGGATAAATAGGACCCAAAGCCATTCTCCCTCCATATATTATCCCTAATCCAATGGTTACGTGAATAACCATACCCTATCTTGGAATGATCCCCTTAAGGCATTCATTCCCATAAATATATGTATTAGCAACCTCTAACCTAGAAGATAAATTGTTAGTAACAAGTATGAAAATATAAATCATGAAAAATTAGGTGTATACATAGACCCCAACCATTGAACAATAGGAAACATGGGGTAGTCAGTGGAAAGAATGATACATAACACCAAAATCAAAATTAGATGTTAAAATTAAATAAAGGACTAGTTGAAATGAAATATACCCACCAATGCATACTTAATAGTGTCGAATGTCCTTCCACGTACAAGCACAATCCACACTACTAGAACCTTGGAGAAGAAAAAATGAAAGGAAACACTAAAGGATCATCAATAAAATAAGACATAAATCACCTAGCTAAGGGCCCATGGGATGGATGTCATAGGGTTGAGAAATGTGATTTTTATCTAGAGAGTGAGACAATGAGAATAATATTTCAAAAGGAACAAGATAAGATCATGATACCAATGAAATAAATGGTGGATTTTTCAGATATTAGGAATTAAAAGGATAGGTATTTGAATATTGAGGCTGATTACAATGGATTTGAATATAAATTTTAGGCTTAAATAGGATTTTTATTTTTATTTTCTTATTGTTATTTCTAGAATTAAGAGAATTGAGCTCTAGAATTCCAAAGTTGGGTGAATTATAAATGACATGGCATGACTACATGGTGGAGATGGAGGATGATGAGGAGGATCATGTGGCGGTGACGCTCAACCATGGGTAAGTCGTTGCATTAAATTTTGTTAGGTAGATTAAGAGAAATTTGGTATTATTAGGAGTATGATGATATTACAACCTCATCTCTAATAAAACTTGAGTCATTAGAAAGGTAGATAAAAATTCAAGTTAGTTTGGGAGGGATTTTCTTTTAAATCTTTCGCTCATCTAATTTTTAATTTTAACTTTTTAAAATTCACGTTTGTATGAATTTAAACGCCATCGCTCCCCATAAACAACAAGGATGATGACATTGGGAACTATCAAAATATTACAGAGCCAATGACATAAGTAACATTAGAAAAGCATGTGAGTTTTTTAAATTTTAGATATTAAATTAAATTTTGAGGAATTTAATTCTTGGCTATTATTGATTTATGAATGCAGGGAGATCGAAGGATCCGCCTATATGGCAGGTGGTTGATGTGACATGGCTGAATAGATTGATTTCTAGATTAACATATGTAGAGGTATCACAGCTACATGGATGGGGCCTTGGGAGCATCATGAATATACCTAGGATACGATTATATTTGGAATTATTTCAGATGTTCTTGATCGCATGGGAGCCTCGGTTCAACATGTTTCAATGGTGGGTAGGCAAGATAGTTGAGATGATCGTGACACTTCAGGATGTGCATGGGATATTAGGCTTATTGATTTGATGGGCTCACATGTATTGCAATATTTCCCGGATATTGTAGAGAGGAGGTCCTTGGCCACATGGGCCATAGGAAGTGAGACTAATGATGATGGGATGTTCAACATTTAACATAACGTAGTATTTGAGGTAGGGATTTCATAGATCTAAAAGGTGGTTATGGGCTTTATTCGCATGCATATTATGCCACAAGGAATACAGACCATTCCATTATATTTGGTGGTCACCTGTAAAGATGTGGTGAGAAAGGTATGTGATTCATTTAAGGGACCATTTTATGGGTGTAGTTGGTGCACAATTTATGTAAGTTCCAACAGAGAGCACAAAGAACCATGGGTCCCATTATATTATTGACAACATGGATCTATGAAATATTTCCTATGTATATGCCCATAGGGGCACATACGCACCCAAAATTACACGTGTTACATTGTCATAAAAATGGTTACAAAAGGTCCCTAATGATGATTCATGTCATTTCAGAAGGTTTTTGAGTTCCTAAACCCATTTGCAGTATATATTTGTATCCTAGACATCCCTACTCAGCCTCTGCATGCTTTCTTCTAGCTTCTCGCTTATTTTTATACATGTTTTGACCTTCAGTGTCAAAATGGACACCCTTCCTAGGAAGCGATTTTGTATCCATCACTCAAGTAGGGAAGTGGTTTTTTACCGCCACCCTAGTTAGGTAGACAGATTCGTGTTTTTCACCCGCGTAGGGCAGCGGTTCTACACAATTTTTCTAGAAACCTTCATGTAAAAATTAGACACACGTGATTTCAGTTAACTTCACTTCCAAGGCGCATTTGTGAACCAAATTAGCTAAATTTAGGCTTGATTACATGGTCTTCTCTCCCTCTTCTATTTTTAAATATAATTAATCAGTTTGAACTACCTCTTCACCTAATGAGTTGGCACCCCAAGGCTGCCTTGTGTGTGAGTTCACAACCCAGCCAATTTGTTATATAACCATTGCTTGTTCTCAAGAAAAACCTAGAGAATTTTGAGTATTCTTGTTATTGCAAAGTTGTTGCCTTTCTTACTAGAAATTTCCAAATCCAATCTCAATTCAATTGTGCTTACACTCTTCCACCTGCATTGTTTCCTAGTCTTCCAATTCAAGCTTTTGTTTCTCCTGCACTTTCTTCTCTTATTGTCATTGCATTCCCACTTGTTGGACTCGTGCTTGACACATAAATATAAAGGGTAAACTAAGGGGAAAATATCCACACAACCATATTTTCCATTATTCTTGGATATACTGATTGGAGTTGTTGTTTGTTTTTTTCATTGATTTAATGGTCAATTCTAAATTTATCATTTCAAATTCATATCAAATACAGTAGATAGATTTTTTCAATGTTTCAGTTATCAAGAAATTACATAGATCAGATATATCGGGAGGTTTTCTCTTCAATATTGTCAGGGAAGTTGTAGAGAATAATAGTTTCTTTGAAGCTATGATTTATTATTTACTACCTGAGGCGGATTGAAGGTTTTGTTAGAAAGGAGTCAATTAATTAATTATTTTAGGCTTAGATTAACACAATTACACAAAAACTTAACTACATCTGGTTAATTATCTGTATTAGATTCATTTGTTACATTAGAATTTTTGTTCGAATATCGAAAATAATCAAAAATATTTACTTTTGTTAGATTATTTACTTACATTGCTTTATTCGGTTTATACATTTTAAATACAAAAACATAGTATATATTTACATTAATTAGTTAATTTATGTCAATAATTCAATTCGATTATAGTATGCATGATAATTACAGTCCCAGAGAACCCATATATTTTGTATTTGAACCAATAATACCTCATCCAAACCGAGAGGTTCCATTATCGATATTGATCAAGGCCTTAGGTTTAATGTTTTTAAAACAACTAGAGATATATATTAAATATCAATCGATAACTAGACACAATAAATATTGAAGATAATAAAGCATTTGAGTATTGGTCAAATCAATTAAATTACAGATTACCTTGAGCATCTATATGACCATCGAGGTCTCAGCAGCAAGAGAAATTTTTGGTTGTGATCAACTGGTCCCATAACCAAATGGACCAGAACTACTTACTGACATAGATAAGGGAGTCTGTCTCCTTTTCCTTAGAACACCGACTTGACATGCCGAGAAAATTGAACATCTTAACATATTAAACATTGCAGAAAATTAGGCTTATGACTATTGGACCACCGCCATGCATAGATTACCCGACCACCCTTGGGCATAGATTCTAGATCATAACGTATGACCATAAAGGGACCACAACCAGAAATAATTTACGGTTGTGATCCAATGGTTCCCAACCGAATGTAACAGAGAACCAATTAGGCATAGACACCAGATTGAGGGCATTAGTCTTTCGAACCTCTCCATTACCATCGGATATCATTACACAATTTAACATTCTAAAAAAAGAAGCTCATTGATCCCTCTCATTTTGGACCAAACCCGCCAACCATCCATAAAACTAACAGACCAATGCCTCTATTGTCTATTCCATGACCTTTTCCTGATATCATTACAAGGTCCTTGTTGAATTCCCATGTATTCCACAACCGATAGATAGGATATCCTCAGAGCTAGATATTGACTCGAAGTCTTTGTGTTTCTATTCTTTCTAATTTCTCCATTTTATCCACCCAGTTTGAAAGGCTTTCATTGCGCTTGATGAGAAGATCCCACCATTGCAAGTTAGAGGAGTTGCATTACCTTGATAACCTAACCGCACATTATCACCCATTACCACATTCACTACCATTTAGTCATTCATATTTCCATATCGGCTACCTCATAATGACCTTAGGGAGTCAAGTGCAAGTGACGGTTGTGTGTCAATTTTCATCTATACATGACACCATTAGCCATAGAGAAGATTCTCCGAGAATACTTCGGTGGGAGTAGGGGCCAATAGTGATAACACTTTAGGCATATTGTCCATTACAATAGGTACATCCATATGATGTCATATGGGATGCCTATATTGCTAATGTTGATTAGTGGCCTAGTTGACCTAGGGAAGATGACTTGGGTGTATTTTATGAGGTTATGGGACATTACTTGCATTGGGTAGAGGCCCACCCGATGGACAAGGTACCTAGCAGTTTGGGTGATTAGAGCCTTCCGTGGTACCACCACTACAAAGCTCGATGGGGACATATGAGGGAGGATATATGTATAGTAAATAGATTACCAATGTTGCATACCCCGAGAGTATGGTTTATATGCAGATAAGGCGAGGTAGAGATGGAAAGGCTGGGGCATCTTAGGACCCACCAAATATTATTATAGTTGAGAACTCATATGAGGGATCCGATGGAGGACCCTCCGCCTAGACCCACAAGTGGGAGATACAGCACAACTGGTCCTAGTAATAGAGAGAGAGTGGAGAGAGAAACATCACCATGGATGAGAGATCATAGGATGCAAACACCAAGTGATGGTTACCTAACACCATTAGGGATGGAGATGGCCTTACAGCTTACGAGATAGGCCTAGGACCCATCACAAAGAAGATATGATTTTGTGCCCCAAGATATATGGGCATAATATTTTGGATAGATATCTTGTTGATATGATGAGGTTAAGGTGGTATAGGGTAGTCACGAGACAAAGTGAGACTATCATTGAGAGATTCGGGCATCTAGTTATGTGTGATTCGATGATATTATTTACAAGTGTAGATGATAAATTATATTGTTAGATTGGTATTGATTAATAATTTTTGGTTTTGTAGAGCAGAAAAAGAGGAGTGACCCTCCTTGATAGAGAGTGTGCACCGTGAGATCCCGACCAAGTATTAGATATTCAAGAAATATCGGTCATGGTGAACCCAACAACAACGTCACTGGCGAGTCGGTGGGAGTAATTCGGTTGGTTAGGAGGTTACCAGATCACCGTATAGATTGAGAGATGAATTGGCATTGGCAGATACTAGTAGCATAGATGTGAATTTGTGGATCTTATTATAGACATAAGATTCCTTGGTTTAGGATCAAGAAGAGTTCCTTTTAAATTTCAGGAGCAAAGTGTAGAGAGGATTGCAAAACTAGAGGTAGAGCTAAAAAATCATGGGAGAGGCATCTGGATCCTTATATAGGGTGGATTATCTAGCTTGCACATCCCAAGGATCCAAAGTGGCACACTCGAAATAATCATCAGAGACCCCCTCAAGGGGGTGAGGATGCTTGAGCTACATTATATAGATATCGATGATGGATTATGATGTATTTTTCTTAATGTATAAAACTGATTCGATATATATATGATGATGACGGTACTCGTTGATATTAATGTGAATGAATTTTTAATTATAACTTTCATTTCTTTCCTCCCCGCTTGTATGTGGTAATACTCATGGTAATTAGGAAAACAATAATAATATTTAGGTAAGAAATTTTTGTGAGGGAAAATCAATAAAATAGCCCGACCCACACAATGAAAAATCCAAGAGGAAAAAAATATTCCATGTAATCTGAAAATATGGTGGTATGGCGTTGTTAGAGGAAAAAAATCCAAGAAAGGTCAAGAAACTAAGTGAAGATACATAAGATCATGTTGATTCACTAGGAAAGGATAGGTTGAATCAAAACTAACATAATAGAAATCAAGGCCGCAAAACTCCAATGGTAAGAGATATCATGGAAAAAGAGAGGTGATGATAAACCCAAGTGAGGCAAAGATCCCAAGCTAAGATAAGATATTTGAAGATGTGTGTAAAACCTAAATGGGTCAGATCCCAAGTGGAGGTGAGAGCTCAGGCCAAATAAAAACACGGTCAATGTATTTATAAAGATGTTATCTACCCACTGGGAAAATGATCATAGACTATTAGTAATAATATCATCCACTTGGTTTTGGATATGACTTCAGGTATGATTCATGAGGTCCTCTATGGTGTGTTGTGTGATAGCAATTTATTAGTTTACCTCTTATCTCATGGTAAATAAGGTGTCATATATCTAAGCTTCTATTTGGGTAAGAATTTCATGTCAAATATTTTCCATGGTGGGATGGGGATTAGGAATAGGTGGTGGTCCATAAGTCATTTGAGATCTTGTTGGTCGGGGGAAGGAGGGAGGCTCTAAGAGGATTCATCTTTATGTTTTCTTCTCGCGTTAAGAGGACTCAAAAACTAGGCACTGTTACACATGACTCGGTGACTGCATCATCAAGATGCGAGTTGTAGCCATGGTGAGAACAATAAATTGGGGATGAGATGGAAGAATTATTTTCCTTCCGATCTTGATCTCATTTAACCTCATCTTCAAGCTTCTTCATGTGTCATTTGTAGGCTCTGCAATCAAATACATCATGCCATGGAGCCTCATGCCATTTAAAATATGGCTCTACCCTAGAGAGTCAAGGATCCATAAGGCTAAGAGGTAGGGGAGGATGCAAATGGATGTTATGGGTTGGAAAGGATTATTTCAGCACATCTTATACAATTTCATTCATAAGTTCATCATCTTTTTAGTCAAAACTAGATATACGCTACCCTTCATTTATATGAGGAGGTACATCACCTGATCTAGTAGTGGAATCATAAGGAGAGGGAGACACAAATGGAGCTATCTCGAGGCTCATGTGTAAGTCTGCTAAGATAAGGATTGATTGAGTGTGAGGAGTTTTTTTGGATAAGAGTGACATTTACATTGCTAGTGAGTTTCATCCAAAGGGTGTTTTGGTGAATCCAAACTTCTCTATCCCGAATTTGGGAATAACTGGCCAAATAGGGATTATCTAAAGTGTAACCATCATTGTAGTCGGGAGTAGAGATATCTATCACACAAGACTCAACTATGGTTTTTAATTTAACTATTTTCTCTAGTGGAGGTGGAGGTGTACATGAGATGGTAGCATGAATGGAAAACTCCTTGTGAGGCCACAAGTTAGGAGGAATTTGGGAGATGATGATATATGGTAAATCAAAGGTTTTGATCCCAACATTGATCTCATCAAGCATTTTCATCTTCGTAATCCAAGTGATTGGGAGGTGTGCCCTTGTCCATTCTGGATGACCCGCATTACCATGAAGAGATTCAATAGGATATTTGAAGCACTAATATTCATGAAATGGGATAGGAGACAATTCTTCAAGGGTCAAGAATTTGTATGTCTTATTTTCTTCAAGATTTGTGTGATTCCAAGGATTTGAGTCATCTTGAATCTTATAAATATCCCCTTGATGAGTAAATTTGACACATTGATATACAGAGGAAGTGACCACATGCATATGATGGGTCCAAGGTCGACCTAAGAGGATATTATAAGCTAAGGGAAAATTAAATACCATGAATTTTACATGTACGGTCCTAGAAGGAATAGTGATGGGTATTCAAATGTAACCCATGGGATGCATCTATCAATGATCATATCCCCATAAAGTATTATGTGTGGTCTTTAGGTTATCTATTGAGTAACCAAGAGCCTTGATGAAATATAGTAAGGCCACACATGTGTTAGAAGCTTCATTGATGAGGGAATTCTTAAAATTGTTTTGACCTATTTACACGGAGATGAAAAGTGGAGGATCATCTACCCAAAGAAAGATTTCATCTGGAATCATAACAACCATGGGGAAATGGATACAATTTTGAGTGTCTATGGTACGGTCTATACAAACAAAAATCTCCTCACATTAACAACGGATACTTTCTTTCGAGCTAGGAAATGTAGGAGAATGCCCCAAAGATGGAGGAAAATTGATGTTCATGTCAAACAATAAAATAATGAGTCACTCACGGTGTTGGGTGATGTGTGTAAGATGTCTAAAAAGGATCCTAGCTTCAGCAACCGAGAAATTACTTCTAGAGAATACCACTCTTCGTGGCTAGACCGAGAAATAGGTTGGGAGCTTTGAGGATTTCAATAGGCTTAGAAGGAGGATGAGTGATTAGGGATACTTCAAAAAGTAATTTATTTTTAGGCTCAAAACCATCATCCCATCCAAATGTATTTATAATTAGAATAAGGGGTTTATATACCTTCATCCTTGTAGCATTTTTTTCACATGGGTCAATGGTGTCTATAGAAGATGGGATTTTGTCTTTGGGAGTTTGATTCTGAAATACACAAGGATACATAATTTTGTGATTCTAAGTTTGGATTTATGGAGTATATTTAGGTTATATGTATGCAATAACATGGCTCACATCATTTATGAAAACCATATTCTCGGGAGGATAATCAGGATCAACTATGTTTGTTGTAGCATTTTCTGATTTCTTAGAGCTTTCACTTGTACTATGGTTAGGCATAGGGTCAAAGAAAACTTTGAGATCTTCATTATCTTGGTGAATAGTATTATGTAAATATTTTTGATTTTGGGAATCATGAGCCTTAAACTCTTTGGTTAAACTCTCTCTAGTGATGGAATCATAATCAAATGGATGACCTAGGAAAAATGTGATGGTAGTCATGCAAAGGGCATGACAATTCTCATGAGAATGACCCCAGTTAGTGTGCCACCAACAAAATTTGTTCTCATCATGCCATTAAGGGATAGGTCAAGAAGGATCAAGGATCTAACTAAATGGCTTAGGCATGCATTGTCTCAACTCATCCTTGGTCAATGGTTGATAATAAATAGGTTGGTTTTTATTATTATTATATTTCAGATCAATATTGAAACAACATGCACTCTTATCATCCGTTCAACTAAAGTATCAAAGCAACGAGTATGAGACACACTAAGACCAGCACACAATGAATAATATTCAAAGGGGGTACGGGATTGCTAATATTTCATACCCAAAGGGTATCAACCCTTACACTAGGACAACCTAAGGTTTCTAAGGCCCTAGGTCAAAGAAGAGGAAGGAACCCTATTGAGGTATCGACATTATGGGGGTGATGATGAAAAAATCAAACATGTAATAGATATACTAACCAAGGTAAAACATGCAACATAAAATAAATATTTGAATACAATATGATAACCTAGCATGTGCATAAAATACTAAGGTAGCATAAAGTAAATAGAAAAAATAGGAGACTACTCGCACAAAATGACAAGTTGAGTTAGAGAACTTACCGTTGGGGGTGGTCGTTGATGCATCTATTTCCCAAAGGATAATACACTAAGAGAGAATAGATTTTGGGTGGAGAAGGGGAAACAATCATGTCCTAACTCACTATAGGTGACCCAAGAGTGTAAGAAAACCAATATAGCAAGAAGAAGATCCAATCCAAGAGTTAAGATGGAAGAAATCCAAGAACTAAGTGAGCGGATGCAAGTTGATGTAAAAGAGAAGAGCTAATGATGAGTTTATGTATGTATTTTTGTTATGTCCTTATGTGTGAAAATTTATTTTTGTTATTTATAACGATGCCATCACTCATGGACAAATATGTCGGCCAAGAATTTGAAAATGCTCCAACACAATCACCCGCATGTAATTGCGTCAGCTAGGGAGGGGAAATGATAGGGGGTGTATGCAATTTATTGTGGAGAAAAAAAAGGAAATGCAAGAATAATATTGTCATGGTGGAAGTAAGGTGTCAGAAGTATGTGAAGAAAAACAAGAAGATAAGAGTAGAATAAGTGGATAAATAGGACCAAAAGTAATTCTCTCTCCATGTATTATCCCTGACCTAATGGTTACATGAATAATCATACCCCTATCATGGAATGAACCCCTTAATACACCCATTCCTAGAAATATATGCATTAGCAACCTATAACTTGGAAGATAAATCGATAGTAACAAGTATGAAAATATAAAGCATGAAAAATTAGGTGTGTACACAACTAACTCTAATCTATCATTTCAAAGGACAAAGGTGAGAAGGAGGTGTCATTAAATGAGATCCTAAACTTAAGGGGAGGTGATAACACCATAAATAAGGGGAAGAACACTCTTATATGAGTGAAAATGAGGTAAATGTGCAAAGGAAGGGTATATAATGCATGCACAATATACCAACATTATAAAAGAAGGGAAAGTAAATATAATAAAACATGAGCTAGGGTAGAAAGTGGCCACAAAATAGAAATTCTATTACTTCAGATGTATGCACATTTGATTACACTAGAGCAAGGATGCAAGGATCCACATGCGGTGAGCCGATTTGAGGCCTACAACTCAAAAATGTAAAGAATTCACTATTCTAAATAATGCTCTTGCATTACAAGAGTTTCCAACCTTTACAAATGAGCATTACTCTAAAATATATAGAAGATTAAGAGATAAGGGGAGGAAAAAGAGAGGAAAAACTTATATTAAAACTCACAATCACCAACAAGATGTATTTAATTATTGAAAATCATCATGTTAACTGTTAAATACACCTCTTCACACTAGTTTAATTTTGTAAGAAGGAAAGAGGCCAAGTCCCATGGAATCCGGGTGGTTGATTCGAGTTTAATTGTGCACTAATGGCCTAAATCATGTTTTCCAATTTTCACCTAACAAATCCAACTAAAATAAAAATTTAAGAGGCTAGAGTTTATCCCACATATGTAGCTTTCTAATGAGACCAACCACATATGATTTTGAGCTCTCACAAAGGATTTATGGTAATTTTAATTTCTATAGTGCAAAGGAACATGCCAAACATGTGGCATGATTTGATTAGTTGCAGGAGTTTACAAAGTTGACTTTAAGTTGTTTGTCCCAAGTTTCACACTTCCATTTTCTATTAATATCAACACACATTGGGAACTTTTCTATTCATCCTTCTAAGTTATAATTTATCTTCCAAGTCCCAAGATGGACACATGGCAACCTTGGATTGGCGTGGAGGTTATGCCTTAGGTGCATGCGTGGGAGAAATATGTAGAGGATAAAGTGTGTACAAGAATTCCTCCAAAGCATGCACAAGAGGGTGCACATGGATTACAAATAAGGACACATATTTATAGGGCAATGTGAATGTGCAAGTTAAGTTATAAGGCCATCTAAAGGAAATTATGGAATTTTGGGGAAAGATGGCATGCAAATCATGCCAAGAGGAAAATAGGAAGGCATGAAAATAAAACATGGGTAAAATAAAATGTGTAAAGGAAGTTCACGAAGGTGAATGAGTTTCTATGAGAGAGTGTGTGGGACTCAGTGGGAATAAAATGCATGTGCATAGGAGGTATGTCGGGGACTTGCGAGAATTCAAGGCAAGCCTGTGGGTATGTGCAAGAGGGTGCATATCAACTAGGATAAAATTAGATACATAAATGAATTCATGTGAGGGGAAAGGGAAATATATGTGATGGAATAATACGAGTGTGAAAAGTTACGTGGAAGGAAGCTAAGGAAGGGAAAAATAAAGGAGATCACACATGAGCACATAAAATAACTACAAATAAATAAATTCACCAAGGGAAAACAAGTAGTGCGCGTGACCTCAAAAGTCGCTAGAGCTAGAATGGAATCAGAATTGCCAAAATAACCAAAGGGTTATTTTAGGCAATAGTTTGGAAACTTTTGGGGACATCTTCCTACTGGATGAATAATACTAGTAGCCTTTAAGCATCCATTGGGCATAGAGTCATACTAAAAAAATGAAATTGGTTTATAACTGGAAGAATTCACCCTTGAAGCTGAATTAAACACCTGTCTAAACTCTACATATAATTCCATCTAAGGAATGTGTGCAAGAACCATTGGATAATTCCTTTCTCTAAAACCAAATGATTGATCACAAGAACTACCATCTAGAAGTAACAAAATATCTTGTGCAAGAGAGTACGAGAGAAGAAAAACCTACACTACCAAAAAATTCTACGCGGGAGGTGCACTTAGAGGAATTAAAAATACCTAATATGTAAAAGATGCAAATTAATGGAAGTTCTTGAGATAATTCCCATTTATTTGGATTGATAGTGCATCTCCATCAAGGTGAGATAACTCAAAAGAGTTAGCCTCCTTATAATTTTTAGTGATATATGGCCCACTTAAAATTGCATCAAACTTTGAATGGTGACCAATTTTAGCTCTGTTAGCATCCCATTTCAATACCATGTTAGCTTTGAGCTATAGCCTTTCTATCAAAACATTGTTTGGTTGATTTCTAAGGTTGTTCCAATGTGATCATGGCAGAATTCCTTAGTTCTTCAACTTCAACCAATTATGTAATTATGATTTCTCTTTGATCTATGCCCGAAACTCCAACTAATGGGCCAGATCTAGTGAAGATAATTCAAGTGATAAAGGAATCCTGGATTCTTTACCATAAACTAGTTTATAGGGTGAAGTGTCTATTGAGTGGATGAAAGTGGAATACTTAGCAGAAGGCACACAGAAGGTTCACGTGAGAGAACAGGGTGCATTCAAAGGTGTGGAAGGATAGGGGAGAACACACATGTGAAATATAAGGGTGGATTTGGGACTTAGCCATTTTCACGTGTATGGGCTATTTTTGGAGATAGCGTGCCAAGCACACAAACCGGGTAAAGACTTGTGTGACATGCATCAGCTATTTTTGGAAGAGTGGCTACTAAGCACTTTGCATGGATGCGGGCTAAAGATAGAATTTCTATTGACAATTAACTAGAAGAGATCTATTGTTAGCACACTTACATGTGTGGTTGTGATTGTAAAGGCGCATGGCTATTTTCAGCATGTGACCTATTTTTGGAGTTATGCAAGTGGTGAAGGGCAAGACCCCACCCTTATAAATATGTAATGATCTACATAGTATAGAGTGACAGGGTAAGAATTGAATTATTGTGAAGTTATGTTGCCAAATCTGATGCATGCATAAGGTATGGTATTATCTATTGTAATGATCTTATGTGTTCTTTATCATGTTTAATGTAATGGAGTGTATTGGTTAAATCAGAGTATTAATCCTGAGCTTAATTGGTTCTTGCATGCTTGAATTCATTATGGTTATTATTTAAATTTGTTTACTCTTTAGATCTAGATCTAAACATACATTGTAGAATGATATATTTATTATGGATCTGAATGCATTAAGTCTTCATCTTGCTAAAATCCTTCAATAAAGCAACCCTAAAGAGGGGTATGGTACCTTTGTGTACTTCATGTGAGTGCTCAATTTAGGTTGAGTGATGTTTTAGTGTGCCTGGGATTTTACTGGTAAATTCTAGGATGCATCATTGGTTCCATTTTTGGGACCTTTTTTTCAGTTGTTTTTAGGATGGTTCGTGATAAAGACATACTAGTTGACCCTAGCAAGTGTTGAAGAGTGGATAAATGATATATAAAAAGAATACGCATGGAGTTTTAGCACCACATCTGATTTTAATGCATGCACATGGGTGGAATAGAGTCCGTATGACAATTTGTATGAGAGCTTCTTCACAATTTTTCCAAAGAGAGTTGTACAAGTGGCTGATTGCTTATGCGTCTAAAAGAAATTGGAGGTATCGTGCAATTTTTAGACACAAGAATAATTGCAGGCCCTCTACGATGTTGATTAGATTTGGACATGTGTTATGGATACTTGATTTCATGGTGTTCGAATAGTTATATTCGAGTACTCAATTTCCACTTATTCTTGCCTAGAGGTAGCAAAATTCCAATTTTTATGAGATCCCAGGGGAACTTACCTACAAGGAATTCCACTCGCGATCAAAATCTTGATGGTAACCCTAAACTTGGAGAGAAACATGATGGCTAATTAAAATCCACCACACACAGGGGCGTGAGAAGGTTCGATGAAAGATGGTTGACCTAGCAAGAGAGGAAGAGAGAAGAAATGTGTCTTAAGTATAATGAGGCATGCGAGAGGGAGATAGAGAAGCAACGTGACATTGCAGAGTGGATGGAGTTGAGGAAGGAGATGGCTCACAAAGGATTTGAAGTTCACGTAGAAGATGTGGAACCCGAGCATCAGGAACTCCCCCATTTGGGAAAGCATGACAGGGAAACCCCTCGGCCTCATGTAGAAGCGCGCTAGTAGAGAGGACCTGGGCTATGGGCGTGCATCTGAGTCTACTTGGAAACCTTGCTCTTGCACTTGGTTGTCTAGTATCTAGTATAAAAAACAATCAGCAAGCTAATTTAGGCAGTGGAAGAGTACGATTAAGTCATATAACAAAAACATCGATGGAAGTGAAAACATCTTTGTTATTGTTTGGGGTATATTTTCAGTGTATCTTTCATACGTAATTTAGGCATGTATAATTTTATACTCTCTTCTGGGAGCAGAACACTTCGTAGACCATAGGGGTGTAGTTCAAGATTATTGTTGGGACATAGGGGAGTACATATTTTTTCCTAACTCTGGCTATAGGTTTAGGATCAAGAGGTATAGGTGGTTCTAGTTCCAATGGATTTGTTGGTTCCGGGAAGTAGAGGAAACACATGAGGTTCTAGATCAAGTGGGCAAGGTCCGCACCAACCCCAAAATATTTATATGGAGATGTATTTTCATCTTCCAGAGTATAGGGGCATAGAAGATTCTATTGAAGAAGTTCACATGTGTGAAATACTATGGCATGTAAAAGGAATCATGGCTTCGAGTACAACGCGAGTTAATTTTCCACTACATTACAAGGGCGCGCACACGCCTAGTACGAAATTTTGACCCCGATCGACTTACGTAAACTATGCAGCTTTAAAATATTTTTTCCTTAAGGAGTTTCACATCCCCGAGTTTAAGTAGAAGAGTTTAAGCATGCTCAAGGATACTAAGCAAGGAACTACTAAGAGTGTCGAGAGTACGGTGCTCATTTCAAAATGTTGTTATCTAAAATTTCTTATGATATTCATGCAAGCCAACATGCACAATGGTTCGTTAGGTATATGATTACAAATTTTAGAAGGGCGTTATCACATAAGACATACATTGATCTGCGTTAAGCATTTGAAGCATCTCTATGTGATGAGGCAATTGGAAGTATAGACAACTGGGTGAGCCCATTTTTGGAAGCACGAGATCACGGCTATGGTGAAATAGTTAGAGAAGTTGTCAGCAAATTCAGCACATAAGATACACACAGAGATTTGGTGCACGGATTATGAATAGGAAGGTCACACAAAGGATAGTTGTCCTCGCAGATCAAGTATACTCATTGTTGTTGGACTATGAGATATGCCATTTAAACCATGATTCTAGTTGCTACCTATTATTACAATGTGTAATAATTAATAATGTATCTTGTTCTTGTAAAATTTATAGGTCCATAACTCATGAAACAAAAGACTTCCTGCTGATTGGTTAGATTCATGATGCTATAGATATTGGTGTATAAAAGATAGGAGTATCAGATAACTCTAAAGGAAAGAGAAACCATCATGATCGAGATCATAATCGGGTGTGCTATGATTAGAATGAAGGGTATTTTTAAGGCAATCATGGTAGAGGTCGAGGATACCATACTAGATTCAAATGATGAGGTCGTGGTGGTGGATGAGGTGAGTTTCCTCATGGAACATGTTATACATGTGGATCTCTTGACCACTACAGGCATAAATGTCCTCAGAATATTACATGTTCTTTTTGTGGAAAGAATCATAGTTATGAGGAATTCTCAAACTTGTATGAGCATCTTAGAAACTAACATAAACAAGAAAATAAAGGCTCAAGGATGGTTAGGATATAGCACGCTGTGGAAAACTAGTGGATGCCTAATTTAGAACCATAATCTGAGGCATTTCCGGTAAGGATCACTACCCACGATGAAGCAGCATTCAGCAAAGAAGCATAGCATAAGCCTACCATCACTACGGAGGAGGTTCTACATGCACGATACCCAGATCCTGCCCATCAAAAGGAGGTTTATCAGAAACCATGGAGATAATCAAAAATCCTTAGGTGAAATATAATATTTAAAGGATCAATCACGGAAGATGGAGAAAAATAAAGCGATAGATACGGTCCAAAATGATATGGATGACCTGAAAGAAGTGTGCAAGATGTTACACCATAAGAATATAATTCCACCGTTAGGAAATAGGTTAAAGGGTAACACTCTACGTGTAAGTGTTGAGACTAGACAATAGATCCTACTACATGCAAATATTCCCCCTCATAGCCTAGATTATGACAAGTAAATCACTCTAAATGATGTTGTGGATGGGTGTCTTTTGAGTAATATATTAATTGACATCTGGTGTGGAATTCAATGTTCTTACTTTAGATGTATGGGTACAAATGGGGAGACCTCCATTACAGCTGAATGTATTGTTCATGGATAGCCAGACTAAGGCCACTCCCATCGGAGTTTTAAAAGATGCATCCATTACCATACATGGAGCCAAGTTCACTGGATATTTTGAGGTTTTAGCGCTACCAGAGGTAGATAGCTTCCCAGCTCTACTTTGGTGTCCTTCTTGTTATGTAAATAATGTTGATCGTTGGTTCAAGTAAGGGTTATAAAAACTTTAAAAACAAGGAGGAAAGAGTTATTATCCCTTTAACAGATGGAAAATTTATGCCCTATATTGAGCCTTTGAGTGAGGAATACCTGAATAGGATTTATGTACGCATCATCCGGGACCTAGAGGTGCTTGAGCCATCTAAAGAAGGAATCCTTCAGTGGGAGGATGCACCATCTATTAGCGATACTACGAGTGTTGCTTGTGATAATTGGGATCATATTACTTATGAGTTGGTAGGGCACAAATTAAAAATCAAATTTTTGTGGGACAACAGACCACGTTGTATCAGGATAATAGGTAATAATTCGGTACCTCGTTACACTAGAGAAGGAAATCCTATGGTGTTTTTGCACACAATGGAGGAACAATTGATAGACTAGTTGGAGAGATGGAATATGCTAGCATATACCCTACGCGGGACAACATCGCACTGGTGGGTGGTTCACAAGGATAATATTGTAGGATGGAATGAAATTAGGATTGATCTTGCTACTAGTTTCTTCAGGAGCAATGTACCTACCCAAATCTGCACTTATCATGGTAATCAACATGTTCAACACCACGTTCAGCAGTGTAAGAGACTCTAGAAAAAGGGGAAGCAAGATTTACCACATTTTCTCTGGGTGCACAAATTTTATTCCACTTTACAAGGTTGTGTGTGTGCTTGGTATGTATATGCAGAACTCCATAGAGAGACTGGAAATTGGTAGGATTTAATTACAGGAATGACCCATACATTTGACTTCTTCTCTACTAAACCTCTGGTAGAAGAAGCATTAAAGGTTATAAAGTACTTAACTATGGGGGATAGTGCCAAGGCAGAAGAACTCATTCAAGATTTATTTGATGAAGGAGACTCAAGAGCACATTTTGCTGAAGAAATAGAGGATGATTCCATGCTACTTCAGTGCACTTGCCTTGAGAAAGAAAAAGGGAAAATGGTCTACTTAGTGAATGATGAAGAAGTAGAAAATATGGATGTAGAACATTCAACAGGTAGGCGTGAGGTGTTGGATAGTGTAGATAAAGCCACACGCACCTATCATGAACCGATGAAGACAAAAAAATTGAATATTGGATCATATGTTGAGCATAAGGAGGCCATAATTGGAGACTATTGGTTTGACTCTGAAGTGGCAAAAATAAATGAGTTACTACATGATTTTTAGGACTTATTCCCTGGGGTACCATGTGATGAGGGTCATCAATCCTCTTCATTAATAATGTCAATCCAGTTGGTTTCCAAAGGTTGTATGCATTAAGAGAAGAATATCTTGGAAAGAAGCTCCTTTAAACACAATCCAAACTTGCATAAAATAAATCACACATGCAGAAATTTAAAGGCACACTTACAGAAATGTAAACACACTTGCATAAAGGAAATCACACTTGCAAGAATATAAAGGCACACTTGCATAAAGGAAATCACACTTGTATAAAATGTAAACACACTTGCATAAAGGAAATTGCTGAATTGAAAATAAAGGAAAGAGGAAAAGACACTGCAGTTCACAAAAGAAATTACATAACATAAAAAAAATAGAAATTTACAACAAAAGGAAAACTGCAGAAATAAAGAAATAAACATTAACACATTGATCCATATTCCTTGGAATGAGTGGCTAGCTCATTCCTTGGAAGAGGACTTAATTCATACTTTTAATTCAAAACTTGCAGAATAACTTTACTTCAAAAGATTGGAAAGAAAGAACAGATCTTTATTTCTTGGGAGAAAATAATTACATATCTGAGTGTGGAAGGTTGCATTTATAATTTATGCATCCAACCAACTCCTTATTTTGGGAGATACAATATGATCTTATCTTTATTCTAATCCTAACAACTAATATCTCCATCTCCACAAAATATGGAGAGAGATATATTATTGGAGTCAAAGTCTTATCTCACTTATTTTAGGAAGATTTGCTCCCAAATCTTCTCCTTGCTTTTTGGTAACAAGAATCATATTTATTTTATTCTCTTACTTTATTGGAAGGATTTTTTCCTCAAAAGATGGTTTTGACCAAATACTTTTCCCGGATTTTCCATTTGACTTTTCTGTTTTTTATTGTGAAAATTTTGACGCTTGTCTAATATACTCTTTCCTCGCACTACAATTCACTAAAAGTTAAATTTATCTTCATCGGTAAGACTTGTTGCAAATCTGAATGATATTTTTTTAAACACATTTCTATGAACAAAAACCTCTCTCATATTTTATGTTCTACTTTTCTATTTCTGTTTATGGAACTTTTAGTGCTGCCTCGATACACTTTTCCTCAAACTGCAGCTCACTAAAAGCTAGATTTCTCTTCATTGGTAATACCTATAGAAAAATTGAGTGGGTTTTTTTAATCACATTACTATGAACAAAAACCTCTCTCATATTTTCCATTGGATTCTTTGATTATTCACAGTTCCCATTTTATGCAAGTTTCGAAACTAAAATTGTCATTCCTTTGATGCAAGTTCGGAACTAAAGTTTTCATTCCTTTTATGAAATTTTTAGAACTAAAGTTTTCATTCCTTTTATGCAAGTTTAGAAACTAAATCTATAATTTCTAGAACTAAATCTACTTTGTCCACGAATTGCAAGTTCCGGAACTAACTGTCATACTATACCTTACAGCTTTGTCCAGTGTTTTAATTTCTTGAAAATATAAATATATGAATTTCAAGTTCTAGAAATAAATGTTATTCTATTGATGCAAGTTTTGGAACTAAATATACAAGTTTTAGAACTAAATCTGTAAGTTCTAGGACTAAATTTGCGAGTTCGAAACTAAATTTGTGAGTTCCAAAACTAAATCTGTGAGTTCGGAACTAAATCTATGAGTTTTGGAGCTAACTTAAAACAATTATAACTTTTGCATGTGATCTAAGATTGAGATGATTATTTTTTTGAACTTGCATAATTTATTGAGAGAAATATGAATATGAAATCATATTTTATTTTAAATCTATGGATAATGATCAATTCCACTTTTCCAAAAACTAGCATTATCTTTCCTTTATGGCCTACATACACAAGACTTTGCATCTTTTCCCAAATAATTAATAGGATTAGTTAAAAAAATAGATAAAAAAAGATTTATAAAGAATGAATAAGATATATATCCTATAATCTATCTTAAACAAATTGTAAGTTCCAAGATTACATTTAAATCCATTTTCAAAGGTAACTTGGAAGGACAAAATAATGGTTATTTATGGCCAATTTATGGCCTCATCACCATGAACTTAAAGGCGTGAATGAATCATTAGGAGAGATGAAGATAAATCTTAAATAGGGTATGCACCTAGTTAGGAAGAAACCCTACATGATGAACCCTAACTTGCATGAAAAGGTCAAAGAAGAGATTGACAAAATGTTGAAGTATGGAATCATCAATCCCCTGGATGAGTTAGAATGGGTTAGTCCAATGGTGATCAGTATCAAGAAGGATGGTCAGATTAGGATCTGTGTGGACTACATCGAGTTGAATGCTGCAAGTGTGACTGATCCCTTTCCTAAGCTATTCACTGAGGAAATACTAGAAGGCGTTGGAGTGTGTGAAATCTATTTGTTTACATATGGATTCTTTGGGTATCACCAGGTTAGGATTTCCTAGGAGGATCAAGAAAAGATTACTTTTCTACTGAATGGGGTAGTTTTGCCTATACTATGATAAATTTTGGTCTAAAAAATGTGCCTGTTGTATTTTCACGCATAGTTGTTCAGGCATTTAAATATTTTATTCACAACTTCTTGTAGGTTTATTTACATGATTGGATGGTGTATGGACTTGTTAAGGATCATTGTGACAATATGCGCTTAATGTTTGAAATATGTAGGTAGTTTATTATCTCTTTGAACATCAAGAAGTGCATATTTGCTAAACCATTTGGAATATTGTTAGGACACATAATCTGCAAGGAAGGTTTGTTGGTTGATCCAGCTAAGGTTACAGTCATTATCGGCCTAAAAGATCCTACCAATCAAAGTGAGGTGCATGGATTCTTGGGTCACATGGGTTATTATAGGAAATTCATAAAGGGGTATACCAAGATTTCCACACATTTGGAGGAGTTACTCAAAGGAAAATGGATGTTCTAGTAGGGGGACCACAATAGCACGCATTCGAGACATTAAAGGATAAACTTACTATGGCACCTATTTTTACTTTCCTTCGTGGGACCAACCATTTCATGTACATGTGGATGCCTCTAACATGGCCATTGGCACGGTGTTGGCTCATCCTGGAGAAGGTATTATAGATCATCCTATCTATTTTGCTAGTAGAAAGTTGACTCCTGCAGAGTAGAATTACATAACTACAGAGTGCAAAGCTTTGTCAATGATCTATGCGCTACATAAATTCAGAAAGTACCTATTAGATACACTATTTATATTTTATACAGATCACATGACATTGAATTATTTGGTAAACAATCCCATTTTATAAGGGCGCATATGCAAATGGGTACTCTTATTTCAAGAATTTGATTTCACAATTGTGGTAAAACCAGGGAAAAGTAATTTTAGACTAGACCATTTATCCATAATACAGTCAGGAGAAAAAGTACATGCAATTGAAGATACCATGTCTGATGCACAATTATACAGTTACAACTCACACCATCGAATTAGAGGACATTGTTGTCTTTCTACAAATAGGTCCAGTGCCGAAGGAATGAAATCCTTAGAGAAGAAACAACTTTCTATACGCATGGCACCCTATATGTTGATTAGCGGTGACTTGTAAAAGTTATGCTAGGATGAAGTATTACGTTGTTGTGTACTAGAACATGAGCACACAAATATCATGGAGGAAGGTCATGGTGGTATTGCACGAAGCCACTATGTAGGTGACACAGCTACGTGCAAGATTATACTCGTTGGATTATGGTGGGAGACCCTGTATAAAGATTGTAAGGTGTATTGTAAGGCTTGTAATCAATGTCAGTGCCTTGGGAAACTAGGTTAAAGAGATGAAATGCCTCTAAGACCTATTACTAGTGCAGAACTATTTTAGAAATGGGCTATAGATTTTTGGGTCCTATTTCACCAGCCACGCGAAGGAACAGATCATGCTATATCATTACTTGCACAGACTATCTGACAAGGTGGGAATAAGTAGTGCCTACAAAGGATTGTACAGTGGCTATAGTAGCCAAGTTTTTATGGGAAAATATTATTACAAGGTATGGATGCCCTTTGAGTTTGACCAATGATAGGGGAACACATTTTTTGAATGATACAATCAGAATTTTATTGGATGAATTCATGATTGCACACCATAAGACTACACCATATCATCCTCAGGAAAATGGTATTGTTGAGGCTTTCAACAAGATTTTGAGCCAGACATTGACAAAAAAATTTATGTTAGAAGAAAGGATTGGGATGATAAATTTTTGTATTACATTAGGCATATAAAACAACATACAAGTGGTTAAACAAGATCACACATTTTCAATCGGTGTTTGGCACATAAGAAGTTCTTCCTATGGAATTTATGTTACCTTATTTGCATATTACGCGTGCAGGAGTTCTAGCTTATGAGTAAGCATTAGAATAATGGGTTGAAATTTTGATTAAGTTAGATGAGCGATGAGCAATAACACGTTGGAGTTAGAAGCAAGAAAAAGCTAAGTAGAAAACATGGCATGATAGGAACATTAGGGACAAGAAGCTTACGATATGAAAAATGGTGCTCCTTTATGATTTTAAGTTTCTGAACCATCCAGGCAAACTAAAAGTATATTGGTTATGACCATATGTTATCACTCACATACTTGAAATAGGATCTTGTTAGTTAGAAACGTTTGATGGAATACGGTTACCCAATTACTTCAACGGGAGTAGGTTGAAGCCCTACTATGGATAAATCTTCTTGGTGTTTGTAATAAGGTAGTATTTTCATTTAGATTAGGTTTTCAATTATGTATTCCCTTAATGTATTTCCTTATCCGTCACTATGCTTTGTCAATTTAGTTGTTGTTTTGTGAAATAAGCGTGTTTGCACACCGAAGCTAATTGTCATTTGCAAGATTTTTATGTGCGTGAAGGAGAGGACGCACATACTATTTGTGTGGGGTGGTTGTTGAGAAATAGGTACACATAAAGGAACAAACTAATATAGGTGTTATTCAAAGTTTGAAGAGTTGGTGAAAAGAAGATTGTTTCCAAATGAGGACCATGGATGG
This sequence comes from Taxus wallichiana var. yunnanensis, assembly GCA_018340775.1. Lineage (NCBI taxonomy): Eukaryota > Viridiplantae > Streptophyta > Pinopsida > Cupressales > Taxaceae > Taxus > Taxus wallichiana. The sequence continues at coordinate 41,870,030 of CM031234.1, forward strand.
AGATAAATGAAGGAACAATATAACGTGAGGTAAGTGGTAGCCATGGAGACTACCAGGAGAAGGCGTAGTGATGAGGTACTCAGGTACATGGAAGCATGCTAAAGAGAAGCTTGTGTCCAGGAAGGTAGGAAGGATTGCTAAACTGTTATGACTAAGGTGCATAGATGTACCTTGTGTGTGGAAAATTGTCAAAAGGGTCACTTAATGAGGATTGTTGGTAGGTGAAGGAGTAATAAATGCACCAAATTTTTGAAAATCTATATAAGGGAGGGATACGAGTTCATTCTTACCATTGTAAATCACAAAAATTTGAAAGATCTAAGTGTGACCGAGATGAGCGAAGAGTATTGAGGTGTGAAGAGTGTGAAACCAGACGTGAGAAGCGATTTGTGCACAAGAGAAGCTTATGTCCTAATTGGTGAAGGGTTTGAGTGAAGTAGAGCATTCGAAAGAGTTAGGACATGTATTTTCAACTAGGGCATGTAGATTTGAGCTAGGGTTTGAGTTTACACGTTGCATAAGCTAGAAAATGAGTATTTGAGGATAAAATGTTGTGATTTATAGATGACACCAAAGAAAGCACCTGTCGTAGGAGAAAAAGGGAAGAAGAAGATGGAAGTGGAAGTCAAAATTACTCCCAAGAGAAATTTTTCAAAAATGTAGTACCCATAAGGCATAATAGTAGGACAAGAATGGGACTCTCATGTTAGAAAATGCAAGATCAGTGACTACAACCACCGCACATTAGAGAACAAAAAGGAATTAGATGCACTATTGAATACAAAGACAAACAAGTGTAAATCTGAAGATATGTCGGTATATGATGATGCTGGAGAGAACTGCTAAAGTATATTAGAGTTTACCAGTTCTATGACCTCCCATACTTTAGAAAGTATGAACCTTTATACCAATGGCTGATGAATGGGGTACATGAATATTTCTTCTATTTTGTTGGATGTAGGGTAAGGATTACAACCACCCTGATTTCAAGTATAACAAGATTAAGGGGCACAGGAGTGGACCTAAATAGTGACCTGATAGATAAAGTAGCCATCTTGGAGATACGGAAGGAGTTAGGATACACCAAAGGTTTGTGCGGAATGGATATTGACAAACCGAATAAATATCCCATCATCCATGCAATTTGCACATCTAGTCACTAAGTTAAATGATCAAGAGAGGTGGTCCTAGGTGAACACAATGTGGCTACACATTACAAGGAAAATGTCACAGGAACAATCTACAACATAGTAGGCTACATTATGGACACAATCATCGAGGAAGCATGCACAGGTGAGAAAATTAGTTTCAGCATTGTCCTATTGTCCTTAGTATTTTTGGAGATCGGGGTGGTGCGATGGGCTGAAGAACAAGATTTGGGAGTACCCCATGTAGAATAAGTCCCTGGTAGAAAGGTTTGAGAAGTAATTATGTGAAGGTTCAATGAGTGGGCCATTCAAGCAAAGGGCGGAGATGTGGTATGATAGGCTTCGTGAGGCATTCAAGAGGAGGAAAGCACATCCCCAAGGAGTTACCTTCAAAGTGGTAGGAAAGCGTCTAGTTTGTAGTGTATCAACACTTTTGCATCACATGGTTTGCAATGAAGGATGGTACTTGGAGCCCCTAGTAAGCTATCATATTCCTTCATAGCACATTACTTCTAGGTAGCAATCCATTGGTTCAACAATGTGTGACACCTAAACTTTATTTTAGACAATGTAGCTTGTGACTACCACATGTTTTGCAAGACCTATGTCTATCCAAAGTAGACTCGACTACATAGAGAGGATGATTTCAGACATGATAAGTATGAAGCCCATGATTTTGGCAATTGGAGATAGTGGGGCCATGCTTATCTACCTATAGCTTAAGCCCAAGTTGGAGGGAAAAAATATGTGGAGAATGAGTTTGTGCTCCTAGGACTGCCTAAGGGAAAGCATACAATGGATAATGTACCAGCTCCAAAGCCCACTAAAATTGTAGAAGTAGATGATGAGGAAGAAGAGTGTGAAGATAGTGGTAGCTTGGTACATAGAAAAGGAAGGAAACCCTCGAGAAAAGGTAGAGTCTGAGCGTGTAAGTACTCCACCCCAGACACAAGAAGAAGGGGATGAATAATTGGAGGTAGGAGCAGACCCTGAGGAATACCACTTTAAGAGGGTGTTTAGGAGAACAAGGACTCAAGGCGCTACTCCCAATCAGTGAAGAGATCATCATGACTCTCTCCATAGAAGGAGACACCTGAGAAGAGAAGGATAAATTTGAAGTTGGATGAGGAGGTGGAATATTCTGAGGAGAGTGTGCCCAAATCTCCTACATCACCAAAGGATGTGGAAGAGCCAAAAGATGAGGAAATGAAAGATGAAGGGGTAAATAATGAAGGATAAGTAATAAAGGAAGGAGAGACAAAGCAAGATAATACTCAAGACACTAAATATCCATCTCCAAATCTTGTGTGCTAGTTCCTAAAGGGCAAAGAAGTAAATGGACAAGTGGATAATTTACTGTTCCATCTTTGGGATATGCAGAGGACACAAGAAAAATTATTCGAGCCCATTTTTAGAGCATGGTGATCCCTAAGGAGTTATATAGATGGGAGCTGATGGATAAGGACATGGCCACTATGCACACAACAAAGCAACAATCTTGGTCTATACACACACACATGGATGATCCAGACTTTGACGTATGCAAAGAATCATGTGTGTTAAGAAGGTTGAAGAATGAACCTCAAGCCAAACATATAACCATGAAACCCACCTATGTATGTCTGATGAGCAGATAAGCAATGCCTTGGTGAAGGTATCTATAGAGGTGGAACATAGGAACATAGAAAAATCTGCCACTATCAAGGCACTGAGAGAAGAGATCAAGGCCAAGGATGCTGAGATCATGCACTTGAAACAAGAAAAGGACCTAGAGAAGAAAAATAATGGGGTTCTTACGGGCATGGCAAAGGAGATTGGGGATCATTTCCTCTAAGTAAGACCACATTTACAGCCCAAGGTACCCTAAAATTTCCCTTCGGCTATGCATTATGTGCGTAATTTGGTTGATATGGTGCTTGAAGAGGGACTAGTTAGGATGTCAGGGCCAAAATACCCTGAACATGAGGTAGAGATGTCAAAGGCTGCAATGATTAGAAAGATTTCATCATACAAGGCACTGCTTCAAACTCTATGGGAGGAGCTGAAGAAATTGGATCAAGCATTGAATATTTGTACATCTCTAGAGGTAGTCATCAGAATAAGGACGATGGTAGAGGAAAATGAATTCCTAAAAGCTATGAAGGATGAAATATTGGGAACGCCGAAGAGACTGGAATTGGTGAAGCAAAAGCATGAGGCCCTTACAATGCTCAAGAGCCCCATAAGAATAGGTTGGATGAACTAGGAAAACTTATAGCATAGAAAATGAATCGCTGGAGGGGAGAATGTCTGCAATGGCTAACATTATGTTAGTACTACAGAATGAAAAGGGTGAAATTTCCCAAGATGAGTTAGAGTCTCTTGTGATGAATATCCTAGAAAAGGAAGAGGTCGCGCTAAGCGAGTGGAAGACATTAGAGGCCGAAATAAAAGAAGAATATCTAAAGCTCATTCTTCCAGTTGAAGCAGAGGGTGATGCAGAGTAAATAACTATACTTTGTATAACAATTATTCACATTATTTCCATTAATTTATTCTTTATTATTCACAGAGTAGTCATTTTTGGGGAGGTAATGTAGTTTAGTGTGGGGTAATGTTGAGTGGATGAAAGTGGAATACTTAGTAGAAGGAACACATAAGGTTCACACAAGAGAATAGGGCACAATCAAAGGCATGGAAGGATAGGGGAGAACATGCACATGAAATATAAGGTCAGATTTTGCACTTAACCATTTTAATGTGTAAGATATATTTTGGAGATATCATACCGAGCACACAACCACATAAAAACTTGTGCAAAACGCATTTGTTTCACCTAATTCTTAGATCATTTCTTTAAGTGTTGACACAATGATAGGGTAACGGGCATAGGAGGAATACATGTTCAAATGTTGGTTGATGGGTTGTTGTGTGCGTATGACTTCCAGATCCATAGCTGATCGTGAGAGCTTCCTTTTGGCTAGGAGGAACTACTTGTAATGAAAACAAGACCACCAGAAGGGATTAAACAATATGGGCAAATGAACTCGCATAAGCATAGGCTAGATCCGGGAAGTGTGATACTTCCTAGATGGCTATCAGTCCACTATTTAAAAAAATTTAATGTCGTAAACAAAGTAAATCCTATTGTTATTTAAAATGATTTAGGTATCTCACTTAAAACACAATGAGAAATAGATCTAATCTAACATGCTAAGCTAGAATCGAATCCAAAGGTCAAATGACTAGTTTTGGGTCTCTGTAAGTCTAATAGAGGTCTCGGGTAGATCACAGGTGAATGAGGGTGAGATGGAATTTGGTGGGTAGGTCTCTATTCGGGGTTGTATGAGTAAATACGAGTGACCGATATCGTTCAGTGGTAACCGACGATGGTTAGGTATGATTGGTGCGGTTAGTGTGAGATCCGGAAATATCACGAGAACAAGCTTTTGGTCTCCTTTGTGAATACACAAAGGACTTCGGTGAGTCAGGGTAAAATATTTGGTTACTAGATTAGGCTTTGGCGAGGTTCTAATGGGTATATGAAGGTGAAAATGTTGGAGAAGGTCAATAGGGGAAAGATAAATAATGGATGATAAAATGATGATGAAATGAAATAAATCGGGGAAAGTATGATGTTATACTTACTTGGATTCTAGTCTTGAATTTCTGTGTGTGAGGGGTAGAGGTGTTGATGAGGGGTTTGAAGGCTATAAGTGATCACCAGCTGAAAGAAAGCTTTCGCATGGGCTATATGTACTCTCCTCTTTGTTTGGATAGATTAGATCATGGCTGGGATGACTATGCAAAAGAAGATGCTCAATCTCCTTTCTTGCATGTGGGTTTTCGCTGGAATTTGCTCTCTGAAGATGCGTTATCTCTCTGAGATGTATTATTTCTCTTCAACCTTCTCCTAATGTTTTCCAACCTTGAGAATAAGGTTTTTTTAGGGTTAAAAGGGGTAATCGATGGCGGTCCAGCTTAATCGGTGATGATTAGGGGTAACCGGCGTCGGTCAAGGTGGTATTTCCTAGGTTTACTAAACTAGGGTGATCCTCTTGATATTCTTGGATCTCATGTCATTATCCCACAGATTATATTGGGAGCTTCTTGTGAGAATGCGGGAATTTGTTAGAGGGAATGTAGGTATTTATTTTTAGGGTTTGGGTAAGTCTTAGTTAGTTATGGCAGACTTACTAATAATAGGTCTTAGGTTGAGTTGGCTTGATGAGGTGTCTAAGTGAATTGTATTTGTGGATATTATTTAAATAAGATATTTAAATAATAAATATAGTGAGGATAATGAATTAAATTAATATTAGTGGGGTGGAGGGGTTTATGGCTAGGTAAATGTAATAAAGGGTGTTTATTGGTCAAGGACCAAAGGGGAGTGTGACCTAATTTTAGTGTCTACATTTTGCCCCTTTTTGTTGCATAGCTTGTATTGGTAAGTAATGCTAACAAAAATAAGATGGGGTTGCCCCATGTGTGGATGAAGGTGATCCCCTCAAACAAGGAACCGACAAGGCAAAGAGTCAAGCGGTGAGTGGTTTGATAAAAGGAATATGTGAGGAAAAGGTAGGTGGGCACGGGGAAAAAAGGGTGAAAGGTCTACTTGGGAAATCTAGGTAATGGGTCGGCGTCGAGGTAGCAGCAAGAAATGCACACACATGTATAAAGCGTAACACGCTACCGGGTTGAAGTGCAGGAAAACTCTACATCGTCTAAGGTCGATAGATTTATCTAAACAAGGTTGAAGTGAATCCGTTATCCAAGGTATAGGATATGGTCAGGAAAACACAACGTAGGTTAGGTGTAGAAATTTTTAGGTATGTTCTGGTACACCAAAGGTAGGGTTAGGATAAACGGTCATGGTAATAGGCTAGGTAAGGTCATCAAGTCAATCAACATAGGTAACAGTTCCACAAGGTATATCAAACACATGAGGTCAAAGGTCACTAGCGATGGTTCATGTCCAAATATCTAGGTCATGGCACATGTAAGGCCAAGGTAGGGGTAAAAGAATAAGAAGTCCCCAAAGGAGGAAAAATGTAGGTAGGAAGTAATGAGGTCAGGAAAGGTAAGGTAATGGGTTGGGTAAAGGTTGGATGGGGTAAAGGATCAGGGTAAAGGGTGGGGTAAAAGGGCAAAGTAAGGGTAATGTGTAAGTGAGGGTGACTAATGGCGGTCGGGGATAGCTGATGTCGGTATAGAAAACCAAAGATGGTTAGGTAGGGCATGCGAGGCATCCAGTGAGAGGACAAAATCCCGCACTCATAGTGTGGAGAGCACATGAGGTCAGCGAGCTCTAAGGCCTGATTAGGGAGAGGCCACCAACACATGGTGACCAGTGTTAGGTGAGGTGTCAGCAAGGACACAGGAGGCCGAGGGTGTAGGTGACACAGAGATGGAGGACATCTAGCGAGATGCCTAATATGCGGTCACCTGATTTTTTATGTATACTAGTGATTTTTGATATATATGTTAGCTTGCGTCATCAAGACAAAGTGAGGATGTACGAGTGATTTTGTATATTTTGAGCATATAATGGCATGCCAAAGATATTTTGTATTGATTCATTCTTTTGTATATATGAGACCGGCCTACATGCCGATGAAATTTTGTATTATATATATTGGCTGCATGCCAACATTTTTGAGATGATAGAAATGATGAGATAGACATGTATATTGAGATACACATTTATTGATTTATATGATGAGAGACATGGTATTTTTGATTTGTTGATGTGTTTATGAGACATTGGTTTATGGCTTGTGTTAGATGAGACATGGAATTTTTAATTTAATGTGGATTGAAATTAGGTGATTTAGGCATGATGGAGTTAGGTTGGTTTAGGCATGGATCGAGTCAGGTTATAGGCATGGTTGAGTTAGGTTGGTTTAGGCATGGATCGAGTCAAGTTTGTAGGCATGGTTGAGTTGAAAGTAAGTGAAGTTGTGATTCAGTATTTTTAGGCAATGAACGATAATATGGGTCATATATGAAATGTTGTATAATCTATGCATAGTGATGATAGAGAGATGGTAGGTGTAATAAATGTATGCTATGGGAAGTAACTTATTATGTATGTGGCTTAATTTCTAATTTTGTTATAAGAGGGGAACTAAGTGAAATGTGATGTAAATGGTGAGTGAGGCATGGTTGATGAATTTTTTTAGGGTATAGAGTGGCCAAGCTAACCTCAAGGGCCCCATGCCCTCGAGCATTTCCTATATAGTCCCGGAAAAAGGGACCTCGGGCCGATGTAGTTCTCCCATAATCCAGGGTAGAATATGAAAATGAGTTGGTAGGTTTTTGGGTATGGTGTGGGTAGATTATAGGTAAAAGGATGTAGGTGAAGGCGATTATGGCGAAAGAGGAGGATTAATCTGAAGGTAAGCATCGAGGACCAAGTCCTATATAAGGTAATCAAAATGTAAACAAAGATGGTTAAAAGATAATAGAGGGGGCAATAAAGCCACCTGATTGGGTGGGATCATACCGAGTAGATCATACCTCGAAGAGGTGATGAACATAAGACCCTAAATACATTACATGATTGACTATTCTATGATGAAAGTAGTCACAGGATCACCAAATGTCTAAATTCCAAGATGTCCCTTGAGGAAATTGAGGAAATGAGAGTGGAAATGGTAAGGAGGGTGAAAGGTAGTTAATTTTATATGTTGAAGTAACAAGGCCTTTGGGCAAGGGGTCCTAGGTCACAATGGGCAAGTCCATGACTAAAAGGTTTTTTGTTTTGATAGATTGATTGATGCGGGAAGTCTATATGGGATAAATAATATGGTACTCCTTGAGGTCTTCGTGAAGTTGATCGATGTGGGAAGCTTCGGTTTCTCTCATTTTTTTGTTAAAATTCACATAGTTGTCCTTCAAGGGAGCAATCTATTTATAGCAGCAATTTGTTGAGAGGAAGATGTCCTTTTGAGGGAGTCATATTTTTATTAGAAGTTTGACTCAAGGAGTTTGGTTCCATGTGAGGTCTTTGAAGTCATGGACAAGACCAAGGTGGAGGATAGGACTCTTGTTCAAAAGGCAAGGTGGAATGACCATGGGATCTCATCTAAAGGTAGACAAAAATTATCCATGAGAATCATGTTGTGTGCAGTGTCGTGGTACACATATTCAAGAGGAGATAACAAGTGATAGGTACTCACATGATTCTTTTTTAATCATTAGGGAGGTGTATGGAGTGGATAACACTCAAAGGACGAGCCTGTAAAGAGACAAAGGGTGAGGTAGGATGACGAGTCAACAATAGAATGGTCGAAGATGCAATGCATTAAGGGGCTTAGGTTTGGGTTTACCATTAAGTGAAGATAAACGATAGGCACCTGATCCATAGGTATGAGTTATGATGTATGGTCCAAGCCAATTAGGAGAAAATTTTCCCGTTTACTTTTTTTGCTTTGGCTACATGTTGATTTTCTTTCAGGAAAAGGTCACAGACTTGGAAGGTTCGTTCATGAACACGTTTGTCATAAAAACATTTGATACATTTTTCGTAAACTTGAAGGTGATCCGAGTGTTAAGACGATGTTTGTCTAATAACTCTAGTTGTGCTAAACGGTCCCGACAAAAATCATCATCAGTGAGCATGTCATGGAGAGAAATGGGGAGAGAGGGGATCTCAGACTTGAGAGGCGAACACCCTCTATACCGTAGACTAGTGAAAAGGGTGTGGCCGTAGTGGAAGTGTAAATACTAGTGTGATATGCCCACGGGAAAAAGGAATGTGCGTATGCCAATCCTTCCCAAAGATCGTCAACCACTTTCATGAGAATTTTGTTGAGCATTTTGTTAGTGGATTCGGCTTGGCCCTTGGTTTGTACGTAATAAGGTGATGAGAAACTAATTTGAATGTCAAAGGTGTCACAAAGTTTTTGTAATGTTATTTTTTTGAATTGTTTTCCATTGTCAGTGATGAGGCGATGAGGGACACCAAAGTGACAAATGATGTGATGGTTAATGAACTCAAAAAATTTCTCAACTTTTATGGAGATGAGTGGTATGGCTTCCACCCATTTTGTGTAGAATTCGGTAGCAGTTATGATCCATTGATGGCATTGGGAAGAATGAGGATTGATTTCTCTAACAATATCCAAACCCCATTGAGAGATTGGCCAAAGGTCACGAGTGACCTGTAAGTCATATTTGGGTGTATTATGAAGGCTGGAATGTTGTTGGCATTTGACACAACGTTTGACATAGTCACAACAATCATGGTTAAGGGTCGGCCAGTAATAGCCTAGGTGAAGAATACGCTTAGCAATAGCAAGTCCACTAAAGTGACGTCCACATATGCCATCATGAACCTCCTTAATGGTATAAGGAATTTCAGAACTTATGAGGCGTCGTAAGAGAATACCATCAAAACTGCACTTATAGAAGAGTCCCCCCAGAATGACGCAATGAGAGACCTTTTTAAGGAAGGCACGTTGTCTATTATGGGTGAGATCAGGAGGTAAGATGGAGAGAGAAAGGTAGTTGGATTATTGTTTATACCAAAGGTCACTCGGAGTGCAGGGTGTGGTTAGAGTAAGTAAACATCGTGAGGAAAATAAGGTGAATGGAGGCATTGTACGGTGACAAAGTGTTGGGACCCTAATGTAGCTACCAAATCTTAAAGACACGTAGGTGCATACGGCCGGAGGGAGCGTGCAAGTGAAGGCGCACAAATTAGAATTCAAAAAGGGTTCTTGGAGAACCAAGGACACGTGCTGCAAGCACAATTCGAGACTTAGCCATTTGAAATCTTTTGGATACAACACATGAAGAACGTGTTCTCGTTTGGATAAAGTTATAGCACAGTAACAGGTGTCCTAGAAGGAATATACCTTGTGATAAGAAGATCCAAAAAGATAATCCCGACATGGAGAGGCATGCACACGGGGTGATCCACACCTTGACACTTGGGGCTAGATGCGAGGTTACAAAATAGTTTGTTGGAGATCAAATGCCTATATATATGCATGCCAGTAGCAAAGAAAGAGAGAAACAAGTGAGGTAGCGGAGCTCTGTAGAATTACTGTGAGAACTTTGGGATAAAAATGGGTAGATGATTATAGAAAGGATGTAATGAGGGAATGGGGAATGAAAATTTTGTTTTTGAGCATTCATTTATGGATCCAGATATGGTGTATGACCGTGGTCTGCCACTCTGTGATGTTTTGTAGTAATACTATGAATGAATATGATAAGGTTACCACTGTGTTTATATTAAGATCTCCTTCCTATATTATCTGCATGTTCCTTATGTTTTTGATCTTGTATAATCATGAACCTTACTTGAATGTTAAGTCTATTTGTGGATTTACAACTTCCTAGTTCTATTAATTCTGTTGTGCACCTTGCTTTTTTTATGACTGAAGGGGTATAGAATTCATTATGAGCTCTATAGCTTTTTCATTTCTTTTAAATCACTAAGTCAAGATCATGAAGTATTCCTTCCACTAAACTCACATAAAAGAGAGACTCAGCTCCCTCTCGCATGCCTCACGTGAGCGCCCAATGCCCGCTGGGTGATAGGTCATTGTGCATGAGGTTCCCTTGTTCTTGGTGGGTGCAAAAATGACTACATCTTGGTTCCTTTGCTAGGACCCTCTTTTCAAAGTTGTAGTGGAACATGGCATACATCATGATCTGTGTAAAGAGTGATGATGGAGCGCTTAACACTTGAAGGTGTTGAAAATTGGTTTAAAAGTACGGAGGACGAGTTCACTCAAAGATTGATCTTGGACTGGGTTTGACACGCGAAGATGGGTTGAAGACACTCTTTATCATGAGTTGTACAAAACCTTCTTCTACTATTTCCCAGTAGATTTATTTGAATGGCTCTCAACTTATACATCTAGATCGGGGTGGTATTATAAGTCACACCCTTGGACCCAAGAAACATATCAGAACTTGCAAGATGTTGATCTAATGTGGACCCGTGCTATAGATCATTGGTGGAAGGGAGTATTGACTAGCTACACTCTGGAATATGCCATTTCCACGTATTCTTATCTATAAGTTGCTAAGTTTTAGTTTTTATGGGAGCCCAGAGGATCATTTCGCATGTTATTCCCCTTGCGATCAAAATCTTGATGGTAACCATGGGTTTAGAGGCATTTCCTATGGCTGGCTAAACCACTCTAAGCACTTGGCGAGGAAGCTAGGTTGGGGAAAGATGGCTGATATAACGACTGAAAAGGAAAGGGAGGAGAGACGGCTCAAGTATAACAAAGCGCATGAAAGGGAGATCGATAGACAGTGTGGGATTACAAGTGGGTTATGGAGTTAGGCATGGTAGAAAGGAGTTGAGGTTCATGTGGAGGATGTGGAACCCAAACAGTCTATGATACCCCATCTTGGTAAGTGCGGGAGAGAAAACCTTGCGGCTTCTGATGAGAGTCTGTCACGTAGAGAAAGAAGAGTTGTTGGCGTGCATCTGACCCCACCTAACAACTAAACCTTAGCACTTGGTTTGTTCGAATGAGGGAAAAGTATAGTTGATCCATTTGATATCAGTGGAAGTAACCGATCGGCACCCAAAAGATATAACTTCTCATTTGGGACTTTTATGGCTTCACACACTATTCCGGTGTTTGGTGGAACGTTTGGACAAAGCGCATATACGGTGGTTTTAGGAGCACGCTAGGAAGTGGTGGAGGAAATACGACTGGGAGTGACACAAGTTCACAAATTGTCACCACACATTTTAGTGGGATGATGGGAGCATTCAGCATGACAAACATAGGCCCTGTACCTAACATAGGAGGATCTGGAGGTGGAAGTGGTGGAGCTGGTGGCTCAGGATCTAGTGGGTCCGGTGGAGGAGGAAACACTGGAGGAAACCAAGGGACTGGATTGGGAGGACAAGGGCCTCAGCCACCTCCTCAATTTTTCTTTGAAATTTCTCTACACTTACCATATTACATTGGGATAGAAGATGTCAGTAGAGCATGTGCATAAGTGCGAGCTGCTTTATGGCGTGCAAAGGGGATCATGACCTATGATCGAAAGGCCAGTCAATTTACGACAACCTTGCAAGGATGCACACATAGTTGGTATAGAGAGTATGACCCTCATCAGACTGTTGTGGATTATACCATGCTGAGAAATGTGATCTTGGTAGAATTCCACATACCTAAGTTTGAACAAAAGAGCATCATCTCCCTCAAATAAATCTAGCAAGAAATTGCAGAAAGCATGCGGGAATATGATGCGCATTTTAAAACACTATTGTCTAAAGTGTATTATGATATCCACCCTTCACAACATGCTAATTGGTTTTTCAGAGGGTTGATCACACCCTTTAGGAGGGCTTTGTCTCATAAAACATTCTGCACCCATACAAAGCGTTGGAATCTACTTTGCACGCTGAGGAAGTTGGTAGTGTTGACACTTGGTGTTAGCCCATTTTGGAGGCTCGATTTCTGCCATGGCTAAACAATTAGAGAAATTATCTTCCAACACGTTTAGAGACTCACGGAGGGATGTGGTGTATAGATTGTAACGTAGAAGGGCACACAAAGGATAGTGGCAGGATATGTACTCGAGAAGGCGATACGTCTTGTGTGATAAATTGTGAAATATGTCATGGGGACCATGATGTAAGTAAGGTGCCCCCTTTTACAGCGTGTGATCCGTAAAACGTATCCTGTTATTGCAAGATATGTAACTCAACCCACACATGACACCAAGGATTGTAGATTGATTGACTAGATTCCATAGGCAATTGATCTTGGTGTGCCTAAGCAACAGGGTGTCCTAGAAGGAATATACCTGCGATAAGAAGATCCAAAAAGCTAATCATGACATGGAGAGGCATGCACCTGGGGTGATCCACACCTTGACACTTGGGGCCAGATTTGAGGTTGCTGAAAAGAGTTTGTTGGAGATCGGATGTCTATATATGTGCGCCCTTAGCAAAGAAAGAGAGAAACAAGTGAGGTAAGCGGAGCTCTCTGTAAGTATTGTGAGAACTTTGGGATAAAAAGGGGTAGATGATTATAGGAAGGATGTAATGAGGGAATGGGGAATGAAAATTTTATTTTGTGAGCATACATGTATGGATCCGGATATGGTGTATGACTATAGTCTACCACTCTGTGATGTTTTGTAATAATACTATGAATGAATATGATAAGTTTACCACTGCTTTTATATTAAGATCTCCTTCATGTATTATCTACATGTTCCTACTATGCTTTTGATTTGTATAATCATGAACCTTACTTGAATGTTAAGTCTATTTGTGGATTTACAACTTCCTAGTTCTATTAATTTTGTTGCACACCTTGATTTTGTTATGGATGAAGGGGTTATTTTAAATCACTACGCCAAGATCATGAAGTATGCCTTCCACCGAATTCACATAAAATATAGACTAAATCTCGCCTCTCACGTGCCTTGAGTGAGCACCCAAAGACTCAAAGTGTGTGATAGGCCAAAGCACGTATGAGGTTCCCTTGTTCTTGGTGGGCTCAAAAATGACTACACAAAGATTTTGGAATTGATGGGGAAGAGGGTATTTGGGAAGCTAAGCGAGGCCATAGTATCTGTAAATTTATTGATTAAACATGGGATGGTTTGAAGGGTGTAATGATCAAAGGTGGTCAAAAGTATATCAACATGTTGTTTATACTTTTGAAGTATCTCGTTACGACATTGGTACATACCATTGATTTGGTTTATGACCAATTGTGAATCACAAAATATTTTTATTGATTTTACATCTAGGGCATAGGTGGCTTGGAGACCTAGTATGAGTGCTTCGTATTTGGAAATATTGTTGGTGCATTCAAATTCTAGTTTGAAAGACAAAGGCATGGGTTCTCCATCTAGAGGAATAAGGATAATACATCCCCACCCCCATCCTGACACTTGGAACCGTCGAAGAAAAGTGTCATTTGGTAAGGGGGTTCATCCAAGGAAAGGGTAGCAATTGACTCATCTGCAAATTCAAAATTAGATTGTTGATCCCCAGGACATAGGTGTGTCGGCTAGTTGGTTAGCGATATCTTGGCCCTTGATGGACATTTGATGAATGAATTTGAGGTCAGGATCAACTAAAAGCATAAGCCATCATGTGGCACACTAATTTTGATAAGGTTTGGCGTACATGAAGTGTAAGGGATCGGTGTTAGTCAAAACATAGGTTTTGTGGTCGAGTAGGTAATGGCGAGTTTGGTGGCAATGAAAACTAAGGCTAAGCAAAGTTTTTGGGATGGTTGTATCGGGTTTCATAGTCCAAAAGAGTACAGCTTATGTAATAAAACGCTTGCTCCCTGTGTTGTTCATCATGATGAGCGAGCATGGCTCCCAAGGAATGATCAAGAGCGGATATGTATAGGTAAAAACGTTGATCTTCTTTAGGTGGAATGAGTACGGTGGTTGTAGAAGGTATTTTTTTAGGGCCTCAAAAGCTTTGTGATAGTCATCATCCCATTTAAAGGATACATCCTTCCGAGTAGATGATGGAATGGTTGACATCGATATGATGATTGTGAAATGAAACGCAAATAGACTCGCAATTTACCTTGCAAGCTATGGAGTTGGTGAAGGTTAGTAGGTGGAGGCATTTTGAAGATGGCCTTGACTTTAGTAGGGTCAACTTCTATACCACAGAGAGGAAACAATAAATCTCGGAGATTTCCGAGAGAAATGTGAAGACTCACTTCTTAGGTGAAGGTGGACACAATATTTAATAAGGTAGTCAAAGATGGTTTTAAGGATGGTGAGGTGTTTGGAGCGACGTTTAGATTTGGCCAAGAGATCATCCATGTAATCTTCTAATATGCGATGCATTATATCATGGAAGATGTAAGTCATAGCACGCTGATATGTGGCACCAGACTTTTTAATGCCAAAAGACATGACTCAATAGCATAAGGTCACCTTAGAGGTGATGAATACGGTCTTGTTTTGATCCTCTAGGGTAAGCAAAATTTGGTTATAACCCAAGAAGCCATCCATGAGTGATAGCATCTCATGACTAGCGGCGAGGTCAACCAATTGATCAATATCGGGTAAGGGAAAGTTGTCTTTCGGGAAGGCTAGGTTGAGGTCACGGAAGTCTATGTAAATGTAGAGTCCCCCTGTTGCTTTAGTAACAGGGAAAATGTTAGAAATCCAATGAGGATAATTAATGGGTAAGATGAAGGACACGAAAATAAGGCGTTGAAGTTCTTCTTTAATGAGAAGAGAAATGCGAGGGTGCATTTTCCTCATCTTTTGTTTGATAGGTTTGGCATCAGGAACGGTTACAATATTATGGACCACTATGGTGGGGTCAATATTGGGCATGTTTGTGTAAGACCAAGTGAAAGCGTGGTTATGATCTTAGAGAAAAGAAGTGATGGCTTCCTATTCAGTAGCATCTAAAGATTTTCTGATGTTTAGGATGTGTGAGTTGTCTTGAGTATGAATATTGATCTCGATAGTCAAGTCATTCAACATTTTGTGTCTCGAGAGGGTAGCGACCGATGAATATATGAGTTTTTTTCACCAAGGTAGGTTAGTATGGATTCATCATCCTAACATTAAATGATGTTAATTGTAGGTGTGTTGTCATCGATCATTTCAGGATACAAGAATGGAAGAGTGGAAGGGGCCTCACCTTCGTGTTGATAAGTCAAAGGCCCCAAGGAAATGGTGTTTATGAAAAAAATTAGGAGGGATAGATTTAGGATCCATTGACTCCATTGGTGATGGTGATGATGAAGGTGGAGCGGGTGAAGGTGGTGATAAAGATGAAGGTGAAGAAGGGCTAGTGTCCTCAATGATTTCAATGCAGCAGCTTGTTTGTTAGGAGGTTCGGGAAGCCGATACCACTACTGATCATTATGTTTATGGGTAGTACATAGAATAATGGGGAAGTCAATACCAAAACCCTTCCACATACAATGGTGTAGGAAGGTGTGGGTGAAATGGTGATTGATAAGTGACTGGAAGTTAGTAGAAAATAGATGGGTTTGTGATGGTGGTTCGGGTGTGTAATTAGTAGTATCAAGTCCCCCATATGTGAGACTAGTATGAATATGAGGAGGACCATAAAGGAGGTGTTCTCAATACGGTGATCATAGCAAGGGTGTTGGTGAAGGCTTCCATACTCTTGTGGAGTAAGGAATGTGTTGACACTATATAGGCAGTACTCCCCCAGAGTGAGGTGTTGAAAAACACCTTCCAAGGGATCGATGGTTGGTATGTAGGTAGCTGGAATGGATGATGTGTCAGAGGTTGATGCGGAGGTGGAGTTAATGGATTGGGAAGCTAATGGGTCATCTGTGGAGGTTATGGCAGCGGTAGGAATGGAGGAGGTATGTGCGGTGAAAGCAATGGCTGTACTGGTAGGTGGAGGTGTAGGTGAAGTGGTATTAGTTGTGAGAGGTAGATGGCTTGATAGGTATGAGCACATCATTGGGTTGGTAAAGCATGTTGCATGTTTTGAAAGGTGATGGGTCAGCTAGAATGGTATAAGTGTGTCCTTCATGTTCAAACTTTACACAACGATGCAAAGTGGAAGGAATGCAACCCATGACATGGATCCAGGGTCTACCAAGTAATAAGTTATATTGTAATTCCCCCTCCAAAATGTAAAACAATTGCAGGCAGTGCAAGGACCCCACACGAACATGGAGGATGGCAATGCCTAGTGTGGAGGTGATAACATCGTTGAATGAACGCAACATGACCAAATGTTTATGCATGTAATTGTCAAGTATGCACATTTGAACAAATGCATGGGATGAAATGATGTTAATGCTAGCACCTCCATCAATCATCACATGGCATACCCATATGTCATCAATGTGGAAGGAGATGAAGAGGGCTAGATCTAGGTCATCATTTTGGTGTGGCGCGATCTCTTCCTCTGAGAAGCTAAGGAGGCCACTTTGTGAACAAGATGGGGTGAAGATGAAGGTGGTAATTTGGTGAGAGAGGCTACATGATGGGGTGTGATAATGGAGGCTACGGGTGTAGGGTCATTGGGTAAAACCTCAATAGATTGAAGAACCTCCATGAGAGCTTGACGATGGGATTCCGAGGTTTGGATGATGTCATATAAGGACATTTTGAGGGAGATTGGTGTAATTATTTGAGCATGGTGTGATGTGTGACACCATTAGAAATGGGGTATGTGGGGCCACTGATGGTTATTTTAGGTATGGGTGCAGATGGTATGTTGGGTATAGGATTAGTTGGTGGGTCAGTTGCCTTTTCTTTGGCCTTTTGCGCACGTGTAGTGACGTGTATCATGTTGATTTGAAGGGAGTTGGGAAATGGAGAAGGTGTAGGATGAGTGGTATAATGACATGAAGGGAAAAAACCTACGGAGTAGAAAATCCTTGTGAGGTGAGCTGGGCACAATGACATTGGGGTGGTGGCATGGTAAGTTCTCTCGATGTGAACCATGTTAATTTCAAATCTTGGGAGTAGCTCGGGAGTTGTGAGGGTGGAGGTTGTGGTTGTTGAGTGGGTAGTGTGGGAATGGGTGTTGGTGAAGCAGGATCCTCGTCAAGAAGATCGTCATCATCAAAGTTTGTTTCTAGTGGACACGGTTGGATAATGATGGTTTTCAAGGCCTTGCAGCTTCTCCACATCATGCCCGGCACACAATGGTATGTGTAAAGTTTAGTATCATCAAACCCTTTTTGCATGGGTTTGAGGGGGTCGTAAGGTCGAGTGGCGTAATGTGATAAATGAGAATTCTCAAGGAGGTTGGTTAAAAGTTTGGCATATGACCCCTGTTAGTGGATCACAATGGGAAGTGAATGTGAGTTTGGGTGCAGGTGTGGTTGATTGTTGAGGAACTATTTTGGAAGATTAGGATCAGTCGAGCTATGGGTTTAGGTCTTTGGTGTGTGGTTTTAGGTATCGAGTCATGTTTGTTTGGGTAGGGGTACAGTAGATGGACGGGTAGGAGGGTGTGTAGTTGTTTTGACTACCTTATTGTGGGGTAGTGAGGTTTTTTTTTGGGTTACACCTTCTTGGGTAAAGGTGATGTGGGTGTATGAGGTCTAGAAGGAAAAGTAGATGGAGGAAGAGGGTGAGTTACCCATGGGGATAATGCGAGTCTTTGTGAAGTTAGATGATGCAGGTCCCGCTTAGGGTGTGAGGGACAATGACTGAAGTGTAGTGGGTAGTAAAGTAATAGTTGAGGGTATTGGAGGTATTGGTGGTAAAGATACTACATGTGCGGGTGTAAGTCATGTTGTGTGCACAGGTAGGTTAGAGGTTTGTGAGGAAGGAATGGGTTGTTGTGTTATTGGTTTATGGATGGGTGGAGGTTTCTTGACCATGTTGGGCAGCTGAGGTCTTAAGATAGATGGGACAAGTGTAGGTGTAGTATGAGGTCGATGGGTTTGGTTCTTTGGTTTGGGTGTCGAAGTAGGTGTGGTATTGACGTTGGAGGATGTAGCTAAATCCAATTTAATAGGTGGATGAGTAAGGCTGGTGGTCGGGGTGACCCCTAAAGTGGTAATAGGTTTAGTTGAGGAAGATATTGTAGGTATGGATTTGGGTTTAGATGTAGGTTGGGTTATGGGTAAGGGTGTGGTTTGAGTTCTAACAGGTATCGTGGAAGGTGTTGTGACAGAGGTGGTTGTATTTGGTTTGATTGGTTGAAATGTGTTTGGGTAGATAGTGGAGGTATCAGTGAGGGATCTCTACATCTGTGTTGAGATGGGGAGTAAGAGGTGCCCCCATAGTAAATCCCTATCCACATAATCTAAATGATCAGCCAAACGTGAGAACGGAACATCTGTAGGTGGAGTTGGTGAGGACCTAATGGAAATTCCTGTAAAATGTGTCTTAGAGATAGAGAATTGGCTAGCTTCAGCTTCCGTGGGTAAGAGATCCGAAAGTAGGTCTGCAGGATTCTGGGTAGCTGATGGAGAATGCTCGCCAAGAGGAAAAGGTATCTCAACTGGGTCTATGATAGGTGGAGGAGATGATGGGAGCTCCTCTATAAGTGGAGGAATAGATGGGCACTCCTTTGTGGGTGGAGGAGGCAATGGGTGCTCCTCTCATGGGTGGAGGAGATAATGGGTGCTCCTCATGGGTGGAGGAGGTACTGTAGGTAAAGGTTCTCTAAGTGGTGAAGCTTGGGGGTGATACATCTGAGGATCAATGTTAGCCAAAGACCCCTCCGTTGGTGATGAAAGAGATGAAAGGTGTTCCTCTGTTGGTGAAGGAACATGGGAGGTTGGTTTCAATGCAAAAGGAGGATTTCAGGCTAGGATCTCCTCTATGGATGGAATATGGGGTAATTGGGAGGCAACAAGTACCTCATTAAAGATAGTGTGAACCTCGCAGGTATGGGTATCGTGAGTTGATTTCTCACTGGTTTTATTGGATGAAGAGGTGTGGTTGGGAAATTGTTTTTGAAGATTTGTAGATTTTGGTTGAGGTGGAGTTGGGATTATTCATAGTTAACTCACCTTTCTCATGCATTTCTTGGACAATATTTTTGAAAGTGATGTAGTTTCCGTCACTATGACCCTTTACATGATGATAGTTATAGAAATCATGTTCTTTATACCATGCATGTAGTGCGCACTTCCCTTTGGCACTTTTTATTACCAATCATGATCGTAGACTATATGACGAACATTTTAATAGTTTTGATTTAGTATGGTGTTAGATGTCAGATCCTGGATTATTGTTGAATCTGATTATATATAATGCATGGTGATTATTAGAGACACTCATATGTGGATAATGATATACTATTGACATGGATGTTTAATGGAAGTTATTCGGAGATTATGAGTAAACCTAAAAAGGGGAAATTATTTGATGATGATATAATTGCTGAATAAATTTACAATTGATATAGTTGTTACTTTGATGTTGTTGATACATATTGTGAATGATTTTGTTAAATTCCTTGATGTTGTTGTGATTCACATACTTAGATGATTTTTGATTATTTTATATATTCATTTTGGACGTTCTGATATGGCCATGAGGTCAAAGGAGGTATTTGTATTTTGCAGGTTAAATATATCACAACAAAACATCGGGGGATCGAAGAGCAACCAAAATAGAATTCTAGGTGAATTCAACATGGTCACCATGGCAACATGTTTTGTGTGTGTTGTTTTATTAGGGATTTCCATGGGGAATCACCTTTAAATGTGACCATGGGTTTGTATATTTTATTAATGTGGTTACTTTTTATTATTGTTGTATGTGTTTTATTAGTGATGTGTTTCCTTTCTTTATTTAATTATGTTGTGGAAAATTAATGTGAGAAAACATATGGTTAAAAGATAAATAAATAAAATTGGGATATGGGAAAATAATTATAGAAGTTGTTGTCTTTGTAATAAATTTGTAAGTGATGTGTAAGTTGTGTAAGAGCTTGTGTAAGTCTGATTTTGGAGTATGAAACACTCCACCTCCATGGAAATTCGAATTTGTCCTTGGGGATGTTTTGGAGGCTTGTGGGACAAGTAAAACTTGTCCCATACCTCTCAATTTAATTTACCAACTATGCCTATGGTTGGAGGACTGATTTTAGACATTTTTAATGTATTTTATTAATCATGTTGCATTGTTTTGATTGCACTCTCTTACATTTTATTTAATTTTCAGTCCTTTGGGGTGTGGGCTTTTTGGAGTGTGCAAGTAGATTGTCATATTTTGACCCACCTCTTTATTGTGCATTGGAGTTTGGAATTTGACTTTAGTTTTGGAATTGAGGATGTGTGATGTGGCATCCTACATGGATCCACATCATCCCCTTCTCTTCTCTTTTCTATATAATGAAAACTCTTGGCTTGTTTTTGGGGGTTGAAGCATTTTGTATGTAAGCTTGCAGCGCATTTTTTTCTTGTGTTTGGAGCTCTTACCTTAGAGCAGCTTGGGTGAATATTTTTCTTGGTTGTTGAACCTTTTTGCATTCTTCCTTGGGGGTGCATTTTCTTGTTGGAGCTCTTGTTTTTGGAGGAAGTTTTGGAGAAAGCTTTGCATGCTTGTGAGTTGTTGTTTTGGACTATATTTTTGACATTCAAAGCTTGTTGTGTGGAGAAAATCCTTCCATGGGGAGGTAGGAGTTTATTCCTTCTTTTATTGCTGTCATTTCTTTCTTGTGTTGTTGTGAATGGTGAATGTTTTACATGTTTTATGGGTTGTTTGGGTAGACTGCCATAGGAATGGTGTAGGAGAAGGCTATGAGGAATCTATGTCGGGGGCATAAGGGAATGCCATTGGCATCAGAAATTTTGTGGAGGGAGTTTTGGGTTTGGGATCCACCATGGAAAATAAATAGCTTGCATTTCTTACTCTTGGGGGGCATAAGGGATAAACTTTGGGGGCATAAGGAGGGGTTGGGAGATATAAGGTTTATGGGGTATGATATGTTATATTGGCGGTATGATTATAGGTGGATGCCTAATTCCCAATTGGGAGGCATAAGTAGCTTCCCCCATAGTCCTTGCTCCTTTGGCTTGCAAGATAAAGCCTGAGTTCTATTTTGAAATGATTTTAAATGCAATTGTGAATTGTTGTTTTTGTGTTGAATTGTGTTTTTTTAAAGAAAATGTGTATGTGAAATAATGTTATTTATGGGATCCATTTTGTTTCCATGGTTGAATTGCACCTTATATTGTATCTTGGTTGGGGCTCGGGGGCCAATGATGAAGGAAGGATTCTCCTTTCATTGGATATCTTGGTTGGGTGGAGAGCGTTGCCTTTCCCCTTCTTTTGTTGTGATCAAATTGGAAGAAAATGGAAGTTGCATGTTGTTGTTTTTTCGCAAGAGAAATGTACAGTTTGACAATCCCTTATGGAAACCCATTCCTTTTTAATCCTTTCCCACATGATGTGGATGAAATTGTAATAGTTATGTTATGGAGAAATGAGGTTGTAATTGATTATGAAGTTATATATTTGAAATGTGAAAGACACTTGCATTTTGTTTTGTACATTGAGAAAGAAAGAGAATTTTGTTATTGTTTTCCAACATTGAAAGATGTAAGCTGTATAATTGAATTCAATAGAGGATTACAAATTCATCTCTCATTGCATTTTGTTATTGTATTGGAACATCAAGTTGTGATGAAATTGGAGTATCAAATTGTGACTAGAATCCTTGTTGTTTGGAAAATGGAAAAAGGATAAACACTTAAGTCTACCATGGATTGAATTCAATGTTTCTTTGTGTGTCAAAATGAGATAATTAAATCTCTCTGGTTGAAAGGAAGAATCGCAATTAAATCCCTCAAGAAATCAGCCTCGCCTTAAATTTAAAACTAGCAATAATTCATTTAAAATGCACAGTTCGGACCTGCACTTGATAATCCACTAGAAAATGATATAATATAGCATGCTAAGACATCAAGGAACTCAATCCGACAAAGGAAACACTTAGGGAAACAATTAAAACATTGCAGAATTGAGCTCAATCTCTTCCTCAACCGTTTTCTATCTTTTGTTGAGCAATTCAATTTTGAATCAATTGAACAAATCAACTTCTCTAAAACACTTTAAACCCTCCCTAGATCAATTCTCCATGTCTGTTGGCATGTTGAGTGATGGAGGAGATCTAATTTAGTCAAATTGAAAAGTTGAAAATTGCCAGTTTGCCAATTAAAAGCCCGCAGACCATTTTTGTAAAATTAAATATTTAAAACTTATCAAGAAGTAAAATTTATGATTTTATGCAAAGAGGGCATCGATAGCTTTCAAAAAGTCCTTGTTTTCCCAAACTCGAGCTTTGTAGCTCAAGTTATGGCACTTTGAATTTTTTGTCCTTGGGGAAAATTTTGGAAAATTTTCTCAAGGCGGCCCGCAACCCAAAAAAAATCCCGTTGAATTGCCTTAGAAAATATTTTGAAAATTTTGACTTGAGAAAATTTTCATCTTTTCCTCTATTGGATCACAACCAATCGAGGTCGCCACGTGTCCTCCAGGGGCTAAGGTGGAGGCGCAGATTTTTCTTCACCCTTAAACCTTTTGAAATATTTTGGAAAATTTTCACTTTTACCTCCACCGGCCCACAGCCAACCAGAGGGTGCCACATGTCCCCTTATGGCTATGGCACTGGGGGCAACAGTAGGAGTAAGATCCTTGAATTTTGTTTTTTTTTTTTTTTTTGGCCTTTGGGGAAAAATTCTCAATTTTCTCCCATGGCTTGCTTCTCTCGCCTTCCTCTTAGAATTTTTCCCTTAGTGGGTGCGTGGACCCATGCACTTCTTTCTCCCTTTTTCCCCTTCATGGCGCAAAGCGCTAAATCCACCTACCGCCCCACCCTTCCCTTCTCCCTTCTCCGCTCGGCACCAAGACTTGACATGTGTCCCCTAGGGACCCACGGGGGCACAGAGTTTTTTTCCTTTGAGCCATGCATTGGAAAAATTTCCCAATGCCACCCCGTGACCCACCAACCCGCCCTAGGCGCATTCCCCCTCCTCTTGCCATGTGTCCCTCTAGGGAAAATTTTCCCTAGAAACTCCGCCCACTCATAACTTGAGTTCTGTAAGGAGTTAGAAGGACTTCTTTATATCACCGGAAAGGTGAGAAAATTTCCTATCCATTGGAAATGGTTTAGGGAAATTTTGGGAGTGTTATGTAGGAGAAAAATCTAGTTGAATCTATAATCCTATTTGAGAGCAAGCATGGGGGTAAGATTACTCCTTGAACCTAACTAAAACATGTAACCCTAAAATTTGAACCTTGTAAACTTGTTATAAGTTAATAAAGGAAACTTGTGTTTTGGTAAATAGGATTTTTCTAGAACTCGATTAGTGAAAAATGATGTCTTGCAACTTAGTTGTAGACACTTCAAATCAAAAAAAATTATCCCATAATTTTCTAGCTAACCCTAGGTTGTTTCTTTGGTCTCAAGTGGTTGTTTAAATGGGCACTACAATGCGAGCATGGGGTTTAGTAGGGTCAAAACCAAAGTGTATGGTTTTATAGGTGAAAGGGTGATGGCTCCTACTTTGATAAGTTTTTCTAAGACATAAGAGTAAGGTTCCCCAATTAGGGTATATTTTCGTTGCTCTCGTCTAAATTGAAAAGTTTGGATAGGTGAGAGATTAGATGAGGGTGTAGCCTAATTTGGCGGATGAGTTAGGTCAGCCTTGAGTACCACTACGTTAGTGGTTCCCTTAATTTTGGATAATTGGTTTGTCATTTGGAAGAAGAAGAGGAATCATTCAACTTGAATACCAAATTCTTATTGCGTAATTGGATTTTCTTCTCTTCGATGGCCCGAATCTCTAACTTTCGTGCCATAGTGAATGCCTCATCGAATTTTTGGAAGGTTTGCACCGAAAGGTCGGGGGAGATATGTCTAGTGCAAGCCCATGTGAAGATCTCGATGAGTTTATTTTGTGGCAGTTATAAGGTAAGTTGATTGATCGAACTGCGCTAGTGAGTGACAAAATCTACAATAGATTCATCCTCATACCGACTTTTGGAATATAGATCAGTCATAGTAACCTTCTTGATGATGTTGATAGAGAAATTATTCAAGAACGCTTGGGCTACCTGATTGAATGAGAATATAGAGTGTTTAGGTAACCCACTATACTAATCTAATGCAAGTCCAGTGAGGGACATGGGAAAGGTTCTCAAAAGCAAGGCATCATCATGAGTGATCAAATAACACCCGTGTTTGAATGACTGCAAATGTTGTTGTGGGTCTTCTTTGCTATTGAAACGATTGAATTTAGACATTTCCCAATGCACAGGGTATGAACAGATAGGAATAGATGGGTAAATAGACTCATTGTAAATCTCATCGTAGGTGAGAGTGTTGTAGGAGCGTAAACCGATTCCTCCAATCTCTCGAATCTTTTCCAACATCAATTTAATTAGGTCATTTTTGGGTTGTGATGATTAGATTCCTCCTGTAGCATGAGAAGGTTGGTTTTGGGCATATAACAGGGGTGGCACTCCAGTGTATGGGGCTGCCATGTAGGGTGGTGGAGAAGAGGGTAGTGAAACAGGGGGTACGTACCTAGAATGTATAATGGATGAAATGGGAGGTTGTTGATAGTATGTATATGGGGGTGGAAGGGTCATGGTAACCCTAGTGGCAATAGGGGCTAACGATTGTGGAATGGAAAGAACCACATTCTGAAATGGGGTAGGGGTCACCAACACTGGAGGTGGTAATGTAGCTACAGGTATATGTGAGAAATTAGGGGCGAGATAAGGTTGTGTTTTGGGTAGTTTTCAAGGGTACATTGGATGTAACGAGTGCCACAGAGGTAGTAGACAAGGTAGTCATAGCAGGTATAGGACCTAACTATGAAATGATTGGGGGTAAGGTAGATGTGGGCAGCACGGAGCGATGGGGTCGATTCGGGAGTGGGTACGAGAGTCGGGGGGATAGATACGGGCATGCCATATATCAACCGACCCGAGGCCTATCAAGTGGACGAGTGGGAAAGGTAAAATTGCAAGGTGGAAGGGTTTCGATCAAGCGAGTCATGAAAACTCCTCATCTTTGGTAGCGATATTAATAAGCTAGATGGGATCCATGGATGGTGATAAAATGGAAGTTGGTGAAGGACTAGGTGGGAGTGGTTGACAACCTGGGCATGAAATACGAGTGCACTTGCTTGTCTTGGTCAACACCATGTGAACCAAGATCGACAAGTAGGGATGTTTCTCTGTAAATGACACGGAGAATAGCAAAAATAGGTGAATCTGGTGACAAAAAGTGGATTAAGCACCAAATAGTGGCTGGAATGTGAAATAGGCTTATTGATCTTTGGTTAGGAAAACCGACATCGGTCGTGGGGTAACCACTACTGATTCATGTAGAAAATGGACAAAGTGAGTGAATAACAAAGTACAAGGTAAAATCTTATAGGTATGCCAAATCTGAAGATGTTTAAAACGTCAATGGGAATAATGATAGTGACAGGGACTGTGAAAAGTGGAAGAAAGTGAAGTAAAATGTCCTTTTGAGTAGGTTAGCAAAAGGACCTAGAACCGACGTTGATTTGGTATAACCGATGGTGCTCAGAGGTAACCGACGATGGTTACTGTGAAATTGAAAGCGAGTTGATGAAAGAAAGTGGTTGTGAATTAAAATCGATGTAGAATCAAACCCACTCGAGAATGATGATGATATGGCTGTGCACACTCGGGTGAAGCCGGAATACACCAGATGTGATGAGTAGCATGTAAGGATGAACGAAAAAATGATGAACGTGATCTCTCACCTCAAAATGCAATCCAAGTAGAAACACTAGGAAAATGCGATCCTAGGAGTGCCTTTTCTATTACGTTTGTTTAGCTTATGCTATTTAGGGACCGACACATGAATTGTGAAATAGAGTTTTTGGTGAGGATGTCTTCCTAAAAAGAAGGATATCTAAAAGGTGAGGTTTTAGGTATGTTATGGTGGGGGTGGGCTTCACTCTAAAGCATGACTCGACAGAGCAGCGATCCGGGTACCCACGTGCCATGATCATGTTATCACCTACACTTGTTCCGTGGTAGGATGTTTTTAAGAATGTATGTATTTTGAATTTTTGTGAGGTTTGGTAAGACTCAAAGAAAGAGAAAAGGACATAAGTGCTTTTCTATAATTTGTTTTTCAACCATCAGTTAGGCATGAATTCCAGCGTATAGGTTGCCCACAATTAATGTGAGCTAATGCAATAAATCATAATGGAATGCACTTATTTTTAAACCCAAATCAAAAATGTGAAATTGGATGACACAATAGGATGAAGAGGAAGAGGGATGTTCTTTCACTACAATGCAGTAAAACATGAAGAAATGGTTCTTTTTAATTACACCAAAAGAAAAGTTTCCTTTAGAGAAAATAGAAAGAAGAGGTGAGTTACCAAGGAAGAAAATTATAGTGTACGCTTTTCAGAAGGGAAACAAACACACAATTTTTTCCTAGGAATGAATGAAATGCAAGGAACCTTGGATGGGTCCCATGAACGTGCCAAAATGTTTCACCCGATTCTTATATTATTTCTTTGAAGTGTTGTGAAATAGATAGGGTAACAGGCGTAGGAGGAATACTTTTTCAAATGCTAATTGATGGGTTTTTACACGCGTATGACTTCCATATCCACAGCTGATCATGAGAGCTTCCTTTTGGCTAGGAGGGACTACCTGTAATGAAAAAAAGACCACCATAAGGGATTAAACAATATGGGCAGTGAACTTCCTTGCATATGCTAGATCCGGGAAGTGTGATACTTCCTAGATGGTTATCAGCCCAATGGTTTAAACAATTTAATGCCGTAAACAAAGTAAATCCTATTGTTATTTAAAATTATTTAGGTATCTCACTTAAAACACAATAAGAAATAGATCTAATCTAACAGGCTAAGCTAGAATAGAATCCAAAGGTCAAATGATTGGTTCTGGGTCTCTGCAGGTCTAATAGAGGTCTCTGGGTAGATCACAGGTGAATGAGGGTGAGATGAAATTTGGTGGGTAGGTCTCTTTTCAGGGTTGTATGAGAAAATACAGAGACCGATATTGGTCACGGGTGACCGACGGTGGTTAGGTGTGACCGGTGCGCCATACTGTGAGATCTGGAAATATCACAGAACAAGATTTTAGTCTCCTTTTTTATTACACAAAGGACTTTGGTGAGTCGAGGTGAAATATTGGGTTACTGGATTAGGATTTTGCAAGGTTTTAATGGGTATATGGAGGTAA
Source organism: Taxus wallichiana var. yunnanensis (assembly GCA_018340775.1). Classification (NCBI taxonomy): domain Eukaryota; kingdom Viridiplantae; phylum Streptophyta; class Pinopsida; order Cupressales; family Taxaceae; genus Taxus; species Taxus wallichiana. The sequence goes on from CM031234.1 coordinate 41,897,818, forward strand.
AAATGTTAGAGAAGGTCAATAGGGGGCAACATAAACAATGGATGATAAAATGATGATGAAATGAAATAAACCAGGAAAGTATGATGTTATACTTACTTGGATTCAGGTCCTAAATGCCTGTGCAAGGGGTGGAGGTGCTGATGAGGGGATTGAAGGATACAAGTGATCACCAGCTGACAGAAAGCTTCGCATGGGTTGTATGTACTCTCCTCTTTGTTTGGATAGATCGGATCATGGTTGGGATGGCTTTGTAGGAGAAGATGCTCAATCTCCTTTCTTACATGTGGGTTTTCTTTGGAATTTTCTCTCGAAGATGCGTTATCTCTCTGAGATGTGTTCTTTCTCATCAACCTTCTCCCAATGTTTTCCAACCTTAAGAATAAGGTTGTTTTGGGGTTAAAAGGGGTAACTAATGCTAGTCCGGCTTAACCAGCGACGGTTAGGGGTAACTGGCATTGGTCAAGGTAGGATTTCCTAGGTTTACTAAACTAGGGTGATCCTGTTGATTTCCTTGGATCTTGTGTCATTATCCCATAGATTAGACTCGGGAGCTTCTTGTGAGCATGCGGGAATGTGGTTAGAGGGAATGTATGCATTGATTTTTAGGGTTTGGGTAAGTCTTAGTTAGTTATGACAACTTACTAAGAATAGGTATTAGGTTGAGTTGGCTTGGTGAGGTGTCTAAGTGAATCAGTATTTGTAGATATTATTTAAATATGCTATTTAAATAATAAATATAGTGAGGATAATGAATTAATTTAATTAAATTAATATTAGTGGGGTGAATGGGGTTATGGCTAGGTAAATGTAATAAAGGGTGTTTATTGGTCAAGGGACCAAAGGGTAGTGTGACCTAATTTTAGTGTCTAAAACATCGACTATTTTTGGAAGAGTGGCTACAAAGTGCTTTACATGGATGCGAGATTAAAGATATAATTGCTAATGACGTTAACTAGAAGAGGTCTATTATTAGAGCACTTGCATGTGTGGCTATGATTGTAAAGGTGCATGGCTATTTTCTCGCATGTGACATATTTTTGGAGTTATGCAAGTGGTGAAGGGTAAGACCCCACCCTTACAAATATGTAATGATCTCAGTGTAGTATATACCGATTGTGTAAGAACTCGAATTACTATGAAGTTATGCTACCAAATTTGATGTGTCCGAAGTTATGGTATTAACTATTGTAATGAGATTTTGTGTTCTTTATCATGTTTAATGTAATGGAGTGTATTGGCTGAATCAGGTTAATTAATCCTAAGATTAATTGGTTATTGCATGCTTGACTTTATTATGGTTATCATATAAATTTGTTTACCCTTTAGAACTAGATCTCGAACATGCACTATAGAATGATATATTAATTATGGATCGAATGCATTAAGTCTTAATCGTGCTAACATCATGTAATAACAACCCTAAAGATGGGTATGGTACCTTTGCACACTTTGGGTGAGCACTCGATTTAGGTTGAGTGATGTGCCGGCATGCTTGGGATTTCTTGGTAAATTCTAGGTGCATCATTGGTTCTATTTATGGGACCTCTTTTTAAGTTGTTTTCAGGATGGTTCATGATAAAGACATACCAGTTGACCCTATCAAGTGTCAAGAGTGGATACATGATCTATAAGAAGAATATGCGTGGAGATTTAGCACCGGATCTAATTTTAACGCATGCGCGTGGGTGGAATAGAATATGTAGGACAATTTGTATGAGATATTCTTTGTAATATTTCTAGTAGAGTTGTACGAGTGGATGATTTCTTACGTATCTAAAAGGAATTGGAGGTTTCACGCACTTGTTTGGACACAGAAGAATTGCAAGCCCTCTATGATGCTGATTTGATTCGACATGCACTCTGGATACTTGGTTTCATGGTGTTTGAAACAACTATATTCTTAAGTACTCAATTTTTACTTATTCTTTCCCAAAGGTAGAAGAATTCTAATTTTTACAAGATCTCAAGGGAACCTACCTGCAAGGCATTCCACTAGCGATAAAAATCTTTATGGTAACCCTGAACTTGGAGAGAAAACCAATGGCTAAATAAATCCCACCACGTAAAGGAGTAGATTTGGTGAAATATGGAAGACCTAAAGCAGCAGAGAGGAAGAGAGAAGAAAGGTTTCTTAAGTAAAATGAGGTGCATGAGAGGGAGATAGAGAAGCAGTGTGACATTATAGAGTGGATGGTGTTGAGGAGAGATATGGCTCGCGAAGGATTTAAAGTTCATGCAGAAGATGTGGAACCTGAGCATCAGGAACTCCCCCATTTAGGAAATCATGATAGGGAACCCCCTCAACCTCACGTAGAAGTGCACTAATAAAGATGACCTGGGCCACGGGTATGCATTTGACTCTACATGGAAACCTTTCCCTTGCGCTTGGTCTTCCAATATCTAGTACAACAAATAGTCAGCAAGCTAATTTAGGTAGTGGAAGAGCAAGAGTAAGTCATATAACAAAAAATTGGTGGCGGTGAAAATGTCTTCGTTATTGTTTGGGGTAACTTTTTAGGTGTATCTTCCACACAGAATTCAGGTGCATAAAATTTTGGACTCTCTTCTAGGAGTAGTAACACTTCGAGACCATAGGGGTGTAATTCAATACTACTGTTGGGACATAGGGAGTACATCTTCTAGTTTGACTTTGGCTACAAGTTTAGGATCAGGAGGTATAGGTGGTTCTAGTTCTAGTGGATCTAGTGGTTCTGGAGGCAAAGGAAACACAAGAGGTTCTGGATCAGGTGGGCAAGGTCTGCACCAACCCCATAATATTTACGTGGATATGTCTCTTTACTTTCTAGAGTATATGGGCATATAAGATGTTTTTGAACATGTGCAAATGTGTGAAATATTGTGGCACGCAAAAGGAATCATGGCTTCTAATCACAACGTGATCTAATTCGCCACTATGTTATAAGGGCGTGCACACACTGGTATAGAAAGTTTGACCCGATCGACTTTTGTAAACTATGTAGCTTTAAAAGATATTTTCCTTAAGGAATTTCACATCCCTGAGTTTGAGTAGAAGAGTATAAGTGCGCTCAAGGATATTAAGCAAGGAACTATTGAGAGTGTCAGAGAGTATGATGCTCATTTCAAAACGTTTTTATCTAATATTTCTTATGATATTCATACAAGCCATCATGCACAATGGTTCATTGGGGATCATATTACACCTTTAAGAAGGGTGTTATCACATAAGACATACATTGATCCACGTGAATCAATTAAAGAAGCTCTACGACCGAGGAAGTTCGATGTATGACACCGGGGTGAGCCCATTCTTGGAAGCACGATCGCAGCTATGGCAAAATAGTTGGAGAAGCTATTGGAAAATTCATCACATGAGATGCGCATAGGGATTTTGTGCATGGATTGTGAAGTCTAAGGTCACACAAAGGATAGTTTTCCCCATAGATCCATATGTTCATTGTTGTTGGATTATGAGATATGTCATTTAAACCATGATGTTAGCCACTGCCCATTATTACAACGTGCAAGAAGAACATCTCTTGTTTCGTAAAATTTATGTGTCCATAACTCACAACACATAATACTTCCAGATGATTGGTCGATATCTCGATGCTATAGATATTGGTGTACAATAGACAGGAGTATCAGATAACTCTAAAGGTAAGAACAAGCATTAGGATCGGGATCAAAATCAAGTGTGCTATGATCAGAATGAAGGGTCTTTTAAGGTGGCCGTGGAAGATGTTGAGGATACCATGGTGGATTGAGCACAAGGTTGTGGTGGTGGATGAGGTGATTTCCCTCACAGAACATGTTATTCATGCAGATCTCCTGACCACTACAAGCATGAATGTCCTCAGAATATTACATGTTCTTTCTATGGAAAGAATCATAGTTATGAGGAATGCCCAAACTTGTATGAGAATCTTAGCAAGCAACATAAATAATAAAATAAAGGCACATGGATGGTTAGGATACAATGTGTTGTGGAAAACTAGTGGATACCTAAGTTGGAACCAAAATTTGAGGCATGTCCTGTAAAGATCACTACTTGTGCTTAAGCAAAGACACACCAAAGAAACATTACAGCATAAGCCTACCATCACTAAGGAGGAGGTTCTACATGCATGGTACCTAGATCTTGCCCATTAGAAGGAGGTTTATCAGAAACCATGGAGGTACTCATAAATCTTCAGGGTGAAATACAATATTTAAAGGAGCAATCACGGAAGATGGAGCAAAAGAAAGCATCAGAGACAGTCCAAACTGATATGGATGACTTGAAAGAAGTGTGTAAGATGTTGTGTTAGGATAATATCATTCCACTGTTAGGGAATTGGTTAAAGGGAAACACTCCATGCACAAGTATTGAGACTAGACGGTAGATCCTGCATGCAAATATTCCCCCTCATAGCCTAGATTATGACAAGGAAATCACTCTGAATGTTGTTGTGGATGGGTGGATTTTGAGTAATATATTGATTGATACAAGCACAGAATTCAATGTTCTTACTTTAGATGCATGGGTACAAATGAGGAGACCTCCATTACAGCCATCCTTGAATGTATTGTTCATGGCTAACCGGACTAAGGCCACTCCCATCAGAGTTTTAAAAGATGCATCCATTACCATACATGGAGCCAACTTCACTTTGGATATTTTGAGGTTTTATTGCTTTGGCAGAGGTAGATAACTTCCCAACAAAGGTAAATTATTCATAATCCCATGAGACTTTGACACAATGAGATGAAGGTATATTTTTCTTCTTTTACGCATATCTTTCCAAGTAGAAAATTCTCTGTCATGCATAATAGTGATTAGCATGCAGTATTATTACTTATAAGTTTTTTTCCTCTCCTCCGAACTCATATTTAGGATTGAAAATATGCTCTAAGGTGACCAACCCTTTAGGTAACTTATTTGTCTTCATCTAAATAAATTTATCACCATAGTTTCCATGTAAATCAAATTGCATTTTTGAGGAAATTTTAGCCTCATTCTAAATGAAATGCACAATTTATTTGGAACTGATGGCATGATCACCAACTAGATGTTTTTTACATTTCCTTGGACAAAATCCTTAGCCATCGAGAATTTATAACCAAGGGTTATCATCTCGATTTCTTTCTTTCTTTAATTTCCTTGGCACCACATAAATATTGAGAGCATTAAAACTCTCCTAAAAATCCCAAAATCTATTTTTAAAATATTTAAAAATGTTATTCCTTGTAGCACACTTTTTCCTTACTATTTGGATGATGCAGAGAAAAATAGATTCTTTATTTAATCATTCAATTAAGAAAATTCAAACAACAACTTCTACCTTACTCTGCATTAAAGGATCATTTACAATCCTAAAAGGGCTTAAAATTGAAAATTTTGATCTAATGTCACTATAGGTGGATTATGAGTATTGTACCTTGTCTTATCATTCTCATTTATTTTCCTTTCATGTCCCAATATCATCTCCTTTTCATGAAGATTCAATAATCACTTACCTTTCCTTAATTTGCTCTTGGTCTCCCTTTACTAGTTCTTGGCAATATCAAGCGGTTTTTATTTTACAGGCCTTTTATAGCTTATCAACCTATATACCCTACTCAACCACTTCAAATCATGTTAGATCCGTCAATACCTTGCACCAAAATGGATTCAAACCTCAAACTTTAACAAAATTTTCCTAAATTAACCTTTTATGCTCTTAAGAACATATAACATGTTAGTACCAAGGTTAGAACACTCGATCCTACCCATAACAATATATAAATATTCTTGGACACCCTTTATCCATATCATGATGCATGCAAAATATTATAAACTAACTCATTAGTCTCTTTTCTCAATCCCTACTTTCCTTTACTTGGCTCACTCTAGGCCTACTAGCCCTGGTTCAACTCATTTCTCTGCATATCTCTCTTCCTATGATGTATCAAGACACAAACTTCACCTTTTTGGACACCCATTTCAAGGTTCTTGATGCATGGAAAATTTTATGATTGGACTCCAAATATAAACATAACTTTATTTTTTAACTAGCCTTCCAAATTAGGATTTTAGACTGTTTTGTTATCCTTGTAAAGGACTATCATGAATTTCTTCACATTTAACCAAGGAAAATCAAAAATTACTTCAATAATAGCTAAAGGACACCCTCCTCATTGTTTCTTCCAAATTTAGGATCAATTTTCTATGTTTCAATGTTTTTTGAGCTATTTCCATCTCAAAACCCTAGTTATAGGCATGTACTAACCCAAGAACCCATATTATGCTATAACTTTCCTTAATGATCAATTTAAGGCACAAGATTTTAATCCAAGGTATATTTTTAGGTTCTTCACATGTTTTATTTACCAGTAATGTTTGAAGTATCATCAAAATTTGTGTTTCATCTCAAATGCAACTTTCCTTCTTCTTAGTTCAGTGTTTCTTAGTTCTCAAGGTTTCCAACACCCAAAACTCATGTTCTCTATCACTATAGATGCTTATAAAAATGTTTCTAACGCATATATAGCTAAAATCATCCTTCAAACTCCTACCCTCTTGATGATACACACACAAAATCCTTCATGCAAGAGCTTCAAAAGTCTGTTATAGTCTCCTTTGACATGGTATCTATTTACTTAAGAGGTCGTATACTTCATGGCAACAAGAAACGGAGATTAACAAGTTCATGAGTTACCTATATAATTACATACATGAATTAAACTTGGCTACACACCCTCTCAATCATGAAATTCCTTTGAACTCATTCTTTTTCTTGCATCCCTGTTGGAGCTCAAAATTACACCACCAAGAATTTTAATAAAACATGGGATTGTTTCCAAGTTGTGGGACTTACACTGTGAGACAGACCTCCGGAGAAGGCCAGTTACTCTACCTATATCTAATGCTAAAACTACTCCTACAGTAGAAATAAAATCCTAAGTTAAACATTTCAATGGACCGGGGTTAGAAGGAGATGCATGAAAAGGGAAATCCTAAGCTAAAAGGGGTGGTAATAGCACTAGGAAAAGGGGTGATGAACACTATATGAGGAAAAATGGGGGATGGGAAGAGAGAGGGCAGAAAAAAGTTCCACAACTCAAAACATCATTTAACTTTCCACTTTCACATGAAACACAATAAAAATGGAGCCTACAAATGAGAGAGATATGCACAACACATCACAACAGTAAAAGAGAGGCAAGATGTAGATAAAACACAAGTATATGGCAGAAGAGAGCCACAAACACTAGATTTTATTTCTTAAAAGTGTGCACAGTCCATTACAGCTGAAATAGAAGGCAAGAACACATCTACAAAGGCCAAAATGAAGGTTCACAACTCATAACTACTCGAGAGACCATTTTGACATGGTTCCTTTGCAGATTAGAATGTCCATCCTTTGGAATAAGCATCATTTTACAATATATAGAGAAGAGGTAATGAGAGAGATAAAAAGATCAAATTTGATCTCATAATTAATGAAAATCTTTGTCTTTCCCTGTAACATGGCTTCCAAGCTTCAACCACCATCGACCATGCATTAAATCTCTAGAAAACATCATGTGCACCTTGTCAAACTCATTCCCCAGTGTCCTTTTACTTCTAAGAGAAGGTAAGATCCTCATACTTCATTAATTTGAGTGGTTGAGCCATATTTAACTGCACATTAATGCCCAAAATGTTTTTCCTCTTTTTCTCCCACCAAATGCCATAAATTTCTAAATTTCTTGATGATATCAAATTTAATGGATCGAGGAGACTTTTCCAACGATATAAATTTTTTCCAACTTAGAGCAGGGAATCAAATTATATAACCATTTGAATATTTACATGTCAGGATGAATAGGAGAGGGACATGTGGTGACCCTTGATTAGCTTGAGGATTTCCTCTACCCACGTGTTATTTGGTTTGTCTTTTCCATGTTTTGGTCTCTGGTTGGTTGCGGTTTCGGGCTTTTCCTGCGTGTGCATTTCTCGTAGGTATGTTACATTATGAAATGTGATCCAATAAGAAAATTACACATACCTTTGTAGTGTCAGATTGTTCTTTTACTTGTATTGACCACCATGAAACGTGAGATGATGAGAAAGCTCCATGTTTCTCATAATGTCAGAAATTTGATAGCCCCTTATGACCACTATGAAACATGAGCCAATAGGAAAGCTCATGTATGGCACATGTTCGCCCTTCACTTGTTTCTCCTTCATGTCATAACTTCTATCTGGGTGAACTTAAAACTATTGGCTACATAGAAACATTGCCACGTATAGTACCTATTGACCTACTAAACCACCAAAACCTAAAGCCCTATTAAACTTGGTTTATTTTGTAGATTTAAGGTCTACAAGATGCATATACCTTGAAGAGTGTCAGAATGGTGACATGTGTCTCCGTCTCAACCATTGATCACCGATCTTATTTTGAATTTTTACTTTGTGCTCTACCCGTCATGTGTATTTTGATTTTCCTTTACCTAATCCCAAATATAAAAACCTATCCAACATAATTAATTCTACGGACTTGAGGTCCACGTATTGCTTGAACCATGAAGAGCATCGGAATCCTACCGCGTGGCCTGTTTCTTCGAGGCTTGGTGGTTAAAATTATCGGCCAAATGAACGCGTCTTGTAATATTTTAAAAATAACTCGTTAATAGATTAAATTTTATCCTCCTATACGTTTTTAAATTTTAATGGCCAAAGATGCTTTGGAGCGGTGGAATTCGATGGCCATTTAAACGTATTATGCCCCATTTAAATGACTAAGTCCATTTTAAATTAGTAATCCAAATTAACTCGAGAGGGGGTTGATTTGGGATAACACATCCCCGACTATGCAAGAATACTCCACGAGAGAATACTCAATAAATGCTTCATCTAACAAGAATAAGTGTTGACCTTAAGCCTTGACAATAATGTGAGGGTTAAGTAGTTTGTTTTAACCAACTAGAGCTAACATCAAACAGAAGGCTAGATATCTATCATAAAATAAATATTTATTCTTTATTAAACATGATTACACATAACAATCCACACATTAATTCTTCAAACCACACTAATCACATATATATTGATCATAATTTTATTAAATTCACAAATACATGTTTAAAACAATTATATTCATCTCCCTCACTTCTCACATTAATTCCTCTCTTTATTTTTCATGTTTTTCTCATCTCTTCTCACTCATTTTCGTGATATCCTCTTTTCCCCTCATTTTACATCATTATATAGCCTTTAAAAGGCAAAATTTATGTCTTTTCACTCATAATGACCCATGGTAACCATTGGTTAACACTTATTTACATTATTAACTACTAATTAGTAGATATTTACACATATATCATGGTATTTATGCATTTTTCTTGTGTAAAATAATATATATTCTTCATTATTATCATTCTAAAAAAAAATTGGCTTCGTGGTAAATTATAATGCTCATATAAATCTCGTAAACACCATAAATTATCTTTTTAAATGAATCTCTCTGACAACATCATCCCCGGCTTTAAATGTTGTCTCATCCTAGAGAAAACCAAGTGATGACTTAAATTCTTATTGTTAACTACTATAATAACTTTCCTCTTGAGGAAATATGATTATCTTCTTTCTCCTTGGTGTGTGTTCTTTTCTAGTTTCTCCATTCCTCGAGGATTTTGTCTTGGTCCCTCTATTTTGGTATACTTGTGCTTCCTTCAAAAAATAAATGAATTATCTTCTCCATTATCATCTAGTGGTATCCTTGTCACATATCTAACGTGTTTTACTGGTAATTTATCATAATAATCCTCATCCTTCTTTGTTCCATCTTGTTCATTTTCTATTATACCATATTTTGACCTAACTATACTTTTCTTCTTCTCATTTATCACCTTTTATTTTCTTTCTATTTCTTCTTGGTTTTTCTTCTTTTTACTTTCTTGTTCTTTCTCTATATTTCCTTCCTTTGCTCTGCAACATCCTCACACAATGTCACAGATTTCATTTTCTCCTTTAAAACTTAACTTCATTATCTCTTCTTTTTCCATTTTTGGTTTTCTAGTTTATCTTCCATATGAGTCTTGTTTTCTTTCCATGATTTCTATTTTTTCATTCTGGAAAATTCTATGGATGTATATTTCTAATATGGTTCTATTATTTTGGCCTCCTTTTCTATCTGTGTTCCTTCCTCTTTGAAAAATGTCTTTTCAATATGTATCTTCTTCTCACAATTCCATAATTTATGTCAATTTTTTCCACACCAATAACATGCTATTGAACTTCTCCATTTATTATATTCTCTGCATTTTTATCTTTTTCATCCCATCCTTTATTGTATTTATTTCCTCCGTAATAATGATGAAAGTTTCCTCTATTATAGTTATTTCCTCCATAATAATGATGAAAATTTCCTCTATTATAGTTATTTCCTCCATACCTCTCATGGTATCCTCTGTAATATCCTCTTTCATTATCTCTCTGAAAAAATATCTCATGATATCCATTACCTCTTTGATAACTCCAAAGGTCTCCTCTTTCATTACTTTGATCAAGTCTTTGTCTTAGTTGCCTTAATTCATTCTACAACTTCTCTAATTTTAATACCATTTCACACTCTCTCCTCCATGGTTTCGCTTCTAGTTTTGATGTCATTTCCACTGCTTCAATGAATGTTAGGAACTCTTTTCCCTCAATTAATAATCTTATATAAGGTAACAATCCCACAATAAACAACTCAATTCTCCTTTTCTCATTTGGTGGTTCATCTAATTTTTGCACTATATTCTTGAATCATTGATCAAATTCCTTAACCGTCTCTCCTTCCTTTTAAAATAAATACCAAATTTTTCTCACACCTTCCTCCATTTACCCTCCTATAGATATTATATATCTATGACCTGGGTTCAGACACCAAAATGTTTACCTTAAGCCTCAATGCAAACGTGATGGTTAAGTGGTTTATTTTCTCCACTAGAGCTAACATCTCATAGAAGGGTAGATATATCTTATAAAATAAATATTTATTCTTTATTAAACATGAATACACATAACACTCCACACATTAATGCTTCAAACCACACACATCACATATATATTGATCATAATTTCATAAAATTCAGAAATACATGTTTAAATCAATTATATTCATCTCCCTCACTTCTCACATTAATTCCTCTCTTTATTCTTCATGTTTTTCTCATCTCTTCTCACTCATTTTCATGATATCCTCTTTTCCCCTCATTTTACATCATTATATAGCCTTTAAAAGGAAAAATTTATGTCTTTTCACTCATAATGACCCATGGTAACCATTGGTTAACACTTATTTACATCATTAACTACTAATTAGTGGATATTTACACATATATCATGGTATTTATGCATTTTTCTTGTGTAAAATAATATATATTCTTCATTATTATCATTCTAATATATTTATGGATTTTGTGGTATATTATAATGCTCATATAAATCTCATAAACATCATAAAGCATATTTTTAATATGAATCTCTTTGTCAACAATAAGATCAAAACATATACATTCCATTCATAATCTCTTGAAAAAAAGCATAGATTACTCTCTTCACACATATTTTCTCAACCGAGAAGGTTTACTCCACTATCACAAGGTTTCATGGTCTGCACCAACATGCACTAACACAAAAACGATGAAATTTCATAAACCTTACTAAAGATTCTCATCACATATCAGTGATAGCCTCTTTACCAAAACATGCATAGAGTCTTCATTAACATTCAACATGCACAAGAGTTATTCACATAGTTACATGAATGCATACACACAAAAACATCACCCTTTTCTTCCTTAAATCTTCACAATGATTCTTATTCGAATGGGAATGAAGAAAATAGTTACATTATGCTTTTTATATTCTCTCCATCACCACTTACTCAGGATTCTTATCTTATTTGGTCAGTTACAAACATGATTCCTGATGTGAATTCACCCTAAGAGGTTATCTTTACATAAAATTCCTTACACTTATCATGAACTAGCTCTTTCCATGACTCGTGACCCTAGAGAGGACCTAATACACCACATATTGCCTCATTCCACCCTTTTATAGAGTTCACAAGCTTGAATAATTATTTGAAACAACTATAACAAGCCAAAATTTCCCAAACATTCAAATTTTACAATTTGGAGGGAAATGCTCCATTTGAATTTTGAAAGGCCCAAAATAAGACTAACTACATAGAATGACTCCTAATGACTCTTAAGACTCATGAACATACCTATCAAACAAGAATTGGATGTGGCCATCCTTACACACATGCTAGAGTTGATGCTCCTGCATCAGTGGATGAAAAATCTTGTATCACCAAATATTTACAATGATTTGATCTATCTCCTTTCAACAATAATAATATTGTGCATCAATGTCACATATTCTGCTACATTTTTGAGCATGCAAACTACAACCTATGTATGAAGATGAACTTATAATTCTTATAAGAAATTAGAATAACCCTTGTGCCTATGCCATTTCTAATTCTAAAACCATCAAAGAACATATTCCATAGTCTAGAAGTATCATCATTTTTTACTTGAGCAAAGTGTAGGCAAAGTGGGTCCTTCTTCAAGAAAGCAATAGGTTCCAAGTCTAGCTTCTATAGTTATATCATAAGGATCAAATTCATAATGTTATTTATCCCACTCATCTAATAATAGGTCATGTATCAAGGATGAATAGACTCGCTCTTATGAAAATTAATCTTTCTCTTGGTCTTCTTATATGAGACAATTTGATTGGAGAGGGAAGGGTCATAAGAATCAACATGATAGGAAAATATAGGCTCAAAAATTATGGTAAATATAGTACCATACTTATTTTTTAATATCATACGAGACTAATCTTAAAATAAGTAGCCACCCACCTTGGCAAAGTGAAATATATTTATAAGAAAATGGTAAACAACGAAGGCAAGTAAATGACTGATACATCTTGAGCTATGGTTAGGTTTGGACAAGCATGAAGGGTTAACTCAAGGTTTTTAATGACTCCTAGGATGTTGAAAATTGAACCACCAATTTTCAAGACTCTTTTAGAGATAGGATATACTTAAATCCTAGGTGTTGGTGATAAATTTTTCAGGGACAAATTGGTGGTTATCTTGCCAACACTCTAGGAATATAAGTCCCTCTACTTAACCGGTGCAGCTGCCATATATGCATGCACGAGAAAATGTGGATTTTGTGGTGACCTTTCGACCAGGGATCCAACAGAGAGATCCACTGACCTTGTGGAAAATCTAGTAATTTCTTACTAGGGAGGAATTTTTCTATAAAGTGGGAAAGGGGAGTGAGAAATGAGATAGGGGAACTAATGTTGCAGGTAGGAAATCAGATTCCTACACACACTAGTTAGAAACTTCAACACATGCATTTATGAGAAGAAACAACCCTACAAATGGCAACAAGATGAGATAATATTGTGAACTCAAAGTTTCTAAAATCTCCTCATCAAAGAGGCTACAAACTCCTTCTTCTTGTATTAATGCTTAAACAGAAGTTGTACATAATGTGGGAATGGAAGAAATTTGAGAGTGGAGGAAAGTAGAAGAAAATGGCTATCTCCTTTGCTTTCTCTAAGTATAATGCACTCTTGAGTTTACAAGATCAATTGCCAACCCTTTGAGATGGGAATGGCTTTACAATTTATAGAGTAGACTCGACTCCTCATCTTCTTCATGACCCTCCATATGCCTTATTTCTAACTTTAGACTATTCATATTCCTACAAAATATTTAAGTCCCTTTTATAAAATCAAGGTGACTTAATTTACATTATGTTTCTAAAGTCACTTTTAGGTGACTTAAAGGTATATCAAAAAGTGTAAACCCCAATGAAGAATTAGAACATTTGAAGGGAGAGAAATTTAGGGAGAGGGAAGAGAGAGAAGAGGAGAATATGTTTCCCCTAATGAATTTCGATGATCCTTGTTGATGGAAAGATCTGATGCGACGAAGTTTTGAATGTCCCATTGTGCCAAAATTGCTCTTTGAGTGTGACTTACTATTTTTAGTAAATGCCCAGATGGGAGACTTACTATTTTTAGTAAGAGGTGATTCTTGCTTCTTCTTGATCATCTTGATGTGATGAAAATATTCATTCAATCCTACACACATTGCCTTTGCTTTGACCACTTCTTGGGGTGACTTACTATTTTTAGTAAGCACCCATATAAGGGACTTACTATTTTTAGTAAGTGGTCATTTTCACTATTTTCTGCTCTGGATAATCATTCTGGATTCTTGGAGATCTTTAGTGCACACTGCCTTTTCCATAGCTGCTTTTGATGAAGACTTACCAAAAATAGCAAACATGTGTAGGAAAGCTTACTATTTTTGGAAAGTGGATTTCTAGTGCTTAGTTTGTGATGGATTATATTTTTATGGATTCAGATCATCATCATGGTCATGTCCTTTGAATTTCACTTGATTTCTCTCGCTAGAATGATTGGAAATAAATTTTGAAATTTTAACCTAGCAGTGGCTTCGGGCACGGAGCTGCCATGGCGGCCATTAATGGAGCTCAAAATTTGCAGGTTTGGTTTTTGTCTCCATTTGCAACAAAAACAACTCCATTGTGATAGGTTTTTCATTTGGAGCTCATGTGCAAGTTTTTAGCTTGTTTCCATTTCCAGAATGATGGGAAATCTAACAAATGTGAGCTAGTGCACGAAGTGAGGATTTTGTTGGAAAAAATGATTCTAAGAACCATTTGATCTTTGGTTTATTGAATCTTGATTTCCTTGAAAAATGTGGAATTTTAATAAATATGGCATCTTGATATGACTTTTATTTTGCAAGATATGAGTATTTTCCGATCGGGTGACTTCATAGTCATCTGGCGAAAAATCTTCATTTTCTCTTCGTTCTTCATCATTTCAATCCATTTTTCTTTGAGGCATGCATATTTTCAGGGATTGGAGGATTTTTTAGTCATGGAGGTTTTGGTTTGGAGTGGAAATGGTGGACCAGGTGTCTAGACAAGCAAGAACATGGCCATGGCATGGTGAGGAGCTGTGAAGGAGAAATGAGGGGGAAAACTAAGTGCCAGATTTAAATATTAAAAAATACATGGCAAGGGGATGGGTACATTTATTATATCCCAAAATTCCTTCACATCAAATTTAGATGAGGGATATTATTTTCCATAGTGATCCTAGAGGTGACACGTGGCATTGATCCAACGGAAGGGAATGAGTGCTCCAAAATCATCTTTAAAGCACTAAGGGGATGGAAGCAGTCACATGGGTGACCAAAAATCTCTCCTAAATGGATGGGTGAATTTTTCAAGGTTTTATTTCCCTGAAATGTGAGGGACATGAGGGACATCAAATTCCATGGTGATCCTAGAGCTGACACGTGGCGGAGATCCGACGGCAGGGAATTTGAGCTCCAAATTGCACCTAGGGGTTGAACTGGCAATCTTGATGGTCGTATGGGGTTCCAAAGGTCACATGGGGGATGGGTGAATTTTTACAAGGTTGATGTACCTGACCCTCAGGGACTTTGGGGACATAAAATCCCGCTAGGATCCTGGAGCTGACATGTGTCCTCCCAAAATTTGGCTAACTCCTAAACTTGCTCCAAGAGGACAACTTGTGACGATGATAACTTGAGCTCCCGATGGAATGTTTTAGTAAAATTTTATATGATCCTAACTAGAAATGGAATTTTGAATCCAATGGTGGGGGTAACATGTCTTGATTATTCCATTTTATCCCTAAAAAATTGGATTTTTTATTTGGTAATCCATTTGTACACGAGAGAAAACTATCTGCAGACTTGATGCACCAAAGTGTTGTGAAAAATATGGTTCTACCATCATGTATAGATTTTAATTATCTTTCCAAATATGTTTTTTTTAATCCTAACTCCATCCGAATCTCTCGTAATCACCTTCCGAAGCTCAGCGGTTGTTTTGGCATGTGTACTAACTAGGACTATGAACCCTAATTTTGGAAAAACTACCCCAACTTCTTTTGATCCCTTCCAAAATATTTCTAAATAATTCCCATGATGTCCCAAGACCTTTGAATCACCTCCACATCCATTTTAGATCTTCTGATTTTCTCTATGAGGTTTCTCTAGCCCTAGAAATTTCAATGATAGCCCTTCCCACAACTGTATGTAGCTTGCAACTTTAAATGAACTCCTAAAATTACCTAGGGTGATGAATGGAATTTCCTAAATCACCTAGGGTATGAGATAATGTTAATTGGGAGGTCACAAGGACTGACTAAATAGACCCATGGTGTCTTAGAATGATAGGACTTGAAAAAATGTACACATGTGTATAGTTTTCATGCTCAGAAATTATTAATTTCCTTGTTGCACATTTACATGACAACAATTGGCTCTAGCTTGGGGACATGACATGGACTGATTGCAGTAAAGACATGACATGATAACTCCATAATCTCACTTTATACCATATAATCAATTGACCAGTGCCTTATCCATTGGGCCCTGTAGAGTCATGTACAACTTACAACAAGAGAGAGAGAGAGTGAAGAAGGAAACACACAAACACCAAGAACAACAAAAGGAAACACACAACACACATGGAAAGGAAATGAAACACACAACAAAATGGAAACACACCTAGCAATCACCTATGGTACAAGGTAGGGGACAACCCACTTTCACTGAAGCATTTTTTATTCCTCAAAAGTTACCCTTGAAGAGGAAACACCGAATGATGATGTTCTACGAAGCCGTTGACTGGTTCTATAAAATATCCTCTTCTCCTCAGCTACTTATGAAATCTAGGTGCTTTCACATTTGTATGTAAACTTTTTAGGAGTGATTCTACATGAGCTTCTTGATGTTCAGGCCTTTTCTTATAAATTTCATTGCCTTTATGTTCTTTGAAATCAGTTTCATGGTGCCAGTTTAATTATGTATTTATCCACGTAGTTGATTTCTTAGTGAGCATCCTACTACTGCCCCAAGGATTCTTTTCATTCAAAGTACTTGAATATGCCCAATTATTTTCTTTCCCAGAACAATGTTCATTGACCTCTTCTCTGTGAGAAACCTTGGACTTGTTTTTTTAACTCTCATGAGGTATTTGAGTATTGACGGGAGAATTGGAAGTGACCTCATAATTATATTTTATTACCATGGCATGATTTAAGAGATCAAGAATCACCTCGTGGTCTTCTATAACTTCCATTACATCTAATAGTCCTTGCAAAAATATCTCCTTTATTACTTTCGCATCTCATCTTTGTATGCCTTCAAAGAATATTTATTTTGTAGCTCAAGGAAACTATCCGGAGGGATTACTTCATTATCTTGGGAATCGCTACATTCTATCAATCCTTCATCAAGAGGAGCTTCAGCTTCAAAGGCCTCAAAACTCCTTGTTTTAATTTCTTCATCATGGAAAGAGTCTTCTTCTTCAAATGGGAAAGAAAATATCTCCATTTCATCATTACATCCATCAATCATTGGCTCAAGGGGGCATCATATTTCTCATCTTGATTTTTTTCAACATGTCCAACCTTCACATTGATTGAAGCTTTCAAATCAGATTTGTGCTTATCTTATAGGTTCATGGATTACATCAAAAGTTTGATATTGAGCTCGATATATTTAGTTTCTTTTGCGGCTCTAAGTAGTTCTTGTACATGTACTTCTTTCAAACCTTTCATGGGTTCATTAAAAGATGGTATTGTCTCTCCATATATGTCTTGGTTGAGCTCATCTTCATCCCCAAATGGGAATGGGAATGAGAATAACTCCTCATCACAGAGATAACCACATAAGCTGATTTTTCTATTTGAAAATCATCAAGAACAATTTCTTCTTTTGCATGGTTTGCATCATCTAGAAATTTAGGGCTGCCCTATTGTAACTCAAATTTCCTCAATGATTCTTCAAGGTCCATGCCTCTCCAAGAAGGCATGTCTGTCCCTATCAATATGGGAATATCCTCTTCCTCCTCAATTTTCATAAAGTGATTCATCCACCTGCTATCTTGGTATAAAATTTTAGCTTCTGGGCTTTCGTAATTTTGTACCATGTACCTCATCTTCTTCTCGGGAAGAAATTTCTCCATGTCTCCCTTCATTGGTATGGTTTTGATGACCAATTCATCTGAATTTTCCCTCCCAAGTCTTGGCAGAAAATTCTACTCAGCAACATTCTAAATGAGGCTGGGACGTCTGCTACCAAAATCATCATTGAAAATTTCTTGTGTGGAAATCTGGCGAGAGCCACCTAGGCATCTTTGACCTTCCCTACAAGTGGGACCTTTTTCACTCCAAAGAGTAACAAGAGTCACCAGGTGGAGTCATGGTAAGTTTGAGAGCCTTGGCAACCTTCAAAGGAATCATGTTATCTAAGGCACCAGAATCTATTATGTAATTGTTCAGTACATATTCTCCAATAAGAAGGGAGACATAGAAAGGATCGACCTTGTCAGTCTTGGATGCACTTAAGGAAATCATGTTTTATGAGGGAGGCATAGGTGGGTTTGGCAACATGCCTTTGGAACTAGAAGTTATAGCATTGGGTGTTAGACTACCACTCCTGATATATTGGATGAACCTCTCAAATTTTTTAGGATGAGTCTACAAATATTTAGTTTCAGTAATTTGGACTTTGGCTTTGTTCGCATATTCTATGAAATCAAAAGGAGAAGATGCGGGTGAAGGTGATGAAGGGACTACTTTTGGATTTAGGATAGGTTTGGAAGCAGGAGTAGATTTTTGGGGAATGGAGGGTATTTTGAAAGGTACACTAGGAGCTTTCAAAGTACTAGATTTTACAGGGAATATTTAGATTTAGACTTGGAAGAGGCATCGAAAGACTTACTTGGGATTGTGGGAGCCTTCTTACTTGCTATAGGATCAGGCTTCAACAATGCAGACTCCATGGAGGGTGGGAGCGGAGATCCTTGACTGATTATTTTTTTTTGTGGAGTCACCATAGGAGGATCTTCAGTCTTATTTTTCTTTACAGTAGTGGAGGGAGATGTTCCTTTATCAAACTGAGAATGAGTGAATACCACACATGAGAAATTGGGTGCATCTTCTTCTTCATCTTTATCACCTCCAAAATACTCACAGAATCTGATTTGTGTATCATTCTCAAACTCATCAATTTCTAGGAAATCACCACCTTCACTTTCTAGTTCAATCTCCTCTTCATTTTCCTTACTCCTATAATTTTCATTGATAGGTGGGGCCTCCAAGGCAAGCCTTGGGGTGCTCCTATAATCTTATTTTCATTGCTTATTTGAGAAGAAACTTGTTCAAATATTTCCCTCCTCAACAATGCCATTTCATTTTCCATTTTTACAAAAAAGTATAGATTCTTTAATCTCTAGGACGTTGAGCTTTACCCTTTGATGGATTCTTGATATTTCCAGAGAGGATGAGATCATCATCAAGTTCAATGGCCATCCTTTTTGCTTCTACAATGTTCCTTGGTTGAAATCTTCATAGGAGGAATCCTACCTCCAAAGTGATTGAGCTTTGATGAGTAATATCTTGACATTGTTTTCAGATGGTGAATCCTCTTCAGGTATTATGTGTAGCAGCCGGTCGAAACAAGCCATGAAGTATCTCATAGTTTCATTTTTTCCTTTCTTTATTTGTGCCAATTGAACAAGGAGGTCTTGATAGTCCTCAATAAATCTGAATCTTTCCTTGAACTTCCTTTTGATTTCATTCCAGCAAGTGATGGATCGGGTAGGTAGGAGGTAGAACCATTCCACTACTTTTTCTTGGAGAGAATCCACGAACAATCTTACAGTGAAATCTTCATGTTAGACACCAAGAATCCCACATGATGTGGTGAAGGATGATTTATGCTCTTCCAAGAGGTATGTGTCATCACCTTTGAACTTTAGAAAGTTCTTGTGAGAATTTGTTGTTAGGTCATGAAGAGGTGATTCAAGAGTGAACGGGCTTGTACTTCTTCCCCATGGAGCAATGGTTTGAGGTCTTTCTGTTTCAACCGACATTGTTTCCACTTCATCTTTTACTTCAAAAAAATCTTATTCAAATTCTAGCATTGAAAAAAATCTGCAATAGGAATATGAAAAGACACTTTGAAATACGAAAGGTCACTTGCAAGAAATTGACAGTTTCATGAACTCTTTTTTTTGTTTTTTCAATATTTCATTTTAAAAAAAAATTGGACTTTGCGGTCGTACTTTTGGTGCAGATGTTACTAAATTTGCCCCAAGGTGGGCACCAAAAACTGTTGGCAAGAAAAATTGTCAAGGACAAATTGGTGGTTATCTTGCCAACACTTTGGGAATCTAAGTCCCTCTACTTAACCAAAGTGTAGCTGTCACAGTATATGAATGCACAAGAAAATGTGGATTTTTGTGGTGGCCTTTTGACTGGGGATCCAACATGGGAACTTACCGACCTTGTGACAAATCTAGTAATTTCTTACTAAGGAGGACTTTGTCTATAAAGCAGAAAGGGGAGTGAGAAATGAGATATGGGAACTAATGTTGCAAGTAGTAAATCATATTCCTACACACACCAGTTAGAAACTTCAACACATGCATTTTGAGAAGAAACAACCCGGAAATAGCAACAAGATGAGATAATATTATGAAATCAAAGTTTCTAAAATCTCCTCATCAAAGAGGCTACAAACTCCTTCTTCTTGTATTGATTCTTAAGCAGAAGTTGTACATAATGTGGGAATGGAAGAAATTTGAGAGTGGAGGAAAGTAGAAGAAAATGGCTATCTCCTTTGCTTTCTCTAAGTACAATGCACTCTTGAGTTTACAAGATCAATTGCCAACCCTTTGAGATGGGAATGGCTTTACAATTTATAGAGTAGACTCGACTCCTCATCTTCTTCATGACCCTCCATATGCCTTATTTATAACTTTAGACTATTCATATTCCTACAAAATATTTAAGTCCCTTTTATAAAATCAAGGTGACTTAATTTACATTATGTTTCTAAAGTCACTTTTAGGTGACTTAAAGGCATATCAAAAAGTGCAAACCCCAACAAAGAATTAGAACATTTGAAGGGAGAGAAAGTTGGGGGAGAGGGAAGAGAGAGAAGAGGAGAAGATGTTGCCCCTAATGAAGTCCGATGATCCTCGTTGATGGAAAGATCTGATGTGACAAAGTTTTGAATGTCCCATTATGCCAAAACTACTCTTTGAGTGTGACTTACTATTTTTAGTAAATGCCCAGATGGGAGACTTACTATTTTTAGTAAGAGGTGATTCTTGCTTCTTCTTGATCATCTTGATGTGATGAAAATCTTCATTCAATCCTATGCACACTGCCTTTGCTTTGACCACTTCTTGGGGTGACTTACTATTTTTAGTAAACACCCATATAGGGAACTACTATTTTTAGTAAGTGGTCATTTTCATTGTTTTCTACTCCAGATAATTATTCTGGCTTATTGGAGATCTGTAGTGCACACTTTCTTTTCCATAGCCACTTTTGATGATGAATTACCAAAAAGAGTAAGCATGTGTAGGAAAGATTACTATTTTTGGAAAGTGGATTTTCGATGCTCGGTTTGCAAAGGAGTACATTTTCTAGATTCATCTCATCGTCTCAGATCCACGACCTTCAAATTTCACTTGATTTCTCCTACAAGAATGATTGGAAATAAATTTTGAAATTTTAACATGGCGATCTGAATTTCACTTGATTTCTCAAGCACGGAGCTGCCATGGCGGCCATTAATGGAGCTCAAAATTTATAGGTCTGGTTTTTATCTTTATTTGTGATGAAAAAAACTCCATTATGATAGGTTTTTCATTTGGATCTTGTGTGCAATTTTTTAGCTTGTTTCCATTGTCGAAATGATGGGAAATCGACGAATGTGAGCCGGTGCACGAAGTGAGGATTTTGTTGGAAAAAATGATTTTGGGCACCATTTGACCTCCCATTTATTGCATCTTGATTTCCTTGAAAAAATTTTCATTATGAAAAATACAAAGATCTCGATCCGACTTGTATTTTGCAAGATATGAGGATTTTCCGATCGGGTGACTTTGTAGTCATCTAGCGAAAAATCTTTGTTTTCTCTTCATTCTTCATCATTTCAATCCATTTTTCTCTAAGGCCTGCATATTTTCAGGGATTGGAGGATTTTTGAGTCATGGCGGTGCTGGTTTGGAGTGGAAATGGTGGATCGGGTGTCTGGACAAGCAAGAACATGGCCATGGCATGGTGAGGAGTTGTGAAGGAGAAATGAAGGGGGAAACGGCTAAGTGCCAGATTTAAATATTCAAAAAATGCATGGCAAGGGGCTGGGTGAATTTTTTATGTCCCTGATATCCCTCACCTCAAAGGGATGTGAGGGACATCAGTTTCCATGGTGATCCTGGAGGCAACACATGGCATTGATCCGATGGCAAGGGAATGAGTGCTCCAAAATCAGCTTTAAAGCACTGAGGGCTGGAAGCGGGTCATATGGGTGACCAAATGTCTCTATTAAAGGTATGGGAACATTTTTCAATGTTTTATATCCCTGAAATGTGATGTACATGATGTACATAAAATTCCATGGTGATCCTAGAGTTTAAACGTGGCGGAGATCCAACGGCGGGAAATTTGAGCTCCAAAATGCACCGGGGGCTGAATTAGCAATCTTGATGGTCGTATGGGGTTCTAGAGGTCACATGGGGGCTGGGAACATTTTTCCAAGGTTGATTTACCTGACCCTCAGGGACGTTAGGGACATAAAATCCCACCAGGCTCCTGGAGCTAACATGTGTCCTCCCAAAATTTGGTTAACTCCTAAACTTACTCCAAGAGGACAACTTGTGACGATGATAACTTGAGCTCCCGATGGAATTTTTCAAAAAAATTTTATATGATCCTAAATGGAAATTTCCTTTTGAATCCAATTGTGTGGGTAAAATCTCTTGATTCTTCCATTTAATACCTAAAAATAGGATTTTTATTTGGTAATCCACTTGTGCCTAAGAAAAACTACCTGCAGACTAATGCACCAAAGTGTTGTGAAAAATATGATTTCACCATCATGTAGGGATTGGAATTATATTTATATTAATGTTTTTTTCTCCTAACTCCATCCAAATCTCCTAGAATCACCTTCCGAAGCTCAAGCAATTGTTTTGGCATGTGTACTGACTAGGCTTGTGAACCCTAATTTTGGCAAAACTACCCCAACTTCTCCGAACC
Organism: Taxus wallichiana var. yunnanensis; assembly: GCA_018340775.1. Taxonomy (NCBI): domain Eukaryota; kingdom Viridiplantae; phylum Streptophyta; class Pinopsida; order Cupressales; family Taxaceae; genus Taxus; species Taxus wallichiana. Next base: position 41,920,952 of record CM031234.1, read on the forward strand.
CTTCCAAAATATTCTTGAATTATTTCCATGATGTCTCAATATATTTTAATCACCTCCAAATCCATTTTGGATATTCTTCTCCACTCCATGGGGTTGCTCCAGCCCTAAGAAGGCTAGTGATAGCCCTTCCCACAACTGTATGTAGCTTGCAACTTTAAATGAACTCCTAAAATTACCTAGGGGGAATGAATGGACTTTCCTAAATAACATAGGGGGATGATATAATTTTAATCGGTAGGTCACTGGGAATGACTGGAAAGACCTGAGGTGTCTTGGAATGATAGGACTTGAAAAAATTGACACAGGGGTATAGTTTTCATGCTCATAAATTGTTAATTTTCTTGTTGCACATTTGCATTCGCAACACTAGGATAACAACAATTTTCTTAGGCATGATATAAGTACTAACACTTGAATCAATCATGTAATTATGAACCATATGTTTTCATATTATTAAATACATATAGAAGGGTGACGTTTTAAAAAAATTCTTACTTGTATCTCCTCTTCCTAACACAAATTGATTGTAGCATGGGTCTTTGGAATAATTATATCAGCTTGAGGGAGTTGTGCAAGGGCTTCATACAAGAGGTCTCGTTGTGATGGAATGGCCAAATTTTCCCACATTATGACATTCACATTTTTCCTCTTCATCGATCAACAATGTTGAGTGGAAGACCCATGAACTTGTGAATTTGAGGTGCAACATTTTTTTTTCTTGATTGTTCCAATATTGATACTGAGTTCTTTTGGTTATGCAAGAGCTTGATTTTCCAAGGGAGGTCCATATGCAACTTTTGCGCACCAAGGATAAGTAGGAGATATTGGTTGGATTTTTATATCCTTCTTCTTGTGAATTAGATCATTCGACTATTAGAAGATGAATGTTGTGTAGAAGTATCCAATACTTTCTTCTTGGACCTTGTGTTGTTAGTAACTTGATTGTGTGGCCTATTGGAGTTTTCAATGGATTGTTTCATTACATAAACTTTATCAACTCTAAAGAACATGAGGTTGGTCTTTGGGTCAACCTCTTGTACTTCTTCATCACTCGGGTTGTGTGCTTCCATAAATGGTTCTTGTTGAGTGGAATAACTTTGTATCATAAATTCTTGCACATGTAAATCATTTGTGTAATTATATTGAGTGTGTCGAAAATTACAAGGAAAACAACATTTTGTCTCTTAAACCATGTTATTTTGCATTGTAACCAAATCTTTTCTTGAGATAATAAGAGGAATTGGTTACATAGGAGAAATTTTTTTAAGAATAATATGTGAACTTTGAACTTTACATCTATCATTTTTATCTTTCACATACTTATAATTTGGATATTGATTTCTAAAGAGTTGATGGCTTTGGTTGAATCCTTTATTATAATTATTTCTAAAGGCTTGCGTTTTCTATTTTTCTAAGGATATGAATTTATTAGACATATTTCTAATCAAGGATTTCATTTCTTCATCTTCCTTGAATTTTGGGGAGAATATGATGTGGAGGAAATGGGTTGGGAACATTTTTCAGGAATGGGAGAAATGAAAGGCTAAGAATGTTAAGGCAACTCTAGAAACAAATGCATAGGAAATCTAGGGGTTATCTTTCCGCATTCAATTAGAAATTTTTAGCTCTAATATTTATCGGATAAGCATCAAGTAATCGCATAGCACCTATAGGTTGTATCATAACACCAATGTCAAATTTTAAGGCTCTTAAGAAATGTTGGTATTAAGAGGAGTGAGATTTTGTCCCATATCTTCGAAATATGAAATTGAAGTCAACCATCAGCTCATTAGTGTCTCTCTTGATTATTTTTAGTTGTTATAACATGGATATGTTGTCTGATTTCTACTCAAACCGATTGCAAAGAGAAGTGTCAAGCTTATCCCAAGTAATGGATAGAGGCATGTCTTAAACTCATATACCATTGAAGTGTTTTTCCTTTGAGTGATGAAGCTATTAACCTGACAACAACATCATCTTCTACAACTAGGTGGACTAAAAAAACATTTGCAATGTCTTGAATATGATATATAGGAGTGGTATGATTATCACCAATGAAAAGGGGATGATTTTGAGTACATCCACTGGTATGTCATGTTGTGCAGTGAGGGACAAAGGAATACCACCATTAAAGCACACAAATCATAAATTTATCTAATGCACCATGATTCTGATGGATCTCAAGACTCTAGAAGAGTGCGTGAAAGGTCTACTAGGTAGAGGAGTGGAAAGATCTTTGCGCATGGGAGATGGATATCTGTGTGATACTTTGTTTCCTATATTTATCTTTAAAGACAATTGAAAACACTCAAAAGTTTCACAAACTAATACATGATGTATGGTTTGTATTATTCTCATGAAATAGGAAATCTTGACTACTGAAACTAGTAGATATGAAGATTGGGAGTCATCATATGTGTTAAAACAAGCCTCCAAAGACTAGAAATCACAAACTCACACACCAAAACTTAGTAAAATATTGTAAAGTGCTTTAAACTACCCAACAAGGAATCTAGAATGTTGTTATGGGGTAGCTAAATTTTATATCTTTCAATACTGGTCTCATTAGGCATGCCAGAACTATTGGAGCTCAAAATTACACCTGTACCAAATTAGGATGATTTAGGGATTTGAGGTAATGTGGGATGATCTCTACAATCTGGTCATTATAAATTGAGATATACCTCTAGAGAAGGTCAGATTCCTCTTCTTATTTTTTCTACTAAAATTACTCCTAAGAAGGGAAATGCAATTATCTAACTCTACTCTATCATTCCAAGGGACCATGGTGAGAAGGAGGTGGAAATCCTAAACTAAGGGGAGGTTATATTACTAGAAATAAGGGGAAGAACACTCTTAGATGAGTAAAAATGAGAGAAAATTTGTAAAGGAAGGGCATACATGCATGCGATAGTCAAAAACATCATTCAAGATCTCATTTTCGTGGAGTGTAAAAGGAAAGAGACCCTACAAGAGATATAACACATGCACAACATACCAACATTGCAAAAGAAAGGCAAGTAAATGTAATAAAACATGAGCTAGGGAAAAAAGTAGCCAAAAAATAGAAATTTTTAATGCATGCACAATTGATTAAAATGGAGAAAGGAGGCAAGGATACACACATAGTGAGCCATATATGAGGCCTACAACTCAAAAAATATAAAAATACATTATTTTAAATAATTTTATACATTCCAAGAGGATCTAACCTTTAAAAATGAGCATTATTTTATAATATATAGAACAATAGGAGAGAAGAGGAGGGAAAAGAGAGGGAAAGCTCATATTCCAACTCATAAGCACTAATAAGATACATTAAAAGCCTAAAAATCTGTCTCTAAATCTTTCGAATCTACCTCTTCATACCAATTTACTTGTGGAATAAGAAAAGAGGTTGAATCCCATGGAATCTAGGTCGTTGAGTCAATTGTAACAGTGCATTAAAAGCTTAAATCATGTTTTCTAATTTTCTCCTATCAAATCCCAAAAAAATATTAATTTGTACATTCTAGAGTGTATCCCTCATCTGTAGCTTTCCAATGAGACAAACCACACATGATTTTGATATTTATGGAAGAATTTATGGCAATTTGAAGTTTTGTAGTGCAAAATAATATGTTAGACACATGGTGTGATTTGATTGGTCGTGAGAATTTACAGTTTATTATAATTCATCTATGCCACGTGTCGTACTTCCATTTACTAAAAATTCCCACACACAATGGTACTTTTAGATTCATCCTTGTGAGTTTCACTTAAGCGCCAACTCCCTAGATGGACATGTGGCAAAGCATCGATTTGTGTGAAGGTTACATTATTGGGTACATGCGTAGAATAGGAGGTAGAGGAGAAAGTATTCATAATAACTCCACCAAAGGTGCACGTAAGAGGGTGTGTGGGGATTAGGAAAAATTATGCATATTTGTAAGGGAATGTGAATGTGATAGGAATCGCAAAGGCCCACTAAAGGGAAGCGCGGAAATTTGGGAAAGATGACATGTGGAGCATTTCAAGAGGTAAAGAGGAAGGTGTACAAAGAAATGGTATACAAAATAAAATTTTTAAAGGAAGTACATAAAGGGGAATGAGTGCACAAGAGAGAGGGTGTGGAAATCAGGGAAGAAAATGCATGCACGCAAGAGACATGTCGAGGATTTGTAAGAATATAAGGTAAGCCTACGGGTGCACCTAAGAGGGTGTACAACAACCGAGATAGAAGTGGATGCATGAAGGAATTCATGCAAGGGGAAAGGGAAATATATGTGAGGGAATAATGTCGGTGCATAAGGTTACATGGAAGGAAGTGAAAGAAATTGGAAAAGAAATAATAGCACGCTAGAGCACGTAAAAAAATTGTAACCAAAGAAATGCACCAAGGTGAAAACCGAGAAGCGCATGCATGACCTCAAAAGTGATGTTGGGGCCATAATGGAACTGTAAATTTCCAAAATAACTAAGGAGTTATCTTGGGAAACAAACTTACATAATGACAAAATTCATTACATGGTCACTATATTTCCCATAGGGATCCTAAGATGGGATTGATAGGATCCTTTCGATTAGAAGGATGAGTCATGGTTCCTACTTCTTTAAAAATTGAAAATTAATTTCTTAAAAAATGAAATGAGATCTAGATAACTGTGAAGAGATGGTTTTTAGTGACAGAGACAAGTTTCGTTAACTAGTGTGCAGTCTTAAAACTAAGCTTGCAAATTAAAGCTTGAAAACTTGGCCAAGTAGTGTAGATAGCTTATTACACCATATGTTCACCATACCCTTAAATTTTTGTGTCGATGCTAGATGGATTGTAGCTTTTCTAATTTCCAAGTTAACACTTAGGAGTTACACATAGTTCTCAAGATCTATTAATAATTTTTAACCAAAAGTATACAAGATATAAACACTAGTTTAGAGTAAATTAAGGGGGATTGGGTAGATCTAGTTGACCCTTACAGTTACACATGGTTATCATTTGTTATCAGATAGATTGTAAACTTGTAATTATGTTGCATATTATTTATTGTAATATGAAAATCATTTAAGGTATTAATTTTTATTAAGGGTTTGTTTTTTTAAATCCCTTAATTTTGATTATTAATAACATGGGTGTTACACCAATTTTGGTCTCGACGTACATTTTAGTTCCGGAGGAAATTCCACTTCATATTACATGGGGTGATTTATCATAAGGTGAATGTAATTTCTTTCAATATCTCTCCCCTTTCTCCAAATCTATATCAAAAGGATTTTGTCTTATATCTCATTGTTCATCAATGTTCTCAAGGTTTTTGAATTAAGGATTTTCATGGTTACATTGTGTGGGAAAGTGCATCAAGTTCATATCATGTGCATGAGGGTTAAGAGGCATGGAAGTGTTTCATAGATAGGAAGGTTTGTTCAAGTTAAAGAGGACATTCTTCATTTGTCTTAGTGGTATTTTTTGTCAAGTTTTTTTCACTTCTTCTCTCAATATATCTGATGGGCTACAATTGTTGATCATTCAAGAGGAGACTTATCACAATGTAGAGGGGTGAGGGTTCTTCATCTAGGGTCCATTGTTATAGCATCACTATAAGGTGATCAAGATTATGATTGGATATTCTTCATGAATGTATCTTCTTCATCCTTCTTCATTCAATCTTGGAGCTGCTCCTCTCTCTCTTCTTTTCTCTCTTCTCATGGATTTTTCTCTCTATAATTATATTTCTTTGTTAAGGAGAATATTTTGTAAAAACTGACTAAAGTCACTTAAATTTTCCATTTCTTCATTGAGTATTACACTTTAAGTTGAAAATTCACATGGGAATGTGAAGAGACACATTGTAAAGCTATATATTATAATGCTCCCTTTATTCCAAAGGGATCGGTTTTTGTTCCTCTCTAGAAAACTGCGCAATTCTTCTATCTTCTTCGGTAAAAAGGTTGAGGAGATAGCCAACCACATTTTTTACGTTTCCCTTTTTCATTTCAAATCTGGAGCTTTCTTCTTGATTTCATGGAGATAAATTGGATTCTTCTTGATTTTATTGTTTAGGTCTGGGAAAAATGGTATTTTCCATCAAGGAATTTTGTGGTTAAAAATATATGGAGCATTTGTTGTCATATTTGAAAACAGGAATCCTTCGTCATAAGAATCACTAATGGTCTTTTAAATGACATAAGATAAAATGCTATCAGTTTGTGCCCCTAAAAGGACTTTGACAAAGATAGTGAGATAGTAGAATTTTGGAAAAATGGAATCTTAATATATTTTCTATCACTAGTCATATGCCTAAAATGGTTTCTAGAGAACATATCAAGTGACATCCTCCAAAGTTAGGTTGGTTGAAACTAAACTATGATGGGGCCTTCAAAGGTAACTCGGGTAAGTCTGGGGGAGTGGTTATATAAGAAATGAGAAAGGCATTTTCATCAAGTTGTATGTTGGTCCTATGGGCATTAATTCAAACCACTATGCCAAAGCCCTTTCTACCCTTTGGGGGATTAGGATCATGAGAGACATGAATTCTAGTGACATTATTATAGAAGGGGATTCTTTAAATATCACCAAATGTTTAAAAGGAAATAGTCATATAAGTTGGTCTATAAAAATCATTATAGATGAAGCTCATCATATTCTTAGCATGTTTCAAACTTATGAAATTCATCATACTTATCGTGAAGGGAATCATCTAGCTGATGCTATGGAAAATATAGGAGTCACTATTAATGATCTCAAAATATGGAATGATGATGAGAATCCTCCAGTGAATGTAATCAATATTATGGATAATTAAAATGTGGAACTCATTGGATAATTTTGATTGGCACTTGTGGAAAACTAACCTCGTTCCTCTTTATAATATTTCCCTTTTCAAGATTCATTTTAATAAGGATCATTTTCTCTTGTTGATTTATAGGATCAAGATGGGGGTGAATGTTATAGAGTTGAGCCTATGAATATTGATGAATGGAGGAACAATGAAGATCTATAGGGGATTTTAAGAAAGGGGGATTTACTTGCTTCATGGAGAAAATTAAGGGACATGATTTACATCTATCCGTGAACCGGTAAAAGCGGAATGATAGAAAGATTGCCTACAAGGACAGATTTTTTGATGTTAATGAAGATATTATTTCCAAGTAATCAGCTTCAATAGAAACAAACTAAATTTTTACAAGAACAAGGTCGATATTGATGTGGAGGAGCAGAAATTTCTCAATGATGGTGAATATCTTGTTTTAAGAATGGGGGTTTGTTTCGTGAATACATGTCTCCTCCCTACAACACAAAGTGGCACTATTGATCATGAAATTTATCATAGTGGAGGGAAGATACACGGTAATTACTTCTTAACACATTATTTTTCTTAATCATTTTCAAAGAAGATACTCTGTCAGTTTCCCTTTCACTCCCTTAAAAATTGTGTGGATTTAGTTAAAAGGGGAAAATGTGTTCATCCACTTCATCATGCCATGATCCTTCTGACCTACAAATTCTTTGATTTCTCCATTCTCAACACTCCTCCTTCAATCCTTTCTTCCCGTCATCTCCTCCCCTCTCCTCCCATCACCTTCACTTCCATGTCTAACACCTCCACTTCCCTTGTCACCACTTCTTTTCTTCCTCCTATTCTTCACTCTCATCCCTCCTCTTCTACCCTCCCTACCTTTTCTTCTCATTCCCTTATCATTCCTCCTCCCTCCTTTCTCTCTCCCACCTATCATAACTCTTAATCTTGGCCCTTCTTCTAGCAAGCATTCGGGTGACTCCTCTCTCAATAGGCCCTTCAGGACAAAGAGGGAAAATATTATTGGTAAGGATTTCATACCACCTACTCCCCATTCATAGGTGAAGGGGAAGTTATTTTAGTTTTTTATCCATTGGAAAAAAATGAAAATCCATCTCAACGGAAGACCCCAAGTCTAGTATTTACTCTCAGTTAGGTAAAATTAAAGATCTAAAAGGTAAAATTAAAGCAAGTAGGCTAGATAGTGGTAATGAAATTGATGGAAAACAAACAATGATGGACGTTCTCAATCATTTCAATAATATGGAGAAATAGATAGAAGGATTTAATAATAAACAATGTGATGTATTAAGCATGCATAAGATCACCCTGGATTTCCTCTCCCTCTTCATTTCACAATTTGACATTCTCAACAAGGAAAAAACCAATAAGGGTACCACTTTCAGAGACATAAAGAAGGGCCTAGATAATGTAAAAAGAGCTTCCAAAATCTCATGAAATAGTTTAGTTATTTTTGCATCTCGGATGTGAGGATGTTGATTTTGTGTTGACTTCAAGCTAACTTTGTGTTGACTTCAAGCTGATTTTGTGTTGTTTTGTAGTCTTTGTATCTCAGTTGTGAAGATGTTGAATTTGTGTTGATATTTTTTTGACTTCAAGTTATTTTTGTGTTGTTTGGTGTCCGGTTTCTTTTTCCGTACTTGTTTTGGTTTATGGTCTCTCTCGTATATCTAGGCTTTGGCCTTTTTGTACATGGGTAGGATCCCAGTCAAAAACCTTTACCTTTAATAAAAAAATCTAGGTTTTTGTCGTATGTTTTCTTCTCCATCTCAACTACTACTCCAATAGAGCATTATAATCCTACAAAATCATGCGGGAAATGAATATTTTGATGAATATAATATAGATAAACTTTTTTTTATTGTATTTTTATCTTTCTTTGCATATTGGTGTCTTCTCATTTTCAATCGATAAGTCTTCCGGTTTTATGTCAATAAACTCATCTTGTTATTTATTGAATAAAAACTCCTCACTTTCTCCCCTCTTTTCATACACACACATTTCCTCCACCTCCTTTTACACATGGGTTTAGTGGAGTATTCCTGTGTGATCCCAGTCAAAAGGCCACCCGATGGTTAGAGTAGTGTACATATTTCCTTATTTTCAATAAATGGAGATGCCCCATTCCTAAGTAGTAGGACCTAGTCCTAGAGAATTGTGAAAGCCCCTAATTTTCTGTTGCAATAAATTATTTTGCCAACAAAGTGATACAAATGATTAATGAAAATGGTGTGATAATATGTGAAATATATGATATAATCATACTACACATTAAATATCTCTCATAACCACCACTATCGACTAACCCAATGCACCCCAAAGGATACATGTAACCATTTTAGATTATTCTTCACTCATGTCAATATCCTTAAGGACACTACTCCGGGGAAGTTAATGCGTCAATGATGTCTATGAAGAAAAAAAGTAAGTAAAGTGAAAAAATTATGGATATATATGCCCAATGAATATCATCACATGTCACAAGTGTACATGAGATATTATTTAGGAAAATAATATGCAACACTAAACTTAAAATACTAAAAAAATATTTAGAACAAAAATAAATAAATAAATAACTCAAATAAATGATACCTACATGTATAATTACCTTCTTATAACTATGTATGCATAGTGAATCACTAGAGTGTGAGAAGGTTTTCTATAATAACTCAAGCATCACTTTGAAAGGAAATTCTAGATGTTAAATCGATAAATAAGAAATAAATCCTAGTCTAAGGTTGAGCTCATGGGAGGATGAGTGGATAGTATAAGTCTTGAAAATGTAGTGAATAGGTGGACATAAGTAGGGTGTAAATAGGTTGATGAGAATGTCAAAAATAACCATCCTATAAATATAAATATTTAAGGTGCTAGTTGAGAAGAGGTATCAACCATACTAACAGTCTTGTAAATAAAAAATGATATTAGGTGTTAGTCATGAAAAAATATCAATCATACTAATAATATTATAATTAATAAGGTCACTAAGATGAAACACTCAGAATATCTAAGGAAACTAGGATAAATCGAGAGAGGATATAGTAATGATTAAGAGAATACATTTTGAAACCAAGAGATGTAAAATATTCTCAAATAGGGATGGAATAAGGGATTTTCAGGTTATCTTGATGGTAACATTTATATAAAGAGATGGGGAAAAGGATATAAAAGACTATGAGAAAGACTCGAGAATATAACATTTCTATCAAAGGGATACAATGATGTAAAGGGGAGGAAAAATAATTGTCACGAAGGTAAAAACAATTTATTTACCAAAATCATGACACGTTAATCGATGGTAAGCCTAGAATCTAATAACATCAAGGATTGAAGGAACTCAAATGTGTAGGAATTAATGAAGATAAACTAGTCAATTATGAGGATATCCTATGTCATTTATGATAGTATATGATAGTAAATATGTATCCTACGTCCCCATGACATTTTCCTTATTTCTTAGGACCTCACTTAAGTGGCTACATGTGTACTATGAAGATTAAATATTGGCGTGAGAAGGTAGGGGCACTTAATGATTGATATGATACCTCTTACCCCAAAAAAAACCTAACGCACCGAAAAGGACCTTAAGCCATGAAACGAAGCCAATTGTGGATTTTGAGATATCAACCATGGTAGGAGATGTGTCGAATATCATGTATTGTGTCTTTGTAATTGAATTTTATTTCATTTCACTCTTTTTTAATAACTTCCCTTTTTCTATTGCCTTTTATTGATTTTTCATTAATAATATGGATTTTGAATGTACTTTACTATTTCTATTTTTATGTTTACTCCTCCATATGGACTCAAAGGATAATCAAATGCATTTAACATATGACTAACATAAGGGATCCAATACCTAGATTTTATAAATCATATCCTAGAAAACATGACACTTAGATACTCCTATAAATGCATTATAGAAAATGGTGTTATCTCAATAACGATCAAGGTGTGACCAATAGGGAGTGTGTAGTAAAAATATAGATATTTATTTATTGTTTGATTTACCCCAAGCACGATGTTAAAATAAAGATATGGTACATGAAAAATAAATTTGATATGTTCATCACATGAGAAGGGAAAATGTGGATGAAATTCAAGTACATAGATGTAAGAGTTGAGCTACAAGAAGAACAATTGACTTAGGGAAACAAAATGAGACTCTTGACCACTTTGTTATTGTTATCTAAGAGGATGTCAAGATAAGTCAAGGAGCCAAATTTGACAAGTTATTAGAGGTAATTGGTGTTTATGTGGAGGTCTGAAGGTCTTACCATGTACACTCAAAAACCAAAAATCAAGAGATGTAGCAAAGATATAAAAATGGGTAGTAATATCCTAAAGGTGAAAATGCATGATCACATCAAAAAACCAAAAGGTAGATAATTAGGTTGTAAATATATAAACTCGGGTAGATGATCTTGGTTAGGAAAAATATTGACCAAATGTTTTCAACTTTTTTAAGTTTGATTAGGGTATTTATAATATAATCAAATAAGGAATGAAATAGGAGATGCAAGGGTTATTCTAACTTATTAAATCCCAATATTAACAATTTTATATTATAATAATGCATTAATACTTGTAAAAGTATACATAATATAATACAAACTCAAAAATACATTAGATTAAGTGTACTTAGTTTATTACAGGTGATTCTTGGAAAATCTAGGTGATCTAGATGTTGAAACAGGGGGTATCTCGACCTAAGAATGCTCTAAAACTTAAACTATGACCTAAGAATATAATCGTTAAGACCATACATTAGGGGAAGGAACCTATGTATAGTTTTGACCTCTTTTAGAATTTTACACGAGCTCAAAATTTTGGTTTGTGAATTTCTAGGTTTGTTTTTTGTTTGATTCTCTCTTTCACTTTATGTCGATCACTATTGATCACACTATGAGGGTTTCTAAATATTCTACTTAATATTTCAAAATCATAACCATATATTAAATATTTTAAAACAAGAATTAGTTGGGTTGTGGAAACCCTCATACACCGCTAACATTGGCACTAATCTAAAGAGGCCTCAAACCGTATGTCATTCTCCACCTAGCATGTGATATCTAGTTATAGTGTACTCAAATTTGACATTCTTATTTTGACAATTCTTGAATTGAGTTTCTCTCTTGTAAATATACTTGAGTGAGTGACTTTGAGTTCTTTAAAATGTAGTAAGTAGTCCCCTAGACCTATTGGGAAGCTTCAGGCCTATAGATATTATTTCCCTAATGAATGTAAAAAGGTATTTTTAGAGTGTAGTGATCTTTGATTGCCTTTTATATTAGTTTTTACAATAGGACTCCATAAAACTTCTTGATTTCTATGTTCTAAATGAGGTGAGTTTCACTTGCTTATATATGCTTCTAGAGGTGTTTCAATTTATAAATTAAAACCCGGGAGGAGTAAGAGACCCAAATAATAATGTGCAATAAGCGGTTTGAGACCAAAGTGGGCAAGGTAAAAACCATCCACTAGGGTCAAGACCATATGAATATTCATGACCCTACCGTATGTTTTTGACCTGATATTGATAATCTACAATGTGAAATTTGGAAGCTAAGCTGTTGTTGCAAATCAACAAAGACTCGGATGTTGATCGGACTTCTAGTTTGATCTTTTGGACATCCAGTGTGATTTCACAACATTGAATCCTCTCCCCAAGTGTGGGACTTGAAAAATGGGAGAGGAATCTCCAGATTAGAGGTTGGTTCCTCAACTCCCCTGATCAGATATATCACTTACAAGTTGCAGAGGTTTAAATTCCTAATTCCTTTCATATATTTACCATTGTTTCCTGATCTTTCATTACATCTTGAGAAATTTGTGCATGCTTTGTGTTGTGTTTCCTTGTGGACTATGTATGTATTGTAGTATTAGGTGTCTGTTACTCCTTTGGTGCATCACCTCATTAGCATTAGTCTCATTTTTCTTGCATTCCCTATCTTTGTCCCCTTGGAATTTAGAGTAGGAATTAGGAATTTAAACCTCTACAACTTGTAAGTGATATATCTGATCAGGGGAGTTGAGGAACTAGCCTCTAATTTGGAGATTCCTCTCCCATTTTTCAAGTCCCACACTTGGGGAGAGGATTCAATGTTGTGCAATCACACTGGATGTCCAAAAGATCAAACTAGAAGTCTGATCAACATCCAGGGGTGCTGCTGATTTGCAACAATAGTTTTGGCACACTTGGTGGGACCTTAGAGGTCTTCATCTTCATTGCAACAAATTGATGTGCATTTTTGCAAGTTTCTTGCTTAAAAGAGCCCTAAATTGCACATATGGTGACTCCAAGGAAGAAGAATCAACTGGTTTTAGCAGTGCAGGCCTGAAAACTCATGAGAAGAATCACCACAAGGTCAAGAGTTGGAGAAGAAGAGGTGTTGTTTGAGTATCTGTAGTTATCTCCAAGAATAAGGTAAAGAGGGAGGATAATTCAAAGGTCTCCATCTCCACCAAACATAACTCTATCAACTCCTCCACCTGGTAGGCCTTTCATTCAATCAACAAGGGTTCTAAGGCCAATCAGAATGGCACAACACAACCCCTATGTCAATTTCTTTGAAGCAGCCCACTTGCTCTCAATACACAGAATCCAATCCCGGTTGTAGCATTGAAGAACATTTCATACTTTACTGGAGAAAATCATACCACTCCTGGTGATCATGTTAAGGATATTGCTAATATTTGTGTAATCCATGAGATTAATGAGATGCAAGATTCTTTGTCAAATTGTTGGCATCTTCATTCAAAGGGAAATCTTTGTAATGGTTCAGAGTCTTGCCTCGGAGTTCTATCTAAAATTGGAACCATCTATGTATAGCCCTCCATGAGTAGTTTGGAGAAAAGGGAGATAACTTGTCCCTTTTGGAATAGTTGACAACCATCAAGAGAGCTCCCAATGAGCAGTTGACTGACTTCAACTTCAGATTTCAAATGACTTGGGAGAGAATTCCAGTGGTAGTAAGGCCAAAGAGTTAGAAGGTGCTTTTCTATATTACCTTAAATCTTTAAATTCTGATATTTCTATGTTGATTCAATCCATGGGAGGAACAACTGTCCGTTGCTTATAGCATTGCCATTAGAGCTGAAAATTGTTTGATTCAAGCGGCAAGCTATCTCCTAGGCCTTCAATTCCATTTTTTCCAAGTTTAGAGAGCCCAAGTACTAGTCAAGTACCTATTTTAGCCCCTATTCCCACTCCTAGAAATGAGAATTCAAGTGAAGCTTCTACTTCATCCCCTAGTGCCTCAAATGAACTTCAAGAATTCATGAAGCAATTGCAAAATTTAGGCAATGATCTGGTTACACTCAAGAGGCGTAAAGCCCAAGGTTTTAGACCTTCTTTCCATCCTCAAGCTCAGCCTAACAGCAGCCATACCAGCCTCAAAACTACCCAATCCGGTTGCAAATCAAAATCAAGCAAGACCTCCTGTCAATGCAGACCATTTCAGCCCTATAATCCCAATGCTATATCTACCTCTAAGGCATTAGTGCCAGTGCAAAACAACATAGCTCAAGAGTATGATTGGTGTTTCCCATGCAATGAACCTCACAACCAATCTATTTGCTTCAACAGTGCCTTAAATCAATCATTAATGGTGACAAATACTGGTGTGGAGGGTGAAGGTAGTCAAGGAATTAACTAATGATAAGACACATTCCAGCAGCAATCAGCTCCAAATGATACCACACTTGTAAACTGGCAGGCAGAAGATTTTTGTGGCATGAATCAAACAATTCCCCAAAGTGTTGCAACCAACACAAGGTCAAAAAGGAGAAATTTGGGTGAAGAACAACCGTTGGCTCCAAGTAATCCACAATCTTCTATCACTCCACAAATTATTGGCAAACAAAATTCAATTCCAAACACACAAGGGCTGCCTAAAACAGCTCCTAGGCCAACTCAAATGCCAGTTGTTGCTACCCATATGCAAGGGATGAATGTGCAGGCCAAGGGACAGCAAAGAGATGCTTCATCTCCATTCAACATCATTGATCAGATGAAGAAGAAAAATGTAAACATATCAATGTGGGAATCACTATCTATCCCAGGCCAAAGAGATTTGCTACAAGCTACCATGAAGGACTCGGTGAAACTTCAAATCAGCAGTCCAGTGCAAGAGAAGGTGCTCACAAATGTTTCCCAGCCTGAGGGGAATCATGGAGGACAGCACGGTAAAATGTTGAAGCCCCTCCATTCTATGTTTCATTGATCATTGGAAGCCATTTAGTACACAACCGCATGATTGATTCCGAAGCAAGTAGTTCAAGAGCGCCCAAGCAAATAGTTGATCGGTTGGGAATTCAATATGAGGTCATATCCAAAGGGGTAGTGCAATTGGATGAGATAGCGAATAACAACGATTTGAGTGATAAATGACTTGAGTCTTACTTTACATGCATACCCCAACGTTGTTGTTTTGCAAGATGTCTCGGTAATAGACCTTCCACCACTCTTTGCCCTATGTTTGTCAAGGGATTTCATAGCCAAGATTGGAGGTTACTTATCTGCTAATTGGTCACACATGTTGTTCAGAACAAGATATGGAACCAAGGCCACAATCAAATCTGAGCCTATTGTAAACTTTCACATTGAGCCTTACACTCCAATTCAAATCAATACCAATTGTTTAGCGTTTGATCAAGAGGATTATCCAAGCACTGATGAAGCTGACACCAAGGTTGGAAGCATCCCATATTTGACTCTTGATGAATGGGCAAGCAAGGTGCATGATTTTGATCCTTATCAAGAAATAGAAGAATCTAAGCTAGGAGTCTATTACATGCATGAATAAAATCAGCCTATTCCTAGCATCACCAAGCCAAACCACAAGGATGACTATGAGGTATGGCAGTTATTTTTTGATGGATCAAGGATTAGACAAGGTGCAGGAGGGGGAGCTATGCTTTTTTCACCTCAAGGAGTTAAGTATTATTTAGCTTTTGGTTTTTAGTTTGCATGATCTAATAACACTGCTGACTATGAAGCTTTGATACAAGGATTACATTGGTCAATCAAGAGAGGAATAAATAACTTGCAAGTCTTTGGTGACAGTGAGTTGATTGTCAACCAAGTTAAGGGGTAGCATGTTGTTAGGAATGATCTGCTCAAGTGCTACAAAAATAGGGTGTGGGACCTCATTGAATATTTTGAGGGCTTTGGCATCAAAGCCATTCCTAGAAAAGAGAACCAAGCTGCTAATGAGCTTACAAA
Source organism: Taxus wallichiana var. yunnanensis (assembly GCA_018340775.1). Lineage (NCBI taxonomy): Eukaryota > Viridiplantae > Streptophyta > Pinopsida > Cupressales > Taxaceae > Taxus > Taxus wallichiana. The sequence goes on from CM031234.1 coordinate 41,936,972, forward strand.
GCATTGGAGCAGCTTTTAATGTCATTGAAAGCATCCAAAAAGACAAGGTACAGCCAAACATCCATGTGATTGTAAGGCCTTCAGTGCCGGACAACAATGTAAGTTGGCAAGTGTTTGAAAATGATCAGCAAATCATCCATTTCTTGCAAGAAGAGGCTGAGTTCTCAGCTAAAAATCAGGAAAAGTTGGAGTGGTAGTATGGTGACCAAGTGGTACAGCTAAGAACCAACAAACTACCAAAGGGACTTATTACTGTGGAGTCCATTTTCAATCCTAACGATCAGTTTAGGAAGGAGAAAGCAAACATCCAAGTCAAGAGAGAAGATTCAGTGTCCATCTCGGTGGAAGAAGGAAAATCACTCCAAATTAGTAAGATGACAACTGAACAAGAAAGGTATGAGTTCATACAACTTTGTCAAGAATTCCTTGATGTGTTTTCTTGGAGCTATGAATATTTGAAGGGTTTCAATCCCAATTTAGCTCAACATCCATTGAATTGGATCCAAGTACTAAACCCATCGAGAAAAAAAAAAAGGCCACCAATCCACACATGCACCCTCTCATGAGAAAGTAATTGAATAAGTTATTAGAGTCAAGAATCATATTCCCTATCAAGCATTCTATTTGGGTGGCCAACTTGGTTCCAGTTAGAAAGAAGAGTGGAGAAATCAGATTGTGTGTTGACTTCAAATATTTGAATAGAGCATCTCTCAAGGATCATTATCCACTTCCTTCCATGGAGCAGATTTTACAAGTTGTTGCTTACTCGAGAGGTTTTCATTACTTGATGGCTATTCAGGTACAATCAGATTATGGTGAAAGAAGTGGATTAGTTCAAAACAGCCTTTACAACCAAATGGGGAACTTATGCATACAAAGAAATGCCATTTGAGTTGTCCAACGCTAGAGATAAAGGGCAATGGACATGGCGTTCAAGGATTTGATTAACAACAAGGTGCTGATATATCTTGATGATATCATTGTTTTTCAAAAATGCAGCAAACCGCGTCTTTCATTTGAGACAAGTGTTCTAGAGGTACGAGAAGATTTGGAGTATCCTTGAATCCTAAAAAGTGTATTTTCTAGCCCATGAAGGAAAGCTCCTTGGCCACATTGTCTCCAAAGAAGGATTGGCAATTGATCCAGAAAGAGTTGAAGCCATAAGACCACTACCATTGCCAAGCCACAAGAAGGCCCTTCAAAGTTTCTTGGGGAGAATAAATTTTGTTCAGAGATTTGTCCCAAGTTTTGTAGCCCTAGTCAAGCCTATCACCAAGATGTTAAATAAAATCATGGCTTTTAAATGGACAGAAGAAGGTAAGGAAAGTTTTGAAGCAATCAAAGAAGCCATCTCTCAAGCCCTAACTCTCATTAACCTAGACTTCTCCAAGGATTTCATCCTCTATGCATTTGGGGGTGATGATACTATTTCTACAATTTTGGTACAAAGTATAACAAAGACAATGAGGAGCAGCCAATTGCTTTCTTATGCCAAAGCCCTGGAGGACTATGAGGTGAGATATTCTTTCATTGAGAAGCATGTTCTCACGGTAATTAGGAGCTTGAAGAAATTCAAGCATCTAGTCTCAAACAACAAGGTCCAATTGTTGGTTTCTCATGTGGGAGTTAAGGAATTCCTCCTCAACAAAGACCGAATGAAAAGAGGGCGGGGTGGATTACTCGTGTCATGGAGTATGACATCGAGATCAAATTCACCAAGTTGGTCAAAGGAAAAGGGTTGTGTGGGAAGATGATTTTGAGCAAACAAAAGGAAGCATGCAATGAGAAGGAGGTTGTTTTGGCGTTACAGATGGCCATGAGCAAGGATGCACTCAAAAGGAAAATAATGATGTTCTCACTCCTTGCTGGACCCAAGACATAATACACTTCCTAAGCATAGGTCTATGCCCTCCAGAGATGACCAAGATCAAAAGAAGACACTTCAGATTGTAGGCTGTCCCATATTCCCTTGTTGATGGTGTTTTGTTCAAGAGAGATGTGAATGGAGTGTTCTTTGAGATGCATTAGTACGAATCAAATTCACAAGGTGTTGGAAGAGTTCCATGGTGGATCAGCTGGTGGTCATTTTTCACCAAGAGTGACAACTCTAAAGATCATGAGGGCTGGCTACATCGGCCCAAGATTTTCATTAATTGTTATGCATGGATCAAGAGGTGAGAATTGTGCCTTCTTCACAGGTAAAGAGAGGCTAGTTGCCCTTCCATTGCATCCAATTTCAGTTGACTAGCCATTCATGCAATGGGGTTTGGACTTCATTGGATTCATTAATCCCAATTCAAGCCAAGGGCACAAATGGATTTTAACAAGCAATAGATTACTTCACCAAGTGGACTGAAGCAGTAGCACTCAAGGAAGTAAATGAATCTAGCATCCTAGACTTCTATGAGGGAATAGCAACCAGATTTGGCATACCTGCTACAATAATATTAGATAATGCATTGGCATTCATTGGGTCCAAGGTGACTGAATGGGCTGTCAAGAATGGGATCTACCTAAGTACTTCATCAAACTATTACCCTCAGGGTAATGGCTAGGATGAATCTACAAACAAGAACTTGTTAAGGATCATTAGGAGAACTCTTGATGAAAATCAGAGATCTTGGCATACTAAGTTGAAATCAGCCTTATGGGTTGATAGGATAACTCCTAAAAGATCTACAGGTAACTCCCCATTCAAGCTTGTTTATGGAAGAGAGGCAATTTTTCCCATGTCACTTGAGTTGCCAACGTTGGAACTCATGAAATAGTTGGAGCTATTAGAGTTTGGGCCCATGGAGGTTAGATATGTAGAATTGATGGAGCTCCAAGAAATCAAAATCAGGCATCCCAAGCAATGGAGAAGGATCAAGCTTTGATCAAGAAGACATTTGATAGGAAGGCCAAGGATAGATCTTTCCAAGTTGGAGATCTATTGTTAAAATGGGATGCAAACAGGGAAAAACCGGGAAGGCATTCAAAATTTGATGCCATTTGGAGTGGCCCATACATGGTCACAAAGTGTAAGGATAGCAATGCCTTCCAATTTTCTTCATTGGATGGTGAAGAATTGCAGATTTCAGTCAATGGAATCCATCTAAAGCATTGCTATGAAGGAAAATCTCCACCTTGTACATATTAGCTTAGGTTTTCATTCCTCCAAGTGCTTATGCACATTGTTTTGTTGTAGATTAGTTTACTTTCCCTAAGTGCTTTGGCACAAGCTTGTTGTTCCTGGAAATGTGTGTTGTAGGTCTTTCTCCAATCAGGTGATGTTCCACCCTCCATCTTCCTCCTTGCAGTGTTCTAGTTAGTTAGGGTACCAAGTAGAGAATTTGATGACTCCATGCCCAATAGATTGTTTCAGGCAACTGGTAACTTCATCCAGCAGGCAGATGACCCCTCTGAGTCACCAAAATTGTTATCCAAAATGTGCCCCTTGCTCATTTTGTGGCTAACTCCCTTCATTCTTCCCTCTCCTGTGCCTCAGTCATAATTTTTTTCTTTTAGGCACTCAATACTTTCTAGAAATGGCACCATTGGATAGATCTTTTTCTCAACTTTCCAAAAAGGTAAAAATTTCCTCCTAACTCCACGTATTTTTGAAAATACGGCGGTGGTTTTTTTGGGAAATTTTCCCCTAAAAGGCCCACAGCCAATAAGATGGTGCCACGTGTCCAAGGAAGTGGTGGGGGTCGGAGGAAAACTTGGATTTTTTACCAAGTGTTTGGAAAATTTCAAAAGGAAATATTTCACCCCACAGGCTCGCGAATCGGATCGTGCCACGTGTCCAAAGGGGAAAATTTTGAAAAAATGGCTAAGTGTTGGCACCATGGAAAAATCTTCTAGGACATGCCCACGCCCAACCACATTGTGCCACGTGTCCTATGGCCTCGGACCGGTGGAGCGCGGAGATTAAGTTAAAATTTTGGCAAAATATTTTGCGAGGGCGCAAAGTCAAATTTTTCTTGCAAAGTCTACATCCAATGGCCTCAGGCCACGTGTCCCCGGGGTCGAAACGGTAGAGCGCGGGGGGAGATTGGGATTTTTTCCCAAAGGCTAAAATCAAAAGAAAAAATGTTTTCCCTAGGTCCCGCGTCAAATAGGATCCCGCCACATGGTACTGAAGCTTTGGAAGGAAGGGAAAATTTGGAAATTTTCTCAAGGAAAAAATAGAGGAAATTTTAAAAGGAAAAACCATCCCCCCAAACGCGAGCCAATGGAATCTCACCATGTGTCCGGTGGCAGCAAAAAAATCAAGACAAGCCCGTAGAAAAATTTGAAGGGAAAATCCCGCATCCAATGGGGTTTTGCCATGTGTCCAACGAGAAAAAATGGTCAAACAGCAATGGAAAATTTAAAAGGCGATGCCCACAGCTAATCATAATGTGCCACGTGTCCTCAACTCATCGGCCGGCGGAGAATTTTGGAAAATTTTCCAATGGCCAAAACGGTGGGAAATAAAGTGCAGAAGGCCCACGCCTAATCAAAAATGCCACGTGGCACCCAGAATGGTGGAGCATGGGGATTTTTGGGGAAATTTTCCCAAATGCAAAAAAAGTGGAAAATTTCAAAATTTTCGTCCGCCAATCCGATTTGGCCCTGTTTTGCCCTAAAATTTCAAATGGCCATAACTTTCGATCCAGATCTCGTTTTTCACGTTCTTTATATCAACGGAAAGCTGGTAAAATTATCTACAAGATTCTAGGGTCATTTTTGTATTTTGATGGATTTTGGAGAGATAAAATTGAAAAACGCCTCGGCACATGGTCATGAACAAACGACGTTTCAACTACCATTTTTAATGAAGAATGGCTCGCATTGTCTCCCAAAGATGGTGAAAAATATCGGATGGACTGTAAGGATTCCCATGCTTTTTTATTGCATTTTTGGTCGTGGTTGAAGCTCTCCCACATTTTCCCATGTTTCTCTCTCCGGGGTTGTTTCTAGCTTGTAAAAGCGAGAATAGGCTTATTTTTCAAAAAAAGGAGACACTTTTCAGCTCTCTGCAACTTCCCTTTTTCTTATTTTTGGCAAAATTTGTGGAAATTTTACCTTTCCATGCAATACAACACCCTTTTTTGCCTCTTGGTCTTTGTGATGCATTGTATTGGATCGGAATGATAATGTATGGTCTCGTGATTAAAATCCCTCAATCCTTTCATATATTTACCATTGTTTCCCGATATTTCATTACATCTTGAGAAATTTTTGCATGCTTTGTGTTGTTTTTCCTTGTGGACTATGTATGTATTGTAGTATTAGGTGTCTGCTTACTCCTTTGGTGCATCACCTCATAAGCATTAGTCTCATTTTCTTGCATTTCCTATTTTTTCCCCTTGGAATTTAGAGTAGGAATTAGGAATTTAAACCTCTCGCAACTTGTAAGTGATATACCCGATCGGGGAGTTAAGGAACCAGCCTCTAATCTAGATATTTCTCTCCCATTTTTCAAGTTCCACATTTGGGGAGAGGATTCAATGTTGTGCAATCACACTAGATGTCCAAAAGATCAAACTAGAAGTTTGATCAACATCCGAAGTGCTGCTGATTTGCAACAACACTAACAAGTGGAGTTTCTTATTTTTTTCATGCATTCAATTATTCGAAACTATCAATAAATTAGTGTGTAAGAGAAAGTAAGCTAGACAAGATAACTAGAGACATTTTGGATAAGAATGGCTAGAGTACACTTGTTTGAGAAAGAGATAAATGTCAATAATGACAGTTGTCAAAGAGTATATTTACCAAATTTGAGTGTTTACACAAAAATCATAATCATAATGTGTAAGATAGGGATGTAATATAACTCTCTACATCCAAATTAGATAGATTTAGTTGGAAAACCTATCAACCAAACTAGCAAACCTATGGGAAATATAAGGATGAAAAGTACTAGTGAAGAAAAGATATTAACTAAATTAATATTCATATAATATGGTAAGGTTTAGCTAAGGTCATCAAACTAATTATCCTATAAAAATGTAGGATCATGTAAGTATGTAAAGAACTAGTTAAGATTCTAGGGCTCGGCCAAACTAATCATCCTAGAAAATTAATAGAGGATGTAAGGACCATTTGAGAAACTATGAATCGTAACCAATCAACCTATAACAATAAGACAAAAATATAGTAAAGTATGTAAGGGATTAGTTTTAGATTTTAGGACTCAAAATTGATCATCATCTAAAAGTAAAAGGGTGATAGAGAAAAGGTGCAAATAATTTGTAACTAAATATGAAGGTATATAAGAATAAACATAAGATTTTAGCACCATGTTAGTATATAAACCATGATCAAAAACATTTCAAATGAAAATTCATGATAAATATACCTTACAAGGCACTATAAGGAAATAAAGTTATGTACAAGGACTCGAGACCCACTTCTAGAAATCAAACTTCCTCACATCAATAATTTGTTGATGACACAATTTTGTTACTAATGGCATCCATTCTTGAGGATAATGATATCAAGACCATTCTCAAATTTTATGAGGATGCTTCTCTAAAAAAGGTAATTTTGATAAGAGCTCAGTATATTTTTCAATACCCCTTTGGAAAGACAAAAAATAATTTCTCTTATTTTGGGCTGCTAAAATCAACTCCTTGCCTACTACCTACCTGGGGTTGCCTCTTGGGACCAATAAAGTCATTATGACAGTGTGGAATTCCTTACTAGACAGATTTCAAAGAAAATTGGTTGGGTGGAAAGGGGTTGTTCTTTCTAGTGTTGGAAAATGTCTGCTTATCAAAATCACTTTACAAAACTTACCCATATATATAATGTCTATGTTCAAAGCATTCCTACAACGATTATTGACAGGATTGAAAGGATCCAAAAACACTTTCTTTGGCATGGGACTGAAGAAATATTCATATATCATTTGGTGGCATGGGATCAAGTTTGTATTCCTAAGAAAATTGGAGGGCTTGGTATCAAGGACATCAAAAAAATGAATATTGCTTTAATTGCTAAAATGGGTTGGAGAATGTTAAAGGAGGAGCAACCTTGGATTGAACTAATCAAAGTTAAATATTTAGCTCAAAACAATGTGAATTCATTTCTCTTTGAAGACCAACTTCCCAATGGTTCTATTTTTTGGAACAACTTTCTTCAAATTAGGAATTTTCTCATTAAGGGTTGTAGGTGGAAAGTGGGCAATGGAAATGATATTCAGTTTTGGCAGGACAACTAGACTAATTTCAGTTTGAGTGATAGATTTGATTCCATTAAGGTCATCTTAACTGATAAATATGGCACTAAATTCAAATACTACATTGATATAGAGGGGAATCGGAGAAAATGGAAACAACTTAGTGTGGATTTGCTAAATTTGAAACCTGTTGTCTCTTCTCTTCAAGAGCAGCTTGATCTCATTCCTCTAAATCAAACAGATGCAAAAGATGAGCTAGTTTGGATCAACTCTTTTGATGGTGAGTATATTTTAAATCATGTTATAGCTCCTTTTTTAGAATGTTCAAAGTGACTTCAAGTGGAGTAAAATTTGGATGCCCGAGCTAACTCCCAAAGTTAACTTCTTTTTTGGCTTTCTCTAAAAGGAAATATTCTTACTAATGATAATTTAATAAAAAGGGGGTTTATCATGCCAAATATGTGTTGCATGTGTAAAAAGGAGGCTAAGGATATTAAACACTTGTTGTTACATTGTGAATTTGCTTCAAAGCTTTGGAGTCTCATATTCTCAAGATTTAATATGTGTTGGACTTTTCCAAAATAGTCTCCGTAGACGTGGGAACAATGGGATCCCCCATATAAGCACTGCATAGTTTGAAGACTCTGGAAGTTGATCCTACCTCATGCCATATGGAGACTTTGGAAAACCAGGAATGGGATCATATTTAGGGATAGCATACAGGTTTGTAAAAAGGTTTTTCAAGATATTGTCACTATTGTCAAAGATAATATTAAGAGATTCAGACCTCCTAAAAACAAGCAATATCCTAAGAATGAAGAAACTATTATTTCTGCTTGGAAAATTGACATTGGAAGTCTTCAAAGACAAGGTCAACCAAGTATTGATAGGTCATTAGTTCATTGGATCCCTCCTCCTAATTCATGGTACAAGCTTAACTTTGATGGAGCCTCCAAGGGCAACCCAAGAGTAGTTGCGGGAGGAGAGATCATAAAGGTTGTTTAATTGTTTCTTTTGTTGGTAGAATGGGTCATCAAACAAATCATTATGCCGAAGATTTATCAACACTTTAGGGTATAAGACTTGCTAAGGAATGTAATATTTTGAACATTATTATTGAAGGGGATTCAATGAATGTCATCAACCATTTAAATCAAACTCACCCCCTAGCTAGACAATACAAGATTTCATTCATGAATCTATAAGTATTTGTAAATCCTTCACTAATTGCAAAATTGTTCATACCTATAGGGAAGGTAATAGAGTTGTGGATACATTAGCTAATCATGGGGTTAGAAACAATTTAATTACTTGGTTTTTGTAGAGTGTAGCAAGTTTCCAAATTTTGGAAATGTTGACGAGAGGATCGATGGAGAAAAAGAGTGTGAATAATGTGACCATGGAGGGAGTTGATTGCAGGTTCCAGGAGGATCAACAGGGGAAGATTGATGTTGTGAAGGGTTCCAACCAAGTATTGGGGGCACACAGGCTATTAAGGGAGTGTCGTATAGAGCCGGATGGGAGAAGGTGGAAGAAGATCTACACCCTAACCCTAGGGCTCCAAAAATGAAAGTGTTTCTAGATGGTGCTGGGGAAAGGAAAGAATGGTGAGAGGAACCAGGGGGTGGAGATTCAGGAAACCATGGCTCGAGGTATCATCAGAAGGCTACTTCCTTTAAGGAGGCACTAGAAAACAGGGGTGGTCATTCCTCAAGCAAGCAAACAGCTAAAACCTAGGCCTACTTGGTCGATCTAGCCGAGGACATCCCTTCACTCACTATAGAAAATCCAGAAGTTGAAGAATATTTCAAAAATTTAACATGGGATGTGGTGGTTGGTAGGTTTAATGGATTTTAGCCTTCCTCCACTACTTTGTATCAGTGGGTTTTCAAAAATTGGACCAATAAATGTGAAATTTCTCTTTGTTCCAAGGGTTTTTTCGTTGTCCATTTTAGGGAACAGAAGATTACCAAGTGTTTGACAGATGGACCTTGGTTTTAGGGACATGTAGGTCTATTCATCACTCCATGGTTTCTAGATTTCAATCTGAATACTTATTCGATGACCAAAACACCAGTTTGGGTCAAGCTTCAACCTCCCATTACATATGTGGTATACCCTGGAAGATATTGGAAACATTCTTGGGAAAATTTATAAAAGAGGATTTGGATAGAACACATTCGGGCTTATGTTCATTTTCCCAAATTTGCATTGAAATTGATTTAAGCAAAGGATTACCTAATTGAATCAACCTTAAATTTGGTAATTTTCAGCATACCCAGGTCTTAGACTATGAGAATACCGCATTTCGATGTAGACTGTGTAGAAATGTGGGGCATTTGCAAGCCTCCTATCCCTTCAATAAGAATAAAAATATGAAAAAATGGATCAACATCTTCGAATGGATGGGGTTCTGTAAACCCGATTTGGTTTCTGCATCAAAATTTAAAGATAATCCGTATAATCCTACCTCCGATGGCAAATCGAGTATAGAGAAAAATGATTCAGAGATGGGATTTCAGGAAGAACACTTGGTTGGAGGTGGCATAAAAAGGGGACATACTTCAGAAAGTTTGGAAACATATTAGGATTCGTCTTAAGTAATTTTATGGCTTTGGTGAATCCTAGTGACCTTACGCTGGTTATCTTGTTTGATTTTAGAAAATGGGGAAGTAAAGAGGCGGAAAAATAAAAAAGGATGCATGGGCAACATTGATGATTATTTTCCATCCCAGGGTGGGAAGTAATTTTAGGATAGTTCTATCTATTGTAAAGTTGGTATACAACTATTTTTGGATTTTGTAGCCCTTTTTCCTGAGGATTTAGCCTCATCTTTTGAATAGGGAATGGGTCCCTTCAACCTACCTTATCAATAAAAAACAATTTAACCACTTGGTTTAATGATGACAATCTCCCTATCAAGGTACAAAATTCCATTATCAATGACAAGTATGAAAGTATACTTTCTACTCAAAATATCAAATGAGCTATCCTCCACCTTTTTGGGAATGATAACTCTCCCACACAGGAATAGTACAAACATCTATTTTCATATACTCTCACATGCTTTCTAGGTTTGTAAAGGGGTTGTTAAGAAGTTGTTTAGCGACGCAAAAATCACCATTCTCAATCGGCACAAGATTCTCAATCACAATAGTGATACAATAGGTGGATCTCCTTGCCAAATTGAACCCAATTGCTACCCATCCTGGAAGGATAATATAGCTTTAAGGAATTTTCTTGCATCTTAGAGGGGTTTCTAACCTCATAGAGAGGATTCAAGGACATGATCAAAATATCTCCCTACAATTTTCCACTGGATGGAAACAGAGGATGGTGAAATATGGAGGACATGTCATTCAGATCACAGAGGAACTTGTTGCAGAGGTAACCGGTCTTAGCTTGGAAGGTAGTAGATTCTTCAAAAAAGAATCGATAAGAACATGGAGGCCAAAAATAATAATTGAAGCAGTGAAGAGCTCAAGTTTTTCACTACGGGAATTAAGGTAAACTCCATCCCAACACCCTTTGATGAGCTTTCCAAGATGATGGTCTGGTTTATCACACTAGAAGGAAGGTATATTATGGTTCCCATTAAGCATTTGGTTTTTTTGAATCATTTCTATAGGAACCTACAAGTCTATTTTCCTCACTACATCCTCAATTCTATGGAACGCTCCATTTTAGAGTTCCAAAACCATACCCGAGCCAATCCTCTCCATCAAGGCATCATTTTCCTCCTTCATCACCATTATCTCACCCACCATCCTTCCATCCCTTCAACCATTGCCATCCCATCCACCCCTAACTCTCTTAATCTTGGCCCACCCATTAACCCCACCACCATTCCTATTTAGAAGGAGAAAATTTTGGTCCAAGAACCCCTCTTATCCTGGTAATCACCCTTTCCCCTCCAACAAAGTGCTACATAGTAGTAAGGACATAGAAACTGCCCAAAATCTTCTTCACATTAGCAACACATGGCCTAGTGGCTCTACTTAGGATAAAGAGGACCTTCAACAAAGAATTGATAACATGGAAAAGGAGCTAGAAATTTTAAAAAGAGACATTAAATAGTTATCAAAGAAAAAGGGTAAGAGGAAATTGGATGAAGATTCTGAACTAGGTGAAGGTCAGATCAATGAAATCTACAAAAATTTGAACTCTCTTGATAATAGATTGGGGAATTCAAAGGATAGGCATGATTGCAACATTTCGCCCTCAAATTTATCTACAATTTCATGGAGCAAAGCATGTTAAGAGTGTATGCATGCTTAGTGATATTCTTATTACTATCTAGAGAAGGATTTAGAGCGTGACCGTGTCTTTTCTCAGTTGGATAAAATTGATCCCTCTCAAATCACTGCCTTGGCTCTCTTCAGTTCACTACAGTCAAGTGAGGGCCAAAATTGACAGAGCATCTAAGAAGTAATATTTTGTGTGACTGCCTTGTTGTTGTTTAGTTGTTGTTTTCTCACTGATTTTTGTAGTTTTGTCCTTGTTTTGTCTCCTTTGTGTAGTTTATTTTTTACTGTTTGGGCTTTATTATAATATCTAGATGTTGATCTAACTTTGATGTTTTCACCGTATTATCGGCTTTTGATCCTCTATGTAATAGGGTATAGTCCCTTCAAAACTATTTTCCAATAATAATAAAATAAAGGATAGAAATAGTGGATTAAGATAAGATAAACATGTGATGAGAGTAGGATGTAAGTATTTGAAAGGTATACAATAGATTTATAGAGAGATCACAGTGTGAGAGAGAAGAAAAAAATGTCAATGAGCAATATTCAATATGTTTCGTTCATCCTTTTCAACTTTACAAATATAAATATATATAGGAAATGTCTTTCCTATATTTTAGGAAGTATTATTAACTACTCTCGCATGAATATCTCATGTGAACACCATATACGTCGTTGGTTAAACTCACATAAAAATAATTGTTATGACCAAACATATAACTAATAATAAGAGTTATTATAACTCACTACAACAACCATGTTAATCCAATGATAATGTCAGCGCTAAATAGGATTTTCCTAACATTTATGACATGAAAGGTTTCATGCATCATTAAATGCATTAGGAGAACATACCCTTAGTGGATTATGCTCTTAAATTTGAATATTTATTACGGTTGGAATTGTTTTTATTTAATGATTACAAGGATTTTGGTTGCAATATAAGGTAATGAGAGATGGAAGGGGTCATAAGATGCCCCCAAGCTAGAGGATGCATGACAAGTATGCATTGAAATATTCCCCAATAAAATAATATGATAACACTAGAATGTGAATACTACGAGAAAGTGAATGTATGCATCAAGAGTGGCCTAAAGCGTGAAAGGAGGAAAGTAGATGGATAAATAGATGCCCCAAAAAGTGATGAAGGGGGAGGATGGGGATCAAGAGATGCACCAAAATTTAAGAAATGTGAATTACAGGATTATTGTAGGTGGTGTCAATTTTCATATTCATGATTTTTATCATAATGGTGATTAAATGCAAGAATCTAAATAAAATATGATATAGAAAAATTAGGGATGATGTAGGAAGATGTTGATTAATCACCATTAGACTTTGCAATAACATCATCTTTGTTAAAATTAGGGTGTCCAATACAATCACTTAAGATAAACTAATTTAAGATGGCATCGACCATGATGTAATTAGGGTTTCTAATGTAATTAATCGAGAAGGAATGTATTAAGATGGTATCATCTATGATGAAATTAGGGTGACTGATAAAATAAAATACTATAGTAATAGAGAAAGATGGCATCATCCTTGTTGGTTTAATATGGCTAATGACATAGAAGATGATAATATTTTGAGGGGTTTTATTTGAAAATGGTCATGATGGAACTATGTAAATCAATGTAGTCGAGTGAGTATGAGTTTTTCGAACGTTATTGAGATTTTATATTGAGTGGTCGATTCCATCATATTCGTGTGATTTTATAAGGTGAGATGAAAAAGTGGAGAGTTTTTAAAGTACCGATTGATTTTTTTAATGAAGTGTGGGAAATAATGTAAGAAGAGGAAGGATCATTACTAATACAAAGGTTAAATTTGGTATATTCAAATGGATCAAAAATGGTAATCTTGTATTTTGGATATTTAACCATGTTAGGATGTGAACAAAAAGGAAACATCAACTTTGAGGTTTTTGTCCAAATATATGTTGAATATCGGAAGATCATCTTAAGGATCTTTTTCCATGCCAAATTAGAAGGTTTTTTGAGATTGAGATTGAAAAAAATTGTACCATGAATTATTCCACTCAATGGGAGATATAGAAGGGGTAAAGGAGAATCCCTTGTAGAATCTAAATGGGTAGAGACTCACTAGTAATACCCTAAGAGGTGATGACATGGTCATAATATGATTATAATGAGCATTTGAAATATTAAGGAAGAGTTTTAAATGATTAATAAATATTAGTAAATGTGAATTATTTTTAATATAATAGAAAAAATTAATAAGTATCAATCAAAATAGTTAGTAAGATTCATGTTGAGTTCACTAGAGTGTAGTAATGGTGAATACAACCCTATAAGAATATTTTAAAAGAGATAAGAGATAAATGGAAATGTGAATGTGACTTAATCAGAAGGTTGTATGTTTGACTCATTTCAATTTCACTAAATTGTAATGATGGTGAAGTTAAATTGAAAATATGATAGAAATTAAACATGAATGTGCCTTAAATAGAAAAGGGTGGTATTCATATCAAGTTCACAAAAGTGTGTGCAAATGAAGAATGGACCAATACCAATTTTTTTGTCTCTCTATAATGTGGGAATTCTACACTAGGATGAAAATGGAACACACTAGTTATGCACACCTTAAATTATAAATTGGTGTAGATGTTGACATAAGACGGATTACTCCAGACTTTATAGGAAGTATAGGGTTCTAAATCCTAGAACTAGTATAGAGTAGTGGCATATAAATAACTCTTGATTGTAATATGATGATAGTAAGCTTGTAAGTAGGATTGTAATCAAGGTAATAATAATATGAAAGATCTAATATATTGATAGGAAAGAGTCACAAGTATTATAATATATGTCCAAGAGACTAATGCAAAGTAATATCAAGGGTTGTGTAAGGTTGAACGTTAATTTAACAAAAATATATTTATTAAACCATAATTATAGAGTAACTCATGGAAACAATGATATACACCTGTTAGATACACTATGACATAAGTAATAAGCAAGTAAACATGAAACCCTAAGTGCAAGAGAGATAAGAATGGACTTATCTTATTTGCGCTTGATCCGAGATTGATGAATATTGGGAAAATTTTGAACAAGAGGTGGACTATGTCGCAAATGCTTGAGTTAAAATTTTGTAATTGTTGGATAAGTTCAAACTATGGCACTTGGAATAGGTCATGGGTGCATGGGTTTCAAAGTATTCTACTAGGAAACCATGACTGCTATAATACTCATAACTTAATTTTTACGAGTGTCACAAATAGTCTTTGTTGATCACATGTATTTCACGCCTTGATCACCGAGTGTACCTATAACCTGCAAAGTAGAATTTCACCTAAAAAACCCAAAAATCTGCATCAAATCCAAAAAATAAATATGCAATATGGGGATTCAGACTAACCTTGATGGTCACTCGACAAAGTGAAATTATAATAGAGCACTACACTACATCTTAGAATCCATGTATTTGTTTTGTGTGTGTGAAAGAATTGTGCCCTATGATGCCCTTGTGCAAGATTCACTAGATAGTGGGATAGATTTTCTAAAATATGAATGTGTGGATGAAATAGAATAGTCTTCTCCTTCCTATGAAGTTTATGTAAAAATGTAGTCCCTTTTCCCTTGAATGGATGCTATATGGATTCCTTTGAGTGCTTTGGATGCCTTTGGGTGAAAGCTTAGGTGATAGTAGATATGCGTAGAGTTTGATCCTTTATTTTGATCACATAGCTATGTATTTATATGATTCCCTTGTTTGAATTTTGTAATTCACAACTAGAAGTATGATCCATAAGAAAATAATATGCCCAAAAGATAAAAGAGGCCCAAAAAGAGTGAGTAAGGTGGAAAGAGGTCAAGGGCACCCAGAGGGGATGAGGGCGCCTAGGTGCTTTGGCATCCGGTTGGGCGTGGGTGTCCAAATTCATAAAAGATAAACAAGTAAATTCTGACTGGTATTTAGGGTGTGTAAGACTAAATAGAAAATAAGAGGGACATAAAAGAGGCCAAAATATATTTGCAATTACTATTTTTCTCACTTAGGAATCATGTAAATAATAGTATGCTTTTAGGACCTAGACATGTACCTAAATGCATAATTTTGTATCTACATTTTCCTCGCTTTATTTTGTTGAGTGAATAATCAATAACATAAAGTAGTTAGAAGATGTGTACCTTTTTTCATGTAGAATGTGATGGCAATAGTGTGCCCAAGAGACAAGTGAAGTGTGGAATGAGTGTAAAATGAAGCGTGGAAGCTAAGAAGATAAAGTGATCCTAGGGGTTAAGTGTATGAGTTGTAAATTTTTATACCTTTTGTTGTGCTTGATGTTATGCTTGATGTATGGTTACTTCTTGTTGCATATTAATAATGAGACATGCAAAAGAAGCACGAAAGAGTAGTCAAAGTCATGTATTATGAAAACTCTACAAAAGTATGTAAAAGTGTGTAAAAATTAGTAAAAGGAAAGTGTGCACCTGATGTATAGGAGTGTAAAGGATAGAAAATGTCATAAAAATGTTGTGTAAATGAGTTTTTTTGGTGATTTCACACCAAGAATGAATTTTTCGGTCTATCTCACGCAAAGTGTAAATTTTTGGGTGATCTCATGCAAAGTGCAAGTTTTTTGGGTGATCTCACACCACAATAGAATATTATTGGGTAGATAGTTCTATTTTACTCTCCTTCCATCAATGGTTCCCAAATAACCACCACTTGTAGATGGTGTGTCCATGTTTTGTTCCTATAGTCCCGATTATTCTAAATTAGTTATGTATTATTTTTATTGAAGGAGATTGTAGGTGATTGATTGTGTTCGTATTCTTAAGCCAAAGACTTGATATTGTAAATTTTCTCTATAAACCGATGTAGACTATGTTGATCTAATAAAGTGACTATGTGTGCCCCCAAGACATATGCACCCAAGGGAGGAAATGAGCCACCGAGACTTTGTTTTTAATGTGGGAGCTGTTATGTGTGTTTTTCTAAGGACCCAAGTCAAATTCTAGATCGTTTCTATAACTGGATTACTATTTTTTTATTGTACTTTGCAGGCTTGTATTATAGCTCTAAGTTTTTGTATGGGTGACTGATTCACGTAATGTATGATCCCCCTAATTTGGGGTGCATGCAAATTCAGTAGGATAATGTGGACCAAAAGAGAAGACCTAGTGTTATGTTGAAGTGGATACCTACATGGGGTAAGGGGTGTGCATGGTAGAAACCAAGGCATGTGCAAACAAAGTGGCTAGTAAATTGTGTTAGTAGAAAACATAGCTAACATGCAAAATAAGATAATATAACAAGAAAGTTTGTATACAAAGATAGACCACAAAAATTGGGTTTCAAACATGGTACATCGCTCATAATGTCATAAGATAATCGGGGCGAAGTGACTAAAATCATACAAAGTGTGCATAAAATACAACGGTCATAACCCGTAAAAAAATATAATACAATGAAAAATAGTGGCAAACAGTTTTGAGAAAAATATCGAGATAACCATGGTGGCATATAGTTCTACAAATAAAATGTTGCACATGAAGCACCTGTTAGCATGTTATAAATATAAAAAGTATGTCAAGACATGTACTTATCAATAAAATAAGTATATTTCTAGTAAAATTAAAAAGTACCATATAATGAAATGATAGCACTTGTAATTTATAATAGTAGTAAATATTGATGCCCCCGGGAACCTCGGTGGGACTGGTAATAGGTACATTTCAATCATCATTGTTGTATATAATAATATGTGTAAAATATTCATTCACAACCAAATACCAAGTGAACGTGCATGTGTATATAGAAAATATATTGACATACTAAGTATCTATCTAACATGGGAAATAAAGTGTACATGTAAGTATAAGTAAGTAAGAATAAGTGTAACCAAGATATGTAGTATGTTGTGTATGAGTGAGATGGAATGGTATACAATGTGAATGTGATAGGATCAGAGTTCCCCCCAACCAATGTGTATGAAACTAGGTTCATTTATAAAATACACCTCAACAATCAAGAATGAGCCATAGAATAAGAGTGCATCATCGGGAAAAGGTTTAAAAGATGTGCTAGAAAAATGTAACATGAAGTGTAGAGTGTGAAGATTGAATTAAGTGAGGTTCATTTTAGATTTATAACCTTAGTGGTTGAGTATGAACCGTGGAACAAGAGTGTGTTATAGGGTATTATGTTGTGTGAGAATGGAATTCTAGAAAGATGTATTGTGAAGCAAAGAGTGTAAAATGTGTAGTGTGTGAGGTTCATTGATATAGTATGCCCTCAACAGTCAAGTATGAACCTTATCACGAGAGTGTGTCATAGGGTAATGACGATAAAAAGTGTATCAAGTTTTGTAAGATTTCCTAGAAATAGGAAGTATGAAGCAAGGAGTGTAAGAGTAAAAATATTAGACAATTGAGGATGCTAGGAAGGGGGATAATAAGCATGATTCCCCAAGTGTATGATGTGTATAAGAATCAAGTAACATCATCTAGAAGATCATCATTATTAGGATCATAGCCTATTGGATCTAGGTTGGAAACTTGATAAACAATAGTGTGGGGTTAATCATATAAATATCCATTGCAACATAAATTGTACATGCCTATAGCATATTCTTCATTAGTAAAAGGTGGTTACAGACAATCATGTGCATACTAGTGTGTTAAAGTTTGAGTATAGCCGAGAAATGAATCGCAAAGCAAATAGAAATGTGGCCAAAAGGCATGGTAAATGTGATACTAGTATGATTAGGATCCAAAGTGCCACCAATGTAGTCAAGCTAAGATTATCCAAGTGTAAGTGGAGAGGAACAAGGAGTATGTGTAAGGAATATTGATACATGGAATACCTAGAGACCATAAGCAGTAGTAAAAAATACATGTCCCTAATAAAGGTGAGGAAAATGAGGTAGTGGGTGGAGATCCTCAAGTGTAAATCCAAGTCGATCTAAGCCATCGTGCATGAAGATAGTGTCAGAGAAAGTGGGATCAAATGTAATATGAGGCCAATAAGAGTTGTGTATGAAAAGAGTGCATGTGAAAGGAGGATATGCTAACATAGAGGGTTACTAGAGATACTAAGGGGATGTCATGATGTCTAATGCACAAATCAATACTTGGAGAAGAAGCATGTCCGTGGTAGGGGAAAGAGGTTTCACAAGTTGATAATCATCAATGAGATGTGTAGGAGGAGTATAGGGATGACCAACATCATGATATAGTAATGGAGTAGGGAGTGCAGTGAATGAGGTTCGTGTAGAAATATTTGAAAGGGTGGAGATTAGTAATAATAGTATATTCATAGCCATCATGTAGGAATTTGACACACCAATGAACTATAGAAGGTATTTGCTACATAGCTTGAAGTCATGACCTACCAAGTAAGAAATTGAACTAAAATTTGGCATCGATAACAAATAATATCGTAGGAAAGGTTTTAGTGCAACTATGAGACGTAAGGTGATAGTGCCCATGTACGTGTGTGTATAAGAATCATAGATAAGGATAGAAATGGATGTTAGAATGACATGGGTGGAGGAAAGGACAATCTATTGAATAAATGTGATATTACAAAGATTGAGCTCGAGATCCATTATCGACTAGTACTCACCTAATGCCTATGTTATAGATGTGAGCTGAATATAAAGAGGAGGATCATTATCATAAATAGAAAGAGTGGTAGCTACATCAGATGGGAAAGTAAGTTTTTCAAAAATACAGCTACAAACAATTGATATACATGGTCCAGAGGAGTATTGGAAAGAATGTAAGTATTAACCAGGATAGAGCTTATTTTAGCCTTATAATCATAATTATCTTGCAACAAGTCATGGATGGAAATATCCATGGTGAGAGGATCCTATGATAGTGAAGTTAGGAATAATTGAGGATCCAAGAGTGTTTGAATACTGGTTCACCAAATGATTTAACAAAAATGGATTTATTAAACCCTAATTTCAGATTAACTGATATAAACAATGATATACATCTATTACACTATGACACAAACATTAAGCAAGTAAACATGAAATCTTGAGTGCAAGAGAGAGAAGAATAGACTTAGCTGATTTGCACTTGATCTAGGACTGATGAAGACTAGTAAAATTGTTGAACGGTAGGTGGACTATGTTGTAAATTCTCATGGAAAATTTTGCAACCTGTCGGATAAGGTTGGACAAGGGCGCCTGGACTGGGTCACCGGTGTCCGGGTTCCGAGTCTACTATTGGGTGTCCATGACGTGAAAATTCTCAAAAATGATTTTTATAGTGTCAAATAAGTTTCGCAAATAATAATTTTTGATCTCTTATATGTCACACCTTGATCACCGAGTGTACTTATAACTTACAAAATAGAATTTCGATACAAAACCCATAAAACCGCATCAAATCCAAAAAATAAAGATGCAATATGGGGAGTCTGACTGACCACAGTGGTCACCCAAAATATTGAACTTACAACTAAGTGTTACACTACATCTCAAACTCCATGTATTTTTTGTGTGTGTGTGTAAATCGTGCCCTAGGATTCCCTTGTGCAAGATGCACTAGATAACGGGATATATTTTCTAAAATATGCAAATGTGTGGATGAAATGTAATATACTTCCCCTTCCTATGTAGTGTATGTAGAAAATTCAGTCCCTTGTCCCTTGAATGGATGCTAGATAGATGTCTTGAAGTACTTTAGATGTCTTTCGATGTAAGCTTTGATGATAGTAGATATACTTAGAGCTTGGTCATTTATTTTGATCACATAGATATGTATTTATATGATTCCCTTGTTTGAATTTCATAATTGACAACTAGAAGGTCAACCCATAAAAAAATAAGAGGCTCAAAAACAGTGAGTAATGTGGAAAGATGGCAGGGGTGCCCAAAGGGGAGGAGGGCGCCTGGGTGTTGGCATCATGGTTGGGCACTAGTGTCTGAATTCATAAAAGATAAACAAGCAAAGTCTTGACTAGCTTATAGGGTGTGTAAGACCAAATAGAAAATAAGGATAGAAAATAGGCCAAAGATAGTTGTCAATTACTAGTTTTCTCACTTAGGAATCTTGTAAATAATAATATGCTTTTAGGACCTCTAAATGTACCCAAGTGTGTGATTTTGTATCTACAAAGGTAAGGACCAATAGATAGATAATACAATAGAAAAGAATATTCTATCCTAATCTAATCTATATATGACCACATCCGCAACATCCAAACTTGAAATAGAATAAAGGACAAGATATTTTAGATATACTAATCTACATGAAGGCACCATTAGCACTTTAACTTCTCCTGTGGTCGAAACACCTTCTGAGAGAGAGTTGATGTTGCGACCACAAATGAATAAGAAGAAGACATACGAACACCATTGATTGAAGAATACAATGACTCTAAAGGCTTGGTAGACCATGGAAAGTGTAACTTATATGCTTGTAGATCCTAAGTACCTAATGCTCTAAGTGTGAATTCTAAATAAGACCAATATGACCAAATTTAAGACCTTCTAAGCTTGTAGGATATATTTATGAGTTTTAATAGAGTGGATGATTTATGGATGATGATGTGGAATGAGCACTTGACTACCTATTATAAATACCATAAGGATAGCATTAACATCTTATGTTAGTCGAAGGCATCGATTTTGGTCAATTTATTTGGCTATAAAAATTACTAACCTAATGGCATCAACCGTGGTCGATGCCATCAAAAATTGAAATCCACTTAACAAATGTCTTTCGAGAGGGAAATGTGGGCATGATAAAGTCTAATAAGCAAAGAATTATGGATGAAGGGAAATCTGAGGTGTTGATAAATATGTAAGTGTTAGGAAGTAGGTGTAAAAGTGATGGAAAAAGGATGACAAGGTGATATCACAAGGAGACCATAAAATATGATTGCAAGGGATGAAAAAGATGATTATAAAGGTTCGACAACATTTGAATTATATGATATAAGCATACTACACATCAAATATTTCTCCTAAGTACCATACTTCCCAACCCAATGCAACCTAAAGGATTCAAGTAACCATTTTTGGTTACTCCCCACCCCCGATAATATCTTTAAGGACACCACTCTGGTGAAACAAATGTATGAATGACACCTACTAAGAAAAATTTTAGTAAAGTGGAAAATTATGTGTATATAGTTAAAAATATGCAGCCCTCAATTTAAACCTCAACATTTCACATGTATCAGTTGGCTTGATTGTATTGCATAGATGTGTTATTTAGGTAGTAATATATATATATACTCATATTTGAGTAGCTTTTTGTGGTGCACTATAAGGAAGAAGAGTTTCACTGAATTCGCTCAATGACCTTCTTAGAGTATATATTTGATATGGTATCTCTAGATGTGGCTAATAACTAAGTGTGCATGTATTTATATACATGACTAAATTGGATGAGTTCCTTCTCAACTAAACCTAATCTTACAAAGGTATTTTAAGCATTTAAGAAAATGAATGTTGAAAATACAAGGGATAGGTTCAATGGACTTGGAACAAATTGATTGGTTAAACTTGTCTTGGGTACTTGAACCCATACAAGCTTAAGTTGGAACTAGATGTGAGATTATAGCTAGTTTTTAGAGAGTTTGAACATGGGTTTTGTATAATGTGTATTGATTCAAAAGTAGCTACAACCTAATGAACTTAGAGTAAGATATATAGAAGGAAGCTTTAGGTTTAATCAATAAGTAGGTAAATAGGATAATGTTAAGATATATTCCAAAGTTATATTTCCAAGTTCCACATGACCAAATTTTGGGTAATGTAATTGACCCCCACCCCCTTTACCCTAGTATTTAAAGTATTGGATTGAAAAAAACAATGATTGCAAAACTCACATCCCAATCATTGGAGGATGATGTGTGAAAGAGAGTCCCCTCACACCAATCCATTGTGAAATCTACAATCACATGGAAAATACATGTATTAATGATCGATAGAGATATAAAATTAGAATATAAAAAAATGAAATATGTGAAATGACATAAAACATATAATTACTACACCAAATTTCAGCTAGTTTTTTTATGGGAAATGTGTGAATATATTATGTGAGAACTAGAATTAGGTTTCTCACACCATTAGAACTAGTATTAGGATTATTTCATTATTATAAGCTATCATTAGGCTTCTTGCACCAATGGAACTAGCATTAGGATCATTTCACCATCAGTAAACTAGCATTAAGATGTTTGCACAACTAAAACTAGAAATAAGTTTTTGGTATTACGACCTTCCCGACCAAGATCTTTTCGATCTATTATGTCAATAAGTGTGTTATGAGAATTACTTATATTATAAATATAAACAACACATAAGATATAGTCATGGGTTTTACTTAGGAAAACATTCGGGTAAAATACCCAATGAAGCCTCTATTATTGCATTAACTTTTAACCTACCTTATAAACATAATAATATCTAATAAAACTTTATTAAATAGTACTTCAGTAGTCTATGCACACTACAACACTTAGCATTTAAATTTTTCTAATCATTAACACATGTATTACATCTTAGGGACAAATGGTATATATAATATAATAATCCAACTATAGTAATTAAAAAATCTCCTTATTTTATTCCTAGGCATCTCCATGATTTAAAATTAGTTGTGCACTTTAAAGCAACCTCGTGACTTTACTAACTAAGAATCATGAGATTTCATCTAATAATCACTCAATAATTAAATACAAGATATTCTTGTACTTACCATGTCATAATATTCTTCAATGCATTGTATCACACCTCCAATATTCCATCTCGTGTCGCAAAAGTATTGACATCACATCATTGTTGCACTCCAACATTGTACAAAATCTTCTACACATCATAATGTAACTCCTAATACACATAGTAAATGTGCATAGTCTTATGTATAGAATAATAATTATGTACAACCTTCTAAACTACATTGTGAAAGTCCCATGCAATGCCCATACACTTATGTCCATGCATTTTTTAAAAAAAATTGTAACTAGTATTGTACAACCATGTGTAACACCAACCACCGTAAAATAGACCTTGCACAATGTTATGTGTAGTCCAATCATTCCCAACATTCTCCCATTTTTGAACACTTTGCATAAATAGAGTATGGACACATTATTAAACACGTGTAGGCATCCAATCCCATATTTTCCCTATGCCAAGAGAACTTCTTAGCCATCATTACCTTAATCAATGAATCAGAACATTCATATTAGTCTCCGCCTTCTCCGGATGTATCTTCTTTTCTCCCACCAATTCCCTTACAAAATGATATTATACATCAACATGTTTTATGTGAAATTGATACTCGTGGTTATCCAAAAAATCACACCCTCTCGAGTCGCAATCTATCATCACTACTTTCCAATGGAAAGTGTGGAATATGACCACTAAATCCAAACTACTTCCTTGCTTGCATGAGTAGCTACCATATACACCACTTAAAATTTGGTTATCACAATACTTGTTTGATGCTTACTCATCCAAATTACAACTAAAATGAACAAGTTAAAAACACACCCAATGATATTCATGTGCATATCTAAATACCTTCTCTAGTTAAATTCTCCAAAACCATATAAACTCAAAATATTGTTTTTAC
Source organism: Taxus wallichiana var. yunnanensis (assembly GCA_018340775.1). Classification (NCBI taxonomy): domain Eukaryota; kingdom Viridiplantae; phylum Streptophyta; class Pinopsida; order Cupressales; family Taxaceae; genus Taxus; species Taxus wallichiana. The sequence goes on from CM031234.1 coordinate 41,960,953, forward strand.
CAATTTTTTCCTTAATAGTAAATTGCAAGATAGATGTTTTGCAAAAATATCTAAAGATCCCACCACATTAAAATGATCTTTACCTATACTTAACATGCATCTACTAATTACTCTCACAACATGTACAATGTCAAGTCTTGTGTAGAATATTCCATGCATCAATATTCTCACCACACTCACATAAGGAACCTTAACTATGTCCTCAAAATCCTCTTATGTCTTTGGACCTTGCAGAGCCAAGATTTTTGTCTAAATTTCAAAGGTTAACTCATAGGTGTGTTATCATGTACTTAAATCTTTCCAATACCTTGTTAACATACTTCTTTTGGTTTACCCAAATCTTCTTGTTTACACAATTTTGAGTAATTTCTATGCCCAAAATGAAGTTTGCAACACCATGAACTTTCATGTCACAATGTGCTAACATTTGAAACTTTACCTACTTGATCATTACATAGTAATTTCCAATCAACAACATGTCATCTACATAGAGAATTATTATCACTGTTGGACCCTAGATTATTGACTAAGTATGAATCCCATAGTGCACGTGACACGCAAGAGGAAAGAGCCAAGGGTTCGGGACTTAGTCAATTTGAATGTCCATAGTAGAACACATGAAAAGATATACCCGGTTACGCATGAATAAGGTACCAACTTGGTGACAAAGCTAGCCTGGGAAGGAGCATGCTAGAAGCTTCTAGAAGCACATCATGGGATAAAGTGGAAAGCTCAGGCCTGGAGAGGCATGCTCGCATGGAGGACCACATTTAGACACTTGGCACTGGATCTAAGGGCATTGGAGGGTGAGTTGGCAGTCCAAGAGAGCTATAAATACAAGCACCTGCAGAGTAAAAGAGAGAGATGGAGACTATGGGCGGAGATCTGCAGAAATACTGCGAGGACTCTATTAGTGGATAGTTGTATTTGGGATAAAATGCATCAAGCTTAGGGATTGTAATTTTATTTTGGTAGTTTAGTTACATAAGTCCAAAGTGCATTACATGACTGCGGTCTACTTCTCTGTGACACTTTGTAATGGATTAATGGACATAATGAGGTTACATGTTATATGTATACATGAATATCAATGATTCTGATGCATGCTTCTCTCTCATGAGTTCTCTTTCCTTTCATGCTAAGTAAGAATGCTTGTATATTTCTTTCTGTCATAATACACGTTATGGATTCTATTAAGTACTTGATCTTAAATGCTTGCAAGGATCTAGAGGTCGTTCTAAGCCCTATGGTTCTTGTATGTCCTAACTTCCCTTTTGAAAACTCTTACACAAATCATAAATGATGTTTCCCACTAAACTCACATAAAAGAGAGACTCAGTACCCACACGTGCCTCAGGTGAGCACCCAAATTTTTTTGGGTGATAGGCCAGCGCGCATGGGGTTCCTTTCTTTTGTAATAGGGATAAAAATGACTACATCTTGATTCTATTTCCAGGATCTCTTTTTGAAGTTGTAGTGGGATTTAGCATACATCATGATCTGTGTAATGATTAATGACAGAGTGGTTAATGTTGGAAAGTGTTGAATCATGGTTCAAGAGCACATAGGATTAATTTTCTCAAATATTCAGCACCGGACCTAAGCTTAATGCACGTAGATGGGTAGAAGAGAATATCTACCATGATCTATATGAAACTTTTTCTCTTTGCTTCCTGTGGAGCTGTATGAATGGCTCACGGCCTATACATCTAGATCAAGTTTCTATTATAGATCTCATGTATGGATCGAAGAATAATACCAAAGGCTACAGGATGCAGATCCGCGTAGACCCGTGTTGTGGATCATTAATGGAGAGGAGTATTGGCTAGCTACACTGGAGTACGCCATTTCCACATATTCCTGTCTGGAGGTTGCTGAGTTTGAGGTTCTACTAGAGCCTAGAGTATCATTTTTACATGTTGTCCCTCCGGCTATGAAAATCTTGATAATTACCATGAGTTTAGAGGCTTTCCCAATGGCTGGCTAAACCATTTTGAGTGTTGGGCGAGGAAGCTAGGGTGGAGGAAGATGGTGGATGTCGCGACGGAGAAGGATAGGGAGGAAAGACAACTCAAGTATGGTGAATGCGTGAAAGGGAGATTGCTAGACAAAGTGAGGTTATAGGTGTGATGGATGTATGGCAATAGATGTTGTGGGAAGGATTTGAGGTTCACAAAGAGGACGTGGAACCTGAGTAGTCTATGCGACCCCATCTTGGCAAGTTCATGAGAGAAATCCCTTCGGCTTTTGATGAGAGTTTGTCACATGGAGAAAGAAGAACCATTGGCATGCATCTGAGCCCACCTAGTGACCGGACCTTGGCACTTGGTTTTACATTATAGGTGATCGTTCTACGCCCAGGAGGTATAATTTCTCGTTTGGGACTTCTATGGCTGCAAACACCATCCCGGTGTTAGGACTTTATGGGCAAGGTATAGGCACACAAGTGTTTGGTCTCACGTCTGGGAGTGGCCCGGGGTATACTATTGGTAGTGGGGCATTGTCACATACCATAGACACGCAGCTCGGTGGAACTGTGAGGACCCTTAGTACGACCACGTTAGGACCTAGTGGGCTGGTGGATCCGGTGGTTCAAGACACGGTGGATCGGGAAGTGGAGGAAACACAGGCATAAACCAAAGATCTAGCGCGGGAGGATTTGGGCCCCAACCACCCCCATAAGTTTTCTTTGAAATGTCTCTACATTTTCCCGATTACGAGAGGTATTGAGTATGCTTTTGCAAAACATGTTCACAAGTGTGAACTACTAAGATGCATGAAGGGTATCACAACCCCGTAACGGAAGGCTAGTCGGTTTGTAACCACATGCAGTAAGGGCACGCGCATAGCTGGTATGGGAAGTATGACCCTCACTAGACAATGGTGGACTATATTTCGTAAAGAATGCATTCTTGGCGAGAATTCCACATTCTTGAGTTTGAGAAGAAGAGCATTAGCACTTTGAAGGAGATTCATAAAGGAATGACAGAGATAGTGTGGGAGTATGATGCACGCTTTAAAATTCTCTTGTCTAAATTATCATATGATATTCACCCTTCACAGATGCTCAATGGTTTTTGGGGGTTTGATCACTCCTTTTAGAAGGGCCTTATCTCATAAAACTTTAACAGACCCACAAGAGGCATTGGAAGTTGCCTGTGTGCCAAAGTGTCAGTAGTGTTGATATTGGCATTAGCCTGTTCTTGGAGGCTCGACATTCACTTTGTTATGGCAAGCAGCTTGGAAAAATTGTCTACAAACTCAGCCCATGAGACTCGTAATGGTTTGTGGTGCATAGATTGTGAAGTAGAGGCGGCAGGTTAAGGGCAATTTCCCTCGGAGGACAATACGTGTCGTGGCGTGAGATTGTGAAAGTTGTCATGGGAACCATGATGCGAGTAGGTGCCCCTTGCTCTAGCATGCAACTGGAAGAATGTATCTTGTTACTATAAAATTTTCACTTTTATAAACCATGATACTAAGGACTGTAGACTCATTGATTAGATCCATAAGGTTGTTGATCATGGGGTACGCCAAACCAGCGTTGCCAGGTAGTTCTAAGGGTGATGATCATCGTTATGAGGAGCACTCGGATGGAGGCGCGCACAAAAGAGATTTTCGAGAGTGTTCCGTGGTCATGGAAATTGTAGAGGAAGGACCGAGTTCCTACGTGGAACCTGTTTCAATTGTGGATCTACATAGCATTACAAATGTGAATGTCCGACACTGCAAAGGTGCTTGTGGTGTGAAAAGAAGCATAAGTATGAGGATTTCCCATAATTGTTTGAGCATATGAATCAGCAAAGCACTTAATGACAAGAGCGATGTAATGGTCATTATTAAGAAGGCAAGACATATAGTGGATGCCTTGAGTAACACAAGATGTAGGTTTGGAGCTTGTCTTGGTAACAACAAGGGTAGAAGCCATGCATGTAAGAGAGATACCAAGATATAAGAACTTGGTTTCAAGGGAGGAGGTCATTCATAGAAAGTATCCAGACCCCATGCATCAAAAGGAGGTATATCAGGACACCATGGATGTCATTCAGATCTTACAAGGGGAAATCTAGTGTCTAAAGGAGAAATCCAAGAGGGAGGAACAAGGAAGGAGAGTCGAGGTGCCAAAGAATGACCTAGATGAGGTCAAGGAGGTGTGTAAAATGCTAAGGCAGGAGAATATCATTCCCATGCTAGGATCATGGTTGAGAGAAAAGGTACCACATGCCGAAGGAGAGTGCGAGAGGCATGTCTTACACGTAAACCTCCCCCCTCATAACCATGACTATGACAAGGAGATCACGTTGAATGAAGTGGTAGATGGATGGCTCCTCAAAGCAATATCCTCATCAACACGGAGTGGAGGTTAATGTTCCAACTTTGGATGCATGGCATCGAGATGGGAAGACATGTGTTACACCATCTTCAAATGTGTTGTATATGGAAAAAAAGACTAAGGCGATGTCCATCGATGTTTTAAAGGATGCAGCTATTACTATCCAAGGAGCTAAGTTTACTAGGGACTTCAAAGTCTTGGCACTCACCAAGGCATACAATTTCCCGGCGCTACTTGGGTGCCCTTGGTGTTACAAGAACAATGCGGACCTTTGGTTCAACAAAGGGTACATCAGATTCAAGGACAAGGAGGAATGGGTCATTATACCCCTGGTTGATGGGAATTTGACACCCTATATTGAACCGTTGGGGGAAGAAGTTCTAGACAAGATATATGTGTGCTCAATTAGAGACCCAAAGATGATACACCCTACTAATGGGGTTATCCAGTTTGAAGATTCTCATTCAGTGAGTGATACCACTAGTCTAGCATGTGACAATTGGGTACATGGGACTTATGAATTGATGGGATGGTAGTTGAGAGGGTCGGTGACCAAGGTAACAAAGGCGTGCAGATTCAAAGCACTTTGGAGGAAAATAATTTCCCAATTATTCAGAGGAGCCTTCCCTGAGATCTTTCTACATGAGGTGGAAGCTCAGTGGAGGGATGGGAAGGAACGGAGAGGGATGTTAAGTTATGTCTTGCTTGGCATAGTGGCTTGGTGGTGGGCTACACATCAAGAGATCCTTTTAGAGTGGCACGAGGTAAGAATTTCTCTCTCTGTCAGATTTTCTAGGAGAAATGTGCCCACCATCATCAAGGACTACCATGGGAAGGATCCTACCTCTTTCCATATCCAGGAGTGTGAACAGGTCTGGAGAGAAGGTGCAGAATCTTTTCCACCATCCCTTTAGGTGCACAAGTTGTATTCTACACTACAGGGTTGTGCGTGCGCATGGTATATTCATTCAGAGACACGCCACCAGACAAGGAATTGGTAAGAGCTCGCGGCTGACCTTATTCAAACCTTTGAGTATCAGAGTACCAAACCATTAGTTGATAAGGCCTTGCAGGTATCAAGTGCCTTACCATGGGGGATAGTGACATGATGGAGGATAGGTTGTTGGAATTACTAGGTGAACTAGGATTAGGGGTGTGCTTTGAAGAAGTAGAGGAAATAGAAGAGTTACAGCTTGAGTGTGTGTATTTGGAAAAATAAAAAGGAAAGTTGGTGTATGTGATTGATGGAGAGGAATCAGAAAGCTTAGATGTTAACCATTCCAGACGGACACGTGAGGTAGTGGACAAGTGCGAGATATACTCGTGTGCACATACCATGAACCCTTAAAGACAAATAAGGTTAACATTGGTTCAGGAGAAGAACCTAAGGAAGGTATTATTGGAGACTACTGGTCGGAAAAGGAAGTTTCTAAGATCATTGATCTGTTGCATGAATTCGAGGATTTATTCCCACATAGGTACCATGAGCTCAAAGGTGTTCACTATTCCTTGGGAGAGATGAAGATAAAATTGAAGGATGGTGTGTGCCTGGTTAGGAAAAGGCCTTATCAGATGAATTCCAATTTGTGTGTGAAGGTTAAGGAGGAGATAGAAAAAATGATAGCTTCTGGGATCATTGAGGTAGTGGAAGAATTGGAGTGGATAAGTCCGATGGTAATCAACATCAAGAAGGATGGGCGGATTAGGATCTATGTGGATTATAGGGAATTGAATGCAATTTGTGTCATTGATCCCTTTCGACCCCCTTCACTGAATAAATTTTGGAAGGAGTCATTGGGCGTGAAATATATTCCTTTACGGATGGATTTTTAGGGTACCACCAAGTCCGGATTGTAAAGGAGGACCAGGAGAAGATGACTTTCGCCACTGAGTGGGAAAGTTTTGCATACATGGTCATGGCCTTTGGATTGAAGAATGTGCCTACTGTTTTCTTCCGCATAGTGGTGCAAGTGTTCCAGATTTCATACATAAGTTTCTTCAGTCTATTTGGATGATTGTACGACAGTGTATGATCTAGTTAAGGACCATTGTGAAAATTTAAGGTTAATGTTTGAGAGGTGTAGGAAGTTGAGGATATACCTCAACATTAAAAAGTGTGTGTTTCTACACCCTTTGGGAATTTATTAAGGAATATCATATGTAAGGAGGGATTGCTTGGTAGATCGCGCTAAATTTGTAGTTATTATGGGGTTAGGGGAGCCTACTAAATGAGTGCAAGTGCGTGGATTCCTTGGGCATATGGGCCATTACGGAAATTCATTAAAGGATAGGCCAAGATTGTCGTGCCTTTAAAGGAGCTACTTAGACATAAAAGTGCCTTCCATTGGGGAGAGGCAAGAGAGGGAATTTGATACATTAAAAGATAGGATTTTCCTTGCACCTATATTACGTTTTCCCTCTTGGGACAAGACCTTTCAGTCCATGTAGATGCCTCGGGGACCGCCATTGGAGCAGTGCTTACATAGCCGAGTGAAGGGATTGTTGATCACCCTTTGTTTTGCAAGAAGGGAAGCCGACACAGCAGAGTAGAACTATACCACAACCGAGCGTGAGGCATTCAATGATATACGCACTCTTCAAGTTTAGGAAGTATCTACTGGCAACACCCTTTGTGTTTTACACTGACCACATGGCATTAAAGTATTTGGTGAACAAGCCTATTCTAAAAGGGCGCATATGTCAATGGGTGTTTTTGTTTCAAGAATTTGAATTCACCGTTGTAATGAAGCCTAGGAAAAGTAATTGTGGCCCTGATCATCTGTCAAGAATTGATTCAGGGAAGGATGCGTAGAGTATTGAGGAAACAATGCCGGATGCGTAATCGCTTTTTGGTTTGCGGCATTCACCCTTAGATTTGGAAGAGATTGCAGTATTTTTAAAAGAAGGTGTGGTGCCAGAAGGAATGAAGACATTGGATAAAATGTTTTTGGCCATATGCGCCATGCCCTACATGTTAATCAATGGAGACTTATACAAGTTGGGACATGATGAAGTGTTGCGTGAGCTTGTGTATTAGAGCATGAGTGCCTGGCCATCATGGAGGAAGCACATGAAAGAAGTACGGGTGAGCATTATACAGTGATGCCACCACGCGTAAAATATTAATGGCAGGTTTGTGGTGGGAAAACCTCCACAAGGATTATAAATACTATTGTAAAGCATGTGACCATTTTCAGGTGCATTGGCAAACCAGGAAGGAGAAATAAAATGCCTTTTCACCCTATCCCTAGCGCGGAGCCTTTTGAAAAGTGGGCAATAGACTTTGTAAGCCCTATTGCACCGGTGACATGTAGGATTAGGTCACGTTATGTCATCACTTGCAAGGATTATCTAACAAGGTGGGCAGAGGCAGCCCGACTAAATATTCGCACAAAGATCCACAAAGCAGAAGGTTCTTATGGGAGAACATTATCACAAGGTATGGATGCCTGTTGAGTTTGACCAGTGATAGGGGTACGCATTTCTTTAATGAGACGGTGAGGATCCTATTATCAAAGTTCATGGTAGCTCATCACAAGACTATGCCCTATCACCCACAAGAAAATGGAACCGCAGAAGCATTCAAAAAAATACTTAGTCACACATTGACTAAGATCTGTGATGTTGGAAGGAAGGATTGGGATGAAAAGGTATCAGTTATGTTATGGGCCTATATCACAATGTATAAAAGGTTAGACAAGGTCACACCCTTTCAATTAGTGTTTGGCGTAGAAGTTGTCCTACCGGTTGAATTCATGTTACCTTCTCTACATATAGCACATGCAAGAGGGTTGGCTGATGAGAAAGTTTTAGAGGAAAGAATTGATGAAATGATGAAGCTGGATGAGAGAATATCACTCACCAGATGGAGCAAAATAGCATAAAAAGCAAAGCAGAAGGCTTGGCATGATCGCCACATTAGAAACAAGAAGTTTGAGGTTGGGCAAGATGGTTTTACTATATGATTCCAAGTTTCTACGCCACCCTGGGAAGTTAAAAGTCCATTGGTTGGGTCCTTACACAATCTCGTACATCCTTGATTTGGGCGCATGCCAGTTACAAGTGCTAGATGGGACAAAGTTACCTAGACACTTCAATGGGAGTAGGTTGAAGCCCTACTATAAATAAGTCTTCTCAGTGTTTGTAAATAAGGTAGTTTTGCCAGTTAGTTTAGAAATTTCCTTTATGCATTCCCTTTCTTGTGTTTCCCTTTCGCATTGTTGTTTTGTTTTTGCGTCTTGGCGCCGCCAAAGAGCCTTATTTCTACTTTGGATAATTTGTGAGTGCGTAGAGGACCGTGCATCATTTTAAGTGTGGGTTGGAGTAATGTGAAGGAGTGCATGGTTAGAGTGCAAGGAAATGTATGTTAAAAATCCATGTTGAATGGTCTCGGTTGAAAGAGGTGTATGGAGAGAAAAGATGGAAGAAGGATGGTTGGTGCTAGGATAAAGCTACTTTTAGATCCCATGTACTAAGGAGGAGAAAGTGCATTAAGCAACATGAGGTAGGCGAGAGAAAAAATTAGGATAGAAGAAGTTCCTTCGGTGTGGGTTTTACACGCATAAGAGTCTCTGTCGGGTTGGATTGGTTACGTGCCAAAAGGTTGGAGGAGTTTTTGCACATGTTGGGTGCATGAGTGAAAGCACTGAAGACGGGCTTTGTTTGAAAAAGCCACATTAAATGAAAAAAGTATGGTGGTAGGTGAAGTAGCATTTAATGCTCAAAAAGGAAAAGCTATAAGTAAAGGGTCGAGGCACTTTCATTTTCACTTTGTGAATAGAGAGAGAAGCAATTTTTGTATCTATTACAAACTAGGGTTTCCAAATTTGATCATGTGAAGAAAGATCTGAGAGGTTGAAGTGTGAGCAGCCAGTTTGGATTTGCAAACCAGAAGGAAGGGGTTTCATGAGGCATGAGAAAATTTGTGAGGAGGCACCGTCTTGTGGAAGTTTTATCCCAGTTAGGGTTTGACAAACTAGGGCACGGGTTCAAGAGGTTTTTCATCACAGAGTTTGAGATCTGAGGCTAAAAGAAGTGGAAGAGTAGAGTAACAAGGAGGGAGTGAAGTGATAGGAGGACCTCGACAATGGAACCCAAGAGAGGAAAGGGAAAGGACAAGGCCAAGCAGCAAGAACCTGACATGAATACGAATGAAGAGTGGTATGCGGAGATGTAGTACCCAAATGGGGTAATGATGGGTAAGGAGTGGGAGTCCCACCTGAGGAACATGCCTGTGAGTGACTATAACCATCGAACAAACATGATCGAGAAGGAAATGACACTGGAGTTAGTGCGCCCCATGAGTAAACAGACACCAGAGGGCTTGCCCATCTATAATGATGATGTTAAGGTCAAGATGGAGAAGGTAGGGTTGTTGCAACTCTATGAGTTGCCCTATTTTGGAAAACCAGAGCGCTATACCAATGGCTAATGTCATGAGTACATGAAGATTACTTCCATTTTGCAGGGTGTAAGATGCGCATTACTCCTCAACTCATCTCATAGTTCACAGGCCTCATATGTGAAGGAGACAGCTTGGAGGATGACCTAGGTGACAAGGAGGCAATTCAAGAATCCATTACCGAATATTCTGCAAGAAGGGGTTGAGGTACTATGACATCTCAGACATCAAGGACCCAATGATGAAGATGGCCGCACATCTGGTAACAAAGTTGAATGGCCAAGAGAGATGGACCTAAGTCAATAAACCATGGTTACATGTTTGCAGAAAGATTACAGAGGGCACCATATACAACTTGTCTGCATACATCATGGAGGAGATTGTTAGTTGCGTAAAGGAAGGTGACAGAATCCTCTTCGGAAACGTCCTACTAACCATCATGTTTTCGAGAGATTGGAGTGCCTGACGCATTGGAAAAATTTGTATGGGAGTACCCTACCGAGGATCCTTCACCCACAAAGAGATTTGAGAAGTATGCATGTGACACAATGACAAAGCACCCCACAAGGCGTGACTAGAGAAGTGGTATACGCGCCTGAGGAACACATTCAGGGTAGAGTGGAGGATTCCCGAACAACTGCCAACAGTCACTAAAGGAGAAGCTGAATTTGTAGTATACCAACATTTCTGCTTGGGTAGGTTTAGGCTAATAGATGAATCATGGAGCCCATGGTGCAAGCTTCCCTTCACTTTCACAGCTCAATAATTCCAAGCGGGAGTAAACAGATTCAAGGAATCAAGAAGAAGTCAATTTGGAACTTGGAAGCCCTGGATCAAGACTATAGAGAGTTGTGCAAAAGTTGAACTACCCCAGTAGCAAGCACATGTACATAGAAAGATACGTATCGCATGAAGTACATATGACTAGACCAATAACATTTCCCATTACAAGAGGATCCACGGCGCGCGTATACCTCCGCATAAGACCGAAGTTTGAGAAAGGTGCATACCTAGAGAATGATGTCTCCATACCTGAAGATCCCATGGGTAGGAAGAGGCCCGCGCCCAAGAAGAGGGGAAGAGGAAAAGAAGCACCAAGTGTGCAGACTGCTCAAATGGTAAGCATGCCATCAATGAGTGCCAAGCATAGCACCTACGTGCGCAGAAAGAAATCACCGGTAAAGGAAAAGACACCGAGAGGAAGTGGCGCCAAAACAACCCCTCACCAAGGAGAATTCGTTAGAGAAAGAAGAGAAGGTTGAGTCCCCTATCAAAGAATCACCTCTCAAGAAAAAGCAGAGGATGGAAGAGGAAGCTGACTCGGAGGATACCGACAACTTGGAGAAGTACATGGGTGGAAGAGAGGATGAGAGTGAAGAAGATGACAGCAAGGAGGATGAGCCTGAAAGAGACCAAGAGCCACATGTCTTCAGTGTGTATGATTCAGAAGAAGAGAGTGGAGAAGAGAAACAGGAGTTTTTTTTTCATGTGGCACAAGGGTGCACAGGATGGGGAATGCACCGGGACATGGGAAGGAATGAGGAGATTGGCGCAAAGAAGCAGGAGCCCATAAGCTTCACAAAGGAGCAGATAACTGAGGTAGTAGAGAGAGAGGCAAAGAAAATGCTTCGAGGCCTTAGTAGACCAAGAGTTGGAGCGCAACACTGACATAGTGTTGGGGGAAGGAAAAGAGGAAAACATTGAAAAGGAGCATGACAACGTGGGAGGAGGTCCCGCTCTAACGGTGAGTTTTCCCAAAGGCGTGCACTCGAGTAGGAGGACCCTTAATACAGAGCAAAGACAAGTGATGGGCTATGTTGATGACTCAAAGAAGGTGCTACGTGCGCAATTCTAGAGCATTGTACCCACAGAAAGACTTTTAGCCATGGGGTCATTTGAAAAGGATGGCACGTACCCCAGGATGAAGAAGATGCTCTCTTGGACATTTGAATCCCACATTGATGAGCTAGACTTCAAATTTTTCCAAGGAGAAATCATAAAAGTACTGTGAGTCTAAGGAGCCAATCCTTGGTAAATGCCCAGAACTCTTGGATGAGCAGTGCGTAACACGCTCAACAAGGTCGCGGTCAAGACATGGGCCAGGCTCTTTGCGTGCAATGATAGAATAAGAGTGCTAGAGGGAAAGCTAGGGAAGAAAGAAGAGGAGCTTGCTGAGAAGGTGAAGAGCTTGAAGCAAGAAGAACTGATTAGTGAGCGAGTACCGAGGTGCGAGCTAAAGGATGAGAAGACAAAGGTTCACCAAGTATACAAGAAGGTGGAGTCTATCAAGAGCACCATCATTTTAAAGCACCCAAACCTAGCACCACCCGTGCAGAAGTACGCATCCACTCTGGAATGCTTAGAAGATCTAACGTGCATCCTCACCATGGAGAGACAACCTTTGGCCCTCGAGTCTGCAAAGGAAGTGGCCGCACGCTTAAAGAAAGAGGATAGGTTGAGGGTGGTAGCGCTCATTGCTGAGTATAGTAAGGTGCTCGTAGAGGTTAAAGTCACTACCCAATCTACTAAGGCCACATATGATACTTGTGCAGATAGGGATAAGGTAGCAAGCACCTTGGTCACCACACACAAAGCGGAGCTAAAGGAGTTCTAAGAGAAGAATAAAGGAAACAGGGCAGAGAGGGACAAGGTTCTTTTGAAGTAGAAATAAAATTTGAGGTAATTGAAACATTAAGGGGTTCAATCAAGGCCCGGCTGAAAGAACTATACCCTCATATTACCAGGAGGATGGACACACTCAAAGACCTAGGAAAGGAGATGGAGAAGATCGTTGACACTTTGGGCACCCAGGAATTGGCCTAAGTTTTGACGAGGTGAGCACCTTGATCGGCAACCTCTATCAGAAGGTATAGAGCAAGGTTAACGTATGGAACAAGCTGGAGGCAAACTTGCAAAAGGATTTTCCTAGCTTGCTGAGTTAATGCCCCCATTCTTCCTTCTCCCCAATTCTTTCATTCCTTTATTCTTTTACAAAATGTAAGACTACACCTTGGTTCCTTAAGGTAGCATACATCTTGGTTAAGTGGAGTGTTTCCGTGGACGGAGAACAGGTGTAGTGTGGGGTGATGTTGGACCCCTAGATTATTGACCAAGTATGAAGGTGTGTAGGCGTGTAAGGTCCTAGTTATGGAATGGTGCGCAAGAAAAATCATGCAAAGGAGGGTTTAAGAGAAGGGTTTAAGGAAGCCCGTAGCTCGGGACTTAGTCAATTTGGACATCGGAGTAGAACACGTGAAAAGCATGACCCAATTGTGCATGGATAAGGTGTCAGCCTGGCGACAGTTGGCCCAGAAGGAGCATGCTAGAAGCTTCTAGAAGCACATCATGGGATAAAGTGGAAATCTCAAGCCTGGAGAGGCATGCTCACATGGAGGACCACATTCAAACACTTGGCACCGGATCTGAGGGCGTTGGAGGGTGAGTTGGCAGTCCAGAAGAGCTATAAATACAAGCGCTTGTAGAGTAAAAGAGAGAGACGGAGACTATGGGCGGAGCTTTGCAGAAATACTATGAGGACTCTATTAGTGGATAGTTTTATTTGGGAGAGAATGCATTAGGCTTAGGGATTGTAATTTTCTTTTGGTATCTTAGTTACATAAGTCTAGTGCATTGCATGACTGCAGTCTACTTATCTGTGACACTTTGTAATGGCTCAATGGATGTAATGAGGTTACCTATTATATGTATACATGAATATCAATTATTTTGATGCATACTTTTCTCTCATGAGTTCTCTTTCCTTTCATGCTAAGTAAGGATGCTTGTATGTTTCTTTTTGTCATAATACACGTTATGGATTCTGTTAAGTACTCGGTCTGAAATGACTGCAAGGATCTAGAGGTCGTTTTGAGCCCTATGGTTCTTGTATGTCCTAACTTCCCTTCTGAAATCTCTTACACAAATCATAGATGATGTTTCCCACTAAACTCACATAAAGGAGAGACTCGGTACCCGCGCGTGCCTCGGGTGAGCGCCACTTTGGGTGATAGGCCGGTGCGCATGGGGTTCCTTTCTTTTGTAATAGGGATAAAAATGACTACAATCACAAAGTTATTTCCACCTTTGAAGTAAGTGTAAGGAGACACCTCACCGTGCGGGGAAGTAAAATTTGTTCACATAACCATCAAACTTTTGATTCCACATCCTTGGTGATTATTTCAAGCCATACAAGGACTTTCATAGTGGTAGACCAAATCCTCTTTTCCTTTTACCATGAAACTTTCAAGTTGCGTCATACAATTTTTTTCAAGGCTTTCATGCATAAAGGTTATTTTCACATCCATGTGATCTATCTCCGAGATCATATGCAATGGAAATATCTATAAGATTCTTATTAAAGTTAATTTTAAAACAAAGGATAACACATCATCAAAATCAATTCCATCCGCCTAAGAGAATCCTTTTGCAACCATGTGAGCCTTATTCAATTTTCCTTGCATATTTCACTTCATTTTCAAAATAAACTTGCAACCAACTAGTTTTCTTCCATGAGGTAATGTCACTAAATCCCAAGTCTTATTCTTATTGAGAGAATCGGTCTCCTCTTTCATGGTTGTCTTCCAAAATAAACCTTTTTGGATACAAAATCTTTGCACATTGTCCTTGGATCATCGCACTTAATTACTAAAAGTATAAATGCAAAGCATAACTCATTTGTACTAATATTTTTGGTGCTCTACGTACTTATTATGATCTTCTCTATGCAGTGGTTTTGGGTTCTCATTCCTCTAGTGCCTCTTCTCCATCAACAACTTCATGCTTACATACAAACTCTTCAAATTCTAAGCCAAACCACACCCTTCTTATATATTCTTTCGGTTGCTCTTTTGAATATTCGCGCTCAAATTCTCCACTACACACATCCTTCTATGTAGGAATCCTCTTCAATTATTTGAAGACCATATTCCAACTATAAATGTCATTATCTATTTTAGGATTATAATCGTATACCCTTTCACATTATTCCCACATCCACCGAAGATGCACTTCATGATTAATAGTCAAGTTTTGTCCTCTTTTCATTTAGAACATGAACATATGTATCAAAGCTAAAAACTCTCTAGTGTTTAGGGATATGGTTTCTTAGTAAACAAAAATTATTGCTTCAACCCATAATTGTTTCTCCAAATGCACTCTAGTGAGCATACTCAAGGCTTTGTCCATTGACGTCTAGTTTTTTCTCTACTACTTCATTATTGAGGCATGTATGGATTTTTCCTTTGTCTTTTAGTTTTGTACTACTTGCACAATTCCTCATAATCCTTTGAGAAAAAATTCCCCATTGTCTATCCGTAACACCTCAATCTTATTTTTGTTTTTTTTGCACATGAGCTTTGAACTCCTTGAATTTTGTGAAAACTTGATATTTTTTCCAAAGAGTATATCCAATTTTTATTGAAAATACATTCATGAATGTTACAGATTACATGGATTTTCCAAGTGATAGGACCTTTACCGGCCCTAACAAATCACGTGTAATTGGAAAAATCCCTTTTATGTGGACATTTCTTTTGGGAATGTTGACTTTTCCACATATGCAATGCACGCATAATTCAAAGTCTAAGGGGCCCTCATCAATCCCTTTCAACATTCCTTTGGATTAAATTGATTGCAACCCTTTCTTTCCAATATGACCAAGCATTTCGTGTCAACGCTTCATCTTTTCTACAAGAAACATGTTGATTTTCTCATGTACCTCACTAGCCTCAAGAAAATTTGTGGTATTACAATAACTAGTAACCATACTCGTGTTTAATCTAAACAAGGCTCGAGTGCAACCCTTGATATTACCATAACTCCACACAACATTTTAAAACTATCCTTTGTGAACGATAGATGTACTCCAATATCACACATTTTGTTGATTAAAACAAGATTTCTCATTAGACTTAACATGTGTAAAACTCCTGGGAGAGTCTTGATCCTTCCATCTCAAAACTTTAACTTCACTCTTCCTCAATCCACAATCCGGGAAGAAGAATTTCCTCACACAAAGACATTATCACCATCACAGTCCTCACATTTTAATATCCAATCACTATGATAAGCCATATGGTAAGCTTCATTTCATACATGATTACTCAAAGCTTCCAAGTATGCATCTCCATTTTCATCAATGGATTATTTATCACCTATAGAAGAAATATAGGGCAGTTTTCTCTTGTTCACCTTTACTCTAGAATCCTTTAAATGACTAATTTTCTATAGTTCCAACACTTTTTCAAAGGTGGTATTTTTAGAGTGTTGGATCCTCCTCTAAACTTTGCATGCTTCTCACATAACCTTTTCTTGCATTCTCACACACACCTACAATGTAACCACCTTAGTGAATTTTAAAGACTTGCACTTCACTTCTTTCTCTATAAGGACGCAACAATCCTATCCATCTTTAGCTTTGATGAGGTACTAGAGATTGCCATCATTGGAAAGTTTAGAAAATAGCATAGAAGCATAATTCACATATTCTCGTCATCTACCTTAGCCCCTTCTCGGTCGAAGACCCTTAACCCATTCATTGTTTCCGACAACGGCCTAAGGGATGAGAAAAAGGGAAACTAAGTCATAATAACTTAATTATACAGTGCATCAAGAAAAATGATTGATAAACGCTTTTGACCAGAGCTATGAACCGGAGGGTTGGTGGGGCCCCACTCTACAACAACATTCTCAGATAAGATATTATAATTTAAACCAACACAAACCTGCAGCCCACCGAGCCCGCACCAATGATGTAATTTTTCCGCCACCAACCGTTGTCACCACCAATGCCAACGATGAAAATTCCTCCATCATCGATAACCACAGTCATAACCATGAGCCACATCCATCGGAAATGTAACACCCGCCACCATCGATAGTCATCACAACCTATCAGTGATACAACACCCGCAACCACCGGTAAACCACCCCAAAGGGGATCATGCCTAGCAGATTTGAACACGGGTGGATCTGGACACAACCGTCCATCTTAACCAATCCACCCAAACCCCATTGGCATGCATCATAAAATTTTATTATAATTTTTAAAGTTAATTTATTAATGACAAAATAGGAAAGGAAAAAAAGGAACTTGTTTTATTTTTTCTAGAGGAAAATTTGACCCATGTAGAGATGGGATAAGAAAGAGAACATATTAAATAAAAGCAAGGGAAAATATTTAATGAAGGAAAAAGGATTTGATTAGTCCTTTTGAGTGGAAAAGAGGCCAAGGAACATTATGAAATCAAGTCGTCATGCTTAGAGGAGGACATATTTTGACATCTTATCAATTCAAATTTTTGATATGAGCTTGCGTATGCTTTGATTTATACTTTAAAGGATGAAAACCCTTTTAAGTGGGCATTAGAGGACAAAAATCATCTTTAAGCTTAGAAATAAGAACGAAAAATCTTCCTTCTTCCGAGAGGGAGCTCTATTCGGGGTTTCTACCGATTTTCAAAAATATATTTCAGATTTCTAACAGATTTTGAAAGGAAAAGTTACTGATTTATATTATTTCCAGCTAGGGTTTGAAGAAAAAAATGTTGGGACATATTTCTACCTTCGATACACCAAATCTACACTATTTGCACCCTTGTGGGTGTATTTTGATACATTATAGGGCATGGTTATCTCGGATCTCATCACCAACATATTTGTCATATTTTTAGAGGCCAAAATCAGCCAAGTGCATATTTTTGGGTTGAGAAAACTTTGTTTCCAATCTTGTATAAGATTTTTTCATCCGCATAATTAAATAATAAATTTCAGCCCTTCATTTGATCCAATCTGGTATTTTTCTGATGTTCTCAACTAAATAAAAATTGCTGATTTGTTTGGTGAAAGATTTCATTGATTTTACTTCAGTTTTGAGTGACTTCCATCTCCTAGGCAAGTCGCATTTTCTAAGTAATATTCAGATCTGCATTTTATTATTTTTGTATATCTTCTACAACTTGCTATTTTGGTTGGGATTTTTCGCTATTCCGTTTGGGGGTAGAAATTTTTCCATTGGGGGCATTACAAGTAGTATCATAGCAAAGTGATCTTTGCAGTGTGGAGAAAAAAATAGGTCTTAATTTAGAAAGGGACAATGGATGATCTAGATCAAAGAGATCCTCCTACAAATAAACTAAGCTACATGCATGAGGTGATTACAAGGATCCAAAGAGAGTTGCAACATCCAATGAGAGAAATTCAAAGAGATATGCATCATGTATTGAGGGAATCTCAAAGGGAAATGCATGAAGCATTGACCGGTTCCATTAGAGATTTGGCAAAGATTCTACAAGGGAACAATATATCTACAAATCAAGGAGCAACCAACAATGGTGAAGGAAGCTCTACTAGACCAGTTAGAACATCTGCCAAGCCTCCACATCATATTTTCAGAGCCAAGTTTCTCCAAAGAGAGGAACAACTGTTGAGAAAGAAATTATAAATGATGTTGATGACATGGAAGCATGGGGTAAAGAGTATGCAACACTCGTTCCAAGGTAAGAGCTATGTTGTCCTTCAAAGAATTTTGTGAGTTGAAAGATAGTAAGGGCACCAGGAAGAATAGAATATCTCAACAGGAGAAACCCACCATGCAAAAATTTGAGAGGAAGCAGCCCATAGAGTATTCCACCATGCAATTTGAAGGAGAATAATCTTCAATGGAAAAAGATATGACTTATAATTAGAAAAATGTTTATATTAGTGATGAAGGCAAGGAGGAACAAACATTTTTTTGGATGCAAAATTGAAAAATAAGTTTCAGACTTAAAGGTACCTATTAATCTTCCAAAGAATGAGTCATTGTCATATGGGATGGAATTACCAAGAAGTAGTGTTGAATGAGCATGAATTTTGAAAGGTGTTGATTCTTGTTCCACTTATTTTACATTTGAAAACGTGAGTCAAAATAGGGGTAATGTTGTTTTAAATCTTTTGGAGGGTTCTAAATCAACAACAGAAGGTAAACATTTTGATGATCTTCTTTATAAGGAGGTTAGTAGTAGCAAGGATTTATTGCATCATCTTCATACTATGTTATTACAGCAACGAACAACACCTTTGGGGCAGCAAAAGAACTCATTTGAATAGCCAATAACAACTCAACATGATAAGCAAGGGACAACAACTAGTGGGCAGCAAGGTATGAGGAATGGTACTCCTCAAGTGATGGCAGCCAAGAGCATGGAAGGTTCCTTCAAAAGAGCAGATTGCACGAGATGCGGATTATGTGGTATGAAATACATCTTTTTTATTGCAACAATGTTATCATGATGATATTCAGCCAATTTTGGACAAGAATGCTAGGGAATTGGTACAACAAAGTCAAGTTATCATGAAGATAAAGAGTGATGAAGATATTGGTGATACTCCAAGGTATGAAAAGAATGATAATAGGTCATATTTATTGTTGCATATTCATGAGAAGTATGGTAATACAAATTGTAATATGGAGCATGTGGATCCCTTGTTCCTAATTCATGATTGTGAGAATTATGAGAGCTACATACTTTGGCAAGAGCTCTCTCACTTAACAAGTACAGGATCTCGAATCTTGGAGCACTATAGCATGTTTTGTCTTGTCCATATGGCACTTGGACATATGAGTTACAATTGCTTGAGCGATATCAATTTGGGGAAGGGATGATAGTAATATTCCCTTCTTGGTTGAAGACTCTTAGCCCATTCATTGTTTCCCAATGAGTAAGGGATAAGAAAAAGGGAAACTAAGTCCTAATAAATTAATCATAAAGTGCATCATTAAATGATATTAAAAGCACTTAAGCTGATTTATTAATGACAAAATAGAAAGAAAAAAAAAGTAACTTTATGTTTTATTTTCTCGTAGAGGAAAATTCAACCCATGTAGAGATAGGATGAGCAAGATTAAATATTAAATAAAAGCAAGGGAAAATATTAAATGAAAGCAAGGGTAAACATTTAATGAAGAAAAAGGAGTTTATTGGTCCTTTTAAGTGGCAAAGAGGCCAAAGAACATTATAATAGCAAGTCATCATGCTTAGAGGACATCTTTTGGAATCTTATGTTAAAATATAGAGCATTATATAGCAACCACTAACACACTTGTTTGAGTGTGCATTCAACCTTCTCTGAATTCTTTCTTCTCTTTGCATATGCTAACATTGGCATCAAAGGTTCGCATCCCGAGGAAGGCCTTGAAGGGTACGGGAGAGTGCAAGTGGTTTGAGGAAGCCCAATCACGGTTTAAAGGGCACAAACTACTTGCGTATACAATCACGTAGGAAAAATGACTATTACAAAGTTGAAGCCTGGCTTATTCGCATTTTTTAGGAAAGAGAAGAAAGGAGAAATGTCTAACCAGTTGAGAATATAGTCATTTAGGGCATTCGCGAGGCCTAGAAGACATGGCTCGAAGGTGTGAAGTCTAGGGTTTGTTTGAAGACACAAGTATGTGAGCAGAAAAGAAAATCCACACCAATGGCGAGAAAGTCGTGGAGAAAGAAAAAACAAGGGCACGAAATTGTATAAGCTTTTAACAATTACAGGGCAAAATCGTGGTCGATTGTAGAGTTATGAATGACGGCAAGGGTCGCACATTACCATAAGTTGTGGTTCAAAGGATAGTCATGAAGGCATAAGCAAAGTCGTGAGGGCAGAATAATATTATATTTCAGCAACAAAGGTATTCACTTTATATTTGCATAATTAATTTCACACTATTTGCTAGAATAAATAATATATTATTTTATTGGTGTGGGTAAAATATTATTTTCATTACTTTGGATTAATAAAATGGAAAATATTTCACACTTGACTCTTTCTGACACACAAAAATTAATAGTTACTAATTTCAATATATGGAGCCATAAAATTTAATGCTTACCGAGTTTCGTGATTGTGATAAAATAATCACCGGTAGTGAAAGTCCACGGTGATAAACCGTGGATTATGACAAACGTCATAAGGAAGCATTATTGTTTGTCAAAGTATCGGTGTCGGATGATATGATATCGAAGTGCGTAATGATATTGTGGCTAAGACGGTGTGGCCCCGGTCGAGGGATAAATATCGACGTCGGGAAAGAATCGGGTTTTATATTTGAAGAATATGCTCTTTTCCACAAAATTACAAGAAGGTGGATCTATGTCGAGCACCTACTTTAGATGAAAGACCTCCAAGCCGGTTATCTTCCATCAACAAAAAGGTGGACAATGTTGATATGGTGGCTCGGATCCGAACAACTTACCTTCTTTGTATGAGTTATATGTGGAGGCACTCCATTTAATGGTTGAAAGTCAAAACTCACGTTTAACAAGGTGAGTTTCTACCTATTGTAAAAGGAGCAGAGACAAATTCGGGAAGAATCTAATTGTAACCAATCGAGAGTATTCTTGTCACACGGTCAAAAGGAAAGAGGAGACATCACTCTGGTTAGTCTTCCATTCAAGATCATGTCACATGTTATTGTTGTCACAAGCTTGGGCACCTTAAGAAGGATTGTTGGAAGTGGAAGTACGATCTTTCGCAACATAGCAAGAAGCCATGTGATGAGGAAAATGTGGAAGCAATTGCAAAAGAACGAGATTTGGATGACATGCATGCTCTTTATTGTCTTACGACATCGTGCTCACATGACAGTGGTACTAGTTGGATCATTGACTCTGGTGTGTCCGCACACTTTTCATGTCACAGGACTATTATGTTTCATTTACTGCAAATATTTGTTTTGAATCAGCAATACTAGTTGATGGAGAATCACTTGCAGTAGAAGGGATAGGAGATATATGTATTATATTAAATACTGCTCATAAATTGTTGGTACGAAATGTTAGATATGTACCTTATCTACAAAAAAATCTTCTATCTATTCGTCAATTAACTTAAAATACCAATGTTTCTACGGATTTATGTGGGAAGAAGTGTATTGTTTCTTATATGAAATAGAGACGGATGATTGCCCTTGGTATTGGGCAAAGTGGCCAATATCGGCTTGTTGATTCTGCTACGATCAACATGAATGCACGTGTGGAGAACAACTCCACCATACAGGATGTGCAGAAGGCTACAATGCCTTAGGAGGAAGCTATTTCTCACATATCTATTTACTTGGATATAGTCAACCTACATGCGCTATATTATGGAGGGAGTATCTACTCTACCATATGTACGGAAGGTGGACATGCCTTGGGAGGATGGATTTTCTCATTCGAAAAACAATTTGTTATGGATGGAGACCCACTATTCCAAATGCACTGACAGTGCATGGTGAGATGGCATGACAAGCCACTCACTTAGATGTACTTGCTCGAAGGACAGAGAGCATGAACAGTTTGCTCATTGTGTTGTGAAAGATATTTCCCAATAGAGGGGGATAAATGAGCAAATAGATGAGGAGTTGATTCTCACTCCTATAGCAGAGATGGTTATTTCTCCCATTGTTGAGACTATTGAGACGAAAATGGTTATTTCTCCTATTATTGCGGAGTTGGTTCTAACTCCTACTGCATAGATGGTCACATTTCGAAAAAGGTGGATGAGCACTACATAGTGTTACAAGAACATGATCAAGGTGACTTCAATTGCAAAGATAACCGAAGTCTTTCTATAGACTCCAAAGCAGCTACACAAGCCTCGAGTAGATTTTTCAATCCACCTCTCCGAGTTTCTCTCAAAGACTCTAGTGATGGGGCCAAGACTCTCAACCATGATGATTCATCACTGCTCAATGAATCACATAACAAAGAACCAAAGTGGACCACTTGTCATATCCTTTAGTCACACGACCAATTTTTGTTTTGTGGTTCTTCTCCATTCAATCGCAACACAACAATCGACCGTTGATTTCAAGTACAACCTATGGAACAGTCTCTAGATCTAATGATTAAACATATGGGCTTTAGTACATTTGTAAAATTTCGTGAAAATCGGGCATTGTTTCCAATTTAGTCATTAAGAGGAGGTGTTAAAATATAGAGCATTATATAGCATATAATGAATGCAAGTTATGTAGTTGTCATTTGGTTGGTAATTGTTCAACCAATTTGTAACCACCTCTTGCTATATAATAAACACTAACACACTTGTTTGAGTGTGCATTCAAACCTTCTTTGAATTCTTTCCTTCTCTTTGCATATGCTAACATTTTTATCGATTCAAAATTTTGATATGAGCTTGCATGCTTTGATTTATACTCCAAAGGACGAAAACCCTTCAAGTTGGCTTTAAAGGACGAAAATCCTCTTTACGCTTAGAAAGAACGAAAACTTTTTTCCTTTTGAGAGGGGGCTCTATCATGGGTTTCTACTAATTTTCAAAGATATATTTCACATTTCTAGCAATTGTTCAAGGGCAAATATGCAAATTTTTATTGTTTCCAAGTAGGGTTTGAAGACAAAAGTGTTGGGACAAATTTCTACTTTCAGATTCAACCATATTCGTGGTTATCTACACCCCGTGGGTGGAGTTTGATACATTTTAGGGCACACTTGTCCCGAATCTCATCACCAACATCTTTGTCATATTTTTAGAGTCCAAAATCAGTTGAGTACATATGTTTTGGGGCTGAGGAAACTTTGTTTTTGGTCTTGTCTGAGAGTTCATCTATAGAATTTTATAATAAATTTCAGCTCTTCATTTGATCCAATCTGGTATTTTTCTGTTGTTCTCAACTAAATAAAAATTGTTGATTTGTTTAGTGAAAGATTTCATTGATTTTACTTCAATTTTGAGTGCTTCCATCTCTTATGCAAGTCACATTTTCTAAGTAATATTCAGATCTGCATTTTATTATTTTTGTATATCTTCTACAACTTGCTATTTTGGTTGGGATTTGTCACTATTCCGTTTGGTGGTAGAAATTTATCCATTGGAACATTACACAATGTCTCACCTTGGTGATTTTCAACAATCTTGCACTTCACTTCTTTCCGATATTAAGAATGCAACAATCCCATCCATCTTTAGCTTTGATGAGGTACTAGAGATTGACATCACTCGATTATTTCAAGAGTCTAGAAAAGAGCATAGAGGCATAATTCACCTATTCTCATCATCTATCTTTATATCCAAGGACAACAGCTAAGTTAACAAAGTGTTGAAACCACTCAAGTGCTCTATGACCAAGTCACCATCATTCACCCTCAAGGAATACATTTTCCTAGGCAAGCATAGTTAGTTGACCAAGAATTGTACCTGGTACAATGATTCCAAATTATTGTGTAGGCCTTTTGTTGTCTTTTCATCATATGCATTCAATAATAGTGAATTTGATAGACATACAATAGTACAATAAGCAATCAATAATTCGATGGTCATACCACAATAAGCACAACAATGTTAATAAACTCATCAGATGAATCCCATCATCTCAGCAATAATCTGAATACCATAAGTCAATCAATATACATGAATGTGACATAATCTATTATGATCATGTGCAATCTAATTGAAATCATCTAATCATATGACTTTCAATACATTGTAAACCAAAAGATAGGCTTGAGAATTAATTCTTCTGAGTTCCAAATAAAGGTCTGAGAGTGAAGGGTAATATCGCTGACTTAATCCTCACTAAAGGTTTTCCAATTTGATTAGGATATCTTACCAAGAAATAGACAATAAAGAATGGGTGAAGTGGCTTCATGTGAAGACTTGTTACAATGGTCCTGAGCCATCAGTTGAATATCCCCTCTGCTCAAAATATGATCATGTTTCAGGCGATGCTAAAAGTGAATATTACTGTAAGTGCTCCAAATTCAAGCAATGAATTCCACCCAGCTCAAGAAATGTTGGTATTTGGCCATCTTGTTGATCGTTTTTTTATGGAAAAGAATAAAGAACAAAATTATTTAAAGATTGTATTTAAGCATGACCCATGTAAAACTCCATCCTTGCTACTCATAGTGCTTCTCAGCTAAAATAGTTTAATCTTTAACATGTCTTTTGGGTGTTCCAATGTACACTGCGATACAGTTATTATGTTCAATATGTTAGCATTTACCACACGTTAAAGCACCCCAAACCAAAGACACTATCAAGTAAACATTAAGAACATCCACTTCTAGCATCATACTCAGAATAGCATGAAAGACAACCAATTAACTAGTGGGGTACCCATCAATCGTTCTCTACTCCACTATTTACCATGTTCCCAAGATATGGTACAGGTAAGGTCTTTGCATTTATTTACAGTCTCATCATCATATAAGGTTTATTATTGGAAAATTGATAGCATGTTTACAAACCATCCTTTTTATCTATTTGAATTGCAAAAGGGGGTTTATATTCAATACATGCAAAGCATAAACACACCGTCGCACAAAATCTATAGCATGCACACACATGTCATGACTGTCTTCTTGTGTGTTCAAGTAGCCATTGACTATATACGAATTAAATCGACAATCAATAGATGACATTTCTTCAAGCTGTTAAACAAAACACAGAAAGAATGTATGTCTTAAATTTTTATTTTGCACTGATTGTGGTATATGAAAATATATTCACCAACTTTTACAATACCCTCATATGCATAAGGCAGGGTTCTGTAGGAGGCCATCCACACCACCATCACCAATGTCATTCCCAAACTAAGACTTTTAATCCTTTTATTTCAGGAAATAAATGAACACATGAAAGAGGCCTTACTTGTCTATTTGAAAAACTTGAAACAAAACAATTTTAAAGAGACTAGTCGGACTTGGGAATCACAATGCAACCAAGTTTCCGACATGAATACATAATTTTTTTTCGTTACTGCTTTCCTTACTAATTTCTGTATTCTTTGCCTAACACTTTGACTAATCATAAGTGACCTGCAGTAAAGTTGCTGAAAAATTAATGGCCATATAAAGGAAACATAAATCAGAATTTTTTACATATCCCTATGTTTAAGACTACAGGCTGTTCTCAAGAACATATTTTTTAAATTTCAAGAGCAACTGCAAAGCTTGCTGGAATTCAGCATCATCAAGGGCAAGGGCAAAACGGCAGTAGCCTGGTATGCCTGTCCACAAGCTGCTATTAATGCATAGACCTGTTGTTCTCATGATAGCTTCCCTAATGTTGCCTCCATCAAGTTTGAATTCATGCATGCCACTGTAAGGAGGCTGCTTCAAATGGATTGTTTTTCCCTCATACGCTGTTGGTCGTGCCACCATTGAAACTCCTCCTGAACAATCGACTACCTCCCAACCACAGTGCAAAAGCATCTGGAATTATTGAAAATAGCACATGAAGGGTATGTCAATACAATGAAAATATAGCCATATCAAGACTCTTTACTAACATTACACAATTGCCACTAGAGACCTACAAAAATGACCAGAAAAGGAAACATAGCTTTACCTCCTTCAATTGCTCAAATCTTTTTTTTTTAAATCTGCTTTTGCTGGCAAATCGTTTCCAATAACACATTTGAGTTTTGCCACGCATGGCTAATAGCTTTTTATAGTATACTTGATAGTGCCATGTGGGCGGCTCAGGCTAGGAAAGTCTCTGAATGCTTCAACCAAATGCACATGAGTCATAATTAGGAATCCAAATTCAAGGCCACTGGTAAGCATTTCAAATGAAGAACCTCCGAGAAGGGAGAAAGAAAATGATGGATTTGATGATTTTAACAATACAGATTCCAAATGCCATATTGTAGAATCTAGGGGTTCAAATTCAAGACCAGAGAATGAAGTATCCATAATCACTTGGGCGCCATATTTCTCACAGGCTGAAAGTACAGAGCATATTTCTTCACTTGTGTAAACCAAGCCTGTTGGATTGATGGTAGGTCCAGAAATATAAAGCCATGGTCTTTTTACAGACCCCAGAAACTGTTCAACTATCTTATCTGTAAGCTTGAAACTCGTCTCGATACTTGTTGGAATCCTCGCAATGCTTGCTTTCAGAAATTCAGCAGCATAAACATAATTTCCATTGCACCCAGTAGGAAAGCATAATGTTCCACCTTCTTGAATACAGACAAGTACTAACTTGGTGAATAATGCCAAGGGACTATCACCGAGGAAAATTTCAGTACAATGGTCTGCTGGAAATCCAAAATTGGTTTTAACAAAATCCTCAATACCTGGTCCAAGATCAGTCTCAACATCTGTAATGTTCTGTCTTGCAAAACTTTCAAACACTGCTTCTTTTACAGTGTAAGGAACTGTAAGAGAACTTTGGTCCAAGTCCATATGAATTACATCTACATCCTTAAGCTCTACGTTTGAAAGTTCTGCTTTCTGGAGAACCCTAACAGCCGAATCCGCTACCCCTATCATGTTAACCGAATATTCCTCTGTACAGAACCTCTGGCCAAAACAGAAAAGTGGCATTACAAACTACCAATCAAACACTCAGGAGTAAAGATATATACCTGAGGAAAAAAATCGATAACACTGAAAATTAAGGGGCAAAACTTGGCGGTTTGATGACGATCTGGAAGCTGAAAACTCAGAAGTTCATGGAAAAGGCAGCCATAATAGTATTGGCTAAATAAAGGTGTGCGGCTCTGTAGCAGCTCCATGGTTTTTGCTAAGGAAGTAAAAACTTCTTCACTTTCGGAGATTACAAAAGCAACCTCTAAATCTGAGTAGACCTGCAAAGAAAATCATATTCACTCCTTTCATGATAAATAAAAGGCATCATATGAGCAAATACTAGATACCAAGCCATAAATCTCCTTGCAGGCATTTCACATTAACCTGATTCTTGACAAGTCCACATAAAATTGTTGCATGGGAAGGTAAAGCATTTTTCGCCAGATACTTCAGTATTCCATTTGTACCAGGTAAACTAGACAACTCGAGATGGTCAGACATGTCCAGAAAAAGGCGAGAACCAATTTTTCGTGTAGCATCAAGCAGTTGCTCAAAAGCTGAGGATGTTTTTGCCTCAAAATCTGCTATACCAGTTACTACAATCTGCGGCTTCAACTTCTTTATCAATTCAATCATCACATCAGACCGATGTGGTGCTTCAATTACTGTAACCACTTCAGAAGCATACTTCTCATTTGGTTGTCTCTGACAGATGAATATACAAGAAACAAATAAATGAGATACCAATGTATGTAAAATATGTTTCAAAAACCAATTTTAAGGGATACAACAATAACATTAAGCATGCACAACCTTATGGTCTAGCTCGTACCTCAATTGACAAAGAAGTAAGCCACCGCTTTGGCAAATTTCTTGTAAGATTTTGATCAACCAATGCAAGGCATGGTGAAAACAGTCGTAAAGCATTTTCAATCACAACAGATCTTGAAGGGAATATAACTTTGTTCTTGGGGACAAAAAAGAAGAAAGGAGAATTAGAAAATCTTACAAAGCTTCGTAAAACCACTGATAATTTGCAATGATTCTTATAGTCACTCATTTATGAACTTATCACTACCAACTTGCCCAAAGACTGTTCAACACTAAATCGAACCACATGTTAGGATTGTGAGTTTCAACAGAATCAAATTTTGTCGATCCTATTCTGTGTCATTCGGCAGAAATAGATAGTGAAACTGACCCCAATAATGAAAATGTGAACAATTTCTTTCAAAGAACCCCAACAATTACAGAAAATAGTAGCATTTCTGTTATCTTCACTTAAGAGATAATTATTTTCATTTCATTACAATATCCCTCTACTCAAATAAAAATTCACAAATATTTTCATTGAATACAGACCCATACAGCTAATCTTCTCAAACCGCCCCTACCATTACAGAAAATAGTAGCATTCCTGTTATCTTCAATTTAAGAAGTAATAATTTTTATTTCATTACAATATCCCTCTACTAAAATAAAAATTCACAAATATTTTCATCAAATACAGACCCATAAAGCTGATCTTCTCAAACCATAATTATCCATTTATTGTTTTAATTATATTTCTTAGAACAACCTAACATTGGAATTTGCTTTGTAGAATGCAAGTATGCTATCTCTATCAATTTTACGGAAACAAAAACTAACTTCAGGAATTCAAGGTAAAATGCTAAATAATGAAAAAATAGCGCAAGATATTCTGCATCATAAGCGAATCAATCTAATTTTATTCTCAGCTACTTTGTGTCTGATAACCATCCAGAAAAAAAAGTGAAGAGAAAGAAGTTCCCCTAGCATTATTGCATGAACCAAAAGGCTGAAGTTTTTCGTGGCAATTTGGGAGGGACGGGCTTCTTGTCATGGGGGTTTTCGCACATGGAGAGGCAACAGCACCTGCCCGCGCCCTGGCCCCCCTTGGGACAGAACTTCCAGCATGCACATACAGGAGGCATTTCAGATTCAGCACAGGAGAAGAATGTGAGAGCAGTACCAACAACAGGACCCTCCACTGCAAAAAATGAGGTCTGCATGTTAAGAAGAGTTAGGATAGCTCAGTACTGGAACTAGACATGAAAAAGCTGGAAGAATATATTCGCATGCTTCTTTGCAAACATTTTAATTTGTAGATTTATGGGTATGCAGCTGTCTGGAGAATTTATATGAGTGGGCAAGCAAAACCTGGAAGACATGAAGATTATAAGATTCAATCATATGCCCGAGAGAATACTTTTAAGTGGTATTTGCAAATGATTCAGATCAAAAGACTATTTTGACAGGGTCACACTTCTTTAGAAATGTGCATCTCTTTATGAAGTATTGGCATGTGGCATTTCAGCCTGCAGAAGAAATGCCATGCAAGGCACAAGTTTGGATCCAATTGTACGCTCTACTGCATGAACTCTGGACGGATTATGTATTTCAAATGCTAAGAGACTTGAAGGGTCTATTTGTCTCTGTCTAAGACTCTAAAGTTACCATGGGGAAAGGTGCATCAAACCATGCAACAATATGTGTGGGAATTGGAATTAGATCAACCTCTCATTACATTAAAATTTAAAATCAAGTGGATTACACTGGATCTAACCAAAATAATACAAGAGTGTCATGGCTAGCAAGGGAATGCCCATTGACTGAAAAGCAAAAGATCCCAAGTCCACCAGAAAACCAAGAGAAAGTAGATATGGTTTTCAGAAACCAAAGAAAAAGCATTCATTTAAAAGTAAAGTGGAGAGGAGTGGGAGAATCAAACAAACAAGGGGAAGCAAATAAGAAACATATAAATGGAACATAAAAGCCAAAGACCAAGGGAAATGGAAATAATAAGCCAAAAAGAGCTGCAAGAAAAAGGATATGATAAAGGACTATGCCCTTATTGGAACCTAAGTCACAAGACTCGAGTTCAAGTTCATGTTTGACGAGGATAAAGTTTGGTTCAAATTCGCCAATGGATAAAGTTTGGAAAAAAATTTTAAGTTCGAACAAAATAATTTTATTTATCATAATAATTTCTGAAATAGTGCATAAATATGAGGGACAGAGTTGAGAGAGATTTTCATCCTCTACTTCCACTCGGTGCATGCCCGCACACATATTTATAACATAGTGCGATAGCATGTCAGAAACTTCTCATGTAAAATTAATGGATAAAAGTTCGAGTTTATGTTTGATGAGGATAAAGTTTGAAAGAGTTGAATTTTTGTCATAAAGTTCAGCATACCATGTGACATAGATGGGAACTATAGAAAGCATTTTGGAAGAACCTCGGGAGAGGAGATTTCAAGAGGAATGCATGGAAGAGAAAAGGAAGAAGTCGGCAACAGTCATAGGCACAGAAGTTCCCGATAAATCTTGTGGAAAACTAAGAGGATAAAAATGAGAACAAAGCAGGGAAAGGGATTACCATCATACAATTTAGCAGTAAAAAGAAAGCTTCAGATTCATGCCCTGGCAAAAAGACTTCAAAATACAAAAGGAAACAAAGGAAGAAGAAGCAAATGCAACCCCTGTCGGCAGAACTGGCCAAGAAGAGCACAAAATAATGGCCAAATAAATTTAAAATATTTCTTGGAGGAACATTGGGGGTATGCATGCCCCATTCAAAATAAGATTGTTAAAAGGATATAATAACAAGGAAAAACCACATTTCTAATTTTCTAGGAGAGGAGATGACAGAAACAAACAACTTATGAGAAAGAATATGGCAGGGCTTTGTGGAGCAAGGCATAGGCTAGGGTGGCGTCCTATGGGATTTTGGATAAGTTTCGTGCAAGGTGTTGAAAGCCTCCATGGATTGGATTACTTGCAACATACAGAGTTGTAATCTAAACTCAATTTTGAATTAATCAATTTCTACATGCCCCCATTCAAGAGAAGAATGCTAAAGGGATTTAGTGACAGTGTTACCTAAGACTCCGGGACACTGGGACAGCGGGATGCGGGGACGGAGTTTCCAGGACAGCAAAAGAAATCCAAAATTTTGGGATGGCGGGGGACGGCAGAGGGGGTCGCTATTAAAATAAATAATAATATATAAAATTACAAATATTAAAAATATACAGATAAATTTTAGAAATTTTATGAATAGCAGTTCATTTTTTTATATCAGTCCACCATGTGCATACAATCCACATCCAGACATCCATATTAAAAAGTAAAAACTCAGCAACATACATACAGCTGTACTAATGTTATGTGTTCATATAATTTTTAATATTAATATGTATGCTGCTGGTTTTCATAGTATGTTGTGACAGTCCACCATGTGCATTTGTGCTCGAAAATTTTTGTATTCATATATCACTCTTGATTCTTAATATGTCTTTGTAATACAATACAGTCGGGTTATGGTTAACCAGTAAATGTTTTTAAAGAGAAAACAACAAAGAAATTAATTTTTAAAATTTAAAAAAAAGTGAAACAAAGTTATTTTTTAAAAGAAAAAAGTGTTTTAAAAGTGTTGTTGACGTCGGGATGTCCGGGACGCCCCCGGGACGCCTCTCAACTATCCCAAGGACGCATGCAGACGTCCCTCACGTCCCCCTCATGTCCCAAATGTCCCCAGGACATTTCTTGTATTCGTCAAACATCCCCAGGAAGTTTCCCTTGCAATACAGAAGTTCAGAAACTTGGAGGAAACGCGTTTCTCCACGTTTCGGGCATCCCCGGAACATCTGGGACCCCTGGGATTTCAGGAAGATGCGTCCCCGTGCAACACTGGGGTTTACGAACAAAGAAAAACCAAATGTTCTATTGTTGCGGTGATAACACTAACAAATGACTATATGAAAAAATATGGCGAGGATTTGTGGAGCAAGGCCAAGGTTAGGGGAGTGTCTCGGGATAAGTTTCACACAATATATGGAAGCCTCCAAGGGTAAAATTACATGTAACATACAGAGATGTATTCGAACTCGAATTTGAATTAATCGATTTCTACATGCCCCAATAACTAGGACAAATGGAGTGACTAGAACAAATGGAGTGTAAACTGGGTCTCAACAAAGAAATGAAGCAGATTCATTAATTAAATTACGAACGACACACCATAACTAGTATCTTTCCAAAGAATCAAGTATTTCGTCATAGTGGATGAGATAATTTTCATTCATTACACCGCATAAGTTCAATCATAACATAGCTTTGAACAATATTAAAGCTCACCATAAATGCCAAAATATATTAGCCTAGACTATAGTGAATCACAACAAAGAAACACAATTGGATTTGATCACGGTGAGCTCTCGGTCTAAGACTACCGCCTAGATGGTGCACCATAGCTAAATGAGCTATTGGATCAAATTAAGTTTTGTTAATGCATGTGTAATGTCCCCTTTTTTGGGACATTATTAATATATGAGTTCATCTCTTTTATTTGCATCAGAACCCCTGGCATGCCTAGCGCTACAAGTGGGGCTCTCTAGGTTAGTTAAATGTGCACATAGGCTAGTCGCTTTTATTATTTAATTAAAATAATAAAGTGCACATAGTAGTAGTCATTTAATATTTTATTTTAATGTCAAAACATTAAATGGTCGGTCATTGGAGATTGCAACTCTTAATTCTATAAAATAGGGGTCGTATTTCCTTTAGGAGTTATGTTGACTGAACTTTTAAAATTACTCCATGCTTGGAGAAATGAGATGTATGCCCAAGGGATGTATGCCCTAGCTTTGAAGTCTTCTTGCAATCATTGTTGATGAATCTATGCATTGTTCCTTCATTCTAAGCATTGGTGACTTGGTTTAGAGTGTTGGTGCATTTATTTGAGAGTAAATCTGCATTGTATGTGAAGGGTTTGAAGTACTTTTATGACTATTATTGCTGCTGCAATTTATTTAGCCATAGCGACTGGTATTGGGGTTTGATCTATCATGTTTTGAAGTTATTTATGCTAGATCTATTTGTTGTTGTGTCTAATCAATTATTTCAGATCAAGGGTTGATTGTTCATGCGGGTACATAGTTACCATATTAGCCCGAACACATGCCAAATTCAGCTTTCGTAATGAATTTTTAGGGAAAACCGAACAAGTTCGGTAGATTCGTTTAGGGTTTGGACTCTAAAAAAATTTGGTTGAAACGCAAAAGGAAATTAAAAACCCTAAACGCAACACTACAAAAAAATTGGCCACCATGCCCTAAACCTGCGACTCTTCACTTCGTGCCCTCACTATGTGCTGTATGACGTTGGAGGAGACAACGTGCCCTCACTTCATGCCCTTCATTGTTGCACAGACCACTGCGAAGGTTTGAATCAAACTTTCATGCAAAGCTTAAACATTCCATTGCTTTTTTGTTAGGTTATTCTATATATTCTTGACCATTTATTTTTTAAATACTATCATTTTACAAATACACATATACCTTTATTATTATGTAAGATTATTTCAATGTTAAACTTTTAAAGATTATTTCTATATTAAAGCTAAAAGTTTAACATTATGGATTAATAAAACTTGTAACTTCCATAAAACATTTTTTATTTTTACAAACTTTATATTATGCTATATTAATATGTTATAATTAAAATAGTAAATCAATTTGATTTCTTTATGCTAATAGTATTTATTTTATATATATAAGTGTTTTCTAAAATGATTTATTATTTTAGATTATAGAAAATAATGTATTTTTTATTGTATAAATTTTATTTTATTATTTAATTTTAATATTTTAAGTTTATGATATTATTTTTTACCCCGTATGATTTTTTTAATAAATGCGAGGTATTTTTTAAATTAATTTAAAAACTAGGTATATATTTTAGATGAATTTAATCACAAATTTATCGTTAAATTTTTAGCGACGAATTTTTCACGAATTTTTCCTCGCCAATTCGAACACAAATTCGAATGCAGTGACTAAGGCCATAGGTATGTATCAAATTTAAAGATTGATAATAATATTTTAAAACTATACACATCGTGCTACTATTTACCTTGTTTTTTTCCCTTGTTCGAGAGTAGCAAAGCATTTATTAATAATAGTTGGAGTATTCGGCATAGTAATCAGTAATAGTAATATTTTATTATTTAGAGACATTAATAATTTAATAGTAATGTGTAGAGATATTATTACTTAGAGACCTATTAAGTATTAGCCATAGGTAATAGTAATACTTAAATTTATTATGAAATGTTTAGTAACTTTAATAACTAGTTACATAAATTTAATTATTTTAGGTTTAATTTTTGTATATTACTGTTAAGTATTTTATTTTTATAATTTTTTTGATAATTATTTATATTTATAATTTATATTATTTAAAAAATTCATAATTTTTTTAACTAAACCGAGGCGAATTTTTGCAAACTCCCGAACTTCCAAACTTTTTTCCTGTCCATTGAGAGTCCGAAACAACCCGAACTTTCTGAACATGGTAGCTATGGTTTTGGAAGAGTTTCATGAGCTGGAAATTATTTAATTAATTTTCCCTAACCCTAGCGACTGGTTTTCAGATTTCAGGCAAATTTGAGTGGGTTTCAGTGGGCTAAAAATTCAGTTTGTTAGTTCATTGGAAAACTCTTTATTTCTACTTTATTGTGCAATTTATTTCATGCAAAAACTCCAAGTATTGAGTAAGATATTAATTTTTGAAGTTTCAATTGTTCTGGGTGCATTTTAATTAATTAATTGCTGTTATAAAATTCAGATCTGCAGTTTGGGATCAATTTAATATTGAATGTGGTAGTAGAAATTAGGAGAAATAAGGAGAAGGTGATTTCATAATTTTTGGAGTGGATTTGATGCCCTAAATGTGTTGGGCGACCTACTTTTTAGGGCAAAATTAGGGTTTCGTGTTTGCTATGCAAAATCGGTTTTAGAATATTATTCTTCATATTTTTGTGGCCCAAAATCCGAAGTTTGAGAATTTTTGCTTGGATGGTTAAGCGGGAAATAATTTTGGAAGATTGCAGCAGTTGGGGTTTGAATTAGTAATTATTTTTCAGCTGTTAAAAATCAGATCTGGATGATATTAGCATTCTAATTAGTCTTCCCATCTAACCCACCACTTTGGCATACTCCAACCCCATTTTGGGTTGTATTATCGCCGACATTGGGTTATTTGAGGTCGAACTAAGAAGATCTAATCTTCCTAGGATCGATTTGGTTAATTAATTTGCAAATTTTAATAATATCCCAAAAGGGGATATTACAGTGGTATCAAAGCATCTTTCCTCTACTCTTGTGGGTGTTGTTTGCAGAGATTGAATCATGGAGCTTGCTAGTGACGGAAATTTGAGGGCCAAACTCTATAAGCTTGGGAGAAGGCTCAAGAGGCCTTCACTTGAGAAGGGTGTATTAATCATGGTGTCCCCAAAAATTTCACTTGGAAATCTTGGGATACCCCTTTAAAATTTTGGTCTTTTTGACTTGTGCTGATTTGCTTAGGATTCCTTCAAGAGATTGCAAGAGGTTGTTTGGTCCAAAAAGGTGCAATAATGAATTGTATGAAAATAAGAAAATCGCCACCAATGTGTAGAGCTCAAAAAATATGCACTTTTAGAAAAAAAAAAAAAAAAAACAAAGACACCTAAAACAGAGCCACAAAGTGAAAGTCATGGCACTTGCAAGTTTTTGCTGCTACATCTTCCCGGACTCTTTCCAAAAATGGAAAATTTTATTCTATCTTTGTGTTTTCTTCACCAAAATCCAAAAAAAAAAAAAATGCTTCTTAGACCAAAACGTAAAAGTGCAAGTCGTGGAAATTGAAGTTGCCTTCCATGTTTGATTTTCACACAAATACAAACTGCTCCTTCCTCTCAATTTTCACACAAATCTTAAAAGCAGAAGTCATGGTCTTCCACGCCAATTTTGGGAATTTAATTCCAAATGCAAGTCGCACTTTTTGGAGTTGCCTGGCAGGTTGGAATTTAACACAATGACTTAAGTGAAAAGTGTGAAAATAGGAGTTGCCTTGGCAGTTGGGATTTAACACAATGACTTAAGTGAAAAGTGTGAAACTTGGAGTTTCTGGCAGGTTGAAATTTAACATTGCCTTGCCCTCATGTTTTTCACACAAAAGTTAGCTAATTCACTTATGCAAGTCGCACTTTTTGGAGCTGCCTAGCAGGTTGAGTTTTAACGCCATGACTTAAGTGAAAAGTGTGAAACTTGGAGCTGCCTGGTAGGTTGAAATTTAACACTGCCTTGCCCTCATGATTTTCACACAAATTCTAGCCAAAAAGTGTGCCCCACTTTGGCATAATTTCATGTTAAAAAAGTAATTTCTTTTTATTATTTTTTAGCAAGTGTTGGCGCCAAAAATAGGACGTCATTGCATGCAAAATCCCTTTTAGAAGCTTGTGCATGTGCTCTCAATCTTCCAGTTGAAGCCTTCATTGAATTTACTTATATTTGCCTTCATCCGGAGTGCTTTCCAAGATTCAAAAATTGTTCATATGCAATTAAAAATAAAAGGTGATGAGTTTTGTTTGAATTGTTTACGGCAAGCATTTCACTGGTGCACATAATTGAGAAGAATTGCAAAAGCTTCAAGGATATGCGGAGAAGACAAGTCAGAGACAACACCCACAAGGAAATCATGATCGGCTACTCCCAAATCTAGTTTGGTGAGAATCAAAGGCAAAGATTCAACAACATATGGGAAAAAGAGCTTCTCAAATTCAAGGCAAGAGGTATCATTCATGAGGAGAGGTGCAATACAAAGTTGATTCGGCGTGTAGAGTATGGAAGAAGAACAAGGCTAGGAGTGTTGCAGTAGCTTTCTTCTTATTTCTTCTCCTCTTTTCTTTTTTTTCTCTTATTTTCTCTGACAAAGTAATTGAATAATCAATTAAATTGTAAAACTTAGATAATTGGCTTTAAAATCCATTACTTCAATTTCTTGGAAGAAGTCACTTAGAAATAGGTGGCGTACATGCAAAATAGAAGGTTCTATTTTCAGTCAGTAAGGCATGCATGTCATGCAAAGATGAATTCTAGGGGAAATACGCAACTCTTTCCTTTACAGCGCCCACACGCGCAATTCATTGAAAACTTTCTATTTTGTGATTGCCTCTATGCACTATAAATAGAGGAAGAGCCTATGGGTTAAAGGATCACAATCTTGTTTATCAGAACTTGTTTTAGCAAGAGCTTTGTAACCAGAGCATTCTTGAGTTGTCAGACTTTGTGTTGGAACCCTTGGTGTGATTGTTGCAGAGGCTTGGGATTGAATAAAGGTGGATTTCTAGAGAACTTTGTGTCTATGGTGTTTTTGAATTCTTCTTTCAAAGGTTTTTAGATAAACTTTGTGTTATCTCAAATCTAGGTTAGAAGTTATTTCTTTCCCATCCTGCTAAAAATTGTGTTTTATCTATTTATTTAATTTGTGTGGATGAGACCAACTTTGATAACTATTGGTTGATTCAGCACATCTTTTTTTTTCCCTACTGCTTTCTCCCCTTCGCAAATAACCCATCACAACCGCTTACTTGTTGCCAAATTACCCGGTTGTGGTTCACGAGGGAAATGGGTCTGAAAATGTCCATCGAATCCACTGGAAATTTATTAGGAAACAAACCGATAAACACATTATTCATTTCTTTCAGAATTTTACCTGTTGCCCTCGATTCCTCCATAGCTAGCCAAACCTCTTCTCCAATGACTTCCCAGAAGTCCTAAAACAAAGCATCCAGAAACCCATCAAGACCCAGTGCTTTCTCTCGTTCCATCGAAATGACCACATTATAAAATTCTTAAATGGAAAAGGGGCCATCATTCTCTCTTGATCCACTGCATCGACTTGTCTTGGGATTTTCTCTAAAAGAGCTTGTTGTTGAAGAAGAGGAGTGAGTTACTTCCTCCTAAGAGAAGAGAAGAAATATACCGCTTCTCCTTTAATAGATTTCTAATCAAACAACCATTCACGCGAGCCATTTTTAACTTTTGTTATATAATTTGAGTTTCGCCTCGCTTAATGAAGCATGGATTTTTTTGGAATTCTTGTCTCCTTCCTTCAAATTTATACCTCTCTTGATTTTGAAACTAAAAATATCTTCCTTCTGCGATAAATCATTCAAATATTCTAATAAGACTTTTTCCAGTGATAATCCTCCTTATTCATGCCCACACATAAGACCCTTTCATTTAGATCCTTCAGTAGGCTGACTCGACCCTAGATTTTTCTTTGAAAATGTTCTTAAACATCGAATTATTCCAAACCAAGATTTACTTCTTGAGCATTGCTAGTTTTTTAGTCAGGATGAACATATGCTTTCCCTTGACCACAAAATACGACCACCATTGCCTCACTAAATCCTTAAAAAAGGGATCCTTCATCCACATCATCTTGAACTTGAAAGGGAAATGCTCAAGAGTTGTATCTAAAGAGATATTGAGTATAATTGGGAGAGGATTCAACCTTGCCCGATCAAGGTAGGAATTCTCTTTCCATAAGAACGTTCTCCTACAACCAATGAGAATTAGCTAGGAATCTATCTAGACGAACCGATATGCGCCCCAAACCGATCCATCTATTAGACCAAGTATGTCATCCTCTCTTTGGGAGAATGTCCCAAAGCTCCGCTTCTTCCATAAAGGAAGAGAAGTCTCGCTGAGACTAAGGGTTGCTCTTGGATCCTCCAATATACTCTGAGTTTGACAAAGTGGCATTGAAATCCCCAGCTAACACCACTAGAACATCCCCCACAGTCTCTAGTTTGACATAAAGGGAGTCCCATAAAACTCTCTTTTGAAGGAGATTCAAAGGAAAATAGACATTACAAAGAAAAAAGCTCTTATTCAAGTTTTTCACTATCACTTTACACCATTGAGAATTATCCATCATAGACAAGGAAGTAAGCTCCACTTTACTAGAAAGCCAAACAATACCTAAACCTCCCGATGCCCTTCCATTTACTCAACCAACTTGATAGACAATCAACTCATAGCATTTTAGTTTCTGAATATAACAAATTTCTACCCCTTCACCAGAGTTAGATGCCTAAGAAGGCATTGTTTGTCAGGGGCATTCAAACTACGACATTATATGATAATATTTTCATTTATTCTTCAGGGGGACTTTCCCTCCCTACTTTTAACTTTAAAAAATTGATTCATTTATTTCTTCTTATCAACAACTACTTCCTAAAGGGCCCTGCACTCTTTACTCGGTCGACCCGGTCCATAGTCCTTGCCAAAATTTATTGAGTTAAGACCCAAGATATCTGCAATAGAAAAAATATCTTCTCTCACTTCCTCTACTCAAGGGGAAGAAACCCTAATTACTTCCTCTACCTCCTGTTCTAGCGAAGAATCCAAATACTGAACGTTATGCGCTACACATTGATTGAAATCGCCAATGTAACACCATTCCCATTTCAATCCCTTCTGGACTATGGATAGAAAACATGTAGATTCTACCACTACCTTTGAGGTTTCATGCATTAGGGTGTTTGGATTTAACTCCTAAACTTTACCCTTTGAAAGATTCAATTCCTCTAAAACTCCTAAAGGGTGATGTTCCTCCATAGGCCCTTTTGTTCGCTTCCACCGTTGGTTTCTCAACTGGGGTGGATTTTTAGATGCCATGTTTCCTATGAGGGATTTCAAATCTCCTCTTAGATGACCAAGATGTTGGCATTTGAAACATTTAAAAACATTCTTTCATATCCCACTTGTTGCTTTCATGTACCTTCAAGGTTTTTAGAGAAATGAACTACAACAGAGGGGAAGAGTAGTCTATTGCAACACAAACCCTAGCATTAACAACTAGATTGCCTTCTAAGGTCCGTGGGTCGATTCGACCACCCTTCCCAAGAGACCCACATATTTTAGTTAAAATGTGAGGGTTCCAATATTCTATAGGAGAGAATAAATCTGCACCCATATATGCTTTTCCTCCATTACCACCATTACAGAGTCGAGGTTCAAAGTCCATTTTCTAAGGTGGAGCCATTGCTCCACAAAGAGATGCTCTTTCCAGAGTAAATAATCTTCTGCGATCTTTGCACTTCTAAAAATGACCAAGAAGTACCATTTTGTTAGAAACATGACATGGAGCCCACATCCGTATTGCCTTTCACACCAATTCTAAATACCATCTGTTGAAATATTCCCGCATAAAAACTTGGCCACAATGTCTCTCCATTCAAACAATGCAATCTGGGAAGAAAGGCCATCCTCTTCGCCAATATCTAACGAGTATGGGACTTTAGATGTGGACAACACCTGTGAAAATGGTTTCTTTGGTGATGTACCATCCTCTTCCAGGCATAATTCCTCTCCTCTTCCCGAAACCCTAGACCCACCATCTGTCAAATTTTTCCCTATCAAGTAGTTTTCTATGTTGAACAACACTTAAATAAATGATTTTTTGGGTAAATTTCCAGAAATTTTGAAACCCATACAAGTTTTAAATAATTAATTACATTTATTTTCAAACATTTTGAAACATATATACATCATCACTTAAAATACCTATTATTAATGCATGTGGTATGGTGGATGTTTGAGTTT
The DNA here is from genome assembly GCA_018340775.1 of Taxus wallichiana var. yunnanensis. NCBI lineage: Eukaryota > Viridiplantae > Streptophyta > Pinopsida > Cupressales > Taxaceae > Taxus > Taxus wallichiana. The sequence goes on from CM031234.1 coordinate 42,001,441, forward strand.
GAGGGTTTATGGAACTCCTCATCTGTTTAGCAGAATGTGGAGTGGTGTCCTCTGTTTGTTGATTGTCGGAAATAGTAACAAAATCTCCTAAACTTGGTGGGAAATGACCTCTGATAGCAGCTTCCCTTTGTGATGTAGCCGCAACTGCTATCTTCTGTGATAATTCAAAAGTAAGTTGTTTATTAATTTCAAAAGATAAATATTACAAGAATAAAGAATAATAATTAAAAACCACCTAATCAAAAGTTGGGAATCATCTTTTTCTTTTCAACTATTAACAAAAAGTCATTAGCTTTGAATTCATTGTTGTCAGAGGAGAGGTGCCACATAAATTATAGAGAGATTCATAATATAAACTAAGAATAAAATTTGTTGAGATGATGGTAACATTATCATTCAAAGTTTTGAAGTGTAGTAATGCTATAGAACTAAAAGAATTCAGATCTATAAGTCTTTGTAACACTTCCTATAAAATATGTACGAAAATTCTAGCACTCATGCTTCGATGATCTTGCCTAATATAATTTCGAACAAGGGGGCTTTGTTATAGGTAGACAAATACAGGATGGGATAATCACTATCAAAGAGACTATTCATACAACAAAAATTAGTAAGAAGTCGGCTTTATTCTTAAAACTGGATATGGCAAAAGCTTATGACCAAGTTTTGTGGAGCTTTCTAGACAAAATCCTTGAAAGGTTTGGCTTTGACATTGATCTGAGACATATGGTTCAAGCTTGCATTTCCAATGTTTGGTTTTCTATTCTCATGAATGGTAGTCCTATTGGGTTCTTTCCTAGCACACAAGGATTAAGGCAAGGGGATCCCCTCTCCCCTTTCCTCTTCATTTTAATGGCAGAAGCTCTCAGTAGAAGACTCAATGTTGAAATAGAAAAGGGCTCCATCAAAGGGATTTCTCCGGCACTTGAGATGGATAAAGTTTCTCATCAACACTTTGTTGATGACACTTTTGTGGTGGGGGAAGCTATTGTTCTAGAAGCTAGAAAACTCAAAAGCATTCTAGATGATTATATGGATGTCTCAGACAACTGATTAACTTCAAAAAAAGTTCTCTTTTTTTCCTGAACACTATGGGATGACCAGCTGCAAGAAGATTGCTGAAATTTTTGAATGTACCTACAAACCCTTCCCCACCTTATATTTAGGCATTCCTCTTGGGGATAGGAGGCCCTCCTGTTCTGAATGGAACTTTCTAATTGAAAGGTTTGAAAGGAAATTAGCAGGTTGGAAAGCTAATATTTTATCCCAAGCTGGAAAAATTACTCTTCTGATTAGCTCTCTCCAAAGCCTCCTTATGTATGCCATGTCAATATACCAACTTCTTGTCACAATTGGGGAAATATTGGAAAAGATCCAAAAAAGGTTTTTATGGAGTGGTATAGAAAGTAAGGATAGAATTCCTTTAGTTGCATGGAGCAGAGTGTGCAGACCCAAGAAGCTTGGGGGACTTGGTCTCAGAGACTGGTCCAAAATGAATAAAGCTCTACTTGCTAAGATTGGTTGGAGACTAACTAAGGAAAATGGAGTTTGGGCCAGAATCCTTAAGAGAAAATATTGGCAGGATAATAATGACAAAAGATGGATGTTTAAACAGGTGACTTTCAATGGCTCATGCATATGGAAAGCCATTAATTGGGCCAAAGAAATTCTGAACAAGGGCAACAGATGGAAAATAGGAAGAGGAAATGAGATAGATTTTTGGAAAGACAAATGGGCTGGGGATTTTACCCTCCAAGATAAATTTCCACAAATATTTGCATTAATGGAAGCTAAATATGGAGTAAAGGTGAACAACTACATGGCTAAGGAAGAGAGTTTTCAGACATGGAAAACTTTGGAAATGGATAGATAGGATGTAAATGATCAAATGAGAAGTATCAATGATTTTTACAAAATTTATGTATCATATAACAATAAAGACCAAGATAGAATCATCTGGGATATGGAACCTTGTGGAAGTTTTACTGTCAAATCAGCCTATGATATTTTTTTGAGGGTCAAACTGGAGAAGAAGATTTAATGGCTAGAAAGATTTGGAACAAGAATATAACACCTAAGGTAAACATGTTCAGTTGGCTCACTTTTGGAAACAAAATTCTCATGGTTGATAATCTAGAAAAAAGAGGCTTCCAATGGGTTAATAGATGTGTGCTATGCAAAAGAAAAATGGAATTTGTAAATCATATGTTTCTGGAATGCACGTATGCACATCAACTATTCTCCTCTATTTTGATTGGCTTCTCGGTTAATTGGGTTATCCCCAAAGATATAAAGGAAGCTTGGAACCAATGGGTATGCCCTTTTCATAGTCAAGGGCTAAAAAATCTATGGATCATAAGCTTAAGCCATCTTTGGTGGGAAATCTGGAAGGAAAGAAATAGAAGGATTTTCAAAGACAAGAGTATCCCTATCAAACCTGTCAATAAAAAATCTTTTTCAGGCAGTTAGAAACAATTTCTCAATCCTCCGAGAAAAAAGAATTGGAAATTTTGGATTATGAACAACATTTCTTAGAAAATTGGCATATCTCAGGGATTCCTCATTCTAATAGTCCTAATCCTAGATTGGGGATTAAGTGGAATCCTCCTTGTGAAGGATCTCTAAAACTTAAATTTGATGGTGCAGCAAAAGGGAACCCGGGAAAGCAGGGGGAGGAGGAGTCATAAGGGACTCTTTAGGTTGATTTATTCTTGCTTACTTCTTTGACCTTGGAAAACAATCTAACAATGTGGCGGAGGTAGCTGCTCTGTTCTGGGGGGTGAAGATTGCAAAAGAAAAAGGTTTCAATCTCCTGGAAGTGGAAGGAGACTCGCTGTACATTATTTCTTGTATGAGGGGTTCTTCCAATCCTTCCATATCTATTGAAGATTTTATCTGTAAAACTAAATCTTTTTAAAATTCTTTTGTGAATATTTCTTTTAACCATGTGTATAGGGAAGGCAATAATGGTGCTGATTTTGTTGCTAATCTTGGGGTTATCTCTAATGGTCTCCATATAGTCGAGCAACTTGTTGGAATGAATGCAAAATTCATTGAAATCATGAAAAGGGAGGGAGCCTTTAATAATGTTGCTAACTCTCCCACTCATGCCAGTAACCTCTCATGATTTTATCTTACTTGTGTGAGTTGGATTATTTTGTTCACATGGGCAGTCATGCCTTTTTGGTTTTGGAGAAGCTGTAAATAGAAACTAATGATTTTCAGGCTAGTTTGATTTGTAAGAGATTTTTTGTGCACAAAAGGATGGGAGGAGACTTGGTACGCATAGAACCTTCAAGGTGTCCAGAGATATCCAAGGAGGCCAAAGTTCTCCTTGAGAAGGCGGGATTGCTGTCTTTTTTCAATACTTTTGAGGGCTATGATGAAAGCCTGAGTGAATAGGTTGCTAAAATGTGGAACGAGGGTAAAATCCAGGTCGATAATTATTCCCTTACTATTTATCCCAAGCTTATTGCTAAGGTGGTGGTCTTCATACTGGAAGGTAGAAACATTTTAAAATCCAAATCTGATTACAATCTTGAGATTGACTATTTTTTCTAAGGTAAAGGGGAACCTATTTCTCTTCATAATGGCTATGCTAGGTGTAAGCTGCCCTCCCATTTGATGAAATTGCCAAACTGCTCATGTCTTATATCACATTGGAAGGTAGATATAAAGTAATATATGGTTACCATTTTCCAATGTTAAACCATATTCGCAATGCAAAACTGTATAACTTTCCTTTCTACTTATTCTCTTCTCTGGAAAAATCTATAACTATGGTGAAGAAAGGAACTTTCATTTTCCCCTTACACCAGGGTCTGATAAAAACTATCATCTGGTGAGCACTCCCCTGTTGGGGAAAAATGACAAATTTGGGGCTTCGGCTTCAAACATTGCATTGGGTAAAAGGTCTGGGAGTATGGAGCCTAAGGAGGATAGTTATGATGAAACTGGTAAAGGGAATCCGGTGGCCAAATGTACCAGATCTAGCAAGGGTAAAGGGGGAGACTGTCTCAGTTCAGAAGTATTCGGGTCGGGCTGAGGAGGATATCACCTATGTCTCTGATGAAGGCCCTGGTGAAACACCTTCATAGAAGGAATCCTCTCAAGAGAAAGTAGAAGGGGAAGTAGAGAGTGGTGAGGATGTTGATAGCTTAAAAGAACAGGAGTCTTCCAAGAATACTGAGGAAGCTATCCACTGTCTTCACAATCGAAAATGGATTAGTTGGAGCTTTTCTTGGCCCAGAAACTATCACAAAACTCATGCCTTCATGAGATATTTTGAGAACTACAAACTAAACAATGACATCAATAGGCACAAAATCAGTTTGCTTACCATGGACATTAAGGAGCTGCAAGAAAAAGTTGATAAAATGTCTACCATCATCCTCAGTGAAAATTTCAAAAATGTAAATGCCAATAGAATGGAAATGGAGAAAGAGATGCTGAAAATGAAAGGAATCATTATGCAAATAAGAGATGCTCATGTTCTTAATGTAAAGAGTACTATTTTCCATCTCAAACTGTTGGCTGAGATGATACAGTCAATGGAATTGGCTAAAGAAAAAGAATTGGATGACACAAGCCTGAAGGTGGTGATAAAAGAGCCCAACTACAAGTACTGGAAGGAGACCATCGCAACAATGGTCAAAGAATGGAATGGATGCATGGAGACGGTGGACGATTTGGTCAAAGAGCAATGAATTGTTATGGTTTGGAATTTGCTGCTTGTTTACTTTTTCCTGTTAGTATTATCCTTGGGACTCGCTTATATAATGTATATCATATATAATGGATACCATATACTAGTTTTTTGTTTTTGATATTTTGAATCATGAATGGCCTTTGAAGATAAATACTTTGGTCAATATGTAAATAAACAGTAACTCTTTATAAGGGGGTAGGGTCCCCTCAACCCTAACTTTTACCTATAATAAAAAAACATTATCATTCAAATGAATATTTTCCAAATTAGATCTTATCTTGGAGGATAAGAAGCTGCACCAGTCAAATTTCTACCCACTTAGGGTGCGAATGATATACATTAAATCCCACCATGGAATATCCGTATATCGACCTTGTAAAATAATTCGGCTGGAAGAAGCGCACCACAACTTGCAGAAATGGGTGACTAGAATCCTTGAGTTGAATGCCTCTTTTTAAAGGGTTTTAGGAAGCTATAATTGTCAATACAACAAGGAGAAGCATTTTGTTAGTAGTGAATTTTAAACATAATAAAACTTTGTTAAATTGAAAAGAATGAAAATGTAATTTTTAAAATAGAAAATAAACTTACGAGCAGTAGCAGATACAATTGCATCAATAGATAATTGAAAACTAGACTCCAAATACTTGTATTCTTCATCTAATAAAATAACCTTCATCGTGATAGGATCCACATCTTTGTGTGGTAGTCCTGTGAGACACTCAATGTCCTTAGGTGACGTTCCAAATGACTGTGCATGAGATGGGAGTTGATTATGAAAGGTGAAAGTGGAAGTGTCATAGTTGAGTAGAATATTGTTAAGTGTTTTCTGGTTTGTCTGAAATTGGGGCATATACACTAGCCCTGTGAAATTGGCCACTTCGATCCATTGGGAAAACACATTAGAATCCTCTAGAAATGTGTACAGTTGAGGAAAGACCAGACTCTTGAACATAAAACTTCTTCATACTTGATGTTAACGTAGTTTGGGCTCTTGAGCTGTTTGGAAGTGTTTTTTCGTATGGTACCATCTACTAACATCTTGGATGTTGTAAAGGATCCGGTTCATCAGTGTTGTAAAAGAAAGTTCTTGTGTGCAGGAGAAAGAATCACATAGAGAAGAATCTTCTCAAGGATGAAGCTGCAATTTTTTTGTGAAATTATAATTGTCATTGTAGAATCTTTTTGTAAAACTGTTTCAAATTGTATGAAAATATTGAAAGTTTCAAACTTCAATCAATGTGGATTGTGGTGTTTTACTTTTAATTTTGTTATATTGTGCGAAGTTATTCAAACTGATTCTTAATGTGACTATTATTCTCAATTGTATTTGATATTACTATTACATGGTACATTACTGATTATTATCATTTTCAAATACTTTGTGGACGAATAATGAACTACAAGTAGCATTTATTTTTCAAAGAACAAACACTAAAATTATCTAAAAATATTGGAAACTAAAAAATTATATGGTGTTTTATATGTACTATATTCATGCGTAAGACTGAAAATTCTCCAATAAATGGAATTATATATTTTTCATTTTAAAAAACAAAAAAATAAGTATGACATTTCACATTTAAAAAATGTAAACAGTAAACACATTACAACATTGAAAATATTATTCAAAAATGAACATGCATATAACAAAAATAACAATATACATAATTATAATCTGAATCCTGATATGAAATTTTCTTTCCAAAATAAAAATGTACAAGTCATTCTTCTTTACTCAATATCAGACTAGATCAAACTAAAACTTATCTTGAAAAATTTGCTTCCCAACATTGTTATCTAATCTTTCGCTGTAATTTTCACTCACAGTTTCATTGTTATCTATCTTGTCCATGTATTAGAATTATCGATCCCCTCTCTCTCTCGTAAGAGAATTCCATACAACCATTAACTATTCATAAGGAAATGCATCCACATCATATCGTGAAATGCACAATCTCGAGCAGGTCTCAAGATTTTTTCCAGTCTATTATGATATTTTGATTTTATAAATGTTAATGCGCTGAAAAATCTTTCATCTTCAACTAATCCTAATATCATTGTTTGACACAATTCATACAATTGGAAATATTCACTTATGCTTTCACGAAGGATGGAACTAGGATACAAAATTTTCCATAGAAGTGTAATTGCTCCCTTATCTGTTGGCTCAGTTAATTCAAATTGTTCGCTCATTACTTGGTCGAAAATAGCTAATTGCAACACAAGAGTTTCCTTTTGAAGAACACCATTAATCTGAAATCCATTACATTCAACTGATTATCCAAAATGTTTAATTATAGTACCCATGTGTCTTTTAAATGAATCAACTACAGCTCCACCTCCTATAGGATTCCAAAAGTTAGGATTGACCACTCCCATGGCCTCAAGAATCTCACCTTTTTAAAAATGATCTCGATCTCACTAGATAAGCATTGTGAGATTTTCGATTTTTTTTTCTTGTTTCAGATATAATAACATCATATAAATTATGTGTAATAGGAACTTCTTCAAGCTCTGCTCCAACAATATCCACTCATTTTTTGAATGTGTGCATTTGAATCTCCTTCCCGTTAACAAAGATACAAAGATGACCACATATATTGAATCTGAAGTAGTTGTTAGGATCCTTTAAATATGTTAGAGATTTCCAATGACTGAATACATGTCCTTTAAAGCATTCATCAAAGTTATATAACATATCTAGAGTTTGACACACCCTTTTCTTGAACCTAATGAAGTCCACTATATAAATGGATCATTCTTGTGCAAGCTTTGTTATGTAATTCATCTCATGCAACATTGGAAGAATCCCGCAAAGTGTTAACAATGTTTCCAAGTTTGTAAGGTGGTAAAACAAATATTTTTCCTATCAACTTGCCTATGGTTCTTATACATGAAACTAGTTAAAGATGGATATTCCTCAAAAACTCTGCGTGTAGGCTCATACATAGAAATCCATCTAGTATCAACATCTTTAAGAAGTTTCTTACCATCTGTGACCCCAAGTGAAAACTTCTGAAACTCTAGAAATCTTTTCATTGCTTGACATATAGGCATGTAGTTCATAGATAAACTCTTCAAATTTTTCAACACATTCAAATGTGCTTACTATCCTATATGCAAGATTCATCCTGTGAGCCATGCAATGAATAGGAATCATATAAGGAGAAAAATATGTTTGGAGACACACACATAGACCATTTCTATGACCCTGCATCACTGATGCACCATCAGGACCATAACAATCAACTTTGTAGCTATAAAATAATTATCCATTCCTACTATGTCCTTCAAATTAGATATAACCAATCTAGAAATATTTTCAACATTGCAGTTTTCTTACATTTTATGAACCGATAGCAGATGAGGTGTCCTTGTGTCATTCAGAAAAGTATATACATGCATACAAACCCAAGAAGTATTGTCAACAACTGTAAACTCATTAATTGAAAGGGAGATGAAACTTGCATTCTTAACAATTTCTTTCGTATCTTCTTGTTCAATCATCGCAAGACATCTCACCATCTCCCAAGCACTGCTCTCTGACCAATGTGAATTTGGAAGGTTTGGAAACCCATTGAACTTGAACAATTTTTATATTCTGAAAAATCTGAAATTGGTCTACCCATTTTAAGAATAAAGAATATGGTTGAAAACTGGGTCATTTTTTCCTTCAGATTTTCATTTGTAGCTTTTCCAAAATTTGCATTTATGGTTCCTCCTTTCTCCTGAAGTTTTTTATTGTGTTTCATCTTATTGTCATACTCCTCCTTATATCTTACATGCATGTAATCTTTTGTAGTTTTCCATCTATGAGTATTCGTTATTTTTCCATCATTGTTAGTGACTATGTAATATACTTTTCCACAATGTTTCTCTATAATGTCCAATTTAAGTTGCATTCTATGTTTTTTACCCAATTTCCAAGTACAAATAGTACATCTAAATTATTTGGGAGTATCAATACCATTATTTGGCCGTACTTAGTTCAATAAATGGGTATTTTTTTCGCACAATCTACTTGAAAATATCTACCAATTATCCAAGATGTTTTCTTCTTTCTCCCAAACTTAGTTTTTTGAAGGTTTCTATCATTATCATCTTCTGCTAGAATATTTTCATTTAAACATTCATCTATTGAACACATTTGACATTCAAGACAATCTTCTACTCTGGCCTGTTTGGGTCAATAAAGCCTTGATCTATTGAAATAATTGTTTCCTTAGTGTTTATGTTTTGGTTTACTGTTTCATTTTGAATAAAATTAACAGAAGGGGTTTTTATTTTCAAAAATGAAAAATATTTTGATTGTTACAAAGATATTAAAAAATTAAAATGAATTGACAAAAAAGAGGAAAAAGGTTATGATAATCTGTTATAACTTACCAATACCCATGTTTATATTTCCAGTGGAAGCAACTTGGGTCTTCATTTTTTTGTGGGGCCAAATTTTTTACTATGCTAACTTTTATTATTTGTTTTTCCACCTTTTGTTGATTGTTCAGAGAAGCCATTGTACCTATCCATGAAAATATTTAAATTAGATAAATTTAATGAACATCTAAATAGTTGTAAAATTTGTAAATCCAACCAAATGCATACTGGATGCTACCGTACGGTAGCATAGTACATGCTACTAGGCCGTAGCATACTGCATGCTATTGGCCAGTAACATGTAGTACGCTACCGTCGAGTAGCATTATGCATGTTACCGATAGTAGCATATCGCATGATGCCAACCGGTAGCATGCAGTATGGTATCGGCCGCAAGCATACTACATGCTACCGACTAGTAAAATATTGCATGATTTCGACCATTAACATGCAGTATGCTACCCACTGGTAGCATACTACATGATGCCGACTGATAGCTTGCAGTGTGCTACCAACCGGTAACATGTAGTATGCTCATGGTTGACAACATCCTCCATCTTTGCTGTTGGCATATAGCGTCATTGAGATACGAGATAATAAACTACCTACATGCTACCGAATAAACTAAAGTACCTTGAAAGCAAAAAGGAAATATTTACCTCTAGTGACCAGTCCTTGAATTTCAAGAAAGTAGAAAGCCTAAAGGAAATATTTGATAATCACGATTTTATGGAAGGGGAAGTTCCAAAGTTTGATGTTTAGAACTATGAATAATGAATTATAAATACTTAAATATATATATATATATATATATATATATATATATATATATATGAGTGAAATTTTGACATATTTTAATTTTGTGATAAGGGTGATTTGAATGATAACAGTCGGTTGTCGGTGGAAACTCCTTGGCGAATTGACCCCTAAAATTAACTTGTACCCATAAAATTTTGTGCAACCCAGTCCTATTCATACCCTAAAAATTCACCAATTTCAAAATTTGAAAACTGAAATATTTGTGAATTAATGAATATTCACCACTAAAATTTTCCCTGGTATATCGTGGGTTTGACATATAAATATTTGTTTTAAAAGTTACAGGTACCTCGATAATCATATTATGACACATAAACAATCAAAAGTGAATAATTATGACACTTGTGTGACACTCCGTAAATTGGGTTCGACCATTTTCTCGAGTCATAAGCACCCAATAGAGGTCGTTGGCACCCATGCACCTCTACCAAGCCACATGCACCCATGTCCAACCATATTCCCGCAATCTGTAATCTATTCTTAGTAATTGTGACACTCTTCACTTTCTATTTAGTAGTTTTCCCATCTTACACTAGTCTCGGACAACACGTGAATTAACTAAGCTCATTCCTTTCCCTCTTCTACTTAGGGTTTCATATTTTATTATATTATTGCTTGTGTCAAATCTATATTTTAGTATTTATTTATCCTACGTGACTCTGCAATTAGGATTTAACATTAAGGTTCTATTTTTGTTAAATCATTTGGTGAACCCATCACTAGAACACTCTTGGATCTTCTATTTCTTGTCTTGCTTCAATATATTTGTGTCTTTTCATCATGAGTATCTACATCACTACCTTCTTGTAGGTTCTTCATGATTATAAAGCTAAAATAAACTCTTTCATAACTAATACTTGCATTCCTCCCAATACTCCTCTAGATCATTTATATTAGTATTTTTCATCATATTTTCTACACAAATTACTTTCCCATCTGATACAGCCACCTCTCTTTCTGTTTATACTAAAGACCCTCCTCTTTATATCCAGGCTTGTATCTATAATATAGGCATTAGGAGAGTACTAGTTGATAATGGATCTGAGCTCAATCTTTGCAATCTCACATTTCTTCAACAACTTGGCCTTTCCTTAGCTAACATCAGTCCCACATCCATTTCTATCCATAGCTATGATTCTTCTACATACATGTGCATGGGCACTATCACCTTACCCCTCACAGTTGGGCCTAAAACTGTTCCTATAGTATTCTTTGTCATTGATGCCAAAATCCAGTACAATTGCTTACTTGGTAGGCCATGGATTTGTGTTATGCATACAATACCTTCTATATTCCATCAATAAATTAAATTACTCCATGATGGCTAGGCATACGTTATTATTGCTAATCTGCGATCTATAGAAATATTGCAACCTAGACCCACTCACTGCTCTCTACCTACTCCACTTCTATATCACAATGTCGGTCATCCCCATAATCCTCCTACATATCTCACTGATGATTATCAACTCACAAAACCTCCTACCCCTACCCCCGACATGCTTCATCTCCAAGGATCCATTTGTGCATTAGACATCATGCCATCTATTTCATCTCTCCAAGAACACTTTATGTCGACACCTCCTCCTTTCACATGCACTCTTTTCATACATGACTCTTATTGGCCTCACATTCCATTTGATCCCACTTTCTCTAACACTATTTACACACATGATGGCTTAGCTCAGTTAGGATTCAAACTTGTTGATCTCCTTCCTCCACCTCATTCCACTCACTTATACCATGTACGTGTATTCATTACTGATATTTATGACCTCTGTGTCTTCCATTTGAAAGTATTCCTTGCATGCACTCCTCATTCTTCTCCACTCACCCTTGGGAAATCTTTGCTTGATTACGTTGGTGGCACACTAGACCCTAATCACACTAATATCACATTTCCCATGCCTTTTGGCCGCATTTCTATTTGTAATGAATCCTTCTTGGGATATTCTCAAAATCTCACTCAATGGTATACACATGATTTTCCATAACCACCTTTCACTGATGAAGAATATACAATGGGCATGTATAATTTACATTATGCGGGTTCTCTATATGATCAACCTCACACTATTTCTTATCACGTCTTTGACCCAACTCAAGTAGGTTTCAACCCGACAATGAAAATCTTGTAGATGATGTTACTTGATTATTATATTCATCACACATGTGGGGGCATCATTTTTCTTCCCTCCTTTTCAATCAACATCAATTCTTCCTAATATCTAAACATACACATTACGCTCGTGATTTACATGTAGTATCTCTTATACACATTGACACACAACCTTGTATCAATCAATACCCCATGATGCACTATAGTTCCACAGTTCATACTCAAATGCCGAGGGTCTAAATCTAAAATGAATCTCATCATCATTCACTTTTTACACTCTATGCTTCATGATCTATATTTGTAACACACAAGTCCAAACCATTTCTTGATGACACACTCTTGTTTGATTTATTCTTGATTGTCGAGGGGTATTGTATAAATGAAACTCATCTCACACACATTTATGCACATTATTTGGGAGGAACGCTGCTCCTATCACGCTCATGATGCATACAATTCCATTCCATATCACTCATACACAACATCTTGCATATCTTGGTTGCACTTACTCTTGCTTGCCTATACTAGGTACATGTTGCACCTCACTTGCTATGTTAGGATATCTAGTATGTCATTATCTTTATCATATACACATGTGCGTTAACTTTTTTCTAGTTGTGATTATAGACTTATTACAGATCCTTAGATGCCATAATGATGCTTGAAACCTGTACTCTTACCAATCCCACTTTGAGGCTCTAAGGGTATCTACTTTCTCACACACTACATGTGCTATTGTTTTATTCTATACTACTTCCTATTCTTACTAGCACATTACTTTACATTGATACATACACGCTTTGACATACTTTTTTATCTTTCTAACATGTTAATGGGTGCTTCATGTGTAACATTTTCCTTGTAGGAAATATTTACCACCATGGTTATGTCATTACATTTTTCCTTTCATTATTTCCCACTTGTATCTTTATTGTTTTGCGGGCTATGCCCTATATTTTTCTTGATCCTTGCTTATATGCTTTTGACCACTTTGGCCATGATTTTCTTGTGACATTGTGAGTGATGTCCCATGTTTGAAACCCACTTTTTGCGGTCCATCTTGTATGCACATTTTCTTGTTACACTACTTTTATATGACATGTTTTCTACTTTTTGCTACTAACACATGTATCTAGCCACTTTGTTTGCAGGTGTCATGGTTTCTACCATGCACATTCCCCCTGTAGGGACACAATTCGTTTTAGCATCAGGTCCTCTCTTTGGGTTGCATACTCTTGGTGATGTTACATGCACCCCAAATGAGGGGGCATACATTGGGTGAATCAATCACCCCATATAGTAGCTCAGAGCTATAGTACAAGCCTACACAATACAAGAACATAATAGTCATACAATCTTAGAATGACCCAAAATAGGACTTGGGTCCTTAACAAAACACAAATACTAGTGGCTAGGATCAGACAGGAGTGCACAGGCGTCTGCGTCCTCCATTGGACACTAATGTCCTGGGGGCACACACAATTAGTTTATTAGATCAACACACTTCACAACAATTTATAGAGCAGTTTTTATAGTTCAAACACAGTCCTCCAGCAAGCAGAATGCATTCTATCTCCTTTTTAATCATAACAAATAAATACATATGAAACAAATTAAGGACAACATGAAAAAAATATGATCACACCATCTGCAATGGTGTATAATTAGGGTAGATTCATGGAAGGAGAGTAACACTTGACCTCTGTCCCCAACACTTGATATTTTGGAATGAGATCGCCCAAAAAACTCACTCTTCTACAGCATTTCAGGACATTTTATATCCTTTTCACTCTTTGCAAATTAGGTGCACACTTTTACATTTACTACTTTTACATACTTTCACATGCTTTACATACTTATGAAAAATTTTCATATACACATCTTTGATTACTTCTTTTCTCTTCTTTTATAGGTTCCTCCTTAATACGTAACATGAAGTAACCTTTAATAAGCTACAATGACAACAAGTACAACATGGTATAACACATACACATTCACCCCTAGGGTCACTTCCTCTTTCTTAGCTTCCACACTTCATTTTTATCACTTCACGCTTTCACTTGTCTCTTCGACACGCTATCGCCATCACATTCTACATGGTTATTAGGTACACATCTCTTATCTACTTTATGTTATCAAGTATTCACTCAACAACATAAATTGGGGCAAATGTAGACACAAAATTATGCACTTGGGTACATTTCTAGGTCTATAAACACATACTAGTATTCATATGATTCCTAAGCAAGAAAACTAGTAATTGATAGACATCTTTGGCCTTTTTCGTGTTTCTTGTTTCCTACTTGGTTTTGCATACCCCACATCCCAGTCAAGTACTTTAATTTCCTATCTTTTATGACTTTGGACACCAATTCCCAACAAGGACACCAACGCTTAGGTGCCCTCGTCCCCCCTGGCGCCCGACCTCTTTCCACCTTACTCACTCTTTTAAGGCATCTTTCATCTTTTGGGCATATTATTTTCTTATGGGTCAGCCTTCAAGTTTTCAATTACAAAATTCAAACATAGGATTCATATAAATACATAGCTATGTGACCAAAATAAAGAAGCGGGATCTAAGCATCATTACTATCACCTAAGCTTGCATGCAAAGGCATCTAAGAGTACTAAAGGCATCCATCCAACATCCATTCAAGGAACAAAGGAATGTATTTTCTACATACACAACATAAGAAGGGGAAGTTTCTTTACTCCATCCACACAGCTATCTACATTGCTACATCTATCTATACAATTATCAAGTGTACTTGTATGAGGGCATTCTAGGGCACGATTTCTACACACACACACACACAAGAACTACGTGGAGTATAGGATGTAGTGTAACACTCGATTGCACGTTCACTCTTCGGGTGACCATCGAGGTCGATATGAATCCCCATATTACATATTTATTTTTGGATTTGATGTCGTATTGTGGGTTTTAGAGGTGAATCTTTGTTTTGTAGGTTACAGGTACCTCAAAGATCATATTATGACACACATGTGATCAAAAGTGAATTATTGTGACACTCTTGAAATTAGGTTGACCATTTTTGCGGTCACAGGTGCCTAGTAGAGGTTAACGACACCCAAACATCCCTGCCTAGCCATGGGTGCCCATATCTAGCCATATTCCCGCAGTTTATAATTTATTTTGAGAAATTGTGACACTCTTCACTTTCTTTTCAGTAGTTTTCCTAGCTTAGACCAATACCAGACAATGTGTGAATCAATTAAGTCCATTCCTCTCTGTCTTGCACTTAGGGTTTCATATTTTATTAGCTTATTACTTGTGTCAAATCAGTATTTTATTATTTATTTATCATACATGAATTTATAATTAGGATTTAGCATTAAGGTCACATTTACCCCAATGAATGTGCTTTGAGATGAGGTTCATTTAGGAATGCTCCCTCAACAGTCAAGTATGAACCATAGAATAAGAGTACATCATCATGCATTGAAGATAAATTATGTGTAATAGAGATGTGGTAAGTCTTGGAAAGATAGTCATAAAGCACAGAGTGTGAGAGATGTAGAGAGAGTAGCTAGTATGTACCAAGTGAGGTTCATTTATGAATTGTGCCCTCAACAGTTAAGTATGAACCATATAACAAGAGTGTGTCATCGGGTGGTGAGGAAGAGTATATGGTAGAAACATTGTGTTGTATAGCTATGAAGAATTAATGGTATAAAAAAGTGTTGAGGGGAGAAGTTTGATGCCCCCAAGTGTGTATATCAGGAGATCGTGGAAAATAGACTTGATCATTATGAGCAAGAATAGCCGAGTATATATAGTGAACAAAAGGATGTATACCATATATATAAAGTAGTATGTGTATCATCAATAGAAGGATCCATAAGTAAGCATGATTAACAAAACGTTTATGGAGTAGCATAGGAGTGGAAAGGGAATCCATAAGCATACATAGATGTAGCAAGGTCTACTCATAGTGTAGATAAGAGAAAGTCTGCTAGAAAGATTGAATTGAAGTGCAAAACAAAAGTAAGGTATGTTGGCCATTGTTTCTTAGTGTTGTCATTGATGTTAAATAAATTGATGGAAAAGGGTGTGTAGATGTCATATGAGTCTCCATGAGATGTTATTCATTGTCTAGTCATAAGGTTGATTGGTAGTGACTTGTTTTGGTGAAGTCTAATGGTGTTACGGAGCATAGTCTAGAGTGCAAGGTCCTAGTATGGCCTATACTAAGATTGTAAAAGGTTCTCATAAGGTCTATCATGGTTGGTATAATGTTTCAAGAATTTCCAAGTGTCTCGTGTGAGGTCATCATGGTTAGTTCTTGAAGAGTCATGGTGTTAAGTGGTCATTCTAGGCCTATTCCTAGTCCTAGAACATGATGGATGATATGGAAGCATGAAGTATGGAGTAGGGAAATATTAAATAAGAATGAAGAAGGTTTTTAACATGGCATGACACATGTATGAGGTGTTTTAGGTTAGTACTCAGAGGTTTGATGATGTTTCTAGGTCCTTTGAAGCAAGAACAATGAGAAAAAGGCATGTAAGCACATGTAAATCTTGGCAGTGAGAAAGATTCAAAAGCATTTGAGCATGGATGAGACTTGGGTCAGTTAGAGGAGGTTATCATGATGCTTTAGGTAAAGTGTCGGGGTAGTATGATGATATTTTCTCAAGATATGAGGTTTTTTCCAAAATTGAGTTTTTAAAAGTGTGTTTTAGAGCCAAAAGTTGAATTTCATATGCTCGTTGTGGACTGTATGATTTGCATGGGGACTTAATATATTTGGAATAGATAATTAGGTCATATATGAATATTTTCCAAGAATAATTATTTATTTTTATCATCACATTTTTATGAACAATCATTAAGAAGGTAAACATGTTTTAAACCCTCTTAAAACCCTAGGTTGAAAGTGACTTGAAGAAAAATGCTTGTAATGATCCAAAATTGATTTCTTTGGTAAAAGTGATGATTGGATTCTGTAGAGGAATCCTCCAACTATCTCCAAATGTGATTTAGAGATTTTTTATAGTATGTAGGCCCCACTAAAAAATGGTTGTTTCTAGAGATTTTTAGTTTTACGGAAAAGTTCTCCATTAGAACTATTGTCTAATTTAGCATTTATGGAATTGTGGGAGTTGTATTACATGTTTGTGATGATTTCAGATCATCGCTGTGATTTTAAAGTACAAAGTGTGCCCTATTTATGAAAACTAGTTTTTAGGTAGTTTTGGGGTAGATTGGAGTAGTCTATGATCAAAGTTGTTTTTTAGAAGCTACAGGTGGAATTAAGACTTGGTTTGATTTTTTTCATGATCCTAATTCCAATATATTTTCAATGATATATCACAATTGAGTTTTTCTATGGTATGAGATAGTTATGACCTATTATTTGAAGGTGTTTGGTTGAGCACGGTCTCAAAAGGCTCCATGAGGTTTGTTGATTTTTCTGAGTTGTTTCATGCTTTCTGGAGGTTTTGAGTGCTTATACAACATGCATAAGGGTGTTTCATTCTTTGATGAAGTTTTTTTCTCTTGTTTATTCCTTTTTGTCAAGGATGCTTGTTTTGGGGTTTCAAGGCTTGTTGTGTCCCAAAAGGTGGTCTTGGAGGATTTAGGTGATTGTGGAGACCTACATGGACCTATTTGTGATATTTTTATGATGATACTATGATGTGGAAAGTATGCTTTCTATATGAAGTTCAAACCAATTGCTTTCTAATGAAGAGACATATATAAGGCAAGTTAAAAGCCTCATTTGTGCTAGTCGTTATTGTGGATGAAAAGTGTGACCTAGAATGCTTGTTGGGGTTTATGATGAAGGTACTTATGACCTTGTTGAGAGGAAAATGAGTGTGTGATGATGTGCTAGAGAGATAAATAGATGGCGAGCTAGGGTAGGTATGAGATCAACTTGAAGGAGAGGGTGGATTAAAGTGAATTGAAGAAGAGCTTGTTTTAAGAGGGTTTGAAGAGAGAGGAGCTTTATTTGGACCACTTTTATTAGTGTGAGTAACATATCCTCAGTGATCATCTATTTTTAGGTGGCTGAGTTAGTGCTTGGTCATCTTAGGGTGTTTTATCCTATTTTTGGGGTTGGTGCCCCAATAAATTAGGGGTTAGTGCTCCTTGTAGGGTTGGTGTTCTACTAAACTAGGGGTTGGTGCTCCTTGTGGGGTTGGCAGCTCACTAATAAAATCTTGTGTGATGTGTAATATTCACATGAGTCATTTGTTATGAGTAATATTAGTAGATTTTTCAATGGGTTTTCTTCCCTTTTAAGGGTTTCCCACTTAAATTTTGTGTTCATGTGCTCTTTATTGTTCATGTTCTTTTGAATGGATGTTGCACACATAATAAGCTCATAATTGGATATAGATGGTTAATGAATGGTTTGAATGTTGAATACATGTAATGATGAATAAAATAAAGGTTTAATAGGACTAATTCACCCCTAGTCCTTTTTCCTTCTAACAATTGGTATAAGAGCTAGGTCCTTTTGAAGAAAGTTTAACAATTGGAAGGTGATCCTAAAAGCACAAAATGACAAAGAAAATAAGGAAGGAGAACTAGGAGCTAAGAGCCATGGCGAAGAAGGATGAAAAAAATATCAAGAGTCTAAAAAACCAATGGGAGGATGAAATTTAAAGTTGAAAGACAAAGGAAAAGGAGTGCAAAAATTGAAAAACAAGCCCTGTGAAGTTTGTATGCATGATCAAGTTAATCTCAAAGAGGTTATGATAGATCTACAAGAAGATTTGACATTCCATAGAAAGGAGAACATCAGTTTGAAGTCAGAAATCAAAGGTATGATAGAAGCACTCAAGACCAAGGAATAATATTGTGTCAAGCTCAAGAAAGAGGTACAAACCCTAAAGGTCAAAGATGATGAGAAGCCTAATATAGCAAGTCAAGAAGCTGGTCCTTGTTCCAAAGGAGGTGAAAATGAAGGTGTTCATGCCAAGAAGGTCTACTCAAGGCATAATCCTATTAGGAAACCAAATGCTATGAGGTATGTAAGGTCATTTCATGGTTATTGTTATTTTGCAATGAATTTGGTCATAGGGCAAGAGAATGTAGAAGGAGATCTCTCAAGAGTGAGCATACATGGAGCAATGGAGGAAGTCGCAATATTTAGTCAAAAGGGAAGAATGTCATTTGTTTTAATTTTCATGAAAGAGGTCATGTTTCAAGGTATTGTCATCATGCTACTCCAAGGAAAGACAAGAAGTTTGTTGCACCCAAAGTCAAAAAGGAAGTATGGATTCCTAAATTAGTCTCACATCCAGTCAAAGAGAAATCCGGATCAGTCAAGGATGTTAAGAAGCCTAAACTTGCAAATGAAGTCAAAAATTTTGAACCAAATTTTGAAGAAAATCATATGTGCCTAACTATAATCTAGTCACATGTGTTTGAGAAGTTAAGAAGTCTAGGTGTTTGTAATACTTCAAAATTCATAAGGTATGCTTCACAACTATGGTATGAGTTTGTGTATCTAGAGCCCTTATAACTAGTGATATGTCTAGTTGATTGAGGTATGTCCATATCTTGCATTACTATGTAGGATGTGTTGTATCCTTGGGTTGAGTTTGAAGAGGTCAAAGTTATGTCCTAATGATTCAAATAAGAAAAGTTAGTCCTATATTATAAAGTGTCTGAAGTTTTAATAGGTGTGAGTTGAAGTCGGGCGTTTCATGATCTCATTCATGTCTTGTTGGTGAGAAAATTTGTCAGGTGGATAAATTATGTGTCTCCACCAACGTTCACGAGGCTACGCCCCTTTGCTTTAAATGGTACAACTCGCATTATTGACAATAAACTAAT
The DNA here is from genome assembly GCA_018340775.1 of Taxus wallichiana var. yunnanensis. Lineage (NCBI taxonomy): Eukaryota > Viridiplantae > Streptophyta > Pinopsida > Cupressales > Taxaceae > Taxus > Taxus wallichiana. The sequence continues at coordinate 42,021,277 of CM031234.1, forward strand.
CCTAATCCTATCTAAATGTTGTGGGTGGCCAAATTAGTTGGAGATCACACAAGAAAACTCCATTGAACCTATGGAAAAGTGCTTGTACAAGGTACAAGGGAGGAAAATCACAGTGATAAGGGGAAGGAGACAAATTACGCAATAAATATTACTTCTGTGAGTAGATTGCAGATTTCACACCCAGTGATTGGAATAGTTTCACATTCAATATAGAAGAAAACAACAATGAAGCTAGCGAGATTGATGAATTAAAACACCAAGTATTCAGATTCATCTACCAAAGATACAAAGCTCTTGCATCACTATGCTTATAAAGTGCTCAAATGAGAGAAGTGGAAGAAACAAAATATGCTTGTACCAACTATGCTTATTATGTCAACGATGAGAGGAAACCATGCATACAAAGCTACACACATTCATACATCTTGGAAAGAATAAACTCTATTCCTTGATTGAATTTTACACAAGTTGTACAAAGCAAGGGAAAGGAGAAAGTGGAAGAAATTGTAGCTTTTATTCCTTGTGCATTGATACAAAGTTCAACAACTCCAATTCACAATTGCTACAAAGTGAAAGTCTTCAAAATCTGGAATCCCTTGGAATGGAGAATCCATCCCAATTTAAAGTAATTAAAATTAGACCTCTCACATCCCTCATATGACTCTTCGTGTTCCGTATTCCACTTGTGACTGTTTTTTCCCATAAATTAAGTATTTATCTTATAATTTTGAGAAAATACTTTTACCATTTTAAAATGGGTCATTTAAGTGAATATGACAAAATATAATGATGAAGCCCGATAGATAATTAGAAAGGAGAGAGAAATGAGAGGGGGAAAGAGAGGAGGAGTGAAGGGATGAAGGGAAATCACTCCTTGTGATGATCTACTTGAATGCCTTGATGCAGTCATGAACTTTGAGCGAAGATTTTGACACTAATGATCCTCCATACTGATGAAGATTGCTCCCCGAACAACTTTGAACACTTTTCCCCATCCAGTGATGACCACAAACTCTATGATGCACAGACCCCTTGGACCATCGGATGAGTGTTTAAAAACACTATTTGATATTTCCCAATGTTGATCTGGATGGCCTGTGGGCAAATGCTCATGTTGATTCTTTGTGACACTGCTATGTTCCACTTGCCCCTGGAATGATATATCTACTCACATAAGTGATGAGTACATCATTGAGACCATGATGGATGTCTCATTTTGTAATATGAGATGACCATTCCAAACCATGAAACACCACCATATCTTCATGACTTATCACACTTGAGAAACTAGAACAACATGTGCACTTGAAATTCATGTTTCCTTGACACTTACTATATTTGGAAAGGGCAACTTACTATCTTTAGTAAGTGTCAAAATTTGCCTCTCTGGACCCCAACTGATGATGCCAACTTGAATGCTTTATCTCCCTGTACACTCCCCTTGTGAAAAATACTTTCTAGAACAACTTACTATTTATAAAAAGTGCCTACAAGACACTTACTATTTATAGTAAGTGGTGATTTTTGACTGGAATGACCGCACCAATGAGATCTACCTGTATTACTCCCCATGTGTACATTGTCTTCTCCTGGATTTCTCTCTTGAGGTGAATTACTAAAAATGGCAGGCACCCATATGGGAGACTTACTATTTTTAGTAAGTGATGAATTTCAGTATTTTTGAATTGACTGATAAATTTGACCTCACTTTCCTACATAGTGTACAATTCCTTCGTTGTAGCTTCTTCCGGTGATGACTTACTTGAAATAACAGCCACCCATGTAGGAAGGCTTACTATTTTTGGAAAGTGGGTCTCTAGTGATCGGTTCATGATGAAACGAATGTTTCGATATGGGTTTTTTTACTAATAGTGCTCCTTTGAAATTTCAACTTGATTCGATGTTGGAAACGAGAGATTTTAAAAAATTAAATTTTTGTTTCAAGAAATAGGGGTTTGCTCACCGTAAAAAATTTGGGTGTGCATGGAAAAAATCATCTTGAATCCTCATGGTGTCTAGAAAACTAAGAGATTTCAAAAAACCACATCTCGATCCATTGAGTATTTTGGGAGATATGAATACTTTTTCATTGTAGTGACTTCGAGGGTTTTCAGGATAAAATATTCATTTTTCCACCATTTTTATTCATTTGAATCCAGATTTTTTATGATTTTTGTGTTATCACATCATGGAGGATTTTAGGGAATCATTAAAATGCAAAAAAATGGTTTTTATTCCTGGAGAAAATTTGGTAGCATTTTCGAGTGGTATGGAGGTGTGGGGGAATGTGAAAAAATAACTATTGGTTTAAATAGATTTGAAATTGAAGAGGGAGGGATGGGGAAATTTTTTCTATCCCTTTCATCCCTTTTCAAAAGGTGTAAAGGGGACATGAAATTCCCCTTCATCCTGGGCTTGACACTTGTCATATTTTTATTCATCGTGACTTAAGTGAGGGGGGGCGAGCGAAGCACCCGAGGGTTGATAGAAGTGGTTTTTGGGTCATATGGGTGACTAGAAAGCTTAATGGGAGTGGGGAATAAATTTTTCACCTCATGTCCCTTTGAAAAATAGAAAAAGGGGATATGATAATGCTCCTTCACGTTAGCTTTCCACGTGTCCCATCAAAAATTTGACTAAGTGTTAGAAAGCTTACCTTGGGAGCCAACTTGCGAAGACAATATCTCGAGCTCCCGGATGAATTTTTGGGTGAAATTTTATATGATTCTACCTCAAAAAAACTAAATGAATCAATTTTTATGTTAAAAAGATCCAATTTTAATTTTAACACCTCGAAATTTCTCTTTATTTATTAGGATCACTCGTTATGCGTCATGAGAATGAGTTGCCTAGAACAATGTATGAAGTTTCAAGAAGTCCCATATTTTCCACCATGTAGAGAATTGAAAATTATTTCCATAGGTACTTTTTTGGATTTCAAATCACTATGGAGATCCTAGAATCTTTCTTTGAAGTTCAAGTCCTCTTTCGCGGTGCGTGCTCTTTCGAGCCCAAAACACTCGCTACGGTGAATCGGCTCCAAAATATCCGAAAATTCCTTGAATATTCCAAAATAAATACCTTAATGTTTTTAGCACTCGAATAATCTTCTCTAGTGATTCTTGGTCTTTTATTCTGCATTGGGGATGGTGCACTAGTCATGGGAAGACTGATGATAACCCTTCCCAAAACTGATTGAATGTTTGAATGTTCCAGAAGATCCTAAATCACCTAGGGGGACTGATGAAAACCACATGGAGATAATTTGATTGATAAGATAAGACTAGTGTTGAGGATGGACTGGCCTGGGGGTGTCTTGGGAAGGTATGAATTTCAACATTTTTGACACTGTGGTATGGTTTTCCGTTGCTGTGTGAATTTTTCCCATAAAAAAAATAGGACAATAAGTTTGTAGTGGTGGTAACATGAAGGTACAAGGTCTATGTTATGTCAAGATGGTTAAAGCTTTTCAAGTTTATCCTAGTAAGTATTTTTCTTAATGATATTCAAAGTCTCAAAGTAAATCAATGGTCTTATGAAGTGTGAAAGTCTTAAGCATTGATTCAGATCTATGATAACTCATTACGAGTTCCAAGGCTCAAAGTTGTAGTATAAAAAGGATTTTTGATCTTAGTCATCTAAGAATGAAAATGTTTCAGATATGAGTTCTATAGTGATTCAAGTTAGGATTTTAGTTTAAGTTCTATGTTTTACATGTATATGAATATATAACTAGTCTTCTAATGCTTTGAAATAGTTTAAGATATCTGGATGTGAAGTAATATGACCTACATTTTTGGAACTTCATAAGATGATATAGTGCTGAAAATAAAAACTTGAATGATCAGAATAAGGAGTGATCTTATAGGTATGTAGCCATGTATGAGCTCAAAGTATGCATGAGAACTAATAATCTGAATATATATTATAGTAATGATGCAAAGTGTTTGAAGGAATCTTTGTGTAATGAAATTACTTGTATAATTCAGATCATGAGAAAAAATATAACACCAAATAACACAATATTCCAGAATAATGATCTCAATATGTAATTAGAATAGCTTCGTCACTTCGAGGGGCAACCTCAAAACCATACGATAAGACTCAAATGCTCCAATGATGATGAAATAATACCTACAATCCCCTATATATACTATTCATATGTTATGGCCATCACCAAGGCTGACCTACTAAGCATGAGAAAGTATAAATGATATAATAAAATGATATGGTAAGCCACAAGTCAGCTACTCATATCCTAATACAAGCAATAGGTTAAGGGCGTAGCATGCCCTTCCCCTTCAAAGAAACATTGTCCCCAATGTTGAGAAGCTCTAGGTGCTGCTGCAGGAATGTCATATCTTCCCATGTTGCATCTTCATTGTCCATATTCTTCCACTTGATCAGGTACTCAGTAATAACCCATGTCCTCAATCTTTTAGTGCATGTTTGAAGGATGCATTTAGGTTCCAAGATGACTCTCCCCTCCTCATCGAGCTCAGGTAACATTGTTTGGGCTGATACTCTCTGTCTAATTACTTTCTTCAGGCAAGAAACATGAAAGACTAGATGTATTTTGGTTGATTGTGGAAGTTCTAATTTGTATGCTACAATACCAATCTTCTGCAATACTTGATAGGGGCCATAATACTTCGGTGAAAGTTTTTATCCTTTTGTTTTTGTTTCAAAGACATTTGCTTATATGGTTGTAACCACACAAAAACCCAATCATTGACTTCAAAATTCCTTTTCGTGTGATGTTGATCAGCCTGTTGCTTCATGCGGTTTTGTGTCATGACCAAGTTCTCCTTGAGACTAGAGAGGACCTCTTATTGATACTAAATGTGTTCTTCTACTGCTCTAACCCATAGTTGTCCTCTCAATGATGATGTGATGGATGGTGGATGGTACCCATAGAGTGCCAAAAAAGGAGACATTTTAGATGAAGTATGGAAGGAAGTGTTAAACCACCATTATGCAAGTGGCAACCATTGGACCCATATTGCTTGTTTATCTGACATAAAGCAACAAAGATATCCCTCCAAACACTTATTTCCAACTTTTGTTTGCCCATTAGAAGTGTTAAACCACCATTATGTAAGTGGTAACCATTGGACCCATCTTGCTTGTTTATCTCGACATAAAGCAATGAAGATATCCCTCCAAACACTTATTTATGAGCTAACCGAGTACCCAAACATGAGGAAAAATCAGTCAAAAATTACTAGTAAATATAGGGTCTCAATCACTTACTATAATCTTCGGTGTCCCATGAAGCTTCTGAAATGTGTCCATGAAGACTGTTGCTACCATGTTTACAGTAAATGGGTGTGTTAGGGCACAAAAATGATCATATTTGGCAAGTCTATCCACCACAACCATGATGAAATTTTTTCCTTCAGATTTAGGTAATCCTGTGATAAATTCCATGGAAACCTCTTCCCACCATTGACTAGGAATAGATAGAGGTTGTAGAAGACTTGGGGATCAAACTGTTTCACCCTTATTTTGCTGACAAACCATGCATTCTGCCACAAATTTTTGGACATCCCCTTTGAGCCCTTCCTAGAAGAAATATTGTTTGACTCGATGATAAGTCTTCAAGAATCCAGAGTGCCCCTACTTTGGAGAAGAGTGGAGCTCGAGATAGAATCCTATTTTTAAGAGTGGATTTCTTGTATAGGTATAATCTATCTTTATAACATAAAGCATCCCCTTTCAATACAAATTTTTTAGACATGCTTGGATCATTTTGGAGATGATGAATGAGGTTTTGTGTGGTTGCGTCATTACTCCATTCAGACCTTGCCTCATCTATCCAATCTTCCTGTAATATGGATATGACACATAACAAGGCTGCAATTGATTCATCTTTTCATGATAGAGCATCGAAACTACATTATCCTTCCCTTTCTTATAGATAATATCAAAATCATATCCCAACATCTTAGAGACCCATTTTTGTTGTTCTTTAGATGATAAACGCTACTCCAAGAAGTATTTCAGACTATCATGATCTGTCTTCACTTTAAAGTGTCTTCCTATGAGATATGGTCTCCATTTCTTTACTGTATGAAGTATGGCTAGCATTTCCTTCTCATAAGTTGGATTGGAAAGATTCGACCATTGAATTGACATCTCAAAATGGCAATAGGACAATCTTCTTACATGAGAACTTCCCCATACCCACCCCCTCGATGCATCACATTCAATAATGAATGTTTTGGAAAAATCTGGAGTAGCCAAGACTGGAGTAGTGCACATGGCCTCCTTTAGTTTCTCAAATGCTTTGGTTGCATCCTCACTCTAATGGAAGGATTCCTTCTTTAATAAAGCTGTGAGAGGTGCAGCTATGCTTCTATAATGCCTTACAAATCTTCGGTAATAACATGTAAGCCCCAAAAATCCTCGTAGATTCCTTAGGGTTTTCGGAACCTTCCACTCCATCATGGCTTTGATCTTATTAGGATCCACTTTAACCCATTCATGAGAGACAATGTGACCCAACTATTCAACCTCCTTGAGTCCAAAAGAACACTTAGAGGTATTTGCATAAAGTTTATGTTACTCAAGGGTTTCCAAAACCTTATTTACATGATGCAAATGTTCCTCCCATGTTTTTCTATAAATTAATATATCATCAAAAACACTAAGACAAACTTCCGCAGGAATGACTTAAAAATAGAATTCATCAAACTTTGAAATGTAGAAGGTGCATTTGTGAGTCCAAAAGGCATTACTAGGAATTCATAATGGCCTTCATGTGTCCGAAAAGTAGTTTTATGAACACCCTCATCCTTGATTCTGATTTGGTGGTATCCCGAATGAAGATCAAGCTTTGTAAAACTCATCAAGAAAATCATCAAGTACAAGAATAGGAAACTTATCTTTGATTGTGTACTTATTAAGTTCCCTATAATCAGAACACATGTGCCACATGTCATCTTTCTTTTGTACCATCACTACTAGAGAAGAATAAGCACTCTGACTATGATAGATGATTCCTGCTTCCAACATCTCTTGTACAATCTTCTCAATTTCACTCTTTTGCACATATGGGTACTTATAAGGTCTGATGTTAGGTGGTTGAATTCTTGGTAATAACTAAATAACATGATCATGATCTCTCTTTGGAGGTATTCCCTTCAGTATATTTTCAAATACAACAGAGTGTGCATCTAACACTGCTTGCATATCTGATGGTATAATGTCCTTAGAATGATGAGCCTCCAATGAAAAGAGTTGTGCCATAAATCCCTCTACACCCTTTTTAGCATTTTGTGCATCTGATGAGAACTTACTATTTGTGGAGACTTTTCTCTTAAGCCTCTTAGCTCAAAATTCCTTCCTTCAGAGTGAAATCGCATGAACAAGTCTTGGAAGTTCATCTCAATGGTTCCCAAAGTGGTAAGCCATTGAACCCCTAACACAATGTCTACTCCTCCCATAGAAATGACATACATGGGACTATTTAGTATGTAATCTCCCATGGCAAGCTTAATGCTATGGCATTTTCCAGAACAAGTAACAATACCTCCATCAGCAATCATTACTTGACATTCAGGAGCTAGATAAATGAAACAGTTTAGGTGCACTACTAACTTATGATTGATAAAGTTATGAGTACTTCCTGAATCAATCAACATTGTGACCCTCTATTTTTTAGGAATCCAACCACCTTTAGGGTTTGGGGGTGCTAATACCTGAAATTGCATGGCATGAGATCGTTGGCTGAGGATCTCTTGACTCCTCCTCTGGCTCAACCAAGACCTCTGACTCTGAATCTTCATCCTTCTCTTCATCTTCACTAGGCCCATCAATGTAGAACAACTTCTTTTCAACACATTTATGTCCGGGTCCAAATTTACTGTCACAGTTAAAACATAACCATTTTTAATTTTTTCTACAATTTTTTGAGGTTTCAATCTAACTGGTTGAGGGAGTGCTGGGGCCAAGGTGTTGTAATCTCTGGTATAAGTGAAATGTTGTCTCCTAATTGAAAAAAATTTCTCCTCTGCCCTTCTTGCCATAATCATCGAATCATAAACCTTATGAGGATTAAACATACACACCTCATGCTTAATGTGATCCTTAAGACCCCCAAGAAATAGGTCATTTAGATTCTCTTCAGTAATATTTTCCACCCACAGAGAAAGGTTTTGGAAGTGATGAATGTAATACTTAACAGATCCTGTCTATCTCAACTTTGCTAATTAGATGAAGTAATTATCTGACACACTAGAACTGTAGTGTAATTGCAACTCTTTAGTGAAGATTGTCCATGTAACATTGAGACCACTCTTTTTCCTTTGAGCACATAACCATCGATACTAGATGAATTGGTCAAGTTCGAGATACAAAGCTACCATGGTCACCTTTTGTCCTGATGGAATATGATGTAGTTCAAAGAAATTCTCCATTTGGTTGATCCAATTGAGTGGATCCTTTCCATCAAACTTGCGCATCTCCACTTTTGGAAACATAGTATGGGCCTGTAGAGTGCTCGTATTTGGATTGTGCACACTCAAAGATCCACTCTGGCTCATGTTTCTATTATGTTGACCTAAGGATCCACCTTTATTGACATAATTATTATTATCCACCATATGCGTACTAAATTTTTGCATGAACTCCTCCAATCTTTGTCCAATCCTTTACACATCTTCTTTGCTAGCCACCTGAGATTCGAGGTCTCTCAGGTTAAACTCAAGTTGGCTTACTTTATGGTTTGTCAAAGTAAACCCTAACCTTGAGGAATATGTAGTTATATCTTATGTTTCCAACTCCTCAACTACTATCTCATCCTTTTCTGGTGTTTTACCTAGAGTGATGGGATTCTTTTTTCCTCTTGCGGAAGGCCTTGTCATGATGCCCCAAAATAGTAGGATGTAGGGATCACGGTCAAATTTTAGGGTTTTGGATTTCAATACAAATTTGGCCAAATATCAAAAAACATAAAGAACAAATACCAAATATATTTTTTTGATTTTGAAAATGTAACGAATTTGAAAAAATTCCACAATTTGCACCCTAGGGAGTGATTTTATGAAAAACCCTAAATTTGTAATAAATTTTGCAAAATAAATCAAAAAGTTTGAAAATTTCAGGAACCTTACTTGAAATGTTTCTCAACTCTGGTAAAAATATCCCACCAATTCGATTTGGTTTGCAATATATGACGGAAACAAAAAATTAGGGTTTTTACCCTAATTTTGGCCCAGATCGCAGCTCTAATACCACTTGTAATGAAATTACTTGTATAATTCAGATCATGAGCAAAAATATAACACAAAATAACACAATATTCTAGAATAATGATCTCAATATGTAATTAGAATAGCTTCGCCACTTCGAGGGGGAAACCTCCAAACCATACGATAAGACTCAAATGCTCCAATGATGATGAACTACTACCTACAATCCCTTATATATACTATTCATATGTTATGGCCATCACCAAGGCTGACCTACTAAGCATGAGAAAGTATAAATGATATAATAAAATGATATGGTAAGCCACAAGTTGGCTACTCATATCCTAATACAAGTAATAGGTTAAGGGCATAGCACTTTGAAGGGTCCGATAAACCTTCTCTTGTTGTGTATGATATCTTGAAATCTGTAAGTATGAATTTTCTCTAAAGTACTACATGTTGAGAAAGAGGTTGTGCTTGAAGTAGAGTTTGCATGAGGTGTTATCATGTTTGATGACTTGATTTGACCTTTAAATACTTGAAGGGATGAGTTTTAAGACTTGTTGAGACCATGAAGTTATGATGGATTCTTGAAGGATGGTAAACAAAAAATATAAGTACTCTATATGCTTCCATGCATATCTTTTAATGAAGGTACAATGTGATATAAGCATGAAATTCAAGATACAAGTGAGAAAGAGATCAATGAATGAAGGACTATCCATTATTTATTTATTAGAAAATGCATTTATATGTCTTGATCATGGTATGCCACACAATAAGGTGCTTCCCGAGTTTGAATATTCATATGATAAGGGCATGAGTTTGAAGATGTTTCTATGAGATTTGGTTGATCCTTTTAAAAGTTTGTTGAGAGTTTAAGTTATGCATATGCTCATAAAAATATTAGTCAAGGTCTACAATGCCTATGAAGAAATTTTGAAACTTTTTGACAGTTTGATGTGTTGTTTATGATGATCTATGAAGAGCATGCTATACAAGATCTGTAGTTGAAATTGAGACAAATAATCTGTGTTAGTATAAAATTTTGAAGTTTTGTATGTTCCAAAAGCATATACTTGATCCAACAGAAGTTAAAGTGCACTCTTGGTAGTACACAATCATATGAGATTATATCACAGAGTTTTTGACAACATGAAACTAGTTTGGTGGGAAAGTATGAGCTGACAATTGTGTTTGAATACGAAGGATTCATAAAAACAAGTGCTCTATCATGATATCAGTCAAAGGTATGTTTGTGTTCCATCTTTCATTGAGTAGTTTGGGTGAAGTATTTATATATCCAATAGGATTTGAGTCTCGAGGTAGATTGGTCAAAGTTGAAAAGTTTCATGGTATAGTCAAATCAAGTGACCATGAAAAAATTCTATAAACCATGTGTTGATTCATGTATCAAGTCATAAAAATGAATTATGTGTGTAAGAAGCTTGAATTTTGTAGCTGTTAAGTCAACATGAGAAACACTATGACCTATGGTATCCATTCAATGTGATTTGTTCTTTGTTAGTCTAAAATCCTAAAAAGCTCAAAATGTTGCACTATGTGTAATACTTTATAGTTGTCAAGAATGTCCATGAATTATGATTGACGATTCATCTTGTGAATGTCAAGTTAAGGTGAAAAATGGTCTCAAATAAGCTATGAAGTGTTTTTCATTCCAGGGGAGTTAATAGGTCATCTAGCTCGATTGGTATTGATAGGAGTTCTTTTATGATTCAATATACATCAAGAGGGAATTGTATTTTCATGAATCATGAAGTCCCGATTTAGTGAAGATGGTTTCAATATGTATGCATGAAAAAATAAGTAAAAATGATCTTTAGATCTAGAATAGTGAGAGACCATGATTATACCCCTATTCGAGGACACCATGCTCTAATTCATATATAAGAAATTATGTGTTGCATAGATGTGAGAATATTCAAAGATGGATCTTAAGAAGATAATAATGCAAGTGTTAAATTATCCTAATAAGATTTATAACTCCAATTGACTTGAAGAAGCTTGCATTCTTGTTTGGACTATAAACAAGTGTTCCAAGTCATATTATGTTTAGCGGATGTCTCTTGTGGTACTTTGTATTAGATCAAATGATTGAAGAGTATCCAATGCATGAAGAAGATTATGCAATGTTCTTGAGCTACTAAAACATCAATTAAGGGGGATAATTTGTGTTCTTAAGTGATCTATTCATATCATAAATTTATGTATGCATGTCTTATCTCGCTTAAAGCATAAGCAAGGAAAGAAGGAAAAATCTGGGTATTAACATATATCTAGTGGATCTTTAGGTTGGGAGATAGCTCGAGGAGGTTTGAGATGGATTCAAGATATTTTCATAATAAAAAAATGTATGTAGGGTTCTAGGAGAAAAGAGTGATCTCAAGGCTAAGTATGAATATAACATAGGACTATCATAAGAAAATTCTATCAAATTAGTGATCTCTTGGTCTTGTGAGTTGATATCTTCATAATAAGCATGTAGGGTCTATGTTTCTTCATGAAATTTTGTTTTTAGCATGTACTTCTAGACAGAAAAGTCTTTGATTGAGGTTGAAAGATTGGCTCTATGCCCCGAGTTGGTTCAAAAACCGAAGAATGTTGTTTTATCTTATCTCAGCTCTATATCTTATCTATCTCTATGGGGAGTGCCCCCACCCCATAACACAACCTGATGGGGATGGGAAGGAATCGAAACATTGGAAGGCGGGGGCCATTGTCCAGTTAGTTAGGTTGATGCAGTGATGCTATGCCATACGGGTCTAGTCCTATAGATATATCTAGATAGGGGTCGGCCGGGTGGCAGTTCGGATGGCCTATAGAATAGAGAGAAGTGGTGACTGATTGGTATTGATGCTTTGATTCAAAATATTGTTTTTGACTCTGCTTTGAAATTTCCTATGGAAGTAGATTCAAACAGATGTAAAGATTCAAAATGCTCTAAATCTATTTCAGGTTTGTAAGTGCATTGTTTAAGGAAGTAGAGTACAATATGCCATGGTTTCTTTGTGATGATGATCTACGTGGGTCTGAAGAACTTATAGAACAAAAATTTAGGATTTTGATATTTATCAAGTATACAAGGTTTTTAAGGAGGATTATTTGATAGGGATAATTGACTATTTGTAAGAACATTGGAAGCTTGAACTTGTCAAAGCTCAAACAGATGGAATAACATGAAAAGGGACTGGAAACATTGAAACATTGCTTTAGGACTGGGTTATTTTGTCTGATCCATTTATATGATCCTTGTTAAAGGTAGGAGTCCTCATTTTTCATAAAATAGTTATCATATGTTTAAATGATGACACAAAGAGTCAAATTATGGCATGATATGTAATGTGGCCGATCCTATTTCATTTAGAAGATCAACATTTTTGGTCTAAAAGGATGATTTAGGGTTCAATGTCCTAAAAAGGGCACTAATAGTGATTACAGGAAAAGACTATGTTTGAGTAGGTTTAATTCAATTTTATGTCTAGAAAAAGGAAAATTTAAGATCATAAAAAGGTATGTTGTGTTCTAAGGTTGTTTTACATATGTCAAGGATTGTGAAATGCTGCTACATGCTCTGAGATGTAATACAACAAGATTACAGGTTCATGAAACTTAATAAGATATGTAGTATGGACTGAAAAAAATGAAGGGGTGCATCATATCAAGAGGAGTTATGCATGTTTCTATCATCCAAGGAGGATATATTCTCGGGGGAGCTATGTGGATGATATTTTCAGCTCAATGATCTTATTTCTACTAGTTGAAGACAAGAAAAATAGAGTTTAGTCCAATGGGAGTCTTTTGTGCAAGTAAGTTGTTTATTCATTGTTGTGATTGTGTATTGCCATCATTTTCATGTTGAAGTTTCACTTTGTATCCTTTTTCATATATGTCAATGGGGAGAGAAGCATCAGAAACATGAAAATAAGGTCATGTAGGTGTTTGGTCTTTTGGTTACCATCAATGTTTCTGAAGGTGGTTGCCATCAATGAAAATGAAGAGATTTTTGGACATTGTGTCTTAATGTTGTCATTGATGTCAAATAAATTGATGGAAAAGGGTTTTTAGATGTCATATGAGCCTCCATGAGGTGTTATTTATTGTCTAGTCGAAGGTTGATTAGTAGTGACTTGTTTTGGTGAAGTGCTATAGTGTTTGAGAGTATGGTTTAGTGTGCATGATAATAATATGGGCTATCATAAGATGGTAAAAGGCTCTCATGAGGTATATCATGGTTGGTATGATGTGTCAAGAGTTTCCAAGTGTCTGCATGAGGTCATCATGGTTAGTTCATGAAGATTCATGGTGTGAAGTGGTCATTCTAGGCCTATTCCTAGTCTTAGAGCATGGTGGATGATATGGAAGCATGAAGTATGAAACAAGGTAGTCTTGTAAAAGAATGAGTAATGTGTTATGACATGGCATGACACATGTATGAGGTGTTTTAGGTTAGTACTCAAAGGTTTGATGATGTTTCTATGTCCTTTGAAGTAAGAACAATGAGAACAAGGCATGTAAACACAAGTAATTCTTGGTGGTGAGTAAGATTTAGAAGCATTTGAGGATGGATGAGACTTGGTTTAGTTATAGGAGGTTATCATGATGCTTCAAGTCAAGTTTTAGGTTAGTATGATGATATTTTCTCAAGATATGAAGTTTTTTCCAAAACTGGGTTTTCAAGAGTGTGTTTTAGAGACAAAAGTTGACTTTCAGATGCTCTTTTAGGATTGTATGCTTTGCATGGGGACCTGAGCTATTTGGCATAGATAATTAGGTCAGATATAAATATTTTAAAAGAAGATGGAGGTATTTTGATCTTCACATTTTTATGAACGATTGTTAAGAAGGTAAATAGGTTTGAAACCCTCCCAAAACCCTAGGTTGAAAGTGACTTGAAGAAAAATTCTTGTAATGATCTAGAATTGATTGCTTTGGTAAAATTGATGATTATATGTGATAGAGGACTCCAACAATTTCTAGGTGTGATTTAGAAATTTGACAAGTATGTGGGCCCCAATAAAAACACTTTTTCTAGAAATTATTAATTTGTGGAAAATTTCTCTATTAGATTTATTATCTAATTTACCGATTATGGAATGTAACACTCAAAATTACTAGAACTGGAAAATGAGGATTTTTTTAAAACATACATAAAAATAGATTACACAGCTGCAATCATACAAATTTATTTAATCAAATTCTTTAAATCAAATTTGTTCTTTTGATCTATCTGATAACATCCGTGTAAGCCATGTGTGGCTGAGAAGGGTGAATCTAGTTCTCCATGATCTCCCTTTGCCACTATTTCGAGTGATAATGCTTACTAGCATTTTGGCTCAACCTTTTTCAAGTCATGGGAACCATGTGAAAGTCCTTGGGTCTACCATGAAGCTAGTTTTCTGACTTCGTATTCCGGTATCCGACCATTGCCTACCTCATGTTCAGTGTTCAACTTCCCATGATCAGGTTACTAAAAATTTTAATTTAATTGGAGGACTAGGTGATCAGACAATGCACAACCATCAATGCATTACTTTGGCCAAAGTTTTCCGCCATGCAGGTTATGGCTAAACTCAAGACAACACACTAGTCTTATGAGTTTAAGTCTTTTGCCACCTCACAACTATCCCTTTCATAGTTATCTAGATCTTATAGTTTGTATTTACTTTATTTCCAATTTAACCTATCTTGCAAGAGTTTATATCGAGATAAATGCCAAAGGCCAACTAGGATCATCATGAGATAAGTCTAATGGATCTTTTCATCTATTTACCATCCCATTTAGTCTCTCTTTTCCTGATGCTTGTTTTTTAACCTTAAATTACCTTTTACAACGATACTCTTCCATTCTCTATACAACAGGATTTACAATCTTATCATATTAATACCAAGTTTATCGAAAGGATGAATTAAATATATATTAAAACATGTATATTTAATTATTCCTTCGATTAGCTATGCCACTAAATAGCTTATTTAATTTAGAAATTAAAGACAATTGATTGTTACAATAATTGCCCAATTATTGGCTTCATACATTGACAAATATCAAATAAATAAATATATCAATTTATGATAAGTAAGATTTCTCACTTCTAATATTTATCATTTACTCATATTAAGATATTCTTTCATACAAGGTAATCATCTCTTTATTAAAATCATAAATTACATATGCCGTTAAGGTGAAATATATAACTATTACGGTAACTCTCACATAGTGAGGTTTGAATATTAACAATGGGTCCAAGATCCCAATAAATTTAGTCAAAATTCTAGGATATCATCCTTCTACAAATTGAAATCCAAGTATCTCATTTAGATCCATGCTACGATAAAACTTCACAAGACATGAGTTTCCGCATATCCGAACGTGATGGCTAATTGTCCTGCAAGACTGGAGTAGTGGTATGTTGTCAGTTCAAAATGAACTGGCATGAATATTACCTCCATTTTCTGATGCAATTATTTAATAAAATATGAAACAATATACAAGTTATTTTATCAACAAATGCATGGTAATACAATGGAGAATGTATTATTACATGTTCTACATCAAGATACAACTATGAATGTACACCAATAGAACAACCAATTTCTATTTCAGCAATCATGTTTCACTCTAATCACAAGGATCAAGACATAATCAAACCATAATCATTCAACATCCAAATTCTGATTAAACCACAAGAAAATCATGCTTCACATGGTACAAATTCAACTATTATTTTTCTTACCTTCCAATCAACAAACAACTTAACAAAACTGTCTGAAATCATCATTTCCAAATACCAATTAGACATATTCCCTCTAGGTAATGAGCAGCTCTATAAAACGCACAATAAATTTATTTCAAACAATAAAAATACACACACACACACACACACACACACACACACATATGTATATATATATATATATTTATAGGAACAATCCAACTAAATAGTGTAAAAACACCTCTATTAAATCATTTTAACATGTTCTTTTAGGTAACCGACAGATCAACAAAACAAATTGACCCACATACCACAGGATGATAATTTTGAAGTCTATTTGCATAGAATAACAACAATAAGTTTCTAACACTTCTAGTAATGAAATCCTTTAAGAAAAACTAAGTCATCTTACATAGACTATTAACACTAATTTATTTTTCATTCAGGTAATAAAATTATACCTACAGGCAAATCAACTTGTACATATCCAAATCAGTTCATTCCAGCATTAATTTATTTTATGTTTAGAATTTTTTTATTAAGGGAAAATAGTTTTGAAGGGACTATACCCTGAATACAAAAGGGCTCAAAAGCCAGATAGAAAAGATTAAAGAAGCAGCCCAGAGAAGGGTAGAATAGTCAACCAAGGAAGGCTCAACAGCCAAATATTACAATAAAGGAGAAAACAGGATCTAAACGTACAAAGATCTAGAGAAAAGAAGGCAAGAACAAAAAGGAACCAAAAGAGAAAAAAAGGAGCCCCGCCGCAAAACAGCTCCAGAACCGCCCGAAGACAGCCACATCGCAGCCAAAAAACAACAACACTACAGCCCTTTACTTGATGGCTCTATCAATTTTGGTTTTGATAGCCTGCAGAGACATGAAGAAGGCAATGGCAGTGGCCTGAGAGGGGTCTTGAAGATCAGCTTGGGCAATTGCAATGTCCCTTTTCTCTTTAGGGCCCCATATATCCTCATTGATCCCGCTTAAACTGCAAACACTGTGGACATGTTGCTCAATGAAGTTGTAAATGCTTTTGAGGGTAGACAATATGCAGTCATTTCAGCTTTTAGCATTCCCCAATCTGCCATCCAGGGACTGTAGTTTCTTGAAAATCTCACCAATAACCCCCTCATCCTCCTCACTTTGAAGGATCCTTTTACCCTTAGCTCTTTCCATGTTTTTTATAGCTCCTTTGAGCTCTTGAAGCTCCTTTTCTAATCTGTCCACCCTATCCAGCAAATCCTCCTCTTTGGGCTCCTCCACCACTGCTGATATGCAGAAGGCTTTCAGCTAGTTCTAAATCCTTGTGGCTCCTCAGGACACGTTGGGAAGTAGGGATTTTGGCTTTGAGGCTCTTTCTTTTCTTGCTGGAGGTCGCATCTTCATTCTTTCTTTTTAGCAGGGGGTAGTGGGAGTAGTGTGGGTAGGAGTAGGTATGGAGGAGGGAGGTGGGATAGGATTCACTGGAGGGCAGTTGGAGAAATGGTGGTGAATCAAAAGGATAAGGCCTTGGTGTAAAGGGACAGCCCTAGAGTGGCTTCAAACTTATCTTATGGATTTCTCCAAGGAGTTAATCAGATAATGAGGAAATCTGATAATGTTGTTTCTATGAAAATGATTAAGAAAAATCAGATGTTTTTGAGGTATAGTCACATATCTTCCTTCAAGGGTAACATACCTTACCACCATTTTGGCTAGTTCAACAAACAGTTCAGGGATCAACTCCACCTTGAGGCCAGCAGTCACGAACTCAAGATTCTCTCCCTCTTCTAGAAATTTCTTGGTTTCAACCTCCCTGTCTACCTTTTTATTGAAGAATTTTGTGCCTTCCAGGCTGAGGCCCGTGATCTGAGCTATGAGCTCTTCTGTGATTTCCATTTTCATGTTATTATATTTGACTGTTATGTTCTTCCAACCCCGGGTGAACTTGATAGAGATGTCCTGGTCGAAGCCTTGGATCCTTTCGATGAAATTAGACAGGCCCCCGATTTGCAGGTATTCCCATAGCTCCATGTTCTCTTTCCACTCAGGGTTGTGGGTCGGTTCGGTTTTGCATGGCGGCCCCCCCATGTTTCCTCTGCACCTTTTCCTGTTCTCAACGGTAAAATAGCTATCAATGTGCAGAATAGGCCAAACTTTGAACTTGGGGTTTAAATCATTCCTTCCCGTGAAATCTGATTTAATTATTAAGCTACACTTGTTATTATTACCTTGTGCCTCGGCTTTCCTCCTATACCAAGGAATGATGACACCCACACAGATCACAACAATCATCCAAATCTTTTGTGATGTCATCCACATGTACTTGGGGATCCGCACATTAGCGTCAAAAAAATAGCCGTTAGTTATGATTTTCACAGCCATGAAGATCAATGATTATGGATTTATTGACATGAGCGGGCAGAACGTCCCCGCCAATCCAAGTTTGAAAGGGATTATTAACACCGAAGTTAGCCAAACTGTCAGCGACCCTATTTCCTTCCCGGTAGGTGTGGGTGATTTGGACATTTACAAAGCTTTTACATATATCAATAGCTTCTTCTATAAAATCCCTAATAGACCAGCTGGGGTGTTGCTTTTTATTCAGAAGATTGATAATATTAAGAGAATCACCTTCAATTATGATATTTGGAATGTTACAATCTCTGGCAAGTCTAATACCCCAAAGAGCCACCATGGCTTCGGAGTAATGATTAGTCTGTCTGCCCATTCTCCCAGAAAAAAGTAGCAACATAATGACCTCTTTGATCCCCTCGATGATCCCCCTCCTCCCGAGTCACCCCGGTTGCCCTTAGAGGCCCCATCAAAATTTAACTTGTGCCAATTAGTGGGAGGTTTAATCCATTTGACTGTGTTTCTGTCAGTACCATTGTTATTTCTATTGACGGTGGCAATATTCCATTCAGACAGGATGCATTCTTCATTATCCGGGTAAAGTCTATTTTTAGGGGGTTTAAATATAGCAATATTATCTTGCACAAAAATGATAATTTCCTTATAAATTTTGTTACAAGCCTGTCTATTGTTTCTGAAAATATTATCATTACGAGCCTTCCAAATTCTCCACATAGTGTGGGGCAAAACAAGTTGCCATAGCCTTTTTACCATGCAATGTTTGAATGGAGAGTTCCATTGCTCCCAAGCTTGAGGGCAGGTAAGGGGGAAAATCCATCTCAAATTGAATTTTGCAATAACAAGCTGCCAAATTTTGGAAACAATCTCACAATGTAGGAATAAATGCTTTATATCTTCAGCCTCATGCTGACACATGCAACATCTATTCGGCATGATGAATCCCTTCTTGATGAGGTTGTCATTAGTTAGGATCTTGCCATTAATAATTAGCCACCAAAAGAAGTTCACTCTAGGAGTTAGCTCTGGCAACCACAATTTGTGCCACTTAAATTCGTTTGCCATGGATGCAAAGAAAGAATTATATCCTGCTTTAACAGTGTAATCCCCATCAAAATAATCTTTCCAGATGAGCTCATCCTTAAGATTTTGATTACTTATATGGATTAGGGAAAGTTGATTCTGAAGAGATGTAATATCAGCCTGAATATTAATATGCTCCACTTTTAGCTGCTTCCATTTTCTTTTGTTTCCATTCCTCTCAATGTATCCCTGGATTTTGTGTCCATACTTTGCAATCAAGTTGTCTTTAATATGATCATAATCAGAAATCCAGTTAGAATCCGTCCACTTATCAGTCCAGAAGTTTATGTTTTGCCCATCTCCAAGCTTCCAGCTACACCCCTGAGAGAGAATGTGCCTGCTGCGAAGAAGGTTGTTCCAGAAAATAGATCCACTCGGAAGGGACTGATCATAAATGAAGGAAATATTGCTTTGATTTGAAAGATATTTGGTCTTAATCAGCTCTGTCCAAGGTCTGTGCTCTTTTATAAGCCTCCATCCTAATTTTGCAGTAAGGGCAGTACTCATATGATTGATATCTTTGATGCCTAACCCCCCTAGTCTCTTAGGTTTACAAACCTATTCCCAAGCCACAAGATGATATCTGAATCTGTCCTCTGATACTGTGCCACAAAAAGTGTTTTTGGATTTTCTCAATACTGTTCATCACAGCTGTAGGCATGCTGAACATTGACAGAATGTATATAGGCAGGTTTTGAAGCGTGCTTTTAACCAAAAGACACTTACCTGCACTTGAAAGAACTGCTCCTTTCCAGCCAGCCAACTTTCTTTGAAATCTCTTAATAAGATCATTCCATACCTCCACTGAAATCTTGCCAGTACTTAAAGGTAACCCTAAGTAAGTAGCTGGTAGAGAATTAATTGTGCATCCTAGAATACTAGCGATCTTTCTTTGCCTCTCCTCAGGAGTATTGAAGAAATAAATAGAGCTTTTGTCAAAATTAACTTTTTGCCCCGAGGCTTCCTCATAAAATCTGAGGACAGTTTTAATGGCCTTTGCTTCAATAATAGAAGCCATTAGTAACAGCAAAGTGTCATCAGCAAACTGCTGATGAGAGGAGATCTGATTACCCGTAGTTGGAGGGAAGCCTTTTAGCATGCCAATGTCAATAGCTTTGGAAATAGATCTGCTTAAACTGTCAGCCATAATAATGAATAAAAGAGGGGAGATTGGGTCACCTTGCCGTATACCTCTATTACTGGAAAAATAGCCCACAGGTTCCCCATTAACAACCACAGAGAATCTAGAGGTAGAGATGCAAGAGTGAATAATTTTTCTGAATTTGCTTTGAAAACCAAATTTGGCTAGGACCTCATCCATGAATCTCCAGGAGACTCTGTCAAAAGCTTTATGCATGTCAAGTTTGATGGCCATCCCCACCTTTTTACTTTTATCCATAGAATGTATAGTTTCATGAACCATGATAATTCCATCTTGAATAATTCTTCCTTGAATGAATCCGCTCTGTTGTTGAGAAATGATCTCCATGAGAATAGGCTGCATTCTAGTGGTGAGAATCTTTGTAAAGATCCTATAGATGACATTGACCAAACTGATAGGCCTGAAGTCTTTGAAGTCTTTTGCATCCATCTTTTTCGGGGCAAGCACAATGTGTGTATTATTTAGTTCTTTAATAAGATTTCCCGATCTGTAAAATTCATTGACAGCTTTCAAGAGATCTTCAGAGCATATTTCCCAACATCTTTGGAAAAAGTTGGATGAGAAGCCATCTGGACCTGGAGCCTTATCCCCTTCTAAAGCAAAGACAACCTTTTTTAGTTCCTCAATGGTAACCGTTTTTGAGAGATTTTTAAATCGCTCAGCAGGTATTATATTATTAGGAATGGAGTCCAGAAGGAAAGATGCCACTTGTTCATTGTAGGAGGTATCTTTAGTGAGGAGGTTCTTATAAAAATTTAGTGCCTCTGTTTTGATATCTTCAGGATCCTTAGTAATGTTTCCATTTCTTTTAGCAACTTCAGAAATTCTGTTACAAGCTCTATGTTTGATGGCTGTCAGGTGAAATTTTTGTGTATTTTGTCCCCATCCTTAAGCCAAAGGGCTCTAGATTTCATTCTCCAAAAGGTTTCCTCATGACTGTTTATATTATGTAGCTCTGATAGGAGTGTTTTTTCCCACTGATGGTCCTCAAGGGTCATACCTTTCATGGAGACATTTAGCTCAAGCTCTTCAAGCTGTTGCTTAAGATCTTTCTTCTTTTCAAAAATGTTTCCAAAAACCTCTTTATTCCATTTTCTAACTTTCTGTTTAACATTCTTTAACTTCTGGAGTAGCCTGAATTGGGCCATCCCTGTGCCTTCCCAAACCCACCACTCTTTAATTCTGTCCAGAATGTCCTCATGTTCAAACCACATTTTCTCAAATTTGAAATTACCATGAAAAGGTTTAGTCCAATTGAAGAAATTGAGGACTATTGGATTATGATCAGATCCCGTTCTGGGGAGAGTAGAAAGATGGAAATTCTGGTCCAGGATCCAATTTACAGAAATAAGAGCTCTGTCAAGTTTAACCTGAATTAAGTTCTCTCCTAATCTTCTGTTAGACCATGTGAATTGATTTCCATGAAGTTCTATGTCCATAAGATTAAGAGTCGAGATGAAGTCTGCAAATTCTTCCATACCAATGGAGAATTCAGAACTTCCTCCAAACTTTTCTCCTGGATTCAAAGGAGTATTGAAGTCTCCCATAACCAACCAGTTCATGCTTTCAACCTTGCTTCAGAATAAGGTTAACTCATTCCATAGCCCTCTTTTACCAGTGGCAGTATTGGGTGCATAAATATTAGATAAGATCCACTATGATTATTTTCAAGGCTTTTAAAGATAATAGCTAAATGATTCTGAGTTGAGGAGAGTACCTTACCTTCAACCATCTTTGTATCCAAAAAGTTTGGTAAACCTCCGAGAGGCCCTTGAGAGTCAAATGCTAAAAGCAAAGGCAACATTCTCGCTAAAAATGTCTTTTGAAGTCTTCAATCGCTTTAATTTTTATTTTAGTTTCTTGAATAAGGAGAATGTTAGGTTTGTTTGCTCTTTTAATTTCCTTAAGCATTCTTTGCTTAGGCCCTCCATTGAGGCCTCGACATTCCAAGAGAAAACCTTCATTAAAATTTTTTTGGAGATGCATTTGCCGGATGGCTCAGAATTCTCTGTGTACCATCTGAAATTTCTTTTCAGTCTCTTTTTCTCTTGCTTCTCTTTTAGATGGCCTGCCTTTTCTAAAGGTTACTCCAAAATTTGCAGTTCTTCTAGCAGTGGCCCTTGTGATTCTTGAGGTGGAAGCTTCCCAGCCGCCCAGCTACTTTTCTTCTAGGCTTTTTGAACCTCTTTTCTTTCTTTTCACTAAGATGAATCCATCATTATCACAATCATTTTCCTTACCGATTGGGGTAATTTCTCCATCCTCCTTTCCTGTGGTAATATCAGCCTGCTTATCCTTTTTAGGAGTCATCTCCCCCACATCTGTGTCCTCTTTCTCTTGTTTTAGATCTCGTGAAATGGATTCTAGATCCTCTTTGTCTTTTTCTTGTCTCATTTTTAGTTCCTCCATAGAGATGCGCCTAAGCACTTTTGTTGGGCACTGATTTTGTCTTCCTCTTCTTCCATGCATGAGAGAGAAATGCTAACTTTTTCATTTTCTTCATCAATCTCCATGTTCAGCTTTACCGGATATGGAGTCAAAGGGTTCATTATTGAATCCACTGACATCTCCCTTTTGTTTTCTCCCTCATTCGAACCCAGATCTAATCCTTGCTGAGGCTCAATCAGCTTCTTTGGTTTCCAGAGTTTTCTGTAAACCGGTGGTCTCTTTGCCTTAAACCCTTTTTTCCTTTCTTTTAGCTTGTAATGCCTCTCCAAGCGCTTATTTCCAGCATCTGATTTAGATATCAGTTCTTTATCCATTTTATCTTTCTGTTTCTGTTCTTGATCTTCAGGAATAACCGGGAGATCTTCCAGCTTTTGAACTGTATGTTCAGGACATTTGCTGGCAAAATGCCCTAATTTGTGGCATTTGCTACATCTTAACTTGAAAGCTTCATATTCTATTTGCTGATTCCATTCTCCAAATTTGGATTGCAGAACAATGTTATCGGGGAGCTCCTGATCCATTTCTATGGAGACACAGAACCGAGCAAATGCCAGCCTAGACCTATTTCTCATGGGCCCATCCAGGCCAATAGGTGAACCAATCGATTTGGCAATGTGAAGGAGGATTTCATCATCCCAAAGATGCAGAGGGAGCCCTGGGAGTCTGCACCAGATTGGTATGGCATGAATATTTTCAACAAAAGGATTAAATCCGGGGTACCATTTTTTTAAAAATAGTCCCATATTTCCCAGACACCAGGGACCACCCAACAAGACCGAGTCAACATCAGATTGGAGATTAAATCTAGCCAGAAAAAATCCTTTTGCCATAGTGGTGATTATTAAATCCCCTTTTGGTTTCCATCTACGAATGGCCCAATTCCTAATGGTATCCACATTAGGTCGTGTCCCCAAAAATTTGCCGACAAGTGCCAGATTTGTTTTCTCCAGAGCTCTTTGCAGACATCCATCAGGCACTTGTAAGTGGGTCACCCCTTCAGCATCTTTTGTACTTTTAAAATCACACGCAGTCTGAGTTTTTGCATTTTTTCAGGAGGAGTCTTAACCACTTCCGCCCAGGCTCTAGACCCGATTCTGCCACCAAGGATCACATTTTTCTCTTTTACCGGCTCTTTAACGAGATACATCACAATTCTTTGAGAGACATTCAATAGCCAAAGCTGTGGAAATAGCACTTTTGAAGCCCTCATGCAGCCCGCCCGAAGGAGTTCCATACGGGGTGAAAGAAGTTACATCGACTACCTCGGCATGACGGGGTGATCTTAGTCACTTATTATCCTATAGCTAGCCACCAAATTTCCACATCATGTAAAATATATTAGAACCCGTGGTGATTTAGAAATTATTAGAACCCGGAATCAAATATATCAGGTAAAATGATGAAATACCTGGTAAAAACATTTTTCACACTACCCAGAAATTGCTTTGCTCATACAAATAAATTATTGTTTGACTGTAATAAAACCCAGAGGTAGAAATTGATTTGGGTTTCCAGAAATCAAATTTAAATAGAAAATAAAATGAAATAAAATTGATTAGGAACACCCATCTGTTTTTTTTCTAGGTTTAGCTAAAACCACACAAAGGAAACTTAAGAGAATACATAATCCATCAATTTCCTTTTTAGATTTCATTTCAAGCAATTAAATCAGAAGCTATCCACAAATTCATTTAATTGCCATTTAAAATAGAATGTGTATTTCCTCATTATTTACAAATAATGTTGTAGAGAAAGGAGAAGATATTCATGCCTGAAGTAAACCCAGAATCAACAACCTCTTACTCTTCCAGCTCCAACAAGTTGAATCCTTCTTTCCTCCAAAACTCACGCAGTATTCCGAAGGGGAAAACCAAAATAGATGAAGGAAAAATAACAGAAAAATGTAATGAAAGAACTATAGTTGGGTGGCATATTGAAGAATTTTCAGGTGCTTCCCAATGCTTTGGTATGTGTTTTAGTGCATGCCGCACACTTGTGGCATGTGAAGTTGTTTCACTTTATAAAACCCATAAATTTCAATAACTAAATACAACTTTTGGCTTACATGCTAAATCCCTCATATATATATATATATATATATATACTAATTAATATTTTACACATTTTTTTACTTTAGTTATTACCTAGCTTAATGGTTAAGTTAAAATTAACCTTCTTAATACAAGTCCACATATTTCCAACAATATGTTATCATAATAATTATTTGAATATTCTCATAAAGCTGGTTTGATATAACATTGTCAAATAAAACAGAGGCAGTAGTTATCACGGTTATTGCAAAAGTCAAACAAAACATAAGATGACCAAACCGATTAAAATAAAATAACCGAAATAAATAACCAAAAGATTCACTATCATTAATGAATTGTTTTACCTATGATTAATGCCTAATCATGTTTTAGGAAGGATCATCAAGGTGGGTGTGGAGTTATTCGTTCTGCAATGTCATGCCCCACAATAGAAGCTGTGGGTCATGATACGATGAAATAAATGAATTTTATACCCAATGATGATCTCGTCTAATCCTGTTTAGACTTAACTGTAGTTAATTTAACTTACAAGAAATTTTGGGATGTTACATACTCCACCCCTTAGAATAATCATCGTCTTGATGATTTCAGGATAAATAGATAAACTAAACCCATCATTCATTTGTTGCATTAATATATTTCAAATCAACTTAAAATTTGTATCAATATCATTTCAAAGTTGAATCATAAAGGTCACAACATCCCTTATATATCTAGAAAATCAGTCACATAATCTATAGACATAACACATTACTGCTTAAATGACATATTTTCCAGGTTCATTACAAAATCTTCAACAATAACTATTCATCAAAAAGTACCTTAGTTCTAATATTCAGTTGTAAACTTATCTACAAGATTTTCTTATCTACCTCTTTACAGAAAAACTTAATTTAACACTATAACAAAAATATATTCTTAAAAATCAGTCAAACAAATGTGGAAAAGTAGTCTAGATATCTTCCAGATTCTCCCAAGTGGCACTTTCTTCAGAATATTGGTCCCACTAGACCTTACATTGTGAAACCTCACGGTTTTTCAAGTGCAACTTACGGGTTTCTAGTATCCTTATAGGCTCAACCGTGATTACCCCTAGATCCAAAACCTACAATGAATCCCAATTAAGTACATGTGTTAAATTAGGTACATATTTCTTAAGCAAGGATACATGAAATACATTGTGCATCTTGGATAGAGCGGGAGGTAGTGCTAGCTTGTAGGCTACTGGTCCAACGACCTCTAGGACTTCAAATGGTCCTACAAACCTAGGAGATAGTTTGGCTGATCTGCCAAATGAAATGGAACTCTTTTTAGGTTTGACCCTAAGAAAAAATTTATCTCCCATGTTAAATTTTCTATCAATTCTTTTTAAATCTGCATAATTTTTCTGTCTATTTGTGGCCTCTTTCAATCTTTCTTGGATTAATTTAACCTATTTTTCCATTTCGACAACATTTCAGGTCCAATTAGTACTCTATCTTCAGGATTATCCCAACTTATTGGTGTTCTACACCTACGACCATATAAGGCCTCAAAAGGAGCCATCTGAATGGAAGAATGGTAGGTGTTATTATAGGCAAATTCAACCAAGGGAAGATACTCTTCCCATTTGTATTGCTGATCCATGCAATACATTCTTAGTAAATCTTCCAACACTTGATTTACTCTTTCAGTTTGACCATCAGTTTCAGGATGGTAGGCAAAACTTATGTTCAGTTTTGTCCCTAAGGCAACATACAAAGTCTACCAAAATCTGGAAGTCATCCTTGAGTCCCTGTCTAAAATTATTATTTCTGGAACTCCATGTAATTGGAAAACTTCTTGCACAAACCTTTTTACCTAGTATGGGTGAATTATCCTTTAAATTACTTGTTATAAAATGTGCCACTTTAGTTAACTTGTCTACAACTACAAGTATAACATCATGTTTATTTTGGGACATAGGTAGACCTTGGACAAAATCCATACTTATAACTTGCCACTTATATTCTAGCACGTTGTGAGGATATAATAATCCTGCTGGATGTGAATGTTCACCTTTACTTGCTAACATTCCAGGCATTGTGAGATGTAAAGAATCACATCACTTTTCATCTTTTTCTAGAAGTATTACTTTTTGATGTCCGCCATCATTTTTGTTACTCTTGGATGTCCCGAGTAGGGAACATCATGAAATTATCTCATAACTTTATTTTTGAGCTCTTTACCCTCTGGTACATATATTCTACTATTATAATGTAGAATCCCATCTGTTTCCAGCTTGAAACCATCATACCTTTTGTCCCTCGGATATTTTTCTAAAGCTGTTTTAACATGATTGTAGTAGGGGTCATTGGTTAACTCATTTTTGAATTCATCTTTGAACTAGGTTCTTAATGTAATTATAGCAACAATATACTTTCTGCGACTTAAGGCATCAACCACCCTATTCTCTTTTCCTTTAATGTAATTTATATCAAAGTCATAATTTGTTAGGAACTCTAGCCATCTTCGCTGCCTTGCATTTAGATTCGGCTGTGTAAAGATTTATTTGAGCCCAAGATGATCTATTTTGAGTTCAAAAGGTTTCCCAAGCAAATAGTGCCTCCATACCTGCAGCGCATGAACAATCACAACAAGCTCAAGATCATGTGGTGCATAATTTACTTCATGCACCCTCAACTTCCTACTTTCAAAAGCTACCACATGCCCATCTTGTAGTTTTACTTCACCTAAACCTTCCTTGAAGCATTAGTTACCACCGAGAAGTTCTCGTTTGGATCCGTAATCAAATAAAACAGAAATAGGTCCTCCAAAAAGCTTACTCGAGGTTTCAATGAGAGTCACTTGCTTTTCTACTTGCTTATTATGGACTGCAACATAATGTTGATCAAGAATTTCGCACTTGTTACCTGTCCAAGTTAATGCACCAAACTAAACACAAAAACCCTGAAAAACTCCAATGAAATTGATACCTGATGGACAAGATCCGAAGATGTAGACGGATGAGGAGGTCGATATAGATAAGACGGGTGCACACGAGCAATTCTGCACAATAGATCCAAGTAACCTGCGAGACACCGATGCTTGACAGAAAAAGACCACGTTAAAAGATATTTAGGTGGACTGCCCGAGAAGCGGGTCCGGGAAGCGATGAGCTCCCTCGGCGGATGTCAGTCCACGTTTTCAATTAAGTAAAGAAGCATACATGATAAAAGATGTACGTACAAGACTAGATTTTCTGATCAAGGTAATAAACAGAATCTAAACAGCAGGCAGAAAGCAACAGAAGATAGGGAACTGTGAAAACAAAGCTAGATTTGTGTTACCTGTGTCCTTTTACCTGTCTGCAGGATGATCGGCGTCGATTATGTAGAATCGGCGTCGACTGATGTGATCGGCGTCGATTATGAAGAATCGGCGTCGACTGAATAAGATCGGCGTCGACTGAAAGTAGATCGGTCGATCGGGGACAGTGCGAGAAGATTTGGAAATCAGAAAGTGAAGGCCAGATCGTCAACGTCTGCTGGATATGCCGAAGCCGGTGAGATACTGGAACAGAGTCACCAGAAGATCAATGGATACGTGCGATGTTGATGTGATAAGAACAGAGTAACGGTGCTCCTCTCAGGGATTGATTTGGACGAGATCCGTTCTCATTTGATAGATAATGTTGACACTAGATGCGCAAAGATCTCTCGTTCTCTCTCTTTCACGGTCTGTGTTTCTTTCGCGATCTGTCTCTGTCTGTCCTTCGTGTTCGTGCGTGTCTTTTTTTTTCTCTCTGTGTCCAGAACTGAGTTCTGGGCTTCTATTTATAATCGGTACCGCTCCTAAAAATCGGCGTCGCCGTCAGGCCGGCGGGCCGATCACGGAAATGAACTCTGAGATGGCCAAAATGAACGATTTCTAGAAAGATAAGAGTTATCCCTCCACCTCAAATACGGGAAATATCCCGCCGCTTGATTGTGAGGAGGAGAAATAGGAGGGACACATGGATAGGATAGATATGGGGTAAATAAGTGGTTAGGATACATGTGAAAAGGTGTAATTAAATAGTTAATATTTAATTACTCATGGGTAAAACATAAAGGGGTGAATTAAACTTAGGATAGGTGTTTAAAATGCAATTGAATAATATCCCAAGGGGATAGTGGTGATATAAACGTGCCCCAGGTTACCTGAGAGAGCAAACGCGCACGAGGGACACTAAATTGGATAATCAATTTTAGGTGTCTACATTTTGCCCCTTTTTGTCAAGTAACTTGCGATAAGCAAGGTTATGAGACAAAAACAAGGAGATGGAAGAAGGGAAGAAAAAGTGATGATGTGATCCCCCTCAAACTAGGGATGGGATGGATGATAGAACAAACGATCCCAAGTTTGAAAAAAGGTAGATGAAAACGCGGGATGCCCCAGCTGGATGTCTGGAGTAGATCTGATCATTGATGACGCATAAAAATAGATAAAAAGGCAGCAACCTAAGGAACTCACATTGGTAGGGAAAACTAGACGGTCTCCTCATGAGACGACGTTAGTACCTACAGACCCATGAGTGTAAGGAGGGCTGCAAAATAGTCAGCATCTAAAGAGAGACACATTGGTAGGGACAACTAGACGGTCTGCAAAGTAGACGACGTTAGTGCCTACAGACCCGTTTAACTCTAAGCTGCCAAAAAGTATGAGTGCCCCATGCAAAGGGAACAAACTCGAAATGGACGGTGATATCGAAAATATGTGCCAAAAGGCAACATTCAACGCACAATAATGATCAGATAGATAAATGAGCCAAGTATCAACACTAAGGCAAAGAGATGGAAAATCGGCGGCGATATAAAAAATCGGCGTCGACTTAAATAAACGGCGTCGACCAAAACAATCGGCGCCGACCTTGCACCGCACATATAAATATGTGAACGGAAAACGTGAACGATTTATTCACTCCGTGACGATTGATTCAGAGAGAGTCAAAAGTTGGATTTGAGCACCATGGAAGCCTCTGGGAGTGTCAGAAGCGCAGGAGGACACGACCTGGGGTAAGTGGTTCTTCGTGAACCCGTTGTTTTACTTTTGCTTTATTTATTTATTTTTAATTTCTATTTTGCCGGGTGGGAGGCCAGGGTGTTTTTTTGTACATCTGGCCGAGCAATCGGCGCCGATTGGTATAGTCGACGCCGATTATATTCAAGCGGCGCCGATTTATGTTAATCGGCGTCGACTATAAATAAACGACGCCGATTATATTTAATCGACGCCGATTGTATAGACTTGTGAATAGATTGTAATGTTTTTTTTTTTTGTTTTGTTTTGTTTTGTTTTGGATGTTCTGATTTGGGTAAATATGAGACTAATATTGCTCTTGATGTCGTGGATGCAGGCACGAGAGGTTCTACATATGAGGGATGCTATTCCCGAGTTACTAGAGACTATTCTTCCTGATGTGACTGACGCAGATTGGCGGCATTTAGAGTTAGCTGGGCTCGGGGGCTTTAGATACTACAGACGAGTGCGGAGATGTAGAGTTGATGCGAGCACTAGTGCGACGATGGGATAGCCAGACGTGCACTTTTTGGTTCAGGACGGGTGAGATGACCATCACCCATGAGGATATATACAGGATTTTGAGACTGCCGATCACTGGGGACCCGATAGAGATTACACCACGAGAGCAGCAGCAGAGGGCCCTAGTTCGATTGTATGGAGATAGGGCAGATGATTCAGAGATAGTGTCTGGGGCAGTGTGGATAGCCTCGCAGTACAGACAGGATAGCCCCTGGAGCAGACGGATAGTTTTGATTCAGATGGCGATATCCTATTTCGCTCTGCCAGATTCAGGAGGTGGGAGATTCCCACTATTATTATTAGATTGCGTTTGCGACATCCTGCAGTTCAGACAGGTATTTGCTTTTGCTGATGCTCTGATAGCTCAGATATATCACGAGCTATGGATGTATACCACTGGCCGGAGGACAGGTATTGATGTTAGTTTTGTGCTCCACTGCTGGGCATATGAGCATATAGCAGTGATCAGGCCATCCGGGCTTCCTTGGATGCCAGCAGCAGTGGGAGCTATTGATTATGGATTCCGGCGATGGCGGGCCGATATGGCCGCTGGGGATACAGGGAGATCTGCAGATTGGTACACTGAGCATTTCAGGACGCTGACATCGGATCAGGTTATCTGGAGGCCATATCGGGTATTTCCGACATGGGTTGGTCAGGATGCTCACTTGGTGGCATTGAGACGGAGCAGGGTGGTTAGGGGCCGCAGGCCTGATATGTGGGAGCGAGTCCCGTTTATGCGGGTATTGAGACAGTTCGGCCTAGTGCAGACAGTGCCGACTACTTACAGGCCTTATAGGCGAGATAGCAGGGAGACTGATCTGCCGATTTTGATCCCGGTAGATCCATTGAGAGAGGCCCCACCCTCCACAGACAACGATGATGATGCCGAAGTAGATGATGGTTATGTGGCATGGTATGTGTGAGCTACCAGCTACCACATCTCTCGGAATCTATAGATGCCGACGAGGAGGATATGGCTATAGTGCTAGAGAGACTGGAGGGAGAGCATGCCACCCTGACGCAGACACACCAGGTGGCTCTCGAGGAGATTCGAGCTCTGACAGAGGAGAGGGATGCCCTGATTTTGGAGAGAGACACCGCTCACCAGGAGTGAGATACGCCGATCTAGCGAGAGGATCGCTACCTTCAACATAGGGAGGCCCTCAGGGCCAAATATGGGGAGACAGGTACCACGTTAGAGTCTGGTACACAGGGCACGACCCTAGGAGGGGCAGCACCAAAGAAGCAGCACCAACAGCATCATTAGGAGCACCGGTACCGTGAGCTTGAGCACATATCAGTCTCTCCTCGCTGAGGTGAGATACTACGAGGATGCCCTAGCGCAGCATGCCCCAGATGTGCCTCGGTACGGGGCGAGGAGGAGATCAGCGATGGCCACAGCGAGCGGGGCCTCAGGTGGAGGGAGCACCGGGAGAGACCGAGGTGGGCAGAGACCTCCAGCAGCAGGTGCATCTAGCTCGATAGGCGGCGGCCAGGAGAGACAGCCTGGTCCAGAGGAGGGTGGAGGAGATAGTGTCCTCCATGCATCAGATTTTACTATATAGGGATTTTTTTATATTGTGTATCAGTGTAGTGATGTAGCCTCGATTGGAAGGCATTGTATAGATGGCTTGATTGAGAGCCACCCATTTTTTGTTGTACAGACACTTATGTATATATATAGATTTATCATTGTTTTTGTCATATGATTGTTCTCCTGTTTTTAATTTTGATATACATGGACAGATGTAGCATAATTGTGATGGATGTAGACATAGATTGATAGATGATAAATAGATGAGATTGGATGAACATAGACATAGAGGATAGATAGATGTGATGTGATTTGATGTGATTGATATGTGGATATAATTTTGATGAAAAATAGATAGATGTAGTGTCACTTGGATGTACAAGTTTTTAGATGTTTTGATGGATAGATGGATAGATGTGATTGATAGATTTGGTATGTTTGAGATGTTAATTTAATTTTGATGAAAATAGATATAGATAGATGTAGTGTTACTTGGATGGACAAGTGTTTAGATGATGTGATGGATAGATGGGTTTTGATAGTTGAAATGGATTTGATATTTTTGAGATTTTGATTAAATTTTGATGAAAATAGATAGATAGATTCACATGTGTTGACAATACATGCTTTGATATGTCAAAGTAGATAAGATGAAATTAGATAGATGATAAATTTTGATTAAATTAACATGTGAAATGTCAATTTAACTGGATGAAATAATCGGACATACTCTCTGTGAGAGTCAAGGATGTAATGAAAACGACCTTGATTAGAAATAAAGGAAATACACCCAGATAAGAGGAAAAATGATAAGTTGGACTCTCAACCGACCATAAATAGAATCTGGATAAGAAACCAAAAGATCGTGCATACAAGGCCCTACATGAGGTTAAAATAAACCTGACACTAACTAGTCGCAAACCAGATTTAGGAGGGAAACGGAAGGAGCAGTAAGTAAGTATCTCATCGAAATTTACAAGGGACAGAATACATGTTTATACTGGGAAAATAGGATTCTCCATATGATCGACAAAAAGGTCTTATATCTCAGCTTCATGATTTCTGGCAGAAAAGCAAACTGATCAATGCGGGAAGTTTGCTAGATATGGAAAGACTGATCAATACGGGAAGTCTTTCAGTGATGCTAAAAAGTGTAGAAACTGATTGAAAGGCTGATCAATGCAAGAAGCCTTGAGTATTCCTTTGAGAAACAACCGTCCTTCAAGGGAGCATCCGTATTTTGAATTTTAATGATAGCCATCCTTCGAGGGTATGGTCTATATCTTTTGATTCATTTGATAATGTATGGATAGCTATCCTTCAAGGGATCAGTCTATTTTTTTTTGGATAGCATCTTCTTTCTTTTTTTTTTTTTTTTTGAAAAGCTTTTTGGAAGAAGCTGAGTTTAGACCTAGATAGATCAGATAGAGGGGAAGAAAACGTATAAAGAGCATGCACTCATGCCCCGAGTAGATCCGATTAAGATAAGAACTTGGGACAAATGAAACGGTGATTAAGGTGTTCCTACCATGAGGAAAAACATATCCATAAGAAAAATGCTATGAGTAGAGCCGTGATACTCATATTTAAGGTAAAAAAAGACAATAGGTGGAGAACCACATAATTTCGAATCATCGTGAAAGTATATGAGTGGTTGTTGGACGGATGAAAGATCTGTCTTGTGACTAGATTTGTGTAAGATAGATTTTAATAGTAGAAGGGCCTTAGATGCAAGGCATTAAGAGGTTCCACTTGGGTATACCATCCATGGAAGATAGGACGATAAGCCCTGAGACCCATATTTATGGGTGATAACGCATCTGGAACCATCCGGTTGGGAGCAAACTTACCACGCCGACTCATTTTGAGTGTAGTGACATTTTGGTTTTCTTTAAGAACAAGATCACCAATTTTGAAGTCACGATGCTGCAAGTGCTTGTTATAAGCACGTTTGACATGTTCAAGATAGACTTGATGATGTTCAAGAGCGTTGAGACGCCACTCATCTAATAATTCAAGTTGTGCTAGACGATTTTGACGATAGTCCTCATCGGAGATGAATTCTCTAAGAGAAACACGGAGAGATGGGATTTGGACTTCCAAAGGAAGAACAGCCTCAGACCCATAGACGAGAGAGAAGGGAGTAGCACCAGTAGGAGTACGGATGCTAGTCCGATAAGCCCAGAGAGAAAAAGGGATATGTAAATGCCAATCCCTACCAGCTCGACTAGTTACCTTTGCGAGAATATTACGCAAAGTTTTATTGGAAGCTTCGGCCTGGCCATTAGCTTGAGGATAGTATGGAGAAGAAAAGCTGAGTTTGATATTGAAAGCATCGCAGAGGTTCTACAAATCAACGTTCTTGAAAGACTTACCATTATCTGTGATGAGTTTGTGTGGGACACCAAAGCGACAAATGATGTGCTGATAGACAAAATCAACTATGGGTTTAGCTTTTGTTGAAGAAAGAGGGATAGCTTCCACCCACTTAGTAAAGTACTCAGTGGCAGTAATGATAGAATGATGACGCTGTGAAGAACGGGGATTGATGAGACCAATAAGATCAAGACCCCATTGCGAAAAAGGCCACAAATCCGCTGTAGGTTGTAAAGCTTGACTAGGGATGTGCGTGAGATTGGAATGTTGTTGACACTTGACACATTTCTTAGTGTATTCACAACAATCTCGATTAAGAGAAGGCCAATAATATCCTAATCGTAAGATGCGTTTAGCTACGGCCAAGCCACTAAAATGTCCACCACAGATACCATCATGGACCTCCTGGATAGCTTTAGATGATTCAAGGGTTTTGAGGCACCGAAGTAGAATACCATCAAAGCCGCGTTTGTAGAGGATCCCTCCTAGAATAGTATAGCGATTAGCACGTAGGATAAAAGATCTTCTACCATTGGAAGTTAGATCTGGAGGAAGCACTGAATGAGATAGATAATCAACGATCTGTTGATACCACTCATCCTGAGTATGGGTTGTGATAGCATGGATTGAAGTTAGTTGCCTAAGATGAGATGGTTGATCTAATCATTGCATAGCCACATAAAGTCGCGAGTCCTCGGTAAAAGGCGGGATAAGCAAGGCTAACGAAGCCATTGTATCTGTAAATCGATTCACAGTGCGAGGAATAGATTGGATAGTGAATTTATCAAAATATTGGAGTTGAACGAGAATGATATCACGATATTTTTGAAGGATATCATTCTTGCATTGATAGACACCCATGACTTGATTAACGATGAGTTCAGAATCACCAAAGATGTCAATATGACGAGCGCCGAGATTAATGGCATTTTGAAGACCCAAGACAAGAGCTTCATATTCAGCCATATTATTGGTGCACTCAAAGTTTAGTTTGCGTGCGATCCCAGGATAGAGTGTACCCAAGGAGGAATCATCACGAAACTCGCACCTCCCCCTTGCTGGCATTTGGATCCATCAAAGAAGAGCTTTACTTTAAATGGAGACAGACCTAAATCAATTTGTTGGATATATTCATCGGGGAATTGAGCAAGGGGGACTTGAGTGTCCGGAAGAGGAGCATCAGCTAATTGATCTGTAATGACCTGACCCTTGATAGACTTTTGCGGGATAAACTCGAGATCAAATTCTGTCATAAGCATGAGCCAACGAGTGATACGATCATTGTGATAAGGCTTCGCATGAATTGTCTTGAGTGGATTGACACTTGTGACAATGTAAGTTTTGTGATTAAGAAGATAATGACGAAGTTTAGAAGTTGTGAAGAAGAGAGCACAACACAGCTTTTCAGCTTCGGAATAACGTGTTTCATACTCATGGAGGGTGCGACTGATGTAATAGACAGCTTGTTCTTTACCGCAAGCGTCCCGATGCGAGATCATGGCTCCCAGAGCATGGTCAGTCACAGAGATATAAAGATAGAAAGGCTCCCCCTTGCGTGGAGGTGTAAGCACAGGTGGAGAAAGAAGATAAGCTTTGAGATCATCAAAGGCCTTTTGGCAATGCTCATCCCATTCAAAATGAACATTCTTACAGAGGAGATGATGAAAAGGTTGACAACGGTCCGACAATTGTGAGATAAAACGACGCACTGATTGAAGACGTCCTTGGAGACTGCGGAGTTGCTTTAAGTTAGAAGGGGGAGGCATCTCAAGGATAGCTTTTATTTTTGCGGGGTCTACTTCAATACCCCTAATGGAAATGATAAAACCTAAAAGTTTACCGGAGAACGCCAAACATGCACTTAGACGGATTTTAGACGAAGACAAAGAGAATAAGCCTCTCAAAGAGAGGTGCAAGAATGAAAAGATGATCCTGACAACGTTTGGATTTACCGAGGAGATCGTTGACGTAATCTTCCACAGTTTTGTGTAAGAGATCATGGAAGATGTAGGTCATTGCTCGCTGATAGGTTGCTCCTGTGTTCTTAAGACCGAAAGGCATGACACGATAACAGAAGGTCCCCCAAGGAGTTATGAAAGAAGTCTTATGTTGGTCTTCTGGTGTGATGAGAATTTGATTATATCCAGAGAAACCATCCATAAGTGAAAGCATCTCATGACCTGCAGTTAAATCCACGAGTTGGTCGATATTAGGTAGAGGAAAATCATCTTTTGGACAAGCAAGATTAAGATCCCGGAAGTCGGTACAAATTCGAATTTTCCCAGTAGCTTTAGTTACTGGTACTACATTGGAAACCCATTGTGGATAATCGATGGGTTGGATGAAGTTAGCGAGAGCAAGCGCTGCAATTCTTCTTTAACAAGAAGGGCTACTCTAGGGTGCATTTTACGTAATTTTTGTTTAACTGGTTTGATGTTGGGAAGAGTAACGATATTGTGGACCACAATATCGGGATCGAGTCCTGGCATATCCTCATATGCCCAAGCAAAAGCTTGACGATGGTTGGAAAGAAAAGTGGTAAAGTCTCCTAATTCCTGTGGATTAAGGGATTGGCCGACCTTAATGATGCGAGGGTCTTTAGAAGTCCCTATATTAAGGTCGACAGTGGCTTCATTGAGAAGCGTAGACGTGTCAGAAGGAATAGTTTTGGGAAGATAGGAATCCTCTGCCCCCAGATAGGTGAGGACAGAATCATCATCCGCACAGTGGATAGTGTTGATAGTAGGAGAGTCATCTCCAACTATTTCAGGGAAAATTAACGGTATGGAAGTGGACCTGTCATTAGTCTTATAGGCTAGTGGCCCTAAGGAAATGGTATTGATAAAAAAAAAGTTAGACGGGATGGAAATGGCGTCGTCCACATCGAGTGATGCTTCTGACTTAGCGGGAGAAGATGGTTCCTCAATAGGAAGAGGCTCATCTAGAATAGTGACGGTGGCTTTTGAAAGAGGTTTAAATCCTAAACCAAATTTTTGATGTGGCTTGAGAGTTGGAATGGATGCAAGGTCATGCATACCTTGTTCATATTTACCTAAGCCAAAGCCCTTCCATGCGCATCGATATAAATAAGTTTTTGCAAACGTGGGATTCTGTAGACAATCAAACCCTGTTAGATAAGGTTTGGCCCTAGGAGGAGAATCCGGGCGATAGTGAGGTGTATCAAGACCACCGTAAATGAAATTAGTCTGTTGATTGGGCAGACCAATGGTGACGATGCGACCAAGACCTGGCTGATATTCAGGTTGTTTGTCTGGTCTACCATACTCACTAGGTTTGAGATGGGTGTCAAAAGAAAGGAGAGGAAGCTCTCCTAGTGAGAAACGCTGCAATGTTTCTTCTAAATTTTGTACATCCGGTAGTTTGGTTGCAGGTATGGAAGAAGATGAGGCCCCGTCAGGAGAACAGGCATTTTCCTTTAGAGGGGCAGACCCTGTGGTCATGTCGCATTGCGCGGAAGGCAAAGGATCTCCTGGATGAGTATATATTTTTCCCTCATATTGATATTTTAAGCATCGATGGAGGGTGGATGGGACATAATGCATTGCACGAATCCAGGAGCGTCTGAGGATCATATTATAGTGGAATTTCCCTTCAACAATGTAAAAGAGTTCGTGAAGCAACTTCTTACCTACTCGAATGGGTAGGACCACAGTTCCTAAAGTAACTGCTAGCTGATCGTTAAATGATCGAAGAGTGAAAGGCGGGGGTGACACTACGTTCTTTGGTAACTTAAGTTGCTCGAATGTGTGTGAGGAAATGACGTTAAGTGCAGCTCCACTATCGATCATAATGCATTTTAAGGTAGTGTTGTCGATTTGGACTGTGATAAAGAGGGGAGCCTCCAAATCCTCTGAAGAAAGAGGGGGAATTTCTGAATCTTCAAAAGAAATGGTGGTTGATGGTCTATTCAATCCAACAACCATCTCAAAAGGCTGGGGCTCATCCGAATTCACTGCGATGCGACGCAGATTATCAATCGAGCTCAGCGATGTTGCATGAGAGGCTTGAATGAGGTCAAAAAGAGACATTTTGACTGGAGCATGGGTGAGTTGTTTCATAACACTCTCCTCAACTGACACGGGAATTTGAGCCCAAGGTGCAGCACGAATAGAGACCCGAGGTCTCGGGGCTAATGAGGAAGGAGGAACTCCTTCGGGGGCTACAGAAATGACAACCTGTGGTCGAGATGCGTTGTAGATGAGGATGGATTATCATACTGTTGGGCTCTCGTGGCGATATGGATTGTGTCGATTTGAGAAGGTGGAAGATCAATTGGAGTGGAATCACTAGAAGTAGAGGCCTGAGTAGATCGTTGGGGTTCAGATGGAGCTAAGATGACAGGAGGTGCTTGTTTCTCCTCCTCCAGCAAAAGATCACTTTCTTCCAAAAGGTTGTTGACGACAGATTGAAGAGCTTTACATCCCTCGGTATCATGACCCGGGGTACGGTGGTAAGCACAAATCAAATCAGAGTTAAACCAGGCCGGTTTAACTCCTTTAGGGTTATAGGGTTTAATCGGAGGAAGAGATATGGATGAAGATTGAATAAGTCGGCGAAGGATTTCAGTATAGAACCCGGTAGACAAGGATGGGGATAGAGATGATGAAGGCATCTCTTTCACTTTAAGAGACTGCCGAGGTAAAAGAACCTGCATGTTTGGTTTGACAGTCTTTTTAGGGATCATCTTATTTTTTTGGACATCTGGATGAGCAGCCTTGGGCACTTGAGATGGAAGTAAGTGAGACATGATTGATTTTGGTGGAGGAGGAGCCCCTAAAATAGATTTTGAAGATGATGGAGATGTGACAAGTGTTGTGGTCTTCAGAGATAAGGGAGGCTGTTTGGTCGAAACTAATGACGATTTAGATGATGTCGATTTAGATGAAGGAGAAGCTTCCAAAGTAGGTATAATTGGAGGGACAGAGGGTGCCCTGGTTTTTGGTAATGAAGATGATGATTCTGATGAAAGAGGTGACGTCTCTTTAGTAGGTAAGTCCACTTTTCGAGGTGCTGGTGAAGAATGTGTTGTAGAAGAAGATGATGGTTTTGATAAGTGTGTAGAAGAAGATGCCTTCTCAGCGGACAAATCCAATCTTTTATGAGGCGCAGAGAGAGATTTTTGGGAAAGCACCAAGAGTCTTGATGGTTCGAAATATGGGCTTTCCTTTTTCAGGGATGGTGACAACTTCAACCGCATAAGGTGATTGTAACCTTTTCGGGGGAAGAAAATGGGGTGGTACTGATGACGTAACGTTAGATTTCGGTTGTCTCGGTCTAAGTTCAGGAACCGAGCATATAGGTGTTGGTGCTACTTCTTTAGATTTCTCCTTAATAGGCAAAGTAGCATTTGTGATGGAAGAAGTGAGTGATGAAGAAGCAGTTCCTTGCGAGGGAACTTCTTCTGGTACAGTAATTGTGGGTGAAACTACTGTAGGAAAGGAAACAGGAAGAGTCAAAATCGAAGACGCTTCCATCGAAGTCAGCACAACTATAGGTACATTCACCAATGGCATAGTCGCAGCCAAAATGGGAGAAACAGAAGTAGATGTATCCGTGGTGGAAACTCGAAGGGATGTAATTACCTCGAGCATTGAAAGAATGTCTGACGATGAGACAGATGAGGATGACACTGTCTCGGGTATGGATGGAAGATCAGACAAAGAAGCAGAGGGAGGTGAATCCGTATCTGACAATGTTGGAATATTCAAAGACGGACTATCTGAAGATGGTGGAATCCCAACGATTAACGAAGTGGAAGGAGGTTCTGATTCGGTCGATGTGTTTGCAGATGGCTTAGTTTTAGAAGAAGATTCTTCAGTAGAGATGAAGCTGATAGTATGAGTGTTTGGTTTTTGAGACTCCGAAGCGTCATGGTTCGGGGAATGATTAGGAAAAGGTTGTTTAAAGACATCCAGCGCTTGATTTGGGGGAGCATTTGGGTTATCCAGAATGAGCTCGCCTTTATCAATGAATTTCTGGACAAGATTTTTGAAGGTCTGACATTGTTCGATGTCATGACCTTTGGTTCTATGATAATGACAGAAGTCATTTTCCCTATACCAGAATGGACGTTCTTGGCTTTCGTCAA
Source organism: Taxus wallichiana var. yunnanensis (assembly GCA_018340775.1). Classification (NCBI taxonomy): domain Eukaryota; kingdom Viridiplantae; phylum Streptophyta; class Pinopsida; order Cupressales; family Taxaceae; genus Taxus; species Taxus wallichiana. The sequence continues at coordinate 42,061,867 of CM031234.1, forward strand.
TATTCCTAATGGGAGGAAGTTCGATCATGTGGACTTCCAACATTTTTTTCAGGATAGAAGCATATGATTCCCCCAACGAAGTGTAAGATCGAGATGACGAGGACCCTTTTCGAGAAGATGAGGAGTCTCTTCGTGGTGTTTGATTAGAAGTGGTATCGGCTTGTGATGTTTTTAATATGATAGCGTTGGTGGATCCCTGATTCTTGTCTTTAGAAGTGGAAGGATTTGATTTGGTAAACCGAGAAAAATCCGGTTTAGATTTAGAGCAAAGTTTTAACTTCCCTTGTTCAATGGCGCGAGACTCAAGTTTGCGTGCCATCATAAAGGCTTCTTCAAATGTATGAAAAGTCTAGATCCTTAAAGTGGAAGAAATATGATTAGCACAAGATCGAGTAAACAACTCGATCTGTTGGGATTGAGGAAGGGAGAAAGACAATTGGTTTATTATCCCTCTCCAATGAGTGACAAAGTCTGCAATAGACTCATCATCGAATTGACGAATGTTATAAAGATCTGTAATCGAGATCTTATGCGCGATATTTATTGAAAAGTTTTCAACAAACATCTGAGCCAATTGAGAGAAAGAAAACAAGGAATGTTGAGGAATGTTATTGTACCAGTCTAAAGCAGGACCTGCTAGAGACATAGGAAAAGTACGGAGCATAAGCTCCTGATCCTGGACTATGAGGTAGCAAGCATGTTTGAATGCTCGCAAATGCTATTGAGGGTCCTCCCGACTATGAAATTTTGAAAATTTAGGAAGTTCCCATTGGGGAGGATAAGGCTTAAAAGCCACTGAGGGGTGAATGGGTTCATTACACACTTCTTCAAAAGAGTATGAAGGACGAGCCCCTTTGGTGGAGGCTTCCAAGTCTGTGATTTTCTTGAAAAGAATTTGAACCACGTCGGATTGAGGAGGAGGCAGACTGGCATGTCCTACATAAGAAGTAAATGGTGGATGTTGTTGAGGTGTCAACGGGGATTCATCTGTTGATTGATAGGATGATAAGAGGAGTAACCAGGCATTCTGGGTGACGCCTGGTGGGGTATTTGTTGTGAAGGAGCCTGTGTATAGGCAGGCTGTGGGATAATAAGTGGTTGAGAAAATGAAGGTTGGATGATGGACGGAGCCTGTGATTGGTGGACTCCTATGCTTGTTGACTGAATCGGAACAGATAGAGGAACATGGGTGCCGATTTGATTGGACGGAGCCTGTGATTGGTGGACTCCTATGCTTGTTGACTGAATCGGAACAGATTGAGGATCATGGGTGCCGATTTGATTGGACATGGTGGGGAACAAGACCTGAAAGAGGATTTTTACTGCCGGATTAGTTATTAAGGGTGCCGATACTAGAGGATGGGTGAAGGTCACTGTTGCAGGAACATTGGAAGAAAAACCCACTGGAGGACGAGAAGCAGGAACCAAGTGACTAGTCGAAGGGGGTTGACTCATAAAGGGGTACTGACCCTGGGATACAATGGATGACATAGATGAGTTAACAGCAATATGCGGGTGCGCAGATGCACTCATTATAGCCAGAGAAGAGGACCTCTCAGAAGTAGGTTGTGGAATAGTCGAGGTAACTGCGGCATTAGGAATAGGTAAGACTATTTGAGAACTAGTCGATATGGTCGGTGGAAGAGAAAAAGGAGGCACAGGTGTGCCGCCCTCCTCCATGGCTCGAGGCGAGAAAGATGATGCTAGCTGTTCTACAAAAGCCTGGGGTGGTTCACGAGGATAATCGTACACTTGCTGGATTGGTGGTCCCTGATCAGATATTTGAATAGACTTGTGTACTATGTAGTCCATGAGGGCTACCGGATTGCGATCGAGGAGCGCCTGAAATTTAGGATCCCTGCGAGGAACATACTCTGAGTCAGAAGCAGATGATATTTCTGAATGACTAGGGGAAGCTAGACGTGATGGGGTTGTTTTGGCCTGATAGAAAGGATTGTATGACCAAGACGGGGAACCCATTAACAGTGGTCCCGAGGAAGACCCGGAGGGTGCCGAAACCTCCACACTAGTGGTGATCTCGGAGGAAGAAGGGGCTAATTGAGCCATTCTTCTAGATTGTAACCGAGTGATGACCGTCATAAACAAGCAGAAAACAAGATTTACCTAACTAATGCATAGACAATTCAAGCAGCGTAGGTGGTTATCTCTTTTAAGTTTTTATGCTTTTAAGAAAGAAAATATTAGGGAAGGCCTTTTAGAACAGGAACTACTCAAATAGCCAAACTAAGGATGGTTTGGGGGATGTTTTGGTGAGGAGTCCCGAAGGCACTTCAGTAAAAGACTGGTACGTGGCTTGATATAGGGGCCTACCCCCACACTTCACACACCACTGCGATAAGGGAGTCGGGTGCTTTGCCAATATATACCAGAACTTCCGTGAATTTATAGCGGCTAGAGTACCACGTAGGCTCTTCCTCTTGGATGTCACTTCCAAGTAGGTGAGGCCAGGGAAAGAATTTTTGTTTAAATGCTTTACACCTAATGATTTTGGCTTTGTGTGCAAGGGTGAAAAATAAAAATCAAATAGTGTCACTACCGATTTTGATCGATTTTCCAGCCTAATTAAAACTAGATGAAAAACATACAACAGAAATGACAAAGAAAGAGTTTTTTTTTTTTTTTTTTTAAGCACTTAAAAATGAAGTGTTTGATTTCGATGAAGACAAGTCAAACAGATTCTTTCCCAAATGCGATTAAATTCTTTTTAAGCACCAAAAATTGAAATGTTCGAATGTGATGGACAACAAACAAAGAACTTTTTTTTTTTTAGTTCCTAAAAAGGAGAAAACACCGTAAAAGAGAAATACCTGTAGACTTAGCTCTCCAAGGTGTGTGGACTTCAAAAAGCGCGTTGTTGAGCTCTTCCCCTCAAACAATCCCACGAACAAGCAAAGTGCTCCGCAAGAAGAGGTTAAGCAAACACCAAACAAAATCCAGAAAGATATATCCAGATAATGGTGAAACAGAAATTTCTATTTCAAGGAACTAGAAAAATTTCAAGGAAATAACAATTTCACATAAAGAGCAAGATTAAAACGATGATAGGAAATGCTCAAGCAGAACTGATAGAAATCAGTGAAGAAAAAGAACAAAGCTCAAAACTAGAAAAGAAATGAACTTACCAATAAGGGACTTTGGTTGGGTCCCACCGGGCGTGCCAGAATGTAGATCAAGAATTTCGCGCTTGTTACCTATCCAAGTTAATGCACCAAACTAAACACAAAAACCCTGAAAAACTCCAATGAAATTGATACCTGATGGACAAGATCCGAAGATGTGACGGATGGGCGCACACGAGCAATTACGCACAATAGATCCAAGTAACTGCGAGACACCGATGCTTTGACGAAAAAGACCACGTTAAAATATATTTAGGTGGACTTTGCGCCCGAGAAGCGGGTCGGGAAGTGATGAGCTCCCTCGGTGGATGTCATCCATGTTTTCAATTAAGTAAATAAGCATACATGATAAAAGATGTACGTACAAGATTAGATTTTCGATCAAGGTAATAAACATAATCTAAACAAGTGAGGCGAAAAGCAACGAGAAGATAGGGAAGCGTGAAAACAAAGCTAGATTTGTGTTACTGTGTCCTTTACTGTCTGCGCAGGATGATTGACGCGTCGATTATGTAGAATCGGCATCGGATCGATGTGATTGGCGTCGATTATGAAGAATCGCGCGATCAATAAGATCGGCATCGATTGAAAGTAGATCGGTCAATCGGGGGACAAAGTGCGAGAATATTTGGAAATCGAAAGTGAAGACCGGATCGCCAACGCGTCTGCTTTGGATATGCCGAAGCCGGTGAGATCTTTGGAGCGAGTCACGGAAGATCAATGGATACGTGCGATGTTGATGTGATAAGAACAGAGTAACGGTGCTCCTCTCAGGGATTGATTTGGACAAGATCCGTTCTCATTTGATAGATAATGTTGACACTAGATGCGCAAAGATCTCTCGTTCTCTCTCTTTCACGGTCTGTGTTTCTTTCGCGATCTGTCTCTGTCTGTCCTTCGTGTTCGTGCGTGGTTTTTTTTTCTATGTGTCCCAGAACTGAGTTCTGGGCTTCTATTTATAATCGGCGCCGCTCCTAAAAATCGGCGTCGACCGTACCGGTCGGCGCCGATCGCGGAACAGACTCCCGAGATGGCCAAAATGAACGATTTCTAGAAAGATAAGAGTTATCCCTCCACCTCAAATACGGGAAATATCCCGCTGCTTGATTGTGAGGAGGAGAAATAGGAGGGACACATGGATAGGATAGATATGGGGTAAATAAGTGGTTAGGATACATGTGAAAAGGTGTAATTAAATAGTTAATATTTAATTACTCATGGGTAAAACATAAAGGGGTGAATTAAACTTAGGATAGGTGTTTAAAATGCAAATTGAATAATATCCCAAGGGGATAGTGGTGATATAAACGTGCCCCAGGTTACCTGAGAGAGCAAACGCGCACGAGGGACACTAAATTGGATAATCAATTTTAGGTGTCTACACATAAATCTTATGTTGTTTCCCCTCTTTATTTATTGCAATAGATCCCTTCTGCTGGTTATTCCATTGTCCTCTTTGAGGACATTTGTTAGCAAAATGATCGCCATCGCACTTAAAACATCCTCCCAATGGTCCTTTTCTCTCAATCTTATTTTAGTTGAAACTTGTTCCTTGTTGCCCATTATTTTTATTATTCACAATAGTTCTACCCACTATTCCTCTTTTATTAACATGCCTGAACTTTTTGTTTCCCTTTTTCCATGCTGGTTTACTTGCGGTTGGTGTTTGAAAACTACTATTTTTCCTTCTATTTTCCTCTTTAGAGGCATAAATACTTTGCAACTTTTGTTCTTGCTTGATAGCTTTTTCAAACACTGTTTCCATCGAGGTAGGTCCATGAACATCTACCTCACCACCAATGCTAGGATTCAATCCCATTATAAATTTTCTCACTCTAAACTTCTCATCCCTTTGATACATAGGAACATATTTCAGCAATTGAGTGAAACGTTCCCAATATTCTGTAACTAAGTACTTTCCTTGAGTCAGATTTTGGAATTCTACCATCTTTTGGTCAAAGTATAGCTGAGGTAGCCATCTTTGATAGAAGTAGGCCTTGAACTGCTCCCACGTGATCATACAAGAATCAATTCCTAGTTCCATTTTCTGGTTATCCCACTAGGAAGATGCTTCATGGGACAATTGGTAGGCTCCCCATACTACTTTTGTCTCCTTTGAAAAGTCCCTAATCTCAAAATACTTTTCCATTTCGAGATAGCCAATTTTCAGTGCCATCCCCAAGAGTTGTACCATCAAATTTAGGTGGGGATATTCTTTTAATGTCCCTCGCTAACTCAACAGCCAACCTTGCTTTCTTATTTTCCCTTTCATTCAGGTGCTCGGGTTGATCATCATATTGCTCATCACCTTGATTATCATCCCTACGATCCTCATTCTCTTTACCACCCTGACCTTGTTGTTCTAAGGCAACAACTCAGTTTTGGGTGTCATTCAAAAGGCCGAGGATTTCTTCTAACTTAGTAGCCATATTATCCAGCACGTCATCATTATTTATCCCCTTGTCACTCACCATATTAGCTCTTATTGCTGGCCTAGCCAAAGTTTCCTATTTTTATAAAAGAGGATACTTTTTATTAGAACGTGTGTCCCATTAATGTCCAAGTGTCTGAGTCTCTGGCTCTAATACCAAAATGTAACGCTCAAAATTACTAGAATTGGAAAATGAGGATATATATATATATTTTAAAACATACATAAAAATATATTACACAACTGCAATCGTAAACATTTATTTAATAAAATTATTTAAATCAAATTTATTCTTTTGAGCTATCTGATAACATCCGTGTAAGCCATATGTGGCTGAGAAGGGTGAATCTATATCTCCATGATCTCCCTTCGCCACTACTTCAAGTGACAATGCTTACTAGCATTTTGGCTCAACCTTTTTCAGGTCATGGGAACCATGTGAAAGTCCTTGGGTCTACCACGAAGCTAGTTTTCCGACTTCATATTCTGGTATCCGACCATTTCCTACCTCATGTTCAATGTTCAACTTCCCATGATCAAGTTACTGACAATTTTAATTTAATTGGAGGACTAGGTGATTAGATAATGCACAACCATCAATGCATTACTTTGGCCAAATTTTTCCCTTTGCAAGTTACGGCTAAACTCAAGACAACACACTAGTCTTATGAGTTTAAGTCTTTCGCCACCTCACAACTATCCCTTTCACAATTATCTAGATCTTATAGTTTGTATTTACTTTATTTCTAATTTAACTTATCTTGCAAGAGTTTATATCGAGAAAATGCCAAAGGCCAACTAGGGTCATCATGAGATAAGTCTAATGGATTTTTTCATCTATTTACCATTCCATTTAGTCTCTCTTTTCTTGATACTTGTTTTTTTAACCTTAAATTACCTTTTACAACGATACTCTTCCATTCTCTATACAACAGGATTTACAATCTTATCATATTAATACCAAGTTTACCGAAAGGCTGAATTAAATATATATTAAATCATGTATATTTAATTATTCCTTCAATTAGTTATGCCACTAAATAGCTTTTTTAATTTATAAATTAAAGACAATTGATTATTACAATAATTGTCCAATTATTGGCTTCATACATTGACAAATATCAAATAAATAAATATATCAATTTATGATAAGTAAGATTTCTCACTTCTAATATTTATCATTTACTCATATTAAGATATTCTTTCATACAAGGTAATCATCTCTTTATTAAAATCATAAATTACATATGCCGTTAAGGCGAAATATATAACTATTACGGTAACTCTCACATAGTGAGGTTTGAATATTAACAATGGGTCCAAGATCCCAATAAATTTAGTCAAAATTCTGGGATATCATCCTTCTACAAATTGAAATCCAAGTATCTCATTTAGATCCATGCTACGATAAAACTTCACAAGACATGAGTTTTCCGCATATTTGAACGTGATGGCTAATTGTCTTGCAAGACTGGAGTAGTGGTATGTTGTCAATTCAAAATGAACTGGCATGAATATTACCTCCATTTTCTGATGCAATTATTTAATAAAATATGAAACGATATACAAGTTATTTTATCAACAAATGCATGGTAATACAATGGAGAATGTATTATTACATGTTCTACATCAAGATACAACTATGAATGTACACCAATAGAACAACCAATTTCTATTTCAGCAATCATGTTTCACTCTAATCACAAGGATCAAGACATAATCAAACCATAATCATTCAACATCCAAATTCTGATTAAACCACAAGCAAATCATGCTTCACATGGTACAAATTCAACTATTATTTTTCTTACCTTCCAATCAACAAACAACTTAACAAAACTGTCCGAAATCAACATTTCCAAATACCAATTAAACATATTCTCTCTAGGTAATGAGCAGCTCTATAAAACGCACAATAACTTTATTTCAAACAATCAAAATACACACACACACACACACACACACACACACACATATTTATATATATATATATTTATAGGAACAGTCCAACTAAACAGTGTAAAAACACCTCTATTAAATCATTTTAACATGTTCTTTTAGGTAACCGATGATCAACAAAACAAATTGACCCACATACCACAGGATGATAATTTTGAAGTCTATTTGCATAGAATAACAACAATAAGTTTCTAACACTTCTAGTAACGAAATCCTTTAAGAAAAACTAAGTCATCTTACATAGACTGTTAATACTAATTTATTTTTCAATCAGGTAATAAAATTATACCTATAGGCAAATCAACTTGTACATATCCAAATCAGTTCATTCCATCATTAATTTATTTTATGTTTAGAAATTATTAGAACCTAGAAGCAAATATATGAGGCTACCCAAAAATCACCTTGCTCATACAAATAAATTATTGTTTGACTGTAATTAAACCCAGAGCCAGAAATTGATTTGTTTTTCCAGAAATCAAATTTAAATAGAAAATAAAATAAAATAAAAATTGATGAGGAAAACCCATCTGCGTTTTTTTCTAGGTTTAGCTAAAACCACACAAAGAAAACTTAAAAGAATAAAGAATCCATCAGTTTCCTTTTTAGATTTCATTTCCAAGCAATTGAATCAGAAGCTGTCCACACATTCATTTAATTGCCATTTAAAACAGAATGTGTATTTCCTCATTATTTACAAATAATGCTTGTAGAGAAAGGAGAAGATATTCATGCCTGAAGTAAACCTAGAATCAACAACCTCTTACTCTTCCAGCTCCAACAAGTTGAATCCTTCTTTCCTCCAAAACTCACGCAGTATTCCAAAAGGGGAAAATGAAAATAGATGAAGGAAAAATAACGAGAAAAATGTAATGAAATAACTATAGTTGGGTGGCATATTGAAGAATTTTGGGCTTCCCAATCTTTGAGTACGTGTTTTAGTGCATCCCGCACACTTGTGGCATGTGAAGTTGTTTCACTTTATAAAACCCATAAATTTCAATAACTAAATAAAACTTTTGGCTTATGCCAAATCACTCTTTATATATATATATATATATACTAATTAATATTTCACACATTTTTTTACTTTAGTGTTACCTGACTTAATGGTTGAGTTAAAATTAACCTTCTTAATACAAGTCCACATATTGCCAACAATATGTTATTGTAATAATTATTTGAATATTCTCATAAAGCTGGTTTGATATAGCATTGTCAAATAAAATAGAGGCAGTATTTATCACGGTTATTGCAAAAGTTGAACAAAACATAAGATGACCAAACCAATTAAAATAAAATAACCAGAATAAATAACCGAAAGATTCACTATCATTAATGAATCGTTTTACCTATGATTAAGGCCTAATCATGTTTTAGGAAGGATCATCAAGGTGGGTGCGGAGTTATTTGTTCCGTAATGTCATGCCCTACAGCAGAAGTTGTGGGTCATGATACGACGAACCAAATGAATTTTATACCCAATGATGATCTCGTCTAATCCTATTTAGACTTAATTATAGTTAATTTAACTTACAAGAAATTTTGGGATGTTACATGGAATTATAGGAGTTTTAATACATGTCCATGATGATTTTAGATCATGGTTGTGCATATAAAGTACATTTTTTCCCTGTTTATGAAGACCGATTTTAGACAGTTTTGGGACAATATGTGATCAAAATGGGTGTTTAGGAGTTACAAGTGGAACAAATACTTGGTTTGAATTTTTTCATGATCCTGATTCTAAGATATTTCCAATGATATATCACACTTGAGTTTTTGCTAAGGTATGAGCAAGTTATGACCTATTATTTGAAGGTTTTTGGTTGAGCATGGTCTCAAGAGGCTTCATGAGGTTTTTTGATTGTTCTAAGTTGTTTCATTCTTGCTGGAGGTTTCTAAGTGCTTATACAACATGTCTAAGGGTGTTCCATGCTTTGATGAAGTTTTTTCTCTAGTTCATTCCTTTTAGTCAAGGATGCTTGTTTTGGGGTTTCAAGGCTTGTTGTGTCCCAAAAGGTGGTATTGAAGGCTTTAGGTGATTGTGGCAACCTATATGGACCTATTTGTGATATTTTATGATGATCATATGATGTGCAAAGTATTTTTTCTATATGAATTCCGACCCAGGTGTTTTCTAATGAAGAGAAAAATATAAAGGCAAGTTAAAAACTTCATTTGTGCTAGTTGTTGTGGATGAAAAGTGTGACCTAGGAGGCTTGTTGGGGTTTGTGATGAAGGTCCTTATGACCTTGTTGAGAGGAAAATGAGTGTGTGATGTTTTTATGGAGAGTTAAAAAAATGTGAGCTAGGGTATGTATGAAATTAGTTTGAAGGAGAGGGAAAATATGAGCGAGTTGAAGAAGAGATTGTTTTGAGAGGGTTTAAAGAGAGAGGAGATGAATTTACATCACTATCAGTTGTGTGAAAAACATATCTTTAGTGATCATCCATTTTTAGGTGGCTGAGTTGGTGCTTGGTCATTTTAGGGGGCCATAGCCTCCTTATGGGGTTAGTGCCCCACTAAATTAGGGGTTTGTGTTCCTTGTAGGGTTAGTGATATACTAAAATAGGGTTTTGTGATCCTTGTGGGGTTGGTGCCTCACTAAATATATCTTATGTGATGTGTATTATTCACATGAGTCCTTTGTTATGAGTAATATTAGCATAGGTTTCAATGGGTTTTCTTCCCTTGAGGGTTTCCCACTTAATTTTGGTGTTCATGTGTACTCTCTCTTGTTTATGTTCTTTTGAATGGATGTTGCACACATAATAAGTTCATAATTGGCTATGGATGTTGAATGAATGGTTTTAATGTTGAATAAATGTAATGAAAAATGAAATAAAGTTTTTTTAGGACTGATTCAACCCCAGTCATTTGTGCTTCTAATAAGGTACATGTGTGTATGTGAGTAGTATGGATATGTAATTGCTGATTAGAATGTGTGACTATGGGGGAAAAGTTTGATGTACCCCAAGTGTGTGAGTGATAGAGATCTATACGATGATGGTAGAGATACCACACCATGGTGGCATATGTGGAAATGTGTCATGGGAATGTGGCATCGAATTCAAAGTCAACGATATCGCTAGGATTTAAATCTAAAGTGCATAAATTCTCATCTAACGTAGCAAATGGTTATTCAACATCATAAGCTTCATCTGGGTCCCATTCATTAACATAATTATAATATATATTGAAAGGAATTATAAGTTTAAACTTAGGAGGTTGGTGAGTGATCTCATCTTGTGGTGGGGGAATTAGTTTCTCTTCCTTTAATGGTGGTTACATATTTGTGATTGGTAACACTACAAATGACACAATAGGAGGAGGTAATGGGGTAGGTACTTCTAAAGGTGGTATGATACATTGGGTTAGATAGGTGGATCTTAAATTACTAGAGAAGGAAAATTAGTAAGTATGGCGTGATAGTCACTAAACATAGATGGATCAGATTTGGGAACTCATTGGGGTTTGGTAATTGGAGATGAGCATGTAGAAGAATGTTATGTAGTAAACGAAGTAAAGCCTTGATGCTCAAGTTTCTTTATTCTTCATTATAAAGCATAAAAATTATTGTCACGATGCCCATTAATTGTATGATGATTGAAAAATGGGTGACCTTTGTAGTTTGTAATCCAATAAGGAGGGTAGTAATTAATAGGTGGCAAAGTAATTAATTTGTGATTGATGACACCCTAAAATTTCATAATCAAATTGTAAAGCTAAACAAGGAAGGATAACACCATTTCCACCTAATAGCTAAGGTTATAATTCTAGGAATGTAACATTAAGATCGAAGCTTAAAATAATGTTTAACTAGTATAAAAACAATACAAAATCTAACTAAACATGCCTACTAATATGCTTGAATTACCTAACATGGGCCTAAATAGACCTAAGAGGGCAATCAAATGGTTATGGATGATACTCTAAACAAGGTTAAATGGCCTCTCCAAATGACTACTTAGTCATTTTGGATATCCATCTACTAACCCCATTAAAGGCTTTAAGCAAGGATTGAGCTTAGCTATATATCATATTTATTATATGAGATGCAAATCAAAGCATTTTGTAAAGTATAAAGGAATGAGGTGCACTCTTTTTATATTTTTCCTTTTAGGAGAAACTTGTATTTTAGTGCATGTGGGATTAAAATCCCCAAATTAGATTATAATTACTAATCATGATTAGGCCTGGATAATCAAAATTAGTGAATTACCAAGTGATTAAGAGGTATGTAGCCTTAATCAAGCAATTTAAGGGACAACTAGGAGGCTAGGATAAGCTTTTAAAGCTTACTTCGAGACATTATAGAGGTGAATGAGGTGATTTTGAGTGGTTGGAAGAGGGTTTGAGTCAATACTAGGGTATATTGACCAAATCAAGGGCAAAATAGGCTTAATTAGCCTATAATCACTAATTGTCTGTTTTGAAGAGGATTTTGACTTACGATTCACCGTAAAGTGGCATCTTGAATGCGAAAGGGGTTATGCAATCAACAAAGTGTTGTTAATTGGCTAAAGTGGTAAGAAACATTAGTTAATTAGCAAAGATCACTAATTATAATGAAATTGGCAAGAATGAGAGTGATTTGTGTGCATTTTGGCAATAAGATTGCAAAAGCAGAATTTAGGTGTCTACATTTTCCCCGATTGAGGTGAAGTTAGTGATTTCACTTCAAACATAGTAGACAAGCGTAAACATGTAAATTTTTGAAGAAAAATTAGCAGGATGAAGGATTCCCCTTGAGTGTCGATGGGGTGATTGAAGAAGTCAATCGACGATTGAAAATATGATTGAAATGGATAGAAGAAAATAGGTTAGAACGGACCGTGAAACCCTTAGGTATTGAGAAGGAATAAGGATGGGGATAAACGTGGTTGTTTATTACCCCGGGTGAGTTTTAGGAGAAAAATTAGTAATGGTAATAAATGATAATGGAGAAGAAATGATTAATGGAGAAATATAGGACAAGCCCAATCTTTGCATCCAACCTTTTAATAAGCAACCTGTTTATATCATTTTGCCCCTAGGTCTACATCATCAACCTTTATTTAAAATAAACAAAAGAGTAATATAACATTAAAATCTAAATTACTAACAATTGTTTACTACTAAAAATACGTAACTCCATGTAATATACATTATGCAATGCAATACGAGAAAGTAAAATGATATTTAGCTCCATGCAACATACATTACACAATGCAATACGAGGAAGTAAACCAACTAACCTAACAAAGAAACTAGTACAATCACACATATTCAAGAAAATAACATGTTGCACCCATGTTTTTGTTATCAAGATGTAATTCCCAAATGTTTGTGTTGTAACGACAAGGGTTAAAAATGATGCCCCAAGCAATAACACATGTGAGGGAAAAAGAGGACACAAGTAGTCCTATGAAAAAACCTTCGTGCACTATGACACAGTCTCTGACAACTCACTATTGCACAGGAGTACTGACATAGTATGCAACCGAGATTTTGTTAATGGAGGTAGATCACGATGATCCGCAAGTCATTTGAGACAAAACAAGCAAGAACCATAGAAATATTCTTTTGTAAGACATATTTCAACATTCAAGGATGATGAAATTGACACAACATTTAACTGCGTATATGTTGTTTACCAATTTTTTGTAAAATTTTGAAGTTTTGCAATTTTTTGAATTTTTAACGATTTTACCAATTTTTTTCTTTTAAACAATTTTAACTGTTATATGCTTTGTATCACCTTGTTAGATTATGAGATAGCTTTAGCTGATATCATACTTGTATGTTTGATGAGATACCTTTGAGAAACATGTTTATATTTTTGATATTGGTGTGGGGGATAGATTTGTGATCATGCGCAACCCCTCTTGCCCCATTGGTGATACGGTATTTGATGATTAAATTTTAGTATACATGTGTGATGTAGACTTAGCATATTTTTTTGATATATGATGTATAGATGTGATGGATATGTGTGATATGATGATGAAATGATAACACAATGTACAAGTAAAAATTAACAAGCACAAGTTTAAACAAATCTAATCAAAACAACACATTTATTTACAAGTATGCAATACAAAATGGACTCAATGCAATACACTACAGACTAAAGTGATATGAAAAATTAATGTAACCAAAACCATACAAACCAACAACTAAAAGTAAGTGAACCACTACTTTGTTTTTGTGGGACAGTTTTGGGACGTTTTTCGTTGTTTTTGGTCTTTATTTCTAAGACAATTTTCTATTGTTTTGGAGTTTTATACGAAACATTTTTGAATCTTTCGGTTTTTTTCTTAGGAAGATATCTATATATTTTGGGATTTTCAAAAGTTACACAAATGTGTTTGACGTTTTCTCAATAGGTTTCCAAAGAAAACGTGCAAGGAAATAAAGAAACGTGGATGCCCCCAGCGTTAGATGGGATGTACAAGGGCAGAATGCCACGTGGTATATGCCAGAAGTGACACTGTGAAGCTTCCCCCAATATGAGATGGGTTCATTCAATGTTAAATTCTCCACACTCAAAAGGTTAGATTAGCTAGATCAGGGAAAAAAGGATAGGCTCACAAGGGGCTCAGACGAAGGTAAAGATTAACTTAGGGAAAAATTTCCATACTCCTTAAACCTAGACTGCTTGTGAACAACAGACCCTCCCTTAGCACCGGAAGCTGGTTTTCACCAAAGGACTTGTCCAAAGTGCCACCATTGTGTGGTTTTCACTATTGGACGTACCTGTTTATTTATCTTTTTATTTTTTTGTTTTTATACTTTTTTGTTTTACTTTTCTTAGTATTTTGTAGAGACCCCATACTTAAGCATAAAAGCACTTAAGATGCATTGCATTCATGGGTTCTCGAAGCTCTTGACCATCTGAATAGCGTAATTTATATGCACCTGAACTAAACTTGGTAACCACAATGTATGGTCTTAGCCAAGGCTCAAATTTCCCTTTCTTTTCTCGATCTTTATTGGTGTTCTTCTTATTCTCTTTCAACACCATGTCTCCTACCTCAAACTGATGAGGTATGACCTTCTTGTTGTATCTCTTCCATACTCAATCATGATACAATTTTAGGTGATTGAGGGCATGAAGGCATTTCTCATCCAATAGCTCCAACTCGTCGCCTAGTCGAGCTACTCTATATTCCTCTTCATTCAGGTAATCCCTTAGCTCGATATACAAAGAAGGGATCTTGATCTCTAAAGGCAAGATGGCTTTAAATGAATACTAAAGAATATGGAGTTGCACCTATAGGGGTGCAGATAGAAGTTTTGAATTCCTAGAGGGTAGGGTGAATTTACAAATGCCAGTTACGGCCTATGGTATTCACCATTTTCTCCATAATGCAAATTAAGGTTTTGTTGGAAGCTTCGGCCTGCCCATTACCTTGAGGGTAATAAGGGGTTGAAAACTTAAGGGAAATTTGAAAGCATTTGTAGAGTGCTTTCACATTTTTATTTTTGAATGACTTACCATTATCAGTGATAATGGAAGAAGGGATACCATATCTGTAGATGATATGATTCATTATAAACTTTGAAATTTGGGGACCTTCTGTATAAGTAAGAGGAACTACCTCTACCCATTTTGTAAAGTACTCAGTGGCTATTATAATGAACTTGTGGCCATCCAAGGAGACAAGATTAAGTTTCCCTATTAGATTGAGACCCCACTTTGAGAATGACCAGGGTGTCGTGATTGGTTGTAAGGATTGTGTTGGCGCATGTATCAAATTGCCATACTTTTGACAATCCACACACTTCTTTACATGTTGACAACAATCATGCTCCATGGTAGGCCAATAGTAACCTACTATGAGTATCTTCTTTGCAAGGAAAATCCCATTAGTATGAGCTCCAAAAATTCCCTCATGCACCTCCTTGATTTCTTGGATAGATTCATCAGAATTTAAACAATGCAACAAATTCCTGTTGTAGCCTTAGTAGAAGAGGGTGCCCCCAAGTAGGGTATAATGGGCTATACGCTAGATGAGGTTGCACTTTTTAGCATGGGAAATGTTCATAGGGAAGGTTCCATCATGGAGATAATTAAATATTTCAGTGTACCATGGTGAAAAGGGACCAACAACTTCACACACTAAACAAGAGTCTGGTATGTCGTATGTTGTTGTTCTTAGATTTTCAACAAAGAATGGCATATCATTGTTCTCTGGAGGAATGCTCAACATAGATCCTACCATAGCCATGGCATATTATACTCTATTATGAGCCCTTGTCATTTTCTCAAATGTTATCTGATCAAATAATTCTTTGAAGGAATCGACCATTCTTTTATATGGAAGTAACTTTTCATCTTTAACTTTATATTCATCTGTGACCTATTTGATAATAAGCATTAAATCACCAATGCATTTTACTTTTTTGATATCCCATTTGATGGCCAACTTCATTCTTGTAATGAGAGCTTCATATTCTGCTATATTATTCATGCAAGGGAATCCAATTCGAAATTCCTATGGAATCAAGTCTCTTGTGGGAGTGATTAGCACAACTCCAACACCTAAACCATGAAAGGTAAAAGAGCCATTAAAGTAAATTTACCAAACTGTAGAGTCTTCAAGATACATAATACATGAATCTGGTAGTTTTAGACTCAAGGGTTCAGTACCTAGTAGTGGAGCTTCTTCCAATTGATCTGCTAACACATGTCCTTTTATTGAATTTTGATGAATGTACTCAATGTCAAACTCACTTAATAAGATGATCCAATCAGCCATCTTTTTCGGTTAGTGCTGGTTTGGACAATAAATAATTCAAAGGGTCGACCTTTGAAATAAGATTTATTTTATTGTTAAGCATATAATGACGTAGCTTCTGGAAAGAAAACACCATGGCTAGGAAAGATTTCTTGATTTGTGGATAATTTAGCTCATATGCTACCAATGTCCTGCTCAAATAATATACAACCTTTTCTCTCTGTTCTTTGTCATATTGGGCCAATAGTGCTCGGTTGAAAAATGTTTAGTAGAGATATAAAGTAACAAGGGTTCTCCTGCCATGGGTGGCATGAGAATAGGGGGTTGGCCAAGTATTATTTTAGCAAAGAAAACACTTGCTATTGTTTTGGTCCCTAGTTGAAATTAACATCCTTCTTAAGAAGATGTGTAAATGTATGACACTTGTTTGCTAGCTATGAAATAAACCTTCTGATGGCCTAAATTTTCCCTTGTAAGCTACGTAGTTGTTTGATATTATTAGGGGAGGAATTTATGTGATAGCCGTGACCTTTGTAGGGTCCAATTCTATTCCTCTTTGTGACACAATGAATCCTAGTAATTTCCCAGATAGCACACCAAAGACACACTTCTTTGGGTTAAGTTGGACTTTGTAATCCTTTAGATGCTAAAAGATATGCCACAAATTTTTAGGTGTTCCTCGTGGGTTCTATATTTATCTAGTATATCATCTACATAATCTTCCATGATGTCACTTATCATATCATGAAAGATTACAGTCATCACCCTTTGATATGTAGCGCCTGCATTTTTAAGGCCAAAAGGCATGACTTGGTAACAAAATGTCCCCCATGGGGTTGTGAAAGTCATCTTGTGCTGATATTCTTCTGCAATATTTATCTGATTATAACCTGAGAAGCCATCCATGAGTGAAAGCATCTCATAACCTGTTGTAGAATTGAAAATCATGTCGATGTTTGGAAGAGGAAAATCATCCTTAGGACAAGCTTTGTTTATATCCCTAAAATTTGTACACACTCTAATACCAACTGGCTTCTTTTGAACCAGGACCACATTGGAGATCCACTCTGAGTATTCGATAGGCCGATAAATCCTACTTCTAGTAACCTTTCTAGCTCTTCCTTTACCAATAAGGCGACATGAGGATGCATATTTCAGAGCTTTTATTTGATGGGCTTGACATCTGGGTGTACCAAAATATTATGTAACACTAATGCAAGATCAAGTCCTAGTATGTCAGCATAATACTAACTAAAGATGTCTACATACTCTCTTAAGAGTCCTATAAATGTTTTTTGTTCTTTTCTGAGAGGGAAGCTCCCAACTTAACTATCTATGGTAGTTCCTTCATGCCGATATTAACATCTATTGTATCTTCCACTAATAACTTTGATTCATCCCCCATGTGTGTAGGATCAGGAGGGAGATTGAGATCCTCCTCTATCATAGGTGGCTCAGGAATTTCTTCATCTTGAAGTGGGTACATTATCTTTTCCATAGGTTGTTCTGCTTGTTTGTCCACAAGCGCCTCAAAGAGGTTTTTGCTATAGGACTTCCCCTTTTATTTCCACAAGGCTTTTCTTGGAACTTTTCCCTTGCTCACTTTTTTACTTAAATTCCCACACAACTCTACTTCCTCTCCAAAGTATGCACATGCGTTAAGCTAAATGGAGAACCCCTTCTTGTGATCATTTCTTGGAATGTTGTCTCTGATTCCTAGGAACTCACCAATGGCCTCATCATTCTGAAACACGTCAATAGGTACATGTTGTTATTGATCCAAATTCATGAGTGATGGGTAGGTGAGGGTTAATGGTTGAGTTATAGGGGATATGGTGGGTATAATAGGGGTTATAGTAAGGATAGCCATATTGGTGAATATATTTGTAGAGGAAAGGTTTTCGTAAATACTGCATCAGGAATCTGTTTCACTTTCATTTTCAGAAAAACTATCCTTACTCTTAGAAGAAGCATACTCATTATCTGAGAAGTGAGACTCATATAAATGGATGCCTATACATGATTCACCTACTATACGCCAAGGTATTGTAAGATCTTATAATGGGCCTTCTTCTTGGTAGCGTTGATCGTGTCCTTTATACCCCATGAAAAACATTATCCGATTAGGAATGAGATACTTAGGTGATTCGTAACATGTAGCCCTATCATCATCATCTGGATGGAAGATAATGTCCATAAGAAACCTTTCATCTTCTAGTAAGCCATCAGAGTAAAATTCTTGAAAGGGCAAGCCTCTCTTGATCTCTAAACTTTGAAACATGGCCTACCATGTGCTTGGGTTGATAGCAAACCATTGTGAACCATTAGGGCTTGTTGTAGATCATACTCTCCACAACTACTTGGTTTGACCTTCATCTCCCATGTAGACAAAGGAGTTTCTAAGGTGGAAGCACCATTGTCATTGATAGACAGGGTATCTGGATCCACTCGTGAAGTAAGGGCCTCTGACTGGATAGGAATAACGATCTCCATAGATGGACACTCATAGATTGTAGGGAAAAATCTTGAAAATGCTCTATAATGAGCAAAATTTTGAGGGTCCCCTATATGGTGAGTGTTTGTCCCTCATATTGCAACTTTAAACACGATGATACGTTGATGGCATGACTGCATGGCATGAATCCATGGGCGATCGAGAAAGATATTGTAAGGGAGTTCCATGTCCAAGACATGGAACTTCATATCATGTGTTATGGGACCCACTTCTAATGAGAAAGTGATCATTCCAGTTGATTTTCATTCTTCATTGTCATATGCCTTAATGGTGATGACCTTTGTTTCCAGATCAAATTCTGTGTAGCCTAGTTGGCAGACTAGTTTGAGAGTACATATGTTAAGACCTAATCCACCGTCCACAAGCACTCTCTTAACCTTCTTACGTTTGATGATAACCTCAATATGCAATGGTAGGTTATGTGAAGGATCTTCAACTAAGGATTTTGTAATGCTGAAGGTTATGTGTTCCAAAGGAACAAGTTATGCTACCATGGCTTATAAATATGTTGGGTCAACATTAATGGATACTCCTGATCCCTGTAAGGTTTTGTAAAGTATATCCTTATGGATGCTAGAGATCTTTAGAAGGTCTAAGATGGAAATATTAGCCGTAGTTTTTTCTAGTTGATCCAACACATCATAGTGAATATCTTGAGGAGGAGGGGGAGTAAGTTAAGAATTTATAACAAGGTGAGCCCCTGTGTTGCCACATCACACTCTCTTGTCTTGATTCTAATTATATTGATTTTCTCACTTAGGGGGTCAACACAACCTATCAGAGCATCAAAATGGTCTTTGTTTGACATATAGTTAGCATTCTTATTATGAGATGATTGTCCCTAATCCAAATTTTTCTTTTCCTCATGATTGGGAAAAGGCTTTTTGAAGATCCCTAATTTTTCATTTAGAGATTTTACAGCTACAACAAAATCTACTTCAATATCACCACTTGCTAACTAGGTCTTGAATATAGTGTTTTAATCTTAAACACTTGTTCATTTTGTGACCTTTTATGTGATGAAACTCACAAAATTCATTCTCCCTAAACCATGATGGTTTAGGTGTATCATCCCTGTAGGGTTGTGTTTTAGGGTACTTTACCATGTTTACGGCCTCTAACTATTTTAGTATAGACGATATGGATTCAGATAGAGGAGTAAAAGTGTGACGTTTATACTCGAGTAGGTGGATTACCCTTTGCAAGTTTCAAAGGTATGTTGTTTTTCATGGATTATACCCGTTTAGAGTCTACTATCCCATCACTAATGAAATTTTTATTTCTATTAGGAACAAAATTTGTTTTATCGTTAGATTTAGAATCGTTGTGTTCACGGGAGAAAGGTTTTAGAGTCCCCCTAGCTAACAATGCCTTTTCAATTTGACTCCCTTTTTCTATTACCTCTTTGAACATGTTACCACAATGCATTTGTAAGTGGAATGTAATGTCTGGATGGAGGTTGGGAAAAATATGCCTATCAGCTACTTTTTAGGTAGGGAGCAAGGGAAGCGACTAGCTAACCCTCTCCATCTTTGTAAAAATGCACGAAGTTTTTGTTGTTTCGTTGCTTGGCATTACAGAGATCTAACATGGTAATGTTGTTTTCTATATTGAAAGAGAAGTGTCATATAAAAATATTTTCTAGTTCTGACCATGTTGATATGGATCCCTTAAGGAATCTACACAAACCATTCTAGTACCGTTGCTCTTAAACTTCATGGAAACAAGCGCATAAGATAATTTTCACTGAATGTCACCTCTTGACATGCCATATAAAAGTCTTTTATATGATCACGAGGGTCACCTTTTCCCTTATATTTATCAAATTTTGGAAAATCAAAATGTCTTGGGAAAGGTACTTGTAGCATGGATTTGTCAAAAGGGTAGGGACATAACTCATCAAATCGGTGTTTTTTTATTGTTACCAGTTTGGCTCTCTTGTAATGATTGAAGGGCGTTCTTCATAGTTGACCACTCTTGATTTAAAAGTGGATCTTGTATGGGTGGCATAGTTATATACAAAGGGTTAAGCCTAAGTGTATGCCCACCCCAATTTGTTACGAGAATATCTTCATAAGGATCTCTTTGTGCCTCTAGTCGAGGAGTGTTTATTGGGAACTTGTGAAACGAAGCTTTAGGTTTTGTATATGTGAAGCCAAACTTGCCAATTGGCGAGTGAGGGCTTGGACCTGTTGTTCTAATGTAACCTCTTGAATGGGTATTTCATTACGATCTTTGTTAGGAGGAGGTTGTGCATGATGAACATGTTCTTCATGGTCTTCACAACAAATTTTAATAGGAGGAAAATGATAGTCTCCATCATTTTGAAAGGTACTTCCTCATTATTTTGTCATGCAGAAGTAGAGGCATGACCTGGGTTTAATATGTCATCTATATGGTGACGAGGATGTTCCACTTCCTCTTCCCCTCGAACCATTGTGACAATGAGAGAAGGGTCCACCGTGGGAGGTAACCTAGCTCCTAGTTCCATAACATGCATAAGAACCTCATGTTTGTTTTGAAAAATGTAATCATCAAAATTGGTGGGAGGACGCTCTATATTCATACAAGGAGACTCTTCCTCTCCACCACTATGGTCAACCATGATATTATCCTCTAAAAGAGGGTTTTCACCTCCAAATATATTGGTTCCTAATCTTCGAGGATCCCATCCTCATAGTAGGCATACTCAAGATAGGAAATATGATGCGAAGAATTTCCACTTAGGTTTACTAAAAAGGGACCTTAGTCAAATTTGTGTAGTGTAACGACCCTAAGTTGTTAAAACAAGGTGACTATAGAATAGCCACAAAAGTGATAGGTCAAAATGAACGTATGAATTAAAGAATAACGAACAAGCTACCCTAGCAAGGTAATATATGACAAAATTTTTCCTTAGAATAATACAATGATGTACAACGCTCAAAATTTAGTTACACCAAATAGTTTATTCTCTAATATTTCATCTAGATAGGTTTGCAACCAAATAGTGACAACACAACATCACCAGTTAGGTCAAGTTTGCAATAAACAAGGCCTAAATGATAAGAGAATGTTGATGTAATCTTCTAACAAGATATACTAAAAACTAGTTTCTAAACACTAACAAAGTCCAAGTCTCGTAAAATGGATGATAATAATGTGAGCAACGTAATGACACTATTTGGACACGTGAACCAAGATTTTGGGAAAACAAGATTTCTAGTGTTAAAATGATGTTATTGCGATGCTAACAATGTATCCTCAACACTCACAAAACTCAAGACAGATTTAGGATGTAAAAAGTACGTCTAAGTATAACGAGAAATCACTATGCTTCATGAACATCATAATAACTCTATAATATAGAGATTTAGGCCTAATTTCACAATGGAAATAAGACGTAAATATCTCAATTATATGGCTATAACGTGGGAAATGTAACAACTCAAAATAAGACAAGGATGAAATCACCTAACTATGCTAAGAATAAGTCTTGAATATGGGTTTTTGAGACAAGGGGGCCTACTAGATTGTGAGTACATACCATGGACAATTTCAACACTTGAGCTCGAAATTGAAACCTAGTCATGCAAGTAGAATACAAAAGTGGTGGACATAGGATATCTAATGGTATCAGTATATGTTGTTTAATTTGTCTAAAAATGGGCAACAAGAAAATAAGGGTGTAGACCGAGTGGTGTTGAAATAAACTTGGTGTTATTTTGGCAGAGTTTTACCTTGTCTTAAGACAAGTGAAAAACTAGGAAAAAATGACACTAAGTAGATTTTGTGATGAAAATCACGTGGTTTCAACTTTAAGATATTATTTCCCTTGTTTGAAAAAAAAGAGTTTGAATCTAACAAAGATGTCACTTTGTGAGAGCTCTCAAGTATACTATCTAAGACAAAAACAATGGCTCTCGACTGACAATCTTCCTAGGTGGTTCTCTCTCTAGGTGTCACAAGATATTAGAGTGATCCTGATTTACCAAGGTTTCCCAAGGAGTATCTCAACTTTACTTTACCCCCTTACATATAATGAGCACCAAATTACATTCAGTTATACTTTCACTGTGGTCACGATACAAATATCTTTGATGCTAATCTCACCAAGGCGTACTAGACAAGTCGGTAGTGTGGAGTACTTTCCTATTTCATTCACAAGATTCCATCTTTCATGAACTACTTTAGGGTTCCTAGGACCACCCCCATTGTTGTATCTTAAAGATTATGCTAAAGGGGTTATGTCCTAGTTAAGAGGACGAGCCGTAGCTCTTAACCGAAACCTGTAAATACAATGTGATGATTGTGGTGTAATTTTTATCTTTTAGAATTAATGTGGTTTTGTTGTACTCTTTTTGGCAACCTACAATCACATGTGTAGTTAGAAAAGTTTTTTAATTCCTCTTTTCTTTGACTATCACTAGGTCCTTCACAAAATGGTTAGTAGTTTTAAAATAGATTCACAATATCATAAGAAAATAACAATGAAAAATACTTGTAAATCAACTAACTACCATCAAATTTTGCAAAAACAAGATTTATTCCCAATTCATCCAAGTGATTTTTAATGAAAATACTAAAATTGCTTTTGATTCCCAAGATCACACTAGGTGTAAGGGAAGAGCATACACAAATTCTAGCCTTGGTTATTTAGCAAGTGAAAAAGCATTTAAACTAAAAGATGATTAACAAAGTTTCCTACTTACTCTAATGATAGTGAACGAAGGTTTAAGAGGACTTTTGATTCTCTAGATCACACAAAGTGCAAGAGAAGAGCATACACACCTTAACCAAAACTCATGTAAACCATGGAAACAAGATTAATTCCTTCAAACCATAAGTGATTTTTATGAGAAAAATTACTCTAAATCTATGAAATTGAAAAAATGGCATCTAAAAACCTCTGAAAAGTAACAAAAATCCTAAAAACCAAAAATGGAAACTTTGAGTTTGTAGGAAAAAATTATACAGACACACCTATGTGCCCCTGTCAACGTGTGCTTTCCTATGCACCTCTATCAACACGCATACGCACCCTGTGTAAAAGTGACTGAAAACTTAAAAAGGTGAGTTACGTGTGTGCTTCTAGAGAAGTGAGTGCATGCTTGTTTCAATGCCCACACTCTTATTTTGAATTTGCGTTCCCTATTGTAAAAATGATAAACAACTGAAAAAATGAGCTAACGTGTGCACTTCCAAAGAAGTGGGTGTGCACCTATTTCAACACATGCACTCTCATTTCAACGTGTGCATGCATGTTTCAATGTCTACGCTCTTGGTTTAATGCCTACACACCCCTTTGCTAGAAGTGGTCAAAATTCAAGTTTTGACAAGAATTTATTCAAAAAGGTCAAATCTTTGGTATTTTTTTGGCAATTTTGATAGGGCTTCGCCTCCTTGAATCCTGCAAGGAACATAAAAACACAACTTCTACCACTAATCTAGTTGAAACAAATACCTAGTTTTAAAAAAATGATCTAAAACTTTAAAAACTACTCTAAAACTATGAACTTAATCTAAAAATCTTGAGAAAATAATCTAAAAAGCTTTATAAGTACTCTAGAAAGCTTGAAATTTAAACTAGAAAACTTGAAATTAATCTAGAAAAATTGAAACTAATCTAAAAAATTGAAATGAAAAACTTTGAAACTAAGTTAAAAAGCTTTAAAAAGTGAATGCAATGGGGTATTGTCCCACCAGGTGTGCCAAATGATGACACCCTAAACTTTCATAATCAAATTGCAAAGCTAAACAAGGAAGGCTAACACCATTGCCACCTAATAGCTAAGGTTCTAAGTCTAGGAATGTAACATTAAGATAAAAGCTTAAAAGAATGCTTAACTAGTATGAAAACAATACAAAATCTAACTAAACATGCCTACTAATATGTTTGAATTACCTAACATGGGCCTAAATAGACCTAAGAGGGAAATCAAATGGTTATGGTTGCTACTCCAAACAAGGTGAAATGGCCTCTCCAAATGACTACTTGGTCATTTTGGATATCCATCTACTAACCCCATTGAAGGCTTTAAGCAAGGATTGAGCTTGGCTATATATCATATTTATTATATGAGATGCAAATCAAAGCATGGTGTAAAGTATAAAGGAATGAGGTGCACTCTTTTTAGAGTTTTATTTTTAGGAGAAACTTGTATTTTAGTGCATGTGGGAATAAAATCCCCAAATTAGATTAGAATTGCTCATCATGATTAGGCCTTGCTAATCACAATTAGTGAATTACCAAGTGATTAAGAGGTATGAAGCCTTACTCAGCTGCTTCGGGTCAACTAGGAGGCTAGGATAAGATTTTGAATCTTGTTGAGACGTTGTAGAGGTGAATGAGGTGATTTTGAGTGGTTGGAAGAGGGGTTTGAGTCAATACTAGGGTATATTGACCAAATCAAGGGAAAAATAGGCTTAATTAGCCTATAATCACTAATTGTCTATTTGAAGAGTTTTTGACTTACGATTCACCGTAAAGTGACATCTTGAATGCGAAAAGGGTTACACAATCAACAAAGCACTTGTTAATTGGCTAAAGTGGTAAGAAAAGTTAGTTAATTAGAAAATATCACTAATTATAATGGAATTGGCAAGAATGAGAGTGATTTGTGTGCATTTTGGCAATAAGATTGCAAAAGTGAAATTTAGGTGTCTACAATGATTAAAGAGCTCAGAGAGAATATTATGTTGCCTAGCATTTAGATCAAACTTGAGAGGTGTTTATTATGGCAAGACCTTGACCTCACTTGTATGAGCACATGTAGTAGTCATGGGATTAGAATGAGGTATAAAAGAAGAACTAACATGGACATGAGAAACATCCTTGAGATGTTGGATTTCAGATGTGAGGGATTGAATCATGGTTTCCATAGCTTGAAATTTATCTTGAAAAAAAGGTGTAAATATTGAATTGACTTGAAAATGGATTGATTTTTTATGTTATTAAGATTAATAGGATGAAGGCATTAGAGGCTTGAAGTAGGGAGTGTGTTGGGTACAAACTTGCATAAAATCAACAATGATGGCAACAATTGTAGAAACCCCTGGTTGGTACATATGATGGGTAAGAGGATTGGTCCATAAATTTAGAAGAAGGAGAGAGGATTCGATGCATGTTTATGAGGTAGGGTTTGATTGATCGGTTCTCCGAATTATTTAATCTTGATTAAGATAAATATGGAAATATATGCCTAATATGATTGCTTATTGTAGAAGTAAATAAATGAATAATTAAGTACAAAAATTAACCCAAGAAAACTAAGAAATAAAATGTGAAACCCTAGTTTTAAATGGGGTAAAGATTAGATAATTCGCAGTGAAATATGGACTGTGCCAAAGTGCTGATTAAATGAACAAAAATGGAGAAGTTTCACACTGAGCCTCAGAAAAGTGTGTGACTTGAAGATCTACCTAGATTGGGACACCCGGAGAGGGATAAGGGTGCTCGTGGGCATCTTAGACCTGATTCTAGGTGCCCATGTCTGTGGAAATGCTCACGAAACCTCCTTTGAGTGGTTACAAGTTATTCAGTGTTGTTCACCTTTAGTAGCTATGAGGTCGCACAATGATCACTAAAGTCGTTGGAAACATGTAATAAAGAAATGACCTACAAAACCCTCAAAGAGACAACAAATCCTAAAAAAGAAAGATACAAAATGAGGGGTCAAACTATCCTCAACTATCATAATGGTGAACTTACGACTGAGTGCTGCACTACATTTCAAATCCAATGTAGTTCTCTATGTGTGTGTGTTTGTGTGTGTGTGTGTATGTGGAATTGTGCCCTAGGTGGCTCTTGTGCATGTGACACTTGATAATGATCAAGTAAGCTAGATGTAGAGAAATGTAATAGATGTGTGCATGGAATAAAATGAACTTGCCTCATATGTAGTGTATGTGGAATGACCAGACCTTATGTCCCTTGGAAGACATTAGATGGATGTAATTAATCTCTTAGATGCTTGATGAATACAACCTTAGGTGGTGATAGCTAATGCTAGGTCTAGGTCCCTTATTATGATCACATAAATTTATATTTATATGATTCCTTGCTTGAATTTCGTAATTAACCCTAAAAAGGATAATTACTAAAAAGATAAGATGCTCAAATGGCTAGAAAGGACCCAAAAGTGTGAACAAAGTATATTGAGGTCGGGGGCTCCCAAAGGAGATGAGGGCACCTAACACTAGTGTCCTGGTTGGGAGCTAGTGTCCAGGATGATAAATATTGAGGTATAAAAGGCATACCGAATACATAAGGTACAAGGGAACATAAAGTATAGAAAGGTGGCCAAAGACATGGGATTATTAGTACTTTTCTTACTTAGGAATCATATGAATATTAGTATGTAATAAGGACTGAATAATTACCCAAAGTGCATGATGTTTTATCTACATTTACCCCCACTTTATGTTGGAGAGCAGAAATCTGATAACATAACGTAAAGTAGATAAATATGTGTACCTAATAATCATGTAGATAAATGTAGAGGAGTGTGTCAAGGGACAAGACAAAATGTGGAGTGATAAAAATATGAAGCATGGATGCTAAGGAGGAGAAAGTGTAAAAAGTGATGATGAAAGTGACCCTAGGCAAAAAATGCATTTGTAGATGTAATGATGTGCTCATTGTCGATGTCGATGACGGTGTTGTTGATGTTGTGGTGTGATGTGATTATCGCTTCCCATAAGGATGGACCTACAAAAGAGAAGAACAAACAAGTAGTCAAATACACATGTATATGATCGAAATGTGTAAAAATTATGTAAAATACAAAAATAAAAAAGGAACATGTGCACATGATCCATGATGAGTAATAGGGTGTAGAAAGGATCCTTAATATGTTGTAGACGAATGAGTTTTTCAGGAGATCTCACGCCAGTTGGCTTAGACGTGAGTTTTTGGGGTGATATCACTCCAGGCCATAGAAGAAGTTTAGGGAGAAAAGTTTGGTGTCATCCCCAACCTTTAATCGCTTCCGGTAATATGGAACACCACCGCATATGGTGTGTAAAATTTATACAATTCAATCCAACACAAAGTGAAAAGTGTTGTGTAGTGCATGCATGTCGAGTGCTAAGGAATATATGCCCTATAAAAGACACATTATGTGGAGTTCTAGAGTGTGTTAAACTCGCCAAATGTTGTGTAACTACCCCTAGTCGTAGATATCTAGGAAGGGTCAGGGGTGCCCAAGTGCTAGTGCCCTGGTCTCCAGCGCTGGTGTCTATGCTATGCTAAGGAACCAATTATGATTCTGAGCCATGTCCGATATGACTACTATGATGTACCATGTGATGCATGTATAACATTGTATGGGGTGAGTGATTCACTCTAATGATGCCCCCATTTGGGATGCATGCAACATCACTTAAGGAGTATGTAGCCCAAAGGAGGACTGAACACTATTTTGAAATTGTGCCCTAGAGGGAGGAAGGGAATATGCTTGGTATGAACCAATGCACACATAAACAAAGTGGCTGGGAGACAAGTGTTAGTACAAAAAAAATGCATGTAAAATGTAAGCTAAAGCAATTAAGAAGACTATGTGTAATCTAAGACACAAGAAGAAAACACATAATAAGATAATGTAGACTGAAAAGTGGGTTAGAAACATGGGACACCACTCATGATGTTGCAAGACAATCAATGTTGATGAAGCCAAAGCAAACAATGTGCACACAAGACAAAGGGAAAATCCCACAAACAATGGAAATGACAAATGAAAAATAATATAACCAGATAACCATGGAATCAAGTAAATATTCATGCAAAACAAATGTTGCACATGAAACACACATTAGCATGTTAGAAAGATAAAAAGTATGTCAAAACATGTATAATCTGATAATAATGTGCTATGAAACAAAATGAAACAATAACACATGTAGTGTATGAAATTGGATGCCCCTAGGAGCCGTTGTGGGACTGGTAATAGGTACTACACCAAACATCCATGCTACATGTAATAGATCTGTATAATCTGTGATCACAACTAGAAAGGAAAGTGAACATGCATGTGTGTATGATAAAAGATAATGACATACAAGATATCTATCTAACATGTGTAATAAAATGAACATGTAAGAAGAGGTAGCAAGAATAAATACAACTAAGATATACAGTATGTTGTGGATGATGCGGAATGAAATGTAGTGTGAATGATAGGATCCATGTGCCCCTAAGTGGATGTGTATGTATGAGATGAGGTTCATTTAAATATGCCCCCTCATAAGTCAAGAATGAACCATAAATGAGAATGCTTCATTGGGAAATGGTATGAATTGTGTGTACTAAAAATATGTGAGCATGAAAGTGCAAAGGGTAGAGTGTAAGCATGTGAGTGATTGATTGAGTGATTGAACATGTGAGTGTGGTGAGGCTCATTTTATATTGAAACCCTCAGTAGTCGAGTATGAATCATGGAACTAGAGTGTGTCATAGGGTAATGAGTGTAGTGTGTAGAAGTAGATGTAAGGAGATGTAGCGTGAATGTGTATAGTGAGTAATGCACCTAGTGTGTGATGAAGCTGCAAGAAGGAGATGTTGTGTGGATATAATACGTGTTGTGTAAAGTTTGTAATGTGTTATGTGACTAATTAATGTTAGAGATATGTGTTGAAAATTTTTAAGTGTAAGATGTGTGATATGGTCAAGAATGCCTAGTGTGCATTGTGTGAGGTTCATGTGTATAGTATGCCCTCAACAGTCAAGTGTGAACCATAACATGAGAGTGCGTCATCGGGAAATGAGTGTTGTTTCATGCGTAGTATCTCTTAAGGTGCATGACATTGAGTGGGTTCTTTAGTGGATTTCCCAAAAGAGTTGCAAGGTGATAAACACCACCACCAAGCTTGTCAGTAATGATATAAGGACCGAGCCAATTGGGATTGAATTTTCCTTTGAGTGAAGTTTTAACGTTTGTGTTTTTTTGATTTTCTTTTAAGACTAGGTCTCCCACATTAAACTCGTGAGGACAAGTTTTATGATTATATGCTTGTGTGATACAAGATTGATATGCACGAATATGTTTGAGTGCTTAAACATGGCGAGAGTCTAACATCTCTAACTCATGTAATCAATTTTCATGATATTCATTGTCTTTGATTATGCCTTTGAGGGAAACGTGCAATGAGGGTATCTCAAGTTCTAGTGGTATAATGATCTCAGTATTATAGACTAGTGAAAAAGGAGTTACGTTAGTAGGTGTGCATACACTAGTACGATAAGCCCAAAGAGCATAAAATAGTTGATTATGCCAATCATCACCACTAGTAGCAATAGTCTTACGTAAGATTTTGACAATAGTTTTATTGGTGGCTTCAGGCCTGGCCATTGCCTTGTGGGTAATAAGGAGTAGAAAATGATTGTCTAATTTTGAATTTTGTGCAAAATTTCTTAACCTCCTTATTTTTAAAGAGGATCCATTATCAGTGATAATGGCAGAGGGAATGCCAAAACAAGTAATGATGTGAGTAGTGAGGAAAAAAATGGTACTATCTCGACCCATTTGGTGAAATATTCTGTGGTAGCAATGATAAAATTATGTCCATCAGCTGATTCTAGATTTATCATGCCAATAAGATCGAAACCCCATAGAGAAAATGGCCATGTTGGTGCAATTGGTTAGAGGTCATATGTATGTGCGTGGTGAAGATTACTATGATTTTGGAACTTATCACAACATGTAGCCTATTTGAGCTAGTCTTGCTACATGGTAGGATAATAGTAGACTTGAAGAAAAGGCTTTTGGGACATGGATTTGTTAGAGAAATGGCCACCGCACATACTGTCATGTATTTGAGAGATGGGAATGTGGATATTAGCAAGTCTAAGACAACATAACAAGTCACCATCAAGTGCATGCTTAAACATTTCTGCTCCAATGATGACATAAAGGGTAGCTTCGCACCATAAGTGATGAGCTTCTGTAGTGGTAGACCATCGAGAATGGTTTGAAAATATTGATAGTTGTAAATCAGAGTAAACCACTTGGGGTTATTGTGACTACATATGTTGACACATGCTATTAGGGATAAAGTAGAAGTAGAAGGATGTCAAAAATGTCTGGTGATGAATGTGGCTTGTTCATCAGTAATGTCTTGTGGGATAAGTGATGCATCACTATCCATGGTGTCTGCATGAAAATTATCCTTACTGGGTATGGTAGTAATAGAGTAACACTTAAGTGTAGTTAAGAGGTATTTTTAGAACGTATTATATGGGATTAAGTGTTATTATTTAGTGTGATATGTATCATTAACTTGATTTATAAAGAGATAGGAATCACCATAAATGCATATATTATGAACGCGTAGCTTTTGAGTAGTAAGAAGGCCAATGATGAGGGATTCATATTCAACGATGTTATTAGTGTAGGAGAACCCTAAGCGGTAGGCAAAAGGGAGTGGATCACCATGTGGAGTGATGAAGACAATCCCAACCCCAACGCCCGAGTGACAATGAGACCCATTAAAATACATTGTCTAAGTATCAGAATTGATGGCATAAGTGGTGAAATCATCAAGAAAAGAGTCGAGAGATAGGAGATACGTAAGGAAGGGGTGCTTTAGCTAATTGATCTACAATGACTTGGCCTTTAATTAATTTTTTTGGTATAAATTTGAAATCAAATTCAGTAAGGAGCATGACCCAACGAGCTAGACGTCTTGAGAGATGTGTGCGGGACAAGAGGTATCGTAATGGATCTACTTTGGTAATGATATGTACCTCATTGTTAAGAAGGTAATGGCATAATTTTTGGTGACAAAGACAAGGCCAAGGCATAGCTTTTCAATATAACTATAATTACATTCATAAGAGAGTAATGTCTGATTGATGTAATAGATCACCCTTTCATGTTGAGAATCATCATGTTGTGCTAGAAGGGATCCTAAGGCATGAAACATTGCTAAAATATATAGTAAAAAGGACAGGTCTGGTATCGGAGGGACCAAGACATGTGGGTTTAGAAGGTATGCTTTTATAGCATCAAATGCTTGTTGGCAGTTGTCATCCCATACAAACTTAGTATCTTTCTTCATCAAGCACGTGAATGGTTGGGTTTTATCAACAAGTTACACAATGAACCATCTGATGGCTTGAATTTTTCCTTGTAATGATCGTAATTGATGTAAATTTTGAGGTGGAGGCATGTCAACAATGGCCTTGATTTTGTTAGGGTCTATTTCAATGCCACGTTGTGAGATGATGTAGCTAAGGAGTTTATTAGTTGTGACTCGAAAATGCATTTTTGGGATTCAATCATACTTTATATTATCATAAGAATTCAAATAATATGCGTAGATCTTGGGCATGGGTGGAACGGTGTCGTGATTTATCCAATATATCATCAACATAATCTTTGATAATCTTGTGAATGTAATCGTGAAATATGTGTGTCATTGCGCATTGATAAGTAGCCCCAACATTTTTAAGGCCAAAGGGCATGATAGTGTAACAAAATTTCCCCATGGTGTAGTGAAATAAGTTTTCTCTTGGTCTATTGGGTTTATTTTTATTTGGTTTTATCCCGCGAAGCCATCTATTAAGGATAAAATGTAGTATTTGATGGTAGAATCAACAATTGTGTCAATGTGTGGTAACAAGAAGCTATCCTTGGGACACGATTTATTCAAATCCTAGAAGTTTGTGTAGTAGATAAATTAACCATATGGTTTCATAATGGGTACAATGTTGGATACCCATTTGGGATAATCAATAGCGCAAATAAAACCAACATCTAGTAGTTTTGGATTTCTTCTTTGACTAGAAGTGCAAATTTCGGGTGCATTTTACGGATTTTTTTTTGGACCAGTTTTTCACCAAGATTAAGGAGAATGTTATGTATGGCCACTGAGGCATCAATGCTTGACATGTATTTGTAGTCCCATGCAAATATGTAAGAAAATTCATGAAGAAATTGCTTGATATATTTTTGTTCATCGGGTGTGAGAGAGGCGGCTAGAAAAATTATTCATGGGTTTTGATGTACCAAGATTATATGGTATGGTCTCTTCATTGAGAAGAGCTGACTGATCCTCAATGTATGGGTTAGTAGGAATGGTATCAGGAGGATCGACACTATCAGTAGATGTGTCAGACTCTCAAAAGTAAGAGGTAGTGTTGAGAGATGATGGAGAGCACTTCTTATGGTGAAAAGAAGGGAAGTGGTCGTAAATGCCCATGTATTATAGGAGAGAGTCATCGGTAGTGAAAATGTCTAAATGATCCCAATCAATAAGAGTAGAATCGATGAGGAGCTGGATGCACAAGTGGAAGTGAAGAAGTATGTAAGGTTATATAATATTTCAAGGTAGGGAGAGATGGAGGATGATATCCCAACCCAAATTTGTTAGATTGTGTAGGAAGATCCCAAGGTGTGGTGAATCATTGCCCTTGCGGACCTAAACCCATGTTAGAGAAACCATAGTAGCGAAAATATTCATACCATAGGCCATATTTAGAAAAATCCTGAGTAGAACTAGAAAAATAAGGAGTATCATTGAATTGTTTAATAGAATGACAATATTTAAAAGGGGATGGATCAATTGGAACATCATAAAAATGCCTTGATAATGAAATTTAAGCCACATATGAAGAGTAGAGGGGACCACATGCATAACATGGATCTAAGGCTACCTAAGAAGGATGTTGTAATTGAGGTTATTAGGCATTACACATCATGAAATAGTGAATGTACAAGGACTAATAATGATACAACCTAGAATTTACTATGAATAACCCAGAACACGACACATCACTCCTCGAGGAGTGAGTGCTCACCTAAAGCACACAAAGGCACCATGTCCCTCTTTAGAGTTTCTTGTACAAAATGTTAGCATGATGGTGCATATAGGTATTTAGATTCATTACCAATAGTAAACAACACATAATGCATAAAACTGATCTAGTTCTTAGAATATATATAAGATGAACTAAACAATGACTATAATAAGATTTACCATGCAAGAACTAGATTCAGTCATGTTCAACACCATCATCCAACTAATATGAACCATTGTATTAAATAATCTAAACCACAAAATATTCTTACATTACATAAGTATCTCTATGAGTCATGCGCGTGACAAAACCAACAACATAACTCTATAATTTGACACACACACACACACACACACACACCTCTAAACCGTGAAAATCAACACACACACACATATGGGTGGGGAATTTCCCTTCACCTCCCATGCACTTCTCAAAATAGGTCACATGCTAATAATAGCCATGCACCTTTACAAAAGAATGCACAACATGCAAGTGATCTTAAGAATATACTTCCTATAGTTAACTCTGAGTAGAAATACTATTATTATCTTAAACTATACATGGTGCTTAGTTGTTGATTGTTCCCAAAATACCATTGTGTGGACCAAAAGTATTCATGTATTTGTGTGCTCAACACGCTATCTCCCAGAATATACCTTATCCACAAAATGACTAAGTCTTGAATTCAAAGTGTTACGCACGTGCTTATTCTGCTATTCTTCACGCCCTCAAATGCACCTTGTTCCAGTAAGCACACATATTTATGTGAGTTCACCTTAGAGAAATATGTTATCTGCTCAACATTACCCCACACTAAAGTACATTTCCACCCCGACAATGGGAATTCCTTCTTATGTCTCCAACAATAAAGAATAAGGAATGAAATAATGAATGAAGCACTGTACAAAAGAATGAAGTTTACTCTACAATACCCTCTTCCTCAGGCAGGACTAACTCTAGATATTCATTTTTGAGTTCAACCTCTAAGGTCTGCTAGTCACTTAGTGCACTCCCTATCTTTTCTAGAATGTCTGTCACTATGGTGTCTATTTCATCCTGAGTGATATTTTCCTTTTTATTCTGCAGTACTTGGACAACATGTGCCATACTTGAGACCATTCCCTCCATGGAGTCCATTTTCTGCGCTATAAGTTTCCCAAGTTCATTGATCCTATATTTGTGTGGATCTTGGGCTGCTATAAGGGCCTCACGCTTTTGTTTTACTAGGGCTAACCTCTCTACACGCCCAAGTGTTTTGTCCTTCATTGCCTTCAACACTTCATTATCCTTTGTTATAGTTCTAATTCTTATTATGGTGTCTGCAGATCTGTAGACATTTTCAAAGCTTGATCCACTTTCTTTAGCTCATCTTTCAATGTTTGGAGCAAGGCCTCAAAACTTGAAATTTTCCTAACAATGGTAGCCCTTGCTCTTGTTGTTTCTTCTGCAGGATCTTTTGGTGTAGCCATAACAATGGGATCTTCATTCAAAACTAGATCCACTAGAGTGTGTAAATAATGCATTGCAGAGGGAAAATTCTAAGGAACTTTAGACTCCAAATGAGGCCTTACCTTAAGGATATGATCACCAAGTTCCTCAGCCATGCTAACAAAGGCCTCATTCTTTGCCTCTTCCCGTTCCTTCTCTCTCTTCTTGCAAGCATTTTATCTCTGCAGTATTATCCTTATTATCTTCAAGTAGTGCTTGAATGGTGGAAGTCTTATCAATGTTCCTTTGTGCCACTTCAGTAGATACATTGACCAAGGAATTACTTAATTATTCATAAAAAATTATAGGAGGCTTTCTAGTCATGTTCCTAATATGCAGTTGCTTCTTTACCCAGCGGGAGACACATGACTCCTCACACACATCAAAATTTGGTTTGTATATGTGTGTCCGTATGGACCAAGACAACTGATTTCTAGTCTCCGTGCATTGGCCTTTTTGCAGGTCCGTTAACTCCCAACCATATAAATCCTTTGGCCCTACCGTACTTTGGAACATGGCATGAATGATATTTCCGAGTCCTCTATGTACCCCATAGTCGAGTCACATAGTCCTCACCTATCTTTCCTTTCTTTGTCTTCTTCCCTTGGGAACCCGAGTACTAGAATATACAGTGGGTCCTTCACCTTCCTGTGTGGAGTGAGGTGCGCTAGATGGATCTCCCATATCCTCTTCTATCTCCTTGACCCCTCTTCATCATATTTCATTTCCTCATCATGAGGTTCCTCTGTATTTTCAGGCTGCACCGGGGTTCCTGGCACACTTTCACTAGACTCATCCTCTTCATCCTCTCGAGATTTAAATTTCTCCTCCTCTTCTTCTTAGGTACTTCTTTATGAGGGGATATCCAAGGTGATCTACATGGAGGTTGTGATGGTCTCGTGCTCGAGTCACTTGTCCTTCTAAACACCCTTTTAAATTTGTGTTCATGATTCATTGGGTCTACATCTAAGGATAGCACATCTGTTTCTAAGTCTTTCTCCTCTTGTTGCTTCTAGGGGAGTAATCTCATGCACACTTTCCTTAGTGTTTGAGGGATTCCTCTACCCCCATGCACTAAACCACCACTATCCTCCTATTCATATTATTCTTCTTCTAATGGTGAAGTGGATTTTTCAGCCGCCAAGCTCCCAATTGTATGTTTCCCCTTTGTGAGGCATGACAAAATAAAATTATTTTCAACATATTTACCATTTTCTAGCCTAGGCTTAAGCTGGATATAAACTAGCACAGCCCCACTACCAACAATGGCCAAATTGACATGCATCATGGTTCATGGTTATATCATCTGATATGAACCTCTAAATATAAGAAAAATTACCGGGTATGTGTAAGTCTTTCTCAAGGTATGGTAGTCACAGTCTACCTTGTTTGCATTGTAGATTAACCTTCACATATTGAAAAACCTATGAACTACTGCTTGGAAGAATCACACTGTAAAGGTGTAAGGGAGTTTACACCAGGGACTCCATGTCCCATCCTTCATTGCAAAATGTGCAATGTAAAAGTGTTGGTACACAAAAATTATACCAAATTCCCAACTACTGATGGCAGCTCCTTAGGAATTCTCCATTCCTCTTTGAAGGCCATACAAAGTATGTCATACCACATCTCTGCCCTTTTCTTGAATGGGCCACTCATAGATACATCACATAAGTACTTCAAACATCTCGATAGAGACTTATTATTTACAGGATACTCCTAAATATTATTCTTTGGCCCACTAGGCACTCCAATTTTAACAAAAACAAGAGATAAAAAAATGGTGCCAAATCTTATCTTCTCACCTTTGCGCGCTTCTTCAATGATGGTATTTGCTATGTATCCTACCAAGTTGTAAATTTCTCCTTGTGACATCTTCTTGGAAATGTGTAGCCACATGGTGTTCACTTGTGACCACCTCTCCTGATCATTCAACTTTGTGAGTAAGTGCGTGGCCACCTGCACAATAGGGTACTTCCTTAACTTGTAAATTTTCATTCGTGCGGATCCTTTGAGCAACCCAACTCCTTATAGGTGGCCAAAATAGCTTCTTTGTTAGATAAGTCATTGGTAATATCTATCCATGTTCCCTTCAAACCTATCAGGCTCACAATTAAGGGTATGGTGATCCTCATCCACCACCCAAACAAAATAAAAGAAGTCCTCATGGAATCTTCTCATAAGCTATTGATATAGTTTTTAGGTTTTCCAAAATAAGGGAGTTTATATAGCTACAAGACCCCTACCTTATTCAAAAATTCTCTCCAAGTATCATCATAGACATGTATGTCATTGACTATGCACTTGTTTGTCTTTCTCGCTTAACAACGCGTCCAAATCTTCATTACGCATCGGTTATGCAATAATTATAGCTGCTTACCTTACTCCTACGAACATGAGATCCCAATCACATCCCATGATTACTTCCTCTGGGTACTACATTTCCAAAAATTTCTTTTGGGGGCATCCTCGATCTCCACCTCGGTTTCTACCTTCTTCTTCCCCTTTGTTCCTACTCTAGGTGCTCTCCTTGGTGCCATGGTAAGACAAGGTTGTACATTTTTACTTTTGTCAAGTAAACTCCTATGCCCTTGCTTGAAATCACATGCCCTAGCTTAAAATCATGTGCCCTAACTTGAAATCGAGTGCCTTAACTTCTTCTCAAACCTTGGTGCTCTATTTTTCCTCTTTGCATACCTTTGCTTCACTCAAACCCTTCTCTAATGGGGACACAAGCCAATTTCATGCACAAATCTACTCTCCTCACCTAGTTTCATAACTCTCTACACCTCAACGCATCTTGCTCAGCTCGGTTGCAATTAGCTTTCTCAAATACCCATGATTGTAAAGCTAAACATTAACCCGATTCACATCCTTATATGGATTTGGAAAATTTTATCACATTTATTGCTCCTCCACCTACCGCCAATCCTCTCATTAATTGACCATTTACCAAATTTCCACTTGTAATATTCCCATTTTAAGACTTTAGAAACAAGGGAATTTTTTTTATACATAATGTTCTTTATTCTAAATAATCATAACTTAGAACACACATTCCATGCTACTCAATCTCATAACAGATAACCATATGCAATTGTAAATGACTCGGTGAGCTACCGATCTCTCATTTCATGACTCGATTAACAACCGATCTCTCATCTTAACTAACGTATAGTTTACTATGGGTATACTATGTATACTTGGTTCTCTTACCCTATTTTGGGTATTGAGTGTTCTATTTAAGAAATCTATCTAAATATTTGTTACCATATTCATCTGAAATCACATTTCTCAAACTAAGTGACATAGGACAATGCAACTAACAACTTGCGATACTTTGGCCAAAGATTTCCAACATAATGTTCATGTTACTATTCCTAGACGACATACTTGTCTAATTGGAATATATCCTTCACCCCACTCATCTGTTATCTAGAATGGTCTACACCGACTTGATCGGTCCACCAAGGTTTGACCCTAACGCAGGTTAGTGACATAATTTAGAATAGGGAATCACTCGTGATGACCTAGGGTATATAGACATACCTAATCGACCTAAGTCAATTAGATGTGCCTAGTTACCCTAAGTCATTGTGAGTCACTTCCTATGCTAAATCATAACTCTAATCTGACCTAGAGAGAAACTAAGTTCAAGTCCATATTTGGGTAGGTCTATATGAACCAATGCTGAAGGGTGTTGTGACATGTCAACTACAACCCTGTATCCTCATGAAGACCCAAGTCTTCATGAAGGTATAATTTTGCAGCTAGCGTGTGCCAACATTTGACAAAACTACTTCATCACGACGTACTCACCCCAAAGAGGTCATTTCCGCTTAATTAGTTTAGGATTAATATTCATATTACAACAACCTTACATAGCCCTAATTCCAACAACCTTTAAGGTTTCCATCCTTGTTTGAGTTGGTTAACTAATATGGAACTTCATAGACTAATGATTGCTTTATGTTCAATTTTTTTTTTTACTTAACGTGCAATTAATCGAAAACAGAAACAACATCTATCATAAGATCTAATTAATGTGTCTCAACCATTCAAGGAATGTATAAGAACCAAAACAAGTTATGATATAAAATAATTCATAAATATGAAGTCTAAATGGTTATCAAACTCATATACCATTCATTTATTTTGTATCCTTTTGAGAGGAGGAGAACCTTCCTCATTATGGTTAAGTATTAGGATTTATTATACCCATATCCAATTCACACATCCTGATATTATAAATATATGTTCATAACATCATAATCAACCATACAAGATTAAGTAAAGAACATCAATACATACAACTTAGTAAGTTGCATTAAAGTAAGGGAAATTATACTAATTCCCATTCCTCTAG
The DNA here is from genome assembly GCA_018340775.1 of Taxus wallichiana var. yunnanensis. Lineage (NCBI taxonomy): Eukaryota > Viridiplantae > Streptophyta > Pinopsida > Cupressales > Taxaceae > Taxus > Taxus wallichiana. The sequence goes on from CM031234.1 coordinate 42,101,269, forward strand.
CCAATTCAATGACATCAGAAATAAGGATCCAATCAAATATGAATGACAACATCAAGGATATGATTACAAATTTTCCTTCTTATTATGAACAAGAGAATAGACTTAATCAATTCAAGTAACTTCAGTATTTTCAATTTATCAAGATAAAATACACATCTTACAAAACTATGCATTATTGACATATTTCATGTCAACAACATCAAGATCATTTAGGAATACAATTTTTCTTCCTTCAATACATTTCAATAATAAATCAAAATTCTCTATAAATGGTCCAGCCTTTTAATCAATTAATACATCATAAAATTTATTTCCTCCCCTTATCACTTACGAAGTCCATCTACAAAAATTTCTAGCGACGGTCGATTCGTTGAATTGAGCATGATAAGAACTAAACATTAAAATGAAATTCTTTCAACTAACTGTTTCATTAAACCAACTCTACTTTGATGAAATAGTGAGGTCAAGCAGATAAATAAATCATAGTAACAACAACCATAAAATAAGAACAATCAATCAATTTGAATAACATTCAAGGAAATGTCATGATGTAATCAAAAATCTACAACATGTTATCAGATAAATAATGTTCCATCCAATACACTTATCCATATCAAATAAAAGTACCTTCTAATTATTTCCTTCACAATTCATCTTAATTTGAAATACAAATGTAAATAAGAGTCTCACACATCAGATGTGGCATCCTAATCCCAATCCAAGGCATAGCCTAATTTATCAAGTTAGGCCATATATCAATATTAAGATAGAATTTACTCAATGCACAACATCTCACATTAGTCTTCTATCACAATTAATAAAATCCTTTAACACAAGTCCAGAGAACAAGCAAGTAGCAATGATGACTACTCAAGGCATAAAAGAAAGTAGTGCAACTGATCCAATTAAATCTAATGACCAGATTTACCCAAAAGAAGAAGGATGACTGTGATGAAACAGTAAGAGATTCCTTTATAATTTGGTTAGCCTGAATCCCCATACACAACTTCAGAAAAGAGAACACAACCCATAACCTCCTATTATTTCCAAAGGGGCAGTGGTCAGACTTCACCTCAGAGACTAAAAGAGAAGGAGTCAAATGTCATGATCAAAAGGGAATTCCGACATTCAATCACATGGGAAGAAGGTTGCAAAGGACAATGTAGACCCATTCACTACATCCCCAAACTCCTTTATAAAAGAAAACACATATAAGAAGAGATCAAAAAAATGTGTGACTATTGTGGTTGAAACATATTTAAGCATGGTTTCCCATCATGGAAAACCAATGACAGTGATATTATACCCATATCAAAAGGAGGTGCATTAACCAAAGTTGTTAATCGCCATATAGTGAAATAATAATCTTCAATAGACATTCAAAAATTGACAAAGTTACAGTCATGCAAACCAAGCTTTTTCTTTTCTTCCAAGTGAAGATTAAATGGTAGAATGATCGACTCATAATCGTAACCATTTGAGTCGAAGAAAACCTTAATAGAATGTACAAAGAAGAATCCATCAAGATTATATTTCAAGAAGATGCGAAACAAAAGGTCAACAAGACTTAGCAATAGGTGCTCAAGTCAGCTAATAGAAATGATGAAATTCCTTTTGTTTCAATTCCGTGGATAGACTTAACTATACATATTTGAGAAATTGACAAGACATTCTTTTATTTACAGCAGTAAGATTTTATCAAGTTTACTCCAACAAGAAACCCAGTGCTTAACCAAGATAAGGACCAGGTAATCAAAATCAACAAATTCTAATTCCACAGGGAAGTAGACAATATGATCTACTTAATGAAAGCTCAAATGGGACTATGAGAATGACCCCTATATCGACTCAAATGAGCTAAATATCACAATGTCCCCAACCGACAGGGCCTCATCACTTATCCTTTAGTTCAGTCCTCTAGGACTTAAAGAAAAAACCAAGTATAAATAAGATCAGAAGTATAGATTCTACACACAAGTATTCTCAACAAGGTAACATTGAAATACAAGGGTCCAAGAACAACTATCCCATAGTTCCATAAAAGAGCTTAATTTGAGTGACCCAATTTTAAACTGAAAATTTTAAAGGAAATAACAAAACATTCACTCTTGTTTCCATACAAGAGAACCCATAAAACAAAGATTCCAAACACCCAATAACTACCCAACTTTCATCGAATACCGAATCCAAAGAACTGATAGAGTATTCAGTGAGTTCAAGAAGAAGGCACACATTTACTGTTTCACTAAACAAATTCGAGTTTATACAACTCTAAATCCAAGCATGCATATTCATAAAATTCCAATAGGAGTAACATAACTTCCACAAAACCAAGAAGTGACAACGAAGGGTATACATTTACCTTCTAACAACCCAAACTACAACTTGGTTCGAATCTAGAAGACACATATCATTTCCATAAACCCATTTTTGAATAGATAAGAAAGATTCACACATGCACTTCATTACTCAAATCACCACAAGATTTAAGGTGAAATTTAACAACAAATAAACAGGAAAACAACTCAATGACTTCCTTTCCAAGCAGAGATTCCTCAATCAGAGAATACAAAAATATTCAAGAAAGGAAACCAAATAACCATCACAGAAATAAAAACTCATTTATCTTAAGAGAGAAAAGTTGTTTTAATGAAGACACTTAGAGAAAAGAAGAGAAGATTAATGGATAGAGCCTATCATACCTGATAGTGCTTTTGTTGGTTCAAAGAAGATTTCTAGCCGAGCCTTGACAACTCCTTCTTCTCCAAATGAAATCAAAAACCAAAAAATTCCTTCTCAAATGCCTCATATACTTCCATTGGATCAAAAATAGTCCAAGGAGTTAAAAATAGCAACAAAATGAAAATAGAACTGTTGGTTTAAAAAACTAGATAGCTCCATGTAGAGAAAAATCAGAATGCATGAAAGACCAAACAACTCCCAACAAATCCACTTGCATGGTTTCTAAGGCGGTTTTCTCACCAAAAATGATGATAATAAATGTCATTAATTTCTAGTCTCCCACCTAAATCTCCACACCACCGCCATCCAAAATTGGCGAGTCTTAATTCAAAGAGAACATGCATTGTTTAAATTTAGAGATGGTGCCAACTAGGATCACCTCCAGTTTCCATGCCTCTATCAAAATGACAGTACGTAATGATTTAAATTCAAAAATAAAATCAAATAAATGACTTAGGAACCGTTGCCATGCCTTCAACTTGCCATATGACCCCTTAGGTCCCCTTCTATCCTCGCATTAGTTTAGGATATATATCATTAGCTTAGGGTATGACCTTAGGTTAGTTTAGAAAATATTTACCTTAGGTTATCTTAATATTACCTTAGGTAAATTTGCCACCTTAGGATAGGCCATTATTCATACCAATATAGTATTAGGTAATAGGTTAGAAATATACCTATCATCACCTTAGGTTATTTCCAAATCCCTAACTTAGAAAACATGCAACTCAGGTTAGGATGAACAAGATTAGAGTAGACATAAATATATAGTAAATCTAGTTTACCTTAGGTTAGAATCCCATTAGGATAGATCTTATAGATCTAGGACTTAGGCTTTACCCTCAATATTCTGAAGTATACCTCTTTCCAACTTATGCCATTCAGCGTTCTGGAGAAGTTGACAAGAAGATATGAGCACACAACTTACAATAGAATGCACAAGCATGAACTTCTAAGAAGATCAATGAAATTGTAAACCTATAAAGGTTTAGTCTTTTATTTCCTTCAACCTCTAAATGTTAGTTTTCCATACAGATCAGGTAAGAAGAATTAAAACATACCTTGGATCAATGGAATTGATCCAAGGTTTCATTATTATATAGAGATAAATTTGCAAACAACTTTACCAATTTACAACCTTACTTACCTCAAACAAAATGGATTCCTTGCAAGCAACAACATTTCAGCAATTGAATCCAAGAAAAGAAATAATTTATCCATGGCAAGCATGATTTCAACATAGTCAAAAGAATACACCTTCTTAGGAAAAATCACATGTCAACACTTGCATTGCAAAGAGGAGAAGTTAACAGTTTATCAAAGGTGTTATACCACCAAATTTCCATGCGATACACCTGTGTGCCACAACTATAACCTTCTAGCGCACCTTTCTACCTTTTGGCTATATACCTCCTTTCATGCACTTCCATGCACCAAAGTACCTCACCACTATTCCTTCCTCTAAGTAGTTTCTATGGCTATAACTTACCTCACGTTACACTATGCATTCATTTTTTTCAACTATGGTCTTCTTTAGGAGCAATTTTATTTGTAGCTAGCACCTTTCCATACTATTTAAACTTTCCAATATGAGAATTCATCTGCACAAGTATTTCCTTATGCATACCCATGTTTGAATGACAACCACTCCACAATAAGGGTATGTGCAGTCCTCTGTGCATAAAAACACTTCAGATTGTAATCAGCTTTCGGCACATGCAAACACACTTATTACACAAAACATTGAACTAAATTGACAAAGCATAGCGATGAAGAAGGAAACACATTAAGGGAAATATAATATAAATGGAAATACTACCTTATTAAAAACACCAAGAAGGATTATTTATAGTAGGGCTTCAGCCTACTCTTGTTGAAGTAACCAGGTAACCGTGTTCCATCAAGCGCCTCTAGCTGGCAAGTGCCTAAGTCAAGTATATGAGTGATAACATACGGTCCCAACCAATGCACCTTAAGCTTTCCTGGGTGGCACAAAAAATTTAAATCATAAAGAAGTACCATCTACCCAACCTCGAGCTTCTTTTCCTTAATGTGCCTGTCATGCCATGCCTTTTTCTTGCTTCTAACTCCATCGTGCTATGACACGCCTCTCATCTAGCTATATCAACTTGTCAATTCTCTCTTCCAATACTTGCTCATCAGCCTAGACCTCCAAAGACATGTAATACACAAATAAGGTAACATGAATTCCATGGGAAGAACTACTTCTGTGCCATACACCAATTGAAAGGGTGTTTCCTTATTCAACCTTTTGTAGGTTGTTTTATATGCCCAAAGCACAACAGAAACTTTATCATCCCAATCTTTCCTTCCAACATCACAATTTTTGTCAAAGTCGGCTCAATATCTTGTTGAAAGCCTCAGTAGTCCCATTTTCTTGAGGGTGATAAGGTGTTGTCTTATGGTGTGTAACCATAAATTCATCCAATAATATCCTGATTATCACATTTAGGAAATGAGTGCCCCTATCACTTGTCAAACTCAAAGGACATCCATACATGGTAAGAATATTTTCCCACAAGAACCTTGCTGCTATAGTTCATTGTACAATCCTTTGTAGGTGCTGCTTTCGCCCACCTTGTAAGATAATCTATACAAGTGATGATATAGCACGATCCAGTTCTACATGTGACTAGGGAAATATGACCCACAAAGTCAATTTCCCATTTCTCAAAAGGTTTTGCACTAGTAATAGGCCTCAAAGGCATTTCATCTCTCTACCCAGGTTTTCCAAGGTGCTGACAGTGATCACACACCTTACAATACTCCTTGCAATCCTTGTACAAGGTTTCCCACCATAAACTAACTAGTATAATCTCATGCGTGGTGGCGTCACCCGCATAATGTCTAATCGCAATGATGTAATGAGCCTTCTCCATGATTTCCATGCGGTCATGCTCCATTACACACTAACACAATACTTCATCTTGACCTAGTTTATATAAGTCACCACTGATCAACATGAAAGGTGTGGAGCAAATTGTAAATTTTTTTCTTTTCCAAAGCCTTCATTCCTTCTGGCGCAATACCTATGCGTAAAAAGAAAAAAATATTCTTTAACTCTAAGGGCATGTGGTTCAACCTGTATAACTATGCATCTGGTATTTTATCTTTAATATTCTATGCATCCTCCGATTTAATCCTTGATAAGTGGTCTGGGAAATAATTTCTTTTACTTGGCTTTACCACAATTTGTAAAGTCAAAATCTTGGAATAATAGAACCCACCAGCATATGTGCCCCTGTAAATCATGCTTATTTACTAAGTATTTAAATGCCATGTGATCGTATAGAAAAAAAGGTGTTCTTTAGTAAGTACTATCGAACTTATGTAGCATGTAAATCATTGACAAATCCTCGTGCTCCTTAATTGTATAATTCTATTTTGTAGCAAGTCAAATTTTTACTAGTAAAGTAGATAAGATGATTTACAATACCTTCTCTAGGCTGAGTTAGAAATTTTCCAATTGCTATGCCAGATTTAATCCACATGTACATAAAAGGGCAGATTCCATGAAGTAAAACATAAAATAGGCACCGTAGTAAGCGTCTCCTTCAACACTTCGAATGCGCACTGTGCCTGTTGTGGTTCTCCCTAATAGAATTTCCATTTACCTTTTAATAATTCCTCCAAGGGTGTGACAATCTTAGCATATCATTTGATAAATTAGCACACCTCACTCTGACTTGTGGGTTCCTCCAAGCCTAAAATGACTGAAATCTTAGTTAAATCTACTAACAAATCTTCATTGTAGATGATATGCCTTAACAGAGTTCCAAAAGGTCTAGCAACTACACTCTTCTTGATATTTAAAGAGATGCTTAACCTGTTTGCCCCTCTCAAACATTAACCCCAAATTGTCACAATTATCCTTGATAATCTCATACATGGTCTAATCATCCAAGTGAACCTAAAATAATCTGTGAATAAAATCCTAGAATTCTTGAACCGTAATGCGCAAAAATACTACGGGTGCGTTCTTCAATCGAAGGGCATCATTGTGTATGCACAACTTCCCCATTCAGTGGTGAAAGTTATCTTCTCTTGATCCTCCATAGCAATTCTTACTTGATGATACCCAGACAATCCATCTGTAAAAGAGTAAATTTCTCACCCTGCAATGCCTTCCAATATTTCCTCAGTGAATGGTGTAGGGAAAGGATCAATCACACACGCAACATTAAACTCCTGTAGTCCACAAAATAATAATTCTTCCATATTTCTTTATGCTGATTACCATAGGGCTAACCCACTCGACTCCTTTATTGGCTCAATAATGCCGATTATAACATCTTGTCAATTTCTTCTTTAAATTTTATGTTCGAGTTAGGGTTCATCCTATAAGGTCTCTTCCTAACCGGATGCACACATTCCTTTAACTTAATTTTCATCTTGCCCAAAGATTTATGTACCCCTTTCCATTCATGGTAGCCCCTAGGTAAAAATTCCTGGAAATCACATAGCAAATCAATTATCTTAGCCACTTTAGAGTTAGACCAATAATCTCCAATTATGGCCTCCTTAGGTTCAACATCCATGCCAATTTTCACTTTCTTCATCTTCATAGGTTCATGGTAGGTGTGCGCCTTCTCATATGCACTGTCTAAGACCTCACATGTACCCTCTGAATGATATATTTCCAACTTTTCCACTTCTTCATCATCCCCCATATAGACGATATTTCCTTTCTCCTTCTCTAGGAAAGAGTACTCCAGCAGTTCTGTATATGTATCATCTACTTCATCAAAACACGCTTCTAGATCTGACTCACCAAATAAATCTTGAATGAGTTCTTTAGCCTTTGCACTATCTCCCATAGTAAATTACTTCATAACCTGTAATGCCTCTTTCACCAGAGGTTTAGTGGAGAAGTAGTCAAAAGTATGGATCATTCCTATAGTCAAGTCTTGCCAATTTCTAGTCTCTCTATACAGACTTCACATAAACATACCAAGTGTGCAAAAAACCTCAAAAGGTGAAATAAAGTTTGTGCATCCACAAAAAGGTGGTAAAGCTTCCTACCCCTCTGTCAGAGTCTCTCACACTATTGAACATGGTGCTAAACAAGATTATTACCATGATATTCATAGATTTGAGTAGGTGCATTACTCCGAGAAGCTAGGTTGATAAAGTAATTCTCACTTCGAAACAAACTAGGAAAATTATGGAATAATTTTTTTTTATAGGAAGAGTCTTCAACCAAGTCGCAAGACACTAGTTTGAAACTAAATAGGATTCCAGAACAAATTCTGATTAACCAAACACAAGATTTCCATCTTTATCTTATAACAAGCTTACAAGGCTCCAATCTGGAGGTTACAAGTTTTCTAAGGTTCAGGGAGAAATTTATCGCCAGGCCTGCTCTCTATCAAGCCCTGAACTTCAACTATATTTTTCAAACACTTAGATTTATCAAAACTTTCCTAAACTAGACTCATTGGATAGGAAATTTCCTCACCTTTCCAACCATATAAAGAAGTCCTCCTAACTCCTTGTAAAACTCAAGTTATGGCTAGGCGGAGTTTTAGGGGAAAATTTTCCCTTGGAGGTCCGCGGGGATAGGGAGAAAATTGGGAAAATTTTCCCAATGCCACGTGTCATCACGTGATTGGTGTGGGCGAGAGGGTCGAGGGAAAAATTTGAAATTTTTCCCAAAACCAAAGTCTCAATTTTCCAAAGGAAAATTTTCCTCCATGCCTCCGCACTTGCTCAAATGGCCACGTGGCGCTTTGTGATTGGCCGCGGGCCGGCGGAGGAAAAAGTGAAATTTTTCCAAAAGGGGCAAAAAGTTAAGTTTTTCCATTTTGATCAGTGCACCCCCCACGTGTCAGCATGTGATTGGTTGGGGGCCACGGAATTTTTTTGGAAATTTTTCTAAAGTTCAAATTTAAATTTTTCTAAGGTCGAATTATTTCGTTTTTGGTTTGGGATGGCCATTTTGAAGTAAAACTTCAAATGGCCATAACTTTTGATAGGAAGCTCCATTTTTGGAAAACTTGGACTTTCCGGAAAGCTCTCGGAGTCCTCTTTGCATAGAAAACATCAATTTTAGAATTTGGTAATGTTTCAAGGGTCAATTTTAAGAAATAGATCTGCAGGGTTTATAATTTTAAACTGGCAATTTTCAACTTACAAATTTTATAAAAATTGGACTCTTCCTTCACTCAACATGTCAAACAGACATGGAGGATCAACTTAGGGAAGAATTAGAATGTTTTAAAGGTGTCAATTTGATCAATTTATTGAAGTTGTATTTTTATCCAACAAGGAACAGAAAACGACTTAGGAAGGGGATTGATTCAAAATTGGATTGATTGAATTGTTTTCTCGAATTTTCCTTGTCAAGCTGGGTTCAGAATAGTCTCAGCATGTTAATTCATAGTATTTTTAAATTGATTGGGAAGTATAAAAGTGAACTCTTTTTTTTTTTTTTAAATGTACATTACCAGATTTAACTTTAAAACAACAAGTTGTTGCTTTAAATTTGGTTTGTCTTTTTTTTAAAAATTCAAACAACAATGATTCCTAAACTTAATCCAATGTAGTTTCTTATCAAACATCCATGTAATTCAAACTAAAAGCATCTCTGAGTTTCCAGTTTTGATATACAATTTTGCAAGAAAGAATAACATTTAATTTCATTTCATATGCATCTTCTCAACATAAAAAAAAACAGAGATTCTTATTCTTTTCAAAATGGAACTTTATCCTTTGACAACAATACAATTTTACAAGAACCAATGCCATACTTCTATTGAAAATCAAATAACATTACAACTGATCTCTTTTCCAATTTGATCTGATTTCAAATTTCAAATACAAGTATGAAATGTTCTTCCCATTTTCTTTTCAAACTAAGCAGAAAGATACAATTCATTTCTACATTTGAATTTCAATGTTAAATATACAATTGTATGATAGTCTTTTCCAATACAGAGAATAGAATGTTTCATCTTTACATTTCAATTAAATTTCAGACTTCCATTTACCATACAATGGCTTCACATTACAAAATTATACAACTCATCCACGCGAAGTGGGAAGGGATTACAAAAGTTTTCTCAAAGAGATGACTGTCAAACTGTATTCTTCTTTCTCCAAACAGTAGCTTGTTGATTTCTTCATTCTTGTAACTTGAATCACAACAAGGAAGGGGGAAAGGCAACACTCTCCACCCAACCAAGATACCCAATGGGAAAATAGAAGCCATCTTTCCCCATTGGCCCCCGAGCCCCAACCATATTGAAATGGAGCATGATAAAACAACACATGGCAACATAGCTTCTTTCACATATAACATACATTCACATGCACAAGGAAATGCACAAACAAAAAGATGTAGTTCTCAACTACAACAACAATTCCAATCAAAACAAAGGCTCCTTCTCCAAGCAAGCAAGCCAAGCAAGAGCAAGAACTATGGAGGTCTCCTTATGCCTCCCATGTTGAAATTGGGCATCCACCTAAAACAAACCGCCAAAACATAACCATCCCATAAACCTTATCCCTCCTCAACCCCTCCTTATCCCTCCTCCAAATTTATCCCTTATACCTCCCCAAAGTAAGAAATGCAAGCATATTCTTTTCCCTAGGTGGATCCCAACCAACACTCCCTCCACAAGACAAGTGCCAATGGTAAATCCCTTATCCCTCCTCTGATAAACCTCATAGTCTTCTCTCCACACCATGCCCTAAGCATTCTACCCATCCCTCTAAGAATTGCAAACACAAATACATTCAAATTTCATGCTAAAAGAGGGAACAACAACAATTTTAAAAAGTGAGAGCCTACCTCTCCATGATGGAGACTTGTTTCCAAACAACAGTTCTTTTGATGCTCAAAACACAGTCCCAAAACAACAAGGTAAATGTATGCACAATCAAATCCTCTTCTTCCACCAAGCAAGCTCCAAAATGCAAGAGAAATTTGACCCAAGAATGAAATTTCCAACCTTCAACAACCACAAAATGAGGAGGAATTCAAATTTTAAAGGAGAGGGTGGAAGAGGATGATGTGGATTCCAAGTGGGATGCCACATCATTTTTCTTCCTTCCCCAAGAGGCAATCCACATCAACAAAAAATCACCATAAAAGAAAAATGACAAATTTACTTACATACACAATGTAGCCCATACCCCAAAAGGAATGCATTTAAATTTTGTAAGACAAGTGCAATCAATACTTAAACAAAAACATGTCAAAATGTAATAAAATAATCTGATTTTGACTCCAAATTAATAGACATGGTTGGTGGAGGATTTTGAGAGGTGTGGGACAAGTTTAACTTGTCCCACAAGCCTCCAAATTTGTCCTCCAAGTTCAAATTCGAATTTCAAAGAGGAAGGAGTGTTTGACCTTCCAAAATCAGCCTTACAACCTCTTACAAATTCTTACACAACCCATACTTGGTAACTTACACACTCTTCTAAAATGCATTAACTTCTATGACATTTATTTATGACAACCTTTTGACATAAGATTTATTTAATTACCATAAGGTTATAAAATATATAAATCAAATTTCATTTTCAACCAAGGCAAAAACATTTAATTTCACATTCCACATCCCATTTAATTTAATTAAATTTTAACTATATGACTCCCACATAATACTATCATATTTAAATAATTACAATAAAAGCACATTACAAAATAAAATACACACAACAATAAATAAAAAGGGAACACATAATAAACATACACACATATATGCCCCTATGGTCACAATAATGGAAATCCCCCCATGGGAAATCCTAACAACTAAACACACAATCAAACACAGTTGCCATGGTGACCTTGTTGATTTCACACTGAATTCCAATATGGTTAGTCTCCAGTCCCCCAACATTGTTGTGATTTTAACCTGCAAAATGCAAAATACCTCCTTCGGCCTCGTGGCCACATCAGAACATCCAAATGACATAAGCAACATAAAATTATTAATTTTAAATCACAACAATATCAAGGATTCAATATTTATCATTAAAATTCAATTTGTAACTATATCATCATCCAATAGATTTCTATACTAGAGCTATTCATAATAATCAATGTCACATGTCTAAAATTAACATCAATAACCTGTCCATGTCAACTAGTATATCATTATCCACATAATAATAAAAATGTCTCAATGATCCTCAAGCACAATAACTGAATCCAGATCAATATTAATCCATAGTCTAACATCTAACCATCATGCTAATCAAAACATGATAATGTCCATAATGATCCATGAGCTAGTATATACACATCCTGTTACATCAAAATATAATAATATCCAAAATATGATCAATAGAGTCAGGATCAGTATCTAAACAGTGTCAAAGGAGAGTGGGCACTACATCCCCCTCCCCTTAGACTTGACTTCCTCCTGGAAGTCACTAGAACAAATGTGGAAACTACACTCGTAACACAAGTAGCATCCTCCCAAGTGGCTGCAGTCTCATCATATCTGTCCCACTGCACCCGTACCTGATCAATCTCTCTACCTCGAAGGCCCAGGGTCCTGCGATCTATGATATGGATGGGCTCCACCATCAACTGTCCCTGATCCTACACCTGCAATGATGTCCAATCCAGCACATGAGAAGGATCTGTGATATATCTCCTAAGAACAGAAACATGAAACACATCATGTATGCGAGACAAGCTGGGTGGCAATGCTAGACGGTAGGCCAACGGGCCGATACGCTCCAAGATCTCAAAAGGTCCAACGAACCAAGGAGATAACTTAGAACCTTTTCCATAATGGATCGGGATCTTATGTGGCCTAACACAAAGGAAAACCTTCATGCCCACATCAAAATTACACTCGGTTCTATGCTGATCAACGTACTTCTTCTACCTATCCTGTGCCTCCTGTAATCTCTGCCTGATCAACACTACCTGCTACTCCATGTCCTATAAGAGAGCTGGTCCAAGAGATACTCTATCCTCCAACCTATCCCAACTAAGGGGTGTCCTGCACTCCCTACCATACAAGGCCTGAAAAGGAGCCATGCCTATAGAACTCTGGAAACTATTATTGTAGGCAAACTCCACAAGGTACAGATACTCCTCCCACTTAGACTGCTGATCCATCACGTACATCCTGAGCATGTCCTCCAAAATCTGATTCACCCTCTCAGTCTGTCCATCTATCTCTGGGTGATAGGCTGTGCTGAAGTTAATCTTCGTCCCGAGAACATACTGCATGGTAGTCCAGAAATGGGAAGTGTATAAAGGATCGCGGTCACAAATGATCTTTGCGGAATCCCGTGCAACCTGACAATCTCATCCAAGTAAACACGTGCCACCACACTAGCTTTATAGGTGGTCTTTACCGGTGAAAAGTGAGCTACTTTTGTCAATTTATCAACCGTGACCATGATGGCGTCGTGATGATATCTCGACATTGGTAACCCAACAATGAAATCCATGGAAATGGTGTCCCATTTCCACTCTGGTATAGCATGAGGATAGAGAAGGCCAGCTGGATGCTGATGCTCGGCCTTCACTTTCTGGCACTCTAAACAACATGACACAAACTGAGCCACGTCCCTGTGAAGACCTCTCCAGTGATATAACTGTCTCAAGGTGGCATGCATCTTCTTCACCCTAGGATGGGCTGAATAGGGTGCACGATGTGCCTCTGTCAAGATGTCCTGCCTCAAGTCTCCATCCCTAGGAACATAAATCCAACCTCTGTGCCTGAGAAGACCATCTGCCTCTAGTGAGAAACCATCAAATTTCCCCTCAAGGGGTCTCTGGGACTCAATCTCTGCTTGGGCTGCAATGTAGAAACTGTCAAGAGGAAGCTATTGCTGAAGGATCCTGCTCCGTAAATCTGTGCTCACTGAAGTAGCCATGCTCAAATGCCTCCATCTGCTGAGAGCATCTGTAACCACATTCTCCTTCCCTTTCACATGCTCTATCTCCATGTCGTACTCACAAAGCAACTCCATCCAACGCCTCTGACGAGTGTTTAGATTGGGCTGAGTGAAGAGGTGGCGAAGGCTCAAATGATCTGTCCTGAGTGTGAATCTCCACCAAGAAGAAAGTGTCTCCATCGAACTAAAGCATGCACAACTACCACAAGCTCAAGATCATGGGTAGGATAATTAAGCTCATGATCTTTGAGTTTGTGAGACTCAAAGGCTACAACTCTGCCCTCCTGCATAAGAACACCTCCAAGGCCTGCCAACGAAGCATCTGTGCATACAAAGAAATCACCATGTGGATCCGGCACTGCAAGAATAGGTGCTGTAGTGAGGCATCCCTTCAGGGTCCTGAAGGCCTACTCACACCTGTCTGACCAAAAAAACTTCTTCCCTTTCCGCTGAAGGGAAGTGATGGGGTGTGCTATCCGAGAGAAGTCCTGAACAAATCTCCTGTAGTAGCCTGCTAACCCCATGAAGCTGCGCACCTCTGTCACTGTAGTGGGTGCTGGCCAATCCATAATGGCTCTAATCTTGGAAGGATCGACTACGATACCTTCCCCTAAGATGATATGACCCAAGTATTGTATCTCTGACTGAAAGAAAGCACACTTCTCCAAGTTCCCGTAAAGTTGTTGCTCATGAAGACACTGAAGAACCTGATGAAGGTGCCCCTTGTGCTCCTCACGCGTACGTGAGTAAATCAGAATGTCATCAAGAAAGATGAGCACGAAGCAATCTAAGGTCCTAAATACCCCATTCATCAAACTCATAAACATTGCGGGGGCATTTGTCAAACCAAAAGGCACCACTGTGAACTCATAGTGCCCATACCTCGTACGAAAAGCAGTCTTATGGATGTCTGTCTCTGTAATCCTCAACTGATGGTACCCAGACTTGAGATCAATCTTAGAGAACACCGTGGCTCCCCTCATTTGATCAAACAAGTCATCAATGCGAGGCAGGGGATAACGATTCTTGATCGTTACCTTATTCAGCTGGCGGTAGTCTATGCATAACCGCAAGGATCCATCCTTCTTCTTAACAAAAATAACCGATGCACCCCAAGGGGATACACTAGGATGCATAAGGCCTTTCTCTAGAAAACCTTCCAGCTGCAACTTGAGCTCACAGAGCTCTGGGGTGGTCATCCGATAAGGAGCTCGTGAGATAGGCTCTACTCCAGAACCAGATCAATATGGAAATCAATCTCACGTGGGGTGGCATCCCGGTAGCTCCCCGGGAAAACATCTACATACTCTCTCAAAATAGGATGGTCATCTAGCGATGTTCCACTAGACCCATCCTCTGTCCGGTCACTGACTGTAATTGCATACATCTGACAACCCCATCACACACACTGCTTGAGCTGCATAGCAGAGATAGTGTGAATAGAAACATGTCTCTTGACCCTAGAAATCACCAACTCAACTCCAAGATTATCTACACAAGATATAGTCTTATGATAGCAATCCATCCTAGCCCTATGTGCAGACAACCAATCCATGCCTAAAATGACTCCATACGAGCCCAAAGGAAGTACGCGGAGATCTAAAGTGGTGGTGAAAGGTCCCAAGTTAACAACACACTCCTTTACTAAGGAGTCTACCAAGACCTTAGCTCTCAAAGCCATCTCGACATCCCAATTATGACCCTGTCTAACAGCCACTTGAGACCAAGAAACAAACTAGGAAAATTATGGAATAATTTTTTTTTATAGGAAGAGTCTTCAACCAAGTCGTAAGACACTAGTTTGATACTGAATAGGATTCTGGAACAAATTATGATTAACCAAACACAATATTTCCATATTTATCTTATAACAAGCTTACAAGGCTCCAATCTAGAGGTTACAAGTTTTTCTAAGGTTCAGGGAGAAATTTATTGCCAGGCCTACTCTCTATCAAGCCCTGAACTTCAACTATATTTTTCAAATACTTAGAATTATCAAAACTTTCCTAAACTAGGGTCATTGCATAGGAAATTTCCTCACCTTTCCAACCATATAAATAAGTCCTCCTAACTCCTTGTAAAACTCAAGTTATGGCCGGGAGGAGTTTTAGGGGAAAATTTTCCCTTGGAGGTCCACGGGGATAGGGAGAAAATTGGGAAAATTTTCCCAATGCCACGTGTCATCACGTGATTGGTGCGGGCAAGAGGGTCGAGGGAAAAACTTTGAAATTTTTCCCAAAACCAAAGTCTCAATTTTCTGAAGGAAAATTTTCCTCCATGCCTCTGCACTTGCTCAAATGGCCACGTGCGCTTTGTGATTAGCCGCGAGTCAGAGGAGGAAAAAGTGAAATTTTTCCAAAAGGGGAAAAAATTTAAGTTTTTCCATTTTGATCAGTGCACCCCCTGCCACGTGTCAGCACGTGATTGGTTGGGGGCCACGGAATTTTTTTGGAAATTTTTCTAAAGTTCAAATTTAAAATTTTCTAAGGTAAAATTATTTCGTTTTTAGTTTGGGATGGCCATTTTGAAGTAAAACTTCAAATGGCCATAACTTTTGATAGGAAGCTCCATTTTTGGAAAACTTGGACTTTCCAGAAAGCTCTCAGAGTCCTCTTTGCACATAAAACATCAATTTTATAATTTGGTAATGGTTCAAGGGTCAATTTTAAGAAATAGATCTACAGGGTTTATAATTTTAAAAATGGCAATTTTCAACTTACAAATTTTATAAAAATTGGACTCTTCCTTCACTCAACATGTCAAATAGACATGGAGGATAAACTTAGGGAAGAATTAGAATGTTTTAAAGGTGTCAATTTGATCAATTTATTGAAGTTATGTTTTTATCCAACAAGGAACATAAAACGACTTAGGAAGGGGATTGATTCAAAATTGGATTGATTGAATTGTTTTCTCGAATTTCCCTTGTCAAGTTGGGTTCAGAATAGTCTCGTGCATGTTAATTTATAGTATTTTTAAATTGATTGGGAAGTATAAAAGTGAATAATTTTTTTTTTTTTTTTTTTAAATGTACATTACAGATTTAACTTTAAAACAACAAGTTGTTGCTTTAAATTTGGTTTATGTCTCTTTTTTTAAAATTCAAACAGCAATGATTCCTAAACTTAATCCAATGTAGTTTCTTATCAAAAATTCATGTAATTCAAGCTAAAAGCATCTCTGAGTTTCCAGTTTTGATATACAATTTTGCAAGAAAGAATAACATTTAATTTCATTTCATATGCATCTTCTCAACATAAAAAAACAGAGATTCTTATTCTTTTCAAAATGGAACTTTATCCTTTGACAGCAATACAATTTTACAAGAACCAATGCCATACTTCTATTGAAAATCAAATAACATTACAACTGATCTCTTTTCCAATTTGATCTGATTTCAAATTTCAAATACAAGTATGAAATGTTCTTCCCATTTTCTTTTCAAACTAAGCAGAAAGATACAATTCATTTCTACATTTGAATTTCAATGTTAAATATACAACTGTATGACAGTCTTTTCCAATACAGAGAATAGAATGTTTCATCTTTACATTTCAATTAAATTTCAAACTTCCATTTACCATACAATGGCTTCACATTACAAAATTATACAACTCATCCACGTGAAGTGGGAAGGGATTACAAAAGTTTGCTCAAAGAGATGACTGTCAAACTGTATTCTTCTTTCTCCAAACAAAGAGCTTTCTGATTTCTTCATTCTTGTAGCTTGAATCACAACAAGGAAGGGGGAAAGGCAACACTCTCCACCCAACCAAGATACCCAATGGGAAAATAGAATCCATCTTTCCCCATTGGCCCCCGAGCCCCAACCATATTGAAATGGAGCATGATAAAACAACACATGGCAACATAGCTTCTTTCACATATAACATACATTCACATGCACAAGGAAATGCACAAACAAAAAGATGTAGTTCTCAACTACAACAACAATTCCAATCAAAACAAAGGCTCCTTCTCCAAGCAAGCAAGCCAAGCAAGAGCAAGAACTATGGAGGTCTCCTTATGCCTCCCATGTTGAAATTGGGCATCCACCTAAAACAAACCGCCAAAATATAGCCATCCCATAAACCTTATCCATCCTCAACCCCTCCTTATCCCTCCTTCAAATTTATCCCTTATACCTCCCCAAAGTAAGAAATGCAAGCATATTCTTTTCCCTAGGTGGATCCCAACCAACACTCCCTCCACAAGACAAGTGCCAATGGTAAATCCCTTATCCCTCCTCTGATAAACCTCATAGTCTTCTCTCCACACCATGCCCTAAGAATTCTACCCATCCCTCTAAGAATTACAAACACAAATACATTCAAATTTCATGCTAAAAGAGGGAACAACAGTAATTTTAAAAAGTGAGAGCCTACCTCTCCATGATGGAGACTTGTTTCCAAACAGAAGTTCTTTTGATGCTCAAAACACAGTCCCAAAACAACAAGGTAAATGTATGCACAATCAAATCCTCTTCTTCCACCAAACAAGCTCCAAAATGCAAGAGAAATTTGACCCAAGAATAAAATTTTCAACCTTCAACAACCACAAAATGAGGAGGAATTCAAATTTTAAAGGAGAGGGTGGAAGAGGATGATGTGGATTCCAAGTGGGATGCCACATCATTTTTCTTCCTTCCCCAAGAGTGCAATCCACATCAACAACAAATCACCATAAAAGAAAAATGACAAATTTACTTACATACACAATGTAGCCCATACCCCAAAAGGAATGCATTTAAATTTTGTAAGACAAGTGAAATCAATACTTAAAGTTAAACTTGTCCCACAAAGGTACCGTGTTGTTGCCTAACCACCTAACACAACATGGCCTGCTTACACACACAGCTATGATTTGTACCTTGTGCCCAACCATCTCATAAGTGTCATGTGCCCAATTGTCACAAGAAATACTTGTAGTATCATTGATGGACTGTGCATCATCCCACTGGAGAATTCCTTCCTTAGATGGCTCAAGCACTTCCGGATCTCGAATGGTGCATACATAAATTTTGTTTAGGTCTTCTTCACTTAAGGGCTCAACATAAGGTGCATATTTCCCATCTGTCAAAGGGATAATAACTTGTTCTTCCTTGTTCTCAAAACTGATATATCCCTTATTGAACTATAGATCAACATTATTTACATAACACTAAGGGCGCCAAGTAGAGTGGGAAGCTGTCCATTTATGCAAGCACTAAGACCTCAAATTCCCTAGTGAACTTGGCCCCTGTATAGTAATAGATGCATCCTTCAATACTCTAATTGGTGTGGCCTTAGTCTGATTTTCCATATACAACACATTGGAAGATGACTGCAATGGAGGTCTACCCATTTGAACCCATACATCTAAGGTAAGAACATTCACTTCCACGCCTATGTTAATCAAAATATTGCTCAAAATCCATCCATCCACAACAACATTCAGAGTGATCTCCTTGTCATAATCCAAACTATGGGGAGGGAGATTAGCATGTAAAATCTACCGTCCATTCTCAATACTAGCACATGAGTGTTTCCTTTCAACCAAATCCCTAGTAATGGAATAATGTTCTCTTGACGTAACATCTTGCATACTTCCTTCAGATCATCAACATCTGATTGGAAAGTCTCACTACCTTCTTTTGTTCCAACTTCCATGACTATTCCTTTAAACACTATATTTCACCCTACAGATTTCTAAACACCTCTATGATTTCCTTATAAACCTCCTTTTGATGTGTAGGGTCTAAATATTTTGCATGTAAAACCTCCTCCTTAGTGATGATAGGCTTCACATTACAATGTTTCTTTGGCGTGTGCATCCTCAATGCATGTAGTAATATTCATAGGTACTACCTTAATATCCGGTGCTAAATTTGGCATCCATTAGTTTTCCATGACGTGATGTATCCTAACCATCCCTGCACCCTTGTTCTCCCATTTTTCCTTCTTGCTTAAATTTTCATTTAAGTCTGGGCATTCTTCATAGTTATGGTCCTTTATGTGAAAATAACAAGTAATGTTCGAGGGCACTCAAGCTTGTAATGGTTAGTTGATCTATAGATATAGCATGTTCCATAAGGGAACTCACCTCTTCCACAAGGAAATTCCCTAGTGAACTTGGCCCCTGTATAGTAATGGATGCATCCTTCAATACTCTAATTGGCATGGCCTTAGTCTAATTTTCCATATACAACACATTGGAAGATGACTGCAATGGGGTCTACCCATTTGAACCCATACATCTACGATAAGAACATTCACTTCCATGCCTGTGTCAATCAAAATATTGCTCAAAATCCATCCATCCACAACAACATTCAGAGTGATCTCCTTGTCATAATCAAAGTATGGGGAGGTAGATTAGCATGTAAAATCTACCGCCCATTCTCAATACTAGCACACAGTGTTTCCTTTCAACCAAATCCCTAGTAATGGAATAATGTTCTCCTAACGTAACATCTTGCATACTTCATTCAGATCATCAACATCATTTGGAAAGTCTCGAAACTACCTTCTTGTGTTCCAACTTCCATGAATTTTCCTTTAAACACTATATTTCACCCTGCAGATTTCTAATCACCTCCATGATTTCCTTATAAACCTCCTTTTGATGTGTAGGGTCTAAATATTTTGCATGTAAAACCTCCTCCTTAGTGATGGTAGGCTTCACATTTACAACATTTCTCTGGCGTGTGCATCCTCAATGCATGTAGTAATATTCATAGGTACTACCTTAATAGCCGGTGCTAAATTTGGCATCCATTAGTTTTCCATGACGTGATGTATCCTAACCATCCATGCACCCTTGTTCTCCCATTTTTCCTTCTTGCTTAAATTTTCATTTAAGTCCGGGCACTCTTCATAGTTATGGTTATTTACGTGAAAAGAACAAGTAATGTTCGAGGGAACTCAAGCTTGTAATGGTTAGTTGATCTATAGGTATAGCATGTTCCACAAGGACCTCCGAGTCCACCATGGTATCCTTGACCTCTACCACGGCCTCCCTCAAAGCACCCTTCATTTTGATCATAGCACCCTTGAGTATGATCATGATCATGTTGCTCACTTTTATCCTTAGATTTATTCAAAACTCTTGTTTGTTGTACACCAATATCAATGACATCATGAATCTGATGAATCAACATGTAATCTTCAGGATTGTGAGTCGTGGACCAGAAAATTTTACACTAGCAGGACATGTTCTTTCTTATTGTGCATTGCAACAATGGAAAACGAATTGCATCATGGTCTAAATGACATATCTCACATTCTAGTAATAAGGAGTGCACCGATCTGCGAGGACAACTATCCTTAGTATGCCCCTCTACTTATCAATAGGTGCACCAAATTCCACTACATGTCTCATGTGTTGTATTGGCTGATAGTTTCTCTAATTGCTTTGCCATTGCTGTAATATGAACTTCCTAGAATTTTCTCACTCTAGTTTTTATTCTCCTAATTGCGTCACAAGTGTGCAAAGATGCTTCAAGTGCCTCACGTGGGTCTATATATGTATTATGTGAGAGCGCCCTACTAAAAGGTGTAATCAGGCCTTCGATGAATAATTGTGCATGCTGACTTGCATGGATATCATATGATAGTTTATAAAAGAGTGTTTTGAAATGAGCATCATATTCTCGATCACTCTCAGTAGTTCCTGCTTGATATCCTTGAGTGCGCTTATACTTTTCTGCTCAAACATAGGGATATAAAATTCTTTAATGAAAGTATCCGTAACGTTGTATAATCCACACAAGTTTGATCATGGTCAAAATTTATGTACCAATTATGTGAGCATCCCTATAATGTAGTTATAAACTGACTAGCCTTGTGCTTTAAATTTGTAATTCCTTTCACGTACCATAATATCTCACACATATGCACATGCTCAACAACATCTTCTATTCCCCTATACTCTAGGAGATGAAGTGACATCTCCATGTAAATATTATAGGGCTGGTGAGGACCATGCCCACTAGATCCAGAACCTCATGTGTTACCTCCACCCCTGATTCACCAGATCCTCCAGATCTTGAGCCACCTATTCCTCCCAATCCTCCACTTTTAACATCAATTAAACCAGAGGATGCACTACCCTGTGTCCCAACAGTGGTGCTAAAATGAACTCCTACAATCTATGAAGTTGTGCTACTCCCCAATGTGAGTCCAAAGTTCTACGTGCCTATGTTGTGTGCCCATGATGCACCTGAAAAGGTTCCTCTAACCGGTCCTCTAAATAATAGGGAATATGTCTACCCGGCCATAAATGTACTTGCTATTTGATTCACTCCTAAACTTGCTGATAAGTCAACTCTACCTCTTACTACTCTACTGCCTAAACTAGCTTGCTGACTACTGGTTGTACTAGAAACTGGAAAACCAAGCACAAGGGCTAGGTTTCTAGCTAGATTAAGATGTACACTGTGGCCAAAGTTGTATCTATTGGAGTGCTCTCATAAGAGGCCGATGAGGGTTCCCTGTCATGCTTACCAAAATGGGGAGTTCTAGATGCTCGGCTCTGCGACCTCTGTGTAAGATCTAAATCCTTCACAAGCCATCTCTCTCCTCAACGCAATCCATTCTACAATCTCATGCTACTTCTCTAAATCCATCTCGTGCACCTCATTGTACTTAAGATGCATTTATTCTCTTTACCTCTCCGCCGCTAGGTCCGCCATCCTTCACCACACCTGATCCTGCCCCTGCATGTGGTGGGGTTTAGATAGCCATCAAATTCTCTTCCAAATTCAGGGTTACCATTAAGATTTTGATCACTAGTGGAATGAATTATAGATAGGTTCCCATGGGATAACGTAAAAACTGGAACTCAGCTACCTCTAGACAAGAGTAAGTGGAAATTAAGTACTCCAAAATATAGCTATTCATAACACCATAGAACCAAGTATCCACATCACATGTTCAAATCAGATGAGCATCATAGAGGGCCTGAAATTATTCTTACATACATACAAGTGTGTGAAAAATCCAATTCATTTTAGATGCATAGGAAACCAACCACTCGTATAGCTCTATTGGGAAGATAACAAAGAAGCTCTCATATAGGAAGTCATACAAATTCTGATCCACCCATGCGCGTGCATCAAAATTAGATCCACTGTTAAATATTTGAGCGTACTCTTCTTTTAGATCTATTATACACTCCTCAACACTTTCCAAGGTCAACTGGTACATCTTCATCACACAACATCCTTACAACATTTGAAAAAGAGGCCTTGACAACGGGCCCGATGATGCAACCTAGAATCTACTATGAACAACCCAGTGCATTGAAACATCACTCGGCTGAGTTGAGAGCTCACCCAAAGCATGCAAAGGCACTAGGTCCCTCTTTAGAGTTGCTTGTATAGAATGTTAGCATGATGGTGCATATAGGCATTCAGATTCATTACCAATAGTAAACAACACACAATGCTTAAACCAGATATAATTGTTACAATATATATAAGATGAACTAAACAATGACTATAACAAGAGTTACCATGAAAGAACCATATTCAATCATGTTCAACACCATTATCTAACCAATATGAACCATTGTATTCAATACTCTAAACCACATAATCTTCTTACACTATGTAAGTATCTCCATGAGTCATGTAGGTGACAAAACCAATAGCATAACTCTACAATTTGACACACACACACACACACACACACACACATAGAGGGGTGGGGAATTTACCTTCACCACCCATGCACTTCTCAAAATAGGTCACATGATAATAATAGCCATGTGCCTTTACAAAAGGATGCACAACATGCAAGTGCTCTTAAGAATAGACTTCCTATAGTTAACTATGAGTAGAAATCCTATTATTAGCTTTAAAAATGCATGGTGCTGAGCTGTTGTTTGTTCCCAAAATACCATTACATGGACTAAAAGTCTTCATGTATTTGTGTGCTTAGCACGCTATCTTTCAAAATATCCCTTATCCACAAAACGGCTAAGTCTTGAATTCAAAGTGTTCTAGCACGCAATTATTATGTTATTCTTCCACGCCCTCAAATACGCCTTGCTCCAGCACGCACATCCTTTATGTGATTTCACCTTAGAGCAATATGTTATCTGCTAAAAAAATAGTAACATGGAGAGTAATGGTACCTAAGACATGCTTGGGGATATTTTGAAGCCACAAATATATATGGATGAAGGAGCCAAAGAGGTTTCAGAAAAACCTAATTGATGGAGGAAAGCAATATTACATATGTTAAGGTTGGATCCATTGTCAACTAAGGCACACTTGACACCAACATTATTAATACAAACATGAATATATAAGGGGGTCATGGTCTAACATTGTTTGAGATGGTAATTTATCGACATAAAATTGATTTGATATTCATTTAGAGATAGAACAGAGGTAAACTTATGATATACATAGTCAGGTGACGTGTGAGGATGGATGTAAATGGTAGCTAAGTATGTTTTGAGCTTATTGATATAATCAGGGTGATTTTGTAAGTAGGTATGGATGGAAATCTCCATGATGGAAAGAGTCTAATGATGGAGAAGAATAACTAGCCATAAGATTGAGCCATTGTGATGAGAGGATAAGATCCCTAAAGAGAAGGTGGATTCAAAGATCGGGTTCACCAAAATGATTAAGCTAAATATGGAAATATATGCCTAATCTGATTGCTATTGTAGCAGTAAATAAATGAATAATTAAGTACAAAAATTAACCCAAGAAACTAAGTAATAAAATGTGAAAACCTAGTTGCAAAGAGGGTAACGAGAGCCTTAGCTGATTTGTAGTGATATCTAGACTGTGCTAAAATGCTCACAAAATGAATAGAAATGGATAAGTGTCACATAGAGCCTCAGAAAAGTGTGCAAGATAAATATTTTCTTGGTGAGGGCACTGGAGAGAAATAGGGGCACCTTTGGGTGTGCTAGACCTGGTTCTAGAAACCTATGTCTATGGAAATTATTAGGAAACATACCCTAAGTGTTCATGAGGTATTCATTGTTGTTTGCCTTTGGTCACTATGAGGTTGCAAAATGATCGCTAAAGTCATTGGAAACCTGCAATAAAGAAATGATCTGCAAAACCCTCAAAGAGACATCAAATCCTGAAAAGAAAGATGTAGAATGAGGGGTTAGACTGTCCTCAGCTGTCAAAATGGTGAACTTACGAATAAGCATTGTACTACATCTTAGATCCAATGTAGTTCTATGTGCATGCATGTAAAATTGTGCCTTAGGTGGTTCTTGTGTGTGTCGTACTTGATAACGAGAAAGTAATATAGATGTAGAGAAATGTAATAGATGTGTGCATGGAATAAAATGAACTTCCCTCCAATACAGTGTATGCAAAATGACCAGCCCTTGTGTCCCTTAGATGGCACTATATGGATGCAATGGAGCCCTTAGATGCTTGATGGATGCAACCTTAGGTGGAGATAGCTAATGCTTGGCGCTTGGTTCATTATTATGATCACATATCTTTATATTTATATGCTTACCTTCCTTGAATTTCATAATTAACACACTGAAAATGATAACTACCAAAAAGATAAGATACTCAAATGGCTAGAAATGACCTAAAAGTGTGAACAAAGTATCTTGAGATTAGGGGTGCCTAGAGGGGATGAGGGCGCCCGACACTGGTGTTACGGCCAGGCGCCGGTGTCAAAGATGATAAATTTTAAGGTATAAAAAGGAAAACTAAGAAAACAAGGGTGTAATGCAATGAAAGTAAAGAAAGGTGGCCAAAGGCATGGGCTAGCTAATACTTTTATTACTTAGGAATCATATGAATAGTAGTATGTAAACGAGACTAAATAATTTCCCAAAGTGTATCATTTTGTGTCTACAAATCTAAAATTGAATTAAATCTTATTTTAGAGTGACTTGTAATAAATGATATACAATAGTGCACAAGAAATAAGCATTCAATAATGTGAAACTCAAAGAAAATGAGAGAGGAAAATGACTTAGCCAATTTTGCATAGCTTGGGAGTGATATGGTGAGTATTTGCTAGATCTAGTTGGAAACAATGTTGCAATGGATGAATGAAGATTTGGAAGTAAAAAAATGTATAGGATAGAAGCATCCACGGGAGGATAGTAGCATCATAGGCACTTGTGATTGATCCGGGAACTAGTGTTTGCTAAGATGCTCAAGTTCTTTTTAGGGTCAAAAGGTCTTCAATCAACATTTGTTTTGTCACTCTGGTTTCATTGTCAGAGTTATAATCACACATGTAACCTAAAAATAGATGTCTACCTACACATGTCCACAAACCACATCAAATCTAATAAAAAATATGCAAAATGTGGATTTGGATTGACCTCAATAGTCACTTGAAGAGTAAAATTATGAGCGAGTGCTACACTATATCTCAGAATCCATGTAGTTATTTATGTTTGTGTGTGTAATGATGCCTTAGGTTACCCTTGTGCAAGTTGCATGATGATAGTGGGCTAGGTCTAGATTGTATTCGAGTATGCAAAATGTGTGTGATGGAATAGAATGAACTCCCTTCCTATACTGTGTATGCAGACCAAATGGATCCCTTGTACCTTGTATGAATGTTCTAGATGTATGTTTTGAAGTGATCTTGTTCCTTAGTTAAAGCTTATAGTTCTTGGCCCCTTTATTTGAGAGAAGTAACTAAGTATATATATGATCCTCTTGTTTAAATTTTGTAATTAAAAACTAAAAGGCCAACACAAAGTTTTAAAAAGTGACCAAAATGTGAAAAGAACCAAAAAGAGTAAGAAGAAGATAAAGAAGGGTAGGAGTGCCGGGAGGGACATAAGAACATAGGCACTTTTGTCTTAGCTAAGCTCTAGTTTTCTTGGTCATCAAAAGATAAATCACTCAAGAACCGACAAAGCATAGTAAAGTGAAATAAATAAAGAAACCAAAATGCCAAAAGGAGTTACTAACTGCTAGTTTTCTTGCTTAGGAATCATGTATACATTAATATGCTTTAGGACCTAAAAATGTACCCAAGTGCATAGATTATGTGTCTATAGTCTAGAGAGGTTACAAATCAAGTAATGAAAAGATGGAAAATGGTTAAAACCACTTGCCATACAATGAAGAAGGTTTTTTGAAAAATGGTGGGAGGTTAGGAATCTGAGTAAGAATAGGTTATGGGGTTGGGATGGGTAGGATAAATTAGGTTAGGTTGGTTTTAGGTGGTTATGGGAGGGTGAATGATATTTTGTGATCGTAAATGAGTATTAATGACAGTAAATGTTCTTACAAAGATGATGTACTTAGGATAGGGATAATAATGTGAATAATGATAGTGTATTAATGTGTGTCGGGTCACCTAGGGATGAAAAAGTGGTGTCTATCTTTGCCCCTTTTTGTTGAGTTGTTTGTAGGCATAGGTGGTGAGACAAAAAATAGAGCGAGAATGCCATAATTTTTATGATAAGGATATTGTTCCCCCTTAAGCTAATGGTTGAATTTGTAAGGAATTATATTAAAGAGAGTTTGATTGATTGGATAGGTGTGATGAGATACTCCAGGGATTTGACTGTAGTATGAAATGACCATGCCAAAGGGATTTCTAAAGATGATATTGATCTGGAAACACTTGGTATGGGATATTATATGGCCTACGGAGGAGACACTCATGTAGAGATCCTATGACCACTACATGGAGAGGATCAATGAGATCATTCTTGTGAGGATATGTGAAGCTTTGTGGGACCAAAGTGTCAAAGGCAACATCCAAATTATGTGTAAAAATTCATGTGTGGTTATTTTTTTTTTTTTGAAAAGGAATAGGGCATCAAAGAAAAGGTATATAAGCTCTTGATGTCATCATAATGTGTTTGAAAAAAAAGGTTTAGGTGACCAAATTTGATAATTTGTGTAAAATTGGTTTAGATTAGAGAAGATTGTGGATCGTTGGAATTTGGGGATAATAGGTCGGTGGTGATTTATGATCGGTGACGATAAAAAAATGGAAATTATATAATCCAAGCGGGGTGCATAAATGGATCCTTTGTGACGTGTTGTTATGTGATTCTAGAGCTCCGAGTAGTTATTTTTGAGTGTTTTGGAGAGATGGAGGTGAGTCGAAGAGGAAGAAGACGTGGATAGGGGTAAGTGGATTTCAGTTTTGTTGTTTGTTTTTATTTTTGTGTTTTATTTTTATTTTTGTACTTTTTGAATGATTTTAGGTGGGAATTCTTGATTGGCGCCGATGCTCCGATCGGGTAGATCACTATCAATTGACATATAAAAAACTTCACCAATTAGAAATCGGTGGCGATTGGTTTAATTTGGATAAAATTATTAAGTGATGTGTTTTTATTTATTTTTAGGAAAGAGACACCATCTATCTCCATGAAATAGTCCCCAATATGCTAGAGAGTGTACGAGGTGATGTGAGATGTTGAGTGGGTGCATGTGACTTCCATTGGTTTGGAAGGGTTCTACCATTACCATCAAGTTACTTGAGATGCGAGGTTAATGGTTGCATTGATAGAAAGATGGAAGATGAGTACATGGACATTACGGTTCGTCTTGGTGAGATAACCATTCATTTAGAGGATGTATACCGGATCTTAAGGTTACCTATCTAGGGAAATTAGATAGTTCCCATCACTTGAGATGCCCATATAGAGACCATGAGAAGGTTTTATGGAGATGATGCCTCTAACATTGGATACATATGGGGGTTTTCATATCGAGAGTTACTATGATCGAGAGGTGAAGGGGAACCAATTGATGTTAGTGATTATGTTGGATTGAGCCGTAGACAAGTGAATAAGGCATAGTGCTAGTAGGTGTACATATACTATTTCGATAAGCCTAAAACGTGAGCGAGATTTAAATGTGCCAATTCCTACATGTGTCATTTACAGTTTTCATGAGGATTTTGTTAAGTGTTTTGTTGGAAGCCTCTGCTAAACCATTTTCCTGAGGATAGTATGGTGATGAGAAGCTTAGTTTAATATCCAAAGTGTCATAGGGATTTTTAACCTCCTTATTTTAAATGTATTTCCTCTGGTATGAACAATGGATGGGAACGGGTGATAAAAGGGCAAGAACAAATAATTTGATGATGATTATGATGTTCTAAAAATAGTGTGATGTTGTAGTGTGTTTAGATGGAGGTCTTAAATTCCTGGTGGATTGAGAAAGTAGAATAATGTACCTACAAAGTCTATGGGTTCGTGCTACAAATGGGATCTGAAAACTTTCTCTTATAGATCATCGATGATCGGGTAAATCGTTGACGATTTCGGTGAAATATTTGTTAAACTACAAACTAAATTATTTCCTTCTATTTTTCACTTCAAAGGATGGGTTTTGAGTTTTTGATGTGGTGGAGGTTATAAAATCATGAGATAACTTATTTGGAGTTGGGAAGGGGTTAGATTTTTGTATATTTGATTAGTTAGAAAATAAGTTAATTTAGGAAGGTATTTAATTTGATTTTCATAATTTATTAAGTGACTCGGCGAGGTGTCATGGTGAATTGGATGAGGTGTATAGGTGAGGTGTAAGGAGATAATATCCACTCATAAAATAATTATTTTAGACTTTTAGAAATACGATGGGTTAATTAATTATTAGAGGGAGGGTGATACAAAAAAGGTCACAAGTGTGTCATTTTAGTCATGAGCTTGTGTAAGCTTAGGGAGTGAAAATTTTGGGTGTCTACAACATCATTTGGGTGAATTAATCACCTCACACAAATTTATACATAACACAACACGAATATCTGGTATAACACAATTTTTAGTTTTGGACGGGGCTTAGAAGCGAGACTTGGGTCCTTAGCACAGTGATGTCCTTCCTAGATGCCAGTAACTAGGGGGAAATTACACGATGGTGGTAGTTCAAAACAATCTATAGAACTCCACACAGTGGATTTTATAGAGCATATAGTCCTTAGCACATTCACCAATTTTACACACCATCTGCAATGGTGTCCTCTATTGTAGGAAGCAATTAAAGTCGAAGGATGAGACTCGAATTTTCTCCCTACACTTATTTCATGACATTGGCGTGAGATCACCCCAAAAATTTTGGTGGTGCATCGGCATGGGATCACCTAAAAAAATCGGTCTTCTACAACATCTTTAGGATCCTCTCTACACATTTTTTCTCATCACGAGATCAGGTGCACATGTTCCTTTTTCACATTTTCAACATTTTTACATACTTTTTACACATATACATGTGTATTTAATTATTTTTCATTCTTATCTTTTGTAGGTTTTTTACGTATGGGAAGTGGTAGTCAACATCATCATAATAACAACAAAAACATTGAAATTAATAGGTACATAGCTACATCTACGAATGTGTTTCCACCCTAGGTTCATTTTCATCATCACATTTTTTTGGTTTCTCCTCATTAACATCTACGCTTCACATTTTTATCACTTCATGCTTTTTCTAGTCCCTTGGCACACTTTCATCATCGATCTACATGGTTATAAGGTATGCATCTTTATCTACTTTATGTTACTAAGCTTTCCACTCACCATTATAAAGTGGGGGAAAATGTAGACACAAAATCATGCACTTTGGGTAATTATCTAGTTATGATAGCATACTATTACTCATATGATTCCTAAGTAAGAAAATTACTAATTAACCCATGTCTTTGGCCACCTTTCTTTAGTTTTGTTGTTGTCGACACCCTTACTTGCTTAGTCTACCTTATTACACTTTGGATTTTATCATCCTTGATGTCGGCGCCTAGTCAAGAAATCAGTGTCAGTGCCCTCATCCCCTCACGGGTGCCCCAACCCATTTTTACTTTACTCACACTTTTTGGGTCCTTTCTATCCATTTGAACATCTTTTCTTTTTGGTAGTTGGCCTTTTCGGGCTTAATTATGAAATTCAAGCAAAGGAATCATATAAATATAAATATGATTATAATAAATGACCAAGCACTAAGCATTAGCTATCACCACCTAAGGTTGCATCCATCAAGCATCTAAGACCTTCATTGCATCCATCTAGCACCATCACAAGGAACACAAGGAATGGTTATTCTACATACACACTTCATAGGTGGGAAGTTCATTTTATTCAAGCACACATCTATTACGTTTCTTTACATTTAGCTTATTTTCTTGATATCAAGTGTGACTCATACAAGATCCACCTAGGGTAGGATTCTACACACACATACATAAAACTTCATTGGGTATGAGATGTAGTGCAATGCTCATTCATAAGTTCACCATTTTGACAATTGAGGACAGTCGACCCCTCATTCTACATCTTTATTTTTATGATTTGATGTCTATTTGAGGGTTTTACAGGTTCATATTTCATTACAGGTTTCTAGCAACCTCAATGATCTTAGTGTGATTTCAAAATGACAAAAAGTGACTAATAGTGAACATATTATGACCACCCAGAGGAGGTTTCCTAATCTTTTTGTAGACCCGAGGGCCCCGAAAGCGAGGCCTATCTTTGCTTGCGGGTGCCCTTGTCCCTCTCCAGGCACCCCAATCTAGCCTATTTCTCCAAATATGCATTTTTATGGGTCTCTATGTGACGATCCTTCTATTTTTCTCTCTTGGTCAACACTCTAGTACAATTTAGAATTAATTGTGAATCAATTAAGTACCTCTTTCTCCTCTTTACAATTAGGGTTTCATAATTTATTACTTAGTTGCTTGGGTGTAATTTTTGTACTTAATTGTATATTTATTTTACTACTACAATAACATTAGATTAGGATTATAATACATATTTAGCTTAATCAAATTCCACCTAATATCCCTTGAACATATTCATGTCTATCAAAACGCATCAAAAGAGCATACCACCAAAATCATCACTTCGTCACTCCATGTATCTTTAAAGGATTTCATCCACGATGAATAATACCACCAAAATACTATTGCAAAACTATAATTATTGGATGAAAAGTGCACTAAAAACCCTTGAACATCAACAAGTTTATCAACAACACATTAGTAAAGCATATAAAAACATGTCGAAAAACGTGACTTCAAAATTGGTGACCTATGCATTCATTTGCTTCATTCTATGCATTAAGGTCGGGTATGTTTTTATTTTTAGATAATTTTCACATAATTAATCCTCTATTTTTGACAAGATTAAAAGCGTAAAACATTGATTTTAACTTTGTTTAGGAAAAATTGTTAACTTTCACAGTAATCACCGATGATTACCCCAATCGCTAGTGATTCTTGCTATTTTGTATTTTTATTGTTTTTCACTCAATCTGATCAAAATGAGAACATATTTCTTATTATATACTAATATTTTGTCAATTTTTATGTTTTTAGATGGCATTAGGAGGTCCTAATTATCCTACAGTTGATTCATTCCCTCGCATCTACCACCCTTTCTATTGGGAACAATACAAGTTGATCAATGATTTGGAATTATGTACCATTTATGCTGCTTTGCTTGATTGTATTGAAGCCATCTTTACTTCTACAAAATGCATATGTGAAGCTACAAAATCCTTCTAGAATGCTTATGATGAGACGTTGCGGTTACGAGAAGATCTTGCCTAATTTGAACATTCTTTATGAAACTAGTCTTGAACATTTGGAGGAGGATTATCATACTGATTAAAAATTGAATTCCATCAATCACTTTAGCATCTCTATCTCAGAATCTACCTTCTCTCACCAGTACAACACCCAGGAAGAAGATTCAGACTTCTTCGCCGAGGATTATATTTCCATCCTGAATGAAGAAGAGGAGAAAACTACAATTCGAGTTGAATCTCATTCCCCTATCCCTAAAAATATCTAAACTGATTGAGAATCTAACTTTTTGATCTAATCATTGATTATTCTCAAATCATATATGTATTTAAATAAGTGATAAGTACATGGTGTTTTTCAATCTCTTATATAGATACAACTATATGTGTCAAATAAAGATTAGAGTGTTTATCTTAGTCAATAACATTTGTTTTAACATAATATTGCAACTTTGATTACAAGAGTCTTATTTATAGAAAAGAATTATTTTGATTGTTTCTGAACATGGTGTGCAAAAAAAAATCAACATCGTGAGTATCCTAGAAACCCCACCATATCGAGGTTGAGTTTGGTTATTACCTCTTGAAACTATTAAGAAAACTAAGGTAAAAACCATGTGAGACATTCTAGCATGCCCAGTGGGACCCTCAACCCCTTAAAAATTTGTCATTTCATCATCATTTTAACAATAAATTCCACTGACTTCCAATCACGGTGATTGGCTTAATCATCTGTGATTCTCTTTGTTTAATATTATCTAACCAATTTCATCAATTTGTAGTCTTTTTCCTTATGTTTTATCCTATTTTTAACAAAATCATAGGTTTCTTTATCTCTAGAAGCTTTGCTCTTGCAGATGATTTTCTAAATAAATGACTTAAAATTGCTAAAAAGGAAAACTAAAAAAAAATTGGAGCGATCTCACGGTGATTCTGAAACACCTTTCTTTTTCCTTTCCATCTTGCATCATTGATTGTTTATCCTCATTGAAATCAACATCTCATTTTGGGATTTAAAATGAATTGATACATACTTCTTGATCACATAGTCTAACTAGGAAGGAATTTGTTGCATTCACTTATTTCTTCCCCCACACACAACCAAACCACTTCGACATCAAAACGCATTTAAAACAACCCCCATCCAGGTGAAACTGATTGGGATTTCATCACCCAACAGGAAGCCGACTCGATGTCCTAGCCCGGTAGAAACATCTGATTGTTGGTATATTTTGGCTCGAACGACTTCCTTATCATAGTGGGAATGTGAAGTGAGTGGGTGGGCCCCTGATACCACACTGTACCAACAATAGTACAAAATTGTGCCTCACGCACCTTTGGGTATATCGAGGACTCCATCTCTAAACACACCTAAAACTATCCTTAGATAACCACTTCTTAGGACCCTCATTTTAAATTTTATAATTAAAAAAACAAGAATAATGTAATACTTTGCTTGCCATTACTTGTTATTTGATAATTAACACAATTAGCTATTAAGATTTTGATTTGTGTTTTGTGCATGTTTGTTTATTATGGTTATTTTAGGCCCCTAAACTATTGGCTAAGTACGAAGGGAAAATAGGTGCGCAAGGCCTAGTTGAAGGAAGGTGCGCAAGGATAAAGCATGTAGGGCAGGGTTTAAGGAAGGGTTTAAGGGCACTGTGGCACACGCATGGATAAAACCAAGGGTTTGGGACTAAGCCATATTGGGTAGAACATGTGAAAAGCATGAACCGACTATACATGCGGAATGGATAAGGTGCTAGCTTGGTGACAATTTGTGTCCCAGGAAGGAGCATGCCTACGGTAGAAGCACAGGAGCACATCATGGTAAAAAGTAGAAAGCTTAGGCATGGAGGAGCATGCATGCATGAAGGACCACATTCGGACACTTGGCATCAGATGCGAGGCGCTGGAGGATGAGTTGGTAGTCTAGAAAGGCTATATATACAAGCGCCTACAAAAGTAAAAGGAGAGAGATAGATAGAGGTCTAAGCTCTGTAGAAATCTGCAAGAACTTCATAGCTTGGGTAATCGGGCTTAGGAAAGGATGTATCAAGGGTATGGGGATTATAAATTTCTTTTGAGGGCCTAGCCATATGAGTACGAGATATAATGCATGATTTGTAGTTTACTTCTTTATAACATTACGTAATGGCTCCATGAATGTAATGAGGTTACTGAAACTCACATGAATATGAACATTGATAATTACGAAGCATACTTATTTCTCATAGTTCCTTTTCATTTATGTTTATGATTAAGTATGGATGCTTATACAACTTCTTTATGTTTGGTGTAATTTATACAATATGTTAAGCACTTTTTATGCGGAATGACTGCGAGGATCTAGATGCCGTTATGAGCTCTAGGATACTTGTATGTCTCGATTCTCTTAAAACGTGGATCATAGATGATGTTTCCCACTAAAATCACATAAAGAGATACTCGAGAACCCACGTGTGCCTCTGGTGAATGCCCAACATCCATTGGGTGATAGGCCGATGCGCATGGGGTTCCTTTCTTTCATGATAGGGGTAAAAATGACTACATTTTAGTTCCTTTTTCGGGACCTCTTTTCAAATTTGTAGTGGGAAATAACATACATCATGATCTTTATAGTGAGTAATGATAGAGTGGTTAACTTTGGAAAGTGTTGAATCATGGTTCAAGAGCACGAAAGATTAATTTTCTCAGAGATTCAACACTTTGGACTGAGTTTAATGCACGTAGATGGGTAGAAGAGAACCTCTATCATAATTTATATGAAACATTTTTCTTGCTTCCCAGTAGAACTGCATGAATGGCTCTCATCCTATGTGTCTAGATCAAGTTGGTATTATAGATCACATGTGTGGACCCAAGAAGGATACCGAGAGGTTGCAAGATGTATATCTGATGTGGACTCATGCTATGGATCATTGGTGGAAGGGAGTACTAGCTAGCTACACTCTAGAGTATGCCATTTCCACATATTCTTGTCCATAGGTTATTGAGTTTGAGTTTTTGTGGGAGCCCAAAGGATCATTTCTACATGCTATCCCTCGGAAATGAAGATCTTCATGGTTACCATGGGTTTAGAGGCATTTCAATGGTGGCTAAACCGTTCCGAGCGGCCCGGGCGAGGAAGCTAGGGTGGAGGAAGATGGAAAATGTTGCGAGGGAGAAACAAAGGGAGGAGAGATGACTCAAGTATAGTGAAGAACGTGAAAGGGAAATTTCTAGAAAATGCAAGGTTGTAGGTGTGATGGATGTATGGTGGTAGATGTTGTGGGAAGGATTTGAGGTTCACGTAGAGGACGTGGAACCTGAGTAGTCTGTGCGACCCCATCTTGGTAAGCACGTAAGAGAGACCCCTTTGGATTTTGATGAGAGTTCATCACTCGGAGAGAGAAGAGATGTTGGCATGCATCTGATCCCACCTAGTGACCAAACCCTAGTGCTTGGTTTTCTAGATCAAGGGGAGAATATTCTTAGTCCAGTTGGTATATTTGGAAGTGACAGATCTGCACCTAGGAGATACAATTTTTCAATTCCCACTTCTATGGCCACGTATATTCCAACATTCAGAGGAGTATTTGGATAAGAGGAAAGTACACAAGCCTTGATATCACATCCGGGAGTGGGCGGGGTACATTAGAGGTAGTGGGGCATTATCATAGGCGTCGACACACAATTCGGTGGAACCTTGGGGACACTTAGCACAACCACTACGAGGACTTGGTGGTTACGGTAAATTTGGTGGGTCGGGAGGAATAATACCTGGTGATTACGGTGGATCTCGTGGCTCATGAGGAACAAAACTTGGTAGACCCAGTGGATCCATGGTAGAGAGGAAAACCTTTGGAGGGAACCAAGGCTATGGTTTGGGAGGGCAAGGGCCCCACCCACCTGCTCAAGTCTTCTTTGAAATGTCTTTACATTTACTAGATTATAGAGGTATTGAGGATCTTTCTGAGAACATGTTCACAAGTGTGAAATACTATGGCATACAAAGGGTATCACAACCTCGAGAGCGAGATAGCTAGTCAGTTTGCAATGATGTTGCAAGGGCACACACATAGCTGGTATAGGAAATATGACCCTCATCAAATGGTGGTGGATTATACTACTTTAAAGAACACATTCTTGGTAGAATTCCACATCCTTGAGTTTGAACAAAAGAGCATCAACACCCTGAAGGAGATTCAATAGGGAATGAAAAAGAGTGTGCGGGAGTATGATGTGCACTTTAAAACTCTCTTATCTAAATTATCATATGATATTCACCCTTCACAACATGCTCAGTGGTTTGTTGGAGGGTTGATCATACCTTTTAAAAGGGCCTTATCTCATAAAAATTTCATAGACCCGCTCGAGGCATTGGAAGATACTCTACACATGGAGGCCATTGGTAGCGTTGACTTTGGTATTAGATCATTCTTGGAGACTCAGATTGCTACTATGGCTAAATAGTTGGAAAATTTATTTTCAATCTCAGCCCATGAGGCTCGCATGAGTGCTTTATGGTGTATAGGTTGTGATATATAGTTTCCCCCATAGGACGATACGTGCCATGTGATGAGATGTGAAATTTATCATGGGGATCATGATGTAAGTAGATGCCCCTTGCTGCGAGTGCATAATTAAGAAAAATGTGTCCTTCTCTTTGTAAAATCTATACCTCTACAACCCATGATACTAAGGATTGTAGACTTATTAATTAGATCCATAGGGCCATTGATCATGGGGTGTGCTAGACCAACATTGTCAATAGTTCTAAAGGTGAGGATCACCATTAGGTGGAGTGTACGAGATGGAGGCACGTGTGGAAGGGGATCTTGTGGAGGTTACGTGGTCATGGTAAACACGAGAGAGGAGGGAGAAATGAGTTCCCACATGGAACTTGTTTTAATTGTGGGTCTTTAGAGCATTACAAACGAGATTGCCCAGACATGTTGTAGTGCTCATGGTGTAGAAAGAAGCACAAGTATGAGGAGTTCTGGAGTTATTTGAGCACATGAATCAATAGCACCAAAAATAAAAGGGCTCGAGAAATGGTCGAGTATTAAAAATATAGACACACAATGGATGTCGCGGGTAACATGTGATGCAGGATTAAAACATGTTTTAGTAACAACAAGAGCAGAGGATACGTGCACAAAAGAGATACCAAGGTAGATAACCCTAGTTTCAAGAGAAGAAGTGGTACATGGAAAGTACCTGTTATCCAAATTCACCCCCAGGGTTGATTTGATAACATACATCAGAATTCTCAAGTCCCAGGAAAATGGATGGATTCAGGGCAAAAATTATGTTTCTAGGGTCCCCTCAGAAATTTTTCTAACTCTCCTGTCCAGGTTGAAAAGAGCAAGTTCTGAGAAAATGTGAAAAAGTTGTAGAAAATAAGCTTGGGCCAGAAAAAAATTGTGAAAATCGGCTAAGTCCTTGTCCTAGGAATAGTTGGGACATTTGGGACATCAAGGCGCGGTTCGGCCGAAAAGCCTCCAGGCGGCCCACGAAGCAAAGGGACATTTGGGACAAATGGACGCGAAGGGTGTGAACTACCGGTTTAGCCGAAAAGGAGAACTTTCACACGAGCAAAAGGAACATCGGGCTGCGAGGACACGAAGGACATGAAAAGGTGAAGTGGCAGAGAGCAAAGGAAGCCCATTTCGGGCAGTTCGGAGGAATTTGTCCCAGACAGTCCGGGAGCAAGTGGGACAAAGGTACGCAAAGGACGCGAACCAGCCGGTTTGGCCGGAATGGGAAACTTTCGCACTGGGACATCTAGGCCGTGAGTACGTGGAGGACACAAACCAGCCGGTTCGCCGAAACAGAGAAATTTCGTATTGGGACAGTTGGGACAAAGGGACGCGTGGGACGTGGATAGCCGAAGGAGCCGAAAGCCAATCAAGAAATGCCACGTGTCACCGGCTGAATGAGGGACAAGGAAGCCCATTTCGAGTGGATTGGAGGATTCTGTCCCAAATAGCACTGGGACATCTGGGACAAAAAGACGCGAAGGGCGTGAAAATCCGGTAGACCCGCGGACCAATCAAATCGTGACACGTGTCACAAGGGAGAAAGTCCAAAAGTCAAAGGGCGAGGTTTCAAGCACTGACCCGAGCCAATCAAAAGAGGACACGTGTCTAATGAAGTAGGAAAACCCATGGGATAGAGAGGAGAGAGAATTACATATCCAATCAGTGCGTGCCACGTGTCATCCAGGTGGCAGAGCACGGGAAAATTTCAAAACGCATTTTCACCTGTTTTGTGCCCTAAATCTTCAGATCCACATATCTTTCGATCCAGAGCTTGGATTTGCATGTTCTTTATATCAACGGAAAGATTATGAAATTATCTACGTGTTTCTAGGGCTAATCTCAAATTTTGATGTAGTTTAGAGAGAGAAAATTGAGAAAGCGGCTCGGCGTATGTTCATGGCTAGAAGTGACATTTCAGCGACCAGATTTAATGTAGAATGGGTTGCATTCTCCTGTAATTCGGTCAAAATGATAGGGTATGGGTTTGTAAGGTTCCCCATGCCATTTTAATGCATTTGCAGTCGAGGAGGGATGGGCTCTCATGTTTTTGTACGTTTTCTGTCCCTTGGGCTCGACCCTTGCACTATAAAAGCCAGATTTGGCTCATTTCTAAAGAGGGAACGTTTTTTACATAGCAACTTCTTCTTTCACCTCCAGCAAGTGGTTGATGCAAAGATCAGACCTCTCTAAGGATTGTAACAATTTTCTTTTACCTCTCTGAGGGTGTAATGCGTGTTTTGACATTTAAATGATAATGCAAGCTCTGTGAATGGGTTTCAATCCTCTGTTTGTATTATTTGCTTCATTTCAGATACTAAATTATACCTTATCAGTCTATGTATGTTTTATGTTGTGAACTTTGGTCTGTGTCTATTTGCATGAAAAATATGTTTCACCACTCCTTTTGGTGCATCACCATCTTTAGTTAGTTTCAAGTTTTTGCACTTCTACCCCTGTCTCCTTGCACATTAGAGTAGGATTAGGATCTGAACCTCTGTAGTTGTGCAAGCATTAGATCTAAATCAGAGGAGTTTGAGGAACCAACCTCTAATCTAGAGATTCCTCTCTCGGTTTCACAAGTCCCACGCTTGAGAGAGGTTTCCATGTTGTGCAATCACTGCTTTGGATGCTAGAGTGATCAACCTAGAAACTGATCTCGCATCCGGGGGTGTTGTGAGCTGCCGCAACAACAGTTTTGGCACGCCCGGTGGGACTTAGAGGTCTCATTTTTATTGCAGCAAAGTTGATATGCATCTGCTGTAATTTTCTTGCTTAAAAGAGCTATTATTTTCATATTTGGTGAATCAAGGAGAAGAATCAACTAGTTTCAACATGACAGGCACGAAAACTCATGAGAAGAATCACCACAAGGTCAAGAGTTGGAGAAGAAGAAGTGCTATTTGAATGCCTGCAATTATCTACAAGAAGAAGGCAAAGAGGAAGAAGGATTCAAAGGTCTCCATCTCCACCAAACAGAACTCTCTCAACTCCTCCACCTGGTAGGCCTTTCATTCAGACAACAAGGGTTTTAAGACCAATTAGAATGGCTTAGAACAATCCCTACGTCAACTTCACAGGCAGCAGCCCACTTGCTCTCAATGCACAACATCCAGTTCCTATTGCAGCCTTGAAGAACATTCCCTACTTCACTAGAGAAAATCAGACTACTCCAGGTGATCATGTTAAAGATATCGCTAACCTTTGTGCAATTCATGAAATCAATGAAATGCAAGTGGTACATCAAGTTCGGCATCTTCCTTCAAGGGCAAAGCATTACAATGGTTTAGGAGCCTTGGAGCTAGTTCTATCACAAACTGGAATCAGCTATGTATTGCACTTCATGAGCAATTCAGAGAGAAGGGAGACAACTTGTCTCTTTTGGAGCAGCTAACAACCATCGGGAGGGCTCCTAATGAGTAGCTGACCGATTTCAACTTCAGATTTCAAAAGACTTGGGAAAGGATTCTAATGGCAGTCAGGCCAACAGCAGAAGGTGCTTTTCTATACTATCTCAAAGCTTTAAATTCTGATATTTCTATGTTGATTCAGTCCATGGGAGGCATAACTATCCCTATGGCTTATAGCATTGCCATTAGGGCTGAAAAGCTATTTGATCCAAGTGGCAAACTTGTCCCTAGACCTCCCATGCCATTGTTTCTAAGTTTAGAGAGCCCAAACACCAGTCAAGCACCTAATTTGGCTCCTTCTCCCACTCCTAGAAATCAGAGTTCAAATGAAGCTTCCACTTCATCTCCAAGTGCCCCAAATGAGCTTCAAGAAGTCATGAAGCAATTGCAAAACCTAGGCAATGAGCTAGTTACTCTCAAGAGGCAACAAGCCCAAGGTTTTAGACCTTCTTATCAACCCCAAGCTCAGCCTAATAGGCAGCCATACCAACCACAAAGACCACCTAATCTAGCTGCAAATATGAATCAAACAAGGCCTCCTGCCAATAGACCATTCCAGCCCTATAATCCAAATGCCATATCTACCTCTAAGGCATTAGTGCCAACACAGAACAACATTGCTCAGGAATATGATTGGTGCTTTCCATGCAACGAGCCTCATAACCAATCCATGTGTTTCAATGGTGCTCTCAATCAAGCACTAATGGTGACAACTACTGGTGTGGAGGGTGAGGGCAGTCAAGGAAATAGTCAACAACAAGAAACATTCCAACAACAATCAGCCCCAAATGACACCACATTGGTGAACTGGCAAGCAGAAGATTTCTGTGGCATGAATCAAGCAGTTTCTCAAAGTGTTGCAGCCAACACAAGGTCAAAGAGGAGAAATTTGGGTGAAGAACAACCATTAGCCCCAACCAATTCCCAACCTTCCACGGCTCCACAAATGATTGGCAAGCAAAGTCCAGTTTCAAATGCACAAGGGTAGCCAAGAACAGCCCCTAGGCCAACTCAAATGCATTTATTGCTGCTGCCCGTACAAGGAGCAAATGTGTAGACCAAGGGACAGTAGAGAGATCCTTCATCGCCATTCAAGTATCATTGATCGGATGAAGAAGAAAAATGTCAATATATCTATGTGGGAATCCCTATCCATCCCGAGGCCAAAAAGATCTACGCAAGCTGCCATGAAGGATTGGCCAACTTCGAATCGAAGGTTCGAGATGCAAGAAAAAGTGCTTACAAATGCTGCCACTGAAGGAAGTTATGGAGGGCATCAAGGTAAAATGTTGAAGCCCCCTCCTTTCTATGTTTCATTAATCATTGGAAATCAGCTAGTACATAATTACATGATAGACTCCGGGGCAAGTAGCTCAGTAATGCCTAAACAGATAGCTGATCAGCTAGGGCTCCAGTATGAAATAACATCTAAAGGGGTAGTGCAGCTAGATGGGACAGCAATAGCAATAGTTGGAGTGATTAGAAATTTGAGTCTTACCTTGCACGCATGTCCAAATGTTGTTGTTTTACAAGATGTATCAATCATAGACCTTCCACCACTCTTTGCCCTTTGTTTGTCAAGGGACTTCACAGCCAAGATTGGGGGGTATTTGTCTGCTGATTGGTCACACATGCTATTTAGAACAAGATATGGAACTAAGGCCACAATTAGATCTGAACCTATTGCAAACTTCCATATTGAGCCTTACACTCCAAGTCAGATTAATGCCAATTGCTCAGCATTTGATCAAGAAGATCACCCTAGCACTGATGAGGCTGACACCAAGGTTGGAAGTATCCCAGATTTGACTCTTGATGAATGGGCAAGCAAGGTGCATGCTTTTGATCCCTATCAAGAAGTAGAAGAATCTGCGCTAGGAGTTTATTGTTTACATGAAGAGAATCAACCTCTCCCTAGCATCACCAAGCTAGATCATGAAGACAAGAATGAAGTATGGAAATTGTTCTTTGATGGGTCAAGGAGTAGACAAGGTGCAGGAGGAGGAGCTATGCTCATTTCACCACAAGGTATAAAGTATTACTCAGCCTTCCGTTTCAGTTTTCTTGCTTAAACAACACAGCTGAGTATGAAGCCTTAATTCATGGATTGCACTGGGCAATGAAGAAAGGCATCCAGAATTTACAAGTATTTGGTGATAGTGAGCTAATTGTAAACCAAGTCAAAGGAAAAAATGCTGCCAAAAATGATCTGTTGAAGAACTACAAAAATCGGGTATGGGATCTTATTGAAGATCTTGAGGCTTTTAGCATCAATTCCATCCCAAGAAAAAAGAATGAAGCATTGACATGATTAGTAGCAATTGGGGCTGCATTTGATCTTGTGGAAAGTATTAAAAATGAAAAATCTCAGCCTCATATCAAATTGGTTGTGAGACCACTGTTATTAGGATAACAACACTAGTTGGCAAGTCTTCGAGAATGATCAAGCAAATTGTTAATTTCCTACAAGAAGAAGCTGAGTTTTCCTTGAAATCAAGAGAAGCTGCATCGCCAGTATGGTGACCAAGTGGTGCAGCTAAGAACTAACAAACTACCAAAAGGCCTCATAACCTTGGAGTCAATCTTCAACCCGAATGATCAGTTCCGGAAGGAGAAAGTAAACATTCAAGTAAAGGGTGAAGATTCAGAGCCTATTTTAGTGGAAGAAGGCAAGACATTGCAAATTGGCAAAGTAAGTACTCCACAAGAGAAATCTGATTTTGTTCAGCTTTGTCAAGAGTTCCCAGATGTCTTTGCTTGGACTTACAAAGATCTAAGAGGTTTCAACCCAAAGTTGGCACAACATACTATTGAGCTAGATCCGGAATCCAAGCACATGTGCAAAAGCAAATGCCAGTGAATCCCCATATTAAACCTCTCATGAGAAAAGAGTTAAGTAAGCTTATTGAGGCCAGTATCATCTTCCCCATCAAACACTCAATTTGGGTCGCCAACTTAGTCCCAGTTAGAAAGAAGAATGGAGAGATCAGGTTGTGTGTCGACTTCAGAGATTTGAATAGAGCCTCTCTCAAGGACCATTACCCACTCCCTTCCATGGAGAAAATATTGCAGGTTGTAGCTGGTTCAGAAAGGTTTTCATTGCTAGATGGATACTCAAGCTACAATCAGATTATGGTGAGGAGGAAGATCAGTTCAAGAAAACCTTCACAACTAAATGGGGCACATATGCCTACAAGAAGATGCCGTTTGGCCTATCAAATGCTGGAGCCACTTTCCAAAGGGCAATGGATATGGCATTCAAGGGGTTGATCAATAAAATAGTT
The DNA here is from genome assembly GCA_018340775.1 of Taxus wallichiana var. yunnanensis. Lineage (NCBI taxonomy): Eukaryota > Viridiplantae > Streptophyta > Pinopsida > Cupressales > Taxaceae > Taxus > Taxus wallichiana. The sequence goes on from CM031234.1 coordinate 42,144,605, forward strand.
TTGATATATCTTGATGACATCACTGTATTCTCCAAAAATGTAGTGGATCACCTTTTTCATCTGAGGCAGGTGTTTCAGAGGTGTAGAAAGTTCGGAGTGTCTTTGAATCCCAAGAAATGCATCTTTCTTGCACATGAAGGAAAGCTCCTAGGCCATATTGTCTCGAAAGAGGGACTGACAATTGATCCAGAGAGGGTTGAAGCCATAAGAGCACTACCATTGCCAAGTCACAAGAAGGCTCTTCAAAGCTTCTTGGGAAGGATCAATTTTGTCTGCAGGTTTGTCCTAGATTTTGCAGCCCTTGTCAAACCTATCACCAAAATGTTAAAGAAGAGCATGGCTTTTAAGTGGATAGTAGAAGACACGGGGAGTTTTGAAGCAATCAAAGAAGCTATCTCTCAAGCACCAACTCTCATTAACCCAAACTTCTCCAAGGATTTCATCCTCTATGCATTTGGAGGTGATGACACTATTTCTGCCATTCTAGTACAGAAGAACAAAGATAATGATGAGCAGCCGGTTGCCTTCTTCAGCCAGAGCCTAGATGACTGCGAGGTGAGGTACTCTTTTATTGAAAAGCATGTACTTGCAGTAATCAGAAGCTTGAAGAAATTCAAGCATTTAGTCTCAAACAACAAGGTCCAGTTGCTGGTCTCACATGCTGGAGTTAAGGACTTCCTCCTCAACAAGGATTTGAATGAGAAAAGGGTAGGTTGGATTACCCGTGTCATGGAATATGACATTGAGATCAAGATCACCAAGCTGGTAAGAGGGAAAGGACTGTGTGAGCAGCTGGTTTTAGGGAAGCAAAAGGAAGTATGGAACAAAGAAGAAACTGCTTTGACAGTCAAGGACAGCCATGAGCCAAGTGGCAATCATGAAGAAGACAATGCTTCCCCCACTCCTTGCTGGACCCAAGGTATTATGCACTTCCTAGGCACAAGCCTATGCCCTCCAGAGATGAACAAGACCCAAAGGAGACACTTCAGGTTGCAGGCTGTTCCATATGCCATTGTTGATGGAGTTTTGTTCAAGAAAGGTGTGAATGGAGTGCTCTTTGAGATGCATTAGCACAAATCAGATTCAAAGGGTGTTGGAAGAGTTTCATGGTGGACCAGCTAGTGGCCATTTTGCACCAAGAGTGACAGCTCTAAAAATCATGAAGGCTGGTTATTATTGGCCTAAAATATTCAGTGATTGCTATGCATGGATCAAGAGGTGTAAGAATTGTGCATTCTTCACGGGGAAAGAGAAGTTTTCTGCCCTTCCATTGCATCCAATCTCGGTTGACCAGCCATTCATGCAATGGGGTTTGGAATTCATTAGAGTCATTAATCCCAATTCAAGCTAAGGGCACAAATGGATTTTGACACCATAGACTACTTCACCAAATGGACAGAAGCAGTAGCACTCAAAGAGGCAAATGAGTCTAGCATCTTAGACTTTTATGAGAGGGAATAATGACCAGATTCGGTGTACCTACTACAATAATCTCCGATAATGCATTGGCATTCATTGGATCCGGGGGTGACCGAGTGGTCATCAAGAATGGTATTTACCTAAGCACTTCATCGAACTATTACCCTCGGGGTAATGGCCAGCCGAGTCTACAAACAAGAACTTGTTGAGGATCATTAGGAGAACTCTTGATGAGAATCGAGGTCTTGGCATACCAAGCTAAAATCAGCCTTATGGACTAATAAGATCACTCCCAAAAGATCCAAAGGTAATTCTCCATTCGGGCTTTTTTATGGAAAGGAAGTAATCTTGCCCATGTCACTTTGGTTGCCAACATTGGAACTCATGAAGCATTGGAGTTGCTTGAATTTGAGCCCATGGAGGTGAGGTATGCAGAGTTGATGGAGCTGCAAAAGATCAGAAATCAGGCATCCCAAGCAATGGAAAAGGATCAAGCTTTGATCAAGAAGACCTTTGATAGAAAGGCCAAGGATAGATCTTTTCAAGTTGGAGATCTAGTGTTGAAATGGGATGTGGACAGAGCAAAACCGGGAAGGCATTCAAAATTTGATGCCATTTGGAATGGCCCATACATGGTCACAAAGTGCAAGAACAACAATGCTTTCCAATTAGCCTCATTGGATGGTGAAGAACTGCAGATTCCAGTCAATGGAATCTATCTCAAGCATTGCTTCTAGAGGGAAGTTCACTACCTCTGTAAATATTAGATTAGATTTTCTTTCCTCCAAGTGCTTGTGCACATTGTTTTCTGTAGGTTAGTTTTGTTTTCCCTAAGTGCTTTGGCACAGCTTGCTATCCATGGAGATGTTTAGCGATCCTTGCTTTCATCGAGATGACATTCCATCTTCCTCCTTACACATTTCGAGTCGGTTAGGGTTACGAACGAGAATATTTGATGACTCCATGCCCAATGGAATGCTTCAAGCAATTGGTATCTTCTACCCGGAGCGAGTATCCCCATTGAGTTGCCAAATTGTTATCCAAATTCACCCCCAGGGTTGATTTGATAACATACATCAGAATTCTCAAGTCCCAGGCAAATGGATGGATTCGAGGGCAAAAATCATGTTTCTAGGTTCCCTCGAAATTTTTCTAACTCTCTATCCAGGTTAAAAGAGAAAGTTATGAGAAAATGTGAAAAAGTTGTAGAAAACAAGCTTGGGCCAAAAAAATTGTGAAAATCGGCTAAGTCCTTGTCTCTAGGAACAATTGGGACGGTTGGGACATCAAGGCGTGGTTCGGCCGAAAAGCCTCGGGCGCCCGCGAAGCAAAGGGACATCGGGACAAATGGATGCGCGGGCGCGAACCGCCGGTTTGGCAAAAAGGAGAACTTTCACACAGAGCAAAAGGAACATCCGGGCCATGAGGACATGAAGGACGTGAAAAAGGCGAAGCGAGAGAGCAAAGGAAGCCCATTTTGGGCGGTTCGGAGGAATTTGTCCCAGGAGCAGTCCTGGGAGCAAGTGGGACAAAGGTACGCGAAGGACGCTTGGCCTTGGCAGTTCAGCCGGAATGGGAAAATTTCACCTTTGGGACATCACGGGCCATGAGTACGTAGAGGACGCTTGAACCAGCCGGTTCACCCGAAATAGAGAAATTTCGTATTGGGGTAGATGGGACAAAGGGATGAGTGTGATGCGGATAGCGGAAGGAGCCGAAAGCCAATCAAGCAGCGACACGTGTCACCGGCCGAATGAGGGACAAGGAAGCCCATTTCGGGCAGATCAGAGGATTATTTCCCAAACAACACTGGGACATCCGGGAAAAAAGACGCGAAGGGCGTGAAAATCCGGCAGACCGCGGACCAATTAAATCGTGACACGTGTCACAAGGGAGAAAGTCCAAAAGTCAAAGGGCGAGGTTTCAAGCACTGACCCGAGCCAATCAAAAGAGGACACATGTCCAATGAAGTAGGAAAACCCATGGGATAGAGAGGAGAGAGAATTACATATCCAATCAGCGCGTGCCACGTGTCATCCAGGTGGCAGAGCGCGGGAAAAATTTCAAAACGCATTTTCTTTTGTGCCCTAAATCTTCAGATCGACATATCTTTCGATCTAGAGCTCGGATTTGCACGTTCTTTATATCAACGGAAAGATTATAAAATTATCTACATTTTTCTAGTGCTAATCTTGAATTTTGATGTAGTTTGGAGAGAGAAAATTGAGAAACGGCTCTGACGCGTGTTCATGGCCATAAGTGACATTTCAAGTGACGGTTTAATGTAGAATGGGTTGCATTCTCCTGTAATTCGGTCAAAATGATAGGGTATGGGTTTGTAAGGTTCCCCATGCCATTTTAATGCATCTGCAGTCGAGGAGGGATGGGCTCTCATGTTTTTGTATGTTTTTACGTCCCAGGCTCGACCCTTACCTTTGTAAAAGCCAGATTTGGCTCATTTCTAAAGAGGGGAACAATTTTTTACATAGCAACTTCTTCTTTCAACTCCAGCAAGTGATTGATGCAAGGATCAGACCTCTCCAAGGATTGTAACAATTTTCTTTTACCTCTCTGAGGGTGTAATGCGTGTTTTGACATTGAAATGATAATGCAAGCTCTGTGAATGGGTTTCAATCCTCTGTTTGTATTATTTGCTTCATTTCAGATACTAAATTATACCTTATCAGTCTATGTATGTTTTATGTTGTGAACTTTGGTCTGTGTCTATTTGCATGACAAATATGTTTCACCACTCCTTTTGGTGCATCACCATCTTTAGTTAGTTTCAAGTTTTTGCACTTCTACCCCTGTCTCCTTGCAAATTAGAGTAGGATTAGGATCTGAACCTCTGTAGTTGTGCAAGCATTAGATCTAAATCAGAGGAGTTTGAGGAACCAACCTCTAATTTGGAGATTCCTCTCTCATTTTCACAATTCCCACACTTGGAGAGAGGTTTCCATGTTGTGCAATCACTTTGGATGCTAGAGTGATCAACCAGAAGCGATCTACATCCGAAGTCTTTGTGAGCCAGTAACAAGCAGTGCAGGACCTTGTGCATCAAAAGGAGGTATATCAAGATACCATGGATGTTATTCAAAATTTACAAGGTGAAATCCAGTGTCTTAAGGAGTAGTCCAGGAGGGAGGAGCAAGGAAGGAGGGTCGAGGCACCAAAGGATAACTTGAATGAGGTCAAAGAAGTATGTAAAATGCTAAGGCAAGAGAATATTATTCCCTTGCTAGGATCATGGTTGAGAGAGAAGGTACCATGCGTCAGAGAAGAGCATGAGAGGTAGGTCCTACATGCAAACCTTCCCCCTCATAGCCTTGACTATGATAGAGAAATCACGTTGAATGTAGTAGTGGATGGATGAATGTTGAGTAATATCCTCATTGAAACATGCACATAGGTTAATGTTCTCACATTGGATACTTGGCATCAGATGGGAAGGTGACATTATAGCCATCTTCAAATGTGTTGTATATGAAAAAAAAAAACTAAGGAAATTCCCATTGGTGTGTTAACGAGATGTGGCTATCACTATTCGAGGAGTGAAGTTTCTTGGGGACTTGAAGTCTTGGCACTCACCGAGGTAGATAATTTCCCAGGACTATTTAGGAACCCATGGTGTTACAAGAACAATGCGGACCTTGAGTTCAACAAAGGGTACATCATCTTTGAAAATAAGGAGTAATGGGTCATCATACCCTCTGCGATGGGAAGTCGATGCCCTATATTGAACCTTTGGGAGAAGAGGTCCTATATAGGATATATGTGCACTCAATTAGGGATCCATAGATAATCCATCCTACCGATGGAGTTATCCAGTTTGAGGATGCTCAGTCAGTAAGTGATACCACCAGTCTAGCATGTGATAATTGGGTGCATGGAACCTATGAATTGATCGGATGACACTTAAGAGGATCGGTGACAAAGGTAACAAAGGCGTGCATAGTCAGGCGCCTAGGAGGAAAAGAGCTACCTAAGTACTCAGGAGGGGCCTCCCCTGAGGTATTTTTGTAGAGAATGGAAGCTCAGTGGAAGGAAGAAGATGAAAGAATAGGAATGTTAAGTTACGCCCTTTTGGGAACTACTACACGTTGGTGGGAAACACATTGGGATAATCTATTGGAATGCCACAAAGTGAGAATTATCTTTTGTGTTTGTTTCACTAAAAGCAATGCACCCACCACCATTAAGGACTACCATGGTAAGCAGACCACCTCTTTCCATGTCTAAGCCTATGAAAGGACCTGGAGGGAAGGCATGGAAGCTTTTCCACCTTCTCTCTGTGTGTACAAATTATATTCTACACTGTAGCGTTGCGTGCACACATGGTACATACATTCCGAGATACGCCACCGGGTAGGGAATTGGCAAGAGCTAGCGGTTGACCTCGTTCAAGAATTTGAGTATCGAAGTACCAAACCATTAGTGGATAAGGCATTATAGGTTTCTAAGTGCATTACTATGGGGGATAGTGCCATAGTGGAGGATAGGATATTGAACTTGCTGGGTGAACCAGGTTTGGAGGCACACTTTGAAGATGAGGCAGAAGAAGAAAAAGAGGTATAGCAAAGCACAAGTGTTTGGAAAAGGAGAAAGGGAAGTTGGTATATGTTATTGATGGGGAGGAAGCATAAATCTTGGATGTTGACCACTCTGTAGGGATTCACGAGGTAGTGGAAAGTGCTTTGATACTCACGTGCATACCTTCCATGAGCCCTTATAGACAAAGAAGGTTAACATCGACTCAGGAGAAGAACCTAAGGAAGCTATCATTAGAGATTACTAGTCATAGAAGGAAGTCTCTAAGATCATTGATATTTTGCATGAATTTGAGGATTTATTCCCACATGGGTACCATGAGCTCAAAGGCATCCACCATTCCATGGGGAGATGAAGATAAAAGCTGAAGCATGGTGCACACCCGGTTAGGAAGAGACCCTACGATGAATCGTAATTTACGCATGAAGGTAAAAGAAGAGATAGAAAAATGATAGCTTCTAAGATCATTGAAGCAATGGAAGAATCGAGAATGGATAAGTCGATGGTGATCAACATCAAGAAGGATGGGTGGATTAGGATCTACATGGATTATAGAGAGCTAAACGCGGTTTGTGTCATCAACCCTTTTCCAACTCCCTTCATCGAAGAAATTTTGGAGGGTGTCATTTGGGCATGAAATCTATTCCTTTATGGATGGATTCTCGGGGTACCACCAAGTCTGGATTGTAAAGGAAGACCAGGAGAAGACAACTTTCACCACTAAATGGGGAATTTTTGCATACATGGTCATGCCCTTTGGGTTGAAGAATGCACCTGCTGTCTTCTCGCGTATAGTGGTGCAGGCATTCTAGGACTTCATCGATAAATTTATTCACATGTATTTGGATGATCGGATGGTGTATGGGATAGTAAAAGACCATTGTGATAATTTAAGGCTGATGTTTGAGAGGTGTTGGCAGTTGAGGATATCCTCAACATTAAGAAGTGTGTATTTACTACACCCTTTGGGATGTTATTGTGGCATATCATAGGTAAGGAGGGCTTGATAGTAGATCCTGCCAAGGTTACGATTATTATGGGATTGGGGATCCTACTAGCTAGAGCGGAGTGTGTAGATTTCTTAGGCATGTGGGCTAATATCAAAATTTCATCAAGGGTATGCCAAGATCACCGTGCCTTTAGAATAACTGCTTTCGATTATAAGAGTTCCTTCCATTAGGGAAAGGTGTACAGAGGGTGTTTGACACACTAAAGGATAAGATTATCCTTTGTGCCCACATTGCCTTTTCCCTCTTGGGATAAGCCCTTCCATGTCCATGTAGATGCCTTAGGAATCGCCATTGGAGTATTTCTTACACAACTAGGTGAGGGATTATTGATCATCCTCTGTGTTTTGCAAGTATGAAGTTGACTCAGTAGAGTATAATTACACTACGATTTGGCGCGAAGCCTTGTGAATGATCTATGTGCTTCACAAGTTCGGGTAGTATCGATGGCAACTCCTTTGTGTTTTACAATGACCACATGGTGTCAAAGTATTTGGTGAAAAATCCCGTTCTACAAGGGCACATATGTTAGTGGGTGTTGTTATTTCAATAGTTTGAGTTTATGGTAGTTGTGAATGCGGGAAAGAGTAATTGTGGACCTAATCATCGTTAAGAATTGACTCGGGGGAGGATGCACAAAGTATTGAAGAGACAATGCTAGATGCGCAATGTTAAGGTTGTAATGCGCACCCTCAGATTTGGAGGAGATTTCCATATTTCTAAAATAAGGTGTGGCGCCGGAAGGGATGAAGACATTGGAGAAGAAGCAACTAGCCATATGCGCCATGCCCTACATGTTGATCAGTGGGGACTTATACAAGTTAGGGCATGATGAAGTTTTGTGCAGGTGTGTAATAGAGCATGAGCACCTCACCATCATGGAGGAAGCACACGAGAGGAATTTCAGGTGGAAATTATGTAGGTGACACCACCGCGCATAAAATACGATTTCAAGATTGTGGTGGGAAACTCGTATAAGGATTGCAAAGACTATTGTAAAGTGTGTGACCATTGTCAGTGCATTGGAAAGCCAAGAAAGAGAGATGAAATGCCTTTGTGACCTATCCCTAGTGCTGAACCTTTTGAGAAATGGGCAATATACTTTGTAGGCCCTATTACATTAGCAACACGTAGGACTACTATGTCATCACTTGCACGGACTATTTAACAAGGTGGGCGAGATGCAGCCCCAAATAAAGACTACACAGTATCCACATCGACATAATTTTTATGGGAGAACATTATCACGAGGTATGGATGTCCTTTAAGTTTAACTAGTGATAGGGGTACACATTTCTTGAATGAGATCATGAGGATATTGTTATAAGAGTTCATGGTGGCTCATCACAATACTACACCCTATTACCCACAATTAAATGGAACTGTGGAAGCATTTAAAAAAATACTTAGTCATACCCTAACAAAAATTTGTGATGTCAAAAGACAAGATTGGGATGATAAGGTATCAGCCGTATTATAGGATTACCAGATAACTTATAAAAGGTGAACAAAGCCACAACATTTCAATTAGTGTTTGGCACGGAAGCTATTCTATCGGTTGAGTTCATGTTACTTTCTTTGTGAATAGCACATAGAGGAGGGTTGGCTGATGAGTAAGCACTGGAAGAGAGAATTGATGAATTGATGAAGTTGGATGAAAGATGATCACTTCCCGAGGTGGATCCGGACAACAGAGAAAATAAAGAAAAAATCTTGGCATGATTACCACATTAGGAAAAAATAGTTTGAGGTTGGGAAGATGGTCCTCTTGTATGATTCTAAGTTTCTACACCATCACGGGAAGTTGAAGGTCCATTGGTGGGTCCCTACAAAATCTCGTAAACGTCTTTGATTCAGGGCGCGTGTCGATTACAAGTGTTAGATGGAGCGAAATTGCTGGACACTTCAATGAGAGTAGGCTAAAGACCTACTATAAATAAGGCTTCTTGGTGTTTGTAAATAAGGTAATTTTTCGAGTTAGATTTAAATTTCCTTTATGGACTTCTTTTCTGTGTTTCCCTTTCACGTTGTTGTTTTGTTTTACACCTTGGGCACTAGTAACCTTATTACTTCTTGAGAATTTTTGAGTATGCGAGAGGACCACACACCATTTTAGTGTGTTGTGGAGTGATGTGAAGGAGAGCATGGGTAAAGTGCCAAGGAAATTTTTGTTAAAAATCCCGAGTTGAATGGCCCTGTTAAAAGAGGTGCATGAGAAGAAAATATGGAAAAGAATGGTTGGTGTCAATATAAGGCTAATTTCAGATCCCACGTACAAGGAGGAAAAAGTGCATAAGTAACACGAGGTAGGCGAGAGTAAAAATCAGGACGGAAGAAGTGCCTTTGGGTATTTGGTGACGTCTTGAGCAAGAGTCTCTTGTTTAGATGGATTGGTTGCATACTAGAAGGTTGGAAGATTATCCGTGCAGTAGCACTTAATGCTTAAAAATGGAAAAACTATAAATAAAGGGTCGAGGCATTTCATAATTCACTTTACATATAAGGAGAAAGAATTACTTTTTGCATCTTTGCAAACTAGGGCTTCCAAAAACTGATCCGTGTGAGGAAAAATGTGAAAAATTGGAGCGTCGTAACTATTTGGAATTGCGAATGAAAAGGAGGGTATTTCACGGGTGTAAGGAAGTATTAATAAGGCACTATCTTGTGAAGGAGTTATCCCGATTAGGGTTTGAAGAACTAGGGCATAGGTTTAAGGAGTTTTCCTCACAAGTTTTAGATCTAAGGTTGGAGAGAGTAGAAGAATAGAGTGATAAGAAGTGTTTAAAGTGAAAAAAGGACCTAGACAATGACACCCAAGAAACCAATTAGCACACCAAAGAAGGGAAAGGGCAAGGGAAATTAGCAAGAAAGCGATGCATGTACAAAGGAAGAGTGGAATAAAAAGATGTAGTACCCGGATGGAGTGTTGCTGGGAAAGGAGTGGGAGTCCCATCTTAGAAACATGTATGTAAATGACTACAATCATCATTCAAGAACAATCGAAGGAGATAGAAGCGGAGTTAGTATTCCCAACAAATAAAAGGACATAGGAGGGTTTTCCCATTTATAATGATGATGTGAAGGTAAAATTGGAGAAGGATGGGTTATTGCAAATATTTGATTTGCCTTACTTCGGGAAGCATGAGAACTTATACCAATGGATGATGTCGCGCATGCATGAAGACTACTTCCATTTTATAGGGCACAAGATGTGCATTACCCCTCAGCTCATTTCACATTTCACATGCCTCATCTGTAAAGGAGATGGTTTGGAGGATGACTTAAGCGAAAAGAGGTAATTAAGGAGACTATCGCTGCCTATGCATACAAAAAGGGGTCAAGGTACTATGATATCACAAACATTGAGGACCCGGTAATGAAGATGGCCGTGCATCTGGTGACAAATTTAAATGTCTAGGAGAGATGGACCCATGTCAATAATCCATGGTTATAGGAAAATCTCGGAGAGGAACCATCTATAAATTGTCTACATTCATCGCGAGATGAGATTGTCGAGATGTGCAAAGAAAGGTGACACGATCCTTTTCAAGTAATGTCCTAGTAAACATTGTGTTTTGAGAGATTGGGCTACGATACATCGAGAAAAATTCATGTGGGAGTACCCTACTAAAGACCCCTCATCTACGAAAATATTTGAAAAATACACATGTGACTCTATGATGACTGTGCACAAGGCGTTCTGGAGAAATGGTATACACGCTTGAGGAATGCATTCAGGGTAGAATGGAGGATCCACGAATAGCGCCGGTGACCACCAAGGGAGAAGATGATTTTACTGTGTACCACCATTTTTGCCTAGGAAGGTTCAAACTAATGGATGAGACATGGAGCCCATGGTGCAAGCTCCCCTTTTCCTTCACAACTCAATACTTCCAAGTGGGAGTAAATAGGTTTAAAGAGTCCAAGAAGCTAAAACTAGACCTTGGTAATCTAGATCGAGACCACGGGAAATGTGCAAAGGGTTGGTCTACCCTAGAAAGTGTGTGTACATGGAGAGGTACATGTCACATGAAGTTCAAATGACAAGACCCATGACTTTTCCCATTACAGGAGGATCCGCGGTGCATGTGTACCTCCGCATAAGACCCAAATTTGAGAAGGGAACATATCTGGAGAATGAGGTGTCTATGCTTGAGGATCCAACTGGAAGGAAGAGACCCATGCCCAAACAGGAGGAAAAGGAGCCAGAGAAGAAAATACCAAGTGTGGTGGATACACAGGTAATAGGTTCCCCTAGGACAAGTGCCAGAATAAGCATGTATTCACGCAAGAAGAGGCCCATAGTCAAGGAAAAGACTCAGAGCTAGAAAATCCATCAGATAAGGAGTCCTTGGGAGAAGAAGAAATAGAGTCACCTACACTAGAATCCCTAGTTAGGAAGAAGTAGAGGATAGAAGAGGAGACTACCTCGGAAGAAAAGCGGAAGTTTGGAAAAATGCATAAGTGAAGAAGATGTTAGTGGGGAAGACAAACTTGAAAAACATCAAGGGCCACCTGTTTTCAATGTACATGATTTAAAAGAAGAATGTGGAGAAGAGGAGCAGGGGTTCCTCTTCGTGCGATCTGAGATAGCCATGAAGGAAGAGACACCCGGGATGTGAGAAGTGAGGATGACGTTGGATGGAAGTAGAAGGCTCCAAGCCCTACGCGAGGATAGAAAAACAAGGTGGCAAAAGGAGAAGAAACAAAGGCCATTGAGACCTTGGTGGAGGAGAAGTTGGAACACATCATTTGAAATGTTGGTATTAAACAAAGATAAGGAGGAAAGAATAGAAAAGGACCACGGTAACACTAGAGGCCCCATTTTAACTGTAAGTATTCCTAAGGGCATGCACATGGGAGGAAGGCACATAGGGGAGGAGAGGCTAGGGATGGGTTATATTGATGACCCCAACAAAGTGTTCCACGCATGGTTCCAAAGGATGATTCCAGCAAAGGAGCTCATGGTAATGTCAACTTTTTACAAGGAGGTGCATACCCGCTTGAGATAAGGAAGATGCTCTCATTGGCAATTGAGTCCCATCTTGATGAGCCAAAATTTGAAGTAAGCCACGGGGAAATAATAACATTTCCAGGAATAAAAGAAGACAACCTAGTGGTGGATTCCCAATAGCTCTTGGATGAACAACTATGTAACGCACTCAAAAAGGTCTGTTGAGATTGAAGCTAGACTCTTCGGGAAGAATGATAGAATCAAAGATCTAGAGGAGGACTGAAAAAGAAAGAGGAAGAGCTAGCTGCAAAGACAAAGGAGCTAAGTCAAGAGAAGTTGATCAACACCCAGTGGCAGCATGAGTTAAAGGATGAGAAGGCTAAGGTATGCATAGTATACAAAAAGGTGGAGTCCATTAATGATGCTATAGTGTTGAAGCATCTGGACCTAGCGTTCCCCGTGCGATAGTATGGATCTACCTTAGGATTCCTAGAGGATTTAACAAGATTCCTCACCATGGAGAGACAACCGTTAGCCTTGGAGTCTGTAGAAGAAGTGGCCACGTGCTGGAAAAGAGGATAAATTAAAGGTCATGGCACTCATAGTTGAGTACAACAAGGTTCTTGCTGATGTAAAATTTTCTTCCCAGTTTGTTGAGGCTGCATACGACAATTACAGAGACAGAGAGAAAAGTGACATGCATCTTGGTCACCACTCATGAAGCAAAAATTAAGGAGTTTCAAGATAAAAATAAGGGAAATAGAAGGCGAGAAAGGGACATGATCCTTCTTTGAGGTTGAAAAGAAATCTGAAGCCGTTGAAACCTTAAGGGGTTCAATCAGAAATTGGTTGAAGGAATTGTACCTACAGATTACATGAAGAATGGATGCACTGGATGATATGGGAAAAGAGTTAGAGAAAATTACTAATGCCATAAGCGCATAAGGAGATGGACTAAGTTTTGAGGAGGTGAGAACCTAGTCGGTGACCTCTTGTCATAGAGCACAAAACAAATTCGATGCTTGGAACAAGTTGGATGTTAACCTGTAAAAGGATTTCCCTAGCCTATTGTAGTAATTCCATCACTTCCATATTCTTTCTTCTTTCCATATTCTTTCATCTCCTTATGCTTTTCCAACAGTGTAAGACTACCATATTCTTTCTTTGTACTAGAGAAGTGTTCCCATGGATGGAGAACATGTGTAGTGTGGGGCGATGTTGGGCCTCTAAACTATTGGCTAAGTACAAAAGGGTGCATAGGACTGCAAGGCTTAGTTGAAGGAAGGCATGTAAGGATAAAGCGCATAGGGTAGGGTTTAAGGAAGGGTTTAACGGAACTGTGGCACATGCACGAGATAGAACCAAGGGTCTAGGACTTATCCATATTGGGAATTTGGACACAACACGTGAAAAGCATGACATATTTGTGCATGTGGAATGGATAAGGTGCTAGCACAGTGAAAGGTTGGTCTAGGAAGGAGCATGCCAGCGGTAGAAGCTTCAGGAGCACATCATGGTAAAAAGTGGAAAGATCGGGCACGGAGGAGCATGCTCACATGGAGGACCAAATTCAAACACTTGGCATCAGATCTGAGGGTGTTGGAGGATGAGTTGGTAGTCCAAAAAGGCTATATATAAGTGCCTACATAAGTAAAAAAGAGAGAGATAGAGGGTGGAGCTCTGAAAAATACCGAAAGAACTCGGTAGCTTGGGTACTCGGGATTAGGAAAGGATGTATCAAGGGTATGGGGATTATAAAATTCTTTTGAGGGCCTAGCCGACTCATATATAATGCATGACTATAGTGCTTCTCTGTAACATACAGTAATGGCTCTATGAATGTAATGAGGTTACCAACTCACATGAATATGAACATTGATAATTCTGACGCATACTTCTTTCTCATAGTTCCTTTTCATTTATTTTTATGATTAAGTATGGATGCTTGTACAAATTCTTTCTATTTTGGTATAAGTTATACAATACATTAAGCACTTTCTATCTGGGATGGACTGTAAGGATCTAGATCTTTGTTCTAAGCTCTAGGATACTTGTATGTCTTAGTTCTCTTAAAATGTGGATCATAGATGATGTTTCCCAGTAAAATCATATAAAAGAGAGACTCAAAACTTGCGCATGCCTCAGGTGAGCACCCAACATCCATTGGGTGATAGGATGATGTGCACGGGGTTCCTTTCTTTTGTGATAGGGGTAAAAATGACTACATACTTGCTAGAAAAAAAACACGTATTCAATCATTTCAAAACATGTCTACCTCAACACTTGTATTTCAAATTCAAGCCCCATTTTACACTATATCACTCCCAGTAACAATTTCTTCACCTATGAGGCCACAAGCATTGCTTTATCAAATGAACACATCCAATCCCTTTTCTGACACAAAAACATGGAATGAAGTAGGGTTTGGTCATAACAATGAAATTGGAAAACAATCCTTTCATTCTCCATAATAGTACCATGGAAGAATTCTTTACACATTGGAATCAAAACATTCATTTTCTCCCATTACACCTGAACTCCCATTTTATAATGGGGTGATCCTATTTTGAAGAGATGTTAGATTCGAATCCCATTGCTCTTAATGCATACCTAGCAGTGAGAAATCTTCAAATGTAGTCACTCACACCATAATCTTTTACACACACTCACAACCCTTTACTGTCATTGCATAACTCATTGAGAAAAACCAAGAACCCATTATTCAATGACTATTAATTGATACTTTAGGTCAACCTAAAATACCAAGCATTAGTCAATCCCAGAATGCTACTAGCTCTACCAATCCATTTGACACATTAGATGAGAAACATTTTGCAAGTCAACCCGAAGCATATGATGTTTCCTTAGCATCTATATATGATCTCCATATGATCTCATCACAAAACGTGTCCTCCCAACAATTTATATTTCCATCTAGTACTTATATAGGGTCTCTGACTCCCCAAAGTAATGCTACTACCTCTATAATGGATACTTTAGTTTTCTCATAGGTACCAACATCATCATTAAGTTCCATTCCTCTTTCTAATTTTGTATTATCCCAACAGAATACCATTCCTATTCAAAAAATTACCATGTCTATCCCTTCAACAACACCAATGATTAACACCAGTGCTATTTCTAGTATGCACCCCACCTCGTAATACATGACACAACTCTCTCAACCTTTGATTTCTATGTCACAATCCATGTCATTACAAAACATCCCACAAAAAAATATTCCACAACAAAACATTTTGCGGAGCACCATCATTTTCTGCTTCTTCTACACCATCCCAACACATTCCCACATATTCACATCCTCTTATGAAAATATTGACACCATACTAGTACATTCAAACTTTGCAATCTAGTGCTTTGCAATGAGGTTATTTCCCCAACAAAAAATATCTCAAGCAAAATATCCGTCACAAAACATCCCGAGTGAAAAATTCCATCACATAACATTACTTATCAGTAGAACATCCCTCAACAAAACCTTCCTCATCAACAATATGCACCTCAACAAAATATTCTGCAATACAATGTCGCACAACATAACATTTCACAAAAAAACCCTTATCAATCTAACCTCTCTTATCAGCAAAACATCCCTCAAACAAACATTCCTTATCAATAAGACATTCTACAACAACATCAGGTGTATTCCCCCTAGTATTCATATCAACCTAGCCCATCTTTGGGCCAACAGGATCAGGTAAACCCTCTCCAGGCCCTCCTAAGCCATATATCTAGTTTAGAAGCTGCCTCATCCTCATCCAAAAATACTCTCTCCTATGAACAAATTTGCAATGAACCCATTCATCCTTCCATACCATACAAGCCATATCCCCCACACTGGGAGCTTCCTAAGTTTATCAAGTTCTACAACAAAGAGGACCCTCAACAACACATTTTACTTTTCACCATGCATGTTATTTGATATCCCATGATCAGGATTTAATGCTAAGAATGTTCCCTATGTCTCTTGCTGGTCCTGCCTTGGATTGGTATAAAAATATTTCACAACATTCTTTATTTTGCTTTACGTAACTCACTCAACTCTTTTTAGACCATTTATCCATAAACATAGCTCGTAAAATTACCATTAATGATTTGTATGCCATCAGACAATTTGAAGATGAATCTGTCACTGATTTCATCACCCATTGGAGGGTGTAACCAATCAACTATCCTTCACATTACTGCAGACAAAATTGATTGATATTTTTTATCGCACTTATGCTAAGCATATCTCATCCACTTTACAAATCCAATCATTCCACACCTTTGATGAAGCCTTCACCATGGCCCGTAAGTTGGAATTATGAGCTCTAGAAGATGGGCAGGTGAAGCTTCGCCCCAAGAAACCAAAAGTAGAGTTCCCATCTAAATCAACATCCAATCTAGATAAAACTAAAACAACTACTAATGCCGTTGTGGTCAAATATTCTCCCAAAGAAAATCATGTTGCTGAATGAGTTCATCAACAACATAGTTACACACCCATAGCAGAAACTTATAGTGTGGTTTTGACAAATTACTCACTTCTAATATCATATCATTACCACTCATTCAACCTATTGACATATCAATATCAAAGCCCATTTGGTACCATGATAATGATTATTGTAAATTCCATCGAGTAAATGGCCATGACATAGAAAGATGTCACACTTTTTGCAATGTCCTTCAGGATTTGATTGATAAGGGTGACCTCCATTTAGATAATCCAAATGCGCCTCCAAACCAAAACCTTGATATATTCAAACAACCCTTCCTGAATCATCCCTCATCATCTGAATCACCACAAGCTAATGTCATCCACACCATTAACACAATAACAAAAATTGAACCCATTTCTCCATCCGCTTTATTACCTAATGAAACAAAATCCATATAATCCTGCTAGAGGCCAATAAACATGCAATCACAACTACAAAACACTCCCCCACTCCAATCAACATATAAATTACTCCCACATACTTGTCAGTTGTTGATTCGATGCCCACTAAATTGATACCAACACCTAATAAGTCCATGGTCATTGAACCACCACTTACCACTAGAATCCTTCCCATACCTTTACCCAATGTTGTTTAGGTTCTATACCTACATTAACAAATCTTGCGCCTACACCTGATCCCAGATTTGCAAACATAAAAATGGTACCATTAGAAACATTTTTAGCTCAGTCACCCCCATCTAAATCCACCAAGAATCTCAGTCATCAACAACCTACAAAAATCAATAATCCTAAAAATCATGTGGACTATATTAACTGTATTATTCGAGCCCCTCTCCCTTCATTAGCATCAATGTCAACAAATACACTGAGTTCATCCAAGACTTTGAAGGGACCAAATAAACAGGGTGTTTTCTAAGTCTTTAAAAATCCTCATTATGATGAAACTTATTATTTCCATGGTCCTCCACCACCTCTTCATCTAAGGGCATACCTTATTTTGAATAACCCTTTGTCATGTCAAAACCAAGACCCGTAGGATCTTTCAAACAAAATGTTTTCCAAAAATTAATCAAGGACCCTTGGATGATCCCTCCTTCCTTATACCCATTAATCACCCCATTATTACAAGGAAAAACCCGTTCATCATGTTCCTATAGTGAGTCCTTACACTACATCCACTATCCCACAATGGATAGTTACATCTGACCCTCATCCATTTATCCCCATACAATCTAAGTATCCCTTGCAGCCACCACCTATACAAGACCCCTATCACCCATTCATTTGAGAAGCTATGAGACCTCTGCAACCATTGAGTAATCTTAAGCAATACATTTCACCTATCCCTGTAAATGCTTTAAAAATAAGAAGGTTAAAAAGCTCTGTGATACTTTCAATATTAAACTAAGCTTCTCATCACCATACTATCCTCAAGAAAATGGACAAGCAGAGGCTTCCAACAAAACACTTAACAAAATCCTCATGAAAACCGTAAATGATGCAGGTAGGAATTGGCACATTCAAATCCCATTCACCCTTTAGGCTTATCGAACTAATATCCATACACCTACTAGCGCTATGCCTTATTCACTTGTCTATAGCTCTGAAGCCATTGTACCCTTAGAAATTCAAATTCCATCACTTTGTGTATCTTTAAAGGATTTCATCCCTGATGAAGAATACCACCAAAATCATCTTGCACAACTAGAATTATTGGATGAAAAACACCTAACAAACTTTGAACATCAGCGAGTTTATCAAAAATTCATTAGTAAAGCATATAACAAACATGTCAAAGAATGTGAATTCAAAATTGGTGACCTAGTACTTAAGGAAAATCAAAATGTGACCAAATTAGAACGAAGTAAACATGGGAAGTTCACCCCTAATTGGATTGGTCCCTATATTATTACTCACAAATATGGGTTAGGAGCGTATCATCTTGCTTCTCTTGATGGGGAACCTAAACATGAGGCTCTGAATGCTTTGCACTTTCAACCTTTCTCTTTGTTAAATTATCGATAATCATGAAAACAATCTTGGTTAAACCTTATCATTCCACCGTAAACAATAAATGCTATTTTTCCTCCGAAACACTACATTTATACATGGGGCATATGAATACATGTCGCTTATACATCTATCCCCTCCTTAATGGATGATTTATTGGGGTCTTTCTCTTAGCTCAAAATAAATTCAAAAATATATCTATGGATGCTTCCTATATATATATATATATATATATATATAGACCGATCCCTCGAAGGAAAACTATCTAAATATCATATTGTCAAAAGAAAAGTAGACTGATCCCTTAAAGGAAAACTACCATTATAAAAATTCATGGACCGATCCCTTGAAGGATGGCCATTCAAATAAAAATAAAATGTAGACCATACCCTCGAAGGATGGCTACCCATGAAAAAGGATTCCTGTTTTGATCAGCCTCTGCAAATATATCAAAATATGAGAGCATCCTAGAAAGATTCCCACATTGATCAGATTTCCCATAAGAAAGCTTCCCGCATTGATTAGCTTTCTCTACAAAAGTTTATTATCATAAAGAGCTAGGGCATTGATTCCATTTAATTTTTTCAAAAAGGAAAACCCTTTTTACAAGGCACAAATATTGTTCTTTCATCCATTTCATCCAAGTCCACCATAATCGGTATGGAATGTTTATTGATAGTCTTATTTAACATTTTAAATGGATACAAGTGCAAGCATTATCAAAACCCATTGCGAGTATATTATTCAATGGGGCATTTTCCCTTTCCATTTTTACTTTATTTTATTTTAGGTTACATTTGATTCACATTTTTAACCACATAATCAAAACATAAACATAAACACATTTATTTTGTGTAACACATAGGATATCATAAATAAGATAAAAACTCACTAAGAATCATAGTCATCATCATCATCATCATAATCATTAGAATCATAATCATCATCATATAAAAAAATTACATAATCATATACTCATCAACATAATTACCCTCATCATTATATTTGATAAAACGTACAACTACATAATCCATGCAAAATCAAGAATCTAATATGGAACTAGAAATCAATACCATCATATATAAATATAACCAAGTATAGATGTCCACATAATCAATATAATGTCATACATGGATTCCATGAGCATACAATAAAACAATAAAGTACATCAGACTAAGATTGGGAGTGCCTCCCGCAATTACACCACCAACTCCTCCTCCGATGTCATCCCCTCTCGGTGGTCTCGAGGTGGCTTCCCACACACCTCACCTCACTATCACTTGGTCTCACTGCTGTTGTGATACCCCTTGGGCATCTATGTAATCAACATACAATATGGCATCAAGGTAGTTCCTTATAATTATATCTACATAATAATCCCTCTCTTCCTTCACAGCCTTGTAGTGAGATACCGTGATCATGCTAGAAGATCTTGCTAATGACCCTGTCTATCTAACCAATGCTGATAACTCTATCCCAGAAATGGAAGGCCCTGTGATCCCCAAGGCCTTCCTGAAAGTGTCTCTTTGGCTCTTGTACGGTCTCTCTTAGAATAAACCTATACAAGTTGGGCCTTAATCCCGTCACGTTATGTAATCAAAGCATCCCTCTCTCTAATGAGAGTATCCTATACTCTTGTCATTTCATCTCACTCTTTACGAGAGGAATATCTATCGATCTCCACTATGGCCTTACGGGCCATCACAATAGGAACATCCGGAGAAATGGATGCATCACCCTTCACCGTCTCCTTAGCTTCAACACCCTCCTTAGATCCTCCCTCTTCTTGGGCCCACACCCATCTAAATGATCAGGATTCCATCTCTGTAACTCTCATCCTCTCAAATCTACACAATTAATGAGACCACCAAATAGTAAAATTGAGAGTCACCCCTGCATCATCAACTGGTACTATGGTCCCATCCTTATCCGGACCCATCGCCATCCTAGCTCGTGAATTATGGGTATTGGCCCGGTCATAATTGTTTGTGGGGTATCAATGTCCCCTTCATCTCATTTATACAATACTGGATCCTCGGGTATACCCTGAATCAACCTAAACTAGTTCCTCACCCGAATAAAGCATATTAACTCATCCTCTCTCCGCCCCGTGGCCCCGCACCCATGTATCTTTCGTAAACATGATAAATATCTGAAAAACTCTATCCAATCATGAAACTCAACATATGGATGCCAAATCACATCCCCACTTGTAAACCTTAAATCATATCCTTGTAATAAGTAGGCCCCTTGGCCTTCCTGGCCCGACCTAAGCTCTGGCTCCACCTCATGAAACCTGGATGTCTTGCCTCAATGACACTAGGCAAGCCAAATGGATGAGCAATAAAAATATGCTCATGTGCCCAACATTGAAGTAGAAACCGACATCGATATGTCTATGCCAATAATGTGGGTGCCCACTTGAAAATGATATGGTGCTCCATCATCTCTGCAACCACTCTAGTCATCATCCATGGGAAATGACCTCCCTATGAATCTGGAAACACAAAACATGAAATCCCTATCATCATCATGGTCATCCATGGACAACCATCTCTACCAAGTGTCATAAAAATTTTGATAGTTAAAATCCCCTAAAGTATATCTGACACCCACAACATCACCACCATCTAAATGTTGTATAGTATCAAATCTCTTTGTATCTAAAATGTAGTAAACTAGCTCTCCCCTCACTAAAAACCTTGCAATCTAATGAACATCCTCGAGTGTGATGTTCATCTCTCCTGTGGGTAACCAAAAAGTGTTGGTGGAAGGATTCCACCTCTCTAACAATGCAAGAATCAAACTACGACATCGTGCACTCTCCTATAATATCTCATGCCACCAAACCCCACATCCTCTAGATGTGCCCAATCATCATTAAAAGGATCCTCTCTCACCTTATCCAACATCAATGGGACACAGTCTTGTATGGTCAACTGGGTATCGCCTACGAAAATAAAAAACAAAAATGAATATTAATAAAGATGTAGATAATAATAAAACACTCACAACTATAAATTATTCTCATAAAATGGAAGTTTGAAAATAAAACATGAGAAATTTTATTCTAAACATCCAAAATAGTTAGACACTTTTTTCAAAAATCACATTTTCAACACCAAACATCAAGTAGTTACATTGAAGGTGAATCACTAGCAATTCACCTCAATCGCTAATGATTGAGGAAATCACTAAAGATTCATATAATTTTTCCCTAGGGCACTGACACGGCCCCAAATCCTTCTAAAAGACCAAAAAACCAAAAAATTACAAAAAAACTAAAGCAAAACACAATTATAGCCTACATCGGCGAGGATGGGCTTCTTTTTATGGCTAGATGCGACCAATTTGCACCTTTTTTGGCTAAAAGAAAAAATGTTATTCCTCTCAATTGGTCACTGTTGTGTACAATACAAACAAATAAACAATAAACAAACCAAACAATTTGGTGTATTTATACCCCTGGTTTTCTTTCCAACGCAATCGCTAGCGATCCTTACAATCGCCAATGATTGGGTCAATCACCGATGATTACCCTATTTTGGGATTTTTATATGTGTGGCCTTCCCTATCTAACAAAAACAAAATAAAAACACACCAAAAACACACAAGTGTGCCATACCCCTAAAATGGACCTTAGCCCATGGAAACCTTTAGTCAAAACAACATAAGCATAACATTGGGATTTTCCATATGTCTATGGGAGACAAGCCCTTTAGCCCCCATCACTTGGCCTTTTCCCCATTTATCTAGTAAGAATCATATGTCTATAGGTGTTGAGCCCCTTGGCCACCTTGACACTTGATTCCCCAACATCACGCTTTGTACCCTTTTTATTAGGGCAAGCCTTTCCCAAAAACAAACACACTAGTGCTCGTTGTATTGTGCTGCTGTGAATTCACCCATACCAATAAAATTTTCTTTTATTATTTTTATCTAGAAATTTTCCTGAAAATTTCTAAGCAAAAAGGGGCAAATGTAGACACCAAAAATTTGCACCCCCTAAGCTTACACAAGCTCATGACTAAAATGACATGCTTACGACCTTTGTTATATCACCCTCCCTCTGATAATTAATTAACCCATTGTATTTCTAAAAGAATAAAATAATTATTTAAGTGATTAAGATATATGAGTGGATATTATCTCCTTACACCTCACCTATAGATATTATCCAGTTCGCCATAACACCTCGCCGAGTCACTTAACAAATTACTAAAATCACACTAAACACCTTCCTAAATTAACTTATTTTCTAACTAATCAAATATACAAAAATATAACCCCTTCCCAACTCCAAATAAGTTATCTCATGATTTTTAACCTCCACCACATCAAACAAACTCAAAACCAATCCTTTGAAGTGAAAAATAGAAGGAAATGATTCGGTTTTTAGTCTAAAAAATATTTCACCGAAATCACGGTGATTTACCCGATCACCGATGATCTATAAGAGAATTTTTCAGACCCCATTTGCAACACAAATCCATAGGATTTATAGGTACATTATGCTATTTTCTTGATCCACCAGGCATTCAAGACCTCCACATCAACACACTACAACATCACACTATTTGTAGAACATCAGAATCATCATCAAATTTCTCGTTCTCACCCTTCAATCACCCGTTCCCATCCAATGTTCATATTGGACATCCAACAAGGTAAAATCTTTCATTTTATTCATTCCATGCATTAACGTCAGGTATTTTTTTGTTTTTAGATAATTTACACATCATTAATCCTCTATTTTGATAAGATTAAAAGCATAAAACATTGATTTTAACTTTTTTAAAGATTTTTTTAACTTTCATAGTAATCACCGATGATTACCCTGATAAATCGTCAGCGATTCCCTTGAATCGCTAGTGATTCCTACTATTTTTATTTTTACTATTTTTCACTCAATCTGATCAAAATGAGGACATATTTCTTGTTATCTACTAATATTTTTTCAAGTTTCATGTTTTCAGATGACATTATGAGGTCCTACATATCCTACATCGATTCATTCCCTCGCATCTACCACCCTTTCTATTGGGAACAATACGAGTTGATCAATAATTTGGAATTATGTGTCATTCAGCTGCTCTTCTTGAACGTATTAAAGCCATCTTCACTTCTACACAACACATACTTGAAGCTATATATGATTTCTAGAATGCTTATGATGAGACGTTGAGGTTATGAGAAGAGATCACCCAATTTGAATGCCATTATGAAACTATTCTTGAACATTTAGAGGAGGATTATCGTATTGATTGAGAATCCAATTCCATCAGTCACATCAACATCTCTAGCTTAGAATCTACCTTCACCCGCCAATACGACACCCATGAAGAAGATTCAGACTTCTTCACTGAGGATTACATTTCCATCCCTGACTCAGACCTGACTGAAGAAGAGGAGGAAACTACCAATTCATTGAGTCTTGTTCCCTGTCTCGAAAATCTCTACACCGATCGAGAATCGACTTTTGGATCTAATCATTGATTATTCTCAAATCATATATGTATTTAAATAAGTGATAAACACATGTTGTTTTGTAATCTCTTATATACATACAACTATATGTGTTAAATAAAGATCAGAGTGTTTATCTTGGTCAATAAAATTTGTTTTAACATAATATTGCAGCTTTGATTACAACAGTATTATTTACAACAAAGACTTTTTTTGATTGTTTTTGAACATGGTGCACAAAAACATAATCAACATTCATGGGTATCCTAAAACCCCACTATATAGAGGTCAAGTTTGGTTATTACATCTTGAAATTGTCAAGATAACTAAGGTAAAATCAACACAAGATAGATGCCCCCCTCCTTTGAGGTGCATGCGATGCTGCTAAAAGAGTATGTAACTCAAAATAGGACCGACCAACATTCTAAAAATGTGCTCTACAAGGGGGATGGAATGTACTTGGTAGAAACCAAGGCACACGAAAATTAAAATGGTTGGGAGAAAATTTTTAGTATAAGAAAACATGCACGTAAAATGTAAACTAGAGACATGAAGACAATTTGTAATCTAAGATGTAAGAAGATAATGTAAACATGAAAGAAGAAAAAGTGGACCGCAAAAAGCTAGTTACAAACAACAGAAATCAATCATGATGTCACAAGAAAATCAAGGTCATAGTGGCTACAAGTAGAAATGTGTGTAAGCAAGAAAAAGGGAAAACATAATAAAAAGTAGCAAACAATGACAAGCAATGGCAAACAATGTTACAAATAACCATGGAAACATATAGTCTCGCTTAACAAATGCTGCACATGAAACACTGTTAGCATGTTAGAAAGATAAATAATATGTCAAAGTGTGTATAATCATGTTGAGTTCACCAAAATGATCTAGCTAAATGTGGATTTATGAGGCTAATATGATGTTATTATAGTAGTAAAATAAATATGTAATTAAGTATATAAATTACACCTAAGAAATTAACCAATAAATTATAAAAACCTAATTATAAAGAGAAGAATAGGTACTTAAGCGATTCATAATTAATTATGAATTGTGCGTGAGTGTTGACCAAGTGATCGAGTAGTAGAAGCGCGCATGAGAGACCCAAAAAAATGCAAATATGGATAAATAGGATGGATTGGGGCACTTTGAGAGGGATAGGGGCACTGTGGGCACCCTAGGTCTATTTTCTAGGAATTTGGGTCCTGAGATAAGCTTAGGAAACCTCCTCTAGGTGGTCACAAGATGTTTGTTGTTAATCACCTTTGGTCATGTAACACCCTTGACAATGGTTATATTCCTCCTTTGCATTTCAAGTGTTTACATGTGATTTTCTTGATAAAGATGTGTTATTTTGACTGTTAAAGATCATGATTGAAATGGATAAATCATTTATGCTCTTTGATTATAGGGCTGGTTTGTTGTTGGGTGTAATAATCTATTTCACTTCTCATGGGATAAGATGCAATTTGGTTTTAAGAGTTGCAACTTACCTTTCACTATTGGACTCATCCTTGGATCAATTCCATTGATCCAAGGTATGTTTTAAATATTCTTATCAAAATTGAATGAAAAACTGACATTCATCGATTAAGAGACTTAACAGACTGAAATTGTGTTTGTTGCAAATTCTTTATCATTTTGAAAATAGTTCTTGCATTATGTTTTGTGTTGAGCTCATCTCTTCTTGATTGACCCCTGTAGGGAGCTTAATGGAATTAAGGGAAAAATGAACCCTGGTTCTGAATTCTTGAGAAAAATAAATTATTATGTACCTTTTTACCTATACGGTCTACCCTAATAGATATGGGACTCAGGTAATTTACCTAACTATTACTACACCACTTTACGTGGGATGACATTCTAACCTAAGCTGTTAGCTTGAAAGGAAATAACCTAGGGGATGCTAAGTTATTTCTAAACCTATTGTTTTTTATTAAATCTTCATCCTATCCTAAGGTGGCAATTTATTGTTGGGGGTTATATCCTAAGGTTATATATATTTAAACTAACCTAAGCTAAATTCTATCTATCCTAAACTAATGGGATATGAAAGGGGACCTAAGGGCCATTGGCAAGTGGGGGAAACTAGTGGCGGTTCCTAAGATTTTATTGGGATTTGATTTTGATTTGGTTTTAAATGCATGAAAGTATTGCCAGTGTGGTAGGGGTTAGTGAAAGTTAGAGGAATCTACGTGGAGGCATCTCTAAGTTTGGAAATGCATTATGAAGTGTAATTAGGTCTCGCCAACTATGAATGGCGGTGGAAAGGAAAGATAAGTAGGAAAATTGGATTTAATGGCATTAATGTGCCTCGGGTTTGGCGAGCAAGCTGTCTTGGAAGGCATGTTGGTGGATTTGTTGGGGGTTGTTTTGCTTTACATGCTTCACGATTTTTGATCTGCGCATGAAGCTAACTAGTTTTCAAACCAGCGGTTTGATCTATACTTAAGGGCTATTTTTGAATTCTTTGATCTATTTTTGGTTTGAGGAATGTATAAGAGGCATTGTGGAAAAATATTACTATTGTTTGATCTTGCTTGGAGAAGAAGAGGTCTTGGAAACTCAGCTGGAAGTATTCTTTGAATCGGAAGAGGCACTATCAGGCATGATAGGCTCTACCCATTAAGATTTCTTGCTTTCTTCTAAATGATTCATTAAAACAATTCTACTCATTGGAAATTTTCTATTTACATGATGTATATGGTTATTCACTTACATGTATTCTTGGAAATTATGTGGGTTTTGGAATGTGAATTCTTTTGTTATTGACAGTTTTGGGAACTTTTTTCTGTATTGGTTGTTAGAGGTTTGCATGTGATTTGTTATGGAACTCTGTAACCTGTACTTGAAGCTTATTTGAACTCTGTAACTTGAACTAGTAGTTCTGTTATTTGTATTCGAAGCTTGTAGCTTGTATTCAAAGCTTTGTTTTCTTGCATTCGAAAATAATGTGGAAAGAGTGGCTTATTGCTTGTTGGGTTTTGAATCTCTATTTAGACTTGCATTTCGTGAGTTGGAAGTGAAGCTCCGTAGGGATTCTAAACTTGTATTGAAGCACGAGATTTGTTTTAGCTTTATTGGGACTGTGTGTTGTTTGGTCTATGTTGAACTTATTGAAGTTTTGAACCTTGGAACTTGTATACAGTTCTTATGAATACTGAATTCGTTGTTGAGTTGTTGCATTGTGCTCTGTACTTAAGTTCTTAACTGAGGTTTTATTCTTCCTTAGGAAAACAGAAGGCTTGAACCCGTAATAGGGTGTTGGTGTTATTCTGAGCTTTTATTAGGGCCATGTGATTCCATTTTAAATTCATATTTGAGCTTGTGTTGTTTGAACTTGTGATTGATGCACGTATTTAACGCAACACAGGTATTCCTTGATGGTTGTTTTGATTATGTATTTGGAAATTGACGAGTTGTATACTTACAGGTATTATGAATTGAAAACTTCAGTCTCTTTTATTCTTGTCTGATGGATGGGGTCTTGTGAGTTGTTTGGTCGAAGTAGACCGTATAACTTCTTTGTGGCCTCCTTTGTTTTGAATTTGAGAAGGAATGGTTGTTTTACTTCTACCTTTTAGACTGCACTATGTTTTCAAACTTGACGGGGCATGTGAATTTTAGAGTGTATTCTATTCATATCTGCTCTGAGTGTACCCGTATCTTGTGGGAAAACTTGACTGCTTTGTTCTTAGAAGTAATTGGAACTGGAACTGTGTTCTATTATGGGACAGTCATATCAGTTATAGAGGTTCATAGAATGAATTACTTCTTCCTTTCTATCTTTTATGTTGAACAAACCCTACCTATCATATGATTTTAAAAGGAACTAGAGAGGTTTGTGGTTATTTTGTTCTGACAAGTTGGAAGAAGGTAAGACAAGACTTGTCTTATCGAATTACTTAACTATTTACTTCCATCTGAGTCGTGGGTTTTTGTAGAATGCTAAATTCAAACATGTTATTCTGTATGTGGTCTGAAAAGTTACAGTATCACTTATGTGGATGTTGGTAATGTGGCTCTTGCTAGGGATTTCGAACTGCCTTCTCATTTGTAGTTTGTTGTTAATGTTTGTAATGAGAATTTAGTCTTCGAGCTAAGATTTTTCGTGACTTCCTATCTTTTTTTGATTGGAGGAATTTTACTCCACTATTATATCCTTGTTGAACCGCCATGTATTAAAGAGAGAGAATTATACTCTCATAAGGGCATTCTGATTTGGGACTGTCATGCAGTGTATTTCTTCGAGATTTGATATGGATTTGAGCTAGGTGAATGAGAATAGGTCTTCCTAGAAAGGTTGTATGGAAATTGGAAGTATACGCGCTTGATTTGTGCATTCGGTTTTGAGTTCTCTTTTGGAAACTAGCTTAAGAATTTCTAAGTTGTATTAGATGTTGGATTTCATTTCATAGTATAAATGACATGAAATATGGTTTGGGTCCTTGTGGGTATGTGATCCTTTTTCTGTTGACTGATAAGTTTATGGATTGAACTTATTGTTATTCAATTCTCTTCTTTGTTTATATGGAGGATGGAACATAATATTCTCATATATGTTGTCACTAATTCCTTGCAGATTGGGAAAAAGTTAAATGTGCCCTTATATCCTTATGAATTTATGAAGTAATTCAATGGCAAGACTTGTTGACTATTTATTAGTTATTAATAGGATCAATTAAGTCTTGTGGTATGATTCTAATGTTGCAAATAATAATATGTTCCTTTCTTGAAAGTAAATTCAGTTTTCTTAATTGTACTTCTTTCTTGATGTTTTTACTTATGATTATCTACATGATGTTTTTCTTTTGTTTCATGAAAGCAAAGTTGTTTAATGAAGCAATTAGTGGAATGCACTTTACTTTAATGCTTAGTGCTTATCATGCTTAGTTCATTGAACTGACCCATGCTAGCAATTTTATAGATGGACATCGTAAGTGATTAAAGAAGACATGAAATTTCATGTTGTATTGGGTTATTTAATTTTGAACCTCATGTAAAGAGTTTTGATTCATTCTTGAATTGTATTGAAAAAGAAAAGTTGTATTCTTTTTGGAATGAAGGTTGTTTGTTATACAACATGCCTGAAATACATAGTCTTGTATATGGATAAGTTTTTAATGAGGAATTGAATGTTGGAGATTTACTTGTATTGGTTGTGTAAACTATCTTATATTTATGAAGAAGATGGAAATTCCTATCTGGATGATATTATTCATATCGTTATATGTTTAATTCGGATAAACTTGATAAGTTAGATAAAAGGGAATTAGTTTAATCTCCCTTAATAAGATGCAACTTGTTAAGTTGCTTAAGTTAACAATCTTATCTAAACAATTCTAATATAGTATTGAAATGTGTAATGAATATGCGATGGAACTTTAGAGTTTGTGAAAGATAAGAGGGGTTTGCAAACCTTAACACTTAATCAAGTAGAGGAAGGTTCTTCCTCACTAAAAGGAATATAATCTAAAGAATGGTGATATGATCGTAAATCATTAGACTTTATTTCCCTAGAAAGTCTACTCTAGTTGGACCTAATTGGTTACTACACCTTCTCTGAAGGATTGAGTTATATTTAATGGAACTTATGTTATTGCTGTCCTATTTTAGTTAATTGTTGTTAAACTAAATAATCATACATTAAAAGCAATCATGAGTTAAAGGAAGTTCTTTAATGCTTAATTTATTCAAGTATAGAATAAGGACTTAAGGAGTGTTATATTAGGGATAACATAGATCTTTGTAATCTGTTTTATAATCCAAATTAATTAAACATCAATAACCTCCTTGGGGTATATACATCGTGATGAGGTAGTTTATGTAGGATGGTGGTACACACCAACTGTAGGGTTGTACCTTCGATAAGACTAGGGTTTTCTCGAGGATACAACATTGCGATTGACATGTGGTAACACTCTCCTACATTGATCATCTAAATCTACACATAATAAGGACTTGAACTTAGTTTCTCTCTAGGTCAAGTTAGTGGCATGTTTAGGATAGGTAGTAGCTCTTAATGGCTCAGGGTACCTTGGCACACCCGGTTGACTTAGGTCAACCGAGTATGCCCATATACCCTAAGTCATTATGAGCGTCTTCCTATAATGATTTATGTTTCTAACCAGGACTAGGGTTAAACTTTGGGTAAGTGGACTGACGGTAGTCAATAAAGACCATTCATGATAACAGAGGAGTGAGGTGAAGGACGTATTCCAAAATGACAAGTATGTTGTCTAGGAATAGTGACATACACAGTATGTTGTAAATCTTTGGCCAAAGTATCGCAAGCTACTGGTTACGTTTTCCTATATCACCAAGTTTAAAGCAACGTGATATCAGATGAATATTGGTAAAAATATTCAAATATGTTCTTTAAACATATCACTCAGTACCCGGTTAGGGTAGGAAAAACCAAGTATATGAAGTATACAATAAGTATTCAATACTTAAATTTAAACATGAATATATCGGTAGGTAAGCGAGTCATGGAATGAATAGATTGGTGTATCACTTTGAGTCATTTACAACCTGCATATGGTTATCTGTTATGAGATTGATTGGTATGGAATGTGTGTTCTAAATAATGTTTTATTTAGAACAATGAACATTATGGAAGAATTTTTTTACCCCTTGTTTCTAAAGTATTAAAATGGGAATGTTACAGGTCACTCTAAGGTCACATGAAGATCGCCAAGGTTTCTAGAAACACTGCAACGAAATATGAACATGTAAAACCCTTAAATAGACATCAAATCCTAAAAAATAAAGATGTAGAATGAGGGGTCAGACTGTCCTCAACTATCACAATGGTGAACTTATGACTAAGCACTGTACTAAATCTTAGATCCAATGTAGTTCTATGTGTATGCATGAAAAATTGTGCCCTAGGTGGTTCTTTTTTGTGTGTTGTACTTGATAACAATAAAGTAAGATAGATGTAGAGAAATGTAATAGATGGGTGCATGGAATACAATGAACTTACCTCCTATGAAGTGTGTATGCATAATAACCAACCCTTGTGTCTCTTGGATGGAGCTAGATGGATGTAATGGAGCTCTTAGATTCTTGATGGATGTAACCTTAGGTGGTGATAGTTAATGCTTAGTGCTTGGTCTCTTATTATGATCACATAACTTTATATTTATATGATTCCCTTGCTTGAATTTTTAAGTAACCTGATAAGGCTGAATACCAAAAATATAAGATGCTCAAATAGCTAGAACTGACCCAAAAAGTGTGAATAAAGTATACTAAGGTCAGGGGTGCCTAGAGGGGATGAGGGTGCATGGCGCCGACGTCACGGCTAGGCGTGGGTGTCTAGGATGATAAAATACAGAGTGTAACAAGGAAGAATGAGAAAGTAAGGGTGTAAGACAACAAAAGTAGAGAAAGGTGGCCAAATATATAGGCTAATTAGTACTTTTATTACTTAGGAATCATATGAATAATAGTATGCGGCAGTGTCTAGATAAATACCAAAAGTGCTTTATTTTGTGTCTACAATGTTTATCTAACAATTCAAGTTGTGATAAGCATTCTTGATGATAATCCTCATCAAAGATATAATCTCCGAGGGACATGTGAAGAGATGGAATCTAAACTTCAAGAGGTAGAAACTCCTTAGAGCCGTAGACTAAAGATAAAGGTGTAGCCGGGCTATAGGAGTATAGATGCTAGTTCGATAGGCCGAGAGAGCAAACAAAATTTGGATATTCCAATTCCTACTTGATTGATCAAAGGTATTCATGAGGATATTTTTCAATGTTTTGTTAGAAGCTTCTATGTAACCATTTAATTATGGATAGTAAGGACATGAGAATCTAAGTTTCATGTTATAGGTGTATGAAATTTTTGAATCTTTTTGTTTTTGAATGATTTTCCATTATCTGTAATTATCTTGTGAGGAATGCCAAAGTGATAGATAATGTGATGGTGGATGAAGTCAATGATTTTATCAGCTTTAGTAGAGATGAGGGAATATATTCTACCCATTTTGTGAATTATCCAGTAGCAGTGATGATAGAATGATGTCATTATGATAAATGAGGGTTGATGATGCCAATGAGGTTAATTCTCCATTGTGAAAAAGGCCAAAAATACTGAGAGGGTTGTAGGTCCTCACTTGGAATGTGAGTAAGATTTGAGTGTTGTTGACACTTGATTCACTTTTGACATACACATAATGATCTTGGTTAAGGGTAGGAAAATAATATCCCATCCGTAAGACACTTAATAACAACCAAACTATTGTTGTGTCCATCACATATGCCATCTTGGAATTCTTGGATAGCTTTAGTATATTCATGGGATTTGAGGCATCGAAGTAAGTAGCCATAAAACCCACATTTGTAAAGGACATCCCTATAATGATATAATGATTAGCACATTATAGAATAGATAGTTTAGCATTTTTAGATAGATCAGAGGGAATTATAGATTGATACTGAGATAGTCATAAAAATGAGTGTACTAAAGGTATGATTGATTATTTTTGATAAGATTGATAGAGGGAGTTTGTTGGTGTGACATGGTTGTTTGAGTCTATACACAACAAAAAACTACTTGGAATCTTCAGTTGATAGGGATGAGTGATGAAAGTGAAGCCATAATGTCTATAAATTTGTTAGATGATCGAGGAATGATTTAAATTGTGTAATGATCAAAAGATTCTAGGAGGAATTCAACAATGTTTTTTTTTTAAAATATCATTTTTCATTTGTAAATTCCTTTAATTTGATTGATGAAAAGTTAGAGTCTTCATAGATGTCTAGGATTTGAACAATAAACATAACAACAATTTGGAAACCCACGATAAGGGCTTTGTACTTGGCCATATTGTCAGTGCATTTGAAATTTATTTTGAAGGGTAGAGGAGAGGATTCCCCAAGAAGGTATAATGATGATACGACACCCCCTACCAACACTTAAAACATTAAAGAAGAGCATCATTTTTAGGGGAGTATATTATTGATCGATGGTATTAATAGATTCGTCAAGGAATTGTTAATGATGTAGTTGATTATTAGGAAGGGAGATTCTATGAGTTAATTGGTGATGGATCACCCCTTGATATATTTATACGATATGAATTCTAGGTCAAATTAAATCATGAACATGATCCATAAAGTGATACAATCATTGTGGTATGGTTTGGAGTGCATATATTTGAGAGGATTGAAACCTGTGATGGGGTAGGCCTTATGATTGAGAAGATAGTGATGAAGCTAAGAAGTCACAAATTATAAGGCACAACACAACGTTTTTTCTTTGGTATAACATGTTTTGTATTCATGAAGAGTGCGGCTTACATATTAGATATCCTACTCTCTACCCTGCTCATCTTAATGTGCTACAATAGAAACCATGAAATGGTTGATATAAAATATGTATAGATAAAATGGATCCCCCTCACATGGATGTGTGAGCATGGGTGGTAATAGAATATATTTTTTGAGGTATTCAAAATAATTTTTACAATTATGATCCCATTTAAAATGGACATCTTTTAGAGGAGACGATGAAAGGGATGAAAGTGATATGAGAGATGAGAGATGAAGCAACAAATTGATTAAAGTATACCTTGGAGAATACAAATTTGTTTGATGTTGGAAGGATGGGGAATATTACTAATGGATTTTATTTTGGTAGGGTCTACTTTGATGCCCCCGATATAAATAAAACCCTAAAAGCTTTTCGGTGAGGACATTAAATACACACTTCACCGCATTAAGATGAAGGAAGCATTGAATAAGAAAATAAAAATTATTTCAAGGATGATGATATGGTATCTTTTGTGTTTAGGTTTACCTAAGAGATCATCAACGTAGTCTTCCATAGTATTATAGATGAGATCATGGAAGATGTAATGCCATAGTGTGTTGATAAGTGGCCCCTGCATTATTAAATCCAAAGGGCATGAAACGATAGAGAAAAAATCCCCCAAGGGATAATGAAGGACGTTGTATGTTGGTTATCGGTCATGATAAGGATTTTATTGAGCCAAATTATCCATCCATAAGAGATAGCATTTCATGGACTACAAAGTGAGGTCGATGAGATGATCAATTTTAGGAAGAGGAAGTTGTCTTTAGGATAGGTGAGATTGATATCTCGAAGTCTATGCATACATGTAACTTTCACGAGGATTTAGTTATGGGTATAATGTTAGACACTCACTGTGGATAATCAATGGGTAGTTTGAAGTTGGTAGAGAGAAGACATTGTAATTATTATTTTATGAGGATGGCTATGTAAGGGTGCATCCTAAGTAGCTTTTATTTAACAAAGCTTGGTGTTAGGGACCATGAAAATGTTTTAGATGATAATATTAGGGTTAATACCTAACATGTCACTATATGACCATGTGAAGGTCACTGTGTTTGGAAAGAAAGGTGGTAAAGTCATTTAATTATTTCAAATCAAAATATTGGCCAACCTTGACTATATGAGGGTTTTGTGAATTCCACATGTTAACATCGATAGTGGATTTGTTAAGGAGTGTCAATGTGTTTGGCGAAGCATTTTTTGAATATAATGGTCCACCCATGTACGATAGGATGGATTCGTCATCATGGCATTGGAGAATATTGATGGTAGGGGAGTCCTCTACCATTTCAGGTAGTATGAGGAGTGTGTAACATTCCAAAATTTCTTGTATGTTAAATTAACTACGGTTAAGTCTAAACAAGATTAAACGAGATCATCATTGGGTGTAAAATTCATTTGGTTTGTCGTATCATGACCATGACTTCTTGTGGGGCATGTCACTGTGGAATGAATAACCCCACACCCACCTTGATTATCCTTCCTAAAACATGATTAGGCCTTAATCATAGGTAAACGGTTCATAAATGATAGTGAATCTTTCAGTTATTTATATTTTGGTTACTTTATTTTAATCGGTTTGGTTGTCTTTTGTTTTATTTGAATTTTGCATGATCATGATGAAAATTGTCTCCGTTTTATTTAAAAATGCTATATCAAGCCAAATTTATGAGAATATTCAAATTATTATTTACGGACTTGGTGATTTTCCTATTGGAATGTTTTATATAAAAGCTGGAAATTTAACTAATTTTTATGGTAATATATTGTTGGAAATATGTGGACTTGTATTATGAAGGTTAATTTTAACTTAACCAATAAGTTGGGTAACAACTAAAGCAAAAAAATGTATTAAATATTAATTAGTGTATATATACATTTTAGAGGGATTTGGCATGTAAGCCAAAAATTTTATTTAGTTATTGAAAGTTATGGGTTTCATAAATTCACATGGCACAAGTGTGCGACATGCACTAAAACACGTACCAAAGCATTCGGAAGCCCGAAAATTCTTCAATATGCCACCCAACTATAGTTATTTCATTATATTTTTCGGTATTTTTCCTTCGTCTATTTTCATTCTCCCTTTCGGAATACTGCGTGAGTTTTGGAGGAAAGAATGATTCAACTTGTTGGAGCGGGAAGAGTAGAAGGTTTCGATTCAGGTTTACTTGAGGCATGAATATCTTCTCCTATCTACGCTACATTATTTGTAAAAATGAGGAAATACACATTCTATTTTTAATGGTAATCAAGGAAATTGTGGAATTTTTTTGATTTAATTGTTTGAAGATGAAGTATGAAAAGGAAATTGATGGATTGTGTATTCTTTTTAGTTTTATTTGTGTGGTTTTAACCTAACTAGAAAAATACATAGATGGGGTTTTGGGTTTTGATCAACAAAAATTAAGTAAAAGAAAGATTAAAAATTCCTTCTCTCGCATTATAATAAATTATATCCAAAAGGAAAAGAGTTAGGTTTTCTGTATAGGAAGAAGGAAAATGTTTTTGTGAATTTGTGTGTTTAAAATCGATTTGTGCTTGTGGGTTTTAATTTTGTTAAAATAAAATTTGGTTGTGCGTTTTCTGTAAAAAAATCGATTTGGGTATACAAATCGATTTGCATAAAGGAATCGATTTGGGTAACCCAATCAATATGGGTATGCAACCGGTTGGGGTTTTGTATTTTTCTTCTTGGTTATTATATGCAG
The DNA here is from genome assembly GCA_018340775.1 of Taxus wallichiana var. yunnanensis. NCBI lineage: Eukaryota > Viridiplantae > Streptophyta > Pinopsida > Cupressales > Taxaceae > Taxus > Taxus wallichiana. The sequence continues at coordinate 42,180,521 of CM031234.1, forward strand.
GTCTGATTTTTAATTTATTGAGATCTTTTGAATGATAATTTGTGGATGTCAAAGCTCTTGTATGGGGCTGCATTTTCTAGAAATTTTATTATTATGGACCACTAAATCGGTTCATGTATAAATGAGGGTGTGTTGTTATGTGTGAATAATTACAAAAAAATGGCATTTAGCCTATAACTTCCAAATTTGACAATATGACTTGGATTCTTGTAAGACCGTGAAAAATAAATTGCTTGTCTTGATAAGGGCATGCCAGACAACTTGATTGAGATACACCAAGGAGTAATTGGAGGCATGATTGGGTTTAAAATAATGATATCTTATGAAAGAAATTATTAGCTATTCTTTTACTAAAAAGAGTATGTTTAAATGATGTACCCATGGTGTTGCTAAATTGTTGGTTGGGCTGTTTGTTTACCAGATAGAACATGTTAAAGTGATGTAAATATGGTGATATTTGTGATAATTTGTAGAGCTGCTCATTGACTGAAAAAATTATTCTTCTTAATCATATTGTTTTTACAAAGTTATGTAGAAATTTTAAATGTCAAATGCTTATTGATTGAAGCTGGAATACGGATGTATTGACCTTTGTGATTAGAGAGAAACATGATCACTGAAATATAAATTAGTTATTCTATTTATGTGCATCCATATCTGTATCTTTATAGAAACCAGGTAGTAATACATTTTCAGTTGTATTACCATGTGCTTGTTGATAAAACAACATGTATATCCTTTCATATTTTATTAATTAATTACATCAGAAAATGGAGTTAATATTCATGCCAGTTCATTTTGAACTGACATCATACCACTACTCTAGTCTTGTAGGACCATTAGCCGTTACATTCGGATGTGCGAAAAACTCATGTCTTGTGAAATTTTATCATAGCATGGATCTAAATGAGATACTTGGATTTCAATTGGTGAAAGGATGATATCCTTGAATTTTTGGCTGAATTATTGGGATCTTGGACCCATTGTAAATATTCAAACCTCACTATGTGAGAATTATTATATTGGTTATATATTTCTCCTTAACGACATATGTAATATATGATTTTAATAACGAGATGATTACTTTGTGTGTAATAATATCTCAATATGAGTAAATGATGAATACTTGAGTTGTGAAATTTTACTTTTCAAAAATTGTTGAATACATTTATTTGATAGTTATCAATGTATGAAGCCGATAATTGGGAAATTATTGTAATAATCAATTGTCTTTAATTTTTAAATTAAATAAGCTATTTAGTGGCGTAGCTAATCGAAGGAATAATTAAATATACATGCTTTAATATATATTTAATTCAGCCTTTCAGTAAAATTAGTATTAATATGATAAGATTGTAAATCTGTTGTATAGAGAATGGAAGAGTATCATTGTAAAAGGTAGTTTAAGGTTAAAGAATCAAACATCTGGAAAAAAAAGAGACTAAATGGGATGGAAAATAAATGAAAAGATCCATTAGGCATATTAAGGGATAAGTACATACGGAATGCTGATATAGTTACATTTCAAAGCATAAGGAATGTACTTATCTCATAAATATCCTAGTTGGCCTTTGGCATCTATCTCAATATAAACTCTTGCAAGATAGGTTTAATTGGAAATAAAATAAAATAAAAAACTATAAAAATCTAGGTAAGCTGTGAAAGGGATAGTTGTGAGGTGGCGGAAGACTTAAAACTCATGAGACTAGTGTCTTTGTCTTGAGTTTAGCCATAACTGCATGGTGGATCACTTTGGCCAAAGTAATGCATTGATGGTGTTCATTCTCGATCACCTAGTCCTCCAATTAAAAAAAAAATTGTCTGTAACCTGATCATGGGAAGTTGAAATACCGAACATGAGGTAGACAATGGTTGGATACGAGAATATGAAGTCGAGAAACTAGCTTTGTGGTAGACCCAAGGAATTTCACATAATTCTTATGACCTTTAAAAGGTTGAGCCAAAATGCTAGTAATCATTGTCACTCAAAGTAGTGACAAAGGGAGATCATGGAGATCCTGGATACACCCTTCTTACCGCACATGGCTTACATGGATGTTATCGAGATAAATCAAAATAGAAAAATTGATTAATGAATTTAATTAAATAAATCTATACGATTGCATTTGTGTAATTTGTTATTTTGTTTGTGTTAAAAAAATCCTCATTTTTCAGCTCTTGTAATTTTGAGCATTATAGAGAGAGTCTTTGTGTAATTATTAGTTTGATAAGTGAGTGGTCCTAAGGTGATTGTGTTAATTAAAAAAATTTATGAGGGATGGAAATGGTATCATTTGTGTCCATATAGTTCTCACATAAAGATGATGGTTCTATTTCTATTAGGGTTTATATATGGTGATCATGGAGGAGTACGAGGAGGGTTTATTGAAACCTTATCTAAATTTCTCATGGGTTTTGTGAGACTGGTCAAAGAACAAATCATGTATGCCTTGTTCATAGCATCCTAAAGAAAAACCTTTCAGGCACAAAGTGATGAAGGTACACTTGTGAAAAGGATTGGTTTTATAAAAATAAAAAATTATATGTAAATGGTTTGACATGGTATTAATTGTCATGTTGTAAGGAAGGACAATCAATCCCTTTATAGATGAGGTTAGTTTTAAAATGAGGAGGGCCAAAGGGGATGACGTCTCCAACATTTAGCTTGTACATGGGTTGTTTGGTAGACCTTCTGTATGTTTTTGGTGTAGGATGTGAGTTGAGAGCAAGGAGACGATACTCTCCCAATGAAAGACATTGTATAACATCCTCAAAGGAGTTGTTTCTTGGTAGTTTATATGTAGAGATGGAAGATCTAGTATAATCCTTGTTAGGCGACCCAAATTTTGTCTTTAGAATGGGCATGTCATTTTTTTGGTAGGTCATGTGACATGATTTAAAGGGAATTGGGTCGGATAGGCCAATAAAGGTTTTTCCTTCATGTTTGTATTTAAGAAAATGATGTAAGGTTGATGGGATACAATGCATATCATGTATCTAAGGTCATCTTAACAACATGTTATATTAAAAATATCCTTCTACAAGATATAAGAGTTCGTGAAGGATCTTAAAAATTACTTTGATAGGTAAAATAAGCTGTGCATGATGTAGGGGAAATGGTGTCATTGAAGATGCGTAAGATTATGGGTGATCGAGAGAAGATGGTGTTAGGTAGCTGGAGCCGAGTTAAAGGCATGAGATGATATGATATTAATACTAGTGTCATTATTGATCATAACTCTCTTGAAAAGAGTATCATCAATTTTGGTAGTGACAAAGAGTGGGAGATCATGATCTTCAAGTTGTAAGGATGGGATCTTGGAATCGTCAAAAGCAATAGTGAAAGAAATTTTAAGTGTGACGACCAGATTTATGAATGACTCGAGGGTCTTCTTACAGCACTAAGATAGAATAAAGGGCCTTAATTATTTCTTATCAATGTTGTGGAGAAGTTTGAATAATCTTGTAAAGGGACATTTTCATCGAGGCTTGATGAAGTTGTTTTATAATGGTGTTTTATATAGAGGTAGTGGATTGGGTGTGTGGAGTGGAAATGATGGATACATAAGATTTAGAAGAGGAGGGATTATGAGTTCACGACAAAATGATTAGATAACCCCTACGAAATTTTGAATTTGATTTTGCATTTTGGCCTCATATTGAGAAATTCGGGTTTTCGGGTTTGTCCAATAGTTCGACATGAGTTTTAACATGCTTTGTGTTGCCTGTTTTCCGAAACCCAAAACCCGCTTCGTATTGAGTAAATCGGGTTTTCAGACCTCCGACGCATCAGAACATGACCTATTCAAAACATGTTTTGTGTCACTTGTTCCCCGATACCCGAAGTCTGATTTAGTCCTTTGTATCGGGTTTTCGGAGCTGTGAAGCATCTAAACATCTCATGCTTTATGTCTTGTGTTTCCCGAAACCCGAAACCCGAATTGCACTAAGCCCCCTTGTGTCGGGTTTTCGGACCTCTCTAACATGCTGACATGGCATTCATGCCGAGTTGTTGGTGAGTTGGCACGTGCCGAGATGAAGTGTATTAATTACAATTTTTCTTATAAATACGCGATTTCCACGTCATTTTTACCGGACGTATTTTTAACTCGTGGATTTTTCGTACATGCTCTTTCAACCGCGAAACCCGAAAGCTCACTGTGCCCGATTGAATCGCCATTTTTCGATCTTCCCTTTCTCTGGTTGAAGGTATTTCTCTCTCCACTCTTTGTTCCTAGTTTTTATGGATTGATTTCGTGAGAATTCTTCCCATTTTCTTTGGGTTTTGAAGGATTTTTATTCTTCTTCTTTCTGGAGTTGTTTTGAAAAAAGGGGTTTAGGTTTTAGGGTTTATCTCTTCTAAATTACCATTTGGTGCTATTTCCTCAAAATTTTATTATGTGCCTAGTACATGAATGGTTAAAAGGAGATTGCATGTTTGAAATTCAACGAAAAACCCTGTTTTTTTCTCTCGGGTTTTGAAGGCTGTTATGCGGTGTCGATGACCCCAAAGTATATTGAAGGCTTGGCGTGTCGGACTTTTCCGAGTTCCCAGCATCAACACAAGTGTCGGGCTTTCTTCCATTTCGACATCATCAAGCGGTGTCGGGCTTTCCCAAAGTTCCGACATTATCAAAGCGTATCGGGTTTTGAAGTTCCGAGACATTTCAAGCGCATCGGGTTTTAGGATTTTCCTACACATCTTCGCCAGTGTGTCGACTCTTCCGTTCTTCTGGCATATCCAGCAGGTCAGAATTCTCACAGTGAGCAGCATCTTCTGAGCTTCGAAACTTTCTTCCTTCGACGTCCTTCATGTCGGACCCTGGTCCATCTCAGGAAAAGACCGAGAAGTCAGGCAGAATGAAATACAAGTTTAAAAAGCTGGAATCTCCATCGTATATTGATTGCAACTACGACATCCGAGACACCGAACTCGGAAATATAGACATTGAAGATTTCTGGAGTAGGGTGAGGAGTTCCTCCCAAACTCCATGGATGAAAACTATAGCCGATAGTGGCTTGCCTCTCGCAGCGGGTCTTCCCATGTCTGCTCAGTGTCCAGAATTCATCTTGGCTTGTGCATCCAGTTATGACTCGGCGTCTCATTCTGTGAGAAGTCAATCAGGTGAAGTAGTGATCAAATTGGATGGAGGTTACTTTGATGATCTCCTAAAACTACCCAATTTTGAAGAGTATGGAGAGTTGGACATCAAGTCAGCTCAGAAAGCCTGGGACAATGATCAGGAAGACTGCATCAAACATGTGAACAAGAAGTTCCTGATCAAGCCCAAACCAGCTGTCTCCAGATTTCCAAGGATTATCCCCAGGAGTGATTTCATCCAAGAAATCAATGACATCATCACCCTGCTGAGTCGGGTTTTTGGTTTGCCCGAATCGAATGTATTTCAAGGATGGATGTATCAATTTATGATCACCATCAAGAAGAATCAGCAAGGGATCGACTGGGGTACTCTCATCAGCAATGAGATTGATTCCCAAATGACAACGGTCTTGTCAACTGGGAAATTTTATATGTCTTCATATGTCACATACGCAGCAGCCGGGATGAGGAACTATCCCGGGCTGGATACCAAGGGAAGCAGAATGGCAAACCAGGTGTATCAATACTTCCCTCAATTGACAAAGAAGGGGTCCAAAGACCATTTCAGGAGGGTGAATGATGCCTTCTTCTATGAAAATATGCAGGATAAACCCTAAGCTGAGGAAGACAAGAGTCTCAGATGAGGCTTGGGCTGAAGTTTCTAAATGGGGATGTATCTTCTTACAATTCAAGAAGTTTACATATCTTCGGGTGGTCATGTACTCGGGAGATCCTTTTCACCTGCCCCGATATCCAGGGGATAGACTGATATTGATGGAGTTGGTTAGGCAGCTGTTGGATTTCCATAAATTCCAACAAAGCAAACATAAGGCTGCTGTATCCTTCCCAATTTCTATTGGGAGATATACTTGCTCAACAGTAGTGAAAGCCAAAAATGTTGTCCACGAACTTCAGGACAAATTGAAGAAGCATATGAAGCCTCGAGATGGTTTTGATATCCGAGGAGTGCTCAGAGCATATGGAACCCAGCATCTGCACAGGCCAAACATAGAGGATATTTGGGTGGATCTGCGTAATGAGGTTGCTGTTCGCAGAAAGGATAATAGCAGATTGACTATTGCTGAGATTCAAACATTGGAGCTTGCTGATTTACCAGAGGGTACATGGGTGACAATGAAAGTGTTTTGGATCTTTCCTATGATGGACTAAAGGAGGATCAATATGTTTTCCCACCTATTGATTGGTCAGCCAGTGAAAAAGCCTCTATTACAGATAGGTCGGCTCTAATCCTTGCTCGCACCAAAGCATGGCTCTCCTCTTGGGGAATGAATTTTAAAGATGATAAGTTTTCAAAGTTGGTGCTTTGAGGGGGCCCTCAAAAAGGAAAAGGACAGAAAAATTCTAGGGAGCCTATAAAGGTCAAGATTGTCAAAAAGAGGAAAGAAAGAGAAATCTCTTCAATTGTTTCTCCAGTAGAAACGGTGAATGTGCCAGAATCACCAACACCACCAGAAATAGGAGAAATTAATTTGGAAGAAGGAGGAAGCCAGCCTCTGTCTTCACCATTTGTTGATTGCTCAACTGAAGAGACCTTATCTCTTGCATCCAAGGCTTTGGAGTCTGGATCTGTGCCTCTTTCCTCACAACCACTCCTACCTCCTTATTCTCCATCAACTTCTTCAGTAATGGCCAGTATTTTCTCTGGACTTTCACCCCTCTCTGCTGGTACCCAAGTGATCACCAACACGCCCCCTCCTATGCCTCTTTTTATTGGATCTACTACCACGTTGGTAACTATTCCTCCTCCACTAGTAGAATCTTCTCCCCTTGAGGGTATGATACCAGCTTCTGCAACCATGGAAACTCCCTCTGATATGCCACAATGGCTACTCGAGCAAACTCGAGGAAGAGGAAGGTGATTGTGCCCCTACCAGCCTTTGATTTCAGCTCACTCAAGGCTCCTACTGCGAAATCAGCCAAGAAACCCAAAACAGTTTCAAGGGTTTTGGTGGATGCTTCAGGAGATAAGTTCGCAGAGATTGCCACTCCCTCGGCTGACAAAACTAGAGAGGATATAACAGCCTCTGATTATTAGGTAACCAGGGTGGCTCTAGGGAAAGTGACAGCAGAAGGGGCGCAACAAGATGCACGGGATTCCATAAACGTGTTGTGCCAAAAGTTAAAAGAAACAAAGGACAACAGAGATGAGCTTAAGGAAAAAGTGGAGCAGTTGACAGAGGTTTTGATTAAACTCTCAAAACCCCTTGAATCCATACCACCTTCTTCTGTCTCTGTCGGATTCGATTTCTCATCAGTACCTACGATTGAGAAGATTGCTAAAAAAGGAAGGGTGGTTGATGAATGGATCCAAAGGTTGCTCCAACAGGGGAAGGAAGTAATTCAAGACGTGGTGCAAGTTCATCAGTCCTTGGGAGACATTCAGAAGGATGGAGAAAAGATGGATGAGGAGATTTCTCAAGAAATTGGACATCTTGATTTGACTTATGAAGCTCTCCAGGTGTTAAAGCAAATACCAGCACATCTCTTGGTAGAAGAAGGTATTCTCCCACATACAGATAAGCATTTCCAGCTGACCAAGGCCATCAGGTTCAGAATAAAGATTCTCAATGAAGCCTGCAGTAAGTTGAGAGAATCAAGGGATAAATTGATTGATGGGAAAAGTGATCTGGAAGAAGAATTGCTGAAGATTTGTCCAAAGGTGTCAGTTGGGAACTCAGGTATCCTATCAGCAGATGATCTCTTCAAGCAAATCCAAGAGTCTATTCAGCATGAACCAATAAGCGGATTTGACCTTGAGATCATGGATCGGTTGGTAAGGGTTGAACATTCTTTGGAGGCCTTAAGAAAGCTCAGCAAAGGATTGAAAAAGCTTCCCGGCACTGCCAATGATGTTCATGAAACCTGTGAAATTTGGAATGATCATTCCATTGCGCCTGATGAAAATGAAATGCAAGGCATAATTCGGAAGTTCCAAGAATTTCAGAGCAAACAGTCTCAGCTGGAGGAAGAAAAAGAGGAAGGAGCAAAGGATGATGATTCAGATTAAGTCTCAACGTTTCATGTCATTTCAATCTTGAAATCGACATGTCTTTTTCATTTCTGTTTCGTCACATTTTTGAATCATATTTTGACTTGATCTCCTGCGTGAGAATCAAGCAAAACAGAACTCTTGTTAAAACACTATTTTTTAGGATCTGCCCTATTTTATCTCTACTTCTTTTGTTATAAATAAGGAATGCTTATGCATTCCAAAGGGTCGATTTTTTGGAATATTTGGGGGCTATTGGAAAGAAGAAAAACTTTGTGTTTTCGTTCAATCATTTTGAAGAATAGGAGTTGATATTATTTCTGAGACTTTGTGTTGTGGAATATATCTTACTTAAGACAGTGTTCTTATGTTCATGATCTTAAGCTATTCTTTGCATAGCATCTTAGTGTTTCTGATTATTTCGGACATTATATTTGTGATCTAAAACTCGTATGATTATTTCGTGCTCTGTGTTTACTCGAAAGAAAATACGTTTCTCCCATTTCCTTTCTATTGTGCTTCTTTCATTGTAACAGTTTCTAACCCAGTTCATTTAAGAAGAAATACCCTTGAATCGTGTGAATGTGGATTTTGGGATTTCATCCCAACCCCAATGGTTAGATTAGTGTGAATACTGTATATATTGTTTTTACCGTGTTTTAGATTAGCAATAAGCAGGCAGCCTCACCTGTCTTTGAGGAGGATTTAATCCCATATCGTGGTTGAACCTCATATTTTGGTTTGACAAAATATCCAACCAACAGTTTTTGGCGACATTGGGGAATACGGATCTATAGTATAAAGCTTATCCTCTCGGTGTCTGGCGACTCCGTATTTGCCTTATTTTCAACAAGATCTCCTTTCAGTTCAAGCTGGCCAGGAAGATCTTCACTCGGTCTCGCCGAGCTCAAGGTGAAATTGATCCGCTCTTTGAGTTACTGCAACAGCACAATTTCAGTCTTTCTCCCAACAGCATTGTCTCTAACCGAACCAGAAGTTCTTCACTGTTCGGAGAAACCGGATCCCGTGGAACAGGAAGCATCTGCAACTTGTCGTGCACTACTCTTGTCTGATACTCGGATCCCTGTACGCACTCTTTTCAGAAGGATGGCGGTTCAACCTGTGCCTTGGGGTGCAGTTATTGGTCCTCTTTCTTTGACTCCTCCATTGCATGAGTTACCACGTGGATCACGTAAAAACATTCCCAAGTTCAATGGGGATGGGAAGCAGCATCCTGATGAGCATATTGCATCTTTCTTTGTTGCATGCGGTGTCCTCGGAGTAGCCCACGAAGATGTCTCCGTCGACTCTTCGTTGAAACGTTGCAGGGTGTAGCAGCTGAATGGTTTTATCACCTCCCGAATGCATGCATCGCAAACTGGGCTACCATGCGGACTAAGTTGAAGCACATTTCAAACCAGCTGAAGATTCCCATGCTTTGTTAGCTCAGCTCACGCATATGAAGAAGGAATCACATGAACCTATGCGGGAATTCGTGGCAAAGTTCAACAAGCTGATCCGGAAGATTCCAGAAATAGCTGTACCTACTCTGGAAAACCAAAAATGCTTCTTCATCAATGCTCAACCTCCTGATATAAGCTTTTTATTAAGAAGGTCGGTTATCCCAGATTTGGCTACTACTCAGTCAACAACTACTGAAATAGAGGATGATCTCATCTTGGCGGAAGGATCAAGAAAGACATACCCAAACTCAAAAATCAAGGTTCTTCTCAAGGTAACACTGATCCTATGTTTCAAAAAATGGCTAACGATTTGATTGCTTTAAAAAAGCAAATGTCCCAACAGGTGAGCAATGTTCCGTATCGGGATATCCCTAGACGGAATTTCAATAACAACAATGGTGCACTGTCCAGAGATAGGCCACGGTTAACTCCTGCTCAACCGAGACTAGCAATTGAAGCTCCTCCCATCAATGCAGCAGTAGAAATAATTGAAGAAGACGATGAAGGAGAAGAACAAGATTCCCGTGAGGCTTTCGAAGCTTCAGGATATGCTGATGAGTCTTATGATGAGTCAGCTGGTGACTCCAGCATTGGGTATTTGGAATACGATGAAGATGAATGTGCGCCAGATGGTCAGTCATTTGTTGTCTTCACTCGGTCCCAATCTCAGAATCCCAGAAAACCTCTTGAAAACACTAAGGAGAAGAATAAGGAACCTCCCATATCCATAGTTAAGAGGGGTACCCCTATTTTGGTGCAAACTGAAAGAGAGGTTACCAAAAAGGCAGCTGCTCCTTATTCTCCTTCTCCTAAGATCAGTGCCTCAGCACAAGCTCATGTAATTAGATCTGAGCCTACCATCATTCCTTCTTATACTGCTTTTGACATTATTGATCATGCAAAGAGAACCAAAATTCAAATGTCAGAAGCAGAATACCTTCAGTCGAATCCTGAACAGTTTGAAAAGCTGGCCAAGTTCATCAGAAGTAAAGCGGCTGTTCCATCACCTTCAAAAGGTCTCCTTCCAAATCCTACTCAACTCCCACCACAGAACAATCTGACCTCTGCTTCTTCCTCAGGAAAAATTGAACCATTCTATTTGTCTCTACTTATAAATGGGTTTAAACTCAGCAATTGCATCATCGACTCAGGAGCCTCTGATAATGTTATGCCCGCAAAAGTGGCCCATGCCCTTGGACTTACTTTGACTAAGTCATATGGACGGTGCTACTCCATGGAAACTAAACAAGTCCCTTTGATTGGTCAAATCAAGGATGCACAGTTTGCATTTGTTGCCTTCCCTGAGAAGAGAGTGAAAATGACTATTCTGGTTGCCGACATTCCTGCAGCTTACGGTATCCTCTTGGGTAGAGGATTTTGTAAAGACGTCGGAGGAGAGATTAATATGGATTGGACCAAAGCTAAGATCCCGGTCAATGGGGTTCATCAAGTTCTTCATCCTGAACCACAGGTGAAGTATTTGGTGACCAAATCAGATGATCCAAAAGCTCAAATTCTTTTCGAAGATGCTAGCTTTGGGAATTATTTCATGACTTCAGAGATACCCATTGTAGATGTTGAAGAAGAAGATCCCAATGCTATCTGGACTCTCGAATTTGATGGTAGCTGCTCAACCTCTGGATCAGGCGCTGGTGTTGTCCTTATATCTCCTAGCTCGAGATTTTCCCATCAGCTTACAAGTTGCAATTTGATAATACTAACAACACGGCCGAATATGAAGCCCTGTTATTAGGATTAGAAATGGCCAGACAGAAGGGAATCTGAAATCTCAAGGTTCAGGGAGATGCGGAGCTGATTGTCAATCAGGTCAGGGGTATATATCAGGTGAAAAATGATCGGTTGAAACATTACCGGAATAAAGTTTGGGATAGTATAGAATGCTTTGATGCATTTTCTATTAAGGCAGTTTTGAGAGATTATAATGACAAGGCTGATTCTTTGGCCGTATCTGCATCCCTTCTTCTTCCTCATCCTCAGTTCAAGCAAGATACATACTCTATCGAGATTGTGTATCGTCCCAGTATCCAGATAATGCAACTCATTGGCAAGTGTTCAATGATGATCAACAGGTGTTGGCTTTTCTAGAAAAGGCTGACAATTTCAGTGAGTTATATTTTGAAGGTTCAGAATCAGCCTTCCGTGAAACTATCTCGGATCCATATCAAGAGGTTGATGGTGAATTTATTCAGCTGAAAGGCAACAAGATACCTAAAGGTTTGGTTTCTTTGGAGGGCTTGTTTGATAAGCATGATCGTTTTATCCAAAACAAAAGGCAAGTCGAAGGAGTTTCTTCCTCTGAAGTAGATCAAATCAATCTAGGTTCGTCTGATCAACCTCGGATGGTGAATATTGGGAAATGTTGTTCTCCTGAAGAGAAGGCAAGATTTACTTCGCTTTTAAAGAAATACATCGATGTGTTGGCCTGGTCTTATGCAGATTTAAAATCCTTCAAGCCCAAAGATGTACAACACAGTATCCCTTTGAAGCCTGATGTGAAGCCGTACAGACAAAAGCAAAGACATTACAATCCCAAGATCTCAGGAACTATCCTGGCAGAAATTCAGAAGATGTTAGATGCTAGAATTATTTTCCCAATCCATCACTCCACTTGGATTGCTAACATTGTTCCTGTCAGGAAGAAGAATGGTGAAATCCGGATCTGTGTTGACTTCCGGAACTTGAATCAGTCCTCACTGAAGGATAACTATCCCTTGCCTATCATGGATCAGGTATTACAAACTGTTACTGGATCAGAAATGCTTTCCATGCTCGACGGATTTTCGGGATATAACCAAGTCGAGGTAATACCAGAGGATCAACACAAGATGGCCTTCACGACCCCATGGGGTACCTTTGCTTACAGGAGGATGCCTTTCGGCTTGATCAATGCCGGAGCCACTTTTCAGAGAGCTATGGACTTGGCATTCAGAGATTTGATGGGCAAGGTCATAGTTGTGTATTTGGATGACTTGACCGTTTTCTCTAAAAAATGGAGTGATCATTATGATCATTTAGAACAAGTACTTTTGAGATGTAGGCGTCACGGGATTTCATTGAATCCCAAGAAGTCCATGTTCGGGGTGACCGAAGGAAAGCTGCTGGGTCATATTGTGACTAAAGAAGGAACCAAAATTGACCCAGAAAGGGTAAAAGCCATTCAGAGTCTTACCTTACCCACAAGTAAAACCGGAGTTCATTCTTTCTTCGGAAAAGTTAATTTCTTGAGAAGATTTGTACCTGATTTCACTGACAAAACCAAGGATATCCTTGGAATGATGAAAGGAAAAGTTCCATTTCGATGGAGTATAGAAGGGAAGCTTGCATTCGAAGAAGTCAAAAGGGCAATTGCTTGCGCTCCTATCTTAGTATGTCCAGATTTCAAGAAAAATTTCATCATGTACAGCTATGCCTCTGCCCACACAGTGTCAGCCATCCTAATGCAGGAAAATGAGGAAGGCATCGAAGCTCCCATCGCGTTCATGAGCTGTCCATAAAAGAACATGAATTGAAGATGTCACAGATTGAAAAACATGCTTACGCAGTGGTACGAGCAGTAAAACATTTCAGGTACTATGTGCTGAATTCCCATACTCTCGTTCTCGTTCCTGATACTGCTGTTAAATCCATTCTGACTCAACAAGAGCTGGGAAGTCAACGAGGTACTTGGATAGCTAAGGTTCAGGAGTACGATTTAGACATCAGGCCTACCAAGTTGGTACGAGGAAGGGGCCTGTGCCAATTAATTGCAGAAAATCATGCCGAAGCAGAGTATGAAAAGACTCAAGACACTTCTTCAGAGCTGCCCATGGTGCTTTTCGTGAGTACGACCGATGAATGGTACACGGACATTGCTTTCTTCCTAACTTATGGTGAATGCCCCCCACATTTAAATCAAAAGGAGAAGAGGACCGTCAAGTTGAGATCTGCAAAATACCTTTTGTGGAATAATGCAATATACAAGAAAGGTATTGATGGTGTTTTCCTGCGTTGTGTTGATAAATCACAACAGGAAAAGTTATTAGAATCCTTTCATAGCCTAGCATGCGGAGGACATTTTTCATCCTCTGTAACAGCGTATAAGATCCTACGGGCTAGGTACTATTGGCCTACTCTCTTCCGGGATTCAGCAGAATGGGTGTCCAAATGTGAAGCTTGTCAACATTTCGTTGGTCGCCCCAAGCTAGCAGCTCTTCCTCTGAAGCCTGTAGTGATTGAAGAACCTTTTCGCCAATGGGGGATTGATTTCATCGGAACATTGAATCCTGGCTCGTGCTGGACATAACTACGTCTTTAAGCTGCTCTGAGACTATTTTACCAAGTGGGTAGAAGCCGCACCAATCAAGCAAGCAACTTCTGAAGCTGTTTGCAAGTTCCTTAAAGAAAATATAATTGTCAGATTCGGTGTGCCTCATAAGATTGTAGCTGATAATGCCTCTAATTTCTCGTCACATGAGTTGACAGAATTTTCTATGGATTTGGCATCACTCTGGCTCACTCATCTGATTATTATCCCCAGGGTAATGGGCAAGCTGAGTCCAGCAATAAGAACCTGGTTACCATAATTAGAAAACTAGTGGATGAAAACCAGAGGACATGGCACAAAGCATTGTATGATGCATTGTGGGCTGATCGAATCACTCCAAAGTGAGCCATAGGGATGTCTCCTTTCCAGGTGCTATACGGGATTGATGCTGAGATACCTATCTCAGTAGAATTACCGGCCTTGCAGTTGGCAAAAGCGGTTGAAGATGTGGCTTTTCAGAGTTCTATCGAGAAGAGGGTTATGTACCTAGCCAGGCTAGAAGAGGAACGAATCAAGGTGGTTGATCGTATCGCAGATCATCAGAGCAGAGTGAAGAAAATTTTTGACAAAAAATCAAAGCAGCGTAACTTCCAGATTGGAGATTTGGTGTTGCTTTGGGATAAGAGAAGAGAACAAAAAGGAATGCACGGGAAGTTTGATTCTTTGTGGAAAGGACCTTTCAAAATCCATGAGCTGAATGGCGAAAATAGTTTCCTGCTATCATATCTAGATGGAGGACTACTCCCGTTGCCTTTCAGTGGACAACACCTAAAGCTGTTCCACCATTAATGCAAGATGCTCTCTTGCATTGTACATATTTTACTTTGTTTTGTTGTGTGTTTGCTTTTGGTTTTCTTTCTTTCTTCATTTTGTTTTGTTTTGGTTTTCTTCTTTTCTCCGTAGCCCAATGGATAAGGCTCTGGTCCGTGAGACCAGAGATTCTGAGTTCTCTTCCTTTGGTATTACAAAGAAAGTCCCCAGCTGGAGCCAGCTGTTATCTCCGTTTTGAGTTCACGACAAAACGATTAGATAACCCCTACGAAATTTTTGAAGTTGATTTTGCATTTTGGCCTCATATTGAGAAATTCGGGTTTCGGGTTTGTCCAACATGATTCGACATGAGTTTTAACATGCTTTGTGTCGCCTATTTTCCGAAACCCGAAACCCACTTCATATTGAGTAAATCGGGTTTTCGGACCTCCGGTGCATCGGAACATGACCTATTCAAAACATGTTTTGTGTCACTTGTTCCCCGATACCCGAAGTCTGATTTAGTCCTTTGTATCGGGTTTTCGAGAGCTGTGAAGCATCTAAACATCTCATGCTTTATGTCTTGTGTTTCCCGAAACCCGAATTGCACTAAGCCCCCTTGTGTCGGGTTTTCGGACCTCTCTAACATGCTGACATGGCATTCATGCCGAGTTGTCGGTGAGTTGGCACGTGCCGAGCTGAAGTGTATTAATTACAATTTTCTTATAAATACGCGGATTTCCACGTCATTTTTACCGGACGTATTTTTAACTCGTGGATTTTTCGTACATGCTCTTCCAACCTGCGAAACCCGAAAGCTCGCTTGTGCCGATTGAATCGCCATTTTTCGATCTTCCCTTTCTCTGGTTGAAGGTATTTCTCTCTCCACTCTTTGTTCCTAGTTTTTATGGATTGATTGCATGTGAGAATTCTTCCCATTTTCTTGCTGGGTTTTGAAAGATTTTTATTCTTCTTCTTTCTGGAGTTCTTTTGAAAAAAGGGGTTTAGGTTTTAGGGTTTATCTCTTCTAAATTACCATTTGGTGCTATTTCCTCAAAATTTTATTATGTGCCTGGTACATGAATGGTTAAAAGGAGATTGCATGTTTGAAATTCAATGAAAAACCCTATGTTTTTCTCTTCTCGGGTTTTGAAGGCTGTTATGCAGTGTCGAAGACCCGAAGTATATTGAAGGCTTGGCGTGTCGGACTTTCCAGAGTTCCGGCATCAACACAAGTGTCGGGATTTCTTCCATTTCGACATCATCGGCAGTGTCGGGCTTTCCCAAAGTTCTGACATTATCAAACGTATCGGGTTTTCAAAAGTTCGACATTTTCAGCGCATCGGGTTTTTAGGATTTTCCTACATCATCTTCGCCAGTGTCGGACTCTTCCGTTCTTCCGGCATATCCAGCAGGTCAGAATTCTCACAGTGAGCAGCATCTTCTGAGCTTCGAAACTTTCTTCCTTCGACGTCCTTCATGTCGGACCCTGGTCCATCTCAGGAAAAGACCGAGAAGTCAGGAAGAATGAAATACAAGTTTAAAAAGCTGGAATCTCCATCGTATATTGATTGCAACTACGACATCGAGACACCGAACTCGAAAATATAGACATTGAAGATTTCTAGAGTAGGGTGAGGAGTTCCTCCCAAACTCCATGGATGAAAACTATAGCCGATAGTGGCTTGCCTCTCGCAGCGGGTCTTCCCATGTCGCTCAGTGTCCAGAATTCATCTTGGCTTGTGCATCCAGTTATGACTCGGTGTCTCGTTCTGTGAGAAGTCAATCAGGTGAAGTAGTGATCAAATTGGATGGAGGTTACTTTGATGATCTCCTAAAACTGCCCAATTTTGACGAGTATGGAGAGTTGGACATCAAGTCAGCTCAGAAAGCCTGGGACAACGATCAGGAAGACTGCATCAAACATGTGAACAAGAAGTTCCTGATCAAGCCCAAACCAGCTGTCTCTAGATTTCCAAGGATTATCCCCAGGAGTGATTTCATCCAAGAAATCAATGACATCATCACCCTGCTGAGTCGGGTTTTGGTTTGCCTGAATTGAATGTATTTCAAGGATGGATGTATCAATTTATGATCACCATCAAGAAGAATCAGCAAGGGATCGACTGGGGTACTCTCATCAGCAATGAGGTTGATTCCCAAATGACAACGGTCTTGTCAACTGGGAAATTTTATATGTCTTCATATGTCACATATGCAGCAACCGGGATGAGGAACTATCCCGGGCTGGATACCAAGGGAAGCAGAACGGCGAACCAGGTGTATCAATACTTCCCTCAATTGACAAAGAAGGGGTCCAAAGACCATTTCAGGAGGGTGAATGATGCCTTCTTCTATGAAAATATCTGTAGGATAAACCCTGAGCTGAGGAAGACAAGAGTCTCAGATGAGGCTTGGGCTGAAGTTTCTAAATGGGGATGTATCTTCTTACAATTCAAGAAGTTTACATATCTTCGGGTGGTCATGTACTCGGGAGATCCTTTTCACCTACCCCGATATCCAGGGGATAGACTGATATTGATGGAGTTGGTTAGGCAGCTGTTGGATTTCCATAAATTCCAACAAAGCAAACATAAGGCTGCGTTGTATCCTTCCCAATTTCTATTGGGAGATATACTTGCTCAATAGTAGTGAAAGCCAAAAATGTTGTCCATGAACTTCAGGACAAATTGAAGAAGCATATGAAGCCTCGAGATGGTTTTGATATCCGAGGAGTGCTCAGAGCATATGGAACCCAGCATCTGCATAGGCCAAACATAGAGGATATTTGGGTGGATCTGCGTAATGAGGTTGCTGTTCGCAGAAAGGATAATAGCAGATTGACTATTGCTGAGATTCAAACACTGGAGCTTGCTGATTTACCAGAAGGTACGGGTGACAATGAAAGTGTTTTGGATCTTTCCTATGATGGACTAAAGGAGGATCAATATGTTTTCCCACCTATTGATTGGTCAGCCAGCGAAAAATCCTCTATTACAGATAGGTCGGCTCTAATCCTTGCTCGCACCAAAGCATGGCTCTCCTCTTGGGGAATGAATTTTAAAGATGATAAGTTTTCAAAGTTGGCTGCTTCAGAGGCGGGGCCCTCCAAAAAGGAAAAGGACAGAAAATCTTCTAGGGAGCCTATAAAGGTCAAGATTGTCAAAAAGAGGAAAAGAAAGAGAAATCTCTTCAATTGTTTCTCCAGTAGAAACGGTGAATGTGCCAGAATCACCAACACCACCAGAAATAGGAGAAATTAATTTGGAAGAAGGAGGAAGCCAGCTTCTGTCTTCACCATTTGCTGATTGCTCAACTGAAGAGACCTTATCTCTTGCATCCAAGGCTTTGGAGTCTGGATCTGTGCCTCTTTCCTCACAACCACTCCTACCTCCTTATTCTCCATCAACTTCTTCAGTAATGGCCAGTATTTTCTCTGGAATTTCACCCCTCTCTGCTGGTACCCAAGTGATCACCAACACGCCCCCTCCTGTGCCTCTTTTTATTGGATCTACTACCACGTTGGTAACTATTCCTCCTCCACTAGTAGAATCTTCTCCCCTTGAGGGTATGATACCAGCTTCTACAACCATGGCAACTCCCTCTGATACGCCGCAATGGCTACTCGAGCAAACTCGAGGAAGAGGAAGGTGATTGTGCCCCTACCAGCCTTTGATTTCAGCTCACTCAAGGCTCCTACTGCGAAATCAGCCAAGAAACCCAAAACAGTTTCAAGGGTTTTGGTGGATGCTTCAGGAGATAAGTTCACAGAGATTGCCACTCCCTCGGTGACAAAACTAGAGAGGATATAACAGCCTCTGATTATCAGAGTAACCAGGGTGGCTCTAGGGAAAGTGACAGTAGAAGGGGCGCAACAAGATGCACGGGATTCCATAAACGTGTTGTGCCAAAAGTTGAAAGAAACAAAGGACAGCAGAGATGAGCTTAAGGAAAAAGTGGAGCAGTTGACAGAGGTTTTGATTAAACTCTCAAAACCCCTTGAATCCATACCACCTTCTTCTGTCTCTGTCGGATTCGATTTCTCATCAGTACCTACGATTGAGAAGATTGCTAAAAAAGGAAGGGTGGTTGATGAATGGATCCAAAGGTTGCTCCAACAGGGGAAGGAAGTAATTCAAGACGTGGTGCAAGTTCATCAGTCCTTGGGAGACATTCAGAAGGATGGAGAAAAGATGGATGAGGAGATTTCTCAAGAAATTGGACATCTTGATTTGACTTATGAAGCTCTCCAGGTGTTAAAGCAAATACCAGCACATCTCTTGGTAGAAGAAGGTATTCTCCCACATACAGATAAGCATTTCCAGCTGACCAAGGCCATCAGGTTCAGAATAAAGATTCTCAATGAAGCCTGCAGTAAGTTGAGAGAATCAAGGGATAAATTGATTGATGGGAAAAGTGATCTGGAAGAAGAATTGCTGAAGATTTGTCCAAAGGTGTCAGTTGGGAACTCAGGTATCCTATCAGCAGATGATCTCTTCAAGCAAATCCAAGAGTCTGTTCAGCATGAACCAATAAGCGGATTTGACCTTGAGATCATGGATCGGTTGGTAAGGGTTGAACATTCTTTGGAGGCCTTAAGAAAGCTCAGCAAAGGATTGAAAAAGCTTCCCGGCACTGCCAGCGATGTTCATGAAACCTGTGAAATTTGGAATGATCATTCCACTGCGCCTGATGAAAACGAAATGCAAGGCATAATTCGGAAGTTCCAGGAATTTCAGAGCAAACAGTCTCAGCTGGAGGAAGAAAAAGAGGAAGGAGCAAAGGATGATGATTCAGATTAAGTCTCAAACGTTTCATGTCATTTCAATCTTGAAATCGACATGTCTTTTTCATTTCTGTTTCGTCACATTTTTGAATCATATTTTGACTTGATCTCCTGCGTGAGAATCAAGCAAAACAGAACTCTTGTTAAAATGCTATTTTTTAGGATCTGCCCTATTTTATCTCTACTTCTTTTGTTATAAATAAGGAATGCTTATGCATTCCAAAGGGTCGAGATTTTTTGGAATATTTGGGGGCTATTGGAAAGAAGAAAAACTTTGTGTTTTCATTCAATCATTTTGAAGAATAGGAGTTGATATTATTTTACAGACTTTGTGTTGTGGAATATATCTTACTTAAGACAGTGTTCTTATGTTCATGATCTTAAGCTATTCTTTGCATAGCATCTTAGTGTTTCTGATTATTTCGGACATTATATTTGTGATCTAAAACTCGTATGATTATTTCGTGCTCTGTGTTTACTCGAAAGAAAATACGTTTCTCCCATTTCCTTTCTATTGTGCTTCTTTCATTGTAACAGTTTCTAACCCAGTTCATTTAAGGAAGAAATACCCTTGAATCATGTGAATGTGGATTTCGGGATTTCATCCCAACCCCCAATGGTTAGATTAGTGTGAATCTTTGTATATATTGTTTACCGTGTTTTAGATTAGCAATAGCGGGAAACCTCACTGTCTTTGAGGAGGGATTTAATGCCATATCTTGTGGTTGAACCTCATATTTTGGTTTGACAAAATATAATTGGAGGTAATGTTATAGTAGATGATTAGATGATACTTTAAAGGGTTCTAGTATATTACCCTATCGAATCCATCCGAGATGAAGATGAGGGGATTAATACGTTGTTTGATGATTTGGAGGTTGGGGATGATGAGGTTGTTTTTGTGTGACATATTTAGGTGTCGATCAAGGAACAACCTCGAGATACTATAACCATGTCTTTAAATTTGGATGAATGATGAATCCCTAAGATGGAAGGAAAGGGATTTATACTTCACGATGAGGTTTTTAATGATTTTGTGAGTACGGTTTATGTATTTATGGATTAGTGGTTTGTGGATTTATTGAGTTTCGAATGTGATGTCAAGTTACATGATCTTTGAAAGAGCTTTTGTAATTTATGTGATGGGTTTATTTTTGGACTTTTGAAGAAAAAAATTGGTGGGTGAAGAGGATGTGGTAGATGTAATAGGGTTTTGGTCTTGTTCTTTGACAAGACTAGAGGAATCGAGATGATTTGGCTGGTGCTTTCATACAAGAAACACTAGGTGTTGAGGGTGTAGGTGAGAGGTATTTAATGGTGTTGATAGTGTGGTGAGAGTTAACAACATTAGATTGGGGTTGATCAGTGGAAGGTGCATAATTTGGAAAGGGTTGTTTGAAGAAATTAAAGTTTTAATTTAGAGGTGCATTTGGATTTTAAAGTTCGCAGTCACCTCTGTTAATAAGATCCCTGGAGGATGTTTTGAAATGAATGAAACTTTTCAATTTTGTGGCCTCAGACTTGATGGTATTTATAATAGCCATTTTCTTGATACCATGATGGTTAAAAATGGATGTGTCGATAAGGAGGATGAGAGGAAGCTTGATCTTACACATGGATAGGATTTTTTCATAGACCGCACTATAGGATTCTTTGTTGGGTATATATTTGTGTTGGGGTTGTGTTCGTTAGGAATCCAAATGACCTTTGGACGTGGATTTTAAGATGACCATGTTTGTTGAGTCTTTGGACTTATCGTTGCTAGAAGAAGGTAAATGGGGACTCAAGTTTTGGTTTTTTTGATCTGAGCTTCAATTTACCATCTTTGAGGGCATGAATTTATATCTTATTAGCCATGGTAAAGGCTTCATAAAATGTTTAAAGGGACTATATTTGAGGTGTTGACGATATATTTTTTGTGCAAGATCAAGAAAATAACTCGATCAATTTGATTTATGGGATGGATAAGGATAGTTGATTGATAATTCCTCACCATATAGTGATGAAGTATGTAATAGAATATTCCTCAAACATTTTAATGGCGTAGAGATTAGTGATGGAGATTTTACTGATGATATTGATGGAGAAATGTTCCGAGAATAACTCTTCAAGTTGTGAAAAAGAAACAAGGGAGTACTTGTCGAATATTGTTATACCAATCGAGGGCGGTCCTAAGTACACTGGGAAATATCCTCGATATAAGGTCTTGGTCATGTGTGATGAGATAATGTGCATGGAAAAATATCTAATGTGTTGTTGAGGTTCCTCCCGACTATATAACTTGATGAAATTTGGGAGTACCAGTGTGGGGATAGGATTTGAAACTTACGAAACCAGCCTTTTCTTAGTATTTTTAGCCATTTTTCTTAATTCACACTTTTTCTTAATTGGTATAAGGCCACAAATCCTTGATATACCCAAAGGTACATGAGACCCAAATCTGTCTTGGTGTCGGTATGCGGCGTGATATTAGGGCCTACCCCCTAACTTCACATGATCCTGCTTTGTAATGCAAGAAAATATTAGATAAAAATTAGAAACCAAAAACAAAGCAATTGATCCCTAAATCTAATCTATTCAAACAAAACCTCAGATAGAGCAAGATGGAAGGGAGAAAGAAATGCAATACCTTCACTTACCAAATGAAGAGCTCCCTTGATGATTTGGATGTAATCTTGGATTGCTTGGCATAAACTTTATTGCTTACTTTATATTTAGATGTGGATGCAATTACACAACACTTCCCCTTTGATGTACCTTGGATGATTTCTTGATGAAAGGTGAAAGATGAATGATGCTAAATTGGATTGAAGATGGATTGATAGATTAATTGAGTAAGAAAAATGATAGAGATTTGATATGAATTTCCAAGTTGTGTTCTCATGGAGGATGAGTGCTTGATTTATAGTTTGTGAGTGGAAAAATAGAGGGTGAGGGTCAATCCATGTTGGATTGAATCCAATGGTTGAAATTGCATGAGAGGATTGGAGGATCCTAGAATGGAAAATTCTAGATTTTGTGAGGGATTTCCTTGAATTAAAAATTCAATGGAATATTGTATTTTAATTTGAATATTTAAAAATGGGAGGGAAGAATGGAGAAGCTTCTAGATTTAGAGGTGAGGATGTGCACATGATTAGGATTAGATTAGGTTAAATGATGTGATTAGGATAATTAATGATGAGATTTGATGGAAAGGCTAGGTGTAGGGATGTGTAGGGTAGGTGGTAGGTGAGATGTAGGAATATTAAATTCCTATAAAATGTTAATGAATAATTAAATAGGATGATATGATATAATAATGAAATAAAAGGGATTAAGGATGAAAATGGGATATTAGATGAAATAAAAGGATTAATGATAAATGATAAATGATGAATAATGGTAAAATGGATTATTAATTATAATTAATGTTAGAATTAATTATTATATGGTTGATGTATGAATAATAATGATAGATTAAAAAATAATAGATCAAAATGGATTGGTAGCAGATAAAGAAAAAATATGGGGCATGATTAATGTTAATTAGTCATGTAGACATTTTAGGTGTGTACATTTTCCCCCTCTTTTAAGGAGTTATTACATAGCAATGATCATTCAAAGAAGAAGTAGAAGATGATATGATGGTGATATGATGCCCCCTCGAGGGGTTAGGAGGGGAGGAACGAGATGGGTAACCACTAGAAAAGAGGAGAGGCGCAAACTAGTAGATGAGAAGATTAAAGATGAGGAGGATGAGGATTAGATGATGAGAAGATTAAGGATTAAGGGATATTGGATTTTGGATTTTTGATGCCCCTAGTCAATGATGTACGACAAGGGTGTTGATTTTGGATTTTAGATTTGAGGATGCCCCAATCAAGGGGTTGATGTTTTGGATATTGGATTTTGGATATTTTATTGTTGGATGTTGTTGGATTACAAGATTTTAGATTTTTAGAGCGTTGATTTTGGATAATAGGATTTGATTTTGGATGCCCAGGCATAAGGGGTAAGGATTTTGATTTTGGATGTTGGATGTAAAGATGTTTGGATGATAGGACTTGATAGGATTGATTGAAAATGTTGGATATAATTATTTGGATGAATAAGATTTGATGATTGATGTTAGATGATTGATGAAGGGTTGGTTGGATAAGGTGATGATGATTAGGCTAAGTGATGATGTAAAGGGGTGGTGTGCTATGTAAAGTTCCCACAATTATCATCATTAGTAAGTTTATTAAGATGTGGCATAAAGTAAGATGCACCAATGGTATAAAGACCATGATGTTTGAATTTACAAATGGCTCTCTCCTCATATCATGGGAAAAATTAATTAAAATGTGGTCCTCATATCATTAAATTGAAAAGTGGCTCATATCATCTCATATCATTGAAAAAAAAAGACCTCCATGCAAAATGCTAAAAAAAAAAGAAAGAAAAGAGGCCTCATATCATTGGCCAAAATGATGCAAATGCAAAAAAAATAAAAAACACACACACACACACACAAATGCATGCAAAAGTGTTTAAGATTTTATATGCGTTGTTGATTTTTATGGATTTTAAAGATTTTTAATTTTTTTTTTTTTTTTTTTTAAGATAGTTTAGATGTGGTGGGATGAAGATGTGATAGGGATGGGTGGGGTTGAAAGGAGGTGAATTTATCATATAAGTCCCAATGTGGATAGGGATGTGGATAAAGGGGATTAGGAATAAATGGGATAAAGGGATGATTTGGAAGAGGATAAGGGATGTGGGATAAAGGGATGGTTTTGGATAGGATAAAGGATGTGGGATAAAGGGATAGTTTGGATAGGATAAAGGATGTTTGATATGATGAGGGATATGATAAGGTAGGATATGGGACTAGGTGATGACTTAGGATCAGATAAGGTAGGAGGATAAGATAGGCCCCAGGTAAAGGGTGGGATGATGGATGATAGTCTAGTTTGTTGCGCCCCCAAGTGTAAGGAAGAATAAAAAGTAAGGGATGGTGCCCCCAATGGATTATAAATTTTCCCCAGTCATAATGATGACGGGTTAAAGGAAGCAAAAGGGTGGATAGGATAAAGCAATAGGATCATTGATTTCCAATGATGATGGATGCAAAAGGATGTGGATGCAAAGGATGGATGGTTAGTAATGGATGATGAACAAAAGATGAGCTTAAAAGCACATGTTGTAAAATAAAAGTAGGACTAAAACAAGAGTGTGACCAAGGTCTAAGCCATACTTGGAAACATACAAGCGTGATGTCTCTTTGAGATGAAGTGTGTGTGAAAAGTGATAGTTAATTACCACTTGAAGTGAAGACTTAATGGGTAGTATGTGAAGACAAACTAGCCAATGTATAGGGAGTGATTAAGTCAAGTAGGTGATGGAAGGTGAATGGAAGGTTAGTCGTGCATTGCTCTGCGCTGCTAGCTAGGCATCCATAGCCCCGATGGAGATACATATGATTCTTGTCACAACATTGCTCTACTACCATCCAGTGTCCATAGCCCTAGTAGAGTTTCTGGAAACACCCCTAGAGAGAGTCTTGAGGTGGATTTTATTTGATATTTTTTATTTTGATATGATTTTTTTGATTTTTTTTTTTGATATTTGATATTTTTCATCCACTCTCTTAAGACCTCTAGGGGTTAAGAATCACAAGTGGCTTGATGGGGGGATGGAGATGAGTGTGGTGATGACATTGGCTAGAGTGTCAAAGATGCACCTAGGGTCTTCACCAAAAGTTAATTAAGATGTGTGATTAAGTGATTGGATCTCTAAGATATGATCATTCTTGGATGTTGATAGTAAGGATAGACCAAGGTCACACAAGTGTAATAAGAATTACTAATGAATTACATCATGTGCGATTAATAAAATTAAGTACTTGTGAAGATGGATTGGATTGGAATGAGGATTTAGGGATGAGGAAATAACATCGTGTGTAAAGGAAAACCTAAATGCTCAATCCAATTTTAGGTGTTTGGGATGTGTAAGAGGATGATAGGATTTGTGAGTGGGTTGATTGGTTGGGATGGTAGGATCAATAAGTGGAGTGGTAGAAATTTGTTTTGATGGATTAGTAGGAGGGTGTAAGATGCCTTGTTCATGGATTCATAAGCCTTTACCATGATGTTTCATGTTAGTGATAGTAGATGAAGTGGATGGGGAGGATAATGCCATGTGGTCATCATGAGACTTGGGGGCAATAGTTTTTCATCATACTACGGGCCAAAATTTAATAGAGGATGGGAGTGAGATTTGGATTTTTTTGTAAATGTTTGGATTAATGATTAGATTTTAAATTTTGGTCGATGAGGGATGTTTGGATTGATGATTAGATTTGGATGGCTGATGATGTTTGGAATTAGAATGGGGTTTAGATGGTGGCTGATGGTTAGAGATATGATTAGGATGGAAAGGTGGTGGATAGAGAGGTACAAGGATAAGAATTCCTTGGTTAATGAGGTTTTGGAAATAAGACCTAAATTACATGCAATGATTGGTCGAATGTCATGGGTGCGATGGAAATCACAATAATAATGGTCCCTATACCAAGATGGTTTGGGAAGGTTAGAATCATGATGTTTGATGGGTGGGTGAATGATCATGTTAAAGGTTTTAAGATGATGGAAGATGGTAGTCAAGGATTCACCTAAGGAGGTGAAGGTGATTGGGGTTGGTAAGAGAGATGGTGTGGGTAATAAGGGTGGGTTAGGTAGGATATGTGTAGGAGTGGGTAGGATAGGAGAGGATTGATTAGATTTGGATGTAGGTTTAAGATGTGGATTAGATGGTTGGGATTTGGATGGAAGATTAGCCTTGGGGGATTTAGGAGGTTGGTTTGGTTTTGGATTGGTTTGAGTATGTGGTTTTGAGGAGATGGTTTGACTTTGATTAGGATTGAAGGGGATTAGATTTAGGAGGGGATGGTGATATTTAGGTATGTTAGGGGATAAAGGAGATTTGGTAGATGGGTGTGGTGTAGGAACCACATTAGATTTGGTAGGATATGAGATGGGGAGAGGATTGGGATTGGATTTTTTAGTTTTGGGAGTTGGTGATTTAGGAGTTACGTTAGATGTTTGAGGATTGGGGAATGAGGAGATGAAATAGGATTAATGGATGGGATAGTGTTGGGTTTGGGTGATTAGGGAGTTAAGATAGGATTAGATATAGATGAAGATGATGAGGGTGGCATAAGATCCATATTCGATGGTTTTGGATTGAATTAGTTATTAGTAGATTTATTAGATGTAGATGGAGAGGATAAAGGTGGCATGTGAACCACATTGGATGAATTAGGATTAGGGGATGGAGAGGGTGTGGGTGACTTAGAATTCACATTAGATGGGTGGATGCTTAGGAGCCAAAGTAGATGTTAGAGGTGGGGACTTGGGACTATCTAGGATAAAGTCCAGGGGATGAGGTTGGGATGATGATGATGAGGATTTAGGACTAAGGTGTGATGTAGGGGATAAAGATAGTGGTTTGGTTTGGTCTTGATTGGATGTGATTGGGTATGTATAAGGTACGTTATGATATGTTTTGATGGGAGGGAGTTGGGGATTAGGTTGGTTTATGGGGGATCTAGAGGTGGATAATGGTGATGAAGGATTAGGTTTAGATAATATATTAACAAATTGTAAAAGAAGGTCATTAGGTGATGGTGGTGATTTGGGATATTTAGGTTTGGGTTTTGGTTTAGATTTTGATTTTGATTTGGAAAGGGATGTGGTGGATGAATCATAGTTGGTTAAATTTTGGAAAATTTTGAAAATGAGATCTTTATTGGTGGAAGGGGATGATTGGAGTTGATCAAAATCAATGTAATTAGTTGTGTGTGAGAAAGAGGATGGTTAGGGATGTTGGATGATGTGGATTTATGATTAGGTATGATTGGTTGTGTGGATGATGGATCATCTTGGTCGATGTCAATAAGGTCCTCACTATCATAAGTGGATGTGAGGGAGGATGGTTGAGAAGATGTTTGGCTAAGGTGTGATTGGAGGTCAAGAATTTGTTGGTTAATATTTTGGATGGTTGTGAGGATGGTGGGATCAACTTGGGATGGGTTAGGAGATTGTTGAATAGAGGATGTGAGTGTCATAATTTGGTTTTGTAAAGATTGGATAGTAATAGGGATGTTTTGATCAAAGTGGGAAGGTAAAGGTTGATGGGTGGGGATTTGACTTTGATGGGAGCCATGATGAGGATGGGGTTTAGATAAGATTTAGGAATAGGATTGGGTATGGATAGGGTGTAGGTAAGATAGGATTAAGATGGAGGGATTAGATGTGGATGGGATGGATTAGGAAAGGGGATAAGATTGGGATAATTAGATGGATGGATTGGGTTTGATTATGTTTGGATGGGGGTTGATTTGATTGTTTGATTAATTTTGATTGGTTGATTAATGTGTGGTCAAAATGATATGTAAGCAAGCAACACACATGAAAACACACAACCTAGCTAGTCAAGTGGGTGTGCAACACAAGCTATAACCTGATTTTAATACCACACACATGATAGTGGTGCTCACTGAGCTGGCCCACCTTTACATCGATGTGTGATTGAATAGCGAGTAATCTTTGGTGGTTCCTTCCCCTACACTATAGCTTGATTGCAGCCAAAGGATACCTATGCTAGGATAAACAAGGCTTGCTAAGGGAGTCCTCTATATACCTTTCGGTACATGAGGCCCGAATCCATGTTGCAAGGATGTTGTCTGAGGCCTGGGTATTGGGACATGGAAGCCCCTCACTTCATGTCATGCTTAAAACATGTAGATGCTTAGCCAATAATGACACTATCCAAGAATTTGTATACCCCACCAAAACACGGGGTGTGTCTACGTGCGTGGAGATGAAGCCCATGGTCATGAGACCCCTAGGACTATGAAAAGTGCGTGGTGATGAAATCCATCACGTCATTTTCCCCTAAAAATGAAAAAGGGAAGAAGGTGGACTGCTTTTGATCCTCAAGATCGTCCAAGGATGCGAGAGGAGAGCATACACGAAATCCAACCTTCGGGTTTAACAAAAAAACATGCAAAAGATGAAAGATGCAAAGATATAAAGAGATTTTTTAAATGATAAAATGATGATTAAAAATTAAAAGGGGTCTTCAAGAGGAGGCCCTGCAAAAAAATGATTAATAGTTTGATTATAACCCTAATGAAATTAGACAAATGTGTACTACAAAAAAAGGGGTTAGTAGTTTTGATAGAATTTTTTTACAAAGATGATGGGTTTTTACTTTGATTGAGGTGGATAACCAAACAAAGCATAAGGTTATATTGAAGAAAAATGCAAAAATGCAAGTTTATACTATATATCAAGATGAAATCTGTTCTCTGGAATAAATGTGCTACTACAGAGAGAAAATGCCTAAAACAAAGGTGTAAAAATGTGCTATAAGTACAAAAACCTGCATAAAAACATAAGTTAACACAAAAATGTGCTACTATAGTAAATGGTAAATGTGCTAAATTAGTGGATGAAAAATGTGTCGATATGTGAAACATGCATAGAGAAATGGTTAATAGATAAAACGCTAATAAAAAAGAGATAAATGCACTAAAGTAGGGTATATGTGCGAAATATGGAAAGTTAAATGCACAAATGCAAAAGAAATATGGGTATATACGCACAAATGTGATGAAAGTGCTAAACCTACAGAGATGAATTCAATTACTATGAATGTGCTAAAGTAGGGAATAAAATGCTAAAATGTATGAAAAATGTGTTATAATAATGATAGAAAGGAGGCCATGAAAAAATCCAGAGGATATATGCGCTAAAAGAGGGAGTGTATGTGCTAAAATATTTATACATGCCATGATTGAACAAACACACTAAAACGTGTACTGTGGACACATAGCCATAAAAACAAGAAAAAAATGCATTGTTTTATGGTATATGTGCTAAAACAGTGAAAAATGTGCTGATATGGAAGAACAACCTGAAAATTCAAAATTTAAAGGGGTAAATCATAATGAAAATTTATGAATTTTTGATAGCTTATTATTAATAATTAATGCTACTATTTCAATCAAAATTTAGGGGGGTAAGCCCCATGGTGGGTGCCAAAATGTAGAAAAAAATATTAGATAAAAATTAGAAAGTAAAAACAAAGCAATTGATCCCTAAATCTAATCTATTCAAACAAAACCTTAGATAGATCAAGATGGAAGGGAGAAAGAAATGCAATACCTTCACTTACCAAATGAAGAGATCCTCCTTTATGATTTGGATGTTCTCTTGGATTTCTTGGATTAAATTGATTGCTTGCTTCATTTTTAGATGTGGATGCACTTGGACATTACTTCCCCTTTGATGATTGCTTGATGAGAGATGAATGATGAATGATGCTTAGATTGAAGTGAAGATGGATTGATAGATTAATTGAGTAAGAAAAATGACAAAAATTTGATATGAATTTCCAAGTTGAATCTCTCATGGAGGATGAGTGCTTGATTTATAGTTTGTGAGTGGCAAAATGGAGGGTGAGGATCAATCCATGTTGGATTGAATCCAATGGTTGAAATTACATGAGAGGATTGGAGGATTCTAGAATGGAAAATTCTAGATTTTGTGAGGGATTTCCATTGAATTAAAAATTCAATGGAATAGTGTATTTTAATTTGAATATTTGAAAATGGGAGGGAAGAATGGAGAAGCTTCTAGATTTAGAGGTGAGGATGTGCACATGATTAGGATTAGATTAGGTTAAATGATGTGATTAGGATAATTAATGATGAGATTTGATGGAAAGGCTAGGTGTAGGGATGTGTAGGGTAGGTGGTAGGTGAGATGTAGGAATATTAAATTCCTATAAAATGTTAATGAAGAATTAAATAGGATAATATGATATAATAATGAAATAAAAGGAATTAAGGATGAAAATGGATATTAGATGAAATAAAAGGATTAATGATAAATGATGAATGATGGTAAAATGGATTAATAATAATAATTATTCTTATGATTAATTATTATATGGTTGATGTATGAATAATAATGATGGATTAAAATAGATTAAAATGGATTAGTAGTGGTTGAAGCTAAAATTCAAGGCATGATTAATGTTAATTAGTCTAAGACATTTAGGTGTCTACAAGGCATGATTAATGTTAATTAGTCATGTACCAAATACACATGTACCTAAAAAAAACCCTAGCTACCTACAAAATCTCACAAACACATCAAATCTGAATAAAATATGCAAAATGTGAAGTCGATCTACAAAACCTCGGCAGTCCACTAGAAGAGTGAAATTATTATTGAGCGTTGCACTACATTCCAGAATCCATGTAGTTTTGTGTGCTTATGTGTGAAATAGTGTCATTAGGTTTCCCTCATGCAAATGATGCCAAGATAGTGGGCTATAGCTAGCTTAGATGCAAATGTGTGATATGGAATTTAGAACTTCCCCTTCCTATGTAGTGTATGCAGCCCAAAAATTTAGTCCCTTTGATATAGTTATAATATGTAGATGTGATTGTCTCCTAAAATTTCTAGACAGAATAATAGAGTGTATGTTGTCTACATATCTAGATCTCTTGTTTGAATTTCGACACTAGTGACACGAAAGGCCAAATATGAACATGAGATAAGGATAAGAAAAATAAAAAGGACGACCACAAATGTCAAAATGAGAAAAATAAATAAATAGGACATGAGTGCCTAGATGGACATAAGTGCCCAGGCACCAAAGTGTCTAGAGTGGGAATTAGTGTCTTGGGATAAATGACAAAAAATGTGAAAAGAAAGAAAAACAAGGATCCTTGTGACCTTACCATAAGTGAATGCATAAATGACAGATGTAAAAGAGAAACATGATAAAAAACAATCAAAGACATATATGGACAAGAGATGATGTCACTAGTAAATACTTTTCTTGCTTAAGATCCATACATATAAAAAAACGACGTCATACTAAAATAGTAATATGTGAGTGATTTTGTGTGTACATTTCTCACCTCCCTTATGATATTTGAAAGAAATTCAAGTAGTGTAAAGGAAGTAAGGAACATACTTGTATAGAGTCTGGAGAAGCCATACTACAATGTGTGTAGGATGTAGAAAATTATAACATGTCAAAACACGAATCAATGTTTTGACCCATGTGGCGTAAGTGGAGATAGTAAATTGTCATAAGGAGCACTTGGAGAAATATTTTAAATGATTTGGATACTTGAAGATTTTGAATTGTTGTTGGAGGTGATAGAAGAGGTAGGGAGTGATCAATTCCCAACCTGATTTTGTTTGAAAATGGGAGGATTTGGGTGTCCTACCACTAGAGGAAGAGTGTTGGGGAGAGAGGTCTAGTTTTACTCTCCATCCATGACTGCATCCCCAAAAGGTCCAAGCTATGATGAGATAAATACTAAATTTAGTTCCGATTGAAAAATTGTTTCTTTTGATTGAAGAGCACATATAGGAGTAGTACATGAAAGGTAATGAGGTCTCATTTCCCCACTCCTACTGAGTAATGAGTGTTACAAGTTAAATAATGTTGGATGGATTTCAAGTTAGGTCATCTGGAAGTAATAGTAATGTAATGCATCTCCCAAGTTAGGTCATCTTGGAGATATAATAATTGTGATTATTATACCAATTGATTGATTTGATTTGAGTAATAGAATATTTTTTGAAATAATATGTACTTAAGAGATTACTAATGAAGAAGTTTTTCTTTTCCCAGTATTAGGTCATTTGGGGGATAGATTCAAATAGTAGAAGGTATTGATTGTTCTATAGAATTATTGAACTTTTATTTGAATAAGACCATAGTA
The DNA here is from genome assembly GCA_018340775.1 of Taxus wallichiana var. yunnanensis. NCBI lineage: Eukaryota > Viridiplantae > Streptophyta > Pinopsida > Cupressales > Taxaceae > Taxus > Taxus wallichiana. Next base: position 42,212,736 of record CM031234.1, read on the forward strand.
AATTATGATAGTAATATGTTAGGAGTGTCAATTGATTATATGTGTTCGAGAGGGATTATAATATGATCTTGATTGTATACCTCCCTTTCGGTAAAAGGGGGAAGGGCATAGAAATGACCATTGAGCCAAACGAAATACATATAAGATGTTGTAATAGTAAATGAGAAATAGTATGGGATAGTACTATCAAATTATGAGAAGATAATGATTAGTAAATGTTCTAGCTTTGAATATGAGGCATTTAAATTCATATGGTATGGTGCTAGAGTAAATTATGATCTCTATGGTGTAAACGAAAAAGACCAACAAAGTTGCGAGGCTCAAGATATGAGAGAAACGACATAACACGTGTAGAAACCCTAAAAATAGATACATATTTCTACCCCGATGCTATCCAATTAGAATTAATTAAATTAATTCTATCCTTCCACAAAGTACCCCTTTGGAATCAAATAAATTAATTTCATTGAGTAAATACCCCTTTATAATTAATTGAATTAAATCTATTTCCTACGTCACATTCCCACCTAATAGAAAGAAAGACATAATTTTATTATGTCTTTGGAATTAATCAAAATGATTCACACACCCCTTGCTAATATAATTAAACATTTGATTAAATAAATGGTTAATTATTCCCTCACTATTAAATACTAATATATTTAGTTATTTAATTAAATCATATTATCTACTCATGCTCCACTTCACTCCACTTCTAGAAGCCTACAAAGGTGGGGGCAACAATAATGTACGTGAAACCACTTCTCGAGATGAATTCAAAGATAATGATTGCCCCTACAAAGCTATAACTACACAAACATGGTCATCTTAATATTTTAGGTAATTATAATTATTACCTATAGAGCCAATTAAACCCAAGATCCACTTCTCATGGCCTCACCCCCAACTATAAAAACTTTCCAATTCCTTTACAAACCCATCCAATTGTTGCCAATTTGACACCTATTTCCTTGTGAAAATCTACTCGTAGCTTATGAAAAAACATTTGGAGAACATTATAAAGATATTCCAAAATCCAAACTATAACATTGAGATCAGACAAAATTCACACTTCTACAGTCTTATCTTGAGGTTTGCAAGAGATCTACAAAGTGAAGGTATATCTAGTATTTGTTTACTTTATTTGTTTGTGATTTTTACTTTTTCACATTCGACACTCGGTGGGACTCCCCACATATATTTATTTCATTTTAGTTAATCATTTTGTGATCTAACTTTTTATCTATGTTAATAGTACCTATTTAACCTTGTTGTTAAATTTTTAGGTTCTTAGGTGGAGCACAAAGGCTTAAAATTCAAAAAAACCATTTTAGTCACATTTTAACGTTTTTTGATTTTCTAACAACTACACTCGTTAATGTACATGAAATATATGTTATCATTAATGTGCTTGTGATAGCGTGAAAGTACCTATGTTAACGTTACCTTTGTATGTATTTTTGTAGAAGTACCTGCACTACCGTTGCTTCTATCTATGCCTCCTCGAAGTTCACTTGCTAGCATCACCGGTCCCTGTGCTAGCATTTTTCAGCCTAAGTTAGCATTCTATTATTTTTTATGTCTATTTAATTAATTTATTTTGTATGTTTCCTTGTAATGCTAATGCACACAGTTGTGTAGGTTAACATCATTCGAATGCTAGTGCATCCAAAGTCCATGCACTAACGTATTTGACATGTGTTTTTCAAAGTTCTTTTTTCCAACACTTCTAATATGATATAATTGGTATTTTTGTTTATTTAACTTTGTTTCTATAGATCTATTTTTTTTTAAGATTTAAGTAGATAAATTAATACTTTTTCTTAAATCATTGTGGGATTTGTTATCAGCTCATTTTGATTTTTTTAGAAATTTTTGAATCATCTTTTAACTATCAAGAGTTTCCTCATTTTGTCGGGTCTTGACATCTTGAGAAAATCCTTTTTGTTACACCCATTCCGATGAATGGATCATTTTTATGCCCAGATTCAAGTTCATGATTAATTACTTTCCTCCTATTTTTTAAAAACAAATCAATTAATTTAATTTGGGGGAATTAATTATTTATTAAAAATCTTAATTAATATTTTAAAATCCAAAAAGAAGAAAAATATTCGTAGATGTTGTCGTGAATGCCAAATTGGCTCTTAGCTTTTGTTTTTCCCTTTTCGGAAAAGATTTCATTTTTCCCTTCTTGTGGGAAATTCCCTTATTATTTGCCAACCCAACCATATATCAAATGGAAAAATATATTCCATTTTCCCATGTGGAGAAATGGAGGGGAATTTCTAGCCTACTTTGTCATTGTCATGGGAAAACAATTAAATTCTTCCTCTATTACCCTAGCAATTAATGCCCACTACCTGAAGAAATTGAAATTGGTTATTCAATGGGAAGAGAGAGGAAGTGGTTACAAATATTTTTTTTTTGGATATTCAAAACATCCTCTGTGAGCTCTATAATAGAAGATTTGAAGCTTTTTATTTCCATCTCTTTATTATTTCCTTGTGAAGAAACATTTTTCGAGAAGGATGTTTCCAACATCCTAACATTTATACATTTTTAGGGAGGTGATTACACAAATAAAGGAAACCCATTTTTCCTACCCTAACACAAGGTAAATGAAACCAAGTTTGTGAGAGCAACATGTACAACCAAGGAGAAGGAATATTTTTAGAGCATGAAGGAAACACAATTATAGAAAATTCATGCATATGCCCACACATCCACTATGAATTCATTAGTCATGGAGAGAAGATAGTCCATGCTAACCATCAAAGGAGAAGAAAACACATGCGAGAAAATACAACACATGGGTAAAGAGAAGGCTATCCATGTAGGAGGAAACATTGTCCATGCAACATAAGTCAAAAATAAAACTATCCAAACTTAGGGAGGTAATATAAGCCACATAAAAGGTACACCACACATTCACTATTTCCACACACCAAAGGAAGACTGCCCATGCAAAATAAGGAAGCAAGATCCACACATTTTCCTTGGCAGCCATATAGAGAATCAAGAAGAGGCCATGACAAATACTGAGATAACAATCCATGTAGGTGAAAGAAGGTAAAAGCCACATAGGTGTAAGTTAAAACAACGCACACAGATCCCATGAAACCCAAGGAATAAAAATTCCATGTAAGCCATAAAAAGACAACCCACACAAAGGTAAAGAAAAGAACACTTAAGCTATGTAGGTACCAAAAAAACATGTAGCTAGAGGCAAAAAAACCATGAACAGACAACCCATAATCAACCATGTAAGTCAAGGAGATCCATCATGCAACTGTTTACATGGTTCACTTAGGCCAAACACGCACTCACCGACATGAATCAAGCAACAATAGTTGATCCCAAGCCTAGACAAACGAGCTCAAGTTTTGGTTTGTAAACTAATCGACCCATTCTATTCTATTGAGCTCAATCTCATATTAACATTTTGTAAAAATGTAAATATGGGATTTCTCTCTTTATTTTAAAATAATAATAATGATAATAATAATAATAATAATAATAAATAAAGAGACATATTTTTCCTTGTGGATACAAAGTGATTTGGAAAGTAAGACCTAACACCATTTTGCATGCTTGCTTTTTTTTTTTTTCCTTCAAAATTCGTAATGGCCAAAAACCTAATAAATCTATGAGAAAGTCAAAGAAACTTGTAGAAAGGTCAAACAAGTTGCACTCAAATATGAATTTCAAGGGATCATTCCTCTTACTTTTTATCAAATTTGTGTATGAATGTATCACCAACACCGATCTTGGCCACATTAATGTAACATAATTTAATGATCGGGTGAAAGACAAGGGGAAAACCATCTTCTCGAATAGAATCTATTATAGTGGTCTACCTCAAGAAATTTTTTTTTCCTATTTCAGTGCAATTCCCTAAGCTAGTCATTACCTACGCAGAAAATTATGATCTCGAAAGGCAAGGAATCTTCAAGGATAATCGTGAGCCTTTCCTTTTGATCACACCAGAGCACATCAAAGAATTACTCAACATACCTGATTTGTATTAGAATATTGACATCACTCAAAAGTAAGCTCAAGAGTTTTGGGATGAAGAACTCCTCGAGTGGACCCGGATGGTCAACAACAATTGGCTAGTGACCAAGAGGACTCATGTTGACTAGTTTCCCAAGGAATTATACCGCATTGAATTTGTGGAGGAAATTAGTGATATGATCACTCTTATGAGATAATTCTTTGGTCTCCCCTATGCCGGGGTTTTTCAACCATGGATGTATCGGTTCATCTACATCATCCTTGCAAAGAGATAATTTGTAAATAGGGTCACCATCATTAGTGAAACTATCCACAAGCAATTGATCAAGGTGAAAATGATTGGGAATTTACACATGACATCATACCTAACTTATGCGGTTTCTAGAAGAAATCTATTTTTGGGGTTAGAGATGAAATACATCATGGGTCCTTCAAATAGTATTTTCCACTATTATCTATAATTGAGTTTCAAGAATATCCCTCATCACTTCAGGAGAGTTAATGATGATTTCATCTTCCACGTGATCAAAAACTTGAATAGGATTCTAGAAGAAAGATTCTTCAAGAATGCCATGGCGGTCATTTCTCAGGGAGGAACATGGTTCATTCAGTTCCCATCCTTTTCCTACATTTGTGTGAGCATATTTATAGGCACTCCATGGAAGCTTCCCAAGTATATTAGTGATAAGTGGGTGTTAATGGAGCTTGCATGACAACTTTTTCAAGTTCATTGTCTTCTCAGTGACAAACACTATTCAAGTATCCACTTCCCAAACCACATTGAAGAATACAAATTCCTAAATCTCTTCAATACACAACTCATGGAGAAGAATTTTTATCTCATTACCATACATTCATTTGTGAAGAGAACCCAATTTGACATCAATGTATTCATAAAAAGGATCTCGGAGTGAAGTACCAAAGACAACCCCACCATGGAAGACTTGGTATGCCTCGCCGATGAAAATGAAGTAAGAAGGTGAGAATTATCCCACATGACCCTTATTCAAATCAAGGCCTACCGCATCATAGATCCTCTAGATTCATTATTAGATGATGATGACAATTTGATTGATCCCTCATATAAATTGTTTCCTTCACTCTATTGCCCCAAGTTGATTGGACCAAGAGAGATGAATTTTCTCTTGATAGCAAGAATTAGTTGATTCTAAAAGGAACATATCCTGGTATGAATGAGAAATTATAAAGTTACCATCCATTCAAGTTAATAACCCAAGATCGAAGAAATTATTAACACGAGGAGGTATCCACTTGACTAAAACCTCTTCTCATCCAACCTCCATACCATCAACCCATACACATAAAGCAAGGAGAGAATGGTTTCCTAAATCCACTTATTCAAAGAAAAGTTTGTGAGGAGAAACATCCAAGGGTCTTGATCCCATCGAAGGAAAAGAACCTATCTTGGGGTTTTCATGTGTCTGGGGTTTTCTACTTTGAGTAGAGACTCATCTACTCATGTTACTGATAGTTCAAAGAAGCTCATCATAAACACTACTATTCCATGTCATGAAAAAGAGTCTACTAAAGTGAAAGTGGTCCAAATATCTAACAATCTTGAAACCCTAGTTCATGAAGAGGTTTCTCAATGTTTCTATGAGGTTCAGGAGGTCGATGTTGAAGTTATTTCCTCAAGTATTGAAGTCGTGGAAAGAAATCTTGTAGAATTATATGATGTTGAGAATGGTATGAATGTTAATTTTGACTCCAAATTTTTTTATGCATAATTGGTCAAGGAGACCCCTTCTTGGGTTGATTGTGAAGTCAAGAAAATAAAGAGGGTTGTCAAGGTGATCAATATTACATTTGATTCCCTTTACAAGATTTCAAATTATGTCATCCCCAAAATCCTAAAGTGTTCTCAAGAATAATGGTGGATGGAGATGGAAACAAATTTGCTGATATTTTCATTCCACAAGTTGAGAAGGAATGTAATGCCATGACGCCTGTTAACTATGAAGTATCCAGGCTTGGACTTGGGAAGTATACATTGGAAAGTGACATGGAAATGGATTGATATTCCATGGATATTGTGTTAGTAAGGATTAAGAAATATAAATCTCAGAATTCTCAACTCAAGGCCAAAAAGAATCAATTGGTGAATTATGTTCAACATATGATAAATCCAATATCCTCTACTTTTCCAGTACCCGATACTGTGGCTTCCCCCGATGAAGAAACACTCAATCTATCAAATGAGGTAAACACTTTGGGCCATGTCACTAAATATCGGCTTTCAAAAATTCTCATCTTTGAGAGAGAGATAATCAAAGTGGTCATAAAGATTCATGAAGACATTAGTGCATACCAAGATCTAATCCTTTATTTTAAGGATTTTTTTCTTCTAGAATATAAAATCTGGATGAGATATTTCCTAGTATGCAAGACATGATGAGGATGAAATCTTAAATTATAACCATTGAAGGGATTCTAGAATTAAAATGCCGATAAAATTTTTTTCTTTGGTGTCTACAAATCAAGTCATGAAGATGCTTCTAAAATATTTCATGATTCATTATGAGAGTATATGTAGTGAAGCCTTCACTCCACTTGAATCTAATTCATGAGATCATATATTGAATCCCTTTTGATTTTGTGGATGAACATAATCAAAGGCATTCATCAGAATATGTTGAGGAAAATTCTCACAATTGTTCAAGGACATGTACATTCCTACCATCAATTTATCCTATACTTTAATAAAACATTGTATCAAATTGAGGAACCTATTTGAGAATACTCAATCAAAAATGGTCAACCTAAATAATATACTAGGTAGGATTTTGGAATTGTAGGTGTTTTATGAGGACCGTGCTTCAACCAAGTGATCCTATTGAAGAAGAGAAGATGTTAGAGACATTGGAAAGGTTTAGATCTTTTCAATTTACAAAATGACATATCCTAATTTCACCAATGGGTGAGGAGATAACATTTTGGTATCCAAAAAAGTTAAAGAGACCATATATCATATGATTGAGATAGGAGAACTCTACTTTAATGGATAAGGAATTGGGTATTTTTTTATGTTTTAAAATGCTAGTTTAAAGCGATGTTATTATTAAACTCATTATTTGTAGACTTTTGATCACTTTAGTGATTTCTAATTTGAAGTTACTTTTTAAAAGTTTGTTGAAAAAGTCAAATTCACTTAAGGTGCCCTATTTTAATGTTCATGTAAACCCTAACTACCTTGTAACCAAATTTTGTGTTATAAAAGGAATTTAGGGGCTCATTTGTAAGGGTGACTTTGAGAGAGGAGAAGAAATAATTTTGTGAAAGATTTGTTTCAAGAAAGAAACTTTGTGTTCTTTTGTGAAGGAATTTTGAAGAGTTAATGAAATATGAACTTTATGTCCAATTCATTATATCTTGTAGCATTTGATGTTCTTATGTTCATTAGATATGAGTATTTAAATATTACTTGTGAATTTTATATTTTATCTTATTGTTAACATTATTAATATGTTATTCTTGTTCACAATGATTAATCTCTGATATCTACTTACTCATGTGTGTTCCCTTTCATTTATTATTGTTTAGCTAATTCAAAATTTGTTTTATTTGAGTTAGTTATTCATTGTTCATATTCTTATCTATGCAATATTAGGCTCTGTTTTTACCTAACTATTATATGCTCCTTTCATTAATTCCTTTCCATTTTTTTTCTTCATTCCATTCCATCTCCGTCATTCACACTTATTTCCATTTGATGTGCCAAAACACCCCAACATATAATTTTGAATCTATAGATGTAAATATAGTGTTGGTTTTCAATAAAGGAAACCTCACCTTCATTGAGGAGGGAATTTTTCCCCTAATTGTTGCATGTCATTTGCATGTGTGCAAATCCATTTGCTAATAGTTTTTGGCGACTCTTTAGGGGATTAAAGAATTGTTGCCCAATTCTTGGTTAAGTATTTATGACTATCCCCTCCGCACAAGCTCCATTCTACAACCGAATCCCGTGCCCAATGAATATTTTTAAGGAGACATTGTTGTCAACCTTCGGATAGTATCTTGGGAAAACCACGAAAGCCTACAACAATTTGTGGTTTTTGATAGAGCCATTGATAGAGAAATCTACATTGAATAACTTATAAGAAGATCACCCATACTTATGCCCAAATGATCTCCTTGAAACGTGTTGATCATTGTTCATCGACATGGGCCTCTTCCATCAAGGAAATAATTTGTATGAATATTAAAGGTAACTCACCTATCTTGCAACCAAATATTATTTTTTACAGATACTTAATAAGAAATATCATTATATTTGAGCCAAGCTATTTGGGAAAAGTGCACAAATGACTATCATTTTCATCTTTCCACATTAGTATTGGATAACAAAGAAAATTAAGCTACGAGAGTTTCTAGAGTCATTCGGGCACAAAGAGAAAAGGCTAGAGCTTATTGGAATGTGCTAGTGATCCTTTCACAATAAATATTTGAAACTAGTAGGAAGGAGGTTTACACAAGGAGAAAAAGCAAAAGGCCAATCTGATACAAATTTTGATTTTCAAGGAAAGTTTGGTTATAAGTTATCTCCTCCAAGGAGGAACACTCTTTATAAATCTCTAAGCCTTGCATCAATTCCTAAGAAAATAGTAAGGGAGGAATCACTAAAATTCAAGCACTTGTTATTTCGATGTTGTTTCCCCTCACATACAACATTTCCTAGGATGGATACTAACGTACCATGAGGAAATTCCATAGGCCCATTGGCCTTACTACTTGACATGACATGACCTTCTATGAGGATCGATGAAGATTCTTCCCAAGTTCAATGAAGATGGGAAGACTTCACCCGATGACCAAAGTTCTACATTCTTTTTGTATGTGTAGTTTTTGGTGGAATATGAAGATGTTGCCATTATCCTCTTTATTGAAACATTATAGGACATTTCCATGGATTGGTTTCATCATCTTCGAATGGATGCATTACAAACTAGAATGATATAAAAGTAAGTTTGAATACATGTTCAAAATGACATAAGATGAACATGCCTTTGTAGTCCAATTATCTCGGGAGAAGAAAGATTTGACAAAACCCATGAGGAATTTCATGGCTAAGTTCAAAAAAATGGTGAGCAAAATTATTACCGAGATTCACTCAAACCATGACAAAAAAATTTCTCTTTATTAATGCATAACAACCATAAGCATGCCTCCTCCTTGTCAGATTGAAGACATATACAAAAAGCTGACCTCCTTGGACTCCCGCCTTGGGAAGGCTAAGACTAGGCATGATTACAACATTTCCACCTTTAGGGCCATTGAGGAATTCATCGTGGGGCATGCCAAAAGTGTTTCCAACCTCAGCGGTGTCCCGGCTGCACTTTGGGGCAATGAAAAAGAGAGCAAAAGAACCATCGAGGAGCTCGATAAGACGGATGCTGCCCACATGACCGCTTTGGGTATGTTTCATGCTTGGAAAAAAGTCAAGATCAGTGTTGATCAAGCAGCCAAGAAGTAGTCCTGCATGCTTCTACTGCTCTCTTTTGTTATTCTTACTGTTTCTTGGCTGTCGGGTTACTATTTTTTTGCTGTTGTTTTGCTGTTAAGTCTCGCTTGTGTAGCTGTTTCTGGGCTACGTGGAATTTCATTGTATTACCTGGACTTGGTTAGTCCTGCTATGTTTCTCACTCTTATTCCAGCTTAAAGGCCTTATTTTGTATTCAAGGGTATAGTCCCTTTCAAAAAACTATTTGCCATTATTAAAAAAAACAACCATAAGCATGCCATTAGTCGAGAAGGGATAGAGTGGCTACTTTGGAACTTGCTCAATCCATGACAATAGAAATTGAGGATGACCTAATCATGGTGGGAAAATTCAAGAAAAATTCCCTCAAGGGAAAGAGTCAAGAAACCCCCAATGCTTCTAAGACCATACTCACTAAGTTGGCTAATGATATGTTAGCTTTGAAAAAGAAAGTTGCTCAAAGTAGTAAACCTACTACTTACAAAGACATCCCAAGAAAAGGATACGTTCCCAAAAAATCCAAAATTACAGTGCACTCCAATGAGGCTTGCTATTGAAGCAGCTCCCACAACTAACTCAAAGTGTGATGTCGTTGAGGAAAGTGATGATGAAGTTGAGATTGTTGAGGTTGACAAAGAAGAGCTAGACTCTAGGACATCTGAACCTGAAGTCAAAGAGCTTGAAGGAGAAATTAATAATCATTTCTTTGAGTACCGTTTAGAAGAAGAAGAAGAATATGAAGAAATTGTAGAAGATATGAATAGTCAATCCTTCGTGGTCTTCACATGCTCTCGAGAAAAAAAGAAAATTACCACTAAGGTGGAAGATAAAAAGAGCTCCCGGAAGTTCCTAAAGAATCTAAAAATAAGGAAACTTCTAAAGAATCTAAAACTAAGGAAACTTCTAAAGAATCTAAAAATACTGAGATTACTTAAGAGTCCAAGACGAGTAAGGTTTCCAAGGTCAAATCTATCTCAAATAAAAGAGAACCTTTACCAAGTCAATCAGGTGATAAATCAACTATGAAGAGATTTTCTTCTTCCACATCAGTATCAACTAAGATTGAAGTACAAGGTCAAAAGTGAGCCATAACCAAGTTCAAAAGAACATATATATGAGACATCAAGTACAATCATTTTTCCCAAATTTTATATTATTGATCATATCAATAAAACAAAAATTCCCATGTCACAAGATGAGTAAATGAATTCCAATTAGGATCAACTCAAGAAATTGGTCTAATTTATCAAAGGTGACTCTATTTTTCATTCCTCAAAAGGAATTATAAAAGTTCCCAAAGATAGGAAGACTCAAAATATTGTGGTGGCAATTACACCTTCCAATAAAAAGGTTGAAACTTTCTTTGTGTCCTTTTCGACCAATAAATACAAATTAAGTAATTGTATTATAGATTTTAGATCTTTGAATAATGTGATTCCTGCAAAAGTAGCACATGCTCTTGGTTTGACTTATATGAAAACAATCGAATCTTGTTACTCCATGGAGAAAAATAACTTCCTCTCGATTAGAAACTTAAATACGCTCAAATGGAATTAGCTCATTTTCCTCAAAAGTGAGTTAAGGTAACCATTCTAGTTGCTAACATTCCCACTTCATATGGTATGTTGTTAACTAGGAAATTTTGTAGAGATTTAGGTGGTGAGATTCAAATGGACTGGTCTCATGCTATGATCCTTATCGGGAGATCGAGGGAAAAGTTCACAGTAGTAAAAACCGAAGAACCCCATGTACTGAGTCCTATTTTAAAACTCTAGTATGGGTAATTATATGATGACTACAGAGGTTCATGCACTTGAGGTAACTTTCAAGACCCCAATGAGATCTGGAATCTTGAATTTGATGGAAAGCTGTTGCTCAACAAGTTTTGGTGCAGGAGTGGTGCTTATATCTCTGAATTGTGAAATATTTCCTTTTTCTTACAAAATCCAATTTTAAATACTAACAAAAATGCAAAATATGAGGTGTTAATCCTTGGCCTCCAAGTTGTAGAAGAAAAAGGGATCAAAAATTTGAAAGCCTTGGGAGATGCGGAGTTGATCGTGAAGTAAGTAAAAATTAGTTTCAAGTAAAAATGATTGTTTAAGATACTATAAAAATAAAGTGTGGGATGCGATTGAAGCCTTCGATGATTTTTCCATAAAATTCATCCCTTGTGAAAATAATGAAAAATCAGATTCTCTAGCAGTCTCAGCTTCATTGATGATCCCTCATTTAGAGTTTGATCAAGACAAATACACCATTGAAATGATTTTTAGGCCAAATGTTCTTGACAATGCATAAAATTGGCAAGTCTTTAATGATGATCAACAAATTATTGCCTTCTTAGAAAAAAGGGATAGTTTTGAACAGTTTTATTTTGAAGGAATTGATTATACATTTCATGAATCAAAAACCTCACCCATTCAAGAAATATCTCAGAGTGAGGATGGTGATGACATCATTTAGCTCAAAGGAAATAAAATTCCAAAAGGATTGGTTTCACTTGAAGAACTTTTTGATAAACATGATAGGTTTATCAAAGAGAAAGAGTAGACAAGACCTATGAATTCTGCTGACTATGAGGAAGTTGACATTGGTACCAAGGAAAAACCTCACATGGTCAACATTGGTAAGTGTTTCTCACCTAAGGAGCGCAAGAAATTTGTAAGCCTCCTTACCAAATATTCTAATGTCTTGGCTTACTCATATGAATAATTGAAGTCTTTTTAACCTAGGAAATGGAGCATGCCATACCTTTGAAACCTGGTGTAGCTCCATTTAAGAAGAGAAAAGATAGTATAACCCCAAGATAGTAGGGATGATACTCCATGAGGTTTAAAAGATGTTGGATGCATGAATAGTGTTTCCTATTCGACATTCAACTTGGATAGCTAATATTATACCAGTTCACAAGAAAAATGGAGAAATTAGGATTTATGTGGATTTACCAATGTTAATAAAGATTCCTTGAAGGATAAATATCCACTACTAGTCATGGACCATAGTATACGATTAGTAATCGAATCAGAAATGCTATCCATGCTAGACGGTTTCTCTAGTTATAATCAGATTGAAGTGGCTAGAGAAGACTAACATAAAACCGCATTCACCACCCCTAGGGTACGTTCACATATAGAAGAATACATTTTGGTTTGATCAATGTCAGCATAACATTTCAAAGGGCTATGGACATGGCATTCACAAATTATAAAAACAAGATCATCGTAATATACCTAGATGACTTGACGATTTTCTCAAAGAAGTGAGAAGATCATCTAAGAGATTTGGAGAAAATATTGCAAAGGTGTAGAATTCATATAATATCCCTGAATCCAAAGAAGTAAGTGTTTGAATTTATAGAAGGGAAAATCCTAGGTCATATTGTTTCTAAATAAGGAACCAAGATCGATCCTGAATGTGTTCAAGCTATCAAGAATATTTCCTTACCTACAAGTAATCCTGGAGTCCACTCATTCTTTGGGAAGGTGAATTTTTTGAGAAGGTTTGTGATAGATTTTATTGAGCTAACTAAAGAAATTATTGACATGATGAAAGGAAAATAATCCTTTAGATGGTTAAAGGAAGGTAGGGGATAATTTGAACAAATCAAGGATGCAATTGCAAAAGCTCTTGTATTGACGTATCTTGATTTTAAAAAGGATTTCATAGTCTATTTCTATACTTTCCCACACATGATCTCCCCATCCTAACTCAACATAATCAAGAGGGAATTAAATTTCCTATTGCATTCATGAGTTCCATATTTAAGAAACATGAACTGAATTATACTCACCTTGAAAGGAATGCATATGTCGTGGTTAGAGCCATGAAAAATTTAAGATACTATGTATTAAATTCTCACACCAAAGTCCTAGTTTTTGACACCTTAAATCAAATCAATGTTGACACAACAGAACCAAGATCTAAAAGGGGTAAGTGGGTCTCAAAGATATAATAATATCACTTGGACATAAAACCTACCAAGTTGGTTCGAGGAAGAGGACTTTGCCAACTCATCACAGAGAATGAGCCAAGAAATGACCTTAAGAAAAACTAGTTGAAGAAAGTTTACCACTGGTAGTTTTCGTCAGTACCATAGATGAGTGGTATTCTGATATAGCTTACTTTCTCACATATGGTGAATGTCTTGAGAATATGACAACTAAGAAAAAATATCTATCAAATTAAGATTTTCTAGGTACGTCATTTGGGACAACACCTTGTTCAAGAAAGGTATTGATGGCATGTTCCTCAGATGTGTTGATAAGGAACAAAAACCTCAGTTTTGGAAGCAATACACAATCATGCTTGTGGTGGTCATTTCTCTAGACTAGTGATAACTCATAAGATTTTGTGAGCACATTATTACTATCCCACCATGTTTTCCGATGCTCAAAAATGGGTAGCCAAATGTGAAGCTTGTCAACAATTTGTTGGAAGACCTAAATTGGAAGCTTTTCCTTTAAATCTAGTTGTCATTGAAGAACCCTTTCAATAATGGGGTTAGATTTCATCGGGGTCTTGAACCCAAATTCTAGTGCTAGTCATACTCATGTGCTCATGGAAACCAACTAGTTTACGAATTGGGTAGAATCTATTCCAATGAAACAAACATTTAGTGCGGTAATTTGTGACTTCATTAAAGTGAACATTTTGGTTTGTTACATAATTCCACAAAATATTTTGATGGAAAATTCCAATAATTTTTATTCTGCAGATATGGTAGGTTTTTTTTTATGGGTATAGAATATATTTATCTCATTCATCGATTACTATCCTCGTGGAAATGGTCAAGCGAGAATCCAAGTAACAAAAATATCATTACTATCGCGATAAATTTGGTCAAAGAAAATAAAATAACTTGGCAAAAAAATTTATATGATACATTGTGGGATGACTTCATAACTCCCAAAAAATTAATTAGAATGTATGTATTCTAAATCTTGTATGGAACCGATGCTCAAATTCCCATTATAGTGGAGTTACCATGAGATTACGATTGGCTCAAGAAATTGATGATGAATGCTTCACCAATGCATTAGATAAAAGGATCATGTTCCTAAGAAAGCTTGAAGAATAAATAATTCAAGTAGCAAACATGATCGAAGAACACCAATCCAAGATAAAGAAATTATTCGATAGAAAAACTGAGAGATAATTTCAAATCAATGACCCAGTTCTTCTATGGGACAAGAGACATAAACCAAAAGGAAAGCATGGGAAGTTTGATTCATTGTGGCTAGGCCCTTTTAAAATTAGGCATTTCTATGGAGACAACACCTATTACTTGGCATATCTGATGGAATTCATTTTCCTTTTCCCTACAGTGGCCAATATCTCAAACACTATCAAAATTGAAAACAGGTTGTCCCTAGTATGTACATAGGTTAATTAGGGTTTTGTTTGTTCTCATTTCATATTTTTTGTTTTCCTCTCTTTTGTCATCCATTTTTGTGCATCATCATTTTTGGGATCATGTTCATTAAATTTTTGGGCTTGGGTGTGTTGCTACGTCTATGAAGTCCTTGTCCCCAAGTCTCCAATAAGAGCCAATCATTGTTATCGGCCTAATTTTGAATTAGTACAATTATTAAAAAATTTCAATTTGTTTTGAAATTTTGAATCATCTTTCAATTTTCAAGAGTTTCCTCATTTTTTCCGTCTTGACATCTTGAGAAAATCCCTTTTGTTTCGTCCCATTCGATGAACGGTTCATTTTTTATGCTCAGTTCAAGTTCAGGATTAATTAATTAATATTTTAATTAATTTCCTCCTATTTTCCAAAAACAAATCAATTAATTTAATTTGGGGAAAATTAATTATTTATTTAAAATATTAATTAATATTTTAAAAACCAAAAAGAAGAAAAAGATTCATGGATGTTGTCGTGAATGTCAAATTGGCTCTCTGCTTCCATTTTTCCCTTTTTTGGCAAAGCTTTCATTTTTCCCCACTTGTGGGAAATTCCCTTGTTATTTGTCAACCCAACTAGATATCAAATGAAAAAATATCTCCCATTTTCCCATGTGGAGAAATGGAGGGGAATTTTCAGCCAACTTTGTCATTGTCAGGGGAAAACAGTTAAATTCTTCCCCTATTCCCTTGGCAATTAATGCCCACTACCGGAAGAAATTGGAATTGGTTATTCAACGGGAAGAAAGAAGAAGCGGTTACAAAATCAAGAAAGCTTCTTGGATATTCAGAACTTCCCTCCATGAACTCTACAACAGAAGATTTGAATCTTTTTATTTACAAATATTTATTATTTCTCCGTGATGAAACAATTTTTGAGAAGGATTTTTCCAACATCCTAACATTTATATGTTTTCGGGAGGTGATTACAAAAATCAAGACAAAACCCATTTTTGCTGCCCAAACATAAGGGAAATGAACTTAAGTTTATGAGAGCAACACATATAGTCAAGGATAAGAAAGGTTTGTCGAGCATAAAGGCCACACAATAAGAGAAAAGCCACAAATATGCCCACACATCCAATGCAAACTCATTATTCATCGAGAGAAGATAATCCATGCCGGGTCATCAAAGGAGAAAGAAACACATCTAGAAAATACCATGCATGGGTAAAAATAAGGATGTACACACAGGGAGGAAGAATTGTTCATGTAGTGTAAGATAAACAGAAAATTTTCCATGCTCGGGGAGGTAATACAAGACAAATAAAAAGATTCACCATGCATTCACTATTTCCACACACCAAAGGAAGACTCCCCACATCAAAGAAGGAAGAAAGATCCACACATTTACCTTGGAAGTCATATTGAGATTCAAGAAAAGGCCATGTCAAACATAGAGAATAGTCTAGGAAGGTGAAAGGAGGTAAAAGCCACACAGGTACAAGTTAAAACAAAACACACAACTCTCACGCAACCCAAGGAATAAAAGGGCCACAAAACCATAAACAAGACAACCCACAAAAAGTAAAGAAAAGAATACATAGGCCACATAGGTGCAAACCAAACATGCAATAGAGGAAGAAAAACCACAAACAACCAACCCATAATCAACCACGTAAGTCAAGGAAATCCATCATGTAAGTGTTTACACAGTTCACTCACTCAGTCAAACATGCACTTTAGAACACGAAGATACCAATAATAGTTTATTTCGAGCATACAAAAATGAGCTCAAGTTTCAGTTTGAAAACTAAGCTTGATCCATTCTATTATATTGATCTCAAGCTCATATTACCATTTTGTAAAAAAATATAAATATGGGATTTATCTCTTTATTTTAATAATAATAATAATAATACTAAATAAATAAAGAGACATATTTTTACTTGTGGTTATGGTGGTTCAGAGACTAAGACCCGACACCATTTTACGTGTTTTTTTTTCCTTCAAAATATGTAATGGCAAAAAAACCTAACAAATCTATCGAAATTACAAGAAACCCATAGAAATTTTAAACAAGTTCGCACTCAAATATGAATTTAAAGGGATAATTCCTATGACTTATATCAAATCTATGTATGACAATATCATCAACACCAATCTTGTCAAGATCAATGTAACACAATTTTGTGATCGGTGAAAGCCAAGGGAAAACCATCTTCTTGGATAAACTCTATCATAGTGGTCTACCTTAGGTAATAACTTTTCCTATTTTAGTGCAATTCCCTAAGCTATTCATTACCTACATGGAACATTATGATCCCAAAAGGAAAGGAATCTTTAAGGATAATCATGAGCCTTTCCCTTTGATCACACCGAGTACATCAAATAATTACTCAACATCCCAAATTCACCTAAGAATGATACCATCACTCAATATTCAGGACAATAGTTTTGGGATGAAGAACCCCTCGAGTGGACCAATATGGTCGACAACAATATGCTAGTGATAAAGAGAGCTTATGTTGATGGTTTCCCAAGGAATTGTACCACATTGAATTTGTGGAGGAAATCGGTGATATGATCACTATTCTAAGCCAAGTCTTTCATTTACCCTCTGCTAGGTTTTTTCACGCATGGATGTATTAGTTCATCTACGTCATCCTTACAAAGATAGAATTTATAGATTGGGCCACCATCATTAGTGAAACTCTCCATAAGAAGTTGATTGAGGTGAATATGGTGGGAATTTACACATGACATCGTACCTAACCTATGCAAAGTGGCTAGAAGGAAGTTGTTTTGCGGGGTTAGAGATGAAAGGCATCACTTAGGAGAGTTAATGATGCTTTCATTTTTGCATGATAAAAAAATTGAATGGGAATTTGGAAGAAAGATTCTCCAAGGATGCCATGGCAGATCATTTATTAGTGGGGAACATGGTTCATTCGGTTCCCATCCTTTTCTTACATTCACGTGAGAAGATTTGTAGGCACTCCATGGAAAATTCATAAGTATGTTAGTGATAAGTGGGTGTTGATGGATCTTACATGAAAAAATTTCCATGTTCATTTTCTTCTCGTGATAAACACCACTTAGATATCCACTTCCTAATCCAAATTAGGGAATACCAACACCCAAATATCTTTAATGCACAACTCATGGGGAAGGATTTTTCTCTCATTACCATACATCCATTTGTGAAGAGATCCCAATTCTACATTAATGGATTCATGAAAAAGGATCTCAAAGTGAAGTACCAACATAACCCCACCATGGAATACTTCTAGTCTACCTTCTCAAATGAGCATAAAGTAAGAAAGCGAAAATTATCCCACCTAACCTTTTCTCAAATCAAGGCCTTTCGGATCAGATATCCTTTAGATTCATTAGTATATATTGGTGATGATTTGATTGATCCCTCATATGATGCCATTTCCTTCACTCCATTACCCTAATTTGATTGGACCAAGAGAGATGAATTTTATCTTGATATCAAGAATCATTTGATTATAGAAAGAAGCATAACCTGCTATGGATGAGAACTTGTAAAGTTACTTCCATCACAGTTCATACCTTAGGATCAAAAATTTCCAACAAAAGGAGGTATTCAGTTGACTAAAACCCCTTCTCAATCAACCTTTATGCCATCAACCCATACACATCAAACAAGGAGAGAATGGTTGCTCGAATACACTTCCAAAGAAGATGTCATGAGGAGAAATATCCAATGGTCCCGACCCCATCGAAGGAAGAGAATGTGTCTTGTGGTTTTCCACTTTGAGTAGAGACTCATCTACTTATGTTACTGATATTTCAAAGAAGCTCATCATAAACACTACTCAGCCATGTCATGAACAAGAGTATACTCAAGTGAAAGTGGTCCAAATATCAAATGTTCTGAACCTCTAGTTCACAAAGAGGTTTCTCAAGATTTCCTTGAGGTTCGTGGAGGTCGATGTCAAAGTTATTTCCCTAAGGATTTAAGTCACGAGATAGAACTCTTATAAAATCAAATGATGTTTGTTGGTTGTCAAATAGGACTTTATTGAAAGCAATAGTTAGGGGACAGACAATACCTTCTCTTTAATGGGAGAGGTTCCCTTATTTAAAGGAAAAAACCTATTTACAAATGTACAATGTTTATTTTTAATGAGGAACTCTGATATCATGAAAGTGTTTGATATAACAGATCATCAATACAAAAGGATAGAAGAACTAAGGAATGGGAGGAGGCAGAATATCACTCTCAAGATATATAGATAACAAAATAATTCCTTACGCATGCCAGAATGGAATCATATAGAATAGAATCATTTACATTAAAAACACAAGGTGCTATTTCACAGACACAAAGTTCCAAAGATGACACCCATAAGAATGCAAAGCTTCTTGAAAAATAAAATAGATAAATGACTCAATAAAGTTTAATAGATAGAAATGAAAGAACAAGAAAAGATGGAAATAGAAAGAGAGATCTTCTTGCATTGATAGATTTTACTCTTTTACACTTTAAAAATAAACAAAGTTCCAAACGAAAAATGGCACGAGATAGCCCATTATACAGTTTACAAATTGGTTACGATTGGTAACCATTTATTTTAACTAAAATATTAATTAAGGAAGTGCTCAACGTAATGTCCTGAATTAATTTACAATGAGCTTGATTCTAGGAAAAGAAGGAGAAAAGGAGAAACTATGAGAGAAAACATCCACTTATTCTTTGAGGAGGGCCCACCGACTTAAGAATATGTTGCTGAATATTTTTAATGCCTAAGCTATATCCCTGCCTCATGGGACTGATGTGTTAGTAGTGCAATGAGACCAAGTGCCTAGACATTTCTCCATGTTCTTATCAAAATTGATATGTTCAAGGTATTCTTTATTAGATTCTTCAATGGCAAATTAAAGAGAGCAACTAGCATTTATCTTATCTTTGGTAATTAATTCTTCTTTGAACAAGCCTTCTTTGAAAAGTGTCCTGAATTGAGTTTTAATCTCTTGAAGAGAAAAAGGAACACTTGAAGTTTCATGATAAAGATGACAATGAATATCCTTAAAGGAAGATGCCATAAAAGTCTTGAAAGATTCCCCCTTCTGCCAACTATTTCTCAATTCTCCCAAGGCTTCTTCCAGAACTTTTATTTTCCATTCAACACTGAACACCCATGATCCTAACAAGTTGTCCTTGGCATCATCAAAAACTTTACTAGCCAACAATATCTTTTCATCAGCCTCTCCCATTAGGCAAAGATCTATGATGCAACTACTCCAAAGCTTCAGTTCTTTGTCCATAGTTTTAATAGAGGAGGAGAGTTTTTGTTGTAGGTTGACCACCTTCTCATTGGCTTTGAAGGCCTCTTCAATGAAGTTCAAGCCTACAATGGTCATATCATCAACCATGGCTTCCATAGCCCTTCCATAAGTGGAATATCTATGTATATCCTTGATACTCTGAACCTCATCTTGACTGAGAATCATAGGAGGTGGGAGGAAAACTAGTGGAGCAAGATCCAAAACCTTATCTTTAGCCAATAATGACTTAATGAAGTTAGAAAGAACTTGATTTTTTTCCTCAACCTGTTCTATAGTTTGTTTACCATTTTCCACTCTCTCAATAACCTTGGTTATTGTTTCTTGGAGGTTATGTACCTCACTCTCAAGAGTATATTCTCCCATGGGAATTATAGAGAGTTCCAGGTTAGAGGCTAGTAGATCCTGCTCTACCTTATCAACTTTAGGTTTTGCAACCTCTAGAAATTTTTTACCTTGAGAATCTATCACTATTATTCAAGTTGTTTTACCTCTCTTTGCTGGAGGAGGAGGAGTATTACCTAAAAAATCTTCCACAACATCGAAATTGGGCCCTTCCAAATAGGAAGAAGGTTTTATCTTCCTTCTATCAACCAAGGGTTGCACCCATGCAAAAGTAGAAGAATAAGAAGAAGGGACAAGATGTCCAAGAGTAAGTGAACCCATAACACTTAAGGTATATACAATCTGTTGCATTGCTTCTAGTAAAGAGGTGAGTGAGGCATCTGGAGATTCTTATGCAGAGGAATATGTGGTACTAGGAGGTTCAGTGCTAGGCACCTCCTTCTCATCCTCTACTATAGAATTTGAACTTCCTGTAGGGTTTGGTACTTCGCGATCGTCACTTTCACTGAGAAGAATAATGTTCTCTGGCCCTGAAGGAAATCCTAAATGCTCTAGAAGGGGTTCTTCCTCAATTGGATCTTGTTTAACCTCTTTTATCTTATTTTGGTACACTTGAGTAGAATAAGAGGGAGTAGATGATTTAGGTTCTTTAGTTGAGGAAGAAGAAGGGGTTTTAACAGGTACCTTTGCTGGGTGTATGTGTTTCCTTCCTAGGTGTTTAAGTATCTCTGGAAGAAGATCCACTTAGATTCTTCCTAAGCTCTCAAACCTTTCTATCAAACCAAACCTTGGTTCTTACAAGGAAAAGGGCCAAAATATCAACCAAGTCATCTTTCTCCTTCTTATACCAATCTAGATCTTCCAAAGGAGTATGTTTGATTAATGTCTCATATTCAAAAGATAGAAAGTCTGCATCATCATCTTGGAACCCTTCAGGAATTTGATAGAGATTGAGTTCTTTAATCAGTTGTAGAGAGAATCTGCCATAGTGCCTCCACCTTGCTTCAAAATCATCTACACAATCGGCCCAGTAGTCCTCAGTATCTGGTCTGTGATGATAATTTATTCTAAGGTTCTGCTCAATGAACTTCTTCAAATCAAAACAAGTCCTAGGCCTGAAAAAGTGGATAGTGATGGGAGCAAGGGCCCTTTCTATATTTTGGGCATCCAAGGCTGTTTTACATGTATAATTACCCAAGGAAATAGGGAAGTGTAGACCAGAGATTTTCTTATCCCTGTAAGTTCTATGCAATTTATCTAATTGCCTGCAAACTTCAATTAGAGCCATCTTGTCATTACAAAACATGGGGAGCTTGAGGGGTGTGTTTTCATAACCAACCAACCTGATATATGAAAACCTCCCGAATTGGATGAAGAAAGCTCCATACTTAGATATCAGGTTCATGGCTTCATTAGAAAATTTCCTAGCAGTGTCACCTTCTAATATCGTTATAATATACATGTTAAAGGCATCATTAACTCTCTTGAAATTGTGGTTGCTACTTTCAAGGGTGAATTGAGGGTAGTATTTATAAATGGGATCAACCTTCTATCCCTCCATGTATGTGAATCCAAACCACTACCGAGATCTTTGTTAGGAGTACATGAGATAAGAAGTCATATAGTACTTCTTAGTCTCATGCACATTGAATAATTACTCGGTCAATTTCATGCAAATGATTTCTGCCCAATTTATGTTTTGATTACCTTCGCAGATGATGTTGATGAAAGGGCACATCCATAATTGAAATTCATTGGTAGAGGGAAATCCCATGAAATGAGCTAGCAAAATGATGAAATCAAACAACTCTTAATTGAAATCAGCCCTAAATAATGCCTTGGAAAGTCGGGATGCTCCCTTCTTAGGGTTCTTCAACCATGATTTTTCTATTCTTACCTTATACTTATCATTGTCCTACTCGAATAGGGTTTGAGCTTGAGCTTGAATGATAACGATGGAGTCTTTAGTCTCTAGAATGCGTAGGGTGGTAGAAATGGAAACAACATCTAATTTGGCAATTAGCTCCCCATGCACATTATATAATTCTTTGGTGACTGAGTTAAAATGAGCCCCATAGGCGAGCACGGTGTCGGCACATTGTATAGAAATAGGGAAACCGACTACATAAGCAAGTCCATTGTTGTTGATCATTTGTGCCATGGGGGAAGGATTAGGGAAAGTCAATCTGCTCCAAAATCCCCAAAGTCCAGTGTCAAACTTCACTATCCCGATATCAAGAACAAAGGTATCAAGGGGTGATACATGTTCTTGGCCTTGGAATTTGATCTTCATGTTTGCAATGTATAGAGGAAAAACCTTCAAGGATCGAATCACAATGAAAAATGCAAAGGGAGCAGGAGCACGAGCAAATGACCTTAATTGTAGGGATTCAAGAAAATGATGGCAAGTGAGCAATGTGCAAAATGCATAGAGAATATTCCCATTAAATAGCTGTTTAGGAGAGAGAAGGTCATTAAATGCACATTAAATTCATATGGAACTGACTTAAAAAGATAAGAATCGGGAAGAGCAGAAAAACTGGCCCGGATGGTCTTTGGTACATTTGGGACATTAGGGATGTGAAAATGTGATTTGGTTGACGCAGTGATTCAAACCAAATGAGCACGGGTGGTATAAAAACTTGAAAACACAAGGGATACGAGGGATGCGAAGACATGATTTGGTGACGATGTGATGTGGGAAAAGTGGGGATAGAAGGCACATACACTTTTGGGATAAATAAGACAAATTTACGTAAAGGACCCGATGCGAGACGATGTGGGTGATCGGGAACAAAGAGGCCAGGAAAACTTGGGACAAGCGGGCCAAAAAGTTTTGACAGAACTGAAAGTTATAGAATTTTGGGGAATGTGGCCGATCGGGGAACATAAGTCCCTGATAGAACTTGGGACAAGCGGAACAAAAATGTTTGAAAGACCCGCAAATCACCAAAATAACTCAAAAAAACATGAATTTTTACTATCTCCTCAACTTTTCACTTCACTAGAACATCACTAAAGGGTGTCAATTCAAATTTTTCAATTTTTGAATTTTGAAAGAGGGGAAATTTTGAGAGGACAACAATGTTGAGAATGATGTGAATGTTTCTTCAGACTCAGGACTTTTGTGTGTAGAATTGGTTAAGGATACCCCTTCAAGCGTTCAAATGATCAATATTGAATTCGATGCCCTTTCCAAGCTTTCAAATGATGTTATCCCCAAGAAGCCTAAAGTATTCTCAATAATAATGGTGGATGGAGATGGAATTTTTTTACAAATCTTGCGATTCCCCAAGTCGAGAAGGAATGTAATACCATAACACTTGCTAGCTATGAAGTATCTAGGATTGGAATTTGGAAGTGTACATTAAAATTTTTGTGGAAATGGATCGAGATTCCATGGATATATTAGAATTATCAACTCAATGCCAAAAAGAATCGCTTGCTGAATTATTTTCAATAATGATAAATCCAATATCATCTACTTTTCCAATACCCGATACGGTGGCTACCTACGACAAAAAAACATTCAATCTGTTAAAAGAGGTAAACACTTTGGGCCATGTCACTAAATCGGCTTTTAAAAAATATCATCTTTGGGAGAGAGATGATAAAAGTGGCCGTAAATCTCCATACATTATTACATACATATATCCAATCCTTTCTTTTAAGGAATATTTTTTTCTAGTATAAATAATCTGGATGATATATTGCCTAGTCTCGCAAGAGATGACGAGTATGGAATCTACAATTATAGCCATTGAAGGGATCCTTGAATTTGAATGCTAAGGGACACAATTTCTTTGGTGTCTACATCTCAGGTCATGGAAGATAGTTCTCAAAGATTCCATGATTTATTATGAGAGCATATATAGTGAATCCTTCACTTCAATCACCTCAATTCATGAGTTCTAAGATGAAATCCCTTGTGATTTTGTGGACAAGCATAATCGGATGCATTCATCATCGAACATGTCGAGGAAAATTTCTCACAATTGTTCAAGGATATGAAATTATTTCCATCAATTTGTCCTCTACTTCAATGGAACATTATATTAAATTGAGGAACCTATTTGAGAATGCTTGATAAAAAATGGTCAACCTAAATAATATGCGGGTAGGATTTTGGAATTGCGGGTGTTTTGTGAGGATGTGCTTCAACCGAGTGAACCTACTCAAGAAGAGAAGATGTTTGAGACATTGGAAAGGTTAAAATATTTTCAATTGGAAAAGGTGACGGATCCTAATTTCACCAATGGGTGAGGAGGTAACATTCTCAGTATCTAACAAAGTGGGATATTCCATTTCTCATACGATTGAGATAGTTGGACCCCACTTTAATGGATAAGGCACCGGTCTTGTGTTATGTTTTAAAATGATATTTTAAAGTGATGTTATTGTTAAACTCATTTCTAGTATACTTTTGATCACTTAAGTGATTTCTAATTTCAAGTTAATTTATTAAATTTTGTTGAAAACGTCAAATTCACTTAAGGTGCCCTAATTTAATGTTCATATAAACCCTAACTACCTTGTAACCAAATTTTGGGTTATAAAAAGAAGTTACGATCTCATTTGTAATGGTGAATTTGAGAGAGGAGAAGAAATAATCTCAGGCAATCTTTGTTTGAAGAAAGAAAATGTGTTCTTTTATGAAGGTATTTTGAAGAGTTAATGAAATATGAACTTTGTATCCCATTAACTATCTCTTGTAGCATTTTATGTTCTTATGCTTATTAGATTTTAGTGTTTAAATATTGCATGCAAATGTTATATTTGATCTTATTATCAACTTTATTAATATATTGTTATTATTCACAATGATTAATCTCGATATCTACTTACTCATGTGTGTTCCCTTTC
Organism: Taxus wallichiana var. yunnanensis; assembly: GCA_018340775.1. Lineage (NCBI taxonomy): Eukaryota > Viridiplantae > Streptophyta > Pinopsida > Cupressales > Taxaceae > Taxus > Taxus wallichiana. The sequence continues at coordinate 42,238,129 of CM031234.1, forward strand.
ATTTATTCTTGTTTAGCTGATTCAAACTTTGTTTCATTTGAGTTAGTTATTCATTGTTCCTATTCTTCTCTATGAAATATTAGGCTCTATTTTTACCTAACTATTATATGCTCCTTCCATCCATTCCTTTCCATTTCTTTCCTTCATTCCATTCCATCTCCCTCATTCACACTTCTTTCCATTTGATGTCCCAAAACACCCCCCACATACAATTTTGAATGTATAGATGTAAATACAATTTTGGTTTTCAATAAAGGCAACCTCACCTTCATTGAGGAGGGACTTTGTCCCTTGACTATTGCATGTCATTTTCATGCATGAAAATCCATTTGATAGCAAGATCACACGTATGTTATTTTCTCACACTTTCTAAGTGACCTTGGAAATTATAAATGTCATTGTTGAACTATACACGTCTTTTTTATCTCACATTTTTATTTTAACAACTCTTTTGTTAGATTCTAGATATTATCCTCCGTTATTTCAACACCATAATTATTGAAATATACGCACCCATTTATCTCATGTATTTAATTTGACAAACCCTACATTAAATTTTTAGACAATTTTATCATATGTTCACTATCAACGTTCACTATCAATGTTCACATCATTGATACTTGAGTCTTATCTTTTCATTGATAAACCTCTTCCTTAACTATTTATTGTTAAGGGTTGAGCACATCGCATATGATTTGAATCATTTTTATACACTCTTCTATTCTAGCATTCACGTTGCTAGAGGTTGAGTTCAATAAAAATATCTTAATCACTAAATCCTCTCCCCATTTAGCATTCACTTTTCTAGAGGTAGAGTACATTTGTAAACCATTTTATCATCATCAAAATCCTCCTCCCATATAACATTCACTTTTTTAGAGGATGATAACTTTCAATCAAACCTCTCTTCCATCTTGGCATTCACTTTTCCAAGGGTTGAGTTTATCATCACTCTCGCACACTTCTACCTTAAAATTCACTTTGTTAAGGGACACATCATCCAAAACTTCCAAAGAACCTTTCCCATCTTAACATTCACTTTGTTAAGGGACAAGTTATCTACAAACTTAATCACAAAACCTCTCTTCCATCTTAGCATTCATGTTGCTAAGGGTTGAGACATATTTCACATCTCTTTTTTCTCCCCCCCTCTTTTAAAAATGGTGGGAACATGACACAAAGACTATATCCCTTTTGGGAGAACTGAAAGAATGGAAAATCCTTTTGAAAAATCACGTTGATAGTGATGATGACCAAAACAAGGAGGAACTTCAAAATTATGTTTCTCCCGAAGAACAAGCTCATGTCAAAAATATCTTACATATGAATAAATACTAATTTTTTCTTATTCTTCTTGAGATGGGAAAAAAATTACCCTTTCACTTTGACAAGGATGTTTTATGAACCTTACTCGGCAAGCTAAAAGACTAAAAAGGTAACCCATTCATGTAAAATAACAATGATTATGGATTATGCCCTATCCACACAAACAATGAGGATAAAAAAATCCACCTCGAATAACACCAATGACGATGAATTAAATAAATTTTTTTTTCCGTCGAGAACAAAGGAAAATTGACTGATTCGCCACCGATCCCACTAAATCCCTCATGGATAAAATCAATGAGATGGCTAAACAACTTGTTATTCTAAATTCCAAAGTCACTACCAAACCTCCTCATAAAGAGGCACCCAAGAATACTAGTGAAGCTTCATTTAATATCCATGCTATGACCACAAAAAATAACAACAAATCTAAGAGTGATGGTTCATTATCTATCTTAGAACAATTCACCATTTTCCCAAGAATGGAAAATGATGAAGGACACCATCTCGGGTATGCAACACCAACATAAACAATTTAATTTTGAAGAATTATGTCCTTACCCTTTTGATAAGGACATCTTACACATACCCTTTCTGTGTCAGGGTTCATTTTAAGAACCCCCTCTAATTTTTTTATAATGGGTGGAGAATCTCCAAAATCGACTTTCGAATCGATGAGAAATTTCTAAAAAAATGTTTCATGGTCATCCTTCCCTGGTTGGAAATCTATCCATTTCCTACTATCCAAACTAGGTGGATGGTAGGAAATTAACAACCATCTAACCCTAATGTTATCTAATTTTCGCTGCCCACTAAGATTAGATAACAATCAGATTCTTTCTTGATCAAAGTTCCTGTAGTCAAGCCTTCGGAAATATAGTCGAAACCACAATTAAAGCCAATATCGGGACACACCAAACTCAATAGGAAGCCCCGATCCCATAGGAAGTGCCAAATATCAATCTGGCACAAGTTCTAAGAAGCAAAGGAAGAGGAAGATTTGGAGTCCCATGAGGCTTCCATGTGGAGTCAAATGTGGACGACCCACCCAAAGTAAAAGTATTCGTAGTAATATATGACTAGCTCATTGCTTACCCAAAGAACAATGGCCCGATCAAGAATTAATCTAGGTGTTAGCCCCGCACACCCCCAGAAGCTACAATGAAAGTAGGAACCCTAGAGAAGCACTTGACCTCCATGTGGATTTCATTAAATCAACTCCAAGTTTGAGGAAAATTGCTAAAATATTGGTGATAAGCCAACATCCACGTAGGGGGAGTTATGGAACCTATCTAAAAGGTTTAAATATTCATATCTTTTGAAAAGATCAAAGGAAAAGGGTCATTCAATTGGTCTTTTTAGGGATGAAGTTAATGCGTAGTTCCATGTGAAGAGTGCGAACCTGGGGATACTTAATTTGTTCACCTGCATTCAAAGTGTCATTCTCATAAAAATAACATAGATAGCGCCACTTGAATCATGAGCTCAGGACCCAATGCATAAGCAATTAAAGATCCAAATATGTAATAATGATTTGGAAGAATAAGTTCGCTCTAAGGGAGTCAGTTGCAAAAAATTTAAAGAGATGCATTAAATAGGCATGGCTCTCACTCTTTAAAGAAAAGATAATGGGAAAGTGTGACAAATATCTAAAAAAATCTATTTCTATCACTTCACACCATTTATTGTAATTAAGAAAGAGTTCAAGAAGGGTCTCTCATGCCCTTCTCCTCCTATATATTGAACCAAAGGATTCAAAATAAACAGACATTGCTTTGGAGTTAGTTAGTTTCTTCTTTTGTCTCAGTTCTTCTTCTGTAAAAGGTAGGAGGTTGAAACTTTGGCCTTCTTTCTGAGATTGCAATGGAATATTTCCTCTTATCTATTGTAATATTGTGCATAATAGTTAGAGTAATATAATATGATATGTGATGCATTATCTCCATATTTTTCATAATCAGTATTATCTCTTATAACCTTTATTTCGATATAGACAATGTGTTTTGGTGATATTGTTGTCTTCAGAAGTGTGCTTGGATAAGTTTGGAGTAGTATTTTTGTGTGGATCATCTTTGGTCTGTGGTGCATCTTATCCACCCTTTTCATTTCCCACCTTTCTCTCTATTTCATCCAATCACGTTACGAGTTAACTCTTTCACTTTTCGGCGCATCACCCATCAAGTTTAAAGATTGGTTCATTTTCTCGGACCCTCAACTCATACAACAAAGAAGAGCCAAATTATTTAAAATCTGAAGGTAACCTTAGGGCACACGTCCGACTAACCTAAGGTTTCCTATGAATTTTATGGTCCTTACACCAAGGATGATCGTCAACACCTCCAAAGTCAACTTTTGAATTGATGAGAAATTTGTAAAAAAATGTTTTGTGGTCATCCTTCCTTGGTTGGACGTCCGTCCATTTCCTATCATCCAAACCAAGTGGATGACAGAAAATGGAGGGCCATCCAAACCTATTTGGATGGTCGTCAATTACCTTCCATCCAACCTATTTGGATGGCTATCCATTATCTACTTTGCTCAACTGCATAAAAAGATGGTTAGACAACCGTTTATTTTTTTCCATCCACCGAGTTGAAAGGTAGGTAATGGACGACTATCTTATCTTGGTTGTACGCATATCTATTCTTTTCCTTCCAACCCAGTTGGAAGGTAGATAATGGACAACCGTCTAACCCAAGGTTGGATGGATACTCAAAGAAAAAGATATTTTATACATTTGAAAACAAAGCGTAAAAACAAAATCATCTCCATAGAATATATATCTTTATATATATATATATATATATTCAAAGTACATGCATGTTATAATAACTTACCATAAATATGGTGGGAAAAGAAGATCTCTTTAGAAAAGGAGAACTGTAACACATAGAGAATGATGCGACATATGTCATCCTTCCCTGGTTAGATGAAAGATAATGGAGGACTGCCCAACTGGGTTATACGACCATCCATTATCTCACGCCAGCCCAAAGTTGGATGATAGATAATGGACAACCATCTAACCCAAGTTAGATGGACAACCACTCTTTGTTAGATGTTTATATTAAATGGGTACCCCCTGCAACCCCCCAAGCTATGTATTATACCTCGACAAATACATGCATAAGTTAATTTTTACATATAAATAGTAGGTGAACTGACCCATATAAATGAATTGTTGGTGGAAATTTTAGGAAAAGCGGGTGGTAGCTGATCATGTTGAAAAATTCACCATTTCCAATTTCCAAAATCCCTAATATTCACGAGTTTATGAAAATTCACCACTAAAATTTTCCCTTCCCAAATCTTTTGAAACATCCAAATGATAAATACAAGGGCAAGAATGATCCTAGAGAGCACATCAAGGAGTTCTATATGGCTTTCCAAGATGTGGCTTATAGTGATATCTTCTTAATGCATCTCTTTCCATGAAGTCTAGGTGGACAAGTCTGTGGAATGGTTTTTGCACCTCCCTAGGGATCATTAAAAACTTTCATAGACCTCTCAAAGAAGTTTTTAAAACATTTCTCATTGAATCTAGAATCTAAAATTACAATGATGGATTTGTGCAATGCTAAACAACGTCCTAATGAAACCTTTGCAAAATTCCTATAAATATGGCACATAATTGCTAGTCACTTCTCATGCTCAATTCATAAGAAATATCTTGTGAGAATATTTATACCTAACGTCAATAATGAGTTATAATTTCACATGCAAATTCATTGCCTTAATACTTTTGAGGAAGTTATTGAGAAAGGATTACATATTGAAAAATCCTTGTCGTAAAAGGTTTAATCAAACCTCATTCAAAGGATAATGGGTAACATAATAACAATCATAATAGCTCTCACCAAGATAAATCTAGAAAAGTTAACCATAATCATAATGTAATAAAAATGGTGTTACACAAAACCACAATGTCCACAATGTTTAAAAAACTTAGGCTAAATCAAACAAATCCAAACAACCTCTCATTGTTTCTAGAAAGATGATTCTTCCTCAGATGATTCAAAACGATGCCTCTTCACCCCTTTAGGAGAACCTATCTCAAATGTCATACGAAAAATTCTTAACACCAACATGGTAATGTTCCCAATCATAATACCCTGGGTTAAAGGAGAACCTAAACCTACTTGGTACAAACCTAACACTTATTGTGACTTTCATCACATCGATGGTCACACAACTGATCGATGTGTTCATTTACGATCACTTTTTCCAATGCCTTATTGATAGTGGAGAAATTATAGTTGATGAACCTTCAACCAAAAACACCAAATGAAAATATTAAGGTGTTTACAAACCCATTCCCAAAACATGGTGCTGATAATAAGAACGTTGATAAAGGCCCATCCTCTAATAACGTTGAGTTTAAATCAATTATTTAATTTATTAGAAGTGCCTCCTACGGTTGTCACCATTTAATTAAAAATATAACTAATACCATCACTACATGTTAAAATAAGATATGGGTTCCTACAACAAACCAACCATCAAAGTCTTCTTCCGAGCCTCAAATTTCTAAAATAAGTGGCTCCCCAAAATTAGAGATCAACTTCTAATGCTAAATATTTTACTCTCGGTCAATTCTAAATTATAACATACTTATCGACCATGCCTATGCACATTTATTTAATGGAGTTATTGAAATATTCACCTAACTTTTAAGAAATTCTCACTCATGCTCTTCATGAAACACATGTTTTCCGACCCTTAATGTTCAACAGATTTCAATATATGATCGCGAACCTTTCTCCCTAAATCCATATCTTATGTTTAGGCCCTTAGGATATGTTGAACTCTAACCTCTAGAACAAAAATCTTTGTATATCGAAGCCTATGTAAATATACCACAAGGTCAAAAGAGTTATTGTAGACAATTAAGTGGATCTTAACATCTTATCTATGAAAATGCTATGTTGTCTTGGTCACACAATTGTCAACTTATATGTTTATGTTATTACCATTTGTGGTTATGACAACAAGTGAGTGCCGTATTTTGGCATGTCGACCCTCCCTATACAAGTTGGTAGCCAACTTTTAGACACCATTTTGTCATGTTGTAGATGTGGAAACATCATACAACCTCCTTTTGGGTAGACCTTAGATACATATGATGCAAACTATGCCATCCAATTTCCATCAGTGCATCAAATTCCTACATAACAATAAAGAGTTCACCTTGCTTGGTGATGCTAACCCATTTTTGTATTATAAGTTGTTCAAAAAAAGGCACCAAAATGCAAATTATTTCCCATCTAATTATTGCATATCCAATCCATGTATCATTCCTTTTGTCAACAATCATGTTGATCTTGAAACTACTCCGCCCTCATGCTTTCGCATCTTCTTGAAGCGCCTATGTCTAAATCATCACCCGAGAGTAAGTTATCCCATAAAGGTATTTACAAATACACGCTTGAAAATGCATTTCTCATTGGTCAACTCCCATTTTCACCTCATAGTTATGGATGCCCTAATGCTCCTCATTTATGAGAACCTCTAATTTACTATCTAGGAAATACTCTTTAGAGATGACATGGATATATAGAAGATGAGCATATTCAAGGCTCGATAACTCTTGGCTATACAAAGATAAGATGACATATTGCTACAAAGAAGTATACCAAGGCACATCAAATGATGAAAAACATGAATTGGAAAGGAAGAGGGATAGGCCCACAAGGACATGGTACTCTCAAACCCTTGGAAATTAAATCTAACCTCTATACCCATGGTCTAGGATATGAGACCTTTGAGAAGAGGCCATTTATATTCGATGTATTAACTAGCGATGAGGACTTAGATTCTAAAGTCGAGACTGGTTCCACACATAGCCTCTTTGAAGACCTTGTTGAAACCACACTTTTCCTTGAAGACCTATCCATTAGAACCCTTGAAATTTTCTACCCTTCCCTTATTGATCAGGATCAACAATTTCATATTTCCATGGACCTCTTTCAAAATGATGAGGCCATCCAAGAGTTCCTTGGGGCTCAAGACCCTTTTCCTTTATCAAATCACAAGAAGGGTTTCAATATAAACCTTGACACTACTGCTTACTTTGGAGAAGAACTCTAAATCTATAGTCTAAGAGAAAAATAAGTTAAAAACAAGAAAAATAAAACTTATATCTTGCACAATGAAAACCTTTCGAGGCGCTATGGGAGAGACAAAATAAAAAAGAAAAGAAAAGGATGCATTTCCTAGTGAAAACCTTTCAGAGGTGCTAGAGAGAGGAGATTCAGATCTAGAAATATCCAATGAATTACATAAACCATTAACATCATTTCAATAAAATGACACTTCCAAGATGTTGGTGGAAGAAATGACCACTATCAATATTGACACAAAAGACCAACCCAAATTACTAAAACTTAGCATCAGTCTCTCGACATTGAAATCAAGAATTTCATAGAGCTTCGATAAAATTTCAAGATGTATTTTCTTGGTCCTACAAATATATGCTGGGATTTTACCCCTCTCCCATGGTTCATCACCTCATGGTGTGCCTTAATGCCAAGTTGATACACCAAAATTTACGTAAGATGCACCCCAAGGTTGCATTGTTTATCAAGGTTGAACTATAAAAATAATAGATCCATGATTAATATGATCTATTGAATACTCAAAGTGGATACAAAATATGTTCCTGGTTGTAAAGAAGACCCTTGGGATTCAAATTCTTACATATTTATGAGACATTAATAAGGCATGTTCTAAGGATGATTTTCCTCTACCCAACATTGACATAATTGTTGATTCTAATGCGAGACATAAAATGTTATCCCTTATGGAAGGTTTCTTAGGATATAACCAAATTCAAATTGCTGAATAATACCAACATAAGATAACTTTCACAACCCCATGGGAGAAATTTTGTTACAAGGTCATTCATTTTGGCCTTAAGAACACTGGTATAACCTATCAACGCATATTGTCTATTAATTTTCACGATCTTCTTCATGACATCGGGGAGGACTATGTTGATGATATAATTGCTTAGTCTACAACAAGAGCCGACCATCGACCTATTATTTAAGCAGACATTTGAGAGATTAAGAGAAAACATGGTTCACCTTAATCCAAAAAACATGTATTTGGTATCACTTTGGGAAAACTTCTAAGATTCATTGTCTCATGAAGGGGAATTGAAGCGGAGACCCTAACAAGGTAAAATCTATAATGGATATGCGTCCTCAAAATATGTGTTATCTAAGAGGCCTATAAGGAAAATACGTCTATTCGGTGATTTACCTCTTAATAAGCATACAAGTGCCATCACTTCAACTAGTTTCTTAAGAAGGATGTCCACTTCAAATGATCACAAGACTATTAAGAATCCTTTTTGAATTGAAATAATATTTATCCTCTCTTTCAAAGGTGCTCATGCCACCTATATAGGACAAACCCATGCTGTTGTACACCTCTACAATAGAACATGCATTGGGAAATACTAGTACAAAATAATGATAAGGGTTAGGAGAAAGTCATGTATTATTTGAGTAGGATTCTTCTTACACACGAATTCAAATACTTGCAAGTTAAAAAATAATGCTTATTAGTCGCTTACACTCTTTTCAAGTTACAACACTACTTGTTGAATCATACCACAAATTTAATTGCAAGGGTCGATCCTCTCAAGTACTTACTTTTGAGACGATTCATAACAAGATGGATGTCAAACTAGATTACACTCCTATGTGAATTTGACATTGTAATTATCAATCAGAAGGATATAAAAGGTCAAGCACTCACATATCAACTTTCCGCAGCACCACCGCCATGTTCTGACCTCTAAAATTTGAATTTCCAAATGAAGACCTATTATACATAGAAATAATCCCTTCATGGGCTCTATTCTTTGATGGATCCTATAACATCCATGGTTCAAGATTTGGAAGAATGTTGCATACACCTGATGGGGAATTTATACATAAATCTTATCACATCGACTTCTCTTGCATATAAAACATAGCTGAGTATGAAACATTGTTAATAGGCATAGGATTTGCTATCTCCTAGAACTTAAAATAATTGACAGTTTTTGGCAATTCCCTTATCATCATTAATCAAGTCAATGGTAAATATCAAGTCAAAGATGAGAATATTTTACCCTATAAACACATGGTTTATACTGTCAAAGGGTATTTCCGGATTATAAATTTTGAAAAAGTTATTTATGTGTATAACAAATTAGTGGATGTCATGGAAACTATTGCATATCTTCTTGCATTTAACACAAATCAAACTCACAATGAGTTCCTCGTTAAAAATATTCTAGTGCCCACATATAATTTACCAAAGTAGTCAACATGGTATGTGAGATTTTTGGTCTTGATCATCATTGGTATCAAGATATATACACCTTCATTCAAACCAAAACCTACCCTCCTAATTTAAAATCAGCCAATAATAGATCCTGGCACAACGTGCCTCACACTACACCCTTCTTGTGGACATCATGTATTAAAGAGGATATGATGGGAATATCTTAAAATGTATCAATTAGGATGAAGATAATCAAACACTAGCTAAAGTAAAATTGGGTATTTGTGATGAACACACTAGTAGAATGGTCCTTGTGAAGAAAATCTTGTGCATTGGATACTATTGGCCTACCATGGAGATAGATAAATGTAACTATGTGAAGAAATATCAGGATTTCAAAAACATGGAAATATAATTCATGTACCTTCCCGAGCCTTACAACCTATCACCTCACCTTGTCCTTTTTCAAAATAGGGGCTTTATCTAATTAGAAAAATTAAGCCCACATATTCTCGATGGCCATACATTCATTATAACCGCCACTAAGTATTTCACCAAGTGGGTCGAGGCTATGCCTCTCACCTATGTTTTTGGGTGTAATATTTCAAAGTTCATCTTTAACCATATTATTTGTTGTTTTGGCATTTTGAATGCTATTTTCACTAACAATGGTGGTTCCTTAAAAATTAAAAATGTTAAGGCCCTTGTTAAAAATATAATATCCACGAAATGGGCTACACCCTACTACCCATAATGCAATGACCAATCTGAAGTGTCAAACAAGACTATCAAATCCATCTTAGAAAATAAAATCAATAAAAATGGATGTAATTGGCATATGCAATTATATCCCACCCTTTAGGCCTACCAAACTTCTTTACATACTCCTACAGGAGCTACCCCATTCTCCCTAGTGTATGGATCTGAAGCCATATTACCTATCGAATTCAAACTACCTTCACTTCGTGTCTCCCTCCAACACCTCATACATGAAGAGGATTATTGTGTTGCATGCCTTGCAGAGCTGGAGCTACTAGACAAGAGATGCATTCATGCTTTGGAAAATCTATGGATAAATCAGAATTGACTATGCCATAATTACAACTACAAGATTCAACCAAGACAATTCAAAATTTACGTCTTGGTTCTAAAAGACAATAAAATGAACACAACCAAGTGATGAGAAAAAAAAGGTAAGTTTGAGCCTAATTGGTTTGGTCCTTACATTATAACTGTAAAATTTGGGTTCGGAGCACATAAAATATCCATTGAAGATGGTAAAGAGTTGAAAGATCCCTTGAATGCCATTCATCTGAAGTTATACTCTTGAGTCTCCAAAGAGTAACCCTTATGCTAGGGGCATATCAACGCACTCACTCGCTTCACCTTTTTCACCTTGTCTCCTCATCATGTCAATCTATCTCATCTTGCATCACATGTTTTCCTTGTCAGGTTTTCATGCCCATTATTCACCAATCTTGTTCAACTTCTACCATGTTTTCGTTCACCCAGCTTTTGTGTAACATGTCGGTTACAACTTGGGAACCTCATCTTTCCTATCCTTTGGTGTGTGTTCAAAATCTAAAAAACCCAAAAACAATGTAAAATTGTTTAAGAACACCAAAAACAATGAAATATGTTTTGCAAAACACAAAAACAATATAAAATTGTTCCCAAAATACAAAAAAAATGCATAAAATTTTGAAAATTCTCGATAATAAATAAACATTCACAACTATATACCTTAGTTTGCTAATTTTTCTATCTGATTGTTCCAAATCATTAACATTTTTCAAATCAATATTTTCACCCTTTACAATATAACTTTTCTTGGGGGTCGGATATGATGTCATATAGATCATACTTCACTGGGATCTAGAAAGGGTATATTTTGGAGTATCTAAGCATCACTCTACTCTTTGATTTGATTCAATCCTCTTGCATTCTAAGATATCACCTGGGGGCATTCGAAATATATCTATCTCTTCATTGTGGAACACATTAGGGGTGTCTTTAGACATTGTTATTATGAATTGTGTTATATTGTTGCTTGTTAGTTAGTGATTAACATTAGCATTCTTTGTTCACTTGTTTGGTGATAACTTGTCTTGCTCATTGTGTGTACATGAAAAGTGTTGTCTTTTAGGTTAAATTAGTTTCTGGTTTAATTAATTAGATTAACTCAATGTTCTTTGTGATTATGGACCAATTGTAGCTGAATTATTATATGTATTAGTTCATAGATAAATTTGGTGTGAGTTAATTCCTGTTCATATTGGGTTTGTTTTTCTGACTTGCTTTATTTTCCATGTTTGTATTATGGTCTTGGTTTATGTTATAAGCCATGATTTTTTTCTTGTATGTGTGTGTGTGTTATATTCATTAACTCTTTCATGTACTTATGTTCATTTCTTGTACGTTTTTTGTTATCATGTCACATTACATATACCATATCACATCACATCTATCTATAACATCATCATAAATAAATTCTAAGCTACATCATCATCATCATAGAAAAATTAAATCAACATATATTCTATACATCACATAACATCATATCATCTACTCATAATAAAACATGAGGCTCATACAATATCTCATAAATCACAATGAGGTATACCAAATGTCCATCATCTATCAAAATAATAAAAATACATATATAATGTCCATATACCTAAATGTATCTCAACGAAATCATATACATGTTGGTATGCCATCATGCGCATCAATAAAAAAATGCCTTCATCATGAGGCATATACACAAAAATACATCATATCTCATTTATAACCTAAGTCATCCTCTATGAATCTTTCCCACACCAAGATTTCATGGCCTACCACCAGTGGTGGCATCCATCTTGATCTCACTAATATTGATTATAAATGAGACCTTACCAATCTTATCCCGATATCTCTGTGTTCATGTAGGGGATCTCTGATCCTTTAATACACTACCATGATATTACCCTCTATAATATCCTACCTCACCAGATGTCACCATGAGCTTGGGTAAGACATCATCAAGACTCAAGCATTGTCGCTATACACTAAAATCCATCTCAATGTGATGTGAGATGATGTATCTCGGACCCTCAACCTGGTCCCTCTATGTAGTTAGCCTATCTCACTCTATAGTATATTGGTACCTCTCTATCATATATTAATGTTCCTACTTCCTAGGGGTAGCCTACTCTATAACCCTATGATCTAACCACCTCTATAGCTTCGTACTATAATCAAAGCTACATCACCCCATAACATGGCCTTGTCCCTCTCCACCTGTATAATAGCCACTAATGGCCCACCTACTACTCCTAGAAATCCTTTATGAGGTGGTACCTGTATCATTGCTACATCATCATTGCTATCTCCCCGACCTCCCCATGTCCTCCCATTTCACATGGACTACCTACTCTTGGTGGTGATGGAAACACCTATAATGGTCCCTACTTTGTGGTACATGTCTTTGCACAATTTAATCCTATAGTAGTACCTTTTTGGAACCTACTATAACACTTGTTGTAGTACCTGTTGTACTATATATTACACCGGAACCTACTACACCACCTATTGCATGGGAATTGGTATAAAATGTGCTATTAGAATCCCATAACCCCCTCATGATGACCCTTGTGTTGCATAAAATTATGGCCTCTTGACTTCTTGAACCCGAGGATCTTGATTTTGCACCTATCCCCGAGCATGTGCCTCTCGCCTCCGTATCATTCTAGCCAAGTTTGTCCCTATCTCTCAATATCTATCCACCAACACCTACTACTTCTACTATGCCTACCACTATTTTTTCCTAATGAATATTAATCATCCTAGGCATGATTGCCACATACCATGCAGCCTAATCTACATTAGTCCCTAGATTTACCACATGTGCTCATGCATCCCAAGCCTATGGGATGAATATGAAAAATCTCACTCTAGCAATGACCAATCTAATCCATGGCCTAAATTCAAAATTATTTAAAGGTACTCACCGCGACACCATCAAATGGATTTTGAAAAAAATCGTGAACTTAATCTGTGTGATGTTTCCTTTACTATAATCAATCTATCTCTCCTAGAACTCAGAGCTCAAATCTCTCAAAAATGGAAAAATGAGTCTAATAGCACAAATGGGTCACAATGATTTTTAACCCCCATACGTATATACCTATTTTTTCCCTAATCACTTCTTTTTCTTGCCTTGTATGGTGGTGCTTATTAACTTCTCTCAGTCATTCCCTTTTAGGAAATTCTTCTCACACACATTGCTTACATTTCAATGCAATGGATTTTTTATTTAAATGGTCATATTTTGTGCTCCAACATCAAAAATTTCAAAAAAATAAACAAAAATATTTTACACCAAATCTAAAAAATCACAATTTATCAAAAAAATTCAAAAACATTAAAAATTCGCAAAAAAATCCAATAAAATGCATGTTTTTGCAACTTCACCAATGCAATGCATTTTTTTATAAGATATATATTTTTATCTATCCTTTATCACTTGTGCCAATATCATGATTTTCACCACTTATTATTTCCTTCGTGATATAATTTTTGGGAAATTGATCATCGATCACTTTTCAACATGATTTCTATAAGAGTGTCATGAGGAGTTTCTAAGTATATTCCGCTCTTTAGAATGACCCTCTTCTCAAGAATTTTATAATTTTATCGTTTGAGAGAATTTTCATCTTCTTTCTTTTCATTGTGGCACGTTTGGGGCATATATAAATTGTCTTCTTTTTCACTATTGTGTTGCATTTTTGAGATTTTTATTTTAGACCAATTATAGCTAGTGTGATCACATCTTGGTTCCTTTATAACCTTGATGCCCACACTTAACTATTCATATTGGGTTTATTTTCCCTTTTCCTATTTTATTTTCTTTGTGTGTGTTTGTTTTACGCACATTTGGGTTAACCATCCTGATTCCTTCCTAATCATGGTGACAACTCTATTGTGTAATAAAAATAAAGGTTTCTCTTATATTCACATTCTCTAAATGACACTCATGCTACAAGAAAAATCCTTCATATATTCCTTTTTCCTCATATCAAGTGATTTTCCACCAATTTGTTGCATCACCCACCCACTTGAGGGGCATTCCCTTACCATCATATCCTCTTTGGGGCATCCAAATGCCTCATCATTTTCTGCTCACTAATATGCATGTGTCTAATATCTTTAAAACACTATTACTTCGCAGTAACATTTTAAAGTGGGGAGAATGTAGACACTCTAAAAATACATATCCTAAGAAGGGGGATCAAAAAATAGAAGAGTGATGTATGAAAGGTATGAATCATCACATGAAGGAAGAGGAATGAAAAGGCCTCACATACTGAAAGTGGAAAGGAGGAAAATGAAATCACTATAAGAGGTTGGGAATAAGACTTCTAGATGTCTGATGAGAAGGGAGGAGTGTCAATATACTCTAGAGTAGGGTGGAGATAAGGAGGATATGAGTCCTCAATAGTACTTTGGAAGCACAATCCTCATCATCAGGGATGGAAACAAGTGAGTTTGTGTCAATGGAATTGTCATCACATGAAGCAGAAGAGGAGATAACTGAATTAACAATAAAAACAACAATAGTATGTGAAGGGTCTTCAAATAAGGAATCAAATATGTGCTATATGGTGTGGGGAGGATCTGAGTCTACCACATAAAGGTGGAGAGGTTTGGAAATATGAAATATCGGAGACTAACAACATGCTCACACATTTCAAGATAGTATTCAAGATTATAAGAATCAGTGGGTGCAAGAACTGGCCAATGTAGAAAGGGAGTAAGGCCATCGAGGCAAAGTAACATTCCATAGAAACATGCCATGATGGATATTTATCTCTACCAAGAATAAGTGACAGAGGTTGTAAAATGATTATGCAATTATTAAGTTTGGAAAGAGCCTCCTCCATGATGTGGAAATAAGAAGTACAAGGTGTATGAAAAGAGGGTGTGTGGATGCAAGTAAGGTTAGGAGATGTTAGACCCATTTGAGAATGTGGCTGTGTAATAAAACACCTAAGGAAAATGATAACCCCCATGTTTGTAGTGCTTTATAAGTAGTTCGTGATTTCAATAAGGTATGTTCATGTGATGTGGGATGATGAACCAATCACCTTGTAGTAGGAAATGAATCACGTAAGAGTGGAGGGTATAATAAGTCATGGGTGGAAGAAAGAGGAATGAAATGCAATCAAACATCAAAGGCGTAAGAAAAACAAGGGTAAAAATTACTGGTCATGCGAGAGAAGGTGTATCACATCACAAAAGAGGGGATCTCTTACCATAAGAATGTGGTGGATGCACTCAATATCTATAGTTGAAGAAGAGAACTACAACATGTGAGCGTAAAAGTGTACTTTGGAAAAGCCCAATAACCCTATAAACGAGGCTCGAAAAAATCATTCCCCATTGAATGATGAATTTAATTAATTTTTCCCTTAATTATCTTAGCCTAATTAAAAGAGGGGAAAAATTCAAAAAGTATAAAAGGGGAGAGAAAGGGGTCCCGAGCCAAGGGATGAGATAAAGGGTTAACTTGGAAAGCTATAAAAGGAGCTACTTAATGAGATGGTTGTTGAGAGCTCGGGGAAAACTAGTCACAAGGTAGGACGAGTTGATGCTACGGGTGATCACCAAGTTATACAGAGGATATGGATTAGGATGTAACAAATCCAAGTTGATTAGTTGGCATGCTAGGTCATGAGGTCCAAGTTGGGGCACATTATAATGGGCAAGTAAGTTGAAACAATGGGAAATTTTAATGCGCAATGGGGATAGGTTGAATATTGAGTCCACATGCTAAAGAGTGATGCCAAAGGAATGATCCATGCATTTGAGTTGGATTTGAGTTGGATTTGACCATTGAGTGATAGGAGAGGGCATGGTGTGAGATTCCTAGAGAGTAGTGCATACTAGAGAGGAAAAATAATGTGTAAAATGACTTGAGGCATGGAATCAGTGTAGAAGCTTTGAGGAAAGCACATAGGGATGAATGGAGATGTCAATACAAGTAGACAGGAGACGAATGTGGAAGCTAAAAGGCATGGAATGACAAGTTTGCAAGAGGCAAAAAAGGTTCCTAGGGAAGATCTTGATAGGATCAACATGGCACAACGAGTTAGGTATGATAAAACACATGTAAGAAAACTAGGGAAAGGTTAAACTGACTAAACATCGAGAGAAGAGGTGACAACATGAATGCACAAACCGAGAAATGCAAGGATGTGTAGGGTTGAGAGCTAAAAGTGAGACAATGAGCAAGTTGTAGAGGGTATATCGAAGGAAAAGTGGAGAATATTTTCACAAAAAACAATGTATGTAGTGCTCAATGTCGAGAAAGGAAAGTCAAGTGAAGGAGCTAGCTTAGTTCCCACCTTGATGATTTGGGGCTGATTTAGACAAAAATAACCTTTCACTATTAAAAACTGCAATGTAAAAAACCTCAAGAAGTGGCACATTGAACATCGATTCGCAACCTATAACCCGTAAAACACTCCAAAACTACATGCAAAGCTTAAAACCAGAAAAAATGAACTAACAATCTCTGAAAAATATTTAAAATCTGAAATAAGACCAAATTAATAAAAGTCGAGAAAAAATGGAATAACCATTACGAGACTTGCACATGAAACCCGAAAATGTAAACCGAGAGCAAGAGGGAAATTAGAGGTGGTGTGTGGCATAAATCCCAATGATGTGCTATGATACCATGAAAAAGAAAGTGAAAACATGACACCACAAGGATTTGTGGGATAATGTGAACATTAATTGAGTTTTACTCCGGAAGCATGACAAGGTTCCATCGGGGAGAGAGCATCAACCATGAAATGTGCATGCAAAGAAAGGCAAGGGAAAAATATAATTCACCATCCTCATTGTCTTCATATATGTGAAAAGAGGAAGGGTTACAAGTAGGGGTCATGTGTAACCCCAAGTGAAAGTAATCATACCTACTTATGTGGAGAAGTGGAGTTACATTCCTTAAATGTAAGTAACTCCCATATGACGACTTGGCACACATTGATGCATATGATGCGAAAAATATTTCATAACCCCTACAACCCCTAAGACCTATGACCTCTCCTAGGGAGATGACTCACCATGTGATGTGGAAAATACACACCCCAACAATTATTACCCATAATTCTATTCAACAAAGTGATGATGTCTCCAAATTCTTCAATAAAGCCAGCCCTATTCAACCACTTAGGTGTCCTTGTAACAAAAACCTTTGGTTTTAGAATCCATTGATTATTCATTATATTTTAGAACTTCACATGACGAGCAACCCACAACTAATATGTTAATTCAAAAATGACATCTACAACCTCTTCCCATGTAGTAAGTCCCAACATTGAAGATAATTAATTTGATAAAATAATAAACAAGAAGATATAATTAACAAAATATTCAAGATAAATAAAGAAACCAAATGAAAAAACACATGACTTATCCTAGAAACCCTTTTGGTAAAAAACCCAACGCAAAGTAACTTATCTCTCTTATTGCATTAACTTAACCATTTACAATATAATAATGTACTTCCAAGTTTTTCTCTACCCTATCGTATCTCTACTTATATGTAAGTAAATTAGTAGAAACCACCAAAGTAGTTTTACAATATAATGGGTACCAAAACCATGGGATAAAAATTAACCCATAATGTTTCCCCATAATTCATGGATTATGACACCACTCATATACACGTATAGATAAAAATAACATATCTATACTCCCTAGAAAATAGGGATCCTAAAATTATTTCTTGAGGGTCAAGCACCCAAACCCCCAATTAGGGGTCCATTAGCATCCCAAACCCCCATCTAGGGCTAATCCTGCACCCCCATCAACACTCGTGGCGAGATGTATAGTACTCCTGGGTATACAATATGCAAAATATATAGCATATTCTAACATTATCTCACTTGATGTATATTTTGCAAAGGGGGCTACATTTCCATATAGTTAGTAACTCGGGAATTTAAGCCCATCAATTTTTGCACCAAAAAAAAATATCAGCACTCATAGCTTTAGTTAAAGAGTTAACAACATTATCCTCTGTGTCCACCTTAATTATTACTATCTTTTTCTCCTCCACCCTCTTACAAAATGGTATTGAGCATCAAAGTGTTTTGTTCTTGAATGATACTTAGGTTTTTTTGTTAGAAAAATTGCACTTTGACTATCATAATTGATCCTTACATCATTTTGAGTGAACATAATATTAGATATTAGTCACCGAAGCTAAACTAATTCTTTACTTCCATGAGTAGGTGTCATGTAATCAACCTCTATGGTGGATATCACAACACTTTCTTGAAGTTTACTCATCTAACTTAAGACTCCACCGAACAAGTTAAACACATACCCATTGGTATACCTACGCATATCCAAGTCTCCACCCCAAGAAAAATCCACAAAATGATATAGATCTAATGTTTTAATTTCATCAGTTTACCTAATAATAAATTACATAATTGGATGTCCCATGCAGTACCTACATATTATCTTTACCATAGTCCAATGTTCCTTTTTAGGATTTGACATGAATATTCTCACCACCCCCACCGCATGTGCAATATCGGGCTAGTACAAACAATTGCATACATCAAACTACCAATTACATTGGCATATGGTACCCAAGACATGTCCTTTATTTATTATTTAGTTTTATGACATTATTCAGAAGAAAAATTTTGATCAACAAGAAAAGGAATACTAACAAGTTTACTTTCATGCATTTGAAAGCTTTGCAATATCACTTCAAGATACTTTCTTTTATTTAACAACAATTTCCTTTTATAGGATCTCTTTTAATTTCCATACCCAAAATAAATTTTTAGCAACGAGATCCTTCATATCAAATTGAGATGAGAGTTGAGATTTAATGTGATTAAACAATTTATTTTTATTATTGATAAAAAGTTTTTGATTGGGATCCTACCCAGATTACAAAAGGCCCAAGCCCAGATAGAACATTGAAGAGCAACAAAAACTCAAAAATAACTACAAAGGAATATCACAACGAATAAACAACAAGTACTATATAAAAATCACAACCAAACATTATCCAAATTTTAGCAAAACAATAACACCATGGTAAAAATACATCCTAGGTCCAAAAAAGAGCCATCCAAAATCATCGAGTATGGACATCACCATGAAACACTTTCATGATTTTGGAGAAAGTATTCTTGAAGCTGTGTAGGTTTCCTTTGATATCTTTATAAAATGAATCACTATTAAATTTGTCTTTTCCTTTGTTTCCTCTAGAAGAAGGGTGATGTTAGAGAGAACATCTAAGTTACCCTTGACAATGGTGATTATGTGACATTATTTTCTTATGATTTTACCCTATTCTTTCTCGGTGGTAGAGATATTCTTTTCCAAGTCTTCCAAGAAATTATCATCCTTTTTCCTAATCTCAATGAATATTTTACAACCTTTGCATTTTTATTTTAACATTCGTAATTCCTTTTCTAGCCAAGTAATAATATCATTATGGAGTTCAAATTCATTCCTCATGTGTTGGAACATAATGATTAAGTGGTCCTGGCCAACCCTTAATTTATATGGGTCCATCACTAATATATAGGTTAATATTTAATAATATGATGTAAAATAAGTTCTCTGAAGTAAAAGGTTATTTTCAAAGTGGTTTTTACCCTATTGGGGTTTTCCACTATAAATAATGTGTCACTTGTGTTATTTATTTCATGTAAGTATTTCTTTATTTACTTATGTTATGTTGTAATGTTTATTTAAATATTTATTGTAACATTATATAATATGTAAGTTGATTAAATCCGTATTTATTAGAATCCTCAAATTCTAACATGGTAACAGAGTAAGGTAAATTAAATAAATTAAGATCAAATATTTTATATTTTATTTATCTAATTTGTATGGGTTGGAAGGAGATGTAATATGATATGATTCTTAATTTCATTTACATTTTGTAAATTATATGTAATTAATATTTTTTGGAGATTGATGTGTGCATAGGTGAAAGGGGCTTCAAATATTTACCTTGCATGAAAATCACATACAAAAAAAGAAAGGATTTATTACTATATGAAATAATTTTCATGTTTTCTATAATTTCAAATGTTTGCAGTTAAATATTTTGGAAGGTAAATTCATACCCGTGTTCTTTGGTCCCCTCTAAAAGGATTTGATTTGAAAAACTATAGTTTATAGTTAATCTATAACTATATCCTATATAATTTGAAAACTATATTATTATTTTTAAATAAAAAATATATAATATAGAATAATGTTTATATAATAATTTATATAAACATCATATTAAAATTTATATAGTTTTGAAAAAAACTATATATTAAAATCCTTAAACCATATTAAAATTACATGGGATTGAGGGAAGAGTCAACAAACCATATTCTAAGCTTAAGTTTAAATCATATTTAAACTTAACTTATAAATCTAGGCATATATAGTTTTTTTTTAAAGAAACAAACCTAAGTTTGAATCATATTTTTTATATATGGTTATTTTAAACTGCTTAAAATATAAATTTTATTATATTTAGTTTATATATGTTTTTTTTTTTTAAAAGTGCTTACTTATTTTTAGTAAGGGGGTCCGTGTTTAGCGCTTGGCCATGAAGGGATTACTTTTCAAATATTAATACTTATTAAATAAAACCTAACATGTGTCCCTAATCATTTATATTATCCATGTAAGGGGTGGCCCCATTCATTTATATCTTATAGTTTATAAAAACTATATAAATAAACCTATTTAAAGGTTTTCTTTTATATAAGAGTGGGAGTGGAGAATAAAATGAGATAATATCTCAGGTATAAATGGAGAATTAAAAAAAATCTAGTTTATTGGTGGCCCACGTGAAGTGTGGTAAATATTTATTAAAATATTGGTAGTTATAGCCACATAAAAGTTTTAAAGATTTTAGCTTGTAGGAATTATATAAAATATTTTACAATCTTTCCATAGTTTTAAATGTGTACAAGGTAAAATTAAGAGTAAATAAAGGGAGGAGACAAGGTTCATGAAAATAAGGATTTCAATTTATTTCATTAGTCGGGTGAAATTACTTGTCTACTCTCAGAAAAATGTAGGTTAATCTATACTCTTATACATCTACTTGCACTTGGTAAAATTCTTGTAACCTAGTCTATGTTCTTTAAACCCCTTTAATAAGGGTTATGTATTTTTTTACAAAAAATACTATAGTTTATAATTTTTATGAACTATATGTTGTTTTTTATTTACATTTTATAAACTATATACCTTTTTTAAAAAAAAAAGTGTATATATTTTTACATTATAAATTATAATAGGTTATTATAATGTATTAAAATATAACCTTAGTAATATTATAAAGAAGAAAAAATTATGGAATTTCACATTCTAAAAATACACAAGTTTTGGCTTTATTAAATTTGACTTGGCCAAATGACCGTCATGAAGAGACCAAACATAAGACAATATGACAGATCATTTAGACGTCAAATTTAAGCTCATATGTTCTAGGAAACTTTCATTGTGTTAAAATTGATGATCAAATGACCATCACGATAGACCAAAAAATAAGCCATTATGACGATCATTTAGACATCAAATTTAAGTTGGTTGGATCTTTGTCTACATTAATTTTTCCTAGAAATTTGAAGTTATGCATTCTTAGGGGTCTCTTCTTCTCTTCTATATGGTCAGAATTTTTTTTTATATAAATCTAGGGTATAATGCAGATCCATTTATATTGCGGTTTATTATTTTGATCATGGGAGGGTAATTAGTATGCATTATAATGACATAATTAGTTATGATCAAATAGTTTCTTTAGATCTATAAAATTTAGATCTGATTGTATTAAAAGTGTTGTTTTTATTATTGATAAACATTTATCTAACTATGTGGCACATTGTATATTATAATGAGGTGTGTTTTACAAGTTTAGGAAAACAATGGCGTCCAGTTATTTCTATCTTGACAAAACTCAGATCCTAAATGAAACCAACTACAACATTTGGGTCAAAATACAATTTATGGCAAGGAAACTCTAGACGATTGTTTCTAGATCTCAGGTTGCTCCTACTGGTTGTCAAGCAACTATAGATAACATGAATACATTATTGCAATGAATACAGGAGGCTCTTTCAATGATTCTACGCAATTTGAACGATGAGTACCTTCTATACATTGGTAATATCGAACATCCGAAAGAGGTATGGACACAACTAGAATCCATTCATGAAGGATACTTGGTATATCAAGGATAGTAATGAGAGTACAATAGTTGTAGGAATTCAAAGAAATGGTTTGTATATTTTTGAAGATTTCTCTTTTGCATCTTGTTTTATATCTTTAAGTTTGAATAATTCAAAACTATGACATGTTAATTATCAAGCTTATATGAAATGTCTAGATATAATCTAGTGAAAGGTTTACATGTGTTGTCTTCTTCAATTAAAGTTATTTCATTAAATGATTTTAAATGATGGTTTTGATTTTGATTTAGTAAATAGTCATGATGATGTTTTGATGTTATAGATGTTTCTAAAACTCTTATCTTCCTAGATAAAAAATTAAATTGGGCTCAATCTATGTTAGAAAGCTCAAATCCTATTAATCTTAGAAAAATGACCAGAATCCATCATATGTACCATGCATTAATTACCTTGTATGAACCTGAGGTGAAAAGTATTATAGGGTGTAAGTGGATATACAAATTAAAATATAATGCTGATGGTAGTATTAATAAACATAAAGCTAGACTTGTTGCTAGAGGTTTCAATCAAAAACTTGGTATTGATTATGTTGAGATGTTTCTTGTAGCTAAAATGAGTATTGTTAGGGCCTTTTTTTTGCAATCGATTCTTAATTTGGGTGGGAAATCCCCCAAATGGATAAGAAAAATGATTTTTTGAATTACGATTTAAAAGAAGAAATTTACATGTTTCAACCTAAAGAATTTGAAGAAACTGGTAAAGAAAACTATGTTTGAAGTTGAGAAATCCTTATATGGTTTAAAACAAAGTCTTAGAGCTTGGTATGTGAAAATTATTTCCTTCTTTAAATTGTTAGGTTTTGTTAAATGTTATTCTAACAATGATACATTCATTAAGCAATAAGACTCGCATATTATCATTATATGAATATATGTTGATGATTTTCTTATGTCTAGTGACAACTCGATTTAATTCATAGGATTAGAGATAAATTGAAGCAATACTTTGAAATGAATGAGTTAGGTCTTTCACATCATGTTATTTATATGATTGTATTTCATTCTATTATTATTTTTTAAAACACAACATGTAGCCATTGTATTGAAAAAGTTTCTTATGATTGATTGTAAACCATTTTCTACTTCAATGGAAGTTGGAATAAATATTGATCCTAAATCTGCATATGAAAAAGGTTGATCCTATTTTATATACCCTATTAGTTGATATTTTGATTTATCTCGACTATAACTAGATCAGCTATTTCTTATACAATAGAAATTACTTCAAGGTTTATGCAGGAAACTTTTTTAGAGATCATTGGAATCTTACAAAAAGAATTTTTAGATATTTGAAAGGAACAATCAATTATGGGTTGCATTATACTAAGAATGAAAATACTATCTTATATGGATTTTGTGATTCTAACCATACTGATGTTGTGTTATAAAATATACTAGATATGTGTTCAATTTTTTGTAGGAACCATTACTTGGAACAAAAATAAAATCAACACTCTTCATTCCTTCTACTAAGGAAGATAAGTACAATGGAAGAAGTAAAGAAGCCATGTGGCTGCAACGATTTGTTAGTAGAGATACACATGGAAGCTAAAGGAAATATTTATTTTCTATGTGGTGGTCAGAGTTGTATTACTCTTGTTTAAGAATCTAGTTCAATATCAGAGGATGAAGAACATTGAGATACATATACGCTTCACCTGTGAGAAGGTGAAAAGTGATGAGATAAATCTCAAGTTCATGTTGACTGAAGAACAAGTTGTTGAAATCTTCACAAAGTCCTTGAATGCTGCAAAGTTTTGTCACTTTTGTGAAAATCTTGGATTTCTGAAGTTTCCATTGAGGGAGAGTGTGCATGACAATGTCACCTCCTAATGGAAATTGATTTTTTTAAAAATACCTTCAGGAATTTGTAAAATACCTTTAGGCAAGTGTAAAAATACCTTTGGAAAAGTGTAAAAAGATTTGGGAATATATACCTCCTCAGCTTCTTTTTTGAAAGAAGTATAGAAATATCTTAAAGATGGTCTTCAATAAACTCTTTAGTCTATTGAGTTTCTTGGTAAACATCTAATATAAGCATATTATTAAGGAGGTCCTTGGTTGTAAAAGGATTCTATATGCTTGGGTTCAATAACCTTTATGAGAACTCGTGAGAACACGTAAAACTCAAAAATCATACTTAGCCATTGATCATGGGATGATCTTTGAGATTCAAAATCCTTTTTACCAAAAGGTAAATTGAGTATGATGAAGGTGTTATAATTCCTTCAATCGATATACTAGCCTAAAACCTTTATGGTTTAAGGATTGTAAATCATGTAGTGTACCACAGGTAGGTAATCTATTGGCATATGTTATGTTATACCACTTAACATTAAGGGAGAGTGTTTAAACATAATAATTAATTGGTCCGCCAACCCTTAATGTATATGGGTCCATCACTAATATAGAGGTTAATATTTAATAATATGAAATATTTCTATTTCTATTATTAAATATGATAACCTAGGTATATAATTTAGTTTAAATATTTAATATCATGAAATGATTATATTTCTAATATTAAATATTATAAACCTAGGTGTATGTGTCAACCATTTAGGTTGAAAAGGTGGGTCGGGAGACATACCCAATCACCTTATATAAAAAGGACTTTAGGTCCTCATTTGATATATTCGGGAAATATATCAAAGGTGTGTGTAAATCAAGTAGGGTTTTAAAGGAAGAGGTGATCTTCTTTGGATGTAAAATAAGTTATCGAAGTAAAAGGTTATTTTCAAAGTGATTTTTACCCTATTGGGGTTTTCCACTTGTAAATAATGTGTCACTTGTGTTATTTATTTCTGTACGTATTTATTTATTTACTTATGTTATGTTATAATGTTTAGTTAAATATTTATTGTAACATTATATAATATGTAAATTGATTAAATACGTATTTATTAGAATCCTCAAATTCTAACATCATGTTCCCATCCATGATTTTTGTTAGATTTATTCTTCACACCCATATCTAAAAGACGAAGGGAAGCTTTACCCTCACCTAGCAAAAACAAAGGAGGGGTGGCAAAATTGATAGGGATAACCCCGACCTTCTTGTTGTAAAGTGTTCTATCGAGACATGGGGTACATGACATTTAAGAAGGGTAGAGGGTGGAGGAGGTTGAGAGGAAGAGGAAGGAAGAACAACAAGAGTGAAGTTCACTATAATTAGGTCAAGGTGTTTTAAAATCAAAAGGATAATGACATGATGAAAGGGATGAGATCTCCTTCCGAAAAACCAAATTTAATGAATGTTTCAAGGAATGCAAAATATAGAATGGAAATATAATAAAATCATTCCTACAAAAATGATTAAGAAACACTAAATGGAAGAAAGGAGTAACCTTGAAATTCCCTTCTAGGGTTAGGTACTTCATCAAAACCAAACTAACCTTATCATAAAGCTTTGGTAAGGAGTCCCTTAGAAACCCACTCTTGACATGGGAAAGACTCTTGTCTAGTTTAAGGAACTTTGATGCTTCCTCTGTCCTATCATATTTGTTCTTAAAAAAATTCATTCCTTTTAGATTAAGACTGTGATACTAGCAATGAGCTCTTTACTAATTGCAAATTCTCCATTCTTATAGCTGATATTTCTATCCTTCCAATTCTTAACAAAATCTTGATAAATATGGAAGACATGCCCTCAAAATTTGTTCATAAAGTGGTTGACACTCCCCTTCTTCAAGATTTTCCATATCTCAAAGCGTATTCCTTTCATTGGGCATCATTAATCTGGTTGTGCTCGAAAAATACCTCCTCATTCTACTCTTAGAAACACCAAGAACACTGTTTAAAAAAATACAGAGAGGGAAAGGAAATAATAACGAGGGTTTGGGGCCCAAAATAATGAAAAAAAGAAACCAGAATCCTGCACAATCTCGGTCCTAATCCCAAGCTTAGAAACGTGAGTCACAATGGTAATATTGCTATGAAATAATAATTTAATGATTATTGGGGGGAAGAATATTGTCTTGATACCAAGTAGTGTAATTACTTACAAAGACTCGTATATTAGAGGAGTCGACTAATTTGTTCCCTTCCCTTAAGGTGTGTTTAAAGGAACAACTAGAAAATGTTTTGGCTTGTATGATAACCTCCTCAATGAAAATTTTAATAGACTAACTAGCCTTGGCTAAACCCTTAAGACAATTGATAATATTCATTAAGTATCCTTCAATGATAATGTTTTGACTATTAAAAGAAATAACAAGTCTAATTTCCCATAATGCTACCAAGGATTGAGAAAATTGGTTAGTATTGATCCCGATCGGAATAAAAAACAAAATCTATAAAAATACCATTCTTCCCTTGAATACACCCCCACCCCATGATTTCTCTGGGTTACCCTTTGAGGAACCATAAAAATTTAACTTGAAAAAACCAGGGTTAGGAGGAGACCA
Source organism: Taxus wallichiana var. yunnanensis (assembly GCA_018340775.1). NCBI lineage: Eukaryota > Viridiplantae > Streptophyta > Pinopsida > Cupressales > Taxaceae > Taxus > Taxus wallichiana. The sequence goes on from CM031234.1 coordinate 42,265,426, forward strand.
AACAATGAGAGTTCTATCAATGCTTTGGGAGGGAATATTGTTGATGAAGAAGGTAACATTCCATTTAACTAGTAATTTTTCTTCATCCTCATTTTGAGGAATATTCTTTTTGGTCCTGAACTTAGAAATATCCTGCTTGATGCCTTCCACAAGGTGATTGAATATTCTTCCCAAAGAAGGTGTTTTATATGCAAAAATCTTGATAGTACAATCCTTCCAAATGTACCATAGAATATGGGGAAGGATAATGTCTAAATTATTTTGATAATATGATGTTTAAATGGAGGATTTCATTGTTTCTAGGTCGAGAGGATGTTATCTAGAAAGACCAAATTGATCCCCATAAACTCGAAGAAAGTATTCAATGACTCCATAACATAGGAACAATGAAGAAAAATGTGATTAACCAATTCCTTTGAGTTTTTTCAAAGGATACACATGTTAGGGATGTATTATCCCCTTTTAATCCAATTATCTATGGTTAAGATATTAAATTAAACACGAGACATAGGAAAAATTTAATCTTGGGAGTCAATTATTTGTGCCATATATTTTTCCAATCAATGCAATAAGGTTGATTTGTAGAAATCATAAGATAACCTTTTAAGCGAGTAATATCCATCTAAGGATTCCTCCTAAATGAGTTCATCTAGATTATCCTTGACATTTAGATCTTTGGGATGAAAGGAACTCCTACAGATTTTGGTATTATCAAAGAGATTTTGATCAATAAAAGGAAGTTGAATCGAACATTTATCTTCAAAAATTTTCTTGATGTAGGTATTTGACATCCATCCCAATCATCCTAGAATAGGGAGCCTTTGGTAGAGACCATTCATACTTATCTTTGAGAGGAGAGGGGGAGATCCACTTGTCCTCCCAAAATGAGATATTATCACCAACACTGAGTTTCCATTTGTTTCCCTTCATCAAAAGTTTCTTGCAATTAGCTAAATCATTTTAAAAAGGGGAACCCAAGGGAAAATCATCTCTATGAAGCCAACTATTGTTCTTAGAATTCTCCAGGTATTTGGCTCTAACAAGAGTTATCCAAGGAGGTCTTCCTTAATTAATCTCCATCCCATTTTAGCCACCATGGATTTGTTCATCCGAATAATATTATTAATCCCCAACCCCCAAATATCTTAGGTTGACACACTTTGTCCCATGCCATAAGATGAATTCTATCCTTTTCTTCAACACCAGTCCAAAGGAATATCTTTTGGATTTTTTTAATTTTATTAATAACCTCCCTAGGGATTCTAAAAAGGGACATCAAATAGATAGGAGATTTTGAAAAGTATTGTTGATAAGGAGACACTTACCTACTTGGGAAAGAATAACTCCTTTCCAAGCAGCTAATTTCCTTTGGAATATTTCAAGAAGAGAGTTCCAAACTTCAAATAGGATTTTACCGTAAAGAAAGGCATGCCAAGATAAGAGGAAGAAAGGGGATGAATGTAACAACCAAAAATATTGACCAATTTCTTAATGTTACCAATTAACAACATATCATCTACATATAATACAATGATAAAATAATCTTCACCTTCCTGGTTAAAATAAACACAAGGGTCGATTTACTTCTTTCAATCCCAAGTATCAACACATACTTGTAAAATTAATGGTTCCAAATTCTTGGTGATTTCTTCAAGCCATATAATGAATTATTCACCATACACACCAAATCTTCCTTTCCTTTAATCTTAAATATTTCTGGCTATGTCATGTAGATTTCCTCCTCAAGATCACCATGCAAAAACACTATCTTAACATCCATCTACTCTATTTCCAGATTGAAAGCAAAACAATAGATAAAAATATAATAGAATGTAACTTAGCAACATGAGAAAAAATATCACCAAAATCGAGTCCCTCCACCTGAGAGAATCCCTTTTCCACAAGGTGAGATTTATACTTCTCCATTTTCCCACCAGACATGAGTTCTTCTTAAACATCCATTTATCACCAACCTGTGTTTTTCTTCTAATAGGTAAATTCACCAAGTCCCATGTATTATTATTATATAAGGACTCCATTTCTTCCTCCATATCCTTTTTCCAAATATTTCTTTCATTTGATCTAAAATACTCCTTCAAAATATTAAGTTCATCATCAATAACAAAGAAAATCGTATACCTCTTGGGTATCCTTATCACCAATCTAATCTTATTAAGATAAGATTTTATGGTTCAATATTTTTGGTTCCTCATCTCGCTTCATCGAATCTTCCCCTTGTAAATCATTTTTTGGTTCATCTTTTGTAGTTGCATAAAATTTAGACACGGAGTTCACCTTCCTCAATTTTAACATGATATTCCTTTGGTTTTGATTCTTGCTCTGGAATCTCCTTAAGCTATCTAAAGATTACATTGTATGGCTAAAAAAAACCTTATGTGTTTCTAGATTCCATAGATCGTACCCTTTTACACCATTATAGTATCCAATAAATATGCACTTAACATATTTTTTATATAACTCGGTTCTTTTCTCTTTTAGAATATACATATAAACAATACAACCAAATACACGTAAATGTATAATAGAGGGTATCTTACCATTCCATGCTTGATGTGGAGTTTTTTCTTCAAGTGTAGATGTCGGTGATCTATTAATCAAATAACACGTAATCGCCACTACTTCTACCTAAATTTTTTTATCCAAAAGGGTGCCACTTAGCATAATCCCACACTTATCCATTAATCTTATGTTCATACTTTCTAAAAATCCATTTTGTTGTGGTGTATATGGAGTTGTCTTTTTCATTTCTATTCCACACTCTTTACAAAATAAGTTAAATGCATTAGAGAAATATTCCCTGTCATTGTCACTTCTTAAAACCTTTATTTTCCTTTCTATCTAATTTTCTATAAGATCCTTAAACTCTTTGAATTTATTGAAAACCTCATACTTATTTTGGATAAAATATACCCAAGTATTTCTTGAGAAATCATCTATAAAACTAACATAAAACATGGATTTTCCTAGTGATGGAACTTTTACAGGTCCAAACACATCACTATGTATCAAATGTAGAATTCCTTCTGATCTTGTAGCATTAGTAGGAAAATTTACTCTAGTTTGCTTTCCAAACACACAATGCTCACAAAAATCAAAATCTAAAGGAAACTCAAAATTCCTTCAACCATACTGTTAATACAATTTCACACACTTGGGGAAATTAGATAGCGAGGGCCTATGAGACCCTAGGAATTAAAAATCCCATTGTTTTGGAAGCTCATGGTTCATTTGAGTACGAGTAAAAGAGCCAAAGTGGGCCCACATTCATCCAACATGAGAAAGGAATCATCAAAACTAGTAAACCATTTTTAAGTGGTCCTACTATGCTTCTATAACCCTCCGGTTTCAATAAATAGCCTCATAAGATAAAAAATCATGATAGGGTTAGATGTAGGAAACAAAATGGCACCGAGCTAGAAATAATTCACCCTGGCAGCTCAACGAGTTGCTTGGCAAGTTCACTCTATGCAAGGGGAATTATAACCTAGTCAAGATAATTCTTGGCTCACCAAGCTACTCCCATGTAGTGATGAGTTGTTCTATATGGGTGGACCGAGCTTTATTCAAAACGATGTGAGCCCGAGTCACTTGCATCATACATCGAGCTAGGAAGCATTGCAATAATACGTGGTTGTTGAGCTAAGTAGGAAGCATGACCAGAGAAACCTAACTCAAACCAATGCAAAAATGGTGGAGTAGGTATTGCAGAGCTTGGCATCAACTAGAAAGAGCTCAAAGTTATGCTAATTGAAGTGAGAGACTTAGTCGCCGGGATGAGTTAATGAGAAACATTGAAGTTGAGCCATCATGTGAAGATGGAAATTCAAGTTTGGAGGATAAATCTACATGAAGAGTAGTGTGTCGGGGATCAAATCACCGATAGCATTAATATGAGACAACAAAAATGTACCATAGATGGCTCAACAAGCCAAAGGGAAATGGTGAGCTTAGTACAACTTAGCGGTGAGCTCATGAGTATCATGATGAGTTCGTGGAAAATTGGAGATCGGGGGCCCAATCATCAAATTGGGAGTTGGTAAGATGACGTTCAAAGTCCGTAAAGGTTGAAGTGGGGAAGAATCAAGCCGATGGGTCGGGGAAAGTCATGACTCCTTACTCGTAGGGAGCATCAGACTTGCTAAGGAAATCGATGGGTATGTGGCCAGCCCAACTAATTAATGTCAATCATGCAAGGTTGTCGATGTGATAAATGTTGAAGACCCGATCAATACGTTAACATGGTGAGTTAATCACTCAAGCTTCATTGGAAGATGTGGTGTATGAGCTAGTGAAGGACTTGCCATTCAATGTGAGGTTGTTGGGTGCTCGGAGGGAAGTTCACGTGGGAAGTGAGAAGGCCAAATCAGTCTGTACATCTTGGTAGGATGAGGCGAGCCACACGGTGGAAAGAATGGATGGTTCTAGGGATAAAAAAGAAGCATTCAAGTAGTTTAATATGATGCGACTCATGCAAGTGAATGATGAGGGAGTGTCAAGTTACATTGGCTAAAGTGGTGAGGAAAGTTTGGATTGAGCTAAGTTGATGACTCGTGGATTAAATGTTGAACCATACGTGCTAATCAGTAAGAAAACAAATTTAGAAATCCAACTCAGTCGTGGAATAGGTAGGGTGAGCTCAGATCAAGCTCAATAAGGATCATATAAGCTCGAAGTTAAGGAAAAGATAAGAGCTCATGAGAAAACATCATAGATGTGGATGTAAAGGAGATCGAGAGGTATTTAAACCAATTCAACCAAATGGATTGACTTTGATCTCGACATGATGAAGATAAGAGTGTAAAGCTCTGGGAATTGGAACTCAGAATGAAACTATGTCGAGATCAACCAAGCTTATTAGAATAGTTCATCAAGCTCATGGAAACATTGAGGTGTTGCTAAGGGATCCTAGGATTATGAGTTGAAAGGTAGACAAGTTTCGAGTCTTGGGAATTAGAACTAAGTTCGAGAGCATTACAAAGTATGACAATCCATGAAATTAGTAACATATCGAGCCTAGGTGGATGGCTTGAACATGAGCCCTTATAGATGGTGAGCTCAGCCCCAGAGGAGAAACATGAGTGGATCAAATCAGGTGATCGATTTAGAGCCAATTTAATCAGTGGAGGAAATTTGAGCACACGAAGTTATCCTCGGCGAGGAAATTCCATGTCAAAACAAAGGTTGAGGTTTTAGTGATGGTGAGCCAAGATGGAATTTTTGTGTCAGGGAGTTTCAAGCCATTGCAGCCAATTGGAGATTCGAGGAATATTTTCCAAGCTTGGCACAATAACGATGATCGGATCCCGAGATTCGAGTTGCTGAAATGTAGAGATTTGGGTTGTTTGAGCCAAGGAAACTCAACTCCTTTTACCCACAAGAGATCGAGACGTAGGAAAATTGGTTGACCCAAGTCAAGTGATGACCCCAAACTACTTGATAGGTAGGTCAAAGGAAGTTAAACGGTTAGGGAAATGTGGTGGTTGGAATTAAAGCCCGGCCATTTAGTTTGATGCCAAATATGAACATGAAAAATTACCAACTATCTCGGCTGAGTTGATTGGCGAGCGAGTTGGGCCGAGTCACCATTTAAACCCATTCAAAGCACAAATCAAGACCCTTACTAAAATAAAGTTTTATTTTTGATAAAATATAATTTATATTAAAATATTTTATTAAAAATATTAGTTTTTGATTAAATAGAGGATGCGTTCAATTTTTGAATTTATTAGGCATGATGGAATGAGATTTTAAAGTGCAATTAATATTGTAATTAAATATGTAGGGCATCATGGGATATTATTGGGCCTAGATTCTAGGATTTCTCCCTCTTTCTCTTTAGTTGGATTTTCTATAAATGTAAAGGAGGAATTCATTCCAAAAGGTTGGACATTTTTCAATATTCCTCTCTCTCTTCTACAAGCTAGTCTATTATGGATTATGGGGACTTTCAAGCCTCTTTTCCAACATTGTAATGGAAAAATTTGCCTCTTCCTCATGTAATGATGTATTGTTCACGTGATTGAAGTAATAAAATTGTGTTATGTGACTAATTATTGGTCCTTTCATCATTCTAGCTACTTCTTTGTTCCTTTCTCGTGTATGTAGGTATATTGTGCAACTTCAAGTTTCCATTACAAGTTTTGGGAATTTTATGCTTATCTAAGAGTGAAGCTTTGTATGTGGTTGAGTTGTGGTGCTTGTTCATCCTTCTCATTTTCATCTTCCTTCATTGGAAAACCATAAAATGTTTCTAGCAACAACCCTTTCTTGGTGCATCACCACTTCTAGTATAGGTTTACTTCTTGTAAATCTCTCTCCCTAAATCCCATGAAAATGTTAGTATAGGTCTAGTTAGCTATTTTATTGCATTATAAGTAGTGTTGTGTTTATTTTAGGAAGAGGAATCTGACCTTCTCGGAGGTTCACCTCGAGCCCAAGTCCCATAACTTGAGAGGTGATCCCATGTTACCCAATCACACCAAATGCCCTATCCATCACTTGGCCATTCAGAGGGTGTAATGATTTGGTGATAAAAATTTTTGGGCACACCGGTGGGACCAAAAGAGTCATATCATTCACACATGTATGCACTATGTTCACTTCATTTCATTAATTTGTTGTGCTCTTAGTGAAATTTCAGCCTTAGGAGGTATACCTAAGCATAACTGGCAACTCCATTGGTCAAAGTAACCCACTCTCTATTACAGACTTTTAATTTTTCCCATTCCATATATTTTTCTTCCATATCTTTCCATCTTTCTCCCATTCATGAAGTGGTACAATCATGGCTTCGTTCCTATAGTGGAGTTCCCACTTACAGCAGCAATAATTCTTTCCATCTTCAGGCTATTATAATCCACCTCCAAACCAATTTCATGATGAATATCAGTTTGAGCATGCATTTCCATATGAGTAAGATGTAGATCAATTTAATCACCCAAAAAAATTTGGGCTCTGAAGAACAATGGCATGTAAATTCTGGAGGCTATCCTACACCTAAAGAAGACCACTTGTAAAAGAAGGTTCGAGAGTTGGAGTATAACATGGTGCAAATAAGGATTAAGGAAATGAAAAAGGCAACCCAGCATTATTTTAGAATTCCATACCCTTGGAATAGCCCTATACCATGTGGGTTTGATCATAAACAAAAGCATCAATTCATAATCAAGATGATGACTCAATTTGGAGAATGGATCAAGAAGAGGTAAGCTTACGAATGCAATGTTAGTCAATCCTATTAATGGGAGGTTCTTGTATTACCATCTTGTAACTCTCTTCCCATGTCTCCATCCATGGAGTTTCAAATTGAGTCCCATAGTCCTAAAATTATCGCTGTAACCTCTATGGTGGAATTCAGTTCTTTGTCTCATGTTTTTTCATCTCATCATGAATCTCATGCCCTTCATTCTTATAAAGTTCCTTATTTTCTACAAAGGCCATCAATACAAGAGGTTACACCTCTTCCACCACCTCAAAGAGTGAATGAATATGTTGAACCCCAACCCATCCCTCCTCTTATAGTCCTAAAACCATTTTGGGAAGAGCATGATCAAGAAATAAGTAGTGGGTAAGTGGATATTGAAGATATTAGAAAGAAAGAACATGTGAAGAATTTGAAAGAATGGGCTATAAGACCTAACATCAAGCAGATTCGACTCACGGTCAAGCCTCCAGCTAAGGTTGAAGCTCAAAATTAGGTGATGGATATGAAGTGTGCTCAAGAACAAGCTCTGAAAATTTTAGAAATAAAAAGTAATGATCTACAATTTGTTTGTTTAGAGTGTAGCATCCATGCCGGTTCCATGTCATCGAGGTGGTTGATTCACCATGATTGTAAATTTAGTTATGGAAAAGAAATATTTGGTCCTAATTCCTCCAGAAGAAGGGTATGTACAAGTTGAATAAGAAATACTCTCAAGTGTACCAAGTAATTCTAATGAGTGCAATGATCCTAATTTCCATGCATGTCAAGAACTTTCAGCACTTCTGGAAGGTTGTAGCATCTTTCCAAGGTCATCATTAGATGTTACAATCAGCCACAAGGAGTTTCATGAGACCAAGGAAGATTCAGAGGTCATGGATGCAGATGAGACCATGTAGAGGCTTTCAAATCCTTTTCCCTCTCTACCTTCTCAAAAATCTGATTTTTAGATGAATTTGATCTTTCTAATTTCATGTTTGAAAATGAGGAATATCAAGGTGAAGGAGGTTCTAGTTTGGAGGATACTCAGATTGAAGAAGAACCTTTGACATAGTCAAAGAATGAAGAAGCAAATTATCTATTAGATTTGGAAGAATGTTTTGATGGACAGAGCCTATGGAACTTGACAAATTTTCTATTCCATCACTTCTTTTCCAACACAAAGTTCCTAGTGTTGTGGAGGGAAATCCTCAAGAACAACTCATTACTCATAATTGTCCTTTTGAATCAGAATTAGAGGAATTGAATCTTCCATATCCCTCATTACATGTAGAGGAGGAGCACACAAGAGAATCTAGGGATGATTGTAAGCATTGAACAAAGTTTATATCATGGAGATCTTCTCATTTTCAGTTACGGAACCTAATTTGGTTAATGAAATTGTGTTGGAGGAAAGTATTATTGAAGATTTTTCGCCCTAACAGTCTTCAAAATATGCAAATAGGAGGGTTTGAATTTTAAAATTCCATGTTAAATGAGGGAGATGTCACTGCAATACCATCCATCCAGGTGGAATATTAGATACTTATAAATGGGAAACAAGAGGAAAATTAGGTCATGAACAACCATATTTTTCAAGGATGTCTTTAGCTATACTTTCTAAAGTTAAAGTTCACAACAACAAGAATATTCAGCGCGTTAGAGCATGTACCATAAGGTATTTGGATTTTTGGAGCCAAAAGAGGATCCACAATCACATCCACTTGAACGTGAGGATGAGTTTCACAACCCCAAGGATCAGTTTTAATGCCTCTACAAAAAAATGCAGAGCAATTAAAAGAGGTATACTTTCTCTTTTTAGTTGAGGCCTTGGTGTATCAAGTGGAGAATCGGGCTTGTTTCAATTTTTCACTCTCAGTCTCAGCCATTTCCATTGTATAATTATCTATATGGCTGCCCATTGTGAGGAAAGTGAGCTATTTTGAACAACCATTTGTGGGGTTCATTTAGCTCACTTGTTCCTCCAATTAGCATAGAATAGGAATATGTTTTCTATTAGTAGAATAAGTGCTTGACACACTCTACATGTTTCATTTGAATCATGTATGGTTTTTTAGTTTTGGTATGTGTTGTGTGTTGTGTGTTGTCATCACCCTTGTAAAATGTATCAAAGGTAGAAATATTCAAGAAGGGAAAAGGTTGAAGTTTCAAAAAGTGTTCATGATATCCCAAATTCAGTAGATGCTTCATTCAAAACTCGCGGTATGCCATAGATGCCAATTATTCACCAGATTTAGTATGCTTACTACTTTCCATTACTAGAAGGTCCAAGATCAACAATGCCCAAGTAGACTTTAGGATCTATCACAAAGATCGACCAGGTTTCAGAATGCCAACATTAACTCCATGCCCAATGTATTGCTAAAGGATACTGGAATAGTTCTTAACAAGCAATCATTCCCTTGTTGATCTCATTGAGTCTTGAATCCTACTTGTAATTCTCTTTCCCTTTCTTATCTTCTGTGTGTGTGTGTGTGTGTGTGTGTGTGTGTGTGTGTGTGTGTGTGTGTGAGAGAGAGAGAGAGAGAGAGAGAGAGAGAGAGAATTAACAACACACCACAATGCTTACCTCTTATGGCTTTAAGTTCCTTATCAATATTGGAAATGTTCAACCCAATGCCCTCGGCTAGGTTATTCTCAAATTATTCTTCCCTTTTCCATTCTTAAATTTCTTCAACATCTCTTTGAGTTCCAAGACTTCAACCTTGATAATATTGTATTTTCATTCTCGAGTCTTCAATGTAGGTTGATTTAGAAGGTTTTTTACCCATATCAAGAAGTCCAATAATAGATTCACCTTCCTCTTTAGCCCTTCCATAGTTAATCCTTCCATCTTTAAATCTCAGCTTGATTTTGCTATGTCCGATGATATTACAAGTTTATTTATCTCCTAGATATAGATCACCTCCATTATACTTTTCAAATTCAAAGAACCACTCCTTGTGTGGAGTCATATGAAAGGAAGAAGCTGAGTTAATTCACCATGCACCATCACATGTATGTAAGCTGGAAGATTCCAAGGAAAAATATCTCAAGTCTTCATTAGATGGTTTTATATATGAAGTTCCAATATCATCAGATGACCTACCATTTTATACCTTTGTGGATATACATTCTTTCTTGAAATTCCCAATTTTACCACAGTTCATACATTTTCTCTTATCTTTCTCTCAGTCTTTGATTTACTTCTAGAATTTGACTCTCCATACCTCTTCTTTCTTTTCTCTTGGGTACGACCTCTCACATACAAGGCATCCTTGGATTGATAATCCTCAATGGATTTATGCCTCATGTAGACATGTAAAATTTTGACATAATTAATTAATAAATAAAATCCCTATTAAACATTATTAATTCCTAACATATATTTCCCCTTATTACTAATTCATCATTCCACAATTCCCATCTTGACCCTATAATAATTAATCACAAGATTAATTATTACTAGCCCATTTCCTAACTTACCACTAATCCCATTTGAAATTTTTAGGAATCTAAAATTCCTATCTACCTACCCACCTACTCTACACCTACCCTACAACTAGTCTCTCCATGTAATCACATCATTAACTCCTAATTAAACATAAACTAATTTAGTCCCACATCCTCTAGAGTATTCTAATTCTAGAAGCCTATCTACCTTTCTACACTTTTCCATTGAATTTTAAATTCAATGGATATTTCTCCATAATTCTATAATTTTCTAATTCTATACTCTTCTATCTTCTCATTCAATGCTAACCATTGATCTTCCACGTACTTGGAAAGATAATAGCCCTCCCTGTTTCATCGTTTTCTTTACGTTATTGAGATGAAACAGATAAGGGTAAGGGCTAAGGAGGAATACTTGTTTATGTTGGTCGGTTGATGGTTCTTGTGCGTGTTCTGAATTCTCAATCCAATGTTGACTGTGAGAGCTTCCTTTTGGCTTGGAGGAACTACTTGAAATAGAAAACAAGACCACAAAAGAAGAATTAAATAATAAATGATAGTGGACTACCTAGCGTATGCTAGATCCGGGAAGTGTGATACTCCCTAGATGGTTTTCAATCCTATTGTAGTTGATATGATTTAGGTATTTCATTCAAGCACAATAAGAAAATCTAACATAATAGGCTAGGCTATAGTTAGATCTAAAGGGTAGGTAGGTGTCAGGTACTAGGACTAGTCAAGGTTAGGTTCTGGGTTATTTAGGTCACTTGGTAGAAGGTTATTTGGTTCTATTATTGGAAAAAGGTATGAAACATAGAGATCAACATCGGTCGGGTATAACCAATCATGGTTTAGAAGGGACCGACGATGGTCATGGATAACCAGCGTCAGAAGATTTAGGGTGAAAGGAACTTAATAAGATCTGATTGTGGGGATTGAACTAGAGCTAAACAAAGATAGAAGGGTGGATGGGGAGGTTTGTAAAAGTCTCAGGTATACTCAGAGGTAGGTAGCAGGTGAGAATGGGTGATTTGGTGGTGTGGGTAGAGGAATGGCTGAATCTACAAGTAGGTAGGAGATGGGAAATGGACATGTAAAGTATAAAAATGATAACAAAAGTAATAAAGGCTATTATACTTGAAAAAGACTATCTTTGGTAGAAGGTATACTTACTGTGATATAGGTTTGATGGATGAATGGTGATGGCAGTTGATCAGAAGAATGGTGTTTGGTGCCATAGTAGTGCTTCCTAGAATGCTTTCATGAGTGCAATACCTTTGGATCTATCTTGGTGCTGGTTGTGGATGTCTAGGTGCGTGAAAAGACTTTGGTTCTGCTTGTATGCAACTCTCTTCTCGTCTCCTTGATCTCGAATGTGCCAACCAAAAAAAAAAAGGTTACTAAGGTGAATAAATGGTAACCAACGGTGGTTCGGGTTGACCAAAGTGTTAGTTTGGGGGTGACCAACGTCGGTTAAGGTAGGATTCCCTAGGTTTACTAAATATAACACATCTTAGCAATCATTTTTTCTTGATCCGTTTATTCTACCAGATCAAATAGAAAATTGCCATTTTCATGAGCGGGAATGTGGTTAGAGGGATAATGGGCATTGATTTTTAGGGTTGAACTAATTCTTAGCTCATTAAGATAAGTGGGACCAATTCTTAGTTAGTTATGGAAACATGTCAAGAATAGTTCTAAATTTGAGATGGCTTGGTGAGGTGGAAATTAGATTGATTAAAATAATTAAGTAATGAATATTGTGAGGATGGGTATTAATTTAATTAAGTTAATTAAATTAATATTAATGTGGGGTGGAAGAGGCCATGGTTAGGTGAATATGTTTGAGTTGGTTATTTGACGGGGACCAAGGGAGTGTGACCCAATTTTGGTGTCTACATTTTGCCCCTTTTTGTTGCATAGCTTGTATTGGTAAGTGACGATAAAAAAATAAGATGTGGTTGTGTTGAGTGTAAGTGAAGGTGGTGTTTCCCCAAGTGTGGGTGAAGGTAACCCCCTCAAACTAGGAACCGATGAGGTGAGAGAAGGAAGTGGTGAGTGGTTTGATAAAATGAGGAGGTGGGTGGTTTGAGAAAATAGGGTTAGGTGTGAAGAAGGTGATGGTCGAGGGTATGGTGATTGTAAGAGGTAGGGTGGGTGATTAGGTAGAGCATTCAGATGTACGCACACATTTTGAAATTCCATGAGATACAAGGGTTGCTCAACATAAAAAATGTACATTAGCTAGGGTCATAAAGGTCATCCAAACAAGGGTTGTTGAGGTCCGATATCTAGGGTAAAGGATACGGTCCGGGAACTCAACGAGGTAAGATGCAGGAATGTGTAGGTGTGGTTCTAGTACATCCAAAAGGTCAAAAGGTCAAGGTTTTTTTGGATAAGGGTCATGACCATAGGAAAGGTAAGGCTATTAGGCTGAGAAAAAAATAGGTACCATCATCACAAGATACAATGAGTGAGGACATGGGAATATCCACATAATCAATGGTTAGGTAGGTAGGTGTGGGTAGGGTAGGTGGAGGTAAAAATGGGTAATGGGGTAGAGGTAAAATTGTCCAAATAGGGAAATGGGCCAGGGTCAAAGGTAGTGACAGTCACATGCACACAGAGAGTCAAAGGTCACAAAAAGGGGTTCATGCCTAGGTATATAGGTCACGACATGAGAGGTCGGGTGAGGGTTAAAAGGAGGTGTGGCGGGGGTAAGAGCATGGGAGGGGTAGAAATATACCCCAATTGATGGGGAGGGTGGGTGATAAATGTTGAGGCCAGGAGGATGAGGTGGAGGGTCAGGGTCATCTTTGGGTTAGGTGAAAAAGGTTGCAAACAAGTAGATAAGGTGTAATGGGTTTTCATGGGGTCAACACAGGTAACCGACACCGGTCATGCTTAACCGATGATGGTCTAGGTAAACCAAAAATGGTTTTCTTAGACACATGACCGATGTCGGTATAAGTATAACCGACGCTTGATCGATTCTAGGTGTGGTTAAAAAGGAAATTTCCACATTTTGTGGATTCATTTTTTATTTTCCAAATAGGAGAAAATGACAAGAGAGAGAGAAAAAGGTGGAAAGTGACCGAGTGAGATAGAGAGCTAAGTTGGTAGGCCTCATAGTGGGGATTGACAGTGATAGGAAGGTCCATGAGATCTCGTTTGATTGATTCAGTGGTTGGAGGAGAGGAGGTTGGTTGGTGATGGAAGAGGTAGAAGAGGGATTGGGTGGACCACCGGCAGTGCGGTGGACCGATGTGCCACCTTGGAGATGATAGTGTGATGAGGTAAGAGTCATCCAATGCCTTGTTTGGTGAGGTAGATTGGTGTATAGAGGTCGGGTGAGAAAAAATGGGTTTTGGGGGAAAAAGAGAATTTGAATTTGGGAAAAATTGGGTGAAATAGGAATGGGGAAGGGTATATTTAGGTGAATGATGGGTGGGGATGAATTCAAGGGGGATTTGGGTAGGGAAAGATAGGTTGGGAGGGTAAAATGTGGAATTGTGGAGGAAATGGGGTAGGGTGTCACGGAGTTGGGTGCCATGACAGTGACCAATGTTGGTCAATGGTTGGCCGAATTCGGTGGGAGTGGCCACCATCGCCACCGATGAGGTGACCGATGCTGGTGTGGGAGACCATGTTTGGTCGAGGGTAATTGGTACTCGGTCATCATTTGGAGAAAAATGGGCCAAAAATGAGATAGGGTGGGTGGGTGAGGTAGGTAATGGTAGAAGAAGATGTTGTTGATAGGAAAAAAGAAGCTTGGGTAAGAGGTTTAAATAGGTATGGTTGAGGGGTGTGAAATTGAGGTGGGGGAAAGGTACGTAGTTAGGGTTGGGGTAGGTAGATAGGTCATGTGATAAGAGGGTAATTTACGAAGGAAAATAGGTAGGGTAATAGGTATAGGTGGGGTGTCAAGAGTGATTGCGGGTATGGTTTTAATAATGTGATGGTTTGTTGGATGTAGGTGAGAGATCAACTATGGATGTGAGATAGGTACCACCTCTATTACTAGATGTTTGAGGGGACATGACTGATGAGGAGTGGAGGCATGTGACTGAGGTGGGTCTGATTGGGATTCGACGTTATAGGTGTATAGCTCATGATCCGAGTTTGATGGTCACTCTCATCGATAGATGGGATTCCACGACCAACACGTTCCATTTACCGATAGGTGAGATGGACTGTCACCTTAGAGGACATTTACAGGATTCTATGACTACCGATAGTAGGGATGTAGGTGTATTCTATTTCTTCAGAGGCATCAGAGGAGCTAATACAAGTAGTATTTGGAGAGGGGATGGTGGAGATGAGGTTTCATAGCGCCATCCTGAGCTATGGAGAGATGTACATGGCCCATCTTAAGGAGATGAGGCTAGTGGTCTTGATTATGGAGGAAGTGTGTTGCTTTGCATTGCTAGATGCAGAGGGTGGGAGATTCCCATGAGAAATGATGGGAGTCCTTCATGATATGATGGAGGAGAGGACTTACTTTTCCTGGGCACCAACCTACTTGGTACAACTATATAAGGAGCTATGGGCCTATGGGAGGCTACGGAGGTTCAACTTATGTTGCACATTTCTTCTTCATCTGTTGGGCATACAAGCACATTATGTGTGTTTGTCTGATTGGTTTTCCTTGGCTTGATGAATTTGGGCGGTATGGTTCTGGGTTGGTTCTGCGGTGGGTGCACTGTTGGTGGGGTACACTGCTTTGGGGATAGTGCTATGCATGATGTAGCCCACTACAGGTAGATACTAGAGGGGTTTTCTAGGGTAGACATCATTTGGAGGCCATATGTGGGCTTCCCATCATACAGAAGATGGCCATAGAGTTATATGAGCTATAGTTGCTCCGATGGATAGAGGGGCACCATGCAGGAGAGCATGAGATGATACCCATTGACAGGGTCAGACGATAGTTTGGGTTTCCACAAGATGTACCTCCACCATTCCCACAAGTACAGGAGGGATGATGTGGAGAGGCCTATGCCTCTACCACATCCGGCCAAAGGCTCTGATTAGGAGGAGTAGTGGTAGACTGATGAATTGATGATATCGGGGTGACTGATAGATATAGACAGTGGTAGGACACACATTTACGAGAAGTACCGCTGAGGTGGGGTAGCTAGATTTAACCACCATCGTAGTATAGAGAGACTCCCTACAGGGGCAAGTAACTACCCTGATTACATAGTTGGGGATAGTACAGGGGCGATTGTGAGTTCAGAGGCACATGTTGCCACTATGTAGCACATGTGGCCACTCTACAGGCCCAAGTAGCATAGGGATAGGCACCCGCATAGGGTAGAGATGGGTATGGGGTATAGGTGGCTTCCTTACTTGTGCCAGTTATAGGTTTACAGGGCTAGTTGGCCATGAAACAGGTGCAGGTTATGGCCCTTTAGGCCCAGATACATGCACAAGGTCATAGGACGATGGCACCACCACAAGCACAGGGGCATGGTCCCACTTTACAGGAAGGGGTGGGACAGTGGTCCCCAAAGACATACACAGTGTAGGGATAGATTCCCTCATTACATGTGCACTGGGGGACGTGGATCCCGAGAGAAAGGTATAGGTGTGAAGACCAATGGAACCTTTGCAAATTGTATCAATGGCTTAGTTCAGGATGCCTTGGGTGAGGCACGATACTATCAGGACCACTTGATGGCTATAGGGATAAATGTCCCCTCATATGTAGATTATATAGCATAACAAGCCTCAAATGAGAGGATCAGGTCTCGTATGCAAAATGTAGAGAGTATAGGGGGTTGGTGAGCCCCGGGACAAGGTTAGGGTCAGGGTGAGACTACCAGTGCACGGAGGCCAAGTCTAGGTGAGGGGCCATCAGAGGGTAGATCAAGGTTAGGTGGAGAGAGGTTGGCAGGGCACCCCACTGGAGGGGAGATGGAGGAGATTGATGAGACATGGATGGATATCAGGTGGGGTGATGATTAGTCACCATTTATGATCAATGTATCTTTGTTTTGGACACATTTTTGATATATATACCAGCCTACGTGCCAAAGATAGTGATGATGTACATGAGAGTTTTGTTTTGATATTTTTTATCATATTCGAATCGCATGCGCTGAAGATGGTGAGGATGTGTATGAGAGTTGTTGAGATACCTACATTTATTTGTATCCATGTACACATGTATTTATATACGAGACTCTCTGATTTATAGATGATGGTATGTATAGTATGGATGGTGTATTTTCTTTTAATTTCTATTATTATGTGTGTATGTGATGGAAACTAGGTGAATTAGGCATGATGGAGTTAGGTCGGTTTAGGCATGATGGAGTCATGTAATTTTAGGCATGATTGAGTCGGGTTTGGTGTAGGCATGATTGAGTGTCCAAGTTGTAGGTGACATGGGGAGAAATGGTGATGTATATACAGGTTATGGCTTAATTTCCCAAATATGTGCTATAATGGAAATGTGAAAATAATAAATGAATGATTTGATGATGTGATAAAAATGTGTATTAATTGATGCTTGTTTGGTTTAATTTCCAGTTATTGATATAGAATGGAAACTAACTAGGGTAAAATGTGGATAGGAAAGTGAAAGGGGGAATTGGTTAGGGTAAAGAGTGGCTGAGCTAACCTCCAAGGGCCCCATGCCCTCGGAGTTCTACCTATATAGTCCTAGTGAAAAGGGACCTCAAGCCGATGTAGTTCTCCCATAAGCTAGGGAAGATTATGATGAAGTAGAGGAATGGGTTAATAGGTGTTAGGCATGGTTGAATGTAGGTCATAGGCATGATTGAGTTTAGGTCGTAGGCATGGTTGAGTGGTTTTTAAATATAGGTGTCGATGATTTGGTCTTGTATAGGATAATCAATAAGTAATGAGGAAGGTGAATGGTAAGAGGTGGTAAAAGATCCACTTAATTGATAAGAACCCTAATGAATCGACCATACCTAAGAGGGGCTCATGAATCTAAGAACCTAAAGGCATTGCATAACAGACCATTCTAAGGGTGAAAAAAATCACATAATCATGAAAATGTCGCTGTCACGTCAAGTCCCTTGAGTAAAGAGGAAATGAGGATAAAATAACAAGGAGATGATAATTGGTGGTTGAGTCTAACTTAGTGTATGATAACGTGTTTTTGGAACAAGAAACCCAGGATCAAAAATAGGTAAGTCCATGACGAAAATTTCATCTTTTTTTTCATTTGTTTGTTTTTAATAGACTGATCGATGCGGGAAGTCTATATGGGATGAGTATATTATCTCCTTGAGGTCTTCATGAAGCTGATCGACATGGGAAGCTTCTGGATATTTTTATTGGATTTGTGAAATGATTTGATATAGCTGTCCTTCAAGGGAGAAGTCTATTTATAGTGGTGGAATTAGAGTGAAGAGATGTCCCTTTTGAGGGAGTCATATTTTTCTGGAAGTTTGACTCAAGGAGTTGCATCCCTTTTTTTTTTGTTTTGGATGTTTAAGTCATGGAAAATAATATAGAAGAATATTAGGTTCTTGTTTAGAAGACAAGACCATAACACATAGAAATCAACTATGAAAGAGGTGGTTTTGAGTGATGAATAACCATGGGATTCCATCTTGAAGAAGACAAAAAGTATCCATGAGAATCATGCTATGATTAGAACCGTGGTACTCATATTGAAGATAAGCCTAAAAGGTGATGGGTGATCACATGATTATTGTTAAGTCATGGATCCTCAAAACAGCAATATGAAAGGTAAACAATGCTCAAGGGATGAGTGATAAACTGAAAAAAGTGGTATAGAAATTGATGTCAACAATAAAATGGTTGAAGATGAAAGGCATTAAGGCACTCAGGTTTTGATTTACCTTTAAGTGAAGACAAACAATAAGCACCCGATCCATAGGCATGGGTAACAATATAGGTCCGATCCAATTAGGAGTAAATTTGCCCGTGTACTTTTCTCCTCTTTGGTTACATGTTGATTTTCCTTCAGGATGAGGTCACCGACCGAAAGGTTTGTTCATGAACACGTTTTTCATAGGTACGTTTTATAGGTTTTTGGTAGATTTGGAGATAGTTAAGAGAATTGAGATGATGTTCATCTAATAATTCAAGTTACGCCAAATGATCTTGGAAAAAGTCATCGTCATTGAGCATGTCTTGTAGTGAGATGCGGAGGGATGGAATCGGACTTCAAGAGGTAATATAGCCTTGGTATCATAGACCAAAGAAAAATGTGTGGCAAAGTAGTCGAAGTGCAAATACTAGTGTGGTAAACCCACAAGGCAAAAGGAATGTGAGTATGCCAATCCTCCCCATTTTTGTTGACTACCTTCATAAGAAAATTTTTAACGCTTTATTGGTTGATTCGACTTGGCCATTGGTTTATGGGTAATAAGGTGATGAGAAACTAAGTTAGATGACAACGACATCACATAGTTTACATAGGGTCTTGTTTTTGAATTGCTTTCCATTATTAGTGATGAGGCGGTGAGGAACACAAAAGTGAAAAATGATGTGATGGTTGATGAATTCACATATTTTCTCAGATTTCGTAGAAATGAGGGGGATGGATTCTACCCATTTAGTATAATATTCAGTAACAATTATGATCCATTGATGGTATTGTGAAGAATGGGGGTTGATCTCACCGATAAGATCCAAAAATAATTGAGAGAAAGGCCAAAGGTATTGTGCGATCTATAAGGAATGAATAGGTGTGTGATGGAGATTAGCATGTTGTTGGAATTTCACACAACATTTGACATAATCACAAAAGTCGCAGTTTAGGGTTAACCAATAATAGCCTAGGCGAATAATGTGCTTTACGACAACTAAACCACTAAAGTGACCTCCACAAATTCCATCGTGGACTTCCTTAATGGTGTAGGGAATTTTAGAACTTGTAAGGCATCGTAAGAGAATGCCGTCAAATCCACACTTGTAAAGAAGACCACCCATGATGACATAATGTGAGACATTTTTAAGAAAGGCACGTTGTCCATTATGAGTGAGATTGGCAGGTAAAGCAGTAAAGGGAACGATAATATGTATATTGCTTATACCAAAGGTAATGTGGGTCATGGGAAATGGTTCCAACAGAGTAGACCACATGAGGTAAATAAGAGGGTGATTGTAGTCTTTGTATTGTGAAAAATATTTTAGTGTTAGAGGGAAAATCAAGTATCTGAGAAGCCAAGCAAGCCATGGTATCCATGAATTTATTGGTAGATCGTTGGGTGGTTTGAAGTTTATAACGGTCAAAGGTGGTCAAAAGTATATCTACGTGATGTTTATACTTTTGAAGTATCTCATTACGACACTGGTATATACCATTGAATTGGTTTACAACTAGTTGAGAATCACCAAAGATATTAATGGACTTAACATCTAAGGCATAAGTAGTCGAGAGACCTAATACAAGTTCTTCATATTCAACAATATTGTTTGTATAATCAAAATCAAGTTTGAAAGACAAAGGAATAGGTTCACCATCAAGAGGAATGAGGATAACACCAGCCCCACCCCCACGCTGACACTTAGAGCCATCAAAGAAGAGTGTCATTTGGTAAGTGGATTTTTCTAAGGAGAGGGTAGCTATGGATTCATCTGGGAAATCAAATTTAGAAGGTTGATTCTCAAAAAATAGGGCGTTGGCTAGTTGGTCAGCGATAACTTGGCCTTTGATGGAATTTTGATGAATGAATTTGAGGTCGAGGTCAACAAGAAATATAAGCCAACGTGCAACATGCTGATGTTGATAGGGTTTGGCATACATTTAGTGTAAGGGGTCAGTATTAGTAACAACAAAGGTTTTGTGGTTGAGTAGGTAATGGTGGAGTTTGGTGGTGATGAAAAATAAGGCTAGGCATAGTTTTTCAGGCGTGAGTATATCTAGTTTTGTAGTCCGAAGGGTATGAATTATGTAATAAAATGCTTTCTCTTGGTGTTGGTCAACGCGATGAGAAAGCATGGCACCTAAGGAATGGTCGGTAGAGGGAAATATATAGGTAAAAGGGCTGGTCATCCTTAGGAGGAATGATCACCAGTGGTTGAAGGAGATATTGTTGTAAGGATTCGAAGGCTTTATGAAATTCATCATCCCATTTGAATGACATGTATTTCTTAAGAAGATGATAGAATGGTTAAAAATGGTCAAAAATATGTGAGATAAAACACCGGATAGATTGCAACTTACCTTATAGGATTCAAAGTTGAAAAAGATTAGTGGGTGGAGGCATTTCCAAAATGGCCTTGAATTTTGCGGGATCGAATTCTATGCCACACAATGAAACGATGAAAGCTAGGAGTTTTCCAAAAAGTGCTGAAAAGACGCACTTCTTTGGCTGAAGAAGCACACAATACTTGATGAGGTGGTCAAAGATGACCTTAAGGATGGGAAATTGTTTGATTTGATTTTTGGATTTGGAAAGAATATCATCTATGTAATCTTCTAATATGTGATGCATGATGTCATGGAAGATGTAAGTCATGGCTCACTGATATGTAACACCAACATTTTTGAGGCCAAAAGGCATGAATCGATAGCAGAAAGTCCCCAAGGGGTGATGAAGGTAGTATTGTGTTAATCTTATAGAGCTAGTAATATTTGATTGTATCCCGAGAAACCATCCATGAGTGATAGCATTTCATGGCAAACGATGAGATCAACTAGTTGGTCAATTCCTGGTAGGGGGAAATCATCTTTGGGACAAGTGAGGTTGAGGTCATGGAATTCCATGAAAATGTAGAGTCCCCCTGTCACCTTTGTGATAGGAACAATGTTAGAAATCCATTAGGGATAGTCAATGGGTAAGATAAAGGAAATTGAGAGAAGGCACTGAAGCTCTTCTTTGACCAAAAGAGTAATGTGAGGATGCATTTTCCATAGCTTTTGTTTTATGGGTTTGGCATTAGGAATGGTTACAATATTGTGGACCATGATTTTTGGGTCAATACCACACATATCAACATAGGACCAGGAAAACGTGTTGATATGGTCTCAAAGGAAAGAATTGAAAGCTTCCTATTCAAGAACATCCAAGGATTGTCCAATCTTTAGAATGTGCGAGTCATCCCGAGTGTTAATCTTGATTTTTATGGTCAATTCATTCAACATGGTTTACGCCGAAGGAAGGTGACGACCGATGAATATAAGAATTTTCCGCACCAAGTTAAGTGAGGATGGATTAATCATATTAAAATTAAACGACATTAATAAAAGGTGTATCATCATCGATCATGTCAGGATACAAGAATGGGAGAGAAGAGGGAGCCTCGCCATCACGTTGATAGGTCATAGGTCCCAGTGGAAATGGTGTTTATGAAAAAAAAGTTAGGAGGAATAGATTTAGGATCTATGGACTCCATGGGTGAAGATGGTAATGTGGGTGAATGAGGTGGGGAAGTTTTTCCATCCTAGATGAGGTCGACATGAACCTTCTTGGAAGGTGGTGTGTTAAAACCAATGCCACTACAGTCATTGTGTTTAAGAGAGGTACATGAAATGATAGTATGGAATCCCTTTTCATAAAAGATGAAGCCAAATTATAGTAATTTTTACCCCCATCCTAAAGGAAAGAAATCCCATGCGCTCGACCTATCACCCAACCGGTTCGGGTGCTCACCGAGGCACACGTGGGTGCCGAGTCTCTCTTTATGTGATTTAAGTGGGAAACATCATCTATGATCCAAGTGTAAGAGATTTGAAAGGGAATAAGACATACAAGAACCATAGATCTTAGAACGGCTTCTAGATCCTTGAAGTCATTTTAGACTTAAAGAACTTAGCGATAATAGAACTTACACCATAACAGTAAAGGAATTCAGACAAGTATTTATACTTAGTTCATAAACATAAATGGAAAATAACTATGAAGAAGGATGTATTCCTTAGAACTAGTAATGCTCATATCGATATCAACTGGTAACCTTATTACATTCATTAGGCCATTACAAAATGTCACAGAAAGGAAGACCGTAGTCATGCATTATAACTGGACTCATATAACTAGGCCCTCAAAAGAAAATTTACATCTCCCAACCTTTGATACATCCTTTCCTACCCTTATTTTCCCAAGTTAATAGATTCTTTATAGTATTTTTGCAGAGCTCCGCCCTCTATCTATCTCTCTCCTCTCTATGTATGTATCTTTTACTTCTACATGCACTTGTATATATAGCCTCTTTGAACTGCTAACTCATTCATATGTGGCCTCAGATATGTCGCCAAGTGTTTGAATGTGGTCCTCCAGGAGTGCATGCTCCTCCAGGCCTAAGCTCACCACTCCATGCCATGATGTCCTTCTAGAAGCTTCTAACACAGGGCATATTCCTTCCTGGCCAACCTTTTGCCAGGCTGGCACCTTATCCACTCCACATGTGCAGTCAGGTCACATTTTCCTCGTATCCTACCCAAAATTCCCAATATGGCTAAGTCTTGGAACCTTGGCTTTGTCCATGCATGTGCCACGGGTTTCCTTAAACCCTTTCCTATGCACCTTCTCCTTGCGCACCTTTCTTTAACTAGGCCTTGCGTGCCTACGCACCTTTTTGCACTTAGCCAATATTTCAGGGGCCCAAAATCACCCCACACTACACTTGTTCTCTATCTGTGGGAATAATTCTTAAATGGATAAGGAATCATAGTAGGCTTATGCCTTAGAAACAAAATAAGGGGATGAAGAATTTGGAAAGGAAGAAAGAATGGGGTAGTGATGGCATTACTACAATAAGCTAGGAAAATATTTTTGTAAGTTAGCCTCCAACTTGTTTTAGGAATCGAATTTGTTCTGCACTCTCTGGGAAAGATCACCCACTAAGGTGCTCACTTGTTCAAAACCTAGCCCATCCCCTTATACACCCATGGTGTCAACAATATTATCTAACTCCCTACATATATCCTCCAACACATCCATCCTTTGTGTAATCCACAGGTATAGTTCCTTCAACAGGTTTTTGATTGAACCCCTTAAGGTTTCAATGGCCTCGGATTTATTTTCAACCTCAGCTAGGATCTTTTCCTGCTTTTCTCTATTTCCCTTATTCTTCTCTTAGAGCTCTTTAAGTTCCGCTTCATCATTTGTGACCAGCATGCTTGCCACTTTGTCTCTGTCGCAGTTTTCATACACGGCCTCAACATTCTGGGAGGAAATATTTACATCAATAAGGACCTTACTATATTCTGCTATGAGCACCATGACTTTCAACTTATCCTCCTTCTCTAAGTGCATGGCCACTTCTTCTGCAGACTCTAAAGCTAGCGACTACCTCTCCATGGTGAGGGTTCTGGTTAAGTCCTCCAGGCATTCCAGGGAAGATGTATACTTCCACATGGAAGGTGCTAGGTTTGGATGCTTTAACACTATGGCATCTGTAATGGACTCCACATTTTTGGATACTTCACATACCCTAGCATTCTCATCCCTTAACTCACACTACCACTAGGTGCTGATCAACTTCTCTTGACTTAGCTCCTTTGTCCTTGTAGCTAGCTCTTCCTCTTTCTTCTTCAGTTTATCCTCCAGATCTTTGATTTTATCATTCCACCCAAAAAGTATAGATTCAACCTCAACAGATACCTTGTTGAGCATGTAGCACATGCTTATTCATATGAGAGCTGCTGAGCATTCACCAATGAGTTATCTCCTTTTGATTATGGAAATGTTATAATTTCCCCTTAGCTTACTTCAAATTATGGCTCATCAAGATGAGAATCAAATTCCCATGAGATCATCTTCCTTATCTACGGGTAAGTAGCCTCCTTATCAAAAGATGACCTCAACATGAGCTCCTCTACTAGAATTTTTATTTATAACCATGCGCGCAAAATTTTTTAGGGTCATTAATATAACCCATCCCTGGCCTCTCCTCCTCTGCATGCCTTCCTCCCATGCGCGTGCCCTTAGGAATAGCTACAATCAAAGTGGGGCCTTCAGTGTTGCTGTGGTCCTTTTTCACACTCTCTTCCTTATCCTCATTCAACACCGATCCATGCTATGTTCCAACCCCTATTCAACCAAGGTCTCAATGATCTTTATTGCTTCTCCTTCTACCACCTTGGTTATCTATTCCCGAGTAAGGCTTAGAGTCCTCTCCTTCTGTGCTTTGACCTCCTCACTTCTTCCTATGTCTTGGGTGCCTTCCCCCTCCTAACTAACCTTGCGCCACACGGAAAGGAACCCTTGTTCTTCTCATCCAACTTATTCTTCTAAATCATGCACATCGAATATGGGTGGCTCTTGATCTCTTCCAGGATCATCTTCTTCACTACCATCTTCCTCATCGTCATATTCCTTTTCACCTATGTACCTCTCCAAACTCTCAGTTTCTTCCGAGGTGGTCTCTTCTTCTATCCTCTACTTCTTCCTAACTAGGGATTCCGGTGTGGGTGACTCTGTGTTTTCTTCCTCCGATGACTCCTTGTTTAATGAATTTTCTACATCTGGAGTCTTCTCTTTGATTATGGACTTCTTCTTGCGTGAATACATACTGGTTCTGGTGCTTGTCCCAAGGGAACCTATTACCTATGTATCCAATACACTTGGTATTTTCTTCTCTGGTTATTTTTCCTCCCACCTGGGTGTGGGTCTTTTCCTACTAGTTGGGTCCTCAGGTATGGATATCTCATTCTCTAGATACATGCCCTTCTCAAATTTGGGTCTTATGCGGAGGTATACTTGCACCGTGGATCCTCCTACAATGGGAAAAGTCATGGGTCTCACCATTTGGACCTCATGCAACACATACCTCTCCACGTATGCACACTTGTTGGGGTAGACCAACCCTTTGCACATTTCCCTGTGGTCCTAGTCTAGATTACCAAGGTCCAACCTCAACTTCTTGGATTCTTTGAACCTGTTCACTCCCACTTGGAAGTGTTGAGCTATGAAGGCAAAAGGGAGCTTGCACCATGGGCTCCATATCTCATCTATCAATTTAGATCCGCCAAGGTAGAAATGTTGGTACATGAAAAACTCAGCCTCTCCCTTGGTGGTCACTGGAAGTTGTTCAGGGATCCTCCATTCCACCCCGAACATGTTCCTTAGGCGCGTATACCATTTCTCCAAGTGCACCTTATGCATGGCTATCATACTATCATAGGTGTAATTTTCAAATCTCTTTGTGGGTGAAGGGTCTTTAGTAAGGTACTCCCATATAAATTTTTCTAATGCATATGACACTCCAATCTCTAAAAATAAAATGGTTAGCAGGACATTACAAAAAAGGATTTTATCACCTTCCTTCACTGCATTGACAATCTCATCTGTAATGAATGTAGACAAGTTGTAGATGGTGCCCTCCAAAATTTTCCTGCAAACATGCAACCATGCCTTGTTAACCTGGGTCCATATCTCCTGACCATTTATCTTTGACACAAGGTGTGTGGCCATCTTCATCATCGGGTCCTTGATGTCCATGATATAAAATTACCTCGAACCCTTTTTGTATGCATAAGCAGCGACAATCTCCTTAATTGCCTCCTTGTCACTTAGGTTGTCCTCCAAACTATCTCCTTCACATATGAGGCCTGTAAACTTTGAGATAAACTGAGGGGTAATGCACATCTTGTGCCCTACGAAGTGGAAGTAGTCTTTGTGCACACGTGACATCAACCATTGATATAGGCACTCAGGCTTCCCAAAGTAGGGAAACTCAAAGAGTTGTAATAACCCTAACTTCTCCAACTTGACCTTTACATCATCATCATAGATGGGAAAACCCTCTAGTGTCCTTTTATTTGTTGGGTGCACTAACTCCAGCGCCATCTCCTTCTTGATTGTGCTTGAGTGATGATTGTAATCATTTACAAACATGTTTCTCAAATGGGACTCCCACTCCTTTCCTAGCAATACTCCATCTAGGTACTACATTTCTGCACCACTCTTCATTTGTATGTGCGATAGTTTCTTGTTGCTTTCCCTTACCCTTCTTAGGTGTGCTAACTAGTTTCTTGGGTGCCATTGTATAGGTTTTCTTATCACTTCAATCACTTCCTCTGTTAGTCTTTTCTTCCACTCCCTCCAACCTTAGATCTCAAACTTGTGAAGAAAACCCCTTAAACCCATGCCCTAGTTCTTCAAACCCTAATTGGGATAGTTCCTTCACAAGATGGTGCCTTCTCACAATTTCTCTTACACCCATGAAATCCCTTCTCTCCGGTTTAAAAACCTAATCTAGTAAATCACGCTCACACTTTTCAAAATTTTCTTCACAGATCAATTCTGGAAGCCCTAATTTGTAAAGATGCACAAGCACTTCTTTCTCCTTATACACAAAGTGAATAATGAAATGCCCGAACCTTTATTTATAGTTTTTCCCATTTTTAAGAATTAAATGCTACTTCACCTACCACCATAATTTTAACATTTAAATTGTATTTTTCAAAAAAAGGCTAACTTCTACACCTAAATCACGTGCATAACCTTGCACGATAATCTCCAACCTTCAGGTGTGCAACCAATCCATCTTGATAGGAGACTCTTGCACATGCATCACCTATGCCGAAGGAAATTCTTCTATCATGATTTTTTCTCTTGCGTACCTCGTGTTATTTATGCACTTCTTCCTTCTTTATACATGGGATCGAACGTAGTCTTATCTTGACACAAACCATCCTTTTCCCCTTTTCCTTCATGCACCTCTTTCAATAGGCCCATTCAACTAGGCTTTCCAATAGAATCCTCTATGGCACTTTACCCATGCTTTCCTTCACAACACTCCACCCCACACTTAAATGATTTTCAGCCCTCTCGCACATGCAAAACCGTATAAAATTAACAAGTTTATCGGGTGCCAGGAGTGTGTACAAAAAAAAAAACGCAAAAGGGAAATACAAGAATGGAAATGCATAAAGGAAATTATAATTTATTTGGTAAAACTTCCTTATTTACAAACACCAAGAAGCCTTATTTATAGTAGGGCTTCAACCTACTCCCTATGAAGTGTCCAGCAATTTCATTCCATCTAGCACTTGAATCGCACACACCCGAATCAAGGATGTATGAGATTGTGTAGGGACCCAACCAATGGAATTTCAACTTCCCAAGATGGTGCGAGAAAATTAGAATCATACAATAAGACCATTTTTCCAACCCAAAAATTCTTGTTCCTAATATGGTGATCATGCCATGCTTTTTGCTTTATTTTTCTCTTGTTTAGTTCCACCCGGTGAGTGATCATCTTTCATATAGCTTCATCAATTCATCAGTTTTCTCTTCTATTGATCACTCATCAACCAACCCTCCTGAGTGCGCTATTCGCAGAGAAGGTATCATGAACTCAACTAGCATAATAGCTTCTATGCCAAACACCAATTGAAATAGTGTGGCTTTGGTCAACCTTTTATAAGTTGTCCTATAAGCCCATAATATGGCTGATACCTTGGCATCCCAATCTTGTCTTCTGAAATCACAAATTTTTGTCAGGATATGATTCAGTATTTTGTTAAATTCTTATGCACTTCCATTTGCTTATGGGTGATAAGGTGTAGTCTTGTGATGAGCCACCATGAACTCTACTAATAGGATCCTCACGGTCTCATTCAAGAAATGTGTACCCTTATCACTGGTTAAACTTAAAGGGAATCCATACCTTGTGATAATTTTTTCCGACAAAACCTTGTTGTTGTAGCTATTGTGCGATCTTTAGTTGGGGCTGCCTCGCCCACCATGTTAAATAATTTGTGTAAGTTATTAAGTAGTGTGATCCATTCCTATGCACTGCTAGTGCAATAGGGCCTACAAAGTCTATTTCCCATTTCTCAAAAGGTTCAATGCTAGGGATAGGGTGCAAAGGAATTTCATCTCTTCTTCCTGGCTTGCCAATGTGCTGACAAAGTGGTCACACACCTTACAATAGTCCTTGTAATCCTTATATAGAGTTTCTCACCACAAGCTTTCTATTAATATTTTACATGTGGTGGCGTCACCTACATAATGTCCACCTGCACTTCCTCTGTGTGCTTCCTCTATGATGGCTAGGAACTCATGCTCTTATACACACTTGTGAAAAACTTCATCATGCCCTAATTTTTATAAGTCCCCACCGATCAACATGTAGGGTGTAACGCGTATGGCTAGTTGCTTCTTATCTAATGTCTTCATCCCTTCCGTGCCACACCTTCCTTTAGAAATACTGTAATTTCCTCCAAATCTGAGGGCACACTTTGTAACCTAAATAGTTACACATCTAGCATTGTCTCTTCAATGCTCTACACATCCTCCCCTGAATCAATCCTTGATAAATGATCAGGTCCATAATTACTCTTTCCAGGCTTCACAACTACCATGAACTCAAACTCTTGAAATAACAACACCCACCGACATATGCACCCTTGTAGAATGGGCTTGTTCACCAAGTACTTTAAT
Organism: Taxus wallichiana var. yunnanensis; assembly: GCA_018340775.1. Taxonomy (NCBI): domain Eukaryota; kingdom Viridiplantae; phylum Streptophyta; class Pinopsida; order Cupressales; family Taxaceae; genus Taxus; species Taxus wallichiana. The sequence continues at coordinate 42,294,427 of CM031234.1, forward strand.
GCCATGTGGTCGGTGTAAAATACAAAGGGAGTTGCCAGCAGATACTATCTAAACTTGTGAAGCATGTAGATCATTGACAATGCTTCACGCTCGGTCGTAGTATAATTCTGCTCTGCTAGTGTCAACTTCCTGCTTGCAAAGCATAGGGGATGATCAAAAATTCCCTCACCAGGTTGTGCAAGCACTACCCCAATGGCCATTCTGGAGGCATCTACATGAACATGGAAGGGCTTATCCCAAGAGGGAAAACGTAATATAGGTGCGGTGACAAGCCTATCCTTTAATGTGTCAAACACCTTTTGTTGTGCCTTTCCCCAATGGAAGGCACTTTTATGTCTGAGAAATTCTTCTAAAGGTGTGGCAATCTTGGCATACCCCTTGATGAACTTTTGATAGTAGCCCGTGTGTCCAAGAAACCCACACACTGTGCTTTGGCTAGTAGGCTCCCCCAATCCCACAATCACAAAGCAACCTTGGCAGGATCTACTAGTAAGCCCTCCTTACATATGATATGCCCCAATAATGTTCCAAAGGGGGTAGTAAATACACACTTCTTAATGTTGAGGGATATCCTCAATTGTCAACACCTCTCAAACATCAACCTCAAATTATCACAATGGTATTTTACTAGCCCATACACCATCCAATCATCTAGATAGACCTAAAGAAATTTGTGGATGAAGTCCTAGAATGCTTGTACCACTATGTGTGAGAAAATAGTAGGCACATTCTTCAACCCAAAGGGCATGACCATGTATGCAAAACTTCCCCATTCATTGCGAAATTTTTCTTCTCCTTGTCTTCCTTTGCAATCTGGACTTAGTGGTACCCCGAAAATCCATTTGTAAAGGAATAGATTTTGTGCCTAGCTATTCCCTCCAAAATTTATTCAGTGAAGTGAGTTGGAAAAGGATCAATGACACAAACTACGTTCAAATCCCTATAATCCAAAAAGATCCTAATCCACCCATCCTTCTTGATGCTGATTACCATTGGACTTATCCATTCCGATTCTTCAACATCTTCAATGATCCCAGATGCTATCATTTTTTCTATCTCCTCCTTTACCTTCATGCGCAAATTGGGATTCATCCGATAGGGTCTCTTCCTGACCAGGTGTGCACCGTCCTTCAATTTTATCCTCATTTCTCCCAAGGAATGGTGGATGCCTTTGAGCTCATGGTACCCACGTGGAAATAAATCTTCAAATTCACATAAAAGATCAATGATCTTAGAGACTTCCTTCTCCAACCAGTAATCTCCAATGATAGCTTCCTTAGGTTCTTCTCCTGAGATAATGTTAACCTTTTTAGTTTTTAAAGGTTCATGGTAGGCATGCGCATGAGTATCAACACTGTCCACTACCTCGTGCATCCCTATAGAATGGTTAACATCCAAGATTTCTGCTTCCTCCCCATCAATCACATATACAAGCTTTCCTTTCTCCTTTTTCACACATGTGTGCTCAAACTGATCCTCCTCTATTTCCTCTTCTTTAAAGTGCTCCCCCAAACCTGGTTCACCAAGAAAGTCTAGCAGCCTATCTTCTACCATGGCACTATCCCCCATGGTAAGGTGCTTGATAACCTGTAATGCCTTATCAACTAATGGCTTGGTACTTTGATACTCGAATGTTTGAACTAGGTTAGTTACTAGTTCTTTCCAATTCCCTATTTGGCGGCGTGTCTTAGAATGTATGTACCATGTGTGTGTGTAACCCTGTAGTGTAGAATATAGTTTATGCACCCAGGAGGGATAGTGTAAAAACACGCATCTTCCCTCTAGGTTCTTTCGTAGGATTGGACATGGAAAGAGGTGGGCTCCTTACCATGGTAGTCCTTGATGGCAGTGGGAGCATTAATTCTAGATAAATGAACACGAAGGTAATTCTCACTTCACACTATTCCAATAGATTATCCTAATGTGTTGCCCTAAAGAACGCACATCGATTCCTACTAGAATGCAAATTAACATCCCCCTTCTTTCATTTTCCTCCTTCCACTGAGCTTCCATTATCTACAAAAAGACCTCAGGGAAGGCTCCTCCTGAGTACTTAGGTAGCTCTTTTCCTCATAGGTGTATGATTGTGTGAGCCTTTGTCACCAATCCTCTTAAATTCCATCCGATCAATTCATAGGTCCCATGCGCCCAATTATCACATGCTAGACTAGTGATGTCACTTACCGACTGAGCATCTTCAAATTGGATAACTTCATCGATAGGATGGATTAACTTTGGATCCCTGATTGAGCGTAGACATATTCTATCTAGGACCTATTCTCCCAAGGGTTCAGTATAGGGTATTGACTTCCCATCGCCTGTGGGTATGATGACTCGTTCCTCCTCATTTTCAACGATGATGTACCCTTTTTGAACTGAAGATCCACATTTTTCTTGTAACACCATGGGCACCCAAGTAGTGCTAGGAAATTGTATGCCTCGGTGAGTGCCAAAACTTCAAAGTCCCCAGTAAACTTAGCTCTGTGAATGGTGATAGCCGCATCCTTTAAGAAACCAATGGGACTTTCCTTTGTTTTTTTCCATAAACAACACATTTGAAGATGGTTGTAATGCAGAGCCTTCTCATTTGATGCCATGCATCCAATGTGAGAACATTTACCTCTACGCCTATCTCAATGAGGATATTACTCAAGCCAGCCATCCATCTACTACTTGCATTTAACGTGATCTCCTGTCATAGTCAAGGTGTGAGGGGGAAGGTTTGCATGTAGGACCTTCCTCTCATGTTCCTCTCCAGTGTGTGGTACCTTCTCCCTCAACCATGCTCCTAGTAAGGGATAACATTCTATTTCCTTAGAATTTTATTTACTTCCCTAACCTCATCCAGTCATCTCTTGGCGCCTCGACCTTCCTCCTTTGCTCCTCCCTCTTAGACTGCTCCTTTAGATTCTCCTTGTAAACTCCGAATGACATCCATGGTATCTTGATATACCTCCTTTTGATGAGTAGGATCTGGGTACTTCCCATGCACCACTTCTTCTCTTGAAACAAGATTCCTCAATCTTGGCATTTCCTTTGTGCGTGTGGCCTCTGCTCTTGTTGTTACTAAAATAGGTTCTAAGCCTACATCACATGTTACCCATGGCATCCATTGTGTGTCCTTCTTCTTAATGCTTACCATTACAGTGCCCTTGTCTTTCCATTGCTACTGATTCATGTGCTCAAACAACTCAGGGCACTCCTCATACTTGTGTTTCTTCCCATACCATGATCACTGCAATAGGTTTGGGCACTCTCATTTGTAATGCTATGTATACCCACAATTAAAAAAAAGTTCCACATGGAAAATAACTTCTTCCTCCATGGTTACCATAACCATGGAATCCTTCATGAAATACCCTTCCACGTGTACCTCCATCTGTGCACTCCTCATAACGGTGATCATAAACTTTAGAACTACTGACAATGCTAGTCTGGCGCACCCCATGATCAATGGCCTCATGAATCTTATCAATAAGCCTAAAATCCTTAGTATCATGGGTTATAGAGGTATAGATCTTACATTAGCAAGAAAAATTCTTTTGAATTACATGGTGTAAAAAGGAGCATCTACTTGCATCATGGTCCACATGAAAAATATCACGTCTCTTGTCACAATGCGTACTATCCTCCAGTAGGAAACTATCCTTGACATGCCCCTCTACTTCACAATCTATACACCGAGGAAGCCACTATGAGTATCATGGGATAAGTTTGTGGAAAAATTTTCCACTTCTTAGCCATAGCGAGTAATCTAAGCCTCTAAAAATGAGCCAATACCAATGTCAACACTTCTAATAGCCTTGGCGTGCGAGATCAGCTTGTAATGCCTTGCACGGGTATGTGAAAGTTTTATGAGATAAAGGCCCTTCTAAAAAGTGTAATCAACCCTCTAAAAACCACTAAGCATCTTTGTGATGGGTGAATATCATATGTTAATTTAGACAAGAGAGTTTTAAAGTGTGCATCATACTCCCGCACACTCTCTGCCATTCCCTATTGAATATCCTTTAGGGTGATGATGCTCTTCTACTCAAACTCAGGGATGTGGAATTCTACCAAGAAGGTGTTCTTTAAAGTAGTATAATCCACCACCATTTGATAAGGGTCATATTTCCTATACCAAATATGCACGTGCCCTTACAACATCATTACAAACTGAAATGCCTTCCTCTCTGAGGTTGTGATCCCCTTTGCATACCATAGCAACTCAGACTTGTGAACATGTTCTGTAGCATCCTTAATACCTTTGTAATCTAGAAAATGTACAGACATATCAAAGAAGACTTGAGGGGGTGGCTGGGGCCATTATCCTCCTGAGCTAGAGACTTGGTTCCCTCCTGTGTTTCCTCTGCAACTAGATCCACCAGGTCCACCGGTCTTGTGCCTCGAGCCACCGAGATCCACCGAACAACTAGATTCACTAGGTCATGTTCCTCCCGATCCACTAGATCCACTAGAACCACCAGGTCCTATAGTGGTTGTGTCAAGTGTCCCAAGGTTCCACTTGAACTATGTGCCGAAATTATGTGATAATGCCTCACTACCACTATTGTACCCTGTACCACTCCCACATGTGAGACCTAAGGCTTGTGTACTTTATCCTTATCCGAATACTCCTCTGAATATTGGAATATGCATAGCCATAGAAGTGGGAACTGAAAATTTATATCTCTGGGCATAGATCTCACTTCTACTAATACCAGCTAGGGTCAACGATACTCCTTCCTTGATCTAGAAAACCAAGCACCAGGGTTTTGTCACTGGGTGGGTTCAGATACATACCAAAGACTCTTCTCTCTCCATGTGATGAACTCTCATCAGAAGCTAAAGGGGTCTCTCTTACGTGCTTACCAAGATGGAATAGCATAGGACTCGCTCGGGTTCCACGTCCTTCGTGTGAACCTCAAATCCTTCCCATAATGTCTACCTCCATAGATCCATCACACTTGCAGCCTCATGTCATCTAACAATCTCCCTTTCATGTGCTTCACTATACTTGAGTCATCTCTCCTCCCTTTCTTTCTCCGTCATAATATTGACCATCTTCCTCCACCCTAGCTTCCTCACCCAGTGCTTAGAATGATTTAGATGGCTATTGGAAATGCCTCTAAACTTAAAGTAACAATCAATTTCTTCATTACGGAGGGATAGCATGTAGAAATGATCCTCTAGGATCCCACAAAAATTCAAACTCAGTAACTTCTATACAAGAATATGTAGAAATAGCACACTCCAGAGTGTAGCTAGCCAACACACCTTTCCACCAATGATCCACAACACGAGTCCAAATTAGATCTATATCCTAAAGCCTCTCGGTATTCTAATTATGTCCACGTGCATGATCTATAATACCAGCTTTATCTCGACGCATATGTTGAGAGCCATTCATAGAGTTCTACTGGGAAGCAACAAAAAGAAGTTTCATATAAATCATGGTAAAGGTTCTCTTATACCCACCTACGTGCATAAAACTCAAGTCCAATGTTGAATCTCTAAGTAAATTCATCCTCCTTGCTCTTGAACCATGATTCAACACTTTCCAGAGTTAAACATTCTGTCATTACTCATTACCCAAATCATGATGTATGCCATTTCCCACTACAACTTTGAAAAGAGGTCCCGAAAATGGAACCAAGATGTAGTCATTTTTACCCCCATCACAAAGGAAAGAAATCCCATGCATGCCGGCCTATCACCCGGAGGGCCTTTGGGTGCTCACCCAAGGCATGTGTATAGAAACATTTTGATACTTATCACGATCATGTTGATTACATTATAGACATTATTATGTTTTGATTTAGTATGATGTTAGACATTGATCATGGATTATCATTGATCTTGATTTGATTTTGATGCATGATGATTATTAGAGACACCTTATATGTGGATTATGATATATTATTTGATATGGATGTGGTTCGGACATGTGATTTGTATATTATTAGTTGATCTAGAAAATGGGTATTATTTTGATGATGATATAGTTGTTGATTAAAAATGTAAGTGATGTAGTTGTTACTTCGATGTTCTTGTGATTAATTTATATAGTTAGTTTTGTGATTTCATTTATATCATGTTGAATGTTCAAATATGGCCACGAGGCCGAAGGAGGTATTGTATTTTGTAAGTTAAAAATATTACAACAAAACATCGGGGGATCAGAGACCAACAAAAATGGAATTCTAGGTGAATTCAACAAGGTCACCATGGCAACTCATTTTATTGTGTTGTGTTTGTTAAGGATTTCCATGGGGGGATTATCTTTACATGTGACCATGGGTATTATGTATTTTATTGATGTGTTATTTTTATTATTGTTGTATGTATTTTATTAGTAATGTGTTCCCTTCTTTTAATTAATTAAATTGTGATAGAATTAATGTGAGAATCATATGATTAAAATTTTAATAAATTAAATTGGGATATGGGAAAGTAATTATAAGAGTTGTTGGCTGATTGCATTTAATTTGTAAGGGATGTGTAAGTTGTGTAAGAGCTTGTGTAAGTCAGATTTTGGAGTAAGAAATACTCCACCTCCATGGAAATTCGAATTTTCCTTGGGGGCTATTTTTGGAGGCTTGTGGGACAAGTAAAACTTGTCCCATGCCTCTAAATTTAATCTACCAACCATACTTATGGATGGAGATGTGATTTGTGACTTTTATAATGAATTTTAATAGTCTTGTTGCATGTTTTTAATTGCACTTTCTTACATTTTAATTAATTTGTTGTCCCTTGAGGTGTGGGATTTTTTAGAGTGTGCAAGTAACTTGTCATATTTTTCACCCACCTCTTTATTGTGTTTGGGACAATGGAGTTTTTATTTTGTGTTGAATTGGAGGATTTATAATGTGGCATCCTACATGGATCCACATCATCCTCTTCTCTCCCTCTTTATTTAATCCAAACTCTTGCCTTGTTTTTGGGTTGTCGAATCTTTTGCATTCTTCCTTGGGGGCACATTTTTCTTGGGTGGAGCTCTTATTTTTGGAGGAAGTTGGAGAAAGCTTTGCATGCTTGGAGTTCTTGTTTTGGACTATGGTTTGGCTTTTGAAGCTTGTTTTTGGAGACAAAAGTAACCATGGAGAGGTAGGAATTTAAATATCTTTTTATATGATGTTATTTGCTTGTTGTGTTGTGTGGATAGTGCATGCTTTGTTTTATTTGTTGGCTGGTTGGGTAGAATGCCTTAGGGATTGTGTAGAATAAGGATATGGGGAATCCATATGGGGGGCATAAGGAAATGCCATTGGCGAGAATTTTGTGGAGGGAGTTTGGGTTTGGGATCCACCATGGAAAAGAAATAGCTTACATTTCTTAATTTGTGGGGTGTAAAAGGAAATCTGTGGGGGCATAAGGAGGGATTTGTGGGGGCATAAGGAAATGTGTGTGATGAATTATTTTGGTGGTTTGTTATTGGTGGATGCCCAAATTCCAATTAGGAGGCATAAGTAGCTTCCCTATAGACCTTTCTCCTTTGGTTTTCATGATCAAGCTTGAGTTCTATTTTGAAATGATTTTAAATGAAGTTGTGAACTACTATTTTTGTGTTGAATTGTGTTATTTTTTTAATAAATGTGTATGTGAAGCAATGTTGTGTTTTGGAAGGCTTGATTCTTTACCATGGTTGAATTGCACCTTTGATTATATTTTGGTTGGGGCTCGGGGTCCAATGATGAAGGAAGTATTCTCCTTTCATTAGATGTCTTGTTTGGGTGGAGAGCATTGCCTTTCCACCTCTTTTGTTGTGATCAACTTGGAGAAAAAGATAATGTACATGTTGTTGTTTTGGAGCAAAGGAAACAAATGCAGTTTGATAGTCCCTTGTGAATACATATTTAATTGTAATCCTTTCCCACTTGTTGTGGATGATGTTGTAACATGTATTTGGTGAAGAAAGATGTATGTAATTTTATTATGGAGTTAGATATTCGAATTGTGAAGGACGTTTAAATTTTGTTCTATTTATTGGAAAGAAATGGAATTGTGTTATTGCAATCAAGGAATGAAAGAATGTAAAGATGTTTCATTTGATTGAAGTCAATAAAGAATTACAAGTTTATCTCTTATTTGCATTGTTGTGATGAAATGGGAATATCAAATTATGATTTGAAGCTCTGTTTATTTGCAAAAAAAGGGAAAATGTGTATGAAGGAAGGATGTTGCTTGTTTCTTTTGGGAAATATATGAAATTGAAAGTTAGACCTTATCATTTAGCTTTGGAAATGAATTGTTGTAAACAACTAAATGCATTAGATTAGTTTAGAAACTATATACCACACTTAAATGATAAAATTGATATACAGATTTAAAAGAAATAGATCTCTGTTATAAAATTTATACTGGCAATTAATTTTAATAAAAATGTACAGTTCAGATCTGCACACATTAATCAACTTGGAGATGTTAAAATTTAGTATGTTGTATCTTAAATGAACTCAATTCGACAAAGAAAACTTAAGAAAACAATCTAACCATTGTAAAATCGAATCAAATCCCTTCCTTAGTCGTTTTTCTGTCTATTGTTGGAAAAATACAATTTTGAATCAATTGAACAAATTAACTTCTCTAAAACACTTTAAACCCTCCCTAGATCAATTCTCCATATTGAGTGAAGGAGGAGATCCAATTTAATCAAATTGAAAAGTTAGAAATTGTCAGTTTGCTAATTAAAATCCTGCAGATCGTTTTTGCAAAATTGACCCTTCAGACTTCATAAAAATGTAAAATTTATAGTTTTTGTGCAAATGGGGCATAGAGAAATTTCTAAAAGTCCTCATTTTCCCAAAACTGAGCTTTCTAGCTCAAGTTATGGAAATTTGAATTTTTTGTGCCTTGGCGGGAAAATTTGTGAAAATTTCCCCAAGTGGCCCCATGACCCAAAAATTTCCCGTCAAATCGCCTTAGAATTTTTTTTTGAAAAATTTTGGTTCAGAATTTATTTTAACTTTTCCTCCACCAGCCCGTAGCCAATCAGAGGCTACCATGTGTCCTCACAGGGCAACAGTAGAGGTGCGTCACCTTTTTCCCTTTGGTCTTATTGAAAATTTTGGAAAAAGTTTCCTTTTAGACCACGGCCCGCGACCAATCGTTGGCTGCCATGTGGTAGATTTGGGTGCTTACGGATGGGGCAGACCCTTTATTTTATTTTGGTTTTTAGCCTTTGGAAAATTTGGAGAAAATTCTCCATTTCCCTGCATTCTGCCCTCACCTTGAAGAGTTCCTTCCGCGGGCGTGCGGACCCGCGCGACCATTTTCCACTTTGTTCTTCCCTTCGAGAAAATTCTTCAATATTCTCCGCCACTCTACTGCTCCCTCTCCCTTTTTCCCATGGAGAATGGTGAAGTTACACGTGTCCCTAGCACACCCGTGGGCATGTGGAAGCCAAGTTATTTTTTTTCCTTTTGGTGAAGTTCGCCAAATCACCCCACTTATTGCGCCCTTCCCTCACCCTCTCCCGTTTTGAACCTGGATTTGACACATGTCCACCGAGGACCCATGGAGGTGTGGGAGGAATTTTCTTTTGCACCCACGTGGAAGTAAAAATTTCTCAGGCCACCCTGTGACCCGCCAACCCGCCAAAGGGGTTTTTACCTTTGTTTGACACGTGTCCCCTTGGGAAAATTTGACTCCAAAACTCCGCCTGATCATATCTTGAGTTTCTAAAGGAGTTAGGAGGAATTATTTATATCACCGGAAAGGTGAGAAAATTTCCTATCCAATGGGAATGATTTAGGGAAATTTTGGAAGTGTTAAGTATGAGAAAAATCAAGTTAAAACTCTGAGCCTGTTAGAGAGTGGGTATGGGGGTAGATTACTCCCTGAACCTAACTGAAACTTCTAACCCTAAAATTGAACCATGTGAACTTGATAATTGATTAATAATTGTAAATTTTGTTCTTGTAATTTTAGAATTGTTCTGGAACCTATTGAGGCAACTATTGCATTACAACTTGGTTGTAGACTCTTCTAATAAAAAAATATTCCATAATTTTCTAACTAACCCTAGGTTGTTTCTTGGGTCTCAAGTGGGTTGTTTTAAACGGGCACTATAGTTTGGTATCAGAGTAATGGTTCAAAATCTTGGACCATTGGGCACACTAGAAAACTTGAGACATAAACTTAAACCTAGCACACTTTTAAACCTAGAAAACAACTTAGCTAGAAATTGTATATTTTATTAAACATGGAAGTTGTGTAGAACTTAGCAAAATAAACTAACTCTCACTTTGGTCTATGCAAGAGGCTTAGAAAAAGTGAGAGGAACCTTCATAGAGACTCAGACTCACCACCACCACCACCACCACCAGATCAAAGTGTAGCAGCTATTCTACCTTAGATTCTACAAACCCTTTAGGATATTAATGTCGCTCTACGTGGAGGATTAGGAGGAGGAAATGCAGCTAGTCATGACAGAGCCCCTTTTATAGAGGGTTAGGTATCTCCTTGACTCAACGAGGAGCATAGAGGAGAGAACTCCCATTTGAAGTAATCAGAGTAGAGTCACCACCTAGGAGACGGGGTGTGAGTTCGAGAGCAGCAGAGAGAGAGGTCTCGAGCCCTAGGCTTAGGGATGAGTGTGAAGAGAGACCTAAAGGCTGTTAGACCACAAAATCGGATCACATCGGGGATATTCAAGATTTGGCCATCACATTACTTAGGTGACATGGGTGGATTTTAGGCAGAGGCCTAGCTAGTGAGCTTGAGCGATTACTTTAAGCTTTTCCCTTGTTCTAGCAACACGAAGGCTCATTTTGCAATCTATCTCTACCGAGGTATGGAGCAGAAGTATGGTGGAGGATAGAGGAGTAGAAGCTCTATGTAGATCGAGAGACAATGATGGGGAGATTTTTAAGGAGATATTCATGAGTAGGTATTTATCATAGAGGTTCATACAATAGAGGATCGATGAGTTCCATGACCTCTGATAGGCTTCTCTTTTTGTAGCAGAGTATGATAGTAGATTTCTGGATCTACTCTAGTATGTAGAGTATATGTAGGATGAGGTGCGGATCCGGAGTTCATCAGGGGCCTAAATTTAGATATTAGAGGTCTTGTGTGTGGATCCACTACCCATAAACATTAGTAGAGGCCATTGAGAAGGCATATATTGTAGAGGAGACTTAGGGTAAGACCCAACAAGCTAGAGACCAAGTAAGGAGCTGCATACAACAGATGTAGGATGGTAGATCGAGGGGGTTAGTACCCCTTCCTTGTGGTACAACATAGTCATCCTTTAAGCCATAGTAGTAGCACTGAGTCCCACCCACCTCATAGACCTCCATAGAGAGCTGATGCACAGAGAGGTTAGAGTATGGGCCCTCCTCTTAGGGGTCTCATTAGGACACGGGGTGGACCTTGAGATCAATCAATGGGAGCTTGCCAAGAGACCTCAATAGACCAGTAGCTGAATCTTTAGGATCCATGCCATAGAATTCTAGGGAACCTACTAGAGGTGCTACTCATTAGGGAGGATCTAGAAGATGTTTTGGTTGTGGAGTTACTAGACACTTTCGAGAGATTTCCCACGAACCCTACCAACAAGGGTAAGGTAAAGATTTCAGAGCTGATATTGTTGGTGACATGGGATATAGCCATAGGATTTATGTAGTGGTTGAGAACTTCAGGTAGAGCATCAGAGCATAGTCATTGAGACCACAAGTAGCATTGGTGGTATTCCTACCTCTATATTGTTTGATTCTGGTTCTTCTGATTCTTTCATTGCACCATCTTTAGTAAAGAAATGAAGGCTGGTGGCAGTTAGGTAGGGTCTTAGTGGGGATGTCGAGATGGATTCTAGAGCCAAGATCTTTGTAGAATCCTTAGTTAAGGAGTGTGTAGTGGATTTGGGACCCTTCACAACTACCTTAGATCTCCATATCCTTCCTTTGGACTCGTATGGAGTCATTTTGGGTATGGATTGGTTATTTGTACATAGGGCTAGGATGAATTGTTATCACAAGACTATATCTTGTGCAGATGTTTTGGGAGTGGAGTTGGTGATTTCTAGGGTTAGGATACCCATTTCTATTCACACCATCTTTGCTATGCAGCTTAAGCGGTGTGTGCGATGGGGTTGTTAGATGTATGTTGTTATAGTTAGTGACAGATCAGAGGATGGGTCTAGTGGACCATCGCTAGATGATCATCCCATTTTGAGAGAGTTTTCTGATGTCTTTCTAGGGGAGCTACCAGGTTTACCACCCCCGTGTGAGATTGATTTTCATATAGATCTAGTTCTTGGAGTAAATCCTATCTCATGGGAACCTTATCGGATGACCACCCCTGAGCTTTGTAAGCTCAAGATGCAACTTGAGGGTCTTTTGGAGAAAGGCCTTATCCATCCTAGTGTATCCCCTTGGGGTGCACCGGTGATCTTTACGAAGAAGAAGGATGGATCCTTGTAGTTGTGTATTAATTACAGACTAGTTGAACAAGGTAACAATCAAGAATCGTTATCCTCTTCCTCGTATTGATGAATTTTTGATCGGATGAAGGGAGCCATAGTTTTCTTTAATATTGACCTCAAGTCGTGGTACCATCAAGCGAGGATTTCAGAGGTAGACATTCATAAGACCACCTTTCGCATGAGATATGTGCACTATGAGTTCACAATGGTGCCTTTTGGTTTGACCAATGCCCCCGCAGTGTTCATGAGTTTGATGAATGGGGTATTCAGGAACTTCTTAGATCGCTTCGTTCTCATCTTCCTAGATGACATTTTGATATACTCACATATGTGTGAGGAGAATGAGGGGCACCTTCGCTAGGTTCTTCAGTGTCTTTGGGAGTAGTAGCTTTATGGGAACTTGGAGAAATGTGCTTTCTTTTAGACAAAGGTGTAGTATTTGGGTCATATCATTTCTGGGGAAGGTATCACCATCGATCCTTCCAATATTAGAGCCATTATGGATTGGCCAACACCCACTATAGTGAATGAGGTGCATAGCTTCATGGGATTAGTAGGTTACTACCAGATATTTGTTCAGGACTTCTTTCAGATTTTACAACCTATCACTTTCCTTTAGAGGAAAGGGAAGAAGTTTGTTTGGTTAGACATATGCGAGAAAGCCTTTCGAACACTGAAGGAATACCTCACCATAACACCTATTCTTCCAATGTCGGATCCATAGGGTGAGTTCTTTGTTTGCATGAGATGCTTCATTGCGGAGCCTTGGAGGTGTGTTCATACAGGAGGGAAGATTAGTAGATTTTGAGTCTCGCAAACTCAAATATCACAAGCTTAATTTTCCAACCCATGATCTTGAGCTTGTGTTAATTGTGCATGCTTTGGTTAGATGGAGACATTTTCTTCTTGGTCAGAGATTCACACTTATGATATATCACTTGATTCTTCGCCACCTCTTCACGTAGCCCAATCCCAATGCTCATTAGTAGCATTGGATGGAGTTTCTTTGTGAGTATGACATGAAGATAGATCATGTAAAGGGGAAGGAGAATGTGGTAGTAGATGATCTCAATAGATGGAGACATATGGCTATGGCCACTTCTATGAGCACAGATTTGTGGAGCAGGATTCTTCAATAGCTTCCTCTTGATAGCTTCTACATTGTAGTACGAGCAGAGATCGAGTCACAGAGACCCCTTGAGGGGAAGTTTGATGGTTTTTCCTTAGATACAGATGGTCTTCTCAGGCACAAAGGCTAGATATATGTTCCTAGAGATGGAGGTTTGAGGCAGGACATCTTGGTAGAGGCACATCGTGCACCCTATTCAGCCCATCCCGGGTGAAGAAGATGCACGCCACCTTGCGATAGTTGTACCATTGGAGAGGAATTCATCAAGATGTGGCCCAATTTGTGTCATGGTGTTTAGAGTGCCAGAGGGTTAAGGCCAAGCATCAACATCCAACAGGCCTTCTTTATCCTCATTCTATACCAGAATCGAAGGACACCATTTCCATGGATTTCATTGTTGGGCTACCGATGTCGAGATATCACCATGACGCCATCATGGTCACGATTGATAAATTTACAAAAGTGGCTCACTTTTCTCAATGAAGACCACTTTACAGCCTAGAGCAAAGGGCACGATTATATTTGGATGAGATTGTTAGGTTGCATGGGATTCCGTAGAAGATCATTTGTGATCACGATCCTTGTACACCTCACATTTTCTGGACTACCATGTAGTATTTCCTCAAGATGAGGATCAAGTTTAGCATAAAATATCACCCTAAGACAGATGGAAAAGCGGCGAGTGAATCAGATTTTAGAGGACATGCTCGGGATATATGTGATGGATCGGTAGACTAAGTGGGAGGAGTACCTATAATTAGTGGAGTTTGCCTACAATAATAGTTTCCGAGTTCCATAGGCATGGATCCTTTTCAGGTCTTGTATGGGTAGAGTGTAGGACACCTCTTAGGCTGGGATAGGTTAGAGGATAGAGTATCTCTCGGATCAGCTCTTCTACAAGACATGGATCGGGAAGGTGGTGTTGATTAGGAAGAGATTGCAGGAGACACAAGATAAGAAGAAGAAGTATGCGAGATGAACATAGGATTGACCGTAGTTTTGATGTAGGTATGAAGGTGTTCCTTCATGTCGGAGCCACACAAGAGTCCTATCCATTATGGAAAAGGCTATAAGTTGGCTTCTAGATTTTTTGGACCTTTTGAGATCTTGGAGTGTATTGGCCCTTTGTCCTACCATCTAGCATTGCCACCCACTTGTCTTGCATACATGATGTTTTTCATGTTTTAGTTCTCACGAGATATATTGAAAATCCTTCTCATGCATTAGATTGGACATCATTTTAGGTGCAGGATCGGGGGCAAGTGATGGTGGAGCCCATTCACATCTTAGATTATAGGACCATGGGCCTTCGAGGTAGAGAGGTTGACCGAGGTTTGGGTGCGGTGGGATAGATATGATGAGGCTGCACTATATGGGAGGATGCTTCTTCAATACAAGTTTAGTTTCCACATTTGTTTTAGTAACTTCTAGGAGGAAGTCAAGTCTAAGGGGGATGTAGTGCCCACTTCCCTTGACACCTTTTTTATACTTATCTTGATCTTTGTTGATTAGATTATAGACATTATTATGCTTTGATTTAGTATGATGTTAGACATTGATCATGGATTATCATTGATCTTGATTTGATTTTGATGCATGATTATTATTAGAGACACCTTATATGTGGATTATGATATATTATTTGATATGGATGTGGTTCGGACATGTGATTTGGATATTATGAGTTGATCTAGAAAATGGGTATTATTTTGATGATGATATAGTTGTTGATTAAAAATACAAGTGATGTAGTTGTTACTTCAATGTTGTTATGATTCATTTATATAGTTGGTTTTGTGATTTCATTTATATCATGTTAGATGTTCTGATATGGCCACGAGGCCGAAGGAGGTATTGTATTTTGTAGGTAAAAATATCACAACAAAACATTAGGGGATCGGGGACCAACCAAAATGGAATTCTACGTGAATTCAACAAGGTCACCATGGAAACTCATTTTATTGTGTTGTGTTTGTTAAGGATTCCCATGGGGGATTATCTTTACATGTGACCATGGGTATTATGTATTTTATTGATGTGTTCTTTTTATTATTGTTGTATGTATTTTATTAGTAATGTGTTCCCTTCTTTTAATTAATTAAATTGTGATAGAATTAATGTGATAATCATATGATTAAAATTTTAATAAATTAAATTGGGATGTGGGAAAGTAATTATAAGAGTTGTTGGCTGATTGTATTTAATTTGTAAGGGATGTGTAAGTTGTGTAAGAGCTTGTGTAAGTCAGATTTTGGAGTAAGAAATACTCCACCTCCATGGAAATTCGAATTTGTCCTTGGGGGCTGTTTTTGGAGGCTTGTGGGACAAGTAAAACTTGTCCCATGCCTCTAAATTTAATCTACCAACCATTATTACGGATGGAGAAGTGATTTGTGACTTTTATAATGGTTTTAATAGTCTTGTTACATGTTTTTAATTGCACTTTCTTACATTTTAATTAATTTTTTGTCCCTTGAGGTGTGGGCTTTTTTAGAGTGTGCAAGTAACTTGTCATATTTTTCACCCACCTCTTTATTGTGCCCGGGAGAATAGATTTTGTCTTTTGTGTTGAATTGGAGGATTTATGATGTGGCATCCTACATGGATCCACATCATCCTCTTCTCTCTTTATTTTATTTAATCCAAACTCTTGGCTTGTTTTTAGGTTATTGAACCTTTTACATTCTTTCTTGGGGGCGAATTTTTCTTGGGTGGAGCTCTTGTTTTTGGAGGAAGTTGGAGAAAGATTTACATGCTTGGAGTTTGCTGTTTTGGACTATGTTTTGGCATTTGAAGCTTGCTGTTTGGAGACAAAAGTAACCATGGAGAGGTAGGAATTTAACTCTCTTTTTATATGCTGTCATTTGCTTGTTGTGTTGTATGGATAGTGCATGCTTTGTCTTGTTTGTTGGCTGGTTAGGTAGACTGCCGTAGGGATGGTGTAGGAGAAGGATATGGGGAATCCATGTGGGGGGGCATAAGGGAATGCCATTGGCATCATAATTTTGTGGAGGGAGTTTGGGTTTGGGATCCACCATGGAAAATAAATAGCTTGCATTTCTTACTTTGTGGGGGCATAAGGAGGGATTTGTGGGGGCATAAGGAAATGTGTGTGATGAATTATTTTGGTAGTTTGTTATTAGTGGATGCCCAAATTCCAATTGGGAGGCATAAGTAGCTTCCCCCATAGACCTTGCTCCTTTGGCTTACATGATCAAGCTTGAGTTCTATTTTGAAATGATTTTAAATGTAGTTGTGAACTGTTGTTTTTGTGTTGAATTGTGTTTTAAAAAAAAAAGAAATGTGTATGTGAAATAATGTCATGTTGTGGAAGCCATTTGTTTCCATGGTTGAATTACACCTTTGATTGTATTTTGGTTGGGGCTCAGAGGCCAATGATGAAAGAAGGCTTCTCATTTCATTAGATGTCTTGGTTTGGTGGAGAGCATTGCCTTTACCCCTATTTTGTTTTAATCAACTTGGAGAAAAGATAATGTGCATGTTGTTGTCTGGAGCAAAGGGGAAAAAATGCAGTTTGAAAATTCCTTGTGAAGACATATTTAATTTTAATCCTTTCCCACTTGTTGTGGATGATGTTGTAACATGTATTTGGTGAATAAATATGTATGTAATTTGATTATGGAGTTAGATATTCGAATTGTGAAGGACATTTAAATTTTGTTGTTTATTGGAAAGAAATGGAATCATGTTATTGGAATCAAGGAATGGAAGAATGTAAAGATGTTTCCTTTAATTGAAGTCAATAAAGAATTGCAAGTTTATCTCTTATTTTTATTGTTGTGATGAAATGGGAATATCAAATTGTGATTTGAAGCTCTGTTTATTTTGCAAAAAAAGGAACATGCGTATGAAGGAAGGTTGTTGCTTGTTTCTTTTGGGAAATATATGAAATTGAAAGTCAGACCTTATCATTTAGCTTTGGAAATGAATTTTTGTAAATAAATAAATGCATTAGATTAGTTTAGAAACTATATACCACACTTAAATGATAAAATTGATATACAGATTTAAAAGAAATAGATCTTTGTTATAAAATTTATACTGGTAATTAATTTTAATAAAAATGTATAGTTTGGATCTGCACACATTAATCAACTTGGAGATGTTAAAATTTAGTATTTTGTATCTTAAATGAACTCAATTCGACAAAGAAAACTTAAGAAAACAATCTAACCATTTCAAAATCAAATCAAACCCTCTCCTTTGTCGTTTTTCTGTCTATTGTTGGAAAAATACAATTTTGAATCAATTAAACAAATCAACTTCTCTAAAACACTTTAAACCCTCCCTAGATCAATTATCCATGTCTGTTTGACATGTTGAGTGAAGGAGGAGATCCAATTTAATCAAATTGAAAAGTTGGAAATTGTCAGTTTGCTAATTAAAAGCCTGCAGATCATTTTTGAAAAATTGACCCTTTAAAATTCATCAAAATGTAAAATTTATGTTTTTGTGCAAAGAGGGCATTGAGAGATTTCCAAAAAGTCCTTGTTTTCCCAAAACGAGCTTTCTAGCTCAAGTTATGGCACTTTGAAGTTTTTGTGCCTTGGCGGGAAAATTTGGGAAAATTTTCCTGGCGGGCCCGCAACCCAATAGATTCTTGTCAAATTGCCTTAGAATTTTTTTTTGAAATTTTTTATTCTGGGAAAAAAATTTTAACTTTTCCTCTACCAGCCTATAGCTTATCAGAGGTTTCCATGTGTCCTCACGGGGTAGCAGCGGAGGCGCAACACCATTTTTCCCTTTGGCCTTTTTGAAAGTTTTGTAAAAATTTTCCTTTTAGCCCCGCTGGCCTGCGACCAATTACAGGTTGCCACGTGGCAGCTTTGGGTGCTTACAGAGGGGGCAGAACATTTGTTCTCTTTTGGTTTTTGGCCTTTGGAAATTTTGGAGAAAATTACTTGTGGCCCCACATCCCCACCCTCGCCTTGGAGAGTTCCTTCCACGAGGCGTACGACGACGGAAAAGCGTGCGAGCGTGGGAATCTACAAGTGACTCTTCGGTGTACCTGACCTCCCGAGGTCATGCCGAGACAGCCGGTGGGGATGGAATATAGGTGGGACACAGACAAACTAGTTAGGCAATCTAATGTCTTCGATACGTACTAATGGAATTTATGAATCTAAGGCAAAGAAGGCCCTTCTAACTTGGACTGGTGTGATAGATCGATCGGCAAGGATGACTGCTCGAAGGCTCCAATCAATATCGAGCTCTGGCGTGATTTGATCTATGGGTTGCGGAATACGTGGGAAATGACCTGGGATAGTTTCGTGTATTTCTCCTGATAAGGTCATATAGTGAATGGTAAAGTAGTCACTCTATGGACGGTTCTCTGGCCTAGTCCAGAATTCTCTAGCTTTGTTAGCTGTTGTGTCCAGTAAGGATAATTGTTGGATAATGATAGGTGGAAGTGGGGTAGACTGGAATACCAGTGTGCGTAGGCCAGTGTCTATGTCTAATTCTCTGATGGATTCGTTAGGCTGCGGGATTTGTGGGTCATAACCATAGATTCTTGGTTGTTGTGGTCTGTTATGGTCATATGCGAGATCAAGTCCACGATCCCTAGTATCCAATAATCATACACTTTCTCGGCTTCTATATTTAGAATCAATAGTTGTGCGATTTTCTTAGAATATCCTACGGGCGTTCTCATGACTTGGATTCTTAAACCGGTATCTATGTCTACATGAGGGTGTCTCTGCATGCAGGTTGTGGAATTAAAGGATCACACCGAATGTTTGTTCTCTTCGAATCCTTCTACGGTCATGTGGATATTTTTCTTAGTGCGACTGTAGTTTGGTGACTTGACCAAAATGTATATGCTTGGTCGTCTTCTATGTTTAATCCTCTTAACTGAGATCTGACCTGCTTTGGAAATCTGTTGTTGTTTGGAAGACTTGTATCCTAAGGTTTTGGTCAATATCGATTATTGCCGCTATGAGATTGAAATTTGAGGCACGATTGGCTCGAAAATGTATTCCCTGGGCTCCCTAGGTCCCGTAATTGTCATGCAAAAGCAGTAATAAAACAAACTATAATAAAGTGAAATCTAAGTATATTTCTAGCATATATGACTTCTTTTTGTATTTTCTGATGATTTAAATGAATTTAAGAAAGTAGCTATTTAAAATATTTAGAATTGACAACTAAACTAATAATTTAAAACAAACAAAATAGCCGAGTATAGCTATTTGTTTGTGTAATTTGTATATCTATTCTAAACAATGAAATAACTAATCTATTTGCGAGATTCTCGATCCTACCTCAGAAGTGAGGAGTGAATCATAGTTTCTCAGAAACTATCAATCCCCACAGCTTCCCTGGCAATATCGAGAATGAAATTAACTGAAATAAAGTGATTAACTACTCTGTTTGATATGATTCTAACTAGAACTTTGAAAGTTAAAACCTGGATTCCGCAGAACAGTGGCGAATCCGATGGTGTGTGTGATCTTGTCCCCTCAGTATGATCTCTTCGTTCTTTGTGTTCACGTAGATCCAGAAAAGTGTGTAATGCTTGCATCAATAGGAATAGGTGTTTGGAACAAGGGACAACCTTCAGAATGTAGATAGAATAGAACGCGGATAGGAGAGGGATAGCGCTTGAGAGTACGAGCTTGGCTTATGCAATTCCTAGCGGGATCTACTGCGAATCGTGCAACAAAATGCGTCCAGAACCTGAAACTATCCTGTATGAAGAGAAAAACCTACAACTTTAATGGCTTCCTAAGCTATTCTACTCTAATGGATTAGATAAAACAACAACACTATTTGCACAAGTTGGATATGTGGCTTACCAACAGCTAGTCAATGCAAACTAAGCATGTAATGAACTAAACTAAGGAATTAAAGCAAACTAACAGACCACAGCACTGAAAATGAGAAGATTGGAGTAAAAATGGTGGCCATTTGCTTGAGCACAAGCCATGCATTTATAAGAATTCAATCACCCCCCAAATCAAAATCAAACTGAACTCCTAAACAATAAACAAAGGAAAAACACTATTCCAGGGGACCAAAAACATAAATGCATGCTCAAGTCGGCAAGAAAAGCTGGTGAAACATGATATTTCACGTGAGTTATGTCAAAGAACGTTCTGGAAAATGCACAGGACCGCCGCCGAGAAGGGGCGGGCGGTTCTGGACCGCCGCCCGATCGGGGGCGGTCGGTCAAGACCGCCACCCTGTAGGCGGCGGTTTAAATCCTTGAAGATCAAAAGGGGCAAGGAAAGAAGAAAAATGGGGAAAAAAAAGCACGCGGGGACAAGGCGGGGTATGCGGGATGTTAACGCATGTTTGAGGAGCTCTTTCTGGATCCCGAACACCTTGCGGAGAGACCTATATCATCATTGGGGCATTTATTACACCGTTCCGCAGTGCAGTACCTTACAATTTTGGGTACGTACATATTGCCCCCTCGGAGAAGCGTTTTAACCATGAAGAGGCATAAAACGGTGGGTCCGAGTATGGCAGTCCCGAAATGGGGAGTTAGAAGCTATACCTTACTCGTCCGTGTGTTGAGATGACGCCATCCGAAATTCCCGCTACCTGCAAAATGAAAAGAGAGCTCAAGTGCAGATAGATACAATAACTTGGAAAATAAACGCTAAAGCAATAGGGAATGAGGACGTACCATTCGTGCGGGGATAGAAACTTACCTCTATCAGCGCTCCAAACCTGTGAAAAAGGTATTTAAAACGAATCAGGGCGCTATATATATGAAAGTGGGCCCATTTTCCTATTCATTTGCGCGAGTCGATTTGATTGATTTTGAGCTCTGGGACCCACGGTGACGGTTTCTCACGTGAATAGAGTCAAAACGTCCGCAGTGAGATCGTGAGCATGCCTCCACGCGCGGAACACCACCCTGCCAGATCACAGGTTGGTTTTCTTCAATTTTGTGTTTTTCCCTCTTTAAATTTGAAATGGCAAATTCTTTGCAATGGGGGGGTTATTTTTGAAAATGCTAGGTTCAAAAGGTCCACCTAGGGGGGGCGCCTACTGGGTAGGCTCCATTTTTAGGTTAAATGGTCATTTTTTACATGTTTTAGGCTTTTTAAGGTTAAAAACCCGCGGGTTTCGGACCGCGACCGCGCCGCCCTGCCGGGGCGGTTCTGGCCACGACCGCCGCCCGATCGGGCGGTGGTTACATGACCGCCACCTTCAAGGCGGTGGTTACAAAACCGCCTCCCTGCTCAGGGCGGCGGTTTTGACCAGAATGTAAAAGAACTTGATTTTGAGATTGCACTTGTATTTTCTTGCACTTCTATGTGTTTTTATGACTCTCTTGGTATTATTCAGATACTAACTTGCCCTGTTTTGTGTGTTTTTGGGTGTATGCAGGTGAGGGAGGAGTATATCAGATGGAGCCGAGAGAGAGAGTGTGATTGGCTTTCGGGGGTATTGGATGCCCTTTCTCAGGATGAGGAGGATACATTACAGAGGGCCGGCATATTGCGTATATCACGCGTGCCCCATGTCACACCATCCAGTCACATACTTTGTGACTTATTTTCATATTGGGACGCAGATCGGAACACTTTCCGACTGCCAGGGGTCCGTGGTGAGTGGACCATCACTTTGGAGGATGCCTACCGTATCCTGGGGGTCCCGATCATTGGGAGGAGACTCACACTGGAGACGGCAGGGTCCCGAGCACAGATTACACAGTGGGCAGGCTACATGGGAGATGCAGCTATCTCGACGGGGTCGAAGAAGGGAGTGAGAGTTCGATCCATTCCTTCTTTTCCCATCCCCGTATTTCGACAGGCTATCATGGGGATCCTTGCCTCGAGGCTGATCGGGGACAAGGGAGGGGATACTTTACTATACTGCTGGGCCCCCATCATTGCACAGATAGAGGGGCATGGCCGGATATACGCCTGGGGCGCAGATATTCTGGGGACCACCTACCATGATTTATACAGGGTGGTCCATCTACAGGGACAATCTTTGAGCCACCCTACTCTAGTCATGAGTTGGGTGTATGAGCGTTTTATCCCCTATGGCAGAGGCGTGGAGGTGGCAGATCCGGGGCTGTGAGGGCAGCCAGATGGACAGATATGTCGGTGCTTAGAGCACCTCACCAGCCAGTTGCCTCTCTTACTACAGCAGACATGGAGGCGACACCGTACCAGCTTATGGCCGGTATATGGGGAGAGGAGACTCTTACATTGATTTCTTGCTCCACCACAGGGCAGCTCATCGACCGTGTGGGACGGGTGGAGGTACATCCTTTCGGCAGGGTTCCTCAGCAGTTTGGCCTACCATATATGGGCATGCTTCCCCCAGTGGTGCCAGTCTATAGATCAGTCCGCGAGGCTAGAGGGGGGCCTAGAGGCCGTGGTTGGACAGTGATTACTCCTGGCACTCCCATTGCAGCCAGGAGGATAGTTCGGGCTAGAGGGAGAGCTGGTGCGCCTCGGGCACCTTTGCTTCAGATTGCTGCGGGTCCTGCTCACAGCAGCGATGACCCCATAGATATTGACTCGATTCTGAGGAGTTTACAGAGGGAGGATCGGAGGAGCAGATGGATGACAGTGATCCTGAGTGGTATGACACTCAGGACATCATGCAGGCAGAGAGGGCCGAGCAGAGTGCAGAGAGAGAGACTCTAGTTTCAGAGGAGCCACTCTCCCAGGGCCATGGTGGAGAGGATGAGTCCGTTGCGGGGCGTCATGTTGCTCCCACTACAGGAGCAGCCCCTCAGTCGGCAGCGGCATCTGCGGCAGTGCTGGCCCTAGCGACCCATCTTGGAGGCCCGGTGATCCGAGTAAGTTATCCTTTCTTCCTTTCAATGCTTGTTTAGTTTAGGATTTGTTTTAATTGCTATTTCTCCTTGTGTTTTGATCTTGTATCTTTTAGTCTCTTGCCTAGTTTCTAATTCATTTTTTCTTCTTTGTTTGCAGAGACTGTTGACGAGTGGCGGGATCTAATCCGCAGGGTATGCACTGATTCCCTGATGATCCCTATGGATAGGACCCGTGCGGAGCTGTCCGTAGATGCCGGGGAGCCCTCAGCAGCCGGTAGGCATACCGACGTCTTCGCTCCCATTTGGCACATGGCCAGGATGGTGTCGACTCTTCATACAGAGTTGGCAGGCTATAGGACAGCCGAGCGTCTTATGAGGAGTCATTCTCGTGGTGAGACCGTGGCTGCCCCTCGGGACCCTGAGCCCTCCGTGCATTCAGAGCGCCGGCGTAGCCGGAGCCCTAGGCGAGGGCGCGCACCTTCGGAGGGGTCGCGTAGGGGTTGAGAGACCACTTGGCTCCTATGTATTTTGTACTATAGATTCTTTTGTATATCACGGGCTCTTTGAGCGTTTTGACCATGCCTAGAGCATGATGGCATTGTATATAAACATTGATTATTTATATATATGCATTCGTTTTTGGATCAAAACTTGTCACTTATGTTTTCCTTTCTATTTCCAACTGCTTTGTGTATACTACGATGTATGTTTATATGCCTTTTAGAATGTATGCAATGGTGAACAAATGACGCAAATGTTTGCTTTCTTTTTGTGTTTCATGATGCTGATACGTGATACTATGGATATATTGTGATCTTGAATCTTAGCTTCTGTGAGCAATTTGGATACCTCATGTTTGTTTTGGCAAAGTGATGAAAATAACCAGTATGATGAACAGATTAACTTGCCCCACTCCTAACTCCATGCAACTAGTAAGATGCGAGGGCTCATCACCAAGAGCCAAGAAGGGCGCAAGTTATGAAATATGGTGAAATGATAGTGATGAAAGACAGACGAAGCTTTGGTGGAACCAAATTGAAAACTACAAGCTTACTCTACCGAATGACTTCATAGTTTTGGATGCAACTTGCTTTGCGGTTTATCTAGACTTAGACCCGTAGATGGCCACATAGTAGACAAAATCTGGATTTTTAGGATTTTAACTCTCTTGGAATTTTGAACATCTGATTCATTCATTTTTGACTCAAAGTTTGAATAGTTTGTTTATGACCTTTTAATGTTTGCATTGTCAAGAGGACCCCCTACACTTTGCCCCATGCTACCTAGTAAGAAGCATGGGTTTATCACCGTGGGCAAGGCATAGGCGAGTAAGGGCATTTCCATCCTTTCCCAACCCTACGTCACTAGTAAGAGATGCAAGCTCATCACCGAAGGTTGGTGGGGCAAGGAAATGTGTAAAAATAAAATTTTCTGTTTTAATCACTTTTTGACTTGTCTTTTTGAGTAAAATGTCAGTATATGCTTATTTCCAAAGAGATGTGTATATGGGATAGATGTGACACCATGAAGCTTCTAGAACAGACCATAGGCAAGACACCTATCCTAAGAAGAAATCAAAGTGAGAACAAACTTGCAGATCTTGGTATGGTTACCGTTAGGACTTCGTCATGTCTGATTTTATTTGATAAAAGATTCTGAGATGATTGATGATATCGTGAAAATGGAGAGATATTATTAGAAAGTTTTGTGCCAACAACATCATGAGTTTGTAATGAATTGCTTTGAGAATAGACTCCTTGATCACAATCTGTGTAAGAAACGAATGGACAAAATGATCCTAATTATATGAAAATGCAATGTAGATAGCTATATAGGTAGCGTTAGCTGCTTATGCGTAGAAACGTTTGAGGTGCAGGGAATTGACTGTTTCGCCAAACTCCTCGCCTTCTAACATACATAAGAGGTATGCACCATTTCCATAGTCCTTCATGACTCGGTATGGGCCCAACCATTTGGGCCGGAATTTCCTTCCTTCGCCGGTCTTCTTATCGATCCGGCTGTCTAGTCTTAGAACTAGATCACCTTCGTATATGTCACGTTCATAGACCTTCTTGTTATACTGCCGGCACATCCGGTCAGCGTAGACTCTATGTCACTGTTCAACATCTAACCTGGTTTCATCTAGGCTTTCTAGTTGGGAAAGACACGCTTCTCTGTAAGCGTCTTCATCCAGAACTCCTTGTAATGAAATGCGAAGACTAGGTATTTCAACCTCGAGTGGGAGAACTGCTTCTGCCCCAAATACCAGTGAGAAAGGAGTTGCTCCCGTTGGTGTTCTTATTGAGGTTCGGTGGGCCCATAAGGCCGGGTATAACTTTAAATGCCAATCTCACTTGTTTTCTTTTACCGTTTTAAGGAGAATGGCTTTCAGTGTTTTATTTGTTGCTTCAGCCTGTCCGTTGGCTTGGGGATAATACAAGGAAGCCGTATGATGGCTTATCTTAAATTTATTGCATAGCTCACGAACCTCTTCATTCTTAAAAGAAGTTCCATTATCGGAGATAATGATTTGTGGGATACCGTACCTGCAAATGATTTGGTTTAAAATGAACTTAGCGATTACAGAACCAGGTACAGTAGTAAGAGGCATGGCCTCCACCCATTTGGTAAAATATTCAGTGGCCGTGATTATAAAATTATGGCCGTCTGTGGATGAGGGAGAGAATTTCCCTATTAAGTCTAGACCCCATGTAGAAAAGGGCCATGGAGTTGCGATTGGTTGTAGAGCTTGTGCCGGCATGTGGATCTCATGAGAGAATTCTTGACATTTATGACACTTGCGTGCAAACTCTATCGCGTCACGTTCTAGAGTGGGCCAGAAATAGCCCATTCGATGTATTTTTCGAGCGGTGGCATGGCCACCGAAGTGGCCTCCACATATACCGCTGTGGGATTCATGGAGAATCCTCTTGGACTCTTCTGTGTCAACACACCTTAAGAGCATTCCATCGAATGCTTTTCGATAGAGCACCTGCTCTATAATGACATATTTAGCTACGATTATGCGTAACCGCCTTCTTTGTTGCGGTGTAACTGCCTCCGGGTACGTATGGTCCATGATATAATTAACGATGTCAGTGTACCAAGGACACTCAGAGATAGCGGGTCGTGTTTCAATGTAGTATACGCATTCATCTGGAAAGTCTAAATCTACTAGATCGCCTCCGTCTAATGGGTTGTCAGCTAACCAATCCACGATGATTTGTCCTTTAACCGATTTCTGATTTACAAATGTTAATTCGAACTCTCCCATTAAGGTTATAAAACGTCCAGCCTTTTTAGACAAGGAACCTTGTGTGAGAAAAGTCCGTAAATGGTCTGTTTTTACCATGACCTTCGTTTCTTGATTCAGCATATAATGTCTTAGGCGTTTAGTAGCAAAGACTATGGCAAGGCATTCTCGTTTACTGTGTATAGCGTGTTTCATAGTCGAGCAGTGTTCGGCTAATGAAATAAATCACACGTTCTCTCTTGTTATCATCTTCTTGGGCCAACATGCAAGCTAACGAGACATCGGTAGCCCGTGAGTACAAAATTAATGGGCGATCTAGCTTAGGTGGCATTAGTGTGGGTGGTGATAGCAGGAAACGCTTAACTGCATCAAAAGCTTCATTGCAATCTTCGGTCCAATCAATGTTGTAGTCTTTCTTGAGTAAATTGTTGATTGGATGAATGGCGAAGCTTAAATCCGGGATGAATCTTCGGATTGCACCTAGCTTTCCGAGAAATGACCTGATTCCAGATTCGTCCGAAGGTGGAACCATTTCGAGGACAGCCCGAATTTTGGTTGGGTCCACATCTATTCCCCGTGACGATATGATGTAACCTAGGAGTTTTCCTCCTGTTACACCAAAGACGCATTTCTCTGGATTTAGTGTGACTCCGTATTCTATTAGGCGTGAAAGAATGACGCGGAGTACTTCTGGATGGTCTGGCGCTTCTTGGCTTTTGGCCGATAAGTCATCCACGTAAGATTCCATGATCTTATGAATTAGATCGTGAAATATGTATGTCATAGCTCGCTGGTAGGTAGCACCGGCATTCTTGAGACCGAATGGCATAACAGCGTAGCAATAGGTTCCCCAAGGAGTTATGAACGTGGTTTTAGCTTGATCTTGCTCGGATATTCTGATTTGGTTGTATCGAGAATCCATCCATGAGAGACAAGAGTTCAAAACCAGCTGTTGCATCAATGATAACGTCTATGGATGGTAATGGGAAATCATCTTTAGGACACGCTTTGTTGATGTCTCGGAAATCTATGCAAATGCGTATCTTTCCGTTCTTCTTGAGAATGGGAACGATGTTAGATACCCATTGGGAGTAGTCAACTGGCTTGATGAATCCTACCTGAAGGAGTTTTATTACTTCCTCTTTTACCATGAGAGCTACTTTGGGCTTCATGGGTCTTGATTTTTGTTTAATTGGCTTTGCATCTGATCTAGTGACGAGGTTGTGCACCGCAATGTGGGGCGCGACTCCCATCATCTCCTTGTAATTAAATGCAAATGCCTTCTGATGCTCTTTGAGGATCCTTGTATGTATTTCCACTTCTTCTGGTGTTAACGAAGATCCTAATTTTAAAATTCTCGGCTCATCTTCTGTCCCGATGTTGACATCGATTGTTTCTTCGATCAAAGAGGTGTTACCCTCTTCGAACTCAGGTGGTGCTGGAGGTAAATCTAGATCATCCCCGTTTCTTATTGCATATATGCTAGGCTCCGTTTGTGAGGGAAGATCCGTTACGGGATTTCCGAAGTAGGAAGACGAATGCGGAATCAGGGATAAATCTAGCATGTGATAGGAGAGATGTAGTGCTGCATAGGCATTTAAGTAATCCAAAGTAGCCGCATCATTTCCAACATGGTCTAGGATGGTAGATTCACTTCTGCTTGAAAGAGGATTTGTCATTGTTTTTACCAAGGGTTTGTCACGAATGGATACTGTGAAGTGAGTATCTTTTAACTCATTGCTTGGAGTAAAACGTGATGCTGAGGTTGCTATTGAATCGGCGAGAAGATTTTCTCTCGGGAATTGCTTGATGGATATAAAGTTAAATGCCTTGCTTAAATCTAATACTGACATTTTTGTAGAGTTGCAAATGTTCGGCTTTAGTTTCATATACTTCAGAAACTTGGTTTGTCACTAATTGCGAGTCTCCCAGGACTCTGATGTTATCAATACCAATTCTTTTGGCTAAGGTAAGGCCAAGGAGGAGGGCTTCGTACTCAGCGCCATTGTTTGTACATTCAAAGTTTAATTTAAAAGCGAATGGGAGGACTTTCTCCTCGGGCGAAGTAAGAATTATACCTGCCCCCGCTCCATAATGACATTTAGCTCCATCGAAATGGAGAGTCCAATACTTAGCCGGGAGTATAGATGTTGGGGCATCTGTTGCGTTTGCGCACTCTACTTCTACCATACAGAGATCCTCTGCTGGCAAGGAACCAACACCTAGGGAAAATCCCATGCCTACTGAATCGAATGGTAAGAACATTGGTGAATCTTGTTCTATCAACTCAACGATTTTCGCAGTAGTCCCTAATGATACTGTTTCTTTAGTTTTACCTTTAGGGGTTGGAATTGTTTTGGATATGCTGGTAGTTTCAAGATCCGTCGTAGGTACCAAATTTTCCTCTGGCTTTGGGTCAGAGGGTTTATTAAGTCGGTTGGTTGGAAGTTCAAATTCTGAGTGCACCCCTGGTCTTTTCTTTAAATCAGCTAGGTGCAAATCAAAAGGTTTTGGATCGCCTTTGGCTACAAAAACCTTTCCTAGATGCAAGAATCTTACTTCTTGAAATAAAGTAGAAGGGATTGCCTTCATTCGATGTATCCAAGGTCGTAGAGGATCATATTATAGTTAGTTTCCGATCTATAATATAAAACTCAGTCAAGATGGTTTTGGGCCCTAAGGTGACCGGCAGTATTATAGTTCCTATCGAAGTGGCTTTAAGGCTATCATAGCCTCTCAAGGTATTTCATGTAGTGGAACAGTTTGTTTCTCCATATCCAAGTTTTTGGAGGAAAGAGAAAGGGACTATGTTAACTACGGCCCCATCGTCAACCATTGCCCGTTTTACATAGTTATTATAAACCCACACTTGCAAGTGTAAGGTTGGGTCACCTCGGCGTGCGATCTCAGCATCTGTGGGCATTTTACTTATTTCAAAGATGAATTTGACATCCTTGTCCGGCTGCCCCGGAGGGTGGATATCAAAATCTACGTGATTTACTTGTGTTTCGGGAGGTGGAGTGATGTTAATTAGATGGCCTAGACCTAATGCTTCTAAAAGAGCAGCTCTGTGAGGGGGAGAGTTCTTTAGTAAGTCCAAAAATGAAATGTGTGAGAAGGTCTTTGTTAGGTCACTAATTAAATCATAGGCACCGATGGGTTTTTCAACTATTTGCTGACTCTTATCTGTCTCTGGCAGATGACTTGGGCTCGGTTGAGAGAAATACTCTCGTGTTCTTGTTATAGCTTCGATAGGTAGTTCAGCGTCTAATTCTACCAAACTGACTATCTTGGGTCTCGGTTGAGCTCCCCAGTGTGGCGCAATGATTGTGATTTAATGAAGTCGAGGCTTCATGATCATTGTTTCCCGTCACTACTCCTTTGTTTGTTCGGTTGGATTCAGCCTATTGCTATCATGATTTGGGAGCGGATCATTAAAGATCTTGAGGGGAGCATTCTGAGGAGAAACTGCCCCTGCGAGAGTATTTGGTGATGATGAGACGGGATCCGCCAAAAACAGGTCTGTGAAGAACTGTCTTTGTTCTTCTGGCAAGCGTTGCATAAATTTATTGTAGTCACGGCACGTTCTAGTATCGTGACCCCGAATTTTATGGAAACCACAATAAGAATTGGGGTTGTAATTCCCGTTTTGTTGGTTTGGTGTGTATTGTGGCCTAAAATTCGATCAAACTGTTGCCTATTAGGACCAAAGTTTTGGAATTGTTGTTTCTGGTTTTGACTTTGGTTTTGGTAACCAAATGAGTTTTGGCTTGGCCCTTGTATGGGATTTCACCGTTGTTGTTGTTGTTGTTGTTGTTGTGGATGGTTAAAATCCACTGTATTGATTATCGGGGTAAAGTTGTTGTTTCGTTGGTTGTTTGTTTGTAACGGAGCATTAACAACATTTACCCTCTTGGGCTGGTCGGTTACCCCATCCGTTGTTACCCCACGATTTTTGTTAAGGATTTTGGGTCCTTGATTGACATTTGTGGTAGTTGTAGTGTTTTGAGTGGAGGTGATTAACCTCCCGTTTGTTCCATATGTCTTACGACCACTATCTATCGCTGCTTGATCTATTCGCAGAGCGCTCTCAAGTACTTCATCATAAGTCCTTAGTGGGAACTTCTGGACTTCTTCCTTCACTTCTCTACTGAGAGAATGAAGGAATAAATCACATAGTTCCATCTGATCCATGTTTGGAGCGCTTGCTGATGAATAAAGAACTGTACGCCACCTCTGGATGAAATGGGCGACAGATTCGTTGTGTTCTTGTTTGATATGCAAGAATTCCCTGATTCCTGTTCTTAACAGTTTGTTCATGTCGAAGGCTTTGATGAACTCTGACACGAGTTGTTTAAATGAATGTATGGAAGCCTCAGGTATTCTATAATACCAATCGAGAGCGATGCCTTCCAAGGTTTTAGGAAATATTTTAGCAACCACCCCATCCCAAGGGAGTAATTCTCGTATGGCTGTAGCGTAAGCTTTGATATGTGCGTTTGGATCTCCCTCACCCTTGAACTTGGGCAAATCAGGGAGAGGTCTTGGAAGCATGACACTTCGTATGGTGAAATCTAAGGGTTCCTTTAGGTATTCTGAATAAGTCCCTATCGCATAGCTTTCGACCATTGATGGTGTTTGCTGAGGGAGTGGTGGTGGGATAGGTTGTTGATACGGTGCAGCGTACGCGTTGGCAGGGGCATAGGGAGGTCCCTGCGTTTGAGAAAACATGCCGGGAGAGGAGAACATATCTCCTTGTGGTGATTTAGAGTATATGTTTAAGTAGGACGGGGTATTGTCAAGGAACGGATTGTTCGACACTAGACCGGGAGGAATAGTGTTAGAGATGATAGGCCTTGTTGGCGTTTGTTGTGGATATTGAGGAGGCATGCCTAACGTGCCTACTCCCGTAAGGAGATCTACCTGGCCAGAGTGGTATGGAGGATTGGAACTTCCTGTTTGTATGAATGGAGAATTTTGACTTGCTTGAGCCAGTTCTAACCCTCTCACTCTTTCTACTAACGTTGAAATGACTTCATTTGGTGAAGTCACGGTACTTTTCCTGAGCGGCGTTTGTTGTATACCTTGGTGTTGTAAAGGTACGTGATATCCTGTCATAAAATGATCGCTATCTTGCCAAGTTTCTCCCAGAATATTTCTGTATGCGGTGCGTAGAGGTATTTTCTTGAAAAGAGATTTCGGGTTGTATTTGTAAACCTCCTATAGATGGGTACATTCCCCGGGAGCGTTGTTCACTCCTAGGATAACGTGTTGGCTGTCCATCATCTAAGACCAGGTATGGATCTGATTGCCTACTAATTTGTGGTCTGAGTAGCATTTGAGGAGATGAACCAGATTCTCGGTAAACGTCATATTGTTTGAACCTGAAGGCTCTGTTTGTTGGGTTCGAGGGGGTTGATCTAACTCCTCAGTTTGAAAAGACGAACTATATCTGATTCTTGGGGTTTGTGTTGACAACTGATTAGTTGAATAGTTGTCACCCCATACTGAGAGCGAGGGTGATGATTGCCTATTCTGTTGGGCGTAGTATGCCTCAAGACCCAGGAGGGGTCTGCCATATGCGTCGAATCCCGACATATTCGGGGGGTATATGAATACCCGCAGAATAATGGGAAGGAGCGAAGGTGATTTATGAAAACTTAATGAAGCGGTTCTAAGAAGGCGTACTAAAGTGAAAGTGTAATACTATGACTCCAGACAAGAAAGTAGGCAGTTTATGTCAGTTTTACTAATCTTGTTTGTTTCACGTGGGTTCACCAATTTTGTACGCTGGAAAAGTGACAAGCGAGCGTGGGAATCTACAAGTGACTCTTCCGCGTACCCGACCTCCCGAGGTCGTGCCGAGACAGCCGGTGGGGATGGAATATAGGTGGGACACAGACAAACTAGTTAGGCAATCTAATGTCTTCGACACGCACTAATGGAATTTGTGAATCTAAGGCAAAGAAGGCCCTTCTAACTTGGACTGGTGTGATAGATCGATCGGCAAGGATGACTGCTCGAAGGCTCCAATCAATATCGAGCTCTGGCGTGATTCGATCTATGGGTTGCGGAATACGTGGGAAATGACCTGGGATAGTTTCGTGTATTTCTCCTGATAAGGTCATATAGTGAATGGTAAAGTAGTCACTCTATGGACGGTTCTCTGGCCTAGTCCAGAATTCTCTAGCTTTGTTAGTTGTTGTGTCCAGTAAGGATAATTGTTGGATAATGATAGGTGGAAGTGGGGTAGACTGGAATACCAGTGTGCGTAGGCCAGTGTCTATGTCTAATTCTCTGATGGATTCGTTAGGCTGCGGGATTTGTGGGTCACAACCATAGATTCTTGGTTGTTGTGGTCCTGTTATGGTCATATGCGAGATCAAGTCCTGATCCCTAGTATCTAATAATCATACGCTTTCTCAGCTTCTATATTTAGAATCAATAGTTGTGCGATTTTCTCAGAATATCCTACGGGCGTTCTCGCAACTTGGATTCTTAAACCGGTATCTATGTCTGTGAGGGTGTCTCCTGCGTCTGGTTGTGGAATTAAAGGATCACACCCGAATGTTTGTTCTCTTTCGAATCCTTCTACAGTCATGTGGATATTTTTCTTAGTGCAACCTGTAGTTTGGCTGACTTGACCAAAATGTATATGCTTGGTCGTCTTCTATGTTTAATCCTCTTAACTGAGATCTGACTTGCTGGAAATCTGTTGTTGTTTGGAAGACTTGTATCCTAAGGTTCTGGTCAATATCAGTTATTGCCGCTATGAGATTGGGCTGAGGCACGATTGGCTCGAAAATGTATTCCCTGGGCTCCCTAGGTCCCGTAATTGTCATCATCTGCAAAGATAATAAAACAAACTATAATAAAGTGAAATCTAAGTATATTTCTAGCATATATGACTTCTTTTTGTATTTTCTGATGATTTAAATGAATTTAAGAAAGTAGCTATTTAAAATATTTAGAATTGACAACTAAACTAATAATTTAAAACAAACAAAATAGCCGAGTATAGCTATTTGTTTGTGCAATTTGTATATCTATTCTAAACAATGAAATAACTAATCTATTTGTGAGATTCTCGATCCTACCTCAGAAGTGAGGAGTGAATCATAGTTTCTCAGAAACTATCAATCCCCACAGCTTCCTGGAAATATCGAGAATAAAATTAACTGAAATAAAGTGATTAACTACTCTGTTTGATATGATTCTAACTAGAACTTTGAAAGTTAAAACCTGGATTCCGCAGAACAGTGGCGAATCCGATGGTGTGTGTGATCTTGTCCCCTCAGTATGATCTCTTCGTTCTTTGTGTTCACGTAGATCCAGAAAAGCGTGTAATGCTTGCATCAACAGGAATAGGTGTTTGGAACAAGGGACAACCTTCAGAATGCAGATAGAATAGAGCGCGGATAGGAGAGGGATAGCGCAAGAGTACAGAGCTTGGCTTATGCAATTCCTAGCGGGATCTACTGCGAATCGTGCAACAAAATGCATCCAGAACCTGAAACTATCCTGTATGAAGAGAAAAACCTGCAACTTTAATGGCTTCCTAAGCTATTCTACTCTAATGGATTAGATAAAACAGCAACATTGTTTGCACAAGTTGGATATGTGGCTTACCAATAGCTAGTCAATGCAAACTAAGCATGTAATGAACTAAACTAAGGAATTAAAGCAAACTAATGAGACACAACTTGAAAATGAGAAGATTGGAGTAAGAATGGTGGCCATTTGCTTGAGCACAAGCCATGCATTTATAAGAATTCAATCACCCCCAAATCAAAATCAAACTGAACTCCTAAACAATAAACAAAGGAAAAACACTATTCCAGGGGACCAAAAACATAAATGCATGCTCAAGTCGGCAAGAAAAGCTGGTGAAACGTGATATTTCACGTGAGTTACGTCAAAGAACGTTCTGGAAAATGTGCACAGGACCGCCGCTCTGAGCAGGGCGGCGGTTACAGGACCGCCGCCCTGATCAGGGCGGCGGTCACAAGACCGCCGCCCTGTAGGGTGGCGGTTTCGTCACTGAAGATCAAAAGGGGCAAGGAAAGAAGAAAAAGGGGGAAAACAAAGCACGCGGGGACAAGGCGGGGTATGCGGGATGTTA
The DNA here is from genome assembly GCA_018340775.1 of Taxus wallichiana var. yunnanensis. NCBI lineage: Eukaryota > Viridiplantae > Streptophyta > Pinopsida > Cupressales > Taxaceae > Taxus > Taxus wallichiana. The sequence goes on from CM031234.1 coordinate 42,329,115, forward strand.
ACGCATGTTTGAGGAGCTCTTTCTGGATCCCGAACACCTTGCGGAGAGACCTGTATCATCATTGGGGCATTTATTACACCATTCCTCATGCGAGTACCTTACAATTTTGGGTACGTGGTGGATCTGCAGCACGTGGAGGCCAAGTTGTTTTTTTTCCTTTTGGCGAAGTTTGCCAAATCACCCCGCCGCTCCGCCCTTCCCTCACCCTCTCCCGCTTTGAACTTGGATTTGACATGTGTCCACCAAGGACCTATAGAGGAACGGGAGGAAATTTATTTTATGCCCATGTGGGAGGAAAAATTTCTCATGCCACCTCGCGACCGCCTAACCTCGCTAAAGGGTTTTACCCCTGTTTTACATGTGTCCCCTTGGGGAAAATTTGACTCCAAAACTCCGCCTGATCATATCTTGAGTTTCTGAAGGACTTAGGAGGACTTATTTATATCACCGAAAAGGTGAGAAAATTTCCTATCCAATGGAAATTATTTATGGAAAATTTGGAAGCATTAAGTATGAGAAAAATCAAGTTAAAAATCTGATCCCGTTAGAGATTGGGTATGGGGATAGTTAACTCCCTCGAACCTAGCAGAAACTTCTAACCCTAAAATTGAACTATGTGAACTTGATAATTGATTAATAATTGTAAATTTTGTTCTTATAATTTTAGAATTGTTTCAGAACCTATTGAGGAAACCGTTGCATTGTAACTTGGTTGTAGAATCTTCGAATAAAAAAATTATTCCATAATTTTCTAACTAAACCTAGGTTGTTTCTTGGGTCTCAAGGATGTATGCCTTAGAAATAGTATTTCTCATATTCATATAAATTGGTAACCTTATTACATTCATTAGGCCATTACAAAATGTCATAGAAAGGAAGATCGTAGTCATGCATTATAACTGGACTCATATAACTAGGCCCCCACAAGAAAATTTATATCTCCCAACCCTTGATACATCCTTTCCTACCCTTATTTTCCCAAGCTAACAGAGTCTTTATAGTATTTCGTAGGGATCCACCTCTATATATCTATCTCTTTGTCTGTCATCGTATTTATCTTTACTTCTACATGCACTTGTATATATATCCTCTTTGAACTACCAACTCATTCATCTACAATTTCAAATATGTTGCCAAGTGTCCGAATGTGGTCCTCTAGAGCACATGCTCTTCTAGGCTCCGAGCTCACCACTCATGTGCCATGATGCCCTTCTAGAAGTTTCTAGCGTAGGGATATTCCTTCTTGGTCCAACCTATCACCAGGTTGGTACCTTATCCACTCTACATGTGTAGTCAGGTCACATTTTCCTCATATCCTACCCAAAATTCCAAATATGGTTAAGTCCTGGAATCTTGGCTTTGTCCACACATGCACCATGGGTCTCCTTAAACCCTTCCTTAAACCCTTTCCGTGTTCCTTCTCCTTACGTGCCTTTCTTCAACTAGGCCTTACGTGCCTACATGCCTTTTTACCCTTAGCCAATATTTCAGGCCCAACACAAATCCTTTCCATGTGCACCGGTGGAGGAAAGTGTGAGCGAAGTAATGGTTAGTGAGGTAGTGTAGGTTGGGTGAAAATGGTTGGGTTTGGGATGGAGGTTCAGGTTTATAGGTGGCAATATTAAGTCCCTCATACGTTAGATTAGTGCGAAGGTGGGGAGGGCTATAAGGAAAAATGTCACCAATGTGGATCTCATAGTTGGGGTGTTGATGCAGGTTCCCATACTCTTGCGGGGTGAGGAAGGTGTTGATATTGTATAGGTAGTATTCCTCAAGAGTGAGGCATTGAAATTTTTTTCTAAGGTATTAATAGTTAATATGTGGGTTTGGGGATAGAAAAATCACTAGATGATGAGGAAACATGTGAGTCGTGGTAGAGGCTACAATAAAGTAGTAGGGATAACAAGGTTAGATGCCGAAGAGGTAGTGGCAATCTTGGTTGATGGGCTTGTAGGTGAAGATGAAGTCGGGATAGCGGAAGATGCCTTGACTGGTACAAGAACATCATTGTGCCGTATAACATGTTACAAGTCTTGAAAGGAGATGGGTCAAGTAGGGACCATGTAATTATGTCCCTCATGTTCAAATTTGAGGTGGTGGTCTAAAGTCGAAGGGACATTACCCATGGCATGGATCCAAGGTCAGTTGAGCAACAAGTTATATTGGAACTCCCCTTCTAGGACATAGAAAAGTTCGAGATAGTGTGGGGACCCATGAAAAGATGGAGAACGATGGTACCTAGGGTAGAGGTCATGGCATCATTGAAGGAGTGAATCATAAATGGGTTACCATGCATGCAATTGGCAGGTATTAACATTTGGTCATATGCATGGGAGGAGATGATGTTAATACGAGCACCAAAATTGATCATAATGCATTGTATGCATATATTATCGATAAATACGAAGATGAAAAGAGTGGGGTTAGGGTCGTTAGATTAGAAGGGAGTGATCTCTTCATTTGAAAAGCCGAGGCGGCTACGTGGCGAGTAGGTGGAGGCATAGAGAAAGGCGATGACCTAGTGAGAGAGGCTACATGTTAAAGGGTAATGATGGAGGCTATGGGTGTGGGGTCATTTGGGAAAACCTCAATAGATTGAAGGACCTCCATAAGGGCTTGACGATGTGACTCAGAGGTTTGGACGAGGTCATATAAAGACATTTTGAGGGGGGATTGGTGTAGTTATTTTAGCATTGTGCGATGTGTGACCCCATTGGAAATAGGATATGAAGGACCATGAGTGGTGACTTTGGGTATGGGTGTGGATGGTATGTTGGGTATAGGGTTGGTTGATGGGCCACTTATATTTTCTTTTCCCTTGTCTTTCTAAGCATGGGTGGTAACATGAACCATGTTAATTTGAGGGGAGGTGGATGAAGAGGGTGTGTCATGGAAGGTATAGTGGCATGAGGGGAAAAAACCTAGTGGGGGATACGATCCTTGTGAAATGAGTAGGGCACATTGGCATTTGGGTGGTGGTTTGGCCAACTCTCTTATATGGACCATGTTGATCTTGAATCTTAGGGGTGGATCAAAGAGTTGTGGGGGAGATATATTGGTCACTGAGTAGGTAATGGAAGAAGATCTGGGGAAATTGGTGAAGGTGAAATGGGGTCCTCATCAAGAAGATCGTCATCGTAAAAATTTTCTTCGGGAGGACACAATTAGACAAGAGCAGTTTTTAAATCCTTACATTCTCTACATTGTGTCTTGGCACACGATGGTAGGCACAAATTTTAGTTTTGTCAAACCCTTTTGGTTTGGGTTTGAGCGGGTTGTAAGGTCTAAGATCTAGTAATGTGAAGACAATTTTTTTGATGAGATTGGTTAAGATTTTGGCATAGGACTTGTTAGTGGATCATAATGGGAGGTGAATGTGGGTTTGGGTATAGGTACAACTGATTATGGAGGAAGAGGCTTTACAGGAGGGGGAATGGGTTGGTCCACTAGTTTGGTGTGTGGAGTGGTCTTCGGTCTTGGTTGCATCTGCTTAGGTATGGGCATGGTAGAAGAGTTGGCGATGGAAGGTTTGGTTGGTTTAACTACCTTATTGGAGGGTAGCAGATTTTTAGCTTTAGGTTACACCTTTTTGGGAAAAGGTGACATGGGTGTACGATATGTAGAGGGAAAAGAAGATGGTGGAAGAGGATGGGTTACCCATGGGGGTAACCGAGTTGTTATGGAGGTGGTTGGTAGAGGTTGGGTAGAAGGTGTGAGTGGAAGAGAAGAAAGTGTCATGGGTAGTGAAGAAGTTATGGATGGTAGTGGTGGTATGGGTGGTAAGAAGGTTATGGGTGATGGTGGAGGTTGTGTGGATCACTTGGGTATATTAGAGGTTTGTGATGAGGAGGTGGGCTGCTACATTCTTGGTTTATCGGTGGAAGGAGGTTACTTGGCCAAGGTTGAGGGGTGAGGTCCTAGGATGGACGAAAGGGGTGAAGGTGACAATGGTGTGGTAGGCGAGGTTGGTGTATGGGGTCTAGGAGGTTGGGTCTTATTTTTAGGGGCCAAAATAAGTTTAGTGTTGGTTTGGGAAGATGTGGCTAAATCTAATTTGATGGGTGGGTGAGTAAGGTTTGATGTTGGCATGACCCCTAAGGTGGTGATGGGTTTAAGTAAGGGAGATGATATAGGTGTGGGTAGGTGTTTGGGTGTAGATGTATGTTGGGTTATGGGCGAGGTGTGTGTTGGGCTATGGTTGGTGACATGGAAGGTGTTGCAATAGTCATGGTTGTGTTTTGTTTGGTTGCTCAAAACACTTTTGGATAGATAGTGGAGGTGTTGGTGAGTGACATCTCGTATTTGGGTTGAAACAGAAGTAGAAGGCGTCCCCAAAGTAAGGATCTATCAACATAGTCTAGGCAATCAACCAAGCATGAAAATGGTATTGTTGTAAGTAGGATGACATGGATCGAGTAAAAATCCTCGTAAAATGTGTTTGAGACATAGGGAAATGGCTAGCCTCAGATTCTGTGGGTAAGAGAGCTGAAAGTAGATCAACAAGATCTTAAAGGTCCAATGGTGAATGGTCATCTAAAGGAAATGGTATTTCTACAGGATCCTCTATGGGTAGAGGAGAGGATGGGCCAGATGAGGTGGAATCTCCTTGTGATGGTGTAGGTTGTGGACATGTATCTCCTATGAGTAGGAGAGGTGCCACTGACAACTACTCAAAAATTTGAGGGGTCAAAGGTGGCATGCTAATTATAGGCTCTTCCACAGGTGAAGGATAAAATGAAGGGGGTTCCTCTATGGGTGGAGGAGTAGATGAAATAGGTTCTTGTGTATGAGAGGGAGCTCGGGCTAAGATTTCATCTATGGAAGGAACATGAGGCAATTGGGAAGCAACTGGTATGTCATCGAAAATAGCGTGGACCTCACGAACATTGCTATCATTGGTTGAAGTGTCACCAACTTGGTTGGAAGATGGGGCATGATTAGGGAATGGATTCTTGAAGATATATAGGTTTTGGTTAGCGGGTGCATTCGGGTTATCCAAGACTAGATCTCTGTTGTCTAACATTTCTTGGATGATATTATTGAAGGTGATGTAGCTGTTATCTCTATGACCTTTGACACGATGATAGTTACAAAATTCATGATCTTTATACCATAGGGGCATAGGGAACTCGGTGGTCAAAACCAATGTGTGGTTTTAATGGTGGAAGGGAAATGACACAAACCTTAATAAGATTCTCCAAAATAGAAGAATAAAGTTCTCCTATTGAAGTGTACTTTTGTTGTTCTCATTTGAACTGGAAAGCTTGGACGGGGAGAGAGACTAGGAGGTTTGGATGGGTTTGATGGGTGAGGGGGAAAGGTTTGAGAACTACGGCATTGGAAGATACTTTTTATTTTAAATAGTTGTTTTGGGGTTTCAAAGATGAAGAAGAATCATTTTATTTGAATGCGATGTTCTTATTACATGTGCCTGAATTTTCTTCTCTTCAATAGCATGAATTTCTAATTTATGTGCCATGGTGAATAGCTTGTCAAAAGAGTGGAAGGTATGCACCTGCAGGGTTGGTGAGATGTTTCTAATGCAAGGACGAGTAAAAAAGTCTATGAGTTTAGTTTGAGGTAATTGAAATGTGAGATGGTTAATTAGGATGCGCCAGCGAGTGAAAAAGTCAGCGATAGACTCATCATCATACGGTGGTGTGGAATAAAGATTAGTCATGGTGACTTTCTTAAAAATTTAGATTGAGAAGTGGTCTAAGAAGGCTTAGACTACTTGATTAAATTAGTAGATGGAATGTCTAGGTAGCCCACTATGCCAGTCCAATGCAGGTCCTGTCAGGGACATCAGGAAGGTCCGTAGGAGTAAAGCATCATCATGGGAGATCAGGTAATACCCATGTTTGAAAGACCGCAAATGCTATTGCGGGTCTTCTTTACTATTGAAATAGTTTAATTTTGGCATTTCCCAATGTAAAATGTATGTGTGAACAGGGATGGATGGATGAATGGGCTCATTACAGATTTCATTATAGGTGAGAGAATTGCATGAGCCAAAAACCGATGCTTCTAGTGTCTGCATCCTTTCCATCATCAATTTGATGAGGTCATTGATATGTTATGATGGAAGGGCATCTCTTGTGGTGTAAGGGGGATGGTATTGAACATGTGATGTGAGTGAAATTCTAGTATATGGTGATGCCAAATAGGGAGGTTGAGAATAGGGGACCAACATAGAGGGCATATATCCAGAATGGGTGACAAAAAGATAGGGGTTGTTGATAGTATGTGTATATAGGTGGGATGGTCGTAGTGACTCTAGTAGCGATTAGGGGAAGAGATTGCGGGATGGAGAGGACAAGATTATGGAATGGAGTAGGGGTCACTGACACCACGGGAGGTTGTGTTATAATTGGTATCTGTGAGACAATGGGTGCAGATGGGGTTATGGTCTAGGTGGTTAATGAAGGGACAAAAATACTACAAAGGATCGATATTGTAAATGCAGCAGTCATAGTGGATATGGGGCCTAGCTATGAAACCATAGGGGTAAAAAGGGTGATGGTAACACCGAATTAGTAGGGGCTGATGCAAAAGTGGGAATAAGGGTAGGAGAGATGGATACATGCATGCCATATATCAACTAACCTGAGGAGTCCTAGGTGGAAGAGTGGGAAAGGTAGAACCTGTAAGGCCACGGTGTATCCGATTAAGAAGTCATCCAAATTCTCTTCGCCTATGGTAATGGTGGTAGGTAGGGTTAGATCCATGGGTAATAGGAAAGAGGGTGGTTTATGGACTAGGTGGGAGTGGTCGATGAATAGTGTGGAATATAAGAGTGTTAGCTTGGTTATGAGTCAACACCATGTGAATGAATGTATATCAGGTGATGATGTATCCTGCAGATGACACAAAGAGTAGTAGGAATGAAGAAAACATGTGTTTATAGGTGGATTTTGGTAATGTATCATTTGATATTCAACACAGGGTAACTAACATTGGTTAAGGATGATTGATGCCATTCAGGGGTAACCGAGGTTGGTTACTATGAGAAAAGAACAATTTTGACAAAAGGGGGTAAAACTCGATGAATGTTAAGTAGTTAAGCTATCGATGATAGATTATAAGAGTAAAGAGAGTACAAAGACTTAGAAAAAGTAAAAATAGTAAAGAAGATAAGAATAGGTGTCCCTTGGGAAAGTTAACCAAAAGGAAAGAAAACCGACAAAGTGGTTAGGTAGAACCGATGATGGTGAGATGTAAACCGATGACGGTGAATAAACTAATGTCAAGTTACTTTAAAATTTTGAAAAATGCAAGAAAATAGATTGTTTTGAACTGAAATATGATGAATGATCAACCCAGAAGCCGGAGATGATATAATGAGGTCCTAACATACCCGTAAGAAGTCAAAATACTCAGACTGTGATTGTGGAGTGTGTAAGGAAAAATAATAGAAAATGGAGAGACATATCCTCACACCTCAAAATGCATGTCAATCAAATGCTAAAAACATGTATCCAACAAGTGATTTTAATGTGTTGAGCTTATGCTATTTAGAAGACTGAATCATGAATTTAGAGTAGATTTATTGGTGAGGAAGGCTTCCTAAAAAGTAGGGTATCTAAAAAGAGAGGTTTCCAGGTTATGTTATGGTGAGGACAGGCCATCCTCTGAGGTAATGACTAGACAAAAGTAACTAGCTAGGTGCCCACTGTTAATCCACTGATCGTGTGATCATTGATAGCTTCTTCTCGGGTGAGATGTTGTTTAAGAAGATGTGTATTTTTTCAATTTTTGTGCAATTTGGTAGAAGAAGAAGAAAGATAGTTCTTTGCTATGATTATTTGTGTCAACCATCAACTGGGTATGAATTCCATCATATAGGTTGCCCTCATTTTAATGTGAGCTATAATGCAATAAATCAGAATGCAATGCAAGTGTTTTAAACGTAAACTAAAAATGTGATATTTGATGTAGCAAGTAATGAACAGGAAGAAGGATGCTCTTTCACTAATGCAATATGAGAAGGAAGAAGTGTTTGTGTTAAGCACTAAAGGAAAAATGTAGTTTAGAAAAATAGAAGAAATGGAATATTACTAGGGAGAATATTAAATGTGTACTTTTTGAAAATAAAGAAACACAAAATAAAAGTTTTCCCTATATGAAGAGAATGAAATGAACCCAAGAGAGGGTCCCATCAAGGCGTGCCAAAATGTTTCACCATTTTCTTTACATTATTGAGATGAAACAGATAAGGGTAAGGGCTAAGAGGAATACTTGTTTATGATGGTCAGTTTGATGGTTGTTGTGCGCGTTCGAATTCTCAATCCAATGTTGACTGTGAGAGCTTCCTTTTGGCTGGGAGGAACTACCTAAAATAGAAAACAAGACCATAAAAGAATAGTTAAATAATATATGACAATGGACTACCTAGCGTATGCTAGATTTGGGAAGTGTGATACTCCCTAGATGGTTGTCAATCCATTGTTTAAAACAACTTATCGTGTGAGAGATAAGAAAATTCCTACCGTAGTTGATATGATGTAGGTATTTCATTCAAGCATAATAAAAAAATATAACATAATAGGCTAGGCTATAGTTAGATCTAAAGGGTAGGTAGGTGTCGTGGTCCGGACTGGTCAAGGTCGGGTTCTGGGTTGTTTAGGTCACTTAGTAGAAGGTTATTTAGTTTTGTTATTAGCAAAATGTATGAAACACAGAGACCGTTTTTGGTCAGGTATAACTGACGATGGTTTAGAAGGGACCGAATATGGTCATGGATAACCGGCGTTGATAGGTTCGGGGTGAAAGGGACTTAATAAGATCTAATTATGGGGATTGAACTGGAGCTAAAAAGATATGGAAGGGTGGATAGGGAGGTTTGTAAAAGTCTCAAGTATACTCGTGAGGTAGGTAACAAGCGAGAATGGGTGATTTGGTGGTGTGGGTAGAGGAATGGCTGAATCTACAAGCAGGTAGGAGATGGGAAATGAACATGTAAAGTATAAAATGATAATATAAGTAACAAAGGCTATTATACTAAAATGGACTATACTGGTAGAAGGTATACTTACCGTGAGATGCATATTTGATGGATGAATGGTGATGGAATTTGATCAAAATAATGGTGTTTGGTGCCATAGTAGTGCTTCTTGGAATGCTTCGTGAGTGTAATACCTTTGGATCTATCCTGGTGTTGGCTATGGATGTCTGGGTGCATGAAAAGACTCTGGTTCTACTTGCATGCAACTCTCTTCTCATCTCCTTGATCTCAGAATGTGCCAACCCAAAAATAAGGTTGTTAAGGTGAATAAATGGTAATCGAAGGTGCTTCTAGGTTGATCAGTGTCAATTTGGGGGTGACTGACATCGGTTAAGGTGGGATTTCCTAGGTTTAAAAAAAAATCTTGGAAATATTTTTGCCAGATCTGTCTATTCTCTTGGATAAAAGTGGAAGTTGCATTTTTCATGAGTGGGAATGTGGTTAGAGGGATAATAGGCATTGATTTTTAGGGTTGAACTAAGTCTTAGCTCATTAAGGTAAGTGGGACCAAGTCTTAGTTAGTTATGGAAACATGTCAAGAATAGGTCTAGGGTGAGGTGGCTAGGTGAGGTGGAAATTAGCTTGATTAAAATAATTAAGTAATGAATATTGTGAGGATGGGTATTAATTTAATTAAGTTAATTAAATTAATATTAATTTGGGGTGGAAGAGGACATGGTTAAGTGAATATGTTTGAGTTGGTTATTCGACGGCATACCAAGTGGAGTGTGACCCAATTTTGGTGTCTACACCTTCATTTATCCTCCCAAAACTATAAATTGGCATGCCATCCTCAATAGAAATCATCCTATAAATCATAAAAAGAGCTGCTAAAATTCCTATAAATCCCTTTAATATCCATTTTTCATGTTTATCAAGCATCCATAAATAATCTTCCATCCACTAAGGGGAAGTGTTACTCATTTAATTTCACAAAATTTAAGCGCTTAATTATATCCAATCATGTTGAGCACAACTATAACATCAAGGAGTTTGTTCATTGGTAAGTTAATGGTATTTCTTCTATCTCCCTTTCATATTTTCTCAATATGAGGTAGTGTTTAAGATGATTGGATTTAAGAAACCAGTCTAGTTTTAGTTTCTAGTTTGCATATATATATATATATATATATCTAATACATTTTGGCATTTACATTTTCGGTACCCATCGTGGGGCCTTACTCCAATATTTAGCTTGATTTTATTTAAATACATTGAATAACATGGGATGTGTAAGAATATTTGATGTTTTGTATATATCATCTTATATTTTTGTTTTCATTTTCTTATATAAGATTCCCTTGTGTGCTTATTACATCCCAAAGGTGAAACCACGTATGATCTCTCGCTCATGTCTTAGGATGATCTTGAGGATCAAAAGTTGCTAACCTTCCCCATTTTTCATTTATAGGTGTAATATGACATGGAAGTGACATCCACACACTTACCATAGTCCTAAGAGTCTTATGACCTTGTGACCATGGTCTTCACCTCCATGCACGTAGACACACCCCATGTTCTGGAGGGGTATATAAATCCTTGGAGAGCTATCATTATTGGCTAAGTGATCAATTTTTTAAGAGTAACGTGAAGTGAGGGGATTCCAAATCACAATACCTAAGCCTTATAAAGCATCCTTGTAACACAAAAGTGGGCCCCACGTACCGTGAGGTATATTAGGGACATCCCTAGCGAGCTTGTACATCCTAGTCTAGGAAACCTTTTGGCCACATATCAAACTATAGTACAAGGAGGATGCACTCCCAAGACTACTCGCTAGTTGCCACCATATTCTAAACATAGGTGGAGAGCCAGATTGTGGCACCATCGTTAGTGTGTGGTATTAAAAGCGGGCCATATTTTGGTTGCAATCCTACTTGACTAGTTAGGTTATACTTGAATGATTATGATTGATTGAGTGTTTGTTGATACCAGTACATAACCCCACACTAGTCCCCTTTCATCATACCATCCTATACACTCATCATTCATCCTTTTGACCACACCATTTGACTTTAATTTGACTATTACCCACATCACCTTTGACCATCATAATTTTTTTCACTTTGACTATCCCCATACATCTTTAACCATACTCTTGTTATACATCATTCACTTAAGATCACTCATCTCATTCACGCCTTCCTTTTGACATAAAAAACAAAAAACAATAAAAATATACACATAATCAATAAACTTTATAAACACAAAAGACATTTTCATACACCCCCATTTCATGAATACATATAAAATTCACTTACACATCCCTTACTTTCTACATTGTATATAAACCACCTTTGCATCAACATCACAATTTATCTATCACTCATACATCCTTCTTACTCCCTTCAAACTTATTTCATTGTATACAAACTATCGTTACCCGTAGTTAATCACACATCCCTATTTTATATATGTAAATTATTCAAACATCTCATACACCTAAAAATATATTCCTCTCATTTTTACAAAGTTTCTACCTTGTGGTTTAACGTTTCCTTTTGATGTCACTACACTTACATAGGTCCAAAAGATCCTAAAATATATCACATCACACATCCCTTCCTAATCACAACATTTACTACACTTAAACATCCTCACATTCTCACACAATCCTACACATATGCTTTCACACTCAAACACCTTATCTAAGATTCCCTATTGGCACGATTAATTGAGTCTCACTAGTCGACACCTTGAATATGGACACAAAATCCTTATCTCCTATCCAATCATCCTAATCCCTCACACATCAAGGCACATCCTAATCCATCTATCATCAAGGAAAATCCAAATCCTTCTATTATCGAGGCACATCCTTCTTCAATCCTCTCACCCTAAAACAAGTTTCATTTGTTGGGATTATACATCGGTCAATAAGAAATATAATCCTCTCTTTGTCTACTAATCACACATCCTTCACCAAATTAATACAACTCCATCCCATCCTCACATATCAAATAAGTAGGATCTAATGGAACCTCATATAATATTTTCTCGACATCAAATAGGAAATGATAATGAAACAAACCACCAACTAAACACGTAAACCAAAAATGACTTATTTAATCAATTTTTTTATGCCAATATAGAATAAAACCGTGACAAATGGGGAGATGAATAAAAATGGTTAACGCTAGTAGCGATGATGACTCAAGAACATATTGCACAAAAGGAAGATGATGTGAAATGATTAGTCATTTTGTAGACAAAAACAAAGATGCTCTCCTCCTCCAATTATATCACATGGGAGAAAAAATTCCTTCTGAATACACCCATGAATAACTTCATAATCTCATTTCTAATGAGAATGAATGAATTGGGAAATGATTTCCATACCCACTTCATCGCAATTCAAACAACCTAAATCACAATGACCATCACACTATATGTGGATGAGATAATAGAGAGAATACCCATAATTCTCATGTATCTAAGGAGCTCATACTATCCTAACTACAAAAATTGAGGAAACAAATTTCCCAAATTATCCATAACATCCAAATGACCATGGTAACCATGATTTTGAACATTCCCAACATCCCAATTTCAACCTACCACCCATTGGCCCTCAATAATTCACATTGGAGTAGGAAGTAAAGTCTATGAAGGAAATGCTTTAAGAATTGTAACTCTGTGGCAAGGATGTCAATATAAGTTTGAGGAAATATTTCCTTATTCATTTGACCATTATATATTACACGTCCCTTTTCCCCATAATTTTTACCACCGAAATTTGAAAAATACAAGGGAAATGGTGATACCCATGAATATTTCAAGGAGTTTTATATGATATGTCAGGAAGTAGCCTATGATGAATCCTATTTATTGAGACTCTTCTCACAAAGCCTAGGGGACTCACTCTCAAATGGTTCCTTCACTTGCCCAAGGGATCTATCACCAAATTTTCCGACACATCGAGAGAAAGTTTTCAAACACTTATCCTATAATGTGGATAATGGTTTCATAATGATTGACCTATGTAATACCAAACAACGTAATGGTGAAATATTTTCATCCTTCTTACAATGATGGAGAGCTCTTACTAGCTGCATTTTGTGGCCCATCCCTGAAAAGTAATTGGTCACTATATTTTTTTCTAACCTCCATCAAGAGATAGGCTTTCACCTCTTAGTACATTGTGAAAACACCTTTGATGACATCATAGAAAAAGGATTGTTGGTAGAAAATATATTTTCTCTAAAGGCCTCATCAAACTGTATTCTCCAGACAACTATAATCAATCTAATCATCCTTCTACATATGAGAAGCTCAAGTATTTTAACAAGAATAATAATGTTGTCTCCAACAGAGTTATAGAGACCAAACACGGCAAAAAAATATGCTGTTATCCATTCCTAAAGATAACCCATGATTAACCCAATACCCAAATAAAATGTCATACACCCCTCTTGGTGAGTCCATTGAAATAATCCTTGAAAAACTTGTTGCCGCTAATATGGTTGTTTTCCCACAAACCCAGCCAATTGATGAGTCTAGACCCAAACCCTCTTAGTTTAGGGAAAATGAATATTGCAAGTTCCAAAAATTAAGGGTCATGCCACCACCAAGTGTATGAAGCTAAAGAACTATTTTCAATACTTTATTGATCAGTGGTGAGTTCAAAATCAAAGAAAATGCATCCGCATTAGGGATTCATCAAAATCCACTCCCTAATCAGGGTAAAAGCCAAAATTCAAATCAAGGTCAATGAAGTTTGGTAAACCCCTGAATCATCCAACCATAAATCTAACCATATAAACTATGGTGTGTATCCTTCCAATATGAATATCTTGTTCTCTATATTCAACATTATCCCCATCAAGCAGCCACCATCAAAGTTTAGGGACCTTCTCAAAATCCTCAATGTGTTTTTACTACTCGCTAAAGACATATAGTGGTTTAAGGGGCTGCTCCCTATTCTTATAATCCACCTCCACAAGCTCAATACAATATCTTTGAACAACTTGAAAAGACCCCCATGCATATTTCCATCATGGATATTCTTAAAATATCTTTCATACATAAATATATCCTTTCATGTGATCTTTAGAGACTCATGTACAACCGATATCGATCCCATGCAATTTCAAGCACTCATTTCCCACCTTTATCCTTATCCAACACTCCCACTTACTTTTACCAAGTAAGACTTTCCATTACATGGCCAAATCCATAATTTCCTCTTTACATTGAGATTCATATTGAAAATACTCTTGTTAAGCGAGTACTAGTGAAAAATGGGTCTGGTGTTAACCTTTGTACTCTATCTCTCATTCAACACCTAGGGTACAATGAATTGGATTTAAGACAAGAGATAATCACTATCAAAGCATATGATAACACTAAAATAAAACCTATGGGATCTCTATACCTCCCCATTAATGTTGGGCCTATCATTCTACCCATCGTGGTACATGTTGTGGACATCAATTCCCTCTACAATTTATTGCTTGTTTGCCCTTAGATCCATGAAATGAATGTTTTCCCATCCAAATTATATCAATGCATTAAGTTTTTCCAAGTGCTTGAAGCATAAGCTTATGAGGAACCATATTTTCCCATTATTGAAACCCCACTTCAAAATTTCCATCTTCATTATACAAGACATCCACTACTTCATATGATTTAACTAAAAACCTTTCATCCAATTCATACAACACTTCATCATCATCTACTCATATCTTATCCAATCCATCCACATCCATTCCTATCTTACCCACTCCACCTCTCAAACTCAAATCCATAGGGTGTGGAGAATACCAAACTTTTAGTATTGAGAAATTACCAATGTCACCTAAACAACATAGCAAACCTCACATGTGTAAATATAATAAGAAAACATATTCATTGGGTTCTTCAAATTTTATCCACTTTGGGTATCTCTGACTAACTAATACCTAGTTACCAATGATACTACATGTATCATAGATGATTCCATACCATCCTTCTACCCGAGTAATGAATATTTGATCCCTAAGCGCATGATGAATCACATGGGTTACTCTGGTCAAGGACTAGGTCACAATGAACAAGGTGTCCCTAAACCCCTTATTTTCATCCCCAATCTTGATGGCCATAGATTAGGGTATCCATGATGATCTAAGTGACACAACTAAGATATCTAAGGAGAACATAGATGTCATCAAAATGAGATATGTTTATATCCAATACAAAGAGATTGCCACCAAAAACCTCTTCCATGACACCGTTATCACCACCATCAAAATTTATCTCACCTATGTCCAACTCATCTAGTGGAACCAATATTTTAAACATATCCATATCGACACATTTAAAAATGATGAAAAAATTCTCAAGTTCTTGGGAACTCAGGAAAATATACCAGCCAATGACCATAGAAAGGGTTTCAAAGTATGTCTAAATGTTGATGCCTATTTTGGTGAATAGGAAATTATCCTACCTATCCAATCCTAATCCAAAATCCCCTATCCTTAGTCCTCTTTCCATCTAGATGAGGAAGATCCCCTTACTAATTTTTTCAAAAATTACTACATCGAGCTCATGACCCAGCTATGGATCAATTCCTTCTGGCTCTTGAAATGCTACGAGATAGTTCAACATCACTAATTGAAGAAACCATTGATATTAATATCAGAATGAATACAAATCAAAGAGGACCCCAAGATTCTCAAACTGGGGGCATATTTATCTATAGAAGAACAAGCTATATATTACCTAAGTTGAACATTAATTACTTTCCCCTCCACTAACAATATAGTGAAATAGGAGGCACTTATAGTTGGACTAAAATTTAATGGATGTTCAGTGGAATATCAAAAATCTTAATGTCTTTGGTGACTCATAACTCATAATAAAATATTTTAATGATGAATACTCAACCAAAGATGAAAAAATTGTTCCATATAAGAAAATGGTGGACAACTTCAAGCTTTATTTTCAACATATTCAGTTTGAGTAGGTTCCATGAACAAATAACAAATCAACAGATGCAATGGATACCATTGGTTCTCTCTTGAACATTCCTCTAGATGTCGACAACTCATAATTCTTGGTTGAATAACTCATGGTTCTCGACATATGACGTCCTTGAATCTAAAATGGTATGTGAGATTATTGGTCCCAACTCCTCATGGTACCACGCCATCTATACTTATCTCAATGACCATATCCTTCCACCCGACCTTCCTCACAACCATCACAAATCCTTCATCTAACATGCATCTAGATTCACCATCCTTAGCAGCACCCTCTACCGTATAGGATATGATAGAACTTTTTATGATGTATTAACTCATAAGAGGATGAATTAGCAATCAAGGAAGTTCACGATGACATCTATGGTGCTCACACTAGTGGTGTGATATTAGAAAGTAAACTTTTGTGTGCTAGTTACTATTGGCCTACCATGGAAAAAGAAGCATTCTCGTATGTCCAGTAAATTCATCCCATGCCTAAAAATATTGACCTCATCCACACACCTTCTCAATATTTACAACCCATCATTGTTCCATGGCCATTTTCTACCTAGGGTCTTGATCTCATGGGCAAGCTTAATCCTACCTCATATGATGGTCAAAAATTCATCATTACTGCTATGGAATAATTTACCAAATGGGTCAAAGCCATTCCACTCACCTATGTCACCAAAAATCAAATATCAAAATTCATCCTTAATCATATCATTTTCCGCTATGGTATTCCATCTGCCATTATCACGGACAATGGTAAATATGTGAAAAATTGTGATGCCTGTAAACTTTGTGATCACTTCCACATAAATCTTAAGTTATTAACTATATACTACCCACAATGAAATGACCAATTTGAAACATAAAAAAACACTCATACACATCCTCAAAAAAATTTCAATCAAGTAGGACATAATTGTCATACATAAATCTACCCTGCCTTTTGGGAATACCATACATTCATCTACACCCCCATTAGCTCCACTCCATATCCCCTTATCTTCTTACACCTGAATCCATCCTACCCATTGAGATCAAACTTCACTCCCTTCATGTTTATCTCAAAAACCTTATAAAAGATTAATAATATCATGTGCCCTTCCTTCAAGAACTTGAATTTCCGGATGAGAAATGCCTCCAAACCTTAGAACATCTCAAATATTACAAAAATCACCTTCATAGATTTCAAAATCACGTTTTACCATCAATCTCAAAGTTCAATACAAAAAACACATCAAAAGCCATGAATTTGAATTTGGTGACCTGGTCCTTAAAGAAAGCCAACATAACACTAATACAGATTGTGAAAAGAAAGGAAATTTTGAACCAAATTGGCTCAGACCTTACATCATCATAGCAAAGTTTGGCTCTGGTGGTTATAATATTGCTACCCATTATGGGTATGAGTTGGATGAGCCCATGAACATAACATGTCTTAAAATATTCTATGATTAAGTTTCCGCTATTAAATATCTAAAAGCATCCAATTATTCAAAAAACTAAAAATTAAAAAAATCCATCCAATGGTGAAAACCACTTTGGTGGCACCTTGGGCAAGTACCATGGTGAAAACTGATTTCCAACGCTATATTAAGCTAGATCCTACATTGACTAGTGCTTCGCATATGCATTAGCACACCGGGGCAAGTTCCTTTATCCATACCCATATTTCCATCCCTATCCACAATCCTCTCCTAGTATCCTAATACAAATTTCTTTTGGATCCGACTAGACGTAACAATTTTCTCATGACTGGGAAATATATCTTGATCCTCATAAAGGTCGCATTGTCTACAAAAAAAGGTACTGCAACATTGAGAAGAATCAAGCCTCTACATTTATGCCTTTGAGAAATGCATCCTTGTAATATCTTGAGGATTTCATTCCTTTTCAACCTCCCCATTCACCTACCATCATTATATCCTCATATTTTCAATCACTTTCCTTTTATCTTTAATATTATGCCTCATTTAGTGGAACAATTACATTATACATATTTGTACAATTAGATTAATTTTTACATTTACTTTGTATACTAGCATTGTAAAAATTCCATAACAATTACCATATGTATATACCCATCTGATATGTAAATCATCACGTCCATAATTAATCTATGCTATCCACATCAACATTAAACACCACACTAAACATTACACACTACTATCCATAATAACATTACTTAACTATTTCTACATCTCATAATCCAGTTCACAAACTAAATAAATAACCATGAAAAATAACTCATCAAAATTATCAACCATATAAACATCAAAATACAAATAATAAACACATAACCGTAATAATAAATAATCATCATTACATCAATCACCGTAATCCATCTACACCTAACATCATCATCATGAATATACATTCATTTTACATCCAAATTAATTAAAATTGGAATTATTCATACATCTCTACATCTCATCAACATCAACACATAAAAATCATTTCATAATCAAATATAATCGTTAATTTTTCAAAAAATCATAAAATTTAAAAATAAAATAAAAAGTCATAGATTTTTTTAAAATTAAAATAAAATAAAAAATTGTAAATATTTCAAAAATTCAACAATTTGAAATTTTTTAAAAACACAAAAAATTTAAAAATTGTCAAAATTCCCAACAATGGTCAAACCTCACCCACTTGGTCAAACTATTCACAAATCTACCCCATCACCACAATCCAATAAATCTACCCCGACCTCATTCACTCACTTTTTATTTTTTTTGCATATGTGAATGTGAATGTTTACTTTATTTCTTGCATATTTTATTTTTCAAGCTAATGATATGAGGCCCCTTTTGCTTATTTTTTCTTTACATGGTCAAATGATATGAGGACCATATTTTTGTATTAATCTGTCCAATGATATGAGGACAAGGGAATTTGGATATTCAATCATTGTTGATGAAGAAAATGTTAAGGATCAAGAGTGGAGTAAACCCGTAAGAGCACGTGCATTGGAAAATAGAGTATCACGCGAAGGGTTATGTATAAGGAAGAGACAGGGAAGCACACACACATACAACAATGAAGAGGAATTAGCCATTTTCCGAGGTCGAATAAAAATATATTGAGTACCGATCATGCAAGGGATAAAATGCCACCCAAATAGGGGGCGATTACAAAATGCCACCTAGGCAGGCGGTGGTTACATGACCGCCACCGGGTAGGGCAAAGGTTACAAAAATGCCACCTCAGAAAGGTGGTGATTTTGTAACTATAGACCAAAACTAAGGAAACATTGATGCAGAAAGTTGTAGAAAAAAAAGAAATGGATAAGTAAGGTAAACTAGGCTACAAATATAAGTTGTAAAGAGGTTAAGGAGCTCGAACACCTTTGGAAAATACATGAATCATCATTGGGGTTTTGAACCATTTTTCGATAATGTAGAACATGTAAATTTGAGTGAGTACATATTTCCCCCTTGGATAAGTGTTTTATCCATGAAGAGGCATAAAACATAGAATCCAAGTATAGCATTCCCAAAATGGGGAGTTAGAAGCTATACCTGACACACCCGTGTGTCAAAATGTCACCATCTAAGCTCTTAAATGAAAGTAAGACTCAAGTGTAGATAGATATGACGTCAAAAAATTAACACTAAATTAAAATGACAAGAGAACTTACCATCTACGTGGGGATAGAAATATACATGTGCTAGCACTCTAACCCTATAAAGCATATACACTCAAACCAAAGTTGAAACAAAGCATATATAACCAAACCATTCATTTACACATATCCTCATTGTGATTTTGGATCTCTAAATAATAGATCAATGTTTTGAGTGAGAGTATAGTCAAAATGACAAGTGTGATGATGTAATCATGTCTCTATGAGTGAGAGATCCAGTGGTGAAGACAAAGGTTAGTATTTTGCGTTTATTTATTTGAAACCTAAAATGTAAAATTTGAAAAATCTACACCTAGGGGGTTATTTTTGAAATTTCTTGTGTTAAAATGTTCCCTAGGAGGTGATCTAGGTGGGTCTACCTTTCATTTTGTCCAAAAAGGTTTATTTTTGCCTTTTTTACATTTTTGGGTCAAAGGGGGTGGGTCATTCATTTTGGACATGACCACCTCAAAATATTGCCATGCATGGGCGAAGGTCATAGAACCACCGCAGAAATTACAAAACTCCCACTCGCACAAGGTGATGATTTTGTAATTGTCAAGGCAAGAGAGTAATTTTGATCAACTTAGATGATGTTTTTGGATTTTATGCTGTTTTATATTATTTTTAATGAGCTTATGTATTGAAATACGTTGGTAACTTGTTATTTTTCTTGTTTTGTGAATGCATGAGGAGTTATAATTTTTTTGGTTCTAGGCGATAGAATGTGATTGGCTTCTAGGAATTCTTGATCAACTAACTCATGATGAGAGGGATTTATTACATCGAGTTAGGTTATGGAGGATTTCACAGGTGCCACATATAACACCAACCAACCATATTCTGTGTAACCTATTATATTATTAGGACATAGAATGGAACACTTTCTGGTTTCCTAGTATTAGGGGAGAGTGGACTATCACTCTTGAGGATGTCTACAGGATTCTTGGTGTACCTATGACTGGTAGATGGTTGACATTGGAGAAAGGTTCTCCAGTTTTGTATAGATAGTGGGCATCGTACATGGGGGATGATAGGGTGTCCAATGTGGGTGCTAAGAAGGGTATGTGGCTTCTCTCTCGTTACTTATGAACCTATCCCTACCCCACGTAAGCCCCTTATTAGTATCTTGGATTTGTGTTTGGTAGAGACAAGGGTAGGGAGAATATCGATATTTTGGGCTCCCATCATTATGCAGATTGAGTAGTAAGGAGGATCTATGCTTGGGGTGTGGAAAATTTGGGGACCACATACCATGATTTGTATCATGTTGTGAGGCTATAGGGGAAATCCTTGAGCCATCCTTCTTTAGTGATGTGTTGGGTGTATGAACGGATCATCCCCTACCAGAGGGGAGTTGGTATACAAGATTTAGGGGCCATCGAGGCTACTAGATGAACATGTATGTCTATTATTAGAGGGGTACATTAGCATATTGATTCCATGACTATAAATTATTTCATTATTAGATCATATCAGGATATGGTCAGATTATGGGGTTAGGAGGGGACTATCCTAATTACTTCTCGCTAGCACGGCATAGTTAGTTAACAAGACTACGAGGGTGGAGGCCCACCCTATTACTAGAGTACCCTAATAGTTTGGGTTACTCTATGATAATGATCTTCTTGTGGCACCTTTTGTCTACTAGATCATTAGAGATGCACAAATAGGCAATAAAGGTGAGAATAGTTGGACTATTGTTACACCAGTGGCTACCTATCGGTGTGGATAAGGTAATTTTGATCAAGTAAGAACCTAGCACTTAGTAAAGAAAATACATAAGGTTTATGTGGGAGAGAAGAGTGCATTCAAAGGTGTAGACATATCGGGAAGACTCATCACAGGAATAGAAACATGTTCGAGTTTTAGCCATTTTCACGTTAAAGATCTATTTTGGAAATGGCGTGCAGAGAACTCAAACTAACCTGGAGACTTGCACGTCATGCATTGGCTATTTTTGGAGGATTAGCTATGAAGTGCTTTGCATGGACACATGATGGAAATAGATCTACTACTGTCAGTTAACTACCAAGTAGTCTATTGTTAGTGCACTTGCATGTGTGGCTATTTTTGTAACGACACGTGGCTAGTAATAGCATGTGACCTATTTTGGGAATAGATAAGCGGTGAAGGGAAATTCCCCACCCTTATAAGTATGTAGTAAACTATGTAGTAGATATATATATATATATATATATATATATATATATATGCATACATGGAGATATAGTGAGATTATGCTGCTAAATTTGTTATGTGCATACTATTGTTATTGTAATGAAGCTTTTGTATACTTATTGCATTTAATATAATGGAGGTGAATCTAAGTGTTAGTTCTGTGTGTATCTAAATCTAGTATGTTCTTGATCTCATCATGGTTAATACTTAATTATGTTCTCCCTTAGATATAGATCTGGTATGCTCTGTAGAATGATGTGTTAGTAATGGAATTGCATGTGTTAAGTCTTCATCATGCTAACATCCTACAACAAAAACCTTAAAGAGGGACCTAGTACCTTTGTGCACTTCAGGTGAGCTCTCAGCCTAATTTAAGTGATGTGCCAGCGTGTCTAGGGTCTTATTGGGCTAGGATTCTAGGCTGCATCACTAGTTCTGTTGTCGAGACCTCTTTTTAGTTGTTTTCAGGATGGTTCACGATGAAGACATACCAGTTGACCTTAGTAAGTGTTGAAGAATGGATACATAATCTAGAAGAATAATACGCATGATGATTCAACACTGTATCTGAGTTTAACGCACACCTGTGGGTGGAACAAAATTTGTATGACAGTTTATATGAGAGATTTTTCACTATCTTTCTAGTAGAATTGTACGAGTGGCTGATTGTTATGCATCTAAGTGAAATTGGAGGTATCACACACTTTTATGGATGCAAAGTAAGAATTTCGGGCCCTTTATGATGTTGATATGATTTGGAATCAAGTTATGGATACGTGGTTATGTGGTGTCTTAAATAGTTATATCTTGGAATACTCAATTTCCACTTATTTGCATCTATAGGTAGCTGAATTCCAGTTTTTACAATATCTAAGGGGATCTTACCTACAAGGCATTCCACTGGCAATCAAGATCTTGATGGTAACTTTGAATCTGGAGAGTAAACTGATGGCTAACTAAACCTCACCACATGGGGGTAGGAGTAGGTTTGGTGAAAGATGGCAGACCTAGTGGTAGAAAGGCAAGAGAGAGGAAATGTAGATTAAGTATAATGAGGTGCGTGAGAGGGAGATAGAGAAGTAACATAACATTGCAGAAAGTATGGTGTTGAGGAGAGAGATGGCTCATGAAGGATTTGAAGCTCATGTAAAATATGTGGAGCCAGAGCATCAGGAACTCCCCCATCTTGGAAATCATGATAGGGATCCTTCCTCCTGCCTCATGCAAAAGCGTGCCAACAGAGACTACCTAGGCCATGGGTGCGCATTTGAATCCACCTGGTAACCTTGCCCTTGTATTTGGTTTTTTAGCATCTAGTACAATAAGCAGTCAACAAGCTAGTTCAAGCAGTGGGAGAGTAGGAGTGAGTCTTATAAGAAGCACAATGATGGTAGTACAAATGGCTTCGTTGTTATATGGGAGTACCTTTTGGGTGTATCATTAGCACAGTAATACAAGCACACTAATTTTTGGATTAACTTCTGGGAGTAGTAACACTTCGCAGACTATTGGGGTATAATTCAGTTCTACTATTGGGACATAGGAAAACACATCTTCTGGTCTAACCCCAACTATAGGTTTAGAATCAGGAGGCATAGGTAGCTCTAGTTCAGGTGGATCTGGAGGTTCTGGATCAGGTGGGCAAGGTTTGCACCAACCCCATAATATTTACATGGAAATTTCTCTTCATCTTCCAGAGTATAGGGGCATAGAAGATGTTGTTGAACATCCACATATGTGTGAAATATTGTGGCAAGCAAAAGGAATCACATATTTTGAGCGTAGGGCAAGCTAATTTGCTACTACATTACAAGGGTGCACACATAGCTGGTACATAAAGTTTGACCCTGATCAAACTTGCGTAGATTATACAGCTTTAAAGGATGCATTCCTTAAAGAGTTTCATATCCCTAAGTTTGAGTAAAAGAGTATAAGTGCACTCAAGGATATAAAGCAAGGAACTACTAAAAGTGTTAGAGAGTATGATGCATAGTTTAAAATGTTGTTATCAAAGCTTTCTTATGACATACATGTAAGCCAACATGCACAATGGTTCATTGGGGGCTTGATTACCCCTTTTAGGAGGGCATTATCACATAAGACATACACTGATATGCGTGAAGCACTTGAAGCAACCTTACATGTTGAGGTAGTTGGAAGCATAGATACTAGGGTGAGCCCATTTTAGAAGCAAAAAAACATCCATGGAAAAATAATTGGAGAAACTATCAACAAATTCAGCACATGAGATGCACACAGGATTTGG
Source organism: Taxus wallichiana var. yunnanensis (assembly GCA_018340775.1). NCBI lineage: Eukaryota > Viridiplantae > Streptophyta > Pinopsida > Cupressales > Taxaceae > Taxus > Taxus wallichiana. Next base: position 42,353,144 of record CM031234.1, read on the forward strand.
TGCATGATTATGAAGTAAAAGGTCACACAAAGGATAGTTGTCCTTGCATAATAGTACACTCATTGCTGATGGATTGTGAAATATGCCATTTAAACCATGATGCTAGCCACTTCCCATTATTACAACGCGATAAGGAAGAACATTTCAAGCTACTATAAAATCTGTAGGTCCATGACTCATGACATGGAAGACTATCGGCTGATTGGACAAATCCATGATGCTATAGATATTGGTGTATGACAGACATGAGTTTCAGATAAGGGAAAGAATGAGCATTAAGACCGGGATCACAATTAGATGTGCTATGATTGGAATGAAGGGTGTTTTGAAGGAGGTCGTGGCAGAGGTCAAGGATACTACAGTGGATTCAGAGGACAAGGCTGTGGTAGTGGAAGAAGTGATTTTCCTTGTGGAACATGTTATACATGCGGATCTCCTTACCACTATAGGTGTGAATGTCCTTAGAATATAACAAGTTCTTTATGTGGAAATAACCATAGCTATGAGGAGTGCCCGAATTTATATGAGCATCTGAGTAAGCAACATAAACAAGAAAACAAAGTCATAGGGATGGTGAGGATATAAGACACTATTGAAAATCAATGGATGCCTAAGTTGGAGGGGGAATAAGGGGAACTACAAGTGAAGATCACAACCTGCACTACAATGCACGCACCAGTGGAAGTATTGCAGTAGAAACCTACCATCACCAAAGAAGAAGTTCTTCATGTACACCCGAGACCTATATGATGGAAAAGTGACAAGCGATCATGGGAATCTACAAGTATCCTTTCCTTGTACCTAACCTCCCGAGATCATGTTGAGACAACCAAAGTGAATGTTGAATGTGAATGGATATATGAGCTAATTGGGTAATCTTAAATCCTTAATACGTAATAACGGAATCTGTGAATCTAAGGTGAAGAAGGCCCTCCTAACCTAGATTGGTGTGATGGCTCGTTCGGATATAATGGATGCTCGAAGACTCCAATCGATGTTGAGCTCTGCCGAGATCCTATTTCTTGGTTGTTGGATACGTGGGAAGTGACTTGTGGGAGCTTCAGTATATATCTCTAGACAAGGTCATGAAAGTAGTGGTAGATTGTTTTTGTGGATTTTTGGTTAGCTATGGGTGGTTTTCTGGTCTAGCCCAGAAAATATTGGATTGATTGGCTTCTATGTTTAATACTGAGAGAACTACACTATAATATCTCGGTGGTAGTGGCGAGGATTTAAATACCAACGTTCATAAGCCGTGTCGATACTTGACCGGTTTGTTGGCTGTTGGGTTATGGGACTTGGGATCACAACCATGAGTGCGTGGTTATTGTGGACCTATTATGGTCATGTGAAGAATCAATCCCTTCTTCCGACTATCCAGTAATCGTATGCCTTTTCAGCTTCTACGTTTAGAACTAGAAGTTGTATGATTTTCTTGGAGTACCTAACAGGTGTTCTGGAAACTTGGATATGTAAGCTAGTGTCTATATCAATAAGGAGGTCTCTTGTGTTAGGCTGTGGAACCAAAGGATCGCAACCAAATGTTTTTTCTCGTTCGAACCCTTGCATAGTCATTCAGGTGTTTTATCAAGGCAATCTATAATTCAGATGGTTTGACCAGAATGTGTAAGCTTTTTCATCTTTGATATTCAATCCTCTTAGTTGCTCACTAATTGCTTGTAAGTTTGTTGTGGCTCAAAAGCCCTGTATCCTAAGGTCTTGATCTATACCACCTAAAGTTGTGGGTAAATTTGGTTGTGGTACTATAGGTTCAAATATATATTCTCTAGGCAATCTAGGACCTATGATTGTCATACAAAGATGATTCAACCTCTAACTAACATTTAAATAAACTGATTACAAAAGAGGTATTTACACTATGCTATTTTTGTATTTTTCAATGACGTATTTTAATGAAATTGAAGAGCAACTACTCTAGTATATTTATAAAATGGAAAACTAATCTAGAAACAAAATGAAAACAAACAAAGTAGCTTGGTATGGCTATTTTCCTATGTAATTGTGATATTATACTAAATATCTAACTAAATATATTAAATTGAAAGACTCTCGATTCTACCTCAGAAGTGAGGAATGAATCACAGTTTCTTAGAAACTATCAATCCCCATAGCTTCCTTGGTGATATCGAGAATAAGATTTTGACTAAAATAAAATAATTCACTACTCTATTTGATATGTTGTAACTAGAACTTTGATAGCTCAAACCGGCATTTACAGAATAGTGGTAAATCCAAGTTGTGTGTGATTTCATCCCTCCAAGGTGATCTCCTCATTCCTTCATGTCCTCGTGAATCCAGAAAGTGTGTATATGATAGTATCAACAAAAGATAGCAATCAAACAATGGCAACTTTGGATATAGACCGAATATAATGTGAGTAGGAGAGGGATAGCGTAAGTGAGAAGAGCTTGAATATGCAATTCCTAGTGGGATTTATTGTGGGAATACAACACACATGTATCGAGAGTTTTAGAAATTATCCTTGTGACAAAAAAACTTGCAACTTTAATGGATTCTAGTCTAGAAATGAAGCTATTCTATGTTTTAAACTGACTGTATGCAACAACAATGAAACAAGACTTGAAACAAGAAGATGATATGACCTCTAAAGTGCCAACAATGGAAGCAAAACCTGAAACTAACAAAATCCTAAGCAAGAAATTAAAAAAATGAACAAGAGAATTGAGAGGATGAGGGGCCATTTGCTTGAAACAAGCTGGCTATTTATAGAATTCCCATTCACCAAAGGGTAACTTGGAATGGAACTCTTTTACCATTAAACAATGGAGAAACACTATTACAGGGAACCAAAAACATAAATACAAGCTAAGGTGGTTGAGAAAAGCTGGTAAATGTTGAAAATTCACACAAGTCATGATCAAAGGAACATGCTGGAGAATGCGTGAAGGACCGCCGCCCGAGCAGGTGGTGGCGATAATGAGATCGCCGCCAGCAGGCGGTGGTTTCGTTACTGAAGGTCAAAAATCCAAGAAAAAGGGGGCAAGGGATAAAACAAAGCACAAGGAACTTGGATAAAGCATTTGGGATGCTAACATATACTTCGCGAGTTTCTCTGGATCCCAAACACCTTACGAGGTGACCTGTATCATCATTAGGGTATGTGTAACATCGTTCCGGCAGTGTAGTACCCTATAATTTTGGGTACGTACATATTGCCCCCTCGGAGAAGCGTTTTAACTATGAAGAGGTGTAAAGTGATGGGTTCGAGTATGGCAGTCCCAAACTGGAAGCTATAAATTATACCTGACATGCCCGTGTGTCGAAATGACACCATCCAAATTCTTGCTACTTGCAAAATGAAAAGAGGACTCAAGTGCAGATAGATAAAATAAGTTGATAAAATAAATACTAAATTAATATGAAAAGAGGACTTACCATTTGTGTGGGAATAAGAACTTACCTCCATCGGCGCTCCAAACTGCGAAAGGGGCATTAAAAAAATGAGTCAAAACACTATATATATAAAAATGTGCTCATTTTCCTATTCATTTCGCGTGTTGATTTGATATTTTTGAGCTGGGACCCACGGTGACAATTTTTAACGAGAGTATAGTTAAAATATTCGTGGTGAGATAGCGATCATACCGCCGAGAGCGAACGTTGACCCATGAGATCTCAAAGTTATTTCTTCTCAATTTCTTGTTTTTGCACCCAAAATGTTAAAATGTTGAAATATTTGTCTTGGGGGGGTCATTTTTAGAAATGCTAGTGTTAATAGGGTCACTTAGGGGGGCACCTAATGGGTAGGCTTTTGTTTTAGTTAAAATGGTCAATTTTTGCATTTTTGAGCATTTTTAGGGCACATGACCCATTTGAACTCACGGGACAAGACCACCACCCTGAGCAGGTGGTGGTTATGGGACCCCACCTTAGAAGGCAGCGGTTATAGAACCGCCACCCTGCATAGGGCGGCGGTCCATTATAGAGTGTTAAAACAACACTTTACTTAACTTGTTTTTGCATTTTTAGCATTCTTGCATGTTCTTAATAGTTTTTCCAATGCAATTTTGATACTAACTTACTCCTTTTACGTGTTTTTGGGTGTATGCAGAAGGAGGAGTACATTAGATGGATCCAGGAGAGGGAGTGTGATTGGCTCTCGAAGTTTTGGAGGAACTCTCTCGGGAAAAGGGATACTCTCCAGAGGGCTGGTATATGGAGGATTGCACAGGTTCCTCATGTTGCACCTACCAGTCACATATTGTGTGACTTGTTCTCATATTGGGATGCAGATTGGAACACCTTTTGATTTCCAGGAGTTAGGGGTGAGTGGTCTATCACCCTGGAGGACGTTTACCGTATACTGGGGGTTCTAATCCTTGGGCGGTGGCTATCTCTTAAGACAATTGTATCTAGATCACAGGTGGTTCAATGGGCCACCTATATGGGAGATGCGGTCGTATCGATGGGGTTGAAGAAGGGTGTGAGGATCCACTCTATTATTGAGTTAGACATTCCCTTGCTTCGTAAGGATATGATGGGCATCTTTTCATCCGAATGATTGGGGATAAGGGAGGGGACACCCTCTTATATTGCTAGCCCCCATTATTGCATAGATTGAGGGCCATGGACGTGTCTACGCCTGGGGAGTAGATATCCTCGGGACTACCTACCATGACTTATATAGGGTAGTCCATTTATAGGGGTAGTCACTGAGCCACCCGAATCTTGTCATGAGTTGGGTGTATGAGCACATTATCCCATATGGGAGAGGTGTAGAGGTGGAGGATCCCGAGGCCATCAAGGCAGCGAGGTGGATGGGGATGATAGTTCTTAGAGCACCCCACCAGCCAGTGGCTTCCTTGACTACTACAGACATGGAGGCCACTCCTTATCAGGCCATGGTAGGGGTATGGGGAGAGGAGACTGTTACTTTGATTTCCTGTCAGACCACCAGCCAGTTGATAGATAGGGTAGGGAAGCTGGAGATCCACCCCTTTGATAGAGTACCACAACATGCTTCAAATTGCCTCCCTATAGTGACATGCTTCCTCCGGTGGGGCCCGTATATAGATCTATTCATGAGGCTCGGGGAGGTCCTAGAGGCCGGGGGTGGACCATTGTTATGCCCGGTACTCCTATTGCAACTAGGAGGGTGGTATGTGCATGAGGGAGAGCCGATGCTCCTCAAGCACCCTTACTTCGGATTACCACCGCATCGCTCATAGGAGTGATGAGCCCATCGATGTGGAATCTGAGTCTGAGTTCACTGGGGGAGAGACCGAGGAGGAGATAGAGGACATGGAGATCAGTGAGATGGGTGGGGGGGATGAGAGTGATCCTGAGTGGCATGATACCTAGGAGATCTTGCAGCCTGAGAGGGTGGAGCAGAGCGCAGAGAGGGTGACTCTGGTTTCAGAGGAGTTACTCTCTTGGGACCCAGGTGGAGATGGTGAGTCTATTGCAGCCGTCATATTGCCCCAGACATGGGAGAGGGGCACCAGTTGGTGTTGGCATCGGTGGTAGGTTCGGATCCTAGAGATACTTCTTGGAGGCCCAGCGATCCTACCGAGTGTCACTCTTCTCCTGACATTTGTTTTAGTTAGACTTGTCTTATTTTGTTATTTCTTTTTGTTTCGTTTACTCTTGATTCTATCATTGATTATTTTCTAACTTGTTTTCTTTTTTGTTTCAAGCGACTGTTGATGAGTGGTGAGACTTGATTCACCGAGTGTGTACTGATACCCTGCTTCTCCCCTCGGAGAAGACTCGTGCCGAGATTTTCGTAGACGTGGGGAGCCATCGCGCATGCAGGCACACCGATGTTTTGGTCCCTATCCGGTATGTGGCAAAGATTTCGACTTCTCTCTTCACAGAGGTGGTTGGATATAGGAAAACTAAGCGCTTGATGAGGAGGAGCCATTCTCGTAGCGAGATGGTATCTACTGGGCATGACCGTGAACCCTCGGTGCATTCAGAGTGCAGGTGTAGCCGGATTCCTAGGCATGGTCACACACCTTCTGAGGGATCCCATAGGGATTGAGAGATTATTTTTGTTGTATTTTTCTAGATGTTTATACGAGTGTTTTTGTACTTTCTAGGCTCATTGAGCATTTTGACCATGCCTAGTGCATGATGGCATTGTATACGAAACCTAATATATATATATATCTTTGGATCTAGACTCTTGGCATCTTGAATTTGGTGATTTATTTCTATATGTGTATTTAGATGCTTTTAGAATACTGTTTTCATGTTTTCATAATGTATGCAATGGATAAAAATGATAGTAGATAGAATATTTTATTCGTATTTTTGTAATGTCGATATGAGATGATACTAACATACGGTAAGATCTTGAACTTTTGAAATATTTGGGCAATGTTTGTAATTTATTCTTATGTTGGAAAAACGTGATGAATGCATAGTGATAAAGAGATGAACTTTCCCCAATCCCAAATCCACGCAACTAGTAAGACGTGAGGGCTCAACACCAAGAATTAGGAAGGGCACAAGTTGTATGAGTTTGATTGAATAGAATGATGAGAGACAGACAAACCAGTAATAGAAGCCAAATTTGGACCTACACACCCACCCTACCCAGAACTACCACCAAGCTTAGAAGGCCACTTACTTTTTAGTTTATCTAGACTTAGATTCATAAATGGCAACTTGGTTGACAAAATCTGGTTTTGAGGATTTGATCTCTTCAAAATTTGGATATTTGGATATTTCCTTAATAGAATTTGACTTGTGTTTTTAGCATAACAAGATTTGTTCATTTGTGTGATTTGGACCCCCATACCCTACCTCACGCCACTAGTAAGAAGCATGGGTTTGTCACCAAACGCAAGATACAGGAAAGTAAGGGCACTTCTTTCCTTTCCCAACCTCACATCCCTAGTAAGAGACACGGGCTTTTAACTGAAGGTTGATGGGGGCAAAGAAGTGTGTAAAATAAAATAGTTTATTTTCTTGGTGCTTTTGATTTCATTTTATTTTGACATTTTTGATCTATTACTTTGGGATATCCTTTCATTCCAAGAGATTTTAAGAGGGATATATGTGACACAAGGAAGCTTCCAGATGGATAGACTGTAAGCAAGGACAACTTCACCTAGTAGAAAGAAAGAGAAAAGCCAAGTATGCAGGTCTTGGTATGGTTTCACACAATGTTTGTCTGCCGAAATTGATGAGAAGATTTGAGAATAGTTGATGATGCTTGGAGAGATGTAATATGAATGATTTTGCCAATATCTTCAAAAATTTGCAACATATTTGTTTTAAGAGTAAGCTTTTGGACTACCATTTTTACGAAATGGATAGAATGAAGTAGATAAGAGACTAATGCAATGTAAGTAGCTATAATGTAATGGAAATGGTGCATATCGTAAAAATAATCCCTTCTAATGAGATGTAGAGAGTGGGTATTTCAACCTCAAGTGGGAGAACTACTTCTACCCTGAATACTAGTGAGAAAGGAGTTGCTCCTATTGGTGTTCTTACTAAGGTTTGATGGGCCCACAAGGCTGGATATAGTTTTAGATGCCAATCTCTCTTATTCTCCTTGACCGTTTTGAGGAGAATAGCTTTTAACATTTTGTTTGTCGCTTGACTGTCCATTGGCTTGAGGGTAGTAAAGAAAGGCCGTATGATGGTTTATCTTGAATTTTCTACATAACTCACAGACTTCATCATTTTTAAAGGATGTGCCATTATATAAGATAATGACTTGTGGGTGCTACGCCCTTAATCATATATCTTATATTGGATGTATATAGCCGACTTGTGGCTATCATAACTTCTTATCATTATGTATTTCTTTCATATATGTTATATTTTCATTAGTGGGTCGGCCTTGGTGTTGGCCATAACATAGGAATAGTATATATAGAGGTTAGTAGGTAGTATTTGATGAGCATTGGAGCATTTGAGTATTATTGTATGGTTTGGAGGTTGCCCCCTCGAAGTGGCGTAGCTATTATTATTGCATATTGAGATCATTATTCTGGAATATTGTGTTATTGGGTGTTATATTTCTGCTCATGATCTGAATTATACAAGTAATTTCATTACAAGTGGTATCAGAGCTTGAACTCGGCCAACACTGCGTCAAACCCTAATTTTGAAGGTTCGTCCATATCTCAACATCAGTAGCGAATTTTTCTACAAATTTTTTTTTGGTGTGGCGAAATCAGTCAAGTAAGCTTCCCTCAAAATATTAGTACTTTTGACTTGTTTTGCAAAATTTATAGCGGTTTTATGTTTTTTCATAATTCGGCTACATAGGGTGCAATTTGTGGAATTTTTCAAAGTTATTTACATTTCCAGAAAGAAGATTAAAAATCAGTTTGAGTTCGTTCTTTGAGTTTTATAAAATTTGGCCGAATTCCTATTGAAATCTGAAACCCTAAATTTTGACCTTGATCCTTAAATCTTACTTTTTGGGGCATCAACATTGGGCCTTTGACAAGAGAAAAAAGAATTCCATCACTCTGGGTAAAACCCCTGATAAGGATGAGATAATAGTTGAGGAGTTAGATTCAGAAGGGGTAGCTACAGAGTCCTCAGGGTTAGGGTTTACTTCAACTGACCATAAGGTCAGCTATCTTGAGTTAGAGTTGCGAAACCTTGAAGGTAGAGTGGCCAGCAAAAAAGATGTAGAAAAGATTGGACAACGATTGGAGGATTTCATTCAACAATTTAGCTACAATATCATGGGTCATCATAGCATTCCTAATGAGCCACAACTCAATCATACTCACACTAACCATGGTGGATCTGCAAACATGACCAATCCAAATACAAACACTCTACAAGCCCGTCACATGCTTCCAAAAGTGGAAATGCGTAAGTTTGATGGAAAGGATCCACTCAATTGGATTAACCAGATGGATAATTTCTTTGATCTTCATCAGATTCCATTGGGACAAAAGGTTACCATGGCATCATTGTATCTGGAACCTGACCAATTCATTTGGTATCGATGGTTATGTGCTCAAAGGAAAAAGAGTGGCCTCAATGTTACATGGACAATATTCACCGAAGAGTTGTAATTGCACTATAGTTCTAGTGTGTCAGAGAATTATTTCAGCCAATTAGCAAATCTCAGACAAACAGGAATAGTCAAATATTACATCCATCAATTCCAAAACCTTTCCTTACGGGTGGAAAATATTCCTGAAGATAATTTGAATGACTTATTTCTTGGGGGTCTTAAAGAACAAATTGAGACTGAGGTGCGTATGTTTAATCCTCATAAGGTTTCAGACTCTATGATCATGGCACGTAGGGAAGAGGAAAAATTTCTTTCAATTCGAAACAAACTGTCAGTACTATCAGAGATCGTAGCACCCTTCCACCATCATTCCCTCGGCCAGTGAGACTGACACCTCAACAAATTGAAGAAAAGAGAGCCAAAGGGTTATGTTTTAATTGTGATAAAAAATTTGGACCAAGACATAAGTGTGCGGAAAAGAAGTTGTTCTACATTGAGGGACCTACTGAAGAAGAAGAAAATGAAGAAGATGAAGAGGTAGAGCCAGAGGAGGAATTAGGAGATCCCCAACCAACAATATCATGCCATGCAATTTCTGGTATTAGCACTCCCCAAACTCTCAAAGTAGTTGGATTCTTAAAAAAACAGAGGGTAACAATATTGATTGATTCGGGAAGTACTCATAATTTCATCAATCATAAGTTAGCGGTACGCTTGAACTGCTTTGTTTATCCAGCTCCAGAATGTCAAGTCATGATTGCTGATGGGAAAACTGTTAGTTGTTCAGGAAAATTCCATAACATTAATCTCACCATGGGAGATTACTTGCTAACTAGCAATATGTATGCCATTGCCATGGGAGGAGTAGACATTGTGTTAGGAGTTCAATGGCTTACCACCTTGGGAACCATTGAAATGAATTTCCAAGAGTTGTTCATGCAATTTCAGTCAAAAGGGAGGAATTTTAAACTAAAAGGACTAAGAGAAAAATCACCGCAGATGGTAAGTTCTCATCAGATGCAAAAATTGCTTAGAAAGGGTGCAGAAGGGTTTGTGGCGCAACTATTTTCAATGGAAGCACATCATTCCAATACATTTATACCCGCAGATATGCAAGCAATTATAGATGAGCACTCAGGGGTTTTTGGAGAAATGCCCAAGGGTTTGCCTCCAAAAAGAGACCATGACCATGCCATCCAACTAGTACCAGGGACTCAACCACCCAACATCAGACCTTATAGGTACCCCTATATGCAAAAGAGTGAGATTGAGAAGATAGTTCAAGAGATGTTAGAAGCAGGACTTATTCACCATAGTCAAAGTGCTTACTCTTTCCCGTAGTGATGGTATGGAAAAAGATGACAATTGGCGCATGTGTCCAGACAGGAACTCAATAAGTACACAGTTAAAGATAAGTTTCCCATTCCAGTAATTGAATATTTTCTAGATGAATTACATGGTGTTGTTTACTTTACAAAACTTGATCTTCGTTCTAGATATCATCATATTAGAATCAAGGATGAAGATATTCATAAAACAACCTTCAGACACATGAAGGACACTATGAGTTCTTGGTAATGCCTTTTGGACTAACAAATGCACCCTCTACATTTCAAAGCTTGATGAATTCAATATTTAAGCCATTTCTTCAAAGTTTGTTTTAGTGTTCTTTGATGATATATTAATCTATAGTAAAACATGGGAGGAACACCTGCATCATGTAAATAAAGTGTTGGAAACTCTTGAACAACATCAACTTTATGCAAAGCCTTCTAAGTGTTCTTTTGGTGTCAAGGAGGTTGAATATTTGGGTCATATTATCTCTTATGAAGGTGTTAAAGTGGATCCTAACAAGATAAAAGCCATGCTTGAATGGAAGGTTCCCAAAACCCTAAAAATCTCCGAGGATTTTGGGGCTTACAAGTTATTATCGTAGATTTGTAAGGAATTATGGCAGCATCGCAGCACCACTCACATGACTTTATTGAAGAAGGACTCTTTCCATTGGAATGAGCAAGCTACTATGGCCTTTGAGAAGTTGAAGGAGGCCATGTGCACCACTCCAGTTCTAGCCACCCCAAATTTTTCAAAAACATTCATTGTTGAATGTGATGCTTCAGGGTATGGTATGGGGGCAGTACTCATGCAAGAAGGGTGACCCATTGCTTTTGAGAGCCATCAATTCAAAGGTAAGAATATCTCTAAACTAGTTTATGAGAAAGAAATGTTAGCAATACTTCATGCAGTGAAACAATGGAGACCATATCTAATGGGACGACATTTCAAAGTAAAGACAGATCATGATAGTTTGAAATACTTCTTAGAGCAATGCTTATCATCAGAAGAACAACAAAAATGGGTCTCAAAAATGTTGGGGTATGATTTTGAGATAATATACAAGAAAGGGAAAGAGAATGTAGTTGTTGATGCTTTATCTCTAAGGATGAATCGCCTGCCAAGCATTGTTGTATGCCATATCTATATTACAGGAGGATTGGATAGAGGATGCAAGGTCTGAATGGAAAAATGACCTAGGTACACAAAATCTCATTCAAAATCTCCAACAAGATCCAAACATGTCAGAAAAATTTTTATGGAAAGGAGATGTTTTATGGTATAAAGATAGATTATATCTATGTAAGAATTCAATCCTTTAAAATAGGGTTCTATCTAAGCTCCATGCTTCTCCAGTAGGGGGTCATTTTGGCTTCTTAAAGACTTATCATCGAATCAAGCATGATTTTTTCTGGGAAGGGTTAAAAGGAGATGTCCAAAAGTTTGTGGCAGAATGCATGGTTTGTCAGCAAAATAAGGGTGAAACAATTAAGTCCCTAGGTCTTTTACAACCTCTATCTATTCCTAGCCAGAGGTGGGAAGAGGTGTCATGGACTTCATCACAGGATTGCCTAAATCAGAAGGTAAAAATGTAATCATGGTGGTGGTGGATAGACTCACCAAATATGCCCATTTTTGTGCTTTATCACATCCATTTGTTGCGAGTACAGTAGCAACGACCTTCAGGGATACAATTCAGAAGCTACATGGGACACCAAAGATTATAGTAAGTGATCGAGACCCTATCTTTACTAGTAATTTTTGGACTGACTTGTTCTCATGCTTGGGCACACAACTAGCTCATAGTTCCTCTTATCATCCCCAGTCTGATGGGCAAACAGAGGTGGTAAACAAGTGCTTGGAGGGATATCTTTGTTGTTTTACATCAGATAAGCAAGCGAGATGGGTCCAATGGTTACCACTGGCAGAATGGTGGTATAACACCTCCTTTCATTCTTCATCTAAAATGTCTCCTTTCTTGGAATTATATGGGTATCATCCACCATCTATCACTTCATCTTTGAGATTCCAGCCAAAGGTTCGAGCAGTTGAAGAACATATTCAACACCAATAAGAGGTGCTTTGTAGTCTCAGGGAGAATTTGGCCATGTCACAAAACCGCATGAAGCAGCAAGCAGACCAACATCGTAGTGAAAGACATTTTGAAGTCAAGTGATTGGGTTTTTGTGTGTTTACAACCATATAAGCAAATGTCCTTAAAACAACACAAAAAGGATAACAAGCTTTCACCTAAATATTATGGTCCTTATCAAGTGTTACAGAAGATTGGAAATGTAGCATACAAATTGGAACTTCCTCCAACTACTCGAATTCATCCAGTCTTCCATGTATCTTGCCTAAAGAAGGTAATCGATTGCATAATATCAACCCTGCATACAGTGTTACCAGAGCTTGATGAAGAGGGCGAATCATCCTGGAACTAGAATGCATCCTTCAAACATGCACTAAGCGGTTGAGGACAAGGGTCATCACTGAGTATTTGATCAAGTGGAAAAATCTAGACAATGAAGACGCAACTTGGGAGGATGCAAATTTCCAGCAGCAAAGATCCAGATCTTCTCAACATTGGGGACAATGTTGCTTCAAAGGGAGGGGCATGCTATGCCCTTAATCATATATCTTATATTGATGTATATAGCCAACTCAGGGCTATCATAACTTCTTATCATTATGTATTTCTTTCATATATGTTATATTTTCATTAGTGGGTCGGCCTTGGTGTTGGCCATAACATAGGAATAGTATATATAGAGGTTAGTAGGTAGTATTTGATCAGCATTGGAGCATTTGAGTATTATTGTATGGTTTGGAGGTTGCCCCTCGAAGTGGCGTAGCTATTATTATTGCATATTGAGATCATTATTCTAGAATATTGTGTTATTAGGTGTTATATTTCTACTCATGAGCTGAATTATACAAGTAATTTCATTACAAAGGTGGGACACCATACCTATAGATAATTTGGTTCAGAATGAATTTGGCAATTACCGAACCTGGTACGGTGGTGAGAGGCATGGCCTCCACCCATTTGGTAAAATATTCCATGGCTGTGATTATAAAATTATGGCCATTGGTTGATGAGGGAGAGAACTTTCTTATCAAGTCTAGACCCCACATGGAGAAGGGCCACTGATTCACTATTGGTTGTAGGGATTGTGTTGGCATGTGAATCTTGTGAGATAATTGCTGGCATTTGTGGCACTTACGTATAAATTCCACTGCATCATGCTCAAGAGTGGGCCAAAAATAGCCCATCCAATGTATTTTGTGAGTGGTGGCATGACCACCGAAGTGGCCCCCACATATCCCACTGTGGGATTCATGAAGAATCCTCTTGGATTCTTCTGTCAACATATCTTAGAAGTATGTTGTCGAAGGCTCTACGATAGAGTACTTGGTCTAAAACAACATATTTAATGGTAATAATGTGTAACCACCTTCTTTGTTGTGATGTGGCACCTTTCGGGTATGTATGGTCCATGATAAAAATGATGATATCATTATACCAGGGACATGTAGAGAGATAGGGGCCCGGTTTTGACAAAGTATATGCACTCATCAGAAAGTCTAGATCTACCAACTCACCTTCATCTAGTGGATTGTTAGCTAACTAGTCTACAATGATTTTTCCCTTAACGGATTTCTGGTTCATGAATGTTAACTCAAATTCTCCCATTAAGGTTATGAAATGGCCAACCTTTTTAGATAAATATCCTTGTGTGAGAAATGTTCGTAAATGGTCTGTCTTTACAATGACCCTTGTTTCCTGGTTTAACATGTAATATCTCAAATGTTTTGTTGACAAAAATTATGGTAAGGCATTCTCTCTCTACCTGTGTGTAACATGTTTCATAATTGAGAAACATTCAGCTAATGAAATAGAACACGCATTCTCATTTGTCATTGTCTTCTTGAGCCAACATGCAAGCCAACGAGACATGAGTGGCTCATGAGTATAGGATCAAAGGGTGGTTTGGCTTGGGAGGCATTAGTGTGGGTGGTGACAACAAGAAGTGTTTAACTGCTTTGAAGGCCTCGTTGCATTCTTTAGTCCAATCGACGCTATAATCTTTCTTGAGTAGATTGTTGATTGGATGAATGGAAAAGCTTAAATTTGGGATGAACCTTCAGATTGCACCGAGTTTCCCAAGAAATGACCTGATTCTAGACTCGTTCGATGGTGGGATCATTTCAAGAATAACCCGTATTTTGGTGGGATCAACATCAATCCCTCATGAAGATATAATGTATCCCAGAATTTTACCTCCTGTCACACCAAACACACACTTCTCTATATTTAATGTGATGCCATATTCAATTAGTCATGAGAGGATGATACGAAGCACTTCCGGATGATCACAACATTTCTTGGCTTTGGCCAACAAGTCATCCACATAGGATTCCAAATTTTTGTGGATAAGATCATGGAATAAATAAGTCATTGCCCGCTAATACGTAGCGCCAGTGTTCTTAAGACCAAATGGCATGAAAACATAACAATAAGTGCCCTAGGGAGTTATGAATGTGGTTTTGCTTGATCTCGTTATCCAAATTTCCTGAGTAAATTTTTGATAACATGCATTGAACTCTCAAGCCCCAGAAAATTGATTGATTCAGAAAAAAATCATGTTTCTAGGGTCCCCTCGTAAATTTTTCTAACTCTCTGTCTAGGTTGAAAAGAGAAAGTTCTCGAGAAAATGTGGAAAAGTTGAGAAAACAAGCTTGGGCAAGAAAAAATTTTGAAAATCGGCTAAGTCCTAGTCCCCGGGACAATCGGGACATTTGGAATGAAAGGGCGTGAACCGGCCGAAAGGCCGCCAGAAGTCCGCAAAGCAAAGGGACATCTAGGATAGAAGGATGCACAAGGCATGAGAAGCCGATCTCGGCCGAAGGAGGAAGCAAAATTGACTAATTGCTGAGCAAACAGTTTGGGACATTCGGGCCGTGAAGACGTGAACCTCCGTGACCGGCCGAAAAGGAGAACTTCTGCACTAAGCAATTTGGGACATTTGGGACATGAGGACGTGAACCGGCTGAACTGGGTGAATCGGAAGGATTTGTCCCGCATAACACCGAGACATCCGGGACAAAAGGACGCGGTGGACGCGAAAGAGCCGGCAGACTGCTGGGATTAACCAAATCATGACACGTGTCATGAGGAGAAAAGTCCGAAAGTTCAAAGGGTGAGGTTTCAAGTGCCTACCCAAGCCAATAAAAAGAGGACACGTGTCCAACGAAGCAGAGAAGGAGAGAGAATCATGCGACCAATCAATGCATGCCACGTGTCATCCAGGTGGCAGAGCGCGGGAAGAAGTTTAAAATCCGTTTTCGCCTATTTTGTGCCCTAGATCTTTAGATCTCCATATCTTTTGATCCAAAGCTCAGATTGGCACGTTCTTTATATCAACAGAAAGCTTGTGAAATTATATACATGATTCTGGGGTTAATCTCAAGTTTATTTGTAGTCTTGAGAGATAAAATCAAGAAAAAAATTTGACACGTGTTCATGGCCAGAAGTGACATTTCAGCGACCAGATTTAATGCAGAATGGGTCGCCTTCTCTTGTATTTCGGTCAAAATGACAGGGTATGGGTTTTTAAGGTCCCCCATGCCATTTTAATGCACCTACATTCAAGGAGGGATGGGCTCTCATGTTTTTGTACATTTTCTGTCCCCTGGGCTCGACCCATGCACTGTAAAAGCCAGATTTGGCTCATTTCTTAAAGGGGGAACATTTCTTTGGGTAGCAAGCTTCTTCTTTCACTTGCAACAAGTGATTTTCACAAGTATCATACCTCTTCTAAAATTGTAATGTGTTTTCTTTCTTTTTGATGCTGTAATACAAGGATTTTGATAGTGGAAATGACAATACAGGCTCTGTGATCAGTTTTTAGTCCTCTGTTTATGTTGCTTGTTTCATTTCAGATCTCTGATTACATCTTATCAGCTTGTGCATGATGTTTTATGTTGCATTTTTATGATCTGTGTCTATTTACAGTAACAAGAAGTGTTCACCACTCCTCCTTTGGTGTATCACCGTTAGTTTAGTTTCATTTTTGCACTTTCTATCTCTCTGTCTCCTTGGATTTTAGAGTAGGATTAGGTTTCAAACCTCTCGTAGTTTTACAAAATATAGATCTAAATCGAGGAGTTTGAGGAACCAGCCTCTAATCTGAGATTCCTATCTTAGTTTCACAAGTCCCCACACTTGGAGAGAGGTTTCCATGTTGTGCAATCACACCTGATGCTAGAGTGATCAACCTAGAAGCTTGATCCGCATCCGTGGCAGTGCCGTGAGTCTCGCAACAACATTTTTGGCACACCGGTGGGACCAGAGGTCTCGCTTCTATTGCAGCAAAGTTGATATGCATCTGCTATAGTTTTTTGCTTATAAGAGCTATTATTTGCATATCTAGCGACTCCAAGGGGAAGAATCAACTAGTTTTAGAAGTGCAAAGGCTGAAAACTCATAAGAAGAATCACCACAAGGTCAAGAGTTGGAGAAGAAGAAGTGTTGTTTGAATACTTGCAATTATATCCAAGAAGAAGGCAAAGAGGAAGAAGGATTCAAAGGTCTCCATCTCCACCAAACAGAACTCTCTCAACTCCTCCACCGATGTGCCTTTCATTCAAAAGATATAAGGGCTTTAAGAACGATTAGAATGGCTCGTAACAATCCCTACGTCAACTTCACAGCAGAGCAGCCCACTTGCTCTCAATGCACAACATCCAGTCCCTATTGCAGCCTCAAGAACATTCCCTACTCCACCGGAGAAAATCAGACTACTGTGTGATCTTGTTAAAGATATTACTAACCTTTGTGCAATCCATGAAATCAATGAAATGTAAGTGGCTGTCAAGTTACTGGCATCTTCATTCAAGGGTAAAGCATTGCAATGGTTTAGGAGCCTTGGAGCTAGTTCTATCACAAACTGGAATCAGCTGTGTATTGCACTTCATGAGCAATTTGGAGAGAAGGGAGACAACTTGTCTCTTTTGGAGCAGCTGACAACTATCAAGAGAGCCCCAATGAGTAGCTGACTGACTTCAACTTCAGATTTCAAAGGTCTTGGGATAGGATTCCAGTGGCAGTCAGGCCAACAGCAGAAGGTGCTTTTCTATATTACCTTAAAGCTTTAAATTCTGATATTTCTATGTTGATTCAGTCCATGGGAGGCATAACTATCCCTATGGCTTATAGCATTGCCATTAGGGCTGAAAACTATCTTATTCAAGCTGGTAAACTGGCTCCTAGGCCTCCCATGCCCTTGTATCCAAACTTAGAAAATCCAAGCACTAGTCAAGCACCCACTTTGGCTCCTGTTCCCACTCCTAGAAATCAGAGTTCAAATGAAGCTTCCACTTCATCCTCTAGTGCTTCAAATGAACTCCAAGAGGTCATGAAACAGTTGCAAAACCTAGGCAATGAGCTGGTTACTCTCAAGAGGCAGCAAGCCCAAGGTTTCAGACCTTCTTATCAACCCCAAGCTCAGCCTAATAGGCAGCCATACCAACCACAAAGACCACCTAATCCAGCTGCAAATATGAATCAAAATCAAAGCCAAGTAAGGCCTCCCGCTAATAGACCATTCCAGCCCTATAACCCCCATGCCATATCTGCCTCTAAGGCATTAGTGCCAACACGTAACAACATGGCTCAGAATATGATTGGTGTTTTCCATGCAACAAGCCTCATAACCAATCCATGTGCTTCAATGGTGCTCTCAATCAAGCATTGATGGTGACAAATACTGGTGTGGAGGGTGAGGGCAGTCAAGGAAACAATCAACAACAAGAAACATTCCAACAACAATCAGCCCCAAATGACACCACATTGGTGAACTGGCAAGCAGAAGATTTTTGTGGCATGAATCAAGTAGTTTCTCAAGGTGTTGCAGCCAACACAAGGTCAAAGAGGAGAAATTTGGGTGAAGAACAGCCATTAGCCCCAGCCAATCCACAACCTTCCATGGCTCCACAAATGATTGGAAAGAAAATTTCAGTTTCAAATGCACAAGGGCAGCCAAGAACAGCTCCTAGGCCAACTCAAATGCCAACTGTTGATGCCCACGTGCAAGGAGTAAATGTGCAAACCAAGGGACAGCAGAGAGATCCTTCATCACCATTCAGTATCATTGATCAGATGAAGAAGACAAACGTCAACATATCGATGTGGTAATCCCTATCTATTCCGCACCAAAGAGATCCGCTGCAAGCTTCCATGAAGGATTGGCCAACTTTAAATCAAGAAAGTTCGGATGCAAGACAAAGTGCTTACAAATGCTGCCCACCCAAAGAAGTCATGGAGGACAACAAGGTAAAATGTTGAAGCCCCCTCCTTTCTATGTTTCATTGATAATTGAAATAAATTAGTGCATAATTGCATGATAGACTCGGGGCAAGTAGCTCAGCTGATGCCCAAACAAATAGCTGATCAACTAGGGCTCCAAAGATGAAATAACATCTAAAGGGGTAGTGCAGCTAGATGGGACAGCAATAGCAATAGTTGGAGTGATTAGAAACTTGAGCCTTACCTTGCATGCATGTCCAAATGTTGTTGTCTTACAAGATGTATCAGTCATAGACCTTCCACCACTCTTTGCCCTTTGTTTGTCAAGGGACTTCACAGCCAAGATTGGGGGGTATTTGTCTACTGATTGGTCACACATGCTATTTAGAAAAAGGTACGGAACTAAGGCTACAATTAGGTCAGAACCTATTGCAAAATTCCATATTGAGCCTTACACTCCAAGTCAGATTAATGCCAATTGCTCAACATTTGATTAAGAAGATCACCCTAGCACTGACGAGGCTGACACCAAGGTTGGAAGTATCTCGGATCTAACTCTCGATGAATGGGCGAGCAAGGTGTATGCTTTTGATCCTTATCAAGAGGTAGAAGAATCCGAGTGGGAGTCTATTGTATACACGAAGAAAATCAACCTCTCCCAAAGATCACCAAGCTGGATCATAAGGATAAGAATGAAGTATGGCATTTGTTCTTTAATGGATCAAGGAGTAGGCAAGGTGCGGGGAGGAGGAGCTATGCTCGTTTCACCTCAAGGCATCAAATATTATTCATCTTTTCACTTCCAGCTTTCTTGTTCAAACAACATGGCTGAATATGAGGCCTTGATTCATGGACTTCATTGGGCTAGGAAAAAGGGCATAAAGAATCTGTAAGTCTTTGGGGACAGTGAATTGATTGTAAATCAGTCAAGGGATGGCATGCGCCAAGAATGATCTACTCAAGTGCTACAAGAACAGGTGTGGGACCTCATGGAAGATTTTGAAGGTTTTGGCATCGAATCCATTCCCAGGAAAGAGAATCAAGCCGCAAATAGGCTCGCAGCATTGGAGAAATGTTTTATGTGGTTGATAACATCAAAAGGAAAAACACACCACATATCCATGTGATTGTGAGGCCAGCAGCTCCAAATAATAATATAAGTCGGTAGGTGTTTGAGAATGATCAACAGATCATCAATTTTTACAAGAAGAGGCTGAATTCTCGCCTAGAATCGTGACAGACTAGAGTAGCAAGATGGGGATAAGTAGTGCACTGTGGACAAACAAGCTTCCCAAGGGTTTAGTAACGTTGGATTATATCTTCAACCCTAACGACCACCTCGTAAGGAAAAGGCTAACATACAAAGTCAAGAGAGAAGATTCAGAGCAATTCCAGTGGGAAGGAAAAACACTTCAAATTGGTAAAGTGGCCACCGAAAGCAGAAAATCAGATTTCATACAACTTTGCCAAGAATTTCCGTGATGTCTTCATTGGAGCTATGAAGACTTGAGAGGATTCAATCCGAATTTGGCACAACATACCATAGAATTGGATCCAAATGTTAAGCCCATCGTGTAAGGAGACCGTTAACCCTCACATTGAGCCTCTAATGAAGAAAGAGCTAAATAAGCTAATAGAGGCAAGCATTATATTCCCGATCAAGCACTCAAGCCGGGTTGCTAACTTGGTTCTCGGGGAAGAAGAGTGGAGAAATCAGGTTGTGTGTGGACTTCCAAGACCTCAATAGAGCCTCTCTCAAGGATCATTATCCACTCCCTTCCATGGAGCAAATATTGCAGGTGGTAGCTGGTTCAGAAAGGTTTTCACTACTCGATGGCTACTCGGGGTATAATCGGGTGATAGTGAAAGAGGAAGACCAATTCAAGACAACCTTCACAACTAAATGGGGCACATATGCTTACAAGAAGATGCCATTTGGGCTATCCAATGCTGGTGCTACCTTTCAAAGGGCAATGGACATGGCATTCAAAGGCTTGATCAACAAGATAGTGCTGGTATACCTAGATGATATCACGGTCTTCTCAAAGAATGCACCAGACCACCTCTTTCACCTCAGGCAAGTATTTCAGAGGTGTACAAAGTTCGGAGTGTCTTTGAATCCCAAGAAGTGCATATTTCTTACACATGAAGGAAAACTTTTAGGCCATATTGTCTCCAAAGGGGGACTGGCAATTGATCCGTAAAGGGTTGAAGCCATAAGAGCACCGCCATTGCCAAGTCACAAGAAGGCCCTTCAAAGTTTCTTGGGAAGGATAAACTTTGTTTGGAGATTTGTCCCAAATTTTGTAGCCCTTCATCAAGCCCATCACCAAAATGTTAAAGAAGATCATGGCTTTTAAGTGGACAACAGAAGGAAAGGAGTGTTTTGAAGCAATTAAAGAAGCTATCTCTCAAGCACCAACTCATCAACCTGAGACTTCTCCAAGGATTTCATCCTCTATGCATTTGGAGGTGATGACACTATTTCTGCCATTCTAGTACAATGAGAACAAAGATAATGATGAGCAGCTGGTTGCCTTCTTCAGCCAGAGCCTAGATGACTATGAGGTGAGGTACTCTTTTATTGAAAAGCATGTGCTTGTAGTAATCAGAAGCTTGAAGAAATTCAAGCATTTAATCTCAAACAACAAGGTCCAATTGCTGGTCTCACATGCTGGAGTTAAGGACTTCCTCCTCAACAAGGATTTGAATGAGAAAAGGGCAGGTTGGATCACCCGTGTCATGGAGTATGACATTGAGATCAAGATCACCAAGCTGGTAAGAGGGAAAGGATTGTGTGAGCAGCTAGTTTTGGGGAAGCAAAAAGAAGTATGCAACAAAGAAGAAACTATTTTGATAGTTCAAGACATGACCATGAGCCAAGTGGCAAGCAAGAAGAAGATAATTCTGCCCCCACTCCTTGCTGGACCCAAGGTATTATGCACTTCCTAGGCATAGGTCTATGCCCTCCGGAGATGAACAAGACCCAAAGGAGACACTTGAGGTTGCAGGCTGTTCCATATGCCATTGTAGATGGAGTTCTATTCAAGAGAGATGTGAATGGAGTGCTGCTTTGAGATGCATTAGCACAGTCGATTCAAAAGGTGTTGGAAGAGTTCCATGATGGACCAGCTGGTGGCCATTTTGCACCAAGAGTGACTCTAAAAATCATGAAGGCTGGTTATTATTGGCCTAAAATCTTTAGTGATTACTATGCATGGATCAAGAGGTTTAAGAATTGTGCATTCTTCACAGAAAAGAGAGACTTTCTGTCCTCCCATTGCATCCAATCTCAGTTGACCAGCCATTCATGCAATGGGGTTTGGACTTCATTGGAGTCATTAATCCCAATTCAAGCCAAGGGCACAAATGGATTTTGACAAACCCTGCACTACTTCACCAAATGGACGTAAGCAGTAGCACTCAAAGAGGCAAATGAGTCTAACATCTTAGACTTTTATGAGGGGATAACAACTAGATTTGTTGTACCTACCACAATAATCTCTCGATAATGCATTGGCATTCATGGATCCGTGGTGATTGAGTGGGCTGTCAAGAAAGGTATTTACCTAAGCACTTCATCGAACTATTATCCTCGTGGTAATGGCCAGGCCGAGTCTACAAACAAGAACTTGTTGAGGATCATTAGGAGGACTCTCGATGAGAATCAGAGGTCTTGGCATACCAAACTGAAATCAGCCCTATGGGCTGATAGGATAACTCCCAAAAGATCCACAGGTAACTCTCCATTCAGGCTTGTCTATGGAAGAGAGGCAATCTTGCCCATGTCACTTGAGTTGCCAATATTGGAACTCATGAAGCAGCTGGAGTTACTTGAATTTGAGCCCATGGAGGTGAGGTATGCAGAGTTGATGGAGCTGTAAGAGATTAGGAATCAGGCATCCCAAGCAATGGAAAAGGATCAAGCTTTGATCAAGAAGACCTTTGATAGAAAGGCCAAGGATAGATCTTTTCAAGTTGGAGATCTAGTGTTGAAATGGGATGTGGACAGAGCAAAACCGGGAAGGTATTCAAAATTTGATGCCATTTGGAGTGGCCCATACATGGTCACAAAGTGCAAGAACAACAATGCTTTCCAATTAGCCTCACTGGAGGGTGAAGAACTGCAGATTCTAGTCAATGGAATCTATCTCAAGTGTTGCTTCTAGAGGGAAGTTCACTACCTCTGTAAATATTAGATTAGATTTTCTTTCCTCCAAGTGCTTGTGCACATTGTTTTGTTGTAGGTTAGTTTTGTTTTCCCTAAGTGCTTTGGCACAACTTGCTGTCCATGGAGATGTTTTGCAGTCCTTACTTTCATCAGGTGATTTTCCATCTTCCTCCTTACACATTCTTAGTCAGTTAGGGTTCGAATGGAATATTTGATGACTCCATGCCCAATGGACTGCTTTAGGCAACTGGTATCTTCTACCTAGCAGGAAGGTATCCCCCATTGAGTTGCCAAATTGTTATCCAAATCCCCCAAGAGTAAATTTTTGATAACATGCATTGAATTCTCAAGCCCCAGAAAATTGATTGATTCAGGAAAAAAATCATGTTTCTAGGGTCCCCTCAGAAATTTTTCTAACTCTCCTTTCTAGGTTGAAAATATCAAGTTCTGAGAAAATGTGGAAAAGTTGCAGAAAACAAGCTTGGGCAAGAAAAAATTGTGAAAATCGGCTAAGTCCTAGTCCCTGGGACAGTTGGGACATTTGGAATGAAAGGGCGCGAACCGGCCAAAAGGCTGCTAGGTAGTCTCTCAGAGCAAAGGGACATCTAGGATGAAGGATGTGCAAGGCATGAGAAGCCGATCGGACCAGAAGGAGGAAGCAAAATTGACTAATCACTGAGCAAACAGATTTGGGACATTCGGCTCGTGAAGACGCGAACCGCCGGACCAACCGAAAAGGAGAACTTCCACACTAAGTAGTTCGCGACATTTGGGACGTGAGGATGCAAACCAGACGAACTAGTTGAATCGAAGGATTTGTCCCAGACAGCACTAGGACATCCGGGACAAAAGGACGTGGTGGACGCGAAAGAGCCGGCAGACCCGCGGACCAACCAAATCATGACACGTGTCACGAGGAGAAAAGTCTAAAAGTTCAAAGGGCGAGGTTTCAAGCACTGATCCAAGCAATAAAAAAAGAGGACATGTGTCCAATGAAGCGAGAGAAGGAGAGGGAATCACGCGACCAATCAATGCATGCCACGTGTCATCCAGGTGGCAGAGCGCGGGAAGAAGTTTAAAATCTGTTTCACTGTTTTGTGCCCTAGATCTTCAGATCTCCATATCTTTTGATCCAGAGCTCGGATTGGAAAGTTCTTTATATCAATGGAAATCTTGTGAAATTATCTACATGATTCTAGGGTTAATATCAAATTTTGGTGTTATCCGGAGAGAGAAAATATAGAAACAGCTCGACGCGTGTTCATGGCTGAAGTGACATTTCAAATGACTGATTTAATGCGAGAATGGGTCGCCTTCTCTTGTATTTCAGTCAAAATGATAGGGTATGGGTTTGTAAGGTCCCCATGATGTTTTAATGCACCTAAATTTAAGGAGGGATGGGCTCTCGGGATTTTGTACATTTTTTGTCCCTGGGCTCGACCCATGCATTGTAAAAGCCGATTTGGCTCATTTCGAAAGGGGGAACATTTCTTTGGGTAGAAAGCTTCTTCTTTCACCTGTAACAAGTGATGTTCACAAGTATCATACCTCTTCTAAAATTGTAACAGTTTTCTTCCTTTTTGATGTCAGTAATACAAGGATTTTAACAAAGTGGAAATGACAATATAGGCTCTGTGATCGGGGCCAGTCCTCTGTTTGTGTTGTTTGTTTCATTTCAGATCTCTGATTACATCTTATCATCTTGTGCATGATGTTTTTATGTTGCATTTTTATGATCTGTGTCTATTTATAGAACAATAAGTGTTCACCACTCCTCCTTTAGTGTATCACCTATTAGTTTAGTTTCATTTTTTGCACTTTCTATCTCTGTCTCCTTGGATTTTAGAGTAGGATTAGGTTTCAAACCTCTGTAGTTTTGCAAAATATAGATCTAAATTAGAGGAGTTTGAGGAACCAGCCTCTAATCTGGAGATTCCTCTCTCAGTTTCACAAGTCCCCACACTTGGAGAGAGGTTTCCATGTTGTGCAATCACACTGGATGCTAGAGTGATCAACCTAGAAGCTTGATCTGCATCCAGGGGTGCTGTGAGTCTGCAACAACAGATCTTGTTTAGATATTTTAATCTGATTATACCCTGAGAACCCATCCATGAGGGACAACAGTTCAAATCCAACTATTTCATCAACGATGACGTCAATGGATGGTAATGGGAAATCATCCTTGGGACAAACTTTGTTAATATCCCAAAATCTATGTAAATACATATCTTCCCATTCTTTTTGAGGATGGGAATGATATTAGATACCCATTGTGAATAGTCAATGGGCTTGATGAATCCTACTTGGAGAAGTTTTACTACTTCCTCTTTTACCATGAGAGCCACTTTTGGCTTCATTGGTCTTGACTTCTGTTTAATTGGCTTCACATCTAGTTTAGTGACAAGATTATGCACCGCGACTTGTGGTGCAATGCCCGTCATTTCTTTATAGTTAAATGCAAAAGCCTTTTGATGTTCTTTAAGGATTCGGGTGTGTATTTCTATCTCCTCTGGAGTTAACGAGGATCCCAACTTCAAAATTCTTGGTTCCTCCTTTGTTCCAATGTTTATATCAATGGTTTCTTCTATCAAAGAAGTGTTACCTTCTTCAAATTTAGGTGGGGCTAGAGGTAATTCCAAGCTTTCTCCATTTTCTATCTCATAGATATCAAGATATTTTTATGGAGGAGACTCTACCATGGGATTTCCAAAGTAGGAAGAGGAATGAGGTATTAGGGAAAGATCAACTATATGGTGAGCAAGGTGTAGCTCGCATAGGCATTCGAGATATTCGAGAGTGAATCTATCATCATCAAAGTGACCTATGATAGAAAAATCATCCTCAGTTTCTCCCTGAGCTAGGAGTGAGTTTATTGGTAATTTACGCACTAATGGTTTGGTATGAAGTGATATCATGAAATTTGTGTCCTCCCACTCATTGTTTGGGGTGAAACGGGAAGCTAAGGTTGCTATTGAGTCTATGAGAAGGTTCTTCTCTCACGGGATTGCTTCAATTGATATGAAGTTGAATCCCTTACTTAAATCTAACACAACTGTTTTGAATAGTTGTAAATGTTTAGCCCTAGTTTCATATACCTCAGAGACTTGGTTTACAACTATTTATGAGTCTCCTAGCACTCTAATGTTATTGACACCCATTCTTTTAGCTAGGATGAGGCCAAGGAGGAGAGCTTCATACTTAGCTCCATTGTTTGTACATTCAAAGTTTAATTTAAAGGCGAAAGGTAGGATCTTTCCCTCAGGTGAAGTAAAGATCACCCCTACCCTAGCTCCAAAGTGACATCTAGCTCCATCAAAGTGGAGAGTCCAATATTTGTTTGGAAAAATTGACGTTGGGATATTTGTCATATCTATTTCTTTTTCTTCGGTTACTTCTACCATAAAAACTTCGTCTGATGGAAGAGAAGCGATTCCCAGGGTGTGTCCTATACCCATGGAATCAAATGGTAGGAGAATAGGTAAGTCTTTCTCCAGCAACTCGAAAATTTTTGTGGTAGTCCCTAGTGATACTGTTTTTATAGCATTGGTCTCATTTTTGAGTACTGGAACGTCCTCGGTTGGATTTGTAATTTCCAACTCAGTGGTGGGTATCAAATTTTCTTTTGGTTGTGAATTAGTTGGCTTGACAAGCTGATTTGTTGGGAGTTCAAACTCGAGTGAACACTTGGTCTTTTCTTCAAATCAGCTAGGTGTATATCGAAGGGTTTTAGGTCACCTTGTGCCATGAATATTTTCCCTAAGTGTAGAAATATTATTTCTTGGAATAGCGTGGAAGGGATTTCCTTCATGTAGTGTATCCATGGCCGACCAAGGATCATATTATAATTGGTTTCCGATCTATAATATAAAACTCGGTGAGGACCGTCTTGGGTCCTAAAGTGACTAGTAAAATTATGGTTCCAATCGAAGTGGATTTGAGGCTATCATAACCTCTTAGCGTATTTCACGTCATGGAACAATTTGTTTCTCCATATCCTAGCTTTTGAAGGAAAGTGAAGGGGACTATGTTGACTGCTGCCCCATCATTGACCATTGCACGTTTAACATAATTATTGTAGACCCAAACTTGTAAATGTAAAGCTGGGTCACCTCTTTGTGTAATTTCAGCGTCTGTTGGCATTTTGCTTATATCGAATATAAATTCTAGTATCCCTATCTAGCTTCCCTAGAGGATAAATGTCAAAATCCACATGGTTTACTTGCGTTTCGGAGGAGGAGTGATGTTGATTAAATGGCCAAGGCCTAACACTTCTAAGAGGGCAGCCCTATGGGTGGGAGAGTTTTTTAACAAATCCAAGAAGGAGATGTGCGAGAAGGTTTTAGTTAAATCATTAATTAGATCATAGGTGCCTATAGGTTTTAGCAATGTTTGTTTAGTGTTGTCTGGCTCTAATGAATAACTTGGAGTTGGTTGAGAAGAATAATCTTGTGTTCTTGTTATGGTTTCTACGGGTAGCTCGGTGTCTAACTCCACTAAACCAACTATCTTAGTTTGAGGTCGAGTTCCTAATTGGGGTGCGACTGGTGGATTTAATGAAGTTGAAGCTTCATGATCATTGTTTCCTGTCATGACACCCTTATTTGTTCCATTAGGATCTAACATGTTGTTGTTAGAATGGTTTGGGAGCGGGTCATTGAAGATCTTGAGGGATGCATTTTGAGGGGAAACTACCCTACATAAGCATTTGGCGTGGGTACTACATTTTTTTCTAAAAACATATCTATAAAGAGTTGTTTTTGATCTTCTGGCAAACGCTGCATGAATTTATTATATTCATGACAAGTCCTAGTATCGTGGCCTTGAATCTTGTGGAAGCCATAATATAGATTGGGATTGTAATTTTGAGGTTGTTGATTTAAAACCTGTTGTGGCTCGAAATTTTGATAAGGTTGTTGGTTTTAGAGTTAAAATTTTGAGGCTGTTTCCTTTGGTTTTGACTCTGATATCCATTGGGTTTTGATTTGGACTTTGCGTCTAGACTTGTCATTGCTATTGTTGTTGCCATGGTGGATGATTAAAATCCACCGCATTGATTGTTGGGGTAAAATTATTATTTTTCGATTATTAACAGGTGGCGAAATGTTTACAACATTTTCCCTTTTAGCTTGGTCAGTTACTCCATCTGTTGTAACCCCGTGGTTCTTGTTAAGGATCTTAGGTCCTTGATTAGCATTCCCAGCATTAGGATAGGCCGCAGTGTTTTGATTGGGAGTGGTTAATTTCCCATTTGTCCCATATGTCTTACGACCACTATCAATCATTGCTTGGTCGATTCGGAGAGCACTTTTGAGTACTTCATCATAAGTTCTTAGTGGGAACTTCTAGACTTCTTCCTTTATCTCTCTATTGAGTGAATTAAGGAATAAATTGCATAGTTCCATTTGATCCATATTTGGAGCACTCACTGATGAGTAGAGAACCATATGCCATCTTTGGATAAAATGAGTGGTGGATTCATTATGTTCTTGTTTGATATGTAAGAACTCCCTGATTCCCGTTCTTAACAATTTTTTCATGTCGAAAGCTTTGATGAATTTTGACACGAGTTGTTTAAATGAGTGTATTGAAGCTTCAAGTATTCTGTAATACCAGTCAAGGGAAATACCTTCTAGGTTTTTAGGGAATATTTTAGCAACAACCCCAACCCAAGGGAGTAACTCTCATATGGTTGTGGCATAGGCCTTAATGTGTGCATTTGGGTCCCCTTTCCCTTTGTATTTGGGAAAATTAGGAAGAGGTCTCGAAGCATAACGCTTCGTATGGTGAAGTCTAGGGGTTCTTTTAAATATTTTGAATAAGTCCCTACTGCGTAGGCCTCAACCATCGACGGGGCTTGCTGAGGGGGTTAAGGTGGAATGGGTTGTTGATATGGCATAACATATGTGTTTGTAGGGATATAAGGGAATCCCTGTGGTTGAAAAAACATCCCGGGAGAAGAGAACATGTCTCCTTGTGGTGATTTTGAATAGATGTTTAAATAAGGAGGAGCATTGTTCTGGTACGGGTTGTTTGGTGCCAAGCCGAGGAGGTGTCATGTTTTCAACTAGAGCGGCGTTTGAAAATGTTGTCCTAGTTGGCGTTTGCTTGTGGATAATTATAAGGATTTTGAGGAGGCATGCCTAATGTGCCTATTCCTGTAAGGAGGTCAACTTGACTAGGGTGATGTAGAGGGTTGGGGATTCCCGCTTGCCCAAAATATGAATTTTGGTTTGCTTGAGCAAGTTCTAGCCCTCTAACCTTCTCAGTTAAGGCTGAAATGACCTCCATCGGTGAAGACACAATGCTTTGCCTTAAGGGTGTTTGTTGTATGGCTTGAGGTTGTAAGGGGGTATGATACCCTGCTATGAATTGGTTGTTACCCTGCCAAGCTTCACCGAGGGTATTTCCCATAGGTGGAGTTATGGGGGTGTTCTCCTGGAATAGGGCATCAGACTGTATTTGTAAACTTCCTAAAGGTGGATACATATTTTGGAAGCATTTTTCACTTTTAGTGAAGCATGCCAAGTACTCCTCATCCAAAAAGGGGAGTGGATCTGATTGTCTATTGATCTATGGTCTGAACAAGACCTAAGGAGATGAAGTGGATTCTCCAAGTAAACATCATATTTTTAGAGCCGATGGATCTAGTTATTGTGTTTGTGTAAAATGATCAAACTCCTCAATTTGGAATGAAGAACTAGAATTGGTTATGTGAGGGGGAGTTTGAGATGAAAAGTAATTACTCAAATAGTTATCAGCCCATGCAGAAAGCGAGGGTGATGGTTGTCTATTTTTTGACTATAGTTTACTTCGAGACCTAAGAGAGGTCTGCCATATGCATCATATCCCGACATATTTGGGGGTATATGAATACCCGTAGAATAATGGGAAAGAGCGAAGGTGGATGGAAGAAATGAAAACAGAAAGAGGAATATTAGTTTGTTTCACATCAAGTTCACCAATTTTGTGGTGAAGCTGATGTGAAGGCTAATGAGGTAGATAAGATGAAACAGTTGTTTGTTTCACATCGGGTTCACCAATTTTGTACGATGGAAAAGTGACAAGTGAGCATGGGAATCTACAAGTACCCTTTCCTCGTACCTGACTTCCTAAGGTCGTGTCAAGACAGCCGGTGAATGTTGAATGCGAATGGATATATATGAGCTAATTGGGTAATCTTAAATCCTCAATACATAATAACGGAATCTGTGAATCTAAGGTGAAGAAGGCCCTCCTAACCTAGATTGGTGTGATGGCTCATTTAGATATAATGACTGCTCGAAGGCTCCAATCGATGTCGAGCTCTGTTGAGATCCTATTTCTTGGTTGTTGGATACGTGGGAAGTGACCTATGGGAGCTTCGTATATATCTCTAGACAAGGTCATGAAAGTAGTGGTAGGTCATTTTAGTGGATTTTGTGGTTAGCTATGGGTGGTTTTCTAGTCTAGCCCAAAAAATATTGGATTGATTAGCTTCTATGTTTAATATGGAGAACTGTACTATAATATCTGGTGGGAGTGGTGAGGATCTAAATACCAGCGTTCGTAAGCCAGTGTGGATACTTGACTGGTTTGTTGGCCCATTGGGTTGTGGGACTTGGGGATCACAACCGTGAGTGCATGGTTGTTGTGGACCTATTATGGTCATGTGAAGAATCAATCCCTTCTTCCGACTATCCAGTAATCATATGCCTTTTTAGCTTCTACGTTTAGAACTAGAAGTTGTATGATTTTCTTGGAGTACCTAACAGGTGTTCTGGCAACTTGGATACGTAAGCTAGTGTCTATATCAACAAGGAGGTCTCCTACATTAGGCTGTAGAACCAAAGGATCGCAACTAAATGTTTGTTCTTGTTTGAACCCTTGCATGGTCATTCAGGTGTTTTATCAAGGCAATCTATAATTCGGATGGTTTGACCAGAATGTGTAAGCTTTGTCGTCTTCGATATTCAATCCTCTTAGTTGCTCACTAATTGCTTGTAAGTTTGTTGTGGCTCAAAAGACCTATATCCTAAGGTCTTGATCTATATCAGCTAAAGTTGTGGGTAAATTTGGTTGAGGTACTATAGGTTCAAATATATATTCTCTAGGCTCTCTAGGTCCTATGATTGTCATACAAAGATGATTCAACCTCTAACTAACATTAAATAAACTGATTACAAAAGAGGTATTTACACTATGCTATTTTTGTATTTTTCAATGACGTATTTCAATGAAATTAAAGAGCAGCTACTCTAGTATATTTATAAAATGGACAACTAATCTAGAAACAAAATGAAAACAAAGTAGCCTAGTATGGCTATTTTCCTGTGTAATTGTGATATTATACTAAATATCTAACTAAATATATTAAATTGAAAGACTCTCGATTCTACCTCAGAAGTGAGGAATGAATCACAGTTTCTTAGAAACTATCAATCCCCACAGCTTCCCTGGCGATATCGAGAACAAGATTTTGACTGAAATAAAATAATTCACTACTCTATTTGATATGTTGTAACTAGAACTTTGATAGCTCAAACCTGGCGTTTACAGAACAAAGTGGTAAATCTAGTTGTGTGTGATTTCATCCCCTCAGTGTGATCTCCTCATTCCTTCGTGTCCTTGTGAATCCAGAAAGTGTGTATATGATAGTATCAATAGAAGATAGTAATTAAAAATGGCAGCTTTGGATATAGACCGAATATAATGTGAGTAGGAGAGGGATAGCGCAAGTGAACAGAGCTTGACTATGTAATTCCTAGCAGGATTTATTGTGGGAATACAACACAAGTGTACCGAGAGTTTCAGAAATTATCCTTGTGACAAAACAAAACTTGCAACTTTAATGGATTCTAGTCTAGAAATGAAGCTATTCTATGTTTTAAACTGACTGTATGCAACAACAATGAAACAAGACTTGAAACAAGAAGATGATATGACCTCTAAAGTGCCAAAAATGGAAGAAAAACTTGAAACTAACAAAATCCTAAGCAAGAAATTAAAAAACTGAACAAGATAATTGAGAGGATGAGGGGCCATTTGCTTAAAAACAAGCTAGCTATTTATAGAATTCCCATTCACCAAAGGGTAACTTGGAATGGAACTCTTTTACCATTAAACAATGGAGAAACACTATTATAGGGAACCAAAAACATAAATACAAGCTAAGGCGGTTGAGAAAAGCTGGTAAATGTTGAAAATTCATGCAAGTCATGATCAAAGGAACGTGTTGGAGAATGCGTGAAGGATCACCGCCCTGGCAGGGTGGTGATCACAAGACCGCCACCCTAGCAGGGTGGAAGTTTCATTACTGAAGGTCAAAAATCCAAGAAAAAGGGGGCAAGGGATAAAACAAAGCACAAGGAACTTGGATAAAGCATTTGGGATGCTAACATATACTTCATGAGCTTCTTTGGATCCCGAACACCTTGCGAGGTGACTTGTATCATCATTAGGGCATGTGTAACATCGTTTCGGAGGTGTAGTTGCCTACAATTTTGGGTACGTACAATAGCCGAGATCCTACCTATCGAAGGAGCTTTATCAGAAACCATGGAGTTTTTAAGGAATCTTCTAGGTGAGATACAATACTTATTGGAGAAAAAGAAAGCATCAGATATGGTCCAAACTGATATAAATGACTTGAGGGAAGTGTGTAAAATGTTTTGCCAGGAAAACATCATTCCACTGTTAGGGAGTTGGTTATAAGGAAATACTCTATGCATAAGTACTAAGACTGGACAGAAGATCTTGCATGCAAATCTTCCCCCTAATATCCTAGATTATGAAAAGGAAATCACTTTGAATGTTATTGTGGATGGGTGGCTATTGAGTAATATACTGATTGATACAAGCACAAAAGTCATTGTTCTTACCTTGGATGCATGGGTACAAATGGGAAGACCCCAATTACAGCCATCTTGTTATGTATTATTCATGGCTAATCAGACAAAGGCTACTCCCATTGGAGTTTTGAAGGATGCATCCATTACCATACAAGGAGACAAGTTCACTGGAAACTTTGAAGTTTTAGGGCTGGAAGAGTCAGATAGCTTTCCAGCTCTATTGGGTAATCCTTAGTGCTATGTAAATAATGCCAATATTTGGTTCAACAAGGGCTATATCAGTTTCAAAAACAAAGAGGAAAGAGTTATTATCCCTTTAACAGATCAAAAGTATGTGCCCTATGTTGAGCCCTTAAGTGAACAAGATCTGAATAGGATTTATGTATGTGCCATATGAGATCCAGAGATGATTGAACCAACAAAAGGACTAATTTAGTGGGAAGATGCACAGTTTATTAGTGATACTACACGTGTTGCTTGTGATAATTAGGATCACAACACTTATGAGTTGGTAGGGCATGAAGTAAAGAGCATATTCCCTCAAGGCAAAAAACCGCATTATGTCAGGAGAATAGGTAGCAACTTGGTACCTTGTTACACAGGAGAAGGGGATCCCATGGTATTCCTACACACCATGGAAGAAAAATGGATAGACCCACTGGAAAGAAGAAATATGCTATCATATACACTATGTGGGACAAAAACACGCTGGTGGGTGGTCCACAGGGATAATCTTTTCAAATGGAATGAAATTGGGATTGCTCTTACTACTAGGTTCTTCAAGAGAAATGTACCTACTCAAATAAGTACTTATCATGGTAATCATCATGTTCAACACCACATTCAGAAGTGTGAGAGACTCTAGACAAAAGGGCAGGAAGCTTTACCACCTTCACTATGGGTGCACCAGTTTTATTCCACTTTACAAGGTGCGCGTGTGCTTCATATGTATATGCGAACTCCATAGTGAAACTAGACATTGGTAGAATTTAATTACGGGAATGACCTAGACATTTCACTCCTCTACAAAACCTCGGTAGAAGAAGCATTGAAAGTTATCAAGCACTTAACTATGGGGGATAGTTAAGGTGAATAACTCCTTTAGGAGTTATTAGATAAAGAAGACTCAGGAGTGCGTCTTGATGAAGAACCAGAGGCCGATGTAACATTACTTCAACACACTTTCCTTGAGAAAGAGAAAGGAAAAATGGTCTACTTAGTGGATGATGAAGAAGTAGATAACCTAGATGTAAACCATTCAACAGGGAGGCATGAGGTACTATATAATATGGATAAAACCACACATGCCTATCATGGACTGATGAAGACAAATCATGTTAATATTAGAATAGATACTGAGCCTAAGGAAGCCATAATCGGAGACTATTGGGTAGACTCTGAAGCTGAAAAAATCATAGAGTTACTAAGGGATTACCATGACTTGTTTCATAGGGGGTACCATGAACTTTAAGGCATGCATGAATCGTTAAGGGAGATGAAGATAAAGTTAAAGAGGGAGCATGCCCAGTTAGAAAGAGACCTTACAGAATGAACCCCAATTTGTGTGAAAAGGTCAAAGAAGAGATTGATAACATGTTGAAGTCTAGGATTATCAAGCCCCTTGATGATTCAGAATGGGTTAGTCTAATGGTGATCAGTATCAAGAAGGATGAATAGATTAGGATATGCATGGACTATAGGGAGCTGAATGCTACATGTGTAACTGATCCATTTCCTACACCATTCACTGAGGAAATACTAGAAGGGTTGCAGGGTGTGAAATATATTCATTTATAGATGGGTTCTCTAGGTATCATCAAGTTCGGATTTCCTAGGAGGATCAAGAAAAGACTATGTTTACTACTAAATGGGGTAGCTTCACCTATATTGTAATGCCCTTCATCTAAAAAATGTGCCTGTTGTATTTTTGCGTATAGTTGTCCAAGAATTCAAGGAATTATTCACAACTTCTTATAGGTATATTTAGACAATTGGATGGTGTATGGATTAGTTAAGGATCACTATGATAATCTGCACTTAATGTTTGAACGGTGTAGACAGTTGAGTATCTCTTTGAACATCAAGAAGTGCATATTTGCTACACCATTTGGGATACTTTTAGGACACATAATCTGTAAGGAGGGTTTGTTGGTTGATCCAAAAAGGTTGTAGTCATTATAGGCCTAAGGGAGCCTACCAATCAAAGTGAGGTGCATATATTTTTGGGTCATATAGGATATTATAGAAATTTTATCAAAGGCTATGCCAAATTTTCCACACCATTAGAAGAGTTACTGAAAGGGAAAGGTACGTTCTACTGGGGAGAACAACAACAATGCACATTCAAGACATTGAAGGAGAAACTTACTACCGTGCCTATTCTATGTTTTCCTTCATGGGACAAACCATTTCATGTACATGTTGACACCTCTGGCATGACCATTAGTGCGGTGTTGGCTCAACTGGAGAAGGTATTGTAGATCATCCTATCTATTTTGCTAGTAGAAAGATGACTCATGCATAATAGAATTACACAACTATAGAGCGTGAAGCTTTGTCAATGATCTATGTGCTGCATAAATTCCACCAAGTACCTACTAGCTACACCATTCATATTTTATACAGATCACATGGCATTGAAGTATTTGGTAAATAAACTTGTTTTACAAGGGTGCATATGTTGATGGGTGCTCTTATTTCAAGAATTTGATTTCACAGTTGTGGTAAAACTAGGAAAAATTAATTCTAGACCAAACCATCTATCAAGAATACAGTTAGGAGAAGAAGCACATGTAATTGAGGATACCATGCCAGATGCACAATAATATAGGTTATAACGAGTTCCATTAGAACTAGAGGAAATTGATGTATTTCTTCAAATAGAGATGACACCAGAAGGAATGAAATCCTTCGAGAAGAAACAACTTGCTATATGTGCCACAAATTACATGCTAATCAATGGTGACTTGTACAAATTGGGCCAAGATGAGGTATTGCGTCGTTGTGTATTAGAACATGAGCACACAAGCATTATGGAAGAATATCATGGTGGTATTGTAGGTGGCCACTATGCCGGTGATGCCACTATGTGCAAGATTCTACTCACTGGATTATGGTGGGAGACCCTATATAAATATTGTAAGGAATTTTGTAAGGCATGTGATCATTTTCAACGTCTTGGAAAACCAAGTCAATGAGATGAAATGCCTCTGAGACCTATTACTAGCACAAAACCATTTGAGAAATGGGCTATAGATTTTGTGGGTCCTATTTCACCAGCTATGTGTAGAACTAGATCACACTAAATTATAACATTCACGAGACTATCCGACAAGGTCGGTAAAAGCAACACCTATAAAGGACTATACAAAGGCTATTGGCTACAATAGCTCGCTTTCTATAAGAACAGACATTATTACAAGGTATGGATGTCCTTTGAGTTTGAGTAGTGATAGGGGCACACATTTTATTAATGAGACAATAAAATTTTTCTTAGATGAGTTCATGATTGCACACCATAAAACTACATCTTACCATCCATAGGAAAATAGAATCTGTTGAGGCTTTTAACAAGATTTTGAGTCGACATTTACAAAAAATTGTGATTTTGGAAGAAAGGATTGGGATGAAAAAGTGTCTACTGTTATTTGGGCATATAGAACAACTTATAAGATATTAAACAAGGCCACACCATTTCTAGTTAGTGTTTAGCGCAGAAGCCATTCTTCCTATAGAATT
This sequence comes from Taxus wallichiana var. yunnanensis, assembly GCA_018340775.1. Classification (NCBI taxonomy): domain Eukaryota; kingdom Viridiplantae; phylum Streptophyta; class Pinopsida; order Cupressales; family Taxaceae; genus Taxus; species Taxus wallichiana. The sequence continues at coordinate 42,389,506 of CM031234.1, forward strand.
TATGTTACCTTCTTTGCATATTACGTGCACCGTAGGTCTAGCTGATGAGAAAACTTTAGAAGAACGAATTGAAAATATAATTAAGATGAATGAATGATGAGCCATAACACATTGGAGTCAGAAGAAAGAAAATTCTAGGTAGAAAGCATGGCATGACAGAACATAAGGGACAAGAAGTTTGAGATTGGACAAATGGTGCTTCTCTATGACTCTTAATTCTTGTGCCATCTAGGAAAAATTAAGGTGCATTGGTTGGGCCGTATGTTATTACTTACATACTTGAAATAGATGTTTTACGATTACAAGCACTTGATGGAACATGGCTACCCAATTACTTTAATGGGAGTAGGATAAATCCATACTATAAATAAGTAATCTTGGTGTTTGTAATAAGGTAGTATTGCCATTTAGATAATGTTTTCAATTATGTATTTCCTTAATGTATTTTCTTCCTAGTCCCTATACTTTGTCAATTTAGTTATTGTTCTTGTGTAATAAGTGTGCTTTCACACATGAAGCTAATTACTATATGAAGCATGTTTATGCACAGAGGGATACACATAATTTTAGTGTGGGGTGGTTATAAATATCTAGGTATAAGATTATGGGAATTGAAAGGTGAAAGGAATAAGCTACTATGGGTGCTTTTCAAGTCAAAGGATTGCTTCTAAAAAGTGACCAAAGATGGAGATGAATGAAGGGAAAGTATAATGTGAGGTAAGCAGAGGTCATAAATACTACCAGAAGAAGGTGCAGTGATGAGGTACTCGGCTGCAAGGAAGCACATTGAAGAGAAGTCTATGACCAGAGGGTAGGAAGGTGTGCTAGAAGGTTATAGCTGGGGCGCAAAGATGTAATGCACGGAAAGAATGGAATTGGTCAATTAATGAGAGGATATTTGGTAGGTGAAGGAGCAATGAATGCATCAAAAATTTGAAAATCTATATAAGGATGGGATGCGAGTTCATTTTTACCATTGCAATTAAGAGTATTTGAAAAAGAGCTAAGTGCAAAGAGATCGAGTGATCGAATTGAGGTGTGAAAGGTGTGTAGCCAGTCGTGATGAAGAGATTTGTGTACAGAAAGATCTTGTGTCCCTGGTGGTGAAGGGTTTGAGTGAAGCAAGGTGACAGAGAGGAGCGAGGGCACGTGATTTCACCTAGGGCATGCTGAATTGAGCTAGGGTTTGATTTGCACATTACATAATTCAAGAGGTGAGTATTTACAAAGGATTGCAAGGTAGAAATGACACCCAAGAAAGTAGTTGCAAGAATGAAGGGAAAGAATAAGGTGGTCGTAGAAGAAGAGGAGATGGCTCCTGAAATCATTTTTTTGAAATGCAATATCCGAGAGGGGTCATCGTAGGCTAGGAGTGGGATTCTCACATAAGGAGAAGCAAGGTGAGTGAGTACAACCACCATACCACAAAGAATAAGAAGGATATTGATGCCTTGTTGAACACAAAGATGAATAAACACATGGTGGAAGACATGCCGGTATACGAAAATGCTGATGAGAATCTCTTGAAGAAGATTGGATTTTACCAGCTATACGAGCTCCCTTACTTCAAGAAATATGAGCCCTTGTACCAATGGCTCATGAGAAGAGTGCATGAATTTTTTTCTACTTTGCATGATGCGAGCTAGAATTTTAGCTGCACTAATCTCCATGGTAACAAGATTGAAGGGCACAAGAGAAGATTTGAAGAATGATTTAACAGAAAAGGCCACAATATTGGAGACTAGAAAGGAGCTAGGGTATACAAAGGGTCCGTGTGGCATGGACATCTTGTTATGAAGCTAAATGACCAGGAAAGGTGGTCACAAGTGAACACCATGTGGCTACATGTTGCGAGGAGGATGTCCGAAGGGGTAGTCTACAATATTTTAGGCTACATTGTAGAGATGATAGTTGAGGAAGTACACACAAGAGGAAATATCAGCTTTGGAGCTGTTCTGTTGTTGCTGGTGTTCATGGAGATCAGAGTACCTAATGGACCAAAAGAGAAGATATGGGAGTATCCCATGGAGCATAAGTCACTAGTGGAGTGGTTCAAAAAATACCTATGTGAAGGATCCATGATAGAACTAGTCAAGCAAAGGGCTGAGAAGTGGTATGATAGGCTCGCGTGGCCTTTGAAGAAGAATGGTGCATCCCCAAGGACTTTCCTTCGGTGGTTGGAAAGGTAGTTTAGTTTGATGTATACCAACACTTTTGCATAGCATGGTTCACCATGAGGGATGGAGCATGGATCCCTTGGTGTAAGTTACCATATTCCTTCACAACAAGGTACTTCCAGGTGTTAGTACATAGGTTCTCAGACAAGCGGTGCCTAATGTTCAATGTGGACAAGGTAGATTGTGACTACCACATGCTAAGGAAGAAATATGTGTATCCAAGATGGGGTGAATATATTAAAATTCTCATTTCAGATTTATTGAGCATTAAACTAGTAAGTTTGGCTATGGGAGATGTTGGAGCAGCATTGGTGTACCTCCAACTGAAGCCTAAGATGGAAAACAACAAGTATGTGGAAGATGAGTTCACACTTCCAGAACCACCGAAGGGTAAGCATACCATGGAGAACATTCCATCTAAGCCCACAAAGACAATTGAAGTAGAGGATGAGGAGGATGAGCATGAGGATAGTGGTGGTTTGGAACATAGAGGTAGAAGACATCCTATGAATAAGGATGAAGCTGAGTGCGCAACTACACCACCTCAGCCACAAGAGGGGGATGATGAGGACTTATATGTAGTCCAAGGAGAGCACCAATTTAAGAGAGTATTCAAGAGAAAAAGGACCCAAGGTGATACTCTAAAAATAGTGTGTAGATCACCCAGACTTTGTCCACATAAGGATACAACCATGAAAAGGAGAAGGAAACTAAAATTGAATGAGGAAGTGGAAGAGTCAGAAGAAATCACACCTAATTCTACTAAACCTACAGAGAATGTAGAAGAACAAAAAGATGAAGAAATGAAGGAAGGAAAAGAGGAGGAAAAGGGAACATATGAGATAGCTAAGAGTTTGCTCAAAACATGGAAACACAAGTCCCAAATCTGGAAGCTCAATTTCCTAAGTAGCCTAGGTCAAGAAGAATAAGTGGGGAGAACATTCCACTAGTCATGGGCTATGATGAGGAAATAGGTAAAATTATTCATTCCCATTTCCGAAGGCACACTGACAAAAAAGGAGTTATATGGATAGGAATTAATGGATGAAGATATGGCTATAGTGTGAATAAGGAAGAAATTATCATGTTCGATGCACACACACATGGATGAACTAGATTTTGATGTGTGTGAGGAGTTATGCATGTTGAGAAGGTTGAAAAAGACACCTCGGGATAGAAACCTAATAGTAAAGCGTACTATTATTTCGGATAAACAGTGAGCAATGCATTGGTTAAAGTCTCTCGACAGAGGTGGCGAGGCATAATATGGATAAGGATTCCACAATTAGGGCACTAAGGGAAGAGATCAAAACTAAGGATGGGGAAGTAGAGCACCTAACACGGAAAGAAACTTATCGAGAAAAAGAACTATGTATTTAACAACATCGCAGAGGAAATTGATGATAATATCTTAAGCGATAGGCCACACTTAGATCTAAAGGCACCAAAGATGTTTCCTTCAGCAATACACTATGTAGGTACATTGGTGGACTTAGTGCTTGAAGATGAACCTCTATGCATGCTAGTACCAAAGGATCTAGCACAATATGCAGAGTGAGAAAAGGCTTCAGTGATGTGGAATATTGCATCATATGAAGGATTGTTGCAAGCACTACAGAAGAACTAAAGAAGTCAAACCAAGCCTTGAACATCTGTACAACTCTAGAGGTGCTCATCAACATAAAAACCCTGGAGGAGAACAATGAGGTCTAGAAAGTGATGAAGGAAAACACATTGGAATGCACAAAAAGATTAACAATGGTTAAACGAAGTGTGAGGCCCTGGTAAGCAGCCCAAGAACCACACAAAAATCAGCTAGAGGAGCTTGGGAAACTCATTGCGTAGAAGATGGATTTTCTAGAGGGAAGGATGACTGCAATGTCCAGCATTGTGTTGGTCTTGTAGAATGAGAAATGAGAGATTGCAAAGGATGAACTAGAGTCTGTTCGTTGTGGACATTCCAGAAAAAGTAGAGGAAGCACTCGTTGCATGGTAGACCTTGGAGGTTGAGATAAAATAGGAATATCCTGAATTAATTTTTCAGGTTGCAGAAGAAAAAACTGTAGGTTAAAAACATTCTTTCATTCATTCAAATTCTTTCTATTCTTCTATTCTTTCTATTTCTTCTATTCTTTGATTTGTTTTGGAGACAAACATTGCTAGGGTGGAAATGCAACTAGTGTGGGGTAATTTTAATCAGTCAGAACCTAGCACTTAGTAAAGAAAATATGGAAGGCTAACATAGGAGAGAAGAGCACATTCAAAGGCGCAGACATATTGGGAAGGCTCGCACATGGGGAACAGAAACAAGTTTGGGACTTAGCCATTTTCACATCAAGGATCTATTTTTGGAGATGGCATGTGAAGCACTCAAACTAATTGGATACTTGCACATCACACATTGGATATTTTGGAGGATTATCTATGAAGTGATTTTGATAGACACATGCCATAAATAGATCTACTCTTTGTCGGTTAACTACCGGTAGTCTATTTTTAGTGCACTTGGATGTGTGGCTATTTTTGTAATGGCATGTGGCTAGTAATAGCATGCGACCTATTTTGGGAATAGATAAATAATGAACATAAAGACCCCACCCTTATAAGTATGTAGTAAACTATATAGTAGAGATAGAAATATAGATATATACATAAATGGAGATATAGTGAGATTATGCTGCTAAATCTGTTATGTGCATACTATTGTTATTGTAATGAAGCTTCTGTAGACTTATTACATCTAATATAATGGGGGATATTGGATGAATATAAGTGTTAGTTCCATGTGTATCTGAATCTAGTATGTTCTTGATCTCATCATGATTAATACTTACTTTTTTCCTCCCTTAGACATAGATTTGGTATTCTCTGTAGAATGATGTGTTAGTAATGGAACTACACATGTTAAGTCTTCATCATGCTAACATCCTACAAAAAAACCCTAAAGAGGGACATGGTAACTTTGCACGCTTCGGGTGAGCTCTCATTCTAGGATGAATGATGTGCTAGTGGGTCTAGGGTCTTATTGGGCTGGTATTCTAGGCTACATCAAGTACTAGTCCCTAGAGCAAAAATATCTCTCCTACCGATTGAGGCCACATGTGCTTATTGTGGGGAGGAGGAGGAGGAGGCCCACACAACCTCAGATATATAGACTGAGGGTGAGGCCGATGAAGAGATGTGTGAGGAGTTTAGATTAGAGGGGGCTGATGATAAGGAGGATAGTGATATAGAGTGGTAGATCACAGAGAAGATCTATATGGATGAGAGAGTGGAAGTGGAGGCGGAGAAGGAGACTGTTGTTTCGAGGAGCCACTTCCTCATGAGGGAGGTGGTGATGAATGATCTGTGATGGGTCAACACATTGTCTTAAGGTAAGGTGAGGCTCAACAGTGCCTACATTGACTCCACCACCACCAACTTCACCAATTGATCCTACGGATGCCCTGGAGATCGAGTATGTAGATACTCTTCTCTTGACCTTGTTATCTATAATTGTTAGTAAACTACACATTGTGTTTATTTTTTGTTTTTGAATGTTTTCCTACTCGCCATTGTTTACATTTTTTTGTAGCCATTGCTAATGGATGATGAGATCTTAATAACAAGATTTGTGTCAATACCTTGTTGATACCTAAGGGGAAGACTCATTTGGATATACTGGAGGATTTGGGACAGCCATTAAAAGATGGATTCCATACATATTGATGTGTTTGCGCCTCTTTGGAAGGCTGCGAAGCTCTTGAATTATCAGAGTAAATAGATTGCCGCATATGAGGTGATGAGGCAGACCAACTCAAGCAACAAGGATACAACTAGTCGTCAATCTCATGGTAACTCTCACCACTTGATGCATTTAAGATATATGATCTATAACAGAGTCCCAACCACAACTGCACACCATCTCAAGGTTCCCACAAAGAGGGATAGGCCATTGATCCCTTATTACTTTGATGTCATTTTGTGAGGCATATATATGATGTTTTTAGATTTTTGTGCTCATTGCAAGTGTTTTGACCACACCTAGTGTGTGATGGCATTGTATACAAACTTGATTCACTATGATATATACAAATATCTCTTTTTTATTTGGTTATCCTTTGCACCAGAGTTGACTTCATTTATGGTTTACTTTGCATGTGTACTCTTAGATGTTTTATAAAAATTAATTTTATATGTTTTTTCAGAATGCATGTAGTGGATGATGATATGCTAACATAATGATTTTATTTTTTTTGTTTTTTTTTATATGATGCTAATGCAAACACAATGTAATGTTGAAACTTTGGTTTTTCAAGCAATATTTGATACTTCTTGTTTTTTTGGCAAAATGTGATGAATGTAATATGATAAGAAAATGAACCCACTCCACTTCTAACCCCACACAACTAGTAAGATGTGAGGGATCAACACCAAGAGCTAGGATGCATGTGAGTTTTATAATTTTTATGAATGGAAGTGATGAGAGATAGACAATATTTTGACAGAAATCCAATAAGAAACCTCTACAACCAACTCTACCCATAATTTACTACACTAGCTATAATTTGATTTGCTTACAATTTTATATAGAATTAAACTCATAAATGGCCTCTTGATTTAAAAAATATGGTTCCAAGGTTTTAAATATTTTGGAACATACACATCTAATTCATTTTTCTTGGGATTTATGATTTCAAAGAACTTTTTATTAAATGAATTACTTTTAACTTACTAATTTATTTGTAGAGACCCCCTACACCTTGCCCCATACTACCAGTAGGAAGCATGGGCTCATCACTAAGGACAAGGCATAGGTGAGTAAGGGAACTTTCCTCCTTTCCCAACCTCACACCACTAGTAAGAGGCACGGGCTCAACATTGAAGGTTGGTGGGGAAAGGAAGTGTGTAAATGAAAATTTTGTATTGATTTTGACTTGACATATCTACTTTAAAAAAATTGATTTTTATTTTGGGAGGGAGAAATTTCCCCTAGCCTTAACCCCATGCAACTAGTAAGATATGAGAGCTTAACACCAAATCCTGAGATAGGCGAACAAGTGATCAAGGGTAAAAATATTTAGAATGCTTTTTCCACCAAATAATGTTTTTCGGGAAAGATATGAAACCAAGAAGATTCTAGAATAGACTATGGGAAAAAACACCTATGCTTAGATGAAAACTACGAGTAGAACCAAGTATGTAGGCCTTGGTAGGATTAGTACCAAATTTTTGTCTTATCTTGTTGAACTAATAAATCGATTAGGAATGTTGATATTTTTTGGATATTTGAAGAAATGTGATTGAATATTTTTCCAATGTTTTTAGTAGTTTTTGAAAGTTTCTTGGAAGATAAGTTCTTCGATTAAAAATTCACAAAATGATCTAGCGAGATGAAATGTAATGAAAATGCAATAAATAACATGTGGAAATGTAGGTGGATCATGCATAATAGCATTTCAAGAGAAGTAAATTGATGGATTCGCCCAATTCTTCACCCTCTAGAGTACACAGGTGCAATATGCCCCATTCTTGTAGTTCTCCATGACTCGATGTAGGTATGAATTTCCTTCCTTTGTTGGTTTTCTTGTCTATTCGGATGTCAAGTCTCAATACCAGATCTCCAACAAATATATCATGTTCATATACCTTCTTATTGTACTACTAGTACATCTAGTTAGTGTAAGCTCTATGGTGTGCCTCAACTCTAAGCTGAGATTCATCGAGGGTTTTTAGCTCAACGAGCCATGCCTCATGATATCTTTCTTCTCCTAAGATTCCTTGTAATGATATTTGAAAGACTGGGTATCTCAAATTCAAGTGGTAAAACTACTTCTAAACCAAATACTAAAGAATATGGGGTTTCCCCATTGGCATTCTTACTGACATTTTATAGGCCCACAAGGATGGAAATAGATTTAGATGTCAATCATGTTTGTTCTCCTTAATAGTTTTCAGGAGGATATATTTTAGCATCTTATTAGTTACCTCATCCTTTCCATCCTGAGGGTAGTATAGAGAGGCGGTGTGATGATTTATCTTGAATTTTTTGCACAACTCATGCACCTCTTTATTTTTAAATGACATGTCATTATCAGAGATAATGACTTGTGGGACCCGTATCTATAGATGATCCGGTTAAAAATGAATTTTCTAATCACAGACCACTCGAGACGGTGGTAAAAGTCATATCATCAACCCTCTTCATGAATTAATCATTGGCCATTATTATGAAATTGTGGTTGTCCTTCGATGAGGGACATAATTTCCCTAGGAAATATAAACTCCACGTGGGAAAGGGAAAAGGTGTTGCAATCAGTTGTAGATATTGGGTAGGAATGTGAATCTCGTGAGATAATTCTTGGAATTTATGGAACTTGTGTATGTACTCTACTACATCATGTTCTAGGGTGGGCCAGAAATAGCCCATCTAGTGTATCTTTCTAGTAGTTGCATGTCCTCCAAAATGACCTCCACAGACCCCATTATGGGCTCTATAGAGGATATTTTTAGATTATTCCTCATCGACACACCTTAGCAACATTCCATAAAATATCTATGATAGATCACTTGTTATATAATTATGTACTTGATAGCTATGACACATAACAACTGTCTTTCTACGTTATGAATTTTCTCCCTCAGGGTATGTGTGGTCCATAATAAAATTGAAAATATCTGAATACCATGGAAAAGGAACCCTATGTTAAGAATGTTTGACGATAATCTATTTTAACAATAACCCACAATTCTTAGTTAATCATGTAATGCCTTAACCATTTTTGTAAATACTATAGCGAGGAACTCCTTATTTTCCTATGTATAACGCATCTCATAGTTTAGCAACGTATGAATGATGAAGTAAATTACACGTTCAAACTTGTCATCGTCTTCTTGTGCTAACATACGGGTGAATGATATGTCTATTTCCTGAGAATATAAATGAGGGGGAGATATGGATTGGTAGGAATGAGCGTGGGAGGAAACATAAGGAATCATTTGATTGATTCAAATGCCTCATGACACTTGTCATCCATATACTACAACAATCCTTTTATAAACAAATATTTATCGAATGAAGAAAAAATGTTAAATTAGGAATAAACCTTTGGATTACATCAAGCTTTGTGAGAAAGGACCTAATGCCTAACTCGTCTAATATTTGGGTCATTTCTAGAAGTGCCCGTATTTTTTCTAGATCCACATCAATCCATCATGAAGAGATGATGTAACCCAATAACTTCCCTCCTGTCACACCAAACACATATTTTTCTAGATTCAATGCAATTCCATATTTGATGAGGTGAGAGAGGATGATGCGAAGTACCTCACGGTGATTATAGTGCTTTCTGGCCTTAGCTAGAAGGTTGTCAATGTACAATTCCATAATCTTGTCAATTAGATTATGGAATTATATAAGTCATTGCCTTTTGGTAAGTGACACCAATGTTCTTGACACCAAATGGCATGAATACGTAACAATAAGTTCCCAAGGAGTAATAAAGGTTGTATTTGTTTGATCTTCCTCAGAGATCCTAATTTGATTATACCAGAAAAACCATCCATAAGAGATAAAAAATCATAACCAAATGTTGCATCAATGATAACATCGATGGATGGTAGTGGGAAATCATCTTTGGGACATGTTTTTTTTATATCCCAAAATTCAATGCAGATTTAAATTTTTCATTCTTTTTAAGAATGGGGATGATGTTAGATACCCACATTGAGTAATCAATAGGTTTGATGAACCCCACCTATAGGAGTTTCATAACTTCCTCTTTAACCATTAGTGCCACCTTTGGTTTCATAGGTTTGGATTTTTGTTTGATGGGCTTGACGTCAAATTTTGTTACAAGATTATGGACTACAACATGAGGAGAAATTTCTATCATCTCTTTATAACTAAACATAAAGGATTTTGAATGTTCTTTAAGAATCTTTGTGTGTATTTATACTTCTTCAAGAGTCAGTGAAGAACCTAACTTCAAAATTTTTGGGTTCTCCTTTATCCCAATATTGATATCAATCATCCCTTCGATCAAAGAGGCATTACCCTCTTCAAACTCAGGTGGGGCTAGAGGTATTTCTAGCTCCCCTTCCTCTTCTATCTCATAAATCTCAAGGCCTTCCAAGGAGGAAGGGTCCATCGTGTGATCTCCAAAATAGGAGGAAGAGTGAGGAATGAGAAAATCCTCTCTTATGATGTGTGAGATGTAAATCCGTATAAGCGTTAAGGTACCCTAAGATAGCCTCATCATTTTTCGCATAATATAGGGTAGCAGGCTCGTTCTCAGCCTCAACATATGCCAAGATCGGATTCATTGGCATTTTTGAACTAAAGGTTCAACATGAACTGAAACTATGAAGTTGGTATCATCCAATTCTTTAATCGGACATTAAAAACAAGAAAAAGTAGATATCAAATTAGAAAGAATTTTTTTCTCATGTGGGATGGATTTGATTGAAATGAAGTCAAAACCTTTGCTTAAATTGAGTACATAAGTCTTATAGAGCTGCAAGTGTTCTTCCCTAGTCTTATATACCTTTGAAACTTGGTTAGCGACTAGTTGTGAATCACCCAACACTCTAATATTACAAGCACCCATCCTCTTGGCTACTATGAGACCAAGAAGGAGAGCCTCATATTCGAACCATTGTTTATACATTCAAAATTTAGCTTGAAGGAAAAATTCATGATCTTACCCTATAGAGAAGTGAGGATCACACCTGCCCCAATGCCAAAGTGGCATTTTTCTCCTTAATAGTTAAGAGTCTAGAAATTTCTTGGGAAGATTGATGTTTGATCTCTATTTGTATCTTCTTCCCTTGCTTCTAAGATGTCAACCATGCAAATTCCTTTGATAGGAAGAGACCTGAGTCACAGAGCATGTCATATGCTCATGTAATCAAATCAAAGGAGAATGGGTAAACATTCTCCAACATCTTGACAATCTTAGCCATGTTTTTTGTTGATAGCATCTCAACAATCATGGTTTTTTCTTTGATTGAAGGAACCCCTTTGATTAAACTGGTAGTTTCTAATTACATTGTGGGAATTATTTTTATCTCTAGTGTTGAACTCATGGTTTTGTTTTTTGGGAGATAAAACTTAGCATGCACCCATGGTTTCTTCTTTAGGTTATCTAGGATTGTCAAAGGGTTTCAAGTCACCCTATTTAACAAATAATTTTCCCAAATGTAGGAATTTTACTTCTTGAAACAATGTGGAAGGAATCACCTTCATATGATGTATCCAAGGATGACCGAGAATCATATTATAGTTAGTTTCCGGTCTATAATATAAAAATATGTAAGAACCATCTTAGGACCCAGGGTAAACTGGTAACACTATGGTTAAAATTGATGTTTCCTTGAGGTTATCATACCCTCTTAGTGTGTTTCTTATAAAAGAGCAATTAGTTTCTCCATAGCCCAAATTCTGGATAAATGAAAAGGGAACAATGTTGATTGCTTCCCTGTCATCGATCATTGCATGCTTTACATAATTGTTGTAAATCCATACTTACAGATACAGAGTTGGATCACCTCTATGTGATAACTCTGCATTTGTGGGCATCTTACGGATGTCGAATATAAAATTAGAATATCTTTTTGGATACCCAGGAGGATGTATGCCAAAGTCTATATGATTTATTTTCACCTCCGAAGGAGGGATGACATTGATCAATTGCCTAAGACCTAATGCTTCCATTAAAGTAGCTCTATGAGAAAGGGAGTTCTTCAATAAATCCAAGAATATGTGAGAAAAGTTATTTGTTAAATCGGTGATCAATTCATAAGCCCCCACTAGATTCGTAAGTGTTAGAACATCATCGACATAGATGTGTAAATAAGAATGGGATGCAAATCTAGTAGTCTCAAGTTATTTTAGTGGCGTTTATTTGTGGTTTGGTTTCTAACTTTACTAGACCCGAATATTATTCTATTGTTGATTATCCAAAAAGATGCAACCAATGGGTTTGACAAAGTCAAAGCTTCATAATAATTTTCCCCCATTGAGAGTCACCCTTGTTTATACCATGAGGGTCTAACTTACCATTGTTAGGATGCATTGGAAGGGGTCGTTAAAGGTCTGAACGGTGTGTTTTAAGAGGATACATGCCCCATGCTATCTTTCTAAGTTGGAGTTGTAGTATTCACACAAAAGCATCTCAACAAAGAGTTATCTTTGGTCTTCTAGTAGATGTTGAATGTATTTATTATATTCATGGCATATTCTAGAATTATGCCCTTAGACCCCATAAAAACTACAATATAGGTTAGGATCATAATCCGAGGTATTTGGTTCATTTTTTTTTGTGGTCCAAATTTCTGACTATTATTCAACTGTTGGTTATTGTAATTGAAGTTTGGAGGTCATTTCCCTTGATTTTGATATTGGTTTTGGTACCCATTTGGGTATTAGTTAGGGCCTTGAGCTTAAAAATTTTGTTGCTTGGGTGGAGGATGATTGAAATCCCTTTGCATTGATCACAAGAGTGAACTTTTTACTCCTTTTATTGTTACCATTTATGTTATTGTTTATATTATTTGTGCTTGAGATGCTAACAACATTTGGTTTCTTTTTTTCTTAGTCCGTAACACTTTATCGGTTATAACACCACATGATTTTGTTAAGGACCTTAGGTCCCCGATTATTGTTTGCATTAATAGTGTAACCTAAATTACCTTGATTGGGAGTGATCAATCTCCCATTTGAACCATAGGTCTTTTGACCACTATCTATTGCCACTTGATCAATGTGGAGAACACCCTCTAACACCTCTTTGTAACTCCTTAAGGGGAAATTCTGGACTTCTTCCTTCATTTCTTGGTTATGAGAGTGAAGGAATAAATCAAAAATATTCATATGATCCATGTTAGGAGAACTTGTGGAAGAGTAGAGGACTTTCTGCCATCTCTGGATGAAATGTGCATCGATTCATTATGATATTTCTTTATATGTAGGAATTCCCTGATTCTTGTTCTCAGTAACTTGTTCATGTCAAAAGCTTTGATGAATTTAGACACAAGTTGTTTAAAGGAATGTATTGAGGCTTCAAGTATCCTATAATACTAATCGAGAGAGATTCCTTTAAGAGTCTTAAGGAAGATATTTGCTACAACTGCATCCCATGGGAGTAACTCTCTAATGATAGTTTCATATGCTTTGATACGCACATTTGGATATCCCTCCATTTTAAAATTTGGAAAGTTGGGGAGAGGTTGTGGAAGAATTTCTACTTGATCAATGAGGAGAGCACCCTCTAACATCTCTTCGTGACTCAAGGGGAACTTCTGGACTTTTTTGTCATTTCTGGCTATGAGAGTGAAGGAATAAATCACAAAGTTTTGTATGATCCATGTTAGGAGCACTTGCTGAAGATTAGAGGACTTACCACCATATCTAGATGAAATGTGCATCAGATTCATTATACTCTTTCTTTATATGTAAGAATTCCCGATTCTTAATTTCATTAACTTCTTCATGTTGAAAGCTTTGATGAATTTAGACACAAGTTATTTAAAGGAATGTATTTAGGCTTTAAGTATCTTATAATACTAAATGAGAGAGATTCCTTCAAGAATCTTAAAAATGTATTTGTTACAACTACATCCCATGGGAGAAGCTCTCGAACAACAGTTGCATATGCTTTGATACGCACATTTAGATCTCCCTCCCCTTTAAACTTTGGAAAGTCAGGGAGAGGTTGTGGAAGAATTATGCTTTGTATGGTAAATTCCAAGGGATCCTTAAGATATTTAGCATACATTCCCAAAGCATAGGACTCTACCATAGATGGCCCCTGATGGGGAAGTGGAGTAAGCATAGGTGGTTGATATGACACAATGTAAATTTTTGTAGATTCATAAGACATCCAATGTGGTTGAGCATATGATCCAGAAAAGAGAACATGTCCCCATGTGGTGATTTGGAATACATGTGCAGATATAGGGGAGCATTACTCTGGTATAAAGTGTGAGGCACAAAACAAGTGAATGTTATATTACTAACTAGGATGGCATTTGAGAACACACTTCTAGATGGTGCTTGTTGAGGGTATCCATACAAGGTATGAGGGGGCATACCCAAGGTTCCCAATCTGTGAGGATATCTTTAGGGCTAGGAACACTCGTGTAAACTAGAGGAGGATTTGGTGCAATAGGTACTTGGCCAAAGTTATGCGGATGATGGAGAATCCTTCCTTTCCCAGTAGAATATGAGGCATGAGTAGCCTAGGAAAGTTCCAATTCTCTAACCCTATCCACCAATGTCGAGATGACCTTTCTGATGATGGTATGGTGTTTTGTTTTAGCACACATTGTTGAACCTTGTTAGGTTGTAAAGGAGTGTGATATCCTGCTATGAACTATTCATTGTTTGGCCACCCCTCATTAGAAATGTTTTCTGTTATGGGAGGGGTAGAGGTGTTATTCTGAAGTAAGACATCAACATATCCTTGCATCCTATCTAAAGATTGGTCCATGTTTTTGAAGTGTTGTTCACTTTGTGAATAACGTGCTAGGTACTTCTCATATAGTTATGGGAGTTAATTAGAATACATACTGATTTGTGGTCTAAACAAAACCCAAGGAGAGGAACCTAACTCTTTGGTGAATTTCATATTGTTAGAATTTGAGAATTTAGGCTATGACCCATGTGTAACTTGATCAACGTCCTCGATCCTGACTGAAGAGCCATTGTTGGTCCTTTTAGGAGGAGGATTATGAGATGAAGGGAGATTAGTTGAGTCATTTTTCATTTACCCAGATAGTGAGGGAAACTACTACCTACTCATTTAGTAGTAATACTCCTCGAGACCCAAAATGGACCAACCATATTCCTTTCTGACATATTCAAGGGGTATATGAATACCCATAGAATAATGGGAGAGGAAGAAGATGGATGAAAGAAATGGAAATGAAAAGAGACTAGCTCTTCATGTCGGGTTCACCAATTTGTACAAATGAAAATAAACACGTGATCTTCAAGATGTACTTGACCTCCGAGGTCATGATCATAAAATTGAAGTGGAATGAGTGGATGGCTATAGATAGTGAAATATAGCGAATATGTGGTTTACTGTGGATGAAAGTGTGCAAAAATGAGATAAGAAAGCTATCAAGGAAAAATAATTTCCTTAACATGCAATATCAGGATATGCTCGTCAAGGGAAAGGAAGGCCCTTCTAACCTAAATGGGTCAGAAATAATAGCCACAAGAAGAATCCAATCAATGTCAAGATCCATGGAATAATTTCCAATTGTTGTGGGATGCATGGAAAACCAATGGGTGCCTCATAACAATTTCTAGACAAGGTCATGGAATAAATGAGAGAGAGGTGTGGTTCCACTAGCTCTATGGGTGGTTAGCTGGTTCAGTCTAGAATGTGAGGGCTCAATGAGATTATTTTTTTAAAATGTTCAACTATTTAATAATGTCAAATGTAAGCGGGGATGTCCTAAAGACTAGTGTACATAATCGGTGTCAAGATCTAATTGGTTTTGGGCCCGTTTGGTTGAGGGACCATTGGATCACAACTATAAACTCTTTCTAGTCATGGCCCTTATATGGTCATATGTGTTTGGTCTAGAATATATTACCAAGGAAGTCCAATATTCATAAAATTTACAGCCACAATGTTTAAAACATTTAATTGTGTAATTTTTTTTTAGTACCGTGATGGTGTTCTGAGGACAAGCATACAAATTCCAGTATCTATGTCAGTAAGAAATTAGGTCCCATTCGGTTGGCGAACCCATTGATCACTACTATATGTTTGTTCTTGTTGTGGTCTGGTGATGGTCATACATGTATTTGTCTAGTTTTAATCTAATCAAAGAAAATACCAATCTAATCTAAAGAAGTAAAGAATACACTATTTTTTTTGTATTTTGTAATATAAAGGAGTGAAACAATACAAATAAACTAATATAATAGAAATAAATCTTTTTTTTTTTGTGATTTTCTAGAACTATCTAAATTAAATGAAGAAATGAAATCTTCTAATCTAATTAACAAATCCTAAAAAAATAAACAACAGATGTAGTTGTTTATCTATGTAGGAGAAATATAATCTATTCTCAAATATTAAAGCTTATCTAAAATATGAATGTGAATTAAATCCTCTATTATGCCTTAGAGGCATGGGAAGAAAGCATATATTCTTAGAAGCTTTTATTCCCTGTAAATTCCTAAAAAAGTAAAGAAGATTTTTATGGAGGATCTTATAAATAAAATGATACTTCAGTTGATTTCTAAATTAACAAAGAAGCTTTCTTCTAGAATCACTTCTTTGCAAATCTACAAAGATAGGAAAAGGAAGCTATCTATCCTAAGAAAGCTTTGTTGAAGGAAATGATCTATTGTAACTATTCAATGATTGCAACAATGAAAATGGAAATTCCTTTTATACTGTAGTAAATAATGTGCATACAAATTTCAAAAAAAAAGAATTAAAGAAATAATGAAACCTAATTAAAAACCCAACCTAGTAATTGCGGTGTTCTAGTAATCCGGTTGTGGTGTGCTTTTGTTTCTCCCTAGTATTATTTTCTAACCTTTGGTGTCCAGGAGCTAGGAATGTAGAGGAAGCTAGAAGAAGGTGTTGGAGAAAGTAATGGCTTATTAGGAAATCACGGTGGCAAAAGCGAGTTATCAGAGGAATAACAATGCAAGTGAAAAAATCTTGATTGTGTAATCTCAAGAAGGATTATAACAACATAACATAGAAATACGTGACATAATTCTCTGGTCATTTTATTTAGAAGAAGTGATGGTTTTATAAAATTTTAGTTGGGTAGTGCACTATCACACTTAGCAAAAATGGGGTGCCACATCAACACATGAAGGGGAAGTTAAACAATCAATTAGAAATAATAAGTGAAAGATGATATTTCCACAAGTAAGTCAAGATTTAAATCAACGAAATTGATTGAGAAACATGTTCTAAAAGTGAACTGAAGTGACTAAAGTGAAGCAACATGTGTCTAATTCACAAAAGGAGAGTTTTGGAAAATTTGCATAGGATTGCTGCCCTGTGCAATGTGGGGGTTACAAAAACATGGCCCAAATAGGGGCGGTTAGAAAACCACCACCCGAGACAGGAGGAAGTTACTGGGAACACTTTGCTCAAGTAGGAAGCTATTACAAAACCACCTTTGCCAGAAAGGTGGTAGTTTTGTAACTATAGGTAAAAAACTAAGGAAAAATTGATGTGGGAAGCTGTAGAAAAACAAGAAATGGCTAAGGTAAACTAGGCTACAAATATAAGTTGCAAAGAGGTTAAAGATCTCGCACACCTTTAGAAAAGACACGAATCATCATTCATGGTTTTGAACCTTTTTTGAAAATGTATCACGTGAAATTTTTTTGCATACATTTACGCGTAGGGAAGAGATAGGAAGCACACACATAGACAACAAGGAAGAGGACTTCGCCATTTTCCGAGGGAGGGCTAAAAATAGGCTTGGAGTACCGATCATGTAAGGGATAAAAATAGGATGAATTAGTGGCCAACCAAAGGCTATTTTTAGAGAAATAATATGTACATATTAGATTAAAACACATGCATGGAGAAGGATATAAATAAGATTAAACCAATGATAGAAATAAGACAATCTATTATTAGCTATTTTTGTAAAAGCATGAAATTTTTTTACACATGGCTAATTTTGGGAAAGAAATCATGCGGGATATTTTTGTGAGCACGCATATTATTAAAAGAGTGGATGGGAGGTGAAGGGAAACTCCCCACCCCTATATATACATGATGTAATTCATTGTTCCAAAATAGTTCTATCATGTTCTAGAAAATACATGCTATTTTACTAAAAATCTAGGGTTTGACACTTGCGCATATGGTTCAACGCACTAGTGTATTGACTATTATGTATTCACCTTCTAATATGTAATGATTTTGGTCTATAATGGATGATTATGGATGGATTCTAGTTTTGGACATGTCTGAATATGGTGACCTAATGGCTTAGATGATATTGGTTATTGTTTAGATTGTTAGTTTTCCTTATTATATGTTTTTCCAAAGTGACATGTTGTAATGATTGTTTATGCTTGAATGGTTTCTTGGTTAATTACTATGATGAACATGCATGATAAATTCATATCAAACATATCAAAAGAGGTACTTGGTAGTTGTGCACACTTTGTTTGAGCGTTTAGACCTCTACGAATGAAGTTCCAATGTGCATAACCTTTAAAGTGAAACTAAGGACTATATTTTCATTTCGTTGTAGTCTAGCTGGTTTGGAGGATATGGCATGGATGCTCTCACACGAGAAAATGAAACTACATGGACCAAGAATTGAAGAGATAACCACAAAAGAAAATGGATAGGGAATAAATAGTGGAACACCTTGCACCATATGAGGAGGTAGATGTAGAGGCTAAAGAGGCTACACGAATGACAAATTTTGTGTTTGATACATACCATGATTTTGATAAGGTTGTAAGTTTTCTTGCTGCTAGGGATGAAGTATAATTGAGGGATTTTGGGCCAAAATGGAAAAATATTAGGGTGGAATGAGATAATATGTTGGTTGAGGTAGAATTGAAAATAGAGTTAATAACCTTTATAAATACCTTTCTCAAAGACAGGCTTGAGGAACTCTTTCCTCAAGTGACACACATGATGGATGCTTTGGATGATGTAGCAAAATAGCTAGAGAATTTAATCACATAGATGAAGGGAATAATTGATGGATTAAATCCTATGGAGGTCCCCTGATATTGTTAATGCTACTTTGGTGAAAGAAACTAAAGAGTTATAAGGGTGGAGGGAGTTAGAGAAAATATTGGCCAAGGAATTTCTAGTACTCTTTCCACCTAAAGAGGCTTGAGTTTTGATTCTTTGATTCTTTGGCGCAAGCCATATTATTTTATTCATTCATTGATCAACAAAATTATTTATTCATGCATTCTTGGATGGTCTATTCTTTGATTTGGTGTTTCTGAGGATGGACAACATACCTAGTGTGGGGTAATGTTAATCAGGAAAATGCTAAGGATTAAAGAGTGGATTCAAAGTGTAGGAGCACGTGCACTTTGGAAAATAGAGTATCACATGAAGGGTTGAATGTAGGGAAAAGATAAGGAAGATGACTTAGCCATTTTCCAAGGGTAGACTAAAAATAGACTTGGAGCACCGATCACGTAAGGGATAAAAGTAGGATGACTTGGTGACCAAGAAAAGGATATTTTTAGAGAAAGCACATGAAAATATTATATTAAAGCATAAACCTAGAGAAGGATATCAATAGGATAAAAGTAAGGATAACAATTAGATAATCTATTGTTATCTATTTTTTAAAAGCATGCAAATATTATACACATTGCTAATTTAAGGAAATAAATCATGCTGAGGCTATTTTTGTTAGCACACCTATTATTAGGAGAGTGCATGGGAAGTGAAGGGAAATTTTCCACCCCTATATATACCTGATGCAATTGATTGTTCTAAAAATGTTCTTTCATGTTCTAGAAGAGACATGGTTCTTTTATACATATCTAGGGTTTGGAACTTGCACGCATGGTTCAACGCACTAGTGTACAGACTATTATGTATTCAAATTCTACTATGTAATTCTTTTTGTCTATAATGGACAATTGTGGATGGATTCTAGTTGTGGACATGTCTAAATATGGTGACCTAATGGTTTAGATGATTTTGGTTATCGTTTAGATTGTTAGTTTTCCATATTATATGTGTTTCCAAAGTGACATGAATGCAATGATTATTTATTCTTGAATGGTTTCTTGGTTAATTACTATGATGAATATGCATGCTAAATTCTTTTCAAACATCTCAAAGGAGGGAATCAGTAGTTACGGGTGCTTTGGGTGAACATTTATACCTCTCTAAATGAAGTGTTAGTGCACATAGCCTTTGAAGTGAAACTAAGGAATACAATCATCATGGTCTTTATACCTTGGTGCATTTTTCTCTATGCCACATCAATAACATTGATAATGATGAAAATGTGGATAGTTCATGACAACACCCATCCCCTTTAATCATCATCCACTACTAATTGTTTAACACCATTCTTCTCTCATATGATCATCTATTCATCCACATTTATCAAACTAAATATTTGTAGCCATATCTAAATAATCAACCACCCTAACCAACATATAATTGATATTTAAAATCCAAACCAAGAGTGTAAGAGGAAAAGCAGTGTGTAGGGAAAATATTAGTGGAAAATATTATTTAATTTATGAATATTCTAGTTTTCAAAATTTGAAATTGGCATCTATGGCTAGATTATTGTTGTGAAATGCATTAGAGAGCGGGAAGGATGGGCGGGAAGGATGAGTAGGAGAGTGGGAAAGATGAGAAGGAAGGCGGGATTGATAGGAAGGATGAACAAGATGAGGAGGAGGAAGAAGGGCTGGACAACAATGGTAGGGAAATTGACAATAGACAGATCCTGCTGGAGCTTCAGATATGATGGACCAATCCTCGAGGGAAAAAGGTATGTGTAAAACCATTTCTTTGGGTGGGAATCACGTGGTGTCTGGGTCCCCAAGAATTATGTGAATATTTTGAACTTGGAGAAAGAGAAGAGTCTTGGAATCATCCCTCAGCTCAAGCAAGATGCTTCAGGTAAATTCTTAGAAATACCAGATATCATTATTGACCAAAATCTGAGCAAAATGGAGAATGCCTTGATAGGAAAACTGGTGGGGGGAGACCTAATATTGACTCCATTAGATCTTGGGCTGGAGCTAAATGGAAACCTAAGGGGCATATGGATGTCACTGCCCTTCCTAATGGCTTTTTCCTATTTAGTTTCAACAACTCTGAAGATCCTCAGAGGATACTCATTGAAGGCCCTTGGTTTCTTGGGAAACTTGGCCTCTTTCTTAGGAAATGGACTCCAAATTTCAACCCTAAAAAAGAGAATATTAATCAGTTCCCCATGTGGGTGAGACTCCCAGGTCTTCCTTTGGAACTATGGGATGTGGATATTATAAAAGGAGTTGCTAATACCCTTGGAACCTTTGTTGTTGTGGATAATGCGATGCTTACTAAATCCAGAGTGGTTTGTGTGAGATTTTGTATTTATTCTTTGATGGGATCTTCCTTCCTAAATCCATATCTCTACATTCAAAATTGGGAAGCTGGGAATAGAAAATAGATTTTGAAAACTGCCCTCAAAGATGTGAGAAATGTCAGGGGTGGGGGCATGCAAAGCACCAATGTAAACTAACTATCTCCAAGGTTTTCAGAGAAAAGCATCCAAAGGATATGGAAAAAGGTAAAGGAAGTGCCCCATTAGCTACTCCAAAGAAGGTAAATTCAATTAAGGGCATCCAAATAACAGAAAATAATGGAAATGAATCTAGAGAGGAAAATATCTTGAAGCTTGTCTTTATGGATGAAGAAGGTTTCATAGAAGTAAGGAATAAGAAGTTCCAATGGAATGCCCATTGAACCCCGGTTCCAAAAGGCTATGATCCATGTTCAAGTGGAAAAGGCTCTATCCAAAAAAAAAGATAGAAAATCTACTAAAGGAAGTGGAAATATTTCAATCAAAATATCTAAGTGAAGGCAGCCTCAATGAGGCTTTAGAATTGTGTTCAAATCCTTTTGAAAATATTCAGATTAAGGAAAAGGAAAAGGATATTGTGACTAATGAAAACCAACTAGTTTTAAATAACACTCATGAAATCTTTAAAGAAAAGGTCTCTTCTCAGCTTGTTGAGGTCTCGGAGCTGCTCAAGCCTGGTAAGGAGGAATTTAACCTATCTATTTTTTATTCTTCTTCTACTCCTCTCAAAGGGGAAAAATCTGAAGGGACCCCAAAAAATATGGATTTGGGAGACCCTCCAAACAAGTGGCGAGAAAGAAACAGAGTCAAAAGGAAATAGATGATGGTACCCAATCAAAACTGGATCTAAGGAGTTTTAGAAGAACTAAGAATCAAGTGACTAAATGAATATAATATCTTGGAATATCAGGGGTTTGAACAACCTGGTCAAGTGGAGATTGATAAAATATCTGGAGAAGAATCACAATTTTGATATCTTGGCCTGTAGGAAACTAAGATGATGGAGGGCCCTTTTCTTGAGACTTGTGGTAGGTATTACAAAAATTTTAGGGGTTTTGTTATTAGTTCAATAGGCACAATCGGAGGAATGGTTATTATTTGGAATGAAGAAAAAATCAAAGGTATGAAGCTCCTTAACAGAAAAAACCATATGGCGGTGCTTTTTCAGGATAAAATATCTAAAGAGTTTTGGATCTTATCTAATATCTATGCTCCTAATAGTAAAAGTGAAAGGAAAAAAATTGTGGGCCGATCTCTCCAAATTTTAGAATGTAATTAAAGGCATGGAATGGGTGATTTTGGGGGATTTCAACACTCCTCTATGTCCAGGGGAAAAAAGGGGGACATATAGATCTCACTGAAAGTATGGAAGACCTTCAAGATTTTATTTCCCTCAATAATCTTATGGATGTTGAGCTTAGAGGAAGTAGATTTACTTGGACTAACAGAAGGAAGGGTGACCAGTTGATTCAAGTTAAACTTGACAGAGTGCTGATCTCTTGGGGTTGGTTGAACAAAGAAGCCAGGATGTTTTCCCTTCCTCGCATAGGATCTGATCACAATCCTATCCTATTCTAGATCAAGGCTAAGGATAGGAGGAGAGTCCCTTTCAGATTTGAAAATATGTGGCTGCTTGATGAGGATATTATTGAGCTAGTGAAGGGGTGGTGGAATATAAAAATCAAAGGTACAACTTTATTCAAAATTGTTAAAAAGCTTGCTCATGTTAAAAAAACTGAAAGAATGGAATAATATTTTTTTGCAACATTTTCAAAAAGAAGCAATCCTTGGCTAAGGATATTTCTTTACTCCAGAAATATTTGGAGTCGCAAGAGGTTTGCAATTCTATATTTACCCAAAATAATGAGAAGTATTTATTAGTGAGTATCATAACATCCTCCGGAAGGAGGAAATTTTTGGAAATAGAAATCTAGAGCCCTTTGGCTTAAAGAGGGTGACAAGAACACAAAGTTATTTCATATATCTACTCTCAAAAGGAGGAGATCTAATAGAATTCTAAGCATAAAAAATGGAGAGGGAGTTATGCTCAATGACTCTGAGAAAATTCAACAAGAGGCATGTTCTTTCTTCAAGTAGGATTTTGACCTCTTCTTGGGTTCCTAACAACACTAAGGAAGAGCAGTTTCTTGATGTGATCCCCCATCTAATAAATGATGATGACAACCTCATGCTCACTAAAATCCCTTCGATGGAAGAAATTGAATTCATGGTCAAATATCTAAACCCTGATAAAGCCCCGGGACCTGATGGTTTCTCGGCTTTCTTCTTTCAAACTTTTTGGGATATTGTGAGAGATGATATTTGTAGTGCTATCTAGGAATTTTTCAAGAACAAAAAGATGCTACATGAGCTAAATAGCAATTTTCTGAATTTGGTTCCTAAGAATCATGATCCTATGGAGTTTAAAAATTTTAGGCCCATAAGTCTTTGCAACTATGTTTATAAAATGTGCTAAAAAATTTTGGCCTTAAGAATCCAGGTTGTGCTACCTTCAATTATCTCTGATCAGTAGGGAGGTTTTGTTATGGGTAGATAGATTCAAGATGGCATTATCACCATACAGGAGACCCTCCACTCTGTGAAATAGAACAAGAAAGAAGCTATGTTCATTAAGCTGGATATGGAAAAATCCTATGACAGAGTCTCTTGGTCTTTCCTTCTGAAGATTCTCTCAAGATTTGGCTTTGGTGAGGATTTTAAGGAGATGATTCTATCTTGTATTTCCACTACCAAGTTCTTGGTCCTAGTTAATGGGAATCCTTGTGGTTATTTTAACAACACATGTGGTTTAAGACAAGGTGATCCTATCTCTCCCTTTCTCTTCATTATTTTGGCGAAACCCTAAGTAGAACTCTTAATAAGGATACCATGGAGGGAAGAATCAGAGGTATCTCCCCTAGCTGTAAACTGTCAGAGGGTTTCTCATCAACATTTTGTGGATGATACCATGTTAATTAGAGTTTCTTCTGTCCCTAAGGCTAGAGAATTCAAGTAGTTAATGATGGATTATGAGGAAGCTTTGGATCAATTGATAAACTATGGGAAAATATCTGTCTTCTTTATCAATACCCCTGAAAGAAGAAGCATCAAAATTTCTGGTATTCTTGGTTGTCCCTCAAAAACCATCCCAACCAGATACCTTGGTATGCTTATTGGGATGGAAAAACCAAAGAATGCTGAATGGAATTTCTTAATTGATAGATTTCTGAAGAAACTTGAAGGATGGAAAGGTTAACTTGTTTCTCAAGTGGGAAAAGCTATCCTTCTTAAATGCTCTATGAAATTTACTAGTTTATATGATGTCTATCTATAGATTACCCTCTAAGATTACATGCAAGTTGGAGAGCATACAAAAAAGATTTCTATGGAGTGGGGCGTATCAAAAGATAGAATTCCTCTAATTACAGGATAAGGTTTGTTTCTCCAAATAATTTGGTGGCCTGGGTATCAGATATTGGACTAAAATGAATAAATCTATGCTAGCCAAAATGAGTTGGATATTGTTAAAGGAAGACAATGTCTGGACTAGTATCATAAGATGTAAATACTAGCCTAACTTGTCTGCTAATGAATGGTGCTTTTGTACCCAGAACTCTAATGCTTCTTCATGCTTCTGGAAGTCCTTAAATTGGGCTAAACATGTGTTATCTAAAGGATACAAATGACTTGTTGGAAATGGTTGAACCATCAACTTCACGGGAGGAAAAATGGTTGGAGAATTTTCCTCTCAAGACTATCTTCCCTACTATCTACAGAGACTCTGTGTCCAAATATGGGACTAAGGTGAGAGATTATTTCAATTTGGATGATCCTTTGGGTCAGTGGAAAACCATATATTTAGATCATTCTAACAGCTTAGAGATCTCTTCTATTAACAAAAAATTAAGAGGAGTTATTATTAATAGAGAGAATCTTGTTGAAGATAGCTTATACTGGTCTAAGGAAGAAAATGGTATTTTCTCGGTCAAAAGTGCCTACCGCTCTTTCTTTCATGAGGAGGAGATAGGTGATAATTTTAATTGGGGAAGCATATGGATCAAATAATTAATCCCCAAGATTAATATGTTTTGGTGGTTGGTTATCCATGATAAGATTCTAACTATTTGCAATCTGAATAAGAGAAATTTCCACATGGTTAATATATGTGTTTTATGTGAATCTAATTGTGAATATTCCTCACACTTTTTCCTTAACTGTCCCTTCCTTTTTTAGTTAGGGAAACCATCCTTAACATATTTGATGTTAACTCGAGTCTTCTGAACTCCATAAAATTGTTGTGGATCCAATGGACTAGTCCTTTTAAGAGCCAAGGTCTAAAGTTCTTATGGAGATTTTCTCTATAATACATTTGGCTTAGGAAATATGGAAGGAAAGAAATAGAAGAATATTTAAAGGAAAAAATAATCCCATGTTAAAATTGGAGCCTGCTATGTGAGATCCATCCTTGCTAACTTTTCTATCTTGAACTCCCAAAAGAAGTCTTTCTCTTAGCAGGAATCTTGTTTCTCCTTGAAGTGGGGTCTAGGACCTTCTACCCTTAGGCCCCGGGTTTGAACCCTAGACTAAATGGATGGGTCAAACCTAGTAAGGACTGTTTAAAATTAAACTTTGATGGTGCCTCCAAAGGAAATCCTAGGCGTGCTAGCTGTGGTGGGGTCTTTCGTGATTCTGAAGGAAGTTTTATTCTTGGATACTTCTACAATTTGGGAACTCAAACTAATAATGTTGCTGAAGTTGTTGGGGTCTTTTGGGGTCTATCTATAGCTCTTCAACAACACTTTGTTAATCTAGAAGTGGAAGGTGACTCCCTGAACATAATTAACAACATAAATAAGAAAGGTCCCATCTCTATTGCCAATTTTAACTCTATTAAGAGTATTAAGCAAATGGCCCATTCTTTTAATTTTATCTCCTTCAAACATGTGTATAGGGAAGCAAATTGTAATGATTTCTTTAATAATATGGGGTTAATGGGAATGATTTGAAATTTTTGAGGAGGTGGAAATTATCGATCCCAAGGTGCGGGCACACTTATTAAAAGACACTAATGCTCACGTATAAGGTCTCTTCATGGGGTGTCTATCATGTCATGATTTTTTGTTGTATAATGAATTTGCATTTATTTCTTAATTTTGAGAAGAGTGGGGTCGTGATTTACACGTATCTTTGGATAAATATATCTGGAAACCACTACTGTAGAATCATTTTGTGGTGTGTGAGTAAGCTCTCGGCTCTCTGGTTCTCGAGTCATTTTGTGAAGATACCTTTGTTGTTTAGCTGTATGGGTGGGGATCTCGTCAGTCTGAACCTGCCTTGACCTCGTTGGGTCACTCCCGATGCTATGTCCTTATTTGATAGTAAGGGTTTTACCCCTTTTCTGAAAATATTTGAAGGGCACTACGAGAATCTTAGTAAAGACTATGCTAGCACATGGAAAGTGACCAAAAAGGTGCTATTATTGAGATGAAAGGGATTAGTCTAGAGATCACTGTGGATTCAGTGGCTAAATTTACAGTAATTCTGGTGGTGGGGAGGGAGGTCTACAAACCTATTTTCCTCTCAATTTTCCCCACCCTTTCGAATCTAATTTCATGAAAATTGGAATCTGTCATAGAAGAAATTCATGTTTTAAACTCCTTAGATGCTCGTTTTCATTTCCCACGACGTTTTGAATCAAAATTCCTCAATCTACTACTTTTAAAACGTTTTACCTATTTTCAGTGGATGGGAAATGATTTTAGTTCTTATTTTATGCATTTGGAATGTGTGGGACCTTGCATCTTTCTTTTTTAACCTTTTGCAGAGAAAGAAATTATTCATCTGGAAAAAAATGGCATTTTCTCATTTCCTGCAACTTCCTATGTTCTTTTCCCCATCAAATTATTTCACTAAAAGGTGAAGCTATGTGTTTGTTTCCCATTGGATGCGACCAGGCATGTTTCTTTTCGAACTTATCAGTTTTTTTGATTTTAGAAAAAATGTAAAATTTACCTCGCATCCTTGCTAGTCTCGATTGGCTAGAGCAGTTTTGGCGAAAGTTCGGAAATGGATCCAATTTTTTTATTAAGGGAAAATAGTTTTGGAGGGACTATACCTTGTATACAAAAGGGCTCAAAAGCCAGATAGCAAAGGTGAGAGAAACAACCTAGAGAAGGGAAAAACGGCCAACCAAAGAGGGCTCAACAACCAAATATGACAATACAAGTGAAGAAAGGATCCAAATGAACAATGATCCAAAAAGAAGCAGAAAAGATCAAAAAGTAACCAAAAGAGAAACAACATATAGAACTCCGCCAAAAAGCAGCGCCAGAACCACCAGATAACAACAACTTCGCAGCCAAAAATAGCATCACAACAACTTTGTTACTTGATAGCCACGTCAGGTCTTGGTCTTGATAGCTGCAGCTGACATGAAGAACGCAATGGAAGTGGCACGATAGGAGTCTCTCATATCCACTTGAGCAATTGCAATATCCCTTTTCTCTTTAGGGCCCCAAATGTCCTCATTAACCCCACTTAAACTGCAGACACTATGAACATGTTGTTCAATGAAATTATAAATGCTTTTAAGGGCAAGATAATATGCAGTCATTGCGACTTTTTACATTCCCCATTCTACCATCCAAGGACTGTAACTTCTTGAAGACTTCAGCAATAACCCCCTCTTCATCATCACTTTGAAGAATTCCTTTTCCCTTAGCTCTTTCCATATTTTTTATAGTCCCTTTGAGCTCTTGTATCTCCTTTTCTAATCTGTCCACTCTGTCCATCAATTCCTCCTCCTTGGGCTCCTCCATCGGTTTACTGATATGCAGGAGGTTCTCAGCAAGTTCTAGGTCTTTGTGGCTCCTTAGGACCCGTTGGGAAGCAGGGATTTTAGCTTTTATGCTCTTTCTTTTCTTGCTGGAAGTAGCAGCTTCAATCTTCCTTTTCAGCAGGGGGAGTGGAAGTGGTGCGAGCAGGTGGAGGTATGGAGGAAGAAGGTGGGGTAGGATTCATGGGGGGGCAGCTAGAACAGTGGCGATGGATCAGGAGGATAAGCCCCTGGTGTAAAGGGACAGCCCTAGAGTGGCTCTGAACTTCCCTAATTGATTTCTCCAGTGAGTTTATCAAATAGTGAGGAAAGTTGATGATGATATTTCTACGAAAGTGATTTAGAAATATCAAATTTTTTTGAGGTATAGTCACAAATCTTCCTTCAAGAGTTACATACCTAACCACCATCCTGGAAAGCTCAGCAAAAGGCTCAGGAATCGACGCCACCTTGATGCCAGCAGTCACGAATTCAAGATTCTCCCCATCATCCAGGAACTTCTTGGTCTCCACCTCCCTGTCCACCTTCTTACTGAAGAATTTGGTGCCCTCCAGGCTGAGGCCCGTGATCTGGGTGATGAGCTCTTCCGTGATCTCAATCTCCATGTTACTGTATTTGAAAATCTGATTCTTCCATCCCTGGGTGAATCTGATAGAAATGTCTTGGTCAAATCCTTGAATCCTTTCAATTAAATTAGACAGACCCCGATTTGCAGGTAATTCCAAAGCTCCGTATTCTCTTTCCACGCCGGATTGTGGGTCGGTTCAGTTTTGCAAGGTGGACCCCCCATGTTTCCTCTATTCCTTTTCCTATTCTCAATGGTAAAAATGCTACCACTATGCGGGACAGGTAGAGCTTTGATGTTGGTATTTGAATCTTTCCTTTCCATGAAAGAAGGTTTAATTATTATGCCATACTTGTAATTATTGCCCCGCTCCTCGGCTTTCCTCCTATGCCTAGAAATGATGACAGTCCATCTCGCACATATCACATCAATCATCCATATCTTATGTGATGTCATCATATTGTACTTGAGGATCCACACATTAGCATCCAAATTACAGCCGTTAGTGCTGATTTTCACTGCCATGTAGATCATTGATTATGGATTTATTGATTTGAGTGGGTAGAACGTCCCCCCTAAGCCAAGTTTGAAAGGTATTAGTAACACCGAGGTTAGCCAAACTATCAGCGACCCTATTTCCTTCCCGATAGGTGTGGGTGATTTTAACATTTTCAAAGCTCTTGCATATATCAATAGCTTCCCCAATAAAATCTCTGATAGACCAGCTGGGGTGTTGCTTTTTGTTTAATAGATTGATGATATTCAGAGAATCACCTTCAATTATAATATTTGGAATATTACAATCTCTGGTAAGTCTTATACCCCAAAGAGCCGCCAGGGCTTCAGAATAATGATTAGTCTGCCTGCCCATTCTCCCAGAAAAAGTAGCAACAAAATAGCCTCTTTGATCTCTGATGACTCCCCCTCCTCCAGAGTCCCCGGATTGCCTTTTGAGGCCCCATCAAAATTTAACTTGTGCCAATCAGTGGGAGGCTTAATCCATCAGTGTGTTTCTATCAATACCATTGTTATTCTTATTGACAGTGTCAATATTCCAATCAGTCAGGATGTATTCTTCCTTCTCCGGGTAAAGCCTATTTTTAGGAGGTTTAAATCTAGCAATATTATCTTGCACAACAATGATAATTTCCTTGTAGACTTTGTTACATGCCTTTCTATTGTTTCTGAAAATGTTATCATTACGAGCCTTCCAAACTCTCCACATAGTGTGGGGTAAAACAAGTTGCCACAATATTTTCACCACACAATGCTTAAACGGAGAGTCCCATTGTTCCCAGGCCTGAAGACAGGTAAGGGGAAAAATCCATCTCAGATTAAACTTTGCAAAAACAAGCTACCAAATTTTGGAAGCAAACTCACAATGGAGGAATAAATGCTTTATATCTTCTGCCTCTTTCTGACACATGCAACATCTATTCGGCATGATGAATCCCTTCTTGATGAGGTTGTCATTAGTTAGGATCTTGCCATTAATAATTAGCCACCAAAAGAAGTTCACTCTAGGGGTTAACTCTGGCATCCACAGCTTGTGCCACTTAATTTCACTTTCCATGGATACAAAGAAAGAATTATATCCTGATTTAACAGAGTATTCCCCATCAAAAGAATCTTTCCAGATGAGTTCATCCTTAAGATTTTGATTACTTATATGGATTAGAGAAAGTTGATTCTGTAAAGATGAAACATCAGCCTGTATATTATCATTCTCCACTTTTAGTTGTTTCCATTTTCTTTTGTTTCCATCCCTCTCAATGTACCCCTGGATTTTGTGCCCATACTTTGTAATTAAGCTATCTTTAATGTGATCATAAGCAGAAATCCAGTTAGAATCAGTCCACTTATCTGTCCAGAAGTTTATGTTTTGTCCATCCCCAAGCTTCCAGCTACACCCCTGAGAAAGAATGTGTCTGCTGCGAAGAAGGTTGTTCCAGAAAATAGAACCACTCGGAAGAGACTGATCATATATGAAGGAAATCTTGTTTTGGTTTGAAATATATTTGATCTTAACCAACTCTGTCCAAGGTTTGTGCTCTTTTATAAGCCTCCATCCTAATTTTGCAATAAGGGCAGCACTCATATGTTTGATATCTTTGATGTCTAACCCCCCAAGTCTCTTAGGTTTACATACCTGCTCCCAAGCCACAAGATGATATCTGAATCTGTCCTCAGTACCATGCCATAAAAAGTGCTTTTGAATCTTTTCAATACTGTTCATCACTGCTGCAGGTATGCTGAACATTGACATGATGTAAATAGGCAAGTTTTGGAGCATGCTTTTAACCAAAAGGCACTTTCCTGCACTTGAAAGAACAACTCCTTTCCAGCCAGCCAACTTTCTTTGAAATCTCTTAATAAGATCATTCCATACCTCCACAGAAATCTTGCCAGTACTTAAAGGTAAACCTAAGTAAGTAGCTGGTAGAGAATTAATAGTGCATCCTAGAATATTAGCAATCTTTCTTTGCCTTTCCAAAGGAGTATTGAAGAAATAAATAGAGCTTTTGTCAAAATTAACTTTTTGTCCCGAGGCTTCCTCATAAAATCTAAGGACAATTTTGATAGCCTTTGCCTCAATGATTGAGGCCATCAGGAGAAGCAGAGTGTCATCAACAAACTACTGGTGTGAGGAGATCTGATTGCCAGAAGTTGGAGGGAAGCCTTTTATCATGCCAATGCAAATAGCTTTGGAAATAGATCTGCTTAAACTGTCAGCCATAATAATGAATAATAGAGGGGAAATTGGGTCGCCTTGCCGGATACCTCTATTGCTGGCAAAAAAACCCACAGGTTCCCCATTAACAACCACTGAGAATCTAGAGGTAGAGATACAAGAGTGAATGATTTTTCTGAATTTGATTTGAAAACCAAACTTGGATAAGACCTCATCCATGAATCTCCAGGAGACTCTGTCGAATGCTTTATGCATGTCCAGCTTGATAGCCATCCCCACCTTTTTACTTTTATCCATAGAATGTATAGTTTCATGAACCATGATAATTCCATCTTGAATAATTCTTCCCTGGATGAATCCGCTCTGTTGTTGTGAAATGATCTCCATAAGAATAGGTTACATTCTAGTGGTGAGAATCTTTGTGAAAATCCTATATATAACATTAACTAAACTGATAGGCCTGAAATATTTGAAGTCCTTTGCATCCAACTTTTTCGGGGCAAGCACAATGTGTGTATTATTTAGTTCTTTAATGAGATTTCCCATTCTGTAAAACTCATTAACAGCTTTCAAGAGATCTTCAGAGCATATTTCCCAACATCTTTGGTAAAAGTTAGCCGAAAATCCATCTGGACCTGGAGCCTTATCCCCTTCTAAAGAAAAAACAACCTTTTTTAATTCCTCAATGGTGACAGTTTTTGAAAGACTTTTAAATCTCTCAGCAGGTATCAGATTATTAGGAATGGAGTCTAAGAGGAAAGAGGCCACTTGTTCATTGTAGGAGTTATTCTCAGTGAGGAGGTTCTTGTAAAAATTAAGTGCCTCTGTTTTGATGTCCTCTGGATCCTTAGTAATGTTTCCATTTCCTTTAGCAACCTCAGATATTCTGTTACAAGCTCTATGTTTGAGGGCTGTCAAATGAAAAAAATTTGTATTCTGTCGCCTGCTTTAAGCCAAAGGGCTCTAGACTTCATTCTCCAAAAGGATTCTTCATGGCTGTTTATATTATGTAGATCCGAGAGGAGTTTTTTTCCCGTTGATGATCCTCTAGAGACATACCTTTCATGGAAACATTTAGCTCAAGCTCTTCTAGCTGTTGCTTAAGTTCTTTCTTCTTTTCAAAAATGTTTCCAAAAACCTCTTTATTCCAAATTCTAATCTTTTGTTTAACATTCTTCAACTTCTGCAGAAGCCTGAATTGGGCCGTCCCTGTGCCTTCCCAATACCACCACTCTTTAATTCTGTCCAGAATATCTTCATGCTCGAGCCACATTTTCTCAAATTTGAAATTACCATGAAAAGGTTTTGTCCAATTGAAGAAATTTAGGACAATTGGATTATGATCAGAGCCCGTTCTGGGGAGAGAAGAAAGATGAAAATTCTGGTCCAGAATCCAATTGGTAGAAATAAGAGCTCTGTCAAGTTTAACCTGGATTAAGTTCTCCCCAAATCTTCTATTGGACCAGGTAAATTGATTGCCATGAAGCTCTATGTCCATAAGATTAAGAGTCGAAATGAAGCCAACAAATTCTTCCATACCAAGGGAGAATTCAGAGCTTCCCCCAAATTTTTCTCCCAGATTCAAAGGAGTATTGAAGTCTCCCATAACCAACCAGTTCATGTTTTCAACATTGCTTCGGAATAAGGTTAACTCTTTCCATAGATTTCTTTTACCAGTAGTAGTATTGGGCGCGTAAATATTAGATAGAATCCAGCTATGATTATTTTCAAGACTTTTAAAAATAATAGCTAAATGGTTCTGGGTGGAGGAGAGTACCTTACCATTAACAATCTTGGTATCCCAAAAGATTGCTAAGCCTCCAGAAGCCCCTTGAGAATCAACAGCAGCAAAGGCAACGTTCTCCCAGAAATATCTTTTGTAGTCTTCAACTGCCTTACTTTTCATTTTAGTTTCCTGAATAAGAAGGATGTTGGGTCTGTTTGATCTTTTAATTTCCTTTAGCATTCTTTGCTTAGGCCCCCCATTGAGGCCTCTGACATTCCAAGAAATAATCTTCATTAAAAAAAATTTGGAGATGTAATTTATTCTTTAAGGCATTACAATAAAGGGTGAAAAGTTATAAAATGACCCGTGGCCTTGCCCAAGCGAAAGGATAAATTCGAGTTGAAGTCCGCAAAAAATCGAAAGGAACACATGTTCATGTTGAAAATTCAATGGTGGAGGCATGGAATTTTGGGGAAAGGTTTGAATATTTCCTTTTCAAAGCAGATTAAAATTGAAGCGCATCCCCACAATCAATCGGGCATCGCCATGTGTTGAAGAATCAGAAGGGGACATGTGGCCATTTTTTAGTTCATAGGTGCTTTGGTGGACCGGTGAAGGACTTTGGGAATTTTAGCCTTATTTCCACAAAGGGTGAAAAGTTCTAAAATGGCTCGTGGACTGCTCATGCACAGAGAAAATTTCTAAGTTAAGGTCCACAGTCAATCACGAAGGGACACGTGGCCTACATTGAAAAGTGAGCGACGGGGACATGGAATTTAAGGGGAAAAGTTTGAATTTTTCCCCTTTTCAAAAGTAGATAAAGTATATCAGGGGATGCAATATGTTGAAGGATGAAATCGGAACATCAGGCCAGTGGAGGAAATTGATATTTTGAGCCTTTTTAACCAAAGGGTTAAAATGTTGCAAATTGAGCCATGAACCCCTTTTCCAGTCAAGGTGTGCCACACATCCACATTGAAAATTCAAAGTGCGCGGCAGAGGTTTTTGAGAATTTGAGCTTTTGTTAAAAATAGTTTAAATGGTAGATTTGAAATGCATTTTCTCGGCCACTCGAGATGGTACCACGTGTCCGGACTTTGGTGGAGTCTGTGGAGGGTGGAGAAAAATGAGAAATCACACTTTTTCTCCCGGATGTCGGAAATGCGATTTCTTCCCCATGACCGTTGTTGCTTGGATCTTGCCATATGTAGGGTCCAAATTTGAAGGTAAAAGGGGGAAAAGATAGCCAAATGCACTCATCTAGTTTTTAACGTCATTAATGAACCAAAGCTCTACAAAACGAAAAAATGGATCATTCTTCATTTTTTTCTCTGTATTCTTGTTGTTTCTTCATGAGATGCATTTTTGGTTTAATATGAAGCCAAATTGATAAGTTCAATGGGATGTAAATTTTGGTTATTAGAAAATAGAATTTATTGGGCATACACGATAAAAAGGGAGAAAAATTACCAGTAAGCACTTGAGTGCTATGAAAGTGGTTAAAAGGTGGAAATGGTAGGACCACATGAAGAAGAAAATCATGAGATGTCCCCTACTAAAATAATCATGCTTGAACTGATGAAATATTCACCTTTTTGAACCTTCAGTTTTCATGAGTGCATTTGTTTCATGTCACTTTCCAAAAGTGGACTGCAACAAACATTGTTCCTTTTGGATATTCTCTTCTTGTGGACAAAGTATGGATGTATATGAATTGTTATAAAAACATGGTTTTGGCCATGGGAAAAGGGGATTTTGGTTTTCTTGGAGGGTTGTAAATTCTAAAGTATTTCAATATAGAAGTTCTTTCTTTTCTTATTTTCCTCTCGATATATCTCTCTCTCCGGCTTGATTCAATGGATCTTTTGTTTTGCATTAAATAAAAACTTTGTGTTCTAGTCTATGTAATCTTCATAACATTGTGTCTATAGATTTGCATCGGTGGTGAAGTAATTGATCCTTTTTGTATTTTCTTGGATCAATGTGAGTAAGGAGATACTCTGCTATCTATATTTCCCAAAAGCCTTGTTGTTTTCTTCCTTCTTCCATCTCTTTATTCTTCCATTCTTTTTTATTGATAATCTTTTAAGTATGAAAACATTCTAGAATATCGTGGTTGAAACATTGAGATTTGTATATCTATAAATTTGTTTTTCATGCTTTCAATAAAGGAACCTCTTTCATTAAAGAGGAGGGAATTGTTGTCCGATGAATATGGTTTCAACCCATGTTCCATTCGAAACCCAACAGCTTTTGGTGACTCTGCTAGAGAGTTCATTGCTGAAATGCATTCCAGTTTTTGAATATCAACTTCTTGATCATCTTTGAATCTGGAAACACCAAGATAAACTCAAGGTAGGAGAACCATTGGGGAAGAAAACCCTCATTTACAACTTCTGGATCATCAAGGTTTCTCTCTCCCTTCATCAATAAGAAAAAGAAGAGGAACAAGATCTACAAGCACTCCTCCTACTAGAGATAAAACTTTAGGGATGACATCCCACGAGATCAAATCAGTCCTAATTTGCATGCTTTTATTCTCGTTGGTGTTTGAGTTCCTCTTTAAAAATATTTCCAAGGATGGCAAATCCTCTGCCTTGGGGTTAAAGGGTTGGGTCTCTTTCTCTTCCCGAACCATTACATGAATTTCCTAGAGGAAATAGAAAGAATTTCCCTAAATTCAAAGGTGATGGGAAGATTCATCTAGATGAACATATTGAAGCCTTCATTGTTGCTTATGGTGTTCTTGGAGTTGAATATGAAGACATCTCTATAGAATTTTTGTGGAGACATTGCAAGATAATGTTGTTGATTGGTTCTATCATCTTTCGTATGGATCCATCACCAATTGGAACACCATGACGACCTAGTTTGAGTAGTGTTTCAAACCTACTAAGGATGTACATGCCCTCTTGGCCTAGATTTCTCAAATCAAGAAAGATTCACACAATCCCATGAGGGAATTTGTGGCCAAATTCAATAGGGTCAAGTTAACAAGATCCCACAAAACACATGCCTTTTAGATCAGATTCAGAAATGTTTCTTCCTTAATGCCCAACTACCTGAAGTGAGCTATGCACTTAGGAGAGCCAATCTTGCCACCTTGGATGCTGATAAGAGATTTTTGTTAGTGTTAAAGATGATCTCGATCATGTCCAGCAAGGTAAGGAGAGATTCATCCAAATCCAAAGCATCTAATTCTTCCACATATTCTCCTAGAGCTAGTGTAGATCAGTTGGTATAGAAACTTGTTAATGATATTATTTCTCTCAAGAAGTAGTTCACCCAGCATGCTCCTTATCAAGATGTTCTTAGGAAGAAATTTCAGCCCAGGAATCAATTACCCTCTACTCGGACTAGACCTGCAATTGAAGGCCCACTGTTAAAGTCCCAATCAATGAAACACGTGAAGTTTTAGAGCTCGATGAAGAGGACGAGGATGAAATCTATGAAGAACATGAAGAAGAATATGATTAAGAATTAGAGGATTTGAGTGGATCTCATGTCCATTTTCTCACCATTGAAGGTATAGATGAAGAGGATAATTATGAAGAAAGAGTTACAAAGACAAACAATGAATCATATGATTTCATGACTTGTGAACAAGATGAAAAGAAGGAGAAAGTGGTGCAGCCCGCTAAAAGATCTAAGGAACCTCCTACGGTAATTCTAGTGATTGTAAGGAGAGGAGATCCTATTCCAACTTCTTCCACTCCCAAGATAGGTTATGTTGTTTCTTCCTCCTCTGTTTCTGTTCCTAAAACTTCTTTCCCTTCAAATGATAGATTTGATAAGTCAAAAATTTCATCTACTCCTATCAATGTTGCTCCATCTACCTCTGGTTATTTTGACATTATTGACCATCTCAATAAAATTAGGGTCTAGATTACTGAAGCCGAATTCTACCAAACCCTCCCAAGGACTTTGCTAAAATGGTAGATTTTGTAAAATCCAAATCTAAGCCTTCATCCCCTAGTTCCAAAGGTCTCTTGACCACTCCTTCTCCTTCATTTCAACCAAGCCTTTTGGTAGAAATCACTTCATCGATGGGAATATCGAACCATTTTATGTCACTCTCCTCATAGTTGGCCACAAACTCAAGAATTGTGTTATTGATTCTAGTTCTTTAGATAATGTGATTCCTTCTAAGGTAGCTCATGCCCTAGGCTTTAACCTAACCCACTCTTTTGGTTCATTTTACTCAATGGAAAGTAGAGAAGTGTCATTGGTTGGAAGGATCGAGGATGCACAAGTAGCCTTTGTTGATTTTCCAGAGAAGAGAGTTTTAGCCACCATTTTGGTAGTGACATTCCCTCTTACTACAACATGTTCTTTGAGTAGAAATTTTTACAAAAATGTTGGAGGAGAAATCATGATGGATTGGTCACATGATCTTATTCTAGTGAATGGGATAATGAAGAAGCTACGCTTGAGAAAAAAATTGAATATATCATGCAAAAATAGATGACCAAAAGGCACAAATACTTTATGCGGACATTGGTCATAGTAGAACTACATGATCATGTCACAAGATGAGCCTAACCATCCTAAGGAAGTGCTTCTTGATCGTAATGATGTTTAGATTTTGGAATTTGATGAGAGCTGCTCCTCAGCTTGTTATGGAGTTGGTATGGTGCTTATTTCTCCTGAAGAGAAAATTCACCCTTTCTCTTTCAAGCTCTAATTTGAAAACACAAATAATAAAACTAAGTATGAGGCTCTCATTCTCAGTTTAAGAATGGAAAAAGAGATGGGGATCAATAATATCCTTGCTCATGGAGATGTAGAGATGATTGTAAAATAGGTCAGAGATCTTTTTCAAGTGAAGAATAGAAGGTTGAAACATTACAGGAATCTAGTTTGGGATTCCATTGAGTTCCTTGATGCCTTTTCAATTGAATCCATGCAAAGAGAAAGAAACACCAGGGCTGATTCCTTGGCCATCTCAGGGTCTCTACTAATCTCTCATCCATATTTTTCTAAAGATAAATTCACCATTGAGATGATTCATAGGCCTAGTGTGCCTGACAATGCAAATAATTGGCAGGTCTTTAACGATGATCAGCACTAGCTTTACTTCCTTAAAATCAGAGATAATTTTGACCAGTTTTACTTTGAAGGAAGTGGAAATCTTCCTAGAGAGTGTGTGCCCCCAAATGAAGAAGATAACAAAGAAGAAATGGATCATGATGGCTGCATAAAACTGAAAGGTAATAAGATACCTAAAGGGCTGGTAAGTTTGGAAGAGTTATTTGATAAACATGATAGTTACATCAAGTCCAAAACTTCCAAAGGAGCTCAACAGTTTGCTGATTGTGAAAAGATAAACATTGGGAGTATTAATGAACCCATGTTGGTAAACATTGGAAAGTGCTGCACACAAGAGGAGAGGGAGAAAGTAGTAAATCTGTTGAAAAGGTATGTTTATGTTCTTGCATATTCTTATGATGATCTCAAGGATTTTCAGCCAAAAGAGATGCAACATTTCATTCCTCTAAAGCCTGGGATCAAGCCCTTTCAGCAAAAGCAGAGGAAGTATAACCCTAAAATTGCTGATAAAATCTTTCAAGAGATCCAAAAGTTATTGAAGGCTACGATCAATTTCCCCATTCACCATTCAACGCGGATTTCTAATATTGTTCTTGTAAGGAAGAAGAATGGTGAGATCTAGATTTGTGTTAATTTTAGGAACTTGAATCAAGCCTCCTTGAAGGATAATTATCCTCTCCCAAAGTAATGGATCAAGTGTTGCAAGTCACATTACGAGTTCAAAAATTTTGTCCATGCTTAAAGGATTCTCGGGATATAACCAAGTAGAAGTGAGTGTTGTAGATCAACATAAGACTTCCTTTACCACTCCTTGAGGCACCTTTGATTACAAGAGAATTCCTTTTGGCCTCATCAATGCTTGTTCAATATTTCGAGAGGGCAATGGACATGGCCTTTATTAGTCTTAAGGGAAAATTCCTAGTTATATACCTTGATGATCCGACTATGTTTTCAAAAATGGGAACCGATCATTTCCAACACCTTGAAACTATCCTCCAAAAGTGTAGAGAGCATGGAATCTCCTTGAATCCCAAGAAATATGTCTTTTGTGTCACCGAGGGAAAATTATTAGGACACATTTTCTCCAAGGAGGGAATCAAGATTGATCCAGAAAGAGTCTAGATGATTCAGCAGATCCCTCTCCCCACAAGCAAGAAGGGTGTGCACTCTTTCTTTGGAAAGATCAACTTCTTAAGAAGATTCATACCTGATTTTTCTGAACTTACTTTGAACATATCCCACATGATGAAAGGGAAGAAGAATTTTGGTTGGTCCTCTGAAGGAAAGGTTTACTTTTAAGACATCAAGAGAGCTATAGTAAAGACTCCAATCTTGGCATGCCTTGATTATAACAAAGACTTCATTATCTATTGCTATGCTACTAAAAGTAATCTAGCTTGTGTGTTAACCCAAGAGAATGCTGAAGGTCATGAAATCCCCATAGTGTTCATGAGTTATATTTTGAAATCCCAAGAGCTGAAGTACACCATGATGGAGAAACATGCTTTTGCAATGGTTAAAGATGTGAAGTAGTTTCATTTTTACATCCTCAACTCTCATTCTATTGTGCTTGTGCCTGATACAACTATTAAATCCATTCTTACACAACAAGAATTTGGAACCAAGAGAGGCAATTGGGTAGCCAAAGTTTAGGAGTATGATATTGACATCAAACCCACCAAGCTAGTTTGAGGAAAGGGCTTATGTGAACTCATTGTTGAAGGAGATGATGCCAAATTGTCCAAGGAGGAAGTTGATATCCTTGTTGTTCTTTTCCTCAGCTCAATTGATGAATGGTATGTTGGCATTGCACACTTTCTTACTTATGGAGAATTTCCATCCCATTTGAGTGCCAAGGATAAGAGAGCCATCAAATTAAGGTCTACGCAATATGTGTTGTGGGAAAATGCATTGTTCAAACGAGGGATAGATGGAAGGTTTTTGAAATGTGTTGACAAAGAGTAGCAAAATAAATTGTTCTCAGCCTTTCATGACTAGGCCTGTGGAGGTCATTTCTCTTCTGCTATCATGGCCCACAAAATCCTCCGTGCTAGATATTATTGGCCTACCCTGTTCAAAGATGCATCAAAGTGGGTAGGCAAGTGTGAAGCATGTCAAACCTTTGTTAGAAGACTGAAATTGGCCACTTTACCTCTCAAACCAGTGGTGATTGAGGAACCTTGTCAACAATGGGGTTTGGAATTCATTGAGACACTCAATCCACCTTCAAGTGTAGGGCATACTCATGTCTTGACTGCCACTAATTATTTCACCAAGAGGGTGGAATTCATTCTAGTTAAAAGTACTACTTTTGAAGTAGTATGCAACTTCATCAAGGAGCACATCTTAATAAGGTTTTAGATACCAAACAAGATTGTCACTGACAATGCTTCCAATTTTTCCTCTACTGAGATGATGGATTTCTACTATGGATATAACATTTCCCTTGCACACTCTTCAGATTACTATCCCTAAGGGAATGGACAAGAAGAATCAACTAACAAGAACTTGGTCACCAATGTGTGGAGGCTTGTTGATGACTCTCAGAGGAATTGGCATAAGAAACTATATGATGCTTTATGGGTAGATAAGATTACACCTAAGAGAGCCATTGAAATGTCTCCTTTTCAAGTGGTATATGGAGTTGAAGCTCAACTACCAGTGACATTGGAACTTACCAACCTTACATTTGATGAAGGCCATTGAGGATGCCAACTTTACCAATTCATTGGACAAAAGAATTATGTACCTCTAGAAGTTGAATGAAGACAGATTGCAAGTGGTTGATAAAATATTAGCTCATCAACTCAAGGTAAAAGCTCTATTTGATAAAAAATGTAAGCTCAGAACTTTTCAAGTGGGAGACAGTGTTCTTCTTTGGGAAAAAGGCATGAACCTCGAGGAAGCCATGGTAAATTTGATTCCCTTTGGCTTTGTCCTTTTAAAATTAGACATTTTGCTGGTGAGAACTCTTTTTACCTGGATTACATGGATGGTTCTCCTCTCCCACTTCCTTATAATGGGTACTTTTTGAAGTTTGTTTAAAACCTAGGAGTTTTGGTGATCCCTCTATACATTTTGTATAGTATTTTTCTTTCCTTGTTTTGTTTTGGTTGGATTCATTTCTATGTTCTCTTCTGTGTTGGTATTTCTTATTTTTGACTCTATTGCCCATTGGCTAAGACACTGATCCAATTTGATTACCTAGGATTCTCTAAGGTTCTTGATTTTTCCTCTTTCCTCTGCCAAACCATCCCTAGAAGAATCCAGTTGTTTTTCTCTAAATTTTCCCCACCCTTTCGAATCTAATTTCATGAAAATTGGAACCCTACCATAGAAGAACTTTGTGTTTTAAACTCCTCAGATGTTTGTTTTCATTTCCCATGACATTTTTAATCAAAATTCCTTAGTCTGCTGCCATTAAAAAGTTGTACCTATTTTAAAAGGATGGGAAATGATTTTAGTTCTTCTTTTATGCGTTTGGAAAGCATGGGACCTTGCATATTTCTTTTTTAACCTTTTGTAGAGAAAGAAATTCTTCATCGGGAGAAAAAATGGCATTTTCCCATTTACTACAACTTTTGATGTTATTTTCCCCATCAAATTCTTTCTCGTAAAGGTGAAGCTATGCATTTTTTTCCCATTGGATGCGTCCGGGTGGGTTCCTTTTGAACTTATTCACTTTTAGTGATTTTGGAACAAATGTCGATTTGCACCACATCCCCTCCGGTCCCTAATTGGTTGGAGCAGTTATGGTGGAATTTCGGGGTGACAAATCCATTTTATTCTATAAGGCATTGTAGACACCTAAAATTGGTTACCCAATTTAGTGTCCCCCGTTCGTTTACCTTCTCGGGTAACCTAGGGAACCTTTATATCACCACTTTTCCTTTAGGGTATTAATTAAATATCTAATTAAACATCTATCCTAAGTTTATTATACCCCATTGTATTTTACCCATGGATAATTAAATATTAACTATTTAATTATACTTTTTACATGTATCTTAACCACTTATCTACCCCATATCAATTCCTAACCTCCCATATCAATTCTATCCATC
This sequence comes from Taxus wallichiana var. yunnanensis, assembly GCA_018340775.1. Lineage (NCBI taxonomy): Eukaryota > Viridiplantae > Streptophyta > Pinopsida > Cupressales > Taxaceae > Taxus > Taxus wallichiana. The sequence continues at coordinate 42,431,673 of CM031234.1, forward strand.
TATCCCCCCTATTTCTCCTCTCCCCAAACCATGCAATGGGATATTTCCCATATTTGGGTTGGAAGGATAATACTCTTATCTTTCCAATTCATCCTTTTTGGCCATTTTGGGAATTTGTTCCCTGATTGGCACCGACTGGTACTCGGTCGATGCCAATTTTTCAGAACAACACCGATTGTACCTTGGTCAGCACCGATTATAAATATAGGGCTGAATTTAGTTCTGGTTAGACAAAAAGAGAGATAGAAAGCTTAAGCCTTGAGCCTTCAAATCGTCAATCGGAAGAAGAGAGAATTATGTCCAAATCAATCCCTGAGAGGTGTACCGTTACTCTGCCCTCGCAACATCAACATCGTGAGGATTCATCAACCTCTTGGTGACTTTGTTCCTGCATCTAGCTAAGGTGAAACTCTGTCCACATCTTTGTAGCTCCTGCAGGTGTTCACGATCCAGTCCTCATCAATCATCCATCAAGCTTTCTGTAACTTGCCTCCAGTCAATGCCGACCCATTCCAGTCGATGCCGATTTACCCTAATCGGCACCTCTTAAAGAAATCAACACCGATCACAATCTGGTCGATGTTGATCAATCTGTAGACATGTGCCAAGTACAGGTAACATAAGTCTAGCATTGTGTTCATAGTTTCTTGTTTGCTGTTTAAATTCTATCTTTTATTTTTAATCAGAAAATTTAAACATTTACCTACATCTTTTATCATGTATGCTTCTTTCCTTAATTGAAAATGTGGGTGACATCCGCCAAGAAGCTCATCGCTTCAGCAAACCCGCTTTTAGGGTAGTCCACCCAAATATCTTTTAACGTTGTCTTTTTCTGCTAAGGATTTGTGTATCACAGGTTTCTCGAGATCTACTTTGCAATATTTCTCATGTGCACCCATCTTGTCTACATTGGCTTTCCTCCCATCTATGTCTTTGGATCTTGTCTTAACTATCGTGTATCGATTTCATTTGAGTTTTTCAGGACTTTTGTGTTTAGTTTGGTGCATTAATTTGGACAAGTAACAAGCGTGGAAATTCTTGATCTACATTCTAGCACACCTGGTGGGACTGACCAAATTCCCTATTGGTAAGTTCATTTCTTTTCCAGTTTTGAGATTTTGTTCTTCACTAATTATCATCGAGTTTTCCTTAAGCATTTCCATTTTCATTTTGGTCTTGTTTCTTTCGTTTATAATTTACAAAATCAAAATTATTTATTTCTTGCTTATCTAGATTCTCATTTCTATTCTAAAATTAATAAACCTTTCATTTGATTTCAAAGCTGCACTTTTGATTTATCTCTTTGTGTAAAATTTTCATTTTCTTGAAATTTTTCTAGTTTCTTAAATAGAAATTTCTCTTCTACTAGTATCTAGTTATCTGGATATATCTTTATGGATTTGTTTGCGTGTTTGGTTAACTTTTTCTTGCAGAGCGGTTTGCTTGTTCACGAGGATTGTTCAAGGGGAAGATCTCAACAACGCGCTTTTTGAAGTCCACACACCTTGGAGAGCTAAATCTATAGGTATTTCTCTTTTGCGGTGTTTTCTCCTTTTTTAAAAAACTTAAAAAGAACTTGTTTGTTTGTTTTTATCACACTCAAACACTTCGGTTTCGGGGCTTAAAAATAATTAATCACATTAGGAAAGAACTTGTTTGACTTTTATTCATTGAAATCAAACACTTCGCTTTTATTGCTTTAAAAGAATTTTTTATTTGTCATTTTGATGTATGTTCTTCATATATTTTTCTAAATAGGTTGGAAAATTGATGAAAATAGAGTGACACTATTTGATTTTTATTTTTCACCCTTGCACACAAAGCCAAAATCACTAGGTATAAAGCATTTAAACAAAAAATCCTTCCTTGGCCTCACCTACTTGGAAATGACATCTAAGAGAAAGAGCCTATGCGGTACTCAAGCCACGCTATAAATTCACGAAGTTCTCGGTATATATTGGAAAAGCACCTGACTCCCTTATCGTAGTGGTGTGTGAAGTGTGGGGGTAGGCCCCTATATCAAGCCACGTACTAGTCTTTTACTGAAGTGCCTTCAGGACTCCTCACCAAAACATTCCCCAAACCATCCTTAGTTTGGCTAATTGAGTAGTCCCGTTCTAAAAATCCTTCCCAAACATTTTCTTTCTTAAAAAGAATGAAAATTTAAAAATATAATCACCTATGCTACTTGAATTGTTTGTGCATTAGTTAGGTCAATCTTTTTTTTGTGTTTTTGCTTATTTATGACGGTCATCACCTAGTCACAATCTAGAAAAATGGCTCAACTGGCCTCTTCTTCATCCGAGATCACCACTAATGTGGATGTTTTGGCACCCCTCAGGTCTTCTTTGGGACCACTATTAGTTGGTTCCCCATCTTCGTCATATAATCCTTTCTATCATCCTAAAGTGATCCCATCATGACCAGCTTCCCCCATTCCTTTAGAGGTGTCATCCACTTCTGATATAGAGTATGTTCCTCGCAGAGATCCTAAATTTTAGGCACTCCTTGACCATAACCCGGTATCCCTTATGGACTACCTAGTGCATAAGTCTATTTGAATATCTGATCAGGGACCACCGATCCAGCAAGTTTACAATTATTCTCATGAACCATCCTAGGCTTTTATAAAACAGTTAGTATGCTTTTTCTTTCCTCAAACCATGAAAGAGGGTGGCACATCTATGCTTCCTTTTTCTCTTCCACTGACCATGTTGACTGGTTCTCAAATGACCTTGCCTATCTCTAGTGCCACGGCTACCTTAGTTACTCCACAACCTACTTTTGAGAGGCCCTCTTCTTTAGCTATGATGAGTGCATCCACGCTCCCAAAAATTGTTGTTAATTCTTCTATGTCATCTATTATGTCTCAGGGTCAATATCTCTCTATGAACCAACCCCCTTATGGGTCAGTAAGTTCCTCCTTCTCGTCCTCCAGCTAGTCTTTATTCTAATGCTCTAGTGACAATGACCTTTACTCATCCTTTGGCATCGGCACCCCTAATAACCAATCCGGTAGTCAAAAGCCTCATTCAGAGTTTGTTCCCACCATATCAAATCAAATCAACACCCACATTCCTCAATCCATTCCAATTCAGTCAGCAAGTGTAGGAACCCACCAATCACAGTGCTCCATCTTTCATCCAACCACCTTTCTCTCAACCACTTGTCATCTCATAGCCTATTTATACACAAGATCCTTCACAAGAAATACTCGCCAAAGCGCCACCTAACACTTGGTTATTCCTCTTATCATCTTGTTAATCAGCAGATGAATCCCCCATTAACACCTCAAAAAAACTACCATTTACTTCTTATGCGGGACATACCAACATGCCCCCTCCTCAATTTGACATCGTCCAACTTCTTTTCAAGAAAATCACAGACCTAGAAGCCTCCACCAAAGGGGCTCACCCATCATACTCTTTTGAAGAAGTATGTAATGAACCGATTCATCCAAAAAGTGGCTTTTAAGCCTTATCCTCCCCAATGGGAACTTCCTAAGTTCTCAAAATTTCATATCCGGGAGGATCCTCAACAACACCTATGAGCATTTAAGCATGCTTGCTACCTTATAGTCTAGGATCAAGAGCTTATGCTCCATACCTTTCCTATGTCTTTAGTAGGGCCCGCTTTAGACTGGTACAATAACATACCCAAACATTCTTTTTTTTCTTTCTCTCAATTAGCTCAGATGTTTGTTGAAAACTTCTCAATAAACATCACACATAAGATATTGATTATAGATCTTTATAAGATTCGACAATTCGATGACGAGTCTATTACAGACTTTGTCACTCGTTGGAGAGGTATAATAAATCAATTGTCTTTCTCCCTCCCTCAATCTCAACAGATCGAGTTGTTCACTCGATCTTGCGCCAATCATATTTCCTCCACTTTAAGGATTCAAACCTTTCATACATTTGAAGAAGCCTTTACAATGGCATGCAAACTTGAGTCTCCGCCATTGAATAAGGGAAGCTAAAACTTCGTTCTAAGTCAAAACCATATTTTTTCTCGTTTACAAAATAAAACCCTTCCACTTCTAACAAAGACAAGAATCAGGGGTCCACTAATGCTATCGTATTAAAATATTCATGAGCTGATAACACTTCTAATCAAACACCTCGAGAGAGATTCTTCATCTTCCCGAAAAGGACCCTCATCATCTCAATCTTTTACTTCATTGGGGGAATCATATGCTTCTATCTTAGAAAAAATGTTGGAAGTTCACATGATCAAACTTCCTCCTATTAGAAATTTTGATGAGAGCCAGGAATGACCATTCTGGTATAGGGAAAATGACTTCTGTCATTATCATAGAAGCAAAGGCCATGACATTGAATGATGTCAGACCTTCAAAAACCTCATCCAAAAATTCATTGACAAAGGTGAGCTCATTTTGGATAACCCAAATGCTCCCCCAAATCAGGCACTTGATGTTTTTAAATAGCCTTTTCCAAATCATTCCCTAAACAACGATGCTTTAGGGACTCAAAAACCAAACACTCATACTATCAGCTTCATTTCTACTAATGATTCTTCTTCTAAATCGGGATCAACCACAAACATGTCAACTGAATCGGGACTCTCCCCGCTCCTTCAAATTCTGAGATCCCGCCATCCTCACATGGTCCATCTTCGAGTCTTCCTTTATTAGAAGTAGAGTCATCTCCCTCTGCCTCACCATCTGATCTTCCACCTATACCTGAGACAATGTCATCTTCATCTGTCTCGATATCAGATATTCTTTTGATGCTTGAGTCATTTACATCCCTTCAAATTTCCACTACGGATACTTCTGCTTCTGTCGCTCCCATTTTCGCTGCAACCATGCCTTTGGTTAATGTGCCCATAGTTTTACCAACTTCTATACCTTTGGAAGCATCCTCAATCTTAACCCTTCCCATCACTTTTTCTACAGTAATTACACCCACAATTACTACATCTAAAGTACCTTCCTCACAAGAGGTTGCCTCTTCATTACCTATATCTTCCACCATCAGTGCTTCCTTTCCTATTAAGGAAACATCTAAAGAGTTAGCATCGACACCTGTACTTCCGACACCTAGACTCAGACATAAACAATTGGAGTTTAAACCTAAGGTTACATCATCAGTATCATCTCCTTTACTTCCTCCAAAATAGTTACAATCACCTTATGTGGTCAAAGTTGTCACCATCCCTGAAAAGGGAAAACCAATATTTCAGACCATCAAGACTCTTGGTTCTTTCCCTCAAAAATCCCTCTCTGCACCTCATAAAAGATTGGATTTATCCACTGAAAATGCATCTTCTTCTACAACACCATCTTCACCGGTGCCTCGTAAAGTGGATTTACCCACTAGAAATTTGTCACCTCTTTTATCAGAACCATCATCTTCATCACCAAAATCCAAGGCACCCTTTGTGCCTCCTATTTGATCTATTTTAGGAGCTCCTCCCCCATCTAAATCAGTCTTATCTAGATCGTCATCTGTTCTAGCCAAGTAGCCTTCTTCATCTCTGAAGACAAAAACACTTGTCACATCTTCGTCATCGTGAAAATCTATCTTAGGAGCTCCTCCTCCACCAAAATAAATCTTTCCTCACTTGCTTCCATCTCAAGCTCCTAAGATGCTTTTCCCAATGTCCTTAAAAGCAAAGCAATACCTAAAAAGACTCACAAACTAGATATGTAGATTATTTTACCTTGGCGTAAGTTAAGGCTAAAGAGGTGCCTTCATCATCTTTGTCCTCATCTTTTTCTACCGGATTCTATACTGAAATTATTTGCTAACTTATCTAATCTTCATCTATATTTCTTCCTCCGATCAAACCCTATAATCCCAAAGGAGTAAAACCTTCCTAGTTCAACTCTAATTTGATTTGTTCTTACCAATTCACTCCTGTGTCATGACACAAAGGGATGTAAAACCCTTCAATCTATCATTAACAACCTCTTGAACCTAATCGGCACCGATTTTGTCAATCGACACCGATTGAGAGGCCGAGTGTCCAAGACACTTTGGCCTCCCACTTATCCCCACTTTTCCTAAAATCTAGCATCCTAGTATGCTATTGAACAATAAACACATACACAAAGCTAAAGTAGATCCACTTACCCCAGGTCGTGTCCTCTTCTGCTTCTGACTACTCCGAAAGCCTCCATTTTGCTCAAATTTGATTTTTGACTTTTTCTAAATCAATCGTCACAATGCAAATAAATCATTACCATTTCCCTTTCCCATATTTATAGGGTTTCGAACAGTTGGTGCCAATTTTTCTGGTTGGTGTTGATTGGTTTAGTCAACGTCAATTTTGTCTGATTGTCGCCAATTGGTTACATTCTTGTCTTTTCACATCATATTCTTCCAACGAGAATGTCTCTTCATCTTTTTTCCAAAGTGTTGATGCTTGGATTGTTTATCTGATCATTATTATGACCTTAGTGTTGCCTTTTGGCACATATTTTCGATGTTATCACCCATTTCGAGTCTGGTCCCTGTACATGGGTCACTCACATTTGTGGCAGCCTAAGGATAGTGGGTCTGTAGGCACTAACGTCGTCTCCTTCATAGACCATCTAGTTGTCCCTACCAATGTGTCACTCTTTGGTTGCTACTATTTTGTAGTCCTCCTTCTACTCATGGGTATGTAGCCACTAACATCATCTCATACGAAGACCGTCTAGTTTGCCCTATCAATGTGAGTTCCTTAGGTCTTTACCTTTTTTATTATTTTAATGCGTCATCAATGATCACATCTACTCCATATATCTAGCTGGGGCATCCTTCATTCTCATCTATCTTTTTCAAACTCAAGATCAGTTGGTCTTTTGATATTCATCCCATCCCTAGTTTGAGGGGGATCACATCATCATTTTCTTCCTTTCTTCCAAGTCCTTGTTTTTGTCTTACAACTTTGCTTATTGCAAGTTACTCGACAAAAAGGGGAAAAATGTAGACACCTAAAATTGGTTACCTAATTTAGTGTCCCTCGCATTCGTTTATCTTCTTGGGTAACTTCAAGCACCTTTATATCACCACTTTTCCTTTAGGGTATTAATTAAATATCTAATTAAACATCTATCCTAAGTTTATTATACCCCACCGTATTTTACCCTGGATAATTAAATATTAACTATTTAATTATACTTTTTACATGTATCTTAACCACTTATCTACCCCATATCAATTCCTAACCTCCCATATCAATTCTATCCATCTATCCCCCCTATTTCTCCTCTCCCCAAACCATGTAATGGGATATTTCCCATATTTGGGTCAGAAGGATAATACTCTTATCTTTCCAATTCATCCTTTTTGGCCATTTTGGGAATCCCTTCCCGATCGGCACCATTGTGTAATCGGTCAACGCTGATTTTTCGGAATGGCACCGATTGTACCTAGGTCAACGCCGATTATAAATACAGGGCTAGAATTTAGTTCTGGTTAGATAGAAAGAGAGACAGAAAGCTTAAGCCTTGAGCCTTCGAATCGTTAATCAGAAGAAGAGATAATTATGTCCAAATCAATCCCTGAGAGGTGTACTGTTACTCTTCCTCACAACATCGACATCGTGAGGATTCATCGACCTCTTGGTGACTCTATTCCTACATCTAGCTAAGGTGAAACTCTGTCCACATCTTTACAGCTCCTGTAGGTGTTCACGATCCAGTCCTCATCAATCATCCATCAAGATTTCTGCAACTTGCCTCCGGTTGACGCCGACCCATTCCAGTCGACACCAATTTACCCTAATTGGCACCACTTAAAGAAATCAATGCCGATCACAATCTAGTTGATGCGGATCAATCTACAGATAGGTTCCAAGTACAGGTAACATAAGTCTAGCATTGTTTTCATAGTTTCCTATTTGGTGTTTATATTTTGTCTTTTAATTTTAATCAGAAAATCTAAACATTTACCTACATATTTTATCATGTATGCTTCTTTTGTTGATTGAAAACATGGAATCACATCCACTGAGGAAACCCATCGCTTCCCGGACCCACTTTTCAAGTATTCCACCCAAATATATTTTAACGTTGTCTTTTTCTGCCAAGGATTTGTGCATCATAGGTTTCTCGGATCTACTTTGCAGGATTTCTCATGTGTGCCCGTCTTGTCTACATTGGCTTTCCTCCCATCTATGTCTTCGGATCTCGTCTTAACTATCAGGTATCAATTTCATTTGAGTTTTCCAGGACTTTTGTGTTTAGTTTGGTGCATTAACTTGGACAGGTAACAAGCACGGAAATTCTTGATCTACAGGCATTACAGTGAAAGGGAAATAAGTTCTAAAATGACCCACGGCCCCACCCAAGCAAAAGGATAAATTCCGAGTTGAAGTCTACAAAGACAAATCGAAAGGGAAACGTGTTCATGTTGAAAATTCAATGGTGGAGCCATGGAATTTTGGGGAAAGGTTAGAATATTTCCTTTTAAAAAGATAAAAAGAAAAGTGCATACCTATAACCAATCAGTGACGCCATGTGTTGAAGAATCAAAAGGGGACACATGGCCATTTTTCATTTCACAGGAACTTTAGCAGATTGACGAAGGACTTTGGGAATTTTAGCCTTATTTCCACAAAGGGTGAAAAGTTCTAAAATGGCCGTGGCACCGCTCATGCGAAGAGAAAATTTCTAAGTTAAGACTGCAATCAATCAGAAGGGAAACATGGCCTACGTTGAAAAGTCAATGGCGAGGACACGAAATTTCTAGGGAAAATTTGGAATTTTCCCCCTTTTCAAAAGTAGATAGAGTATAAAACTGAAGCACATCCCTACAACCAGTCAGATGATGCCACGTGTTAAAGGATGAAATCAGAATAACGGGCCTATGGAAGAAATTGATAATTTGAGCCTTTTTTCACCAAAGGGTTAAAATGTTGTGAATTGAGCCGTGACCCCCTTTTCCAATTAAGGTGTGCCACATGTCCATGTTGAAAATTTAAATGGACTAGTGGATGTTTTTGATAATTTAAGCTTTTGTTAAAAAGAGTTTAAATGGCATATTTGAACTACATTTCCTCAGCCACTAAAATGGTGCCATGCATCCGGCCTTTGGCAGAGCTGCGGAGGGGCAGAGAAAAATGAGAAATCATGCTTTTTCTCCTAGATCTCAGGAAATGTAGATTTCTCCCCCAGGGCTATCGTTTCTTGGATTTTGCCATGTGTAGGGTCCAAATTTGAAGGTAAAAATGGGAAAAGATAGCCAAATGCACTCATCTGTGTTTTAAAGCCATTAACAAACCAGAGCTCTACAAAATGCAAAAATGGATCATTCTTCATTATTTTTATCTATATTCTTGTCATTTCTTCATGAGATGCATTTTTGGTTTATTATGGAGCCAAATAGATAAGTTCAAAGGAATGTAAAGTTTAGATATTAGAAAATGGATTTTATCAAGCATACGTGATAAAAAGGGAGAAAACTTACCAATAAGCACTTGAGTGCTATGAAAGTGGTCAAAAGGTGGAAATGGTAGGACCACATGAAGAATAAAATCATGAGATGTCCCCTACTAAAATAATCATGCTTGAAATAATGAAATATTCACCTTTTTGAACCTCTAGTTTTATGAGTGTGTTTGTTTCGTGTCACTTTCCAAAAGTGGATCTGCAACAAACATTATTCCTTTCGGATATTATTTTCTTGGGGACAAAGTATGAATGTATATGAATTGTTATAAAAACATGGTTTTGGCCACAAGAAAAGGGGATTCTGGTTTTCTGGGAAGGTTGTAAATTCTAAAGTAATTCAATACAAAAGTTCTTTCTTTTCTTATTTCCTCTAATATATCTCTCTCTCCTGGCTTGATTCAATGGATATTTTTTTTTGCATTAAATAGAAACTTTGTGTTCTGGTCTATGCAATGTTCGAACTTTGTGTTTGCAGATTTACATCGATGGTGAAGTAATTGATCCTTTTCGTATTTTCTTGGTTCAATGTGAGTAGGAGAAACTCTGCTATCTATATTTCCCAAAAGCATTGTTTTTTCTTCCTTCACCCATCTCTTTATTCTTGGATTCTTTCTAATTGACAATATTTTAAGTATGAAAACATTCTAGAATATCAGGTCCAAACATTGAGAGTTGTATATCTGTACATTTTTTCTTACTTTCAACAAGGGAACCTCTCCCATTAAAGAGGAGGGAATTATTGTCCTTTGATTGTGGTTTCAACCCATGTTCCATTCTGAAACCCAACAAAACCGAAGAAGGAAGCCTCAAGAATGAACCTATTTCTTAAAGGTAATGAGAATATCTCCTCCCATTTTTTGGCTACCTTAGAATGTCTTTACCTAAACCATTTGATGAGGTGGCTCTCACCTTAATTCAATTATTAACCCTGGAAGGCTGCCACAAATGTATCTATGCTTACCACCTCCTAATTCTAAACCATTTTAAATGGGGACAAGCTTATAGTTTTCCCTATTTCTTATATCGTTCTCTATGTGCCTCTATTTATGTAATCTCGTTTTAGTGATTCCAGCTAAAACTGAGATAACCATATATTTTTTTGGACATATCTCTTAAAATTCCCCATTGAAGGAGATTTTTGGGTTTTCGGGTTTTCATTGCATGAAAGCATGTTTCTTACATGTTACATGTTTGATGTTCCCCAAAACCCAAAACCTGATTGTCTTAGCAATGTGTCGAGGTTTTCGGAACTCCCAAGCATCGAACATGCTTTATCCAATGCATGTTTCATGTCATTTGATTCCCAAAACCTGAAACCTAAATGAAGCCTTTGTGTCAAGATTTTGGGACTTAGAAGCATCTCAACATCTCATGTGTCATGCTTCATGTTTCCCAAAACCCGAAACCCAAATTAAACCAAATCCTTTGTATCAGGTTTTAGACACTCCAAGCATGATGACATGTCATTAATGTCCAGTTGTCTTGTAGTTGGCACATGTGTCAAGTGAGGTGTAATTAATGTTAGGGTTTTATAAATAGTTGGTTTTCCACGTCATTTGTTACCTGGTATGTTTTTGCTGCATTGGATTTCTGTGCATGCTTCTTCCACCTCCAGACCCGATTGAGCTTCCCGATCGATTTCACCATCCATTTTTGATCATTTTTTGATCTAGTTGAAGGTATTCTTCTCTTATTTATATTTTAGAAGCTTTTTGGGTTATTTATGAGGGGTTTTTCTTGAGGTTTCCAATCCATTTTTTTCCCTCATTTATGTTTTAGGGTTTTGGGGTTATTTTTCCTTGGTTCTTGTCTTCTTCCCATTAGGGTTCTTGTTTGAAATTCACTCCTTGGTTATTTACTAATTTTTTACATAAGTTGTAGATTTCAAAGAATGTAAAAATCAATAAGTGAAAAAGGTGAGAAATTCTTATGTTCTGGCATAATAGAAACCCGATATGTTAATTTCAAGTTTTTCAAGGTGTTGTACATCTCGTGTCTTCTTCCTTGTGTCGGCTTTTACAGCCGCTCGACACCTATCATGTTTTTCAGTGTGTCGGGATCTTCCACCTACTCAACATCCTCCTACCTCCACAATGTGTCAAGTTTTCATCGATGCGCAACATGCCCTAACTTTCGACATACACCCCACCGTTTTTAGGTTTCTCAAGGTGCTTGACATCCTCCAAACTCTGCCAGTGTTTTACGTTTTCATTGGTGTTTGACACGACCTAATTTAAGACATACAATCCAGTCTTTCGGTTTTTAAAGGTTTTTGCAAGTTTTAAAACCTGGATGGTGTGGCAGGTCTGTACACTTGTCCAACAAGCTTTCACACTTGAGTGCTATTCCAGAAGTCATCAAGGCATTTTCAAGACTCCTCATGTTAGACCCTGGCCCATCTAAGGATAAGTCGGATAAGTCGAAAGATGAAGTATAAGTACCAAAAGATGGAATCTTATTCTTATGTAAGTTGTAATTATGACATCTGGGACACAGAGCTCGACAATATAGATATGGAAGACTTCTGGAAAAGAATTGAGGATTCTTCTCAGAATTCATGGATGAATTCAATAGCCGAGCAAATGGTCTCCCTCTTGCAGCAGGATTTCTAATATCATCTCAATGCCCTAAATTCATCCTGGCCTACACTTCCCACTATGACTCAGCCTCCCGCTCAGTAAGAAATCAAGCAGGGGAGTCTATAGTGAAATTGGATGGAGATTACTTTGATCAACTCCTAAAGTTGCCCAACTTTATGGAATATGTTGATTTAGACCTTAAATCAGCACAAAAGGCCTGGGACAAAGATCAGGAAGATTACATCAAGCACGTAAATAAGAAGTTCTTGATCAAGGCTAAGCCAACTATTTCTAGGTTTCGAGTTAGTCCCCTGGAAGTGATTTTATTCAGTAAAGTCGTGATATCATCACCCTACCGAGCTGGTTATTTAGACTCCCAGATTAAAAATAATTCCAAGGGTGGATGTACCAGTTCATGGTCATCATAAAGAAAAATGACCAAGGGATTGATTGGGGTAGCCTAATAAGTAATGAGATAGACTCCCAAATGAAAATGGTCTTGTCTACTGGTAAGTTCTATATGATGTCATACGTCACCTATGCGGCAACAAACATGAGAAACTATCTAGGGCTAGATGCAAAGGGAAACCGAGCAATGGAACACATATATCGGTACTTCCCATAGTTGACAATAAAAGGGTCTGAAGACCAATTTAGAAGAGTGAATGACACCTTCTTCTACAAAAAAATTTGTAGATTGGATCCTGATCTGAGGAAGAGAAGGGTTTCCGATGAAGCATGGACCAAAGTGTCAAAATGGGGTTGCATCTTCTTACAATTCAATAATTTTACTTATCTTCGGGTGGTAAGGTTACACGGTAATCCTTTCCATTTTCCCAGTTACCTAGGTGAAAACTGATCCTTATGGAGTTGGTTAGACAATTGTTGGATTTTAACAAATTCCAACAAAGCAGGCATGAAGCCGTTGTCTCCTTCCCCATTTCCATTGGAAGGTATACATGTTCCACCATGGTTAAGGCCAAGAACGTGGTGCACAATATTTAGGAAAAATTGAAGAAACATATGAAGATGAGTGAGGGATTCAAAATCTGAGGAGTCCTCAAGTCATATGGAACCTTGTACCTGTATGTGCCCATTATGGAAGAAATCTGGGTTGATCTTTGTGATGAAGTTTCCATCCGAAGAAAAGACAATGATGAAACTTGAATAAATTTAGATGTTAGATCTAGATGATATCCCTGAAGGCACCACAGATAAGGAATTTTTTCTAGAACCTAGGTACGAACAATGATGGAGACCAACTTGGATTCCCACCATTGATGATTGTTTCTGTTGCTAAAAAGATTCTATCACCAAAGAGTGCTCAAAATCTTGTCTATACTAAGGCATAGCTCATTTCTTAGGGAATGAGTTATAAGGAAAAGAGACTTTCAAAAATATCTACTTTAGAATAAAGACCCTACAAGGGAGAGAAGGAAAAGGATAAAAGCCCTACCAAGATGTAAATAAAGTTTAATTTTGTCAAAAAGGAGAAAAGCAAGGGGCCGAATCATCTACTCCTCCTCCACAAACAGTTGAGATATTGGTTTCACCTCCTCCCCCAGAACAAGGAGAAATTCTTTCAAAAATTGAGGTTGGTCAACCTCTTGTTTCTCCTTTTGTTGATTTTGCATCGAAAGTAAGCCTTTCTCTTGCTTCTCAAGCTTTGAATTTAGATTCTTTACCTCCTCTCTCTTAATCTTCCTCATCTCAAATTTTGACGTCACTCTCATCACCACACGACCAACATTTTCTTTGACCTCTGACCTCTCTCTACTAGACCTACGATGGCCATATAAATGCCTCCTCCTTCCACACCTTCATTCCCTGAATCTATTCCCACAGTCACTACACTTACACTCATTACCACTCCACAGGTAAATCTTCCTCCACCTACAGATACAACCATAACACCTCTGATTGGGGAAACTTCTTCCACTCTACCTCAATGGTTAATTGATCAAACCCCAAGGAAGAGGAAGGTGGTAGTTCCCCTACCAACCTTTGATTTCAGTTCACTTAAGGCTTCCCTCTGCTAAATCTGCCAAGAAACCCAAAACAGTTTCAAGGGTTTCAGTGGATGCTTTAGGGCATAGGTTTGCAGATATTTCTACTCCCGTGGCCAAAAATGAAGGAGGATATAGGTTACCGACTATTTGATTACAAGGGTTAATTTGGGAAAAGTAACAATAGGAGCACAATAGGATGCGCAGGATGCCATGAACGTGATTTGTCGAAGCTAAAGGAAACAAAGGTAAGCAGGGATGAGCTAAAGGAGAAAGTTGAACAATTGATGGAGGTATTGCTCAAGATTTCAAAGCCTTCTCAGTCAACACCATCATCTTCTACCCCTACTCCTATAAGGTTTGATTTCTCATCGGTGCCTATGATTGAAAATATCAATGAGAAGGGGAGAACAGTTGAAGAATGGATAAAGAGGATACTCCTACAAGGAAGAGAGGTCATAGATGACATAATGGAGGTTTATAAATCCTTGGAGGAAATAAAGAAGGATGGTAAAAAAATGGATGATGAATTTTCACAAGAAGTTGGGAACCTTGAATTAACTTTAGAAGCTCTCAATGCACTGAAACAGGTTCCATCCGGATCTTAATGGAAGAAGGAATTATTCCACATGGGGATAAGCATTTATAGCAAGCCAAAGCCATTAGATTCAGGATAAATATTCTTAGTGAAGCTTACAGCAAATTGATGGAATCTAGAGATCAATTGGTTGATGCCACCAATGATATAGAAGAGGATTTGTCCAAGATCTTCACTAAGGTTTTAGATGAAAGATCAAACATTCTACCTACTAATGATCTTTATAAAAAAATTGAGAATTACTTCAGATAAACTAGCTTCGTCTTTGATCTAGAAACCATCGATAAGTTCATAAGGATCAAAAATGTTTTGGAATAACTGAGGAAAATCAACAAGAAATTGAAGAAACTTCCTGGTAATGCAAGTGACACTCAAGAAACTTATGAGGTCCTAAATGATTATTCTAGTGTGCCAGATGAAGATGAGATGTAGGGAATAATCCAAAATTTCCATGAATTTCAAGACAAGTAGGCTTCACTGAAAGGAGACAAGGATGACAAAGCAAAATAAACATAATGTCTCATGACATTTTTACCAAGAAATTGTCGTCTCTTTCATTTTCGTTTCATCGATAGAAGCAAATTTTGACCTATTCTCCTATGTGGGAGTCAAACAAAATAGGACTCTTGTTAAAATACTATTTTCTAGGATTTATCCTATTTTCTCTTTACTATCTCTATTATAAATAAGGGATGTTTATGAATTCTAAAGGGAGAGACTTTTTTAATATTAAGAGCTATCGAAGAAGAATAAAAACTATGTATTTTATTTTTAATCATTAAAGAATAAAAACAGTGTTATTTTACAAACTTTGTGTTATGGGATTCATCTATCTTGAGAGATTGTTCTTACGTCCAAAATCTTGAGATATTATTTGTTTAGTATTCTTGATCATTTTAATCATTTCAAAATATTACACTCATTATCTAAAACTTGTATAAGTATTTCATGATCTGTGTTTGCTTGAAAGAAAATACGTTCCTCTCATTCCCTTCCCACTTTGTTTTGTCTATAATATTTTCCTTCTAATTCTTTCTAATCTAAAGTTATAACATCTCCATTTCATGTTGATATGGATTTTGGGATTGTATCCCAACCCCAATGGTTAGAATAGTGTGGATACTATATATTATTTTTGCTATGTTTTAGATTAGTAATAAACATGCAACCTCACTTTTCTTTGAGGAGGATTTGATCCCATGCACCGTGGTTGAACCACATATTTTGGCCGACAAAATATCTAATCAATAGTATTTGGTAACTCTACTGGGGAGATACAGATTGATAAGATTAAGATTATCCTATCAGTGTCTGGCGACTCTGTATTTGCCTTATTTTTAGAAGATCCATTTTTTAGTTCAAGTGGCTAGAAATATCTTCACTCGGTCAAGCAAGCCGAGCCGGGGTGAAACTGATCTGCGTTATTTAATCTGCTACAACAATACAATTTCAGACTTTCCGCAATAAAGTTGTTGCATATAGCCAAGTAATAAGTTCTTCACCTATCCGAAGAACTCGAGTTCCTTAAGAACAAGAAGCTTCGCAACCTTGCACTATTTTTTCTCGATACTAGGGTTCCTGTGTGCACTTCATTCAGAAAGATTACAACACAACCTATACCTTGGGGTGTGGCTATTGGTCCTCTTTCCCTAACTCCACCGCTACATGATCTACCACATGGGTTACGTAGGAATATTCTTAAGTTCAATGGTGATGGGAAGCAACACCCTGATGAACACATCGCTTCATTCTTTGTCACATGTGGCATCCTAGGGTTGCTCATGAAGATGTCTCTATTTGACTCTTCATTGAAACATTACATGGTGTAGTAGTAGAATGGTTCTACCATCTTTCGAATGCATGCATTACCAACTAGGCTACCATGAGATCCATATTTGAAGTAAGGTTCAAACTAGCTAAAGATTCTCATGCCTTGTTAGCACAACTTACACATATGAAGAAGGAGTCTTATGAACCCATGTGGGACTTCATAGCCAAATTCAACAAGCTGATTCATAAGATTCCAGACCTAGCTATTCCCACTCTTGAAAATCAAAAGTGTTTCTTCATCAATGCTTAGCCCCCTGATGTGAGCTTCTTATTAAGAAGGTCTATTATTCCCGATTTGGCCACTGCTCAAGCTACAACCATTGAAATAGAAGATGATCTTATTCTGGCCAAAAAGATCAGAAGAGATTCATCTAAGCCTAAAAATCAGAGTTCTTCTCAGAGTACTATTGATCCTATGATTCAGAGGATGGCCAATGACTTGATCACTTTGAAGAAGCAAATGTCTCAACAAGTGACCAACGTTCCTTATCGGGATATTCCTAGACAGAATTTCAACAATAACAATGGCACTCCCGTAAGAGATAGGATTTAGTTGATTACTGCTCCCACTAGGCTATACATTGAAGCTCCTCTTGTTAACGTAGTAGTAGAAATAGTTGAGGAAGATGGAGAACCAGAAGATCAAGATTCTCATGAAGATTTTGAAGCTTCAGGATATGCTGATGAGTCTTTTGATGATTCAGCTGGCAACTCCAGCATTGGGTACTTGGAATACGAGGAAGATGAATGTGAGCATGATGGTCAGTCATTTGCAGTCTTCACTCGATCTCAATCCTAGAACCCCAGAAAGCCGGTTGAAGGCTCTAAGGAGAAAAGTAAAGAAGCTCCCGTGGTTATGGCTAAAAGAGGCTCTCCTATCTCAGCACAAACTGAAAAGGAGACAACTAAAAAGGTAACTTCATCTTCTAACTCTCTTTCTCCTACCCCCAAGGCCAGTACCTCGTTCAAACTAGCATAACCAAAACTGATCCCACCATCATTCCTTCATATACCACTTTTGACATTATTGATCATGCAAAGAAAACTAAAATCTAAATTTCGGAAGCCGAGTACCTTCAGTCAAATCCTGAGCAATTTGAGAAACTTGTCAAATTCATTAGAAGCAAGGATGCTATCCCTTCATCTTCAAAAGGCATTTTTCCTAGCCCCACTTAGCCTTTACCTTAGAGTAATATGACCTCTGCTGCTTCTTTGGGAAAGATTGAACTGTTTTATTTGTCCTTACTTATAAACGGTTTTAAACTCAGCAATTACATAATTGACTCAGGAGCCTCTGATAATGTAATGCCCACAAAAGTAGCCCATGCCCTTGGACTTACCTTGAATAAATCTTATGGGTGGTGTTACTCCATGGAAACTAAACAAGTCCCCTTGATTGGCCAAATCAAGGATGCACAGTTTGCATTTGTTGCATTCCCTGAAAAGAGAGTAAAAATGACTATCCTGGTTGCTGATATCCCAGCTACTTATGGTATTCTCTTAGGAAGAGGTTTTTGCAAATATGTTAGAGGAGAAATAAATATGGACTAGACTAAAGCTAAAATTCTAGTAAATGGAGTTCCTTGTGTCCTTCACCCCAAGCACAAGCAAAGTACCTGGTCACTAAATCAGATGATCCCAAGGCCCAAATTCTCTTCGAAGATGTAGGCTTGGGTAATTATTTCATGAAATCTGAGGTGTCCTCTATAAAAATTAAGGAAGAATATCCTAATGCTGTTTAGACCCTCGAGTTCAATGGGGGTTGTTCAACTCTTTGGATCAAGAGATGGTGTGGTTCATATATCTCCAAATTTTGAGATCTTTCCCTTTGCCT
Organism: Taxus wallichiana var. yunnanensis; assembly: GCA_018340775.1. Classification (NCBI taxonomy): domain Eukaryota; kingdom Viridiplantae; phylum Streptophyta; class Pinopsida; order Cupressales; family Taxaceae; genus Taxus; species Taxus wallichiana. The sequence goes on from CM031234.1 coordinate 42,449,929, forward strand.
TCAAGCTGCAGTTTGACAATAATAATAACATGGTTTAATACGAAGCTTTGTTATTAGGATTAGAAATGACAAGGAAAAAAGGAATCCAAAATATCAAAGTTTAGGGAGATCGTTGAGTTGATAGTTAATCAAGTAAGGGGGATTTATCAGGTGAAAAATGATCACCTAAGGCATTACAGGAACAAGGTGTGGGACAACATAGAATGCTTTGATGATTTTTCCATTAAGGAATTTTTGAGAGATCACAATGATAAAGTTGATTATTTAGCCGTATCTACATCTCTTCTCCTTCCTCACCCAAAGTTCAAATAGGACAAGTATACCATTGAGATTGTGTATCGTCCAAGTGTTCTAGATAATTCAACACATTGGCAAGTGTTTAATGATGATCAACAGTTATTGTCTTTTCTTGAAAAAATGATAATTTTAGCGAGCTTTATTTTGAAGGATCAGAATTGGATTTCTGTGAGTCTGTCTCGAATTCATATCAAGAGATTGATGGTGAATTCATCTAGCTCAAAGGCAATAAGATTCCAAAGGGGTTAGTTTCTCTGGAAGGTCTGTTTGACAAGCATGACCATTTCATTCAAGATAAAAGGCAAGCTAAAGGTGCTTCCTCGTCAAAGGTAGATCAAGTTAATCTGGGATCTTCGACCAACCACGAGATGGTAAACATCGGGAAATGTTGTTCTCTGGAGGAAAAAGAAAGATTCACTTCACTCCTGAAGAGATATATGGATGTCCTAGCATGGTCATATGCAGATTTGAAGTCTTTCAAGCCCAAGGATGTGCAACATAGCATCCCTTTGAAGCTTGAGGTTAAACCCTACTAGGTAGAAGCAAAGGCATTACAACCCAAAGATCTCAGGGACTATCCTTGTAGAAATTCAAAAGATGTTAGACACAAGGATTATCTTTCCAATCCATCATTCCACCTGGGTTGCTAACATTGTCCCTGTCAGAAAGAAGAATGGTGAGATCCGGATTTGTGTTGACTTCCAAACCTTAATCAGTCTTCATTGAAAGATAATTACCCATTGCCTATCATGGACCAAGTATTACAGACTATCACTGGATCAGAAATGTTATCCATGCTTGACAGATTTTCAGGGTATAATCAGGTTGAGGTAGCCACTGAGGATCAACATAAAACAACATTCACCACCCCATGGGGACCTTTTCTTATAGAAGGATGCCTTTTGGTTTGATTAGTGCCAGAGACATGTTTCAAAGATATATGGAATTAGATTTTAGAGATTTTATGGGAAAGGTCATAGTTGTATATTTGGATGACTTGGCGATCTTCTCTAAAAAGTGAAGTGATCATTACAACCACTGGAGTAGGTACTCTTAAGGTGCAAGTGTCATGGGATTTCATTAAATCCTAAAAATTCCATGTTCGGAGTAATAGAAGGAAATTTTCTAGGTCATATCATGACTAAAGAAGGAACCAAGATTGACCCAGAGCAGGTGAAGGCCATCTAAAGCCTTACCCTACCTACAAGTAAAACTGGGGTGCATTCCTTTTTCGGAAAGGTCAATTTTCTAAGAAGATTTGTACTTGACTTTTCCGATAAAACCAAGGATATCCTTAGGATGATGAAAGGTAAAACTCCATTTTGATGGAGAATTGAAGGGAAGCTTGCTTTGAATAATTCAAAAGAGAAATTTCTCATGCTCCTATTCTAGTATGCCCAGACTTCAAGAAGGATTTCATCATGTACAACTATGCTTCCGCACATACAGTATCAACCATCCTGATGTAGGAGAACGAAGAAGGAATTGAAGCTCCCATTACTTTCATGAGCTTCCCACTAAAGGAACATGAATTGAAGATGTCACAAATTGAAAAGCATGCTTATGCAGTGGTGAGAGTAGTGAAGCATTTTAGGTATTATGTGTTGAGTTCTCACACTCTTGTTCTCATTCCTGATACTGCAGTTAAGTCCATTTTGACTCAACAAGAGTTGGGTAGTCAATGGGGTAACTGGATAGCCAAATTCCAAGAATATGACTTGGACATCAGACCTACCAAGTTGGTACGAGGAAGAGGCCTGTGCCAATTGATTGCAGAAAATAAGTCTGAGACAGAATGCGAAGAAACTAAAGATACTTCTTCAGAATTGCCCATGGTGCTTTTTGTAAGCACAACCGATGAATGGTATGCAGAAATCGCTTTATTTTTAACTTATGGTGAATGTCCCCCACATTTGATCCAAAAATAAAAGAGAACAATTAAATTAAGGTCTGCAAGACACGTTCTATGGGATAATGGTATATACAAGAAGGGCATTGATGGTTTATTCCTGCATTGTATTGATAAGTCTCAGTAGATAAGGTTTCTATAATCCTTTCAAAATATAGCATGTAGAGGAAATTTCTCTTCCTCTGTCATAGCCTCTACAAGATCTTATGAGCCAGCTTACTATTGGCCTACTATATTTTGAGATTCAACAGAATGGGTGGGCAAGTGTGAAGCTTTTCAACATTTCGTTGGTCATCCTAAGCTGACAGCTCTCCCCTTGAAGCCTATGATAATTGAAGAACCTATTCACCAATGGGGAATTGAATTCATTGGATTACTAAATCCTACCTCTAGTTCTGGTCATAATTATGTGCTCACCACCACAAACTATTTCATCAAGTGGGTGGAAGCTATGCCAATCAAGCAGGCAACCTTTGAAGTTGTGTGCAATTTTCTCAAGGAGAATATAATTGTTAGATTTGGAATTCCTCACAAAATTGTTTCTGATAATGCTTCCAATTTCTCATCACATGAGTTAACAGAATTTTGTTATGGATTTGGGATAACATTGGCTCATTCATCTAATTATTACTCCCAAGGTAATGGTTAGGCTGAATCAAGCAACAAGAACCTAGAAACCATAATAAGAAAGATGGTTGATGAGAATCAGAGGACATGGCACAAATAATTACATGATGCATTATGAGTGGATTGGATTATGCCTAAGTGATCTATTGGAATGTCCTCATTCCAGGTGTTGTATGGAATAGATGTTGAGATTCCTATCTCAATAAAATTTCTAGCCTTACAATTGGATAAAGCAATTGAGGATGAAACTTTTCAAAGTTTCATTGAGAAAAGGATAATGTACCTATCCAAGATAGAAGAATAACAAAGGAAGGTGGTGGATCACATTGTAGATCATCAAAGAAAATTCAAAAATATATTTGACGAAAAATCAAAGCAACGTGATTTCCAGATTGGAGATCTATTACTTCTCTAGGATAAGAGAAGGGAATAGAAAGGGATGCATGGAAAGTTTGATTCATTATGGAAAGGTCCTTTCAAAATTCATCATCTGAATGGTGAAAATAGTTTCTGTCTATCATACCTTGATGGAGAGTTGCTACCTCTACCTTTCAGTGGTCAATATATAAATTTGTTCCATCAATAATGTAAGATGCTCTCTTGCACTATATTATAATTTATTTTCTGTTATGTGTTTTCTTTGTTTGTTATTGGTTTTTTTTCTTCTCTCGACTCCATAGCCCAATGGATAAAGCCTTTTGATTTTGAGTTCTCTTCATTTGATGTCTCAAATAAATTCCCTAACTAGAGCCAATTGTTATCTCATTTTAGTGATTCTAGCTAAAAATGAGATAACCATAGAAAATTTTGGACATATCTCTTAAAATTCCCCTTTGAAGGAGATTTTTGGGTTTTCAAGTTTTCATTGCATGAAAGCATGTTACATGTTTGATGTTCCCCAAAACCTGAAACCTGATTGTCTTAGTAGTGTGTCGGGTTTTTGGAACTCCCAAGCATCGGAACATGCATTATCCAATGCATGTTTCATGTCGTTTGATTCCCGAAACCCGCAACCCAAAGGAAGCATTTGTGTCAGGATTTTGGGAATTAGAAGCATCTCAACATCTCATGCATCATGTTTCATGTTTCCCAAAACCTGAAACCTGAATTAAACCAAATCCTTTGTATCGGGTTTTCGGACACTCTAAGCATGATGACATGTCATTAATGTCCAATTGTCTAGTAGTTGGCACACGCATCAAGTGAGGTGTAATTAATGTTAGGGTATTATAAATAGTTGGTTTTCCATGTCATTTGTTACCTGGTATGTTTTTGTTGCGTTGGATTTTTGTGTATGCTTCTTCCACCTCCAGACCCGATTGAGCTTCCCGATCGATTTCACTGTCCATTATTGATCATTTTTCAATCTAGTTGAAGGTATTATTCTCTTCTTTATATTTGAGAAGCTTTTTGGGTTATTTTTGAGGTGTTTTGCTTGAGGTTTCCACTCCATTGTTTTTCCCTCATTTATGCATTAGGGTTTTTAAGTTGTCTTTCCTTAGTTCTTTTCTTTTTCCCAGTAGGGTTCTTGTTTGAAATTCACTCCTTGGTTATTTACTTATTTTTACATAAGTTGTAGATTTCAAAAGAATCTAAAAATCAATAAGTGAAAAAGGTGGGAAATTCTCATGTTCGGCATGTGAAACCCTATATGTTGATTTTGGGTTTTGCAAGGTGTTGTACATCTCATGTCTTCCGACTTGTGTTGGGTTTTGCGGGGTACTCAACACTTATAAATTTTTGTAGTGTGTTTGGATCTTCCACCTGCTCAACATCCTCCTACCTCTGCAGTGTGTCGAGGTTTTCATCAATTCACAACATGCCCTAACTTCCAACATACACCCCATTAGTGTTTCAGGTTTCTCAAGGTGCTCGACATCCTCCAAAATCCATGAGTGTTTTGGGTTTCCATTGGTGTTTGACACGGCCTAATTTCTGACATATAATCCAGTCTGTTGGGTTTTGAAGGTGTTTTGCAAGTTTCAAAACCTAAATAGTGTGGCGGGTTTGTACACTTGTCCAACAAGCTTTCACACACAACTACTCTTCCGAAGTCATCAAGGCATTTTCAAGACTCCTCATGTCAGACCCTGGCCCATCTAAGGATAAGTTAGATAAGTCAAGAAAGATGAAGTATAAGTACCAGAAGATGGAATCTTCTTCTTATGTAAGCTGTAATTATGACATCTGGGACATAGAGCTTGGCAATATAGATATGGAAGAATTCGAAAAAAAAAAATCGATTCTTCTCAAAATTCATGGATGAATTCAATAGCCGATAGTGGCCTCCCTCTCACAGTAGGATTTCTAATATCAAATCAATGCCCGAATTCATCACGGCTGTGCTTCCCATTATGACTCAACCTCCTGCTCAGTAAGAAATCAACAAAGGAGTCTATAGTGAAATTGGATGAAGATTACTTTGATCAAATCCTAAAGTTTCCCAACTTTACAAAATATGTTGATTTAGAATTTAAATAAGCATAAAAGGCCTGGGATAAAGATCAAGAAGATTGCATCAAGCACGTAAATAAGAAGTTCTTGATCAAGGCTAAGCCAGTTGTTTCTAGGTTTCCTAAGTCGGTCCCTAGAAGTGATTTTATTCTTGAAGTCAGCGATATCATCACCCTATTGAGATAGTTATTTGGACTCCTAGATTCAAAAGAATTCCAAGGGTGGATGTGATTCATGGTTGTCATAAAGAAAAATGACCAAGGGATTGATTGGGGTGGCTTAATAAGTAATGAGATAGACTCCCAAATGATAACGGTATTATCTCTGGAAAGTTCTATATGATGTCATATGTGACCTATGTGGCATCGGGCATGAGAAAATATCTAAGATTGGATGCAAAGGGAAACCAAGCAGTGGAACACATATATCGGTACTTCCCATAACTGATAATAAAAGGGTATGAAGACCAATTTAGAAGATTGAATGATGCCTTCTTCTACGCAAACATTTTTAAATTAGATCCTGATCTGAGGAAGAGAAGGGTTTCTGATGAAGCATGGACCAAAGTTTCAAAATGGGGTTACATATTCTTGTAATTCAAGAAGTTTATTTATCTTTGGGTGGTAAGGTTCCATGGTAATACTTTCCATTTACCTAGATTTCTAGGTGACAAACTGATCCTTATGGAGTTGGTTAGACAATTGTTGGATTTTCACAAATTCTAACAAAGCAGGAACAAAGCCACCATCTCCTTCCCCATTTCCATTGGAAGGTATACATGTTCCATCATGGTTAAGGCCAAGAATGTGGTGCATGAGCTTCATGATAAATTGAAGAAACATATGAAGATGAGGGAGGCATTTGACATCCAATGAGTCCTCAAGTCATATGGAACCTTGTACCTGTATGTGCCCACTGTGGAAGATATCCAAGTTGATCTTAGTGATGAAGTTTCCATCCGAAGAAAAGACAACAGTAGACTGAAACTTGAAGAAATTTAGATGTTAGATCTAGCTAATATCCCTAAAGGTACCACGGAAAATGAAAGTGTTCTAGAACCTAGGTACAAACAATCAGATGGAGACCAACTTGGATTCCCAGCCATTGATTGGTCTATTGCTAAAAAAGCTTCTATTGTTGAAAGAGCTACTCAGACTCTTGTCCATACTAAGGCATGGCTCATTTCTTGGGGAATGAGTTATAAGGAAAAGATATTTTCAAAAATAGCTACTTTAGAAGTGAGACCCTCTAAGGGAGAGAAGGAAAAGGATAAAATCCCTACCAAGAGGCAAATAAAGTTTAAGTTTGTCAAAAAGGAGAAAAGCAAGGGGCCGAATCATCTGCTACTCCTACACAAATAGTTGAGATATTGGATTCACCTCCTCTACCAGAACAAGGAGAAATTCTTTTAGAAATCAAGGTTGGTCAACCTCTTGTTTCTCCTTTTGTTGATTGCTCATCAGGAAGTAAGTATTTCTCTTGCTTCTCAAGCTTTGACTTTAGAGTCTTTACCTCCTCTCTCCCAATCTTCCTCATCTCATATTTTGATGCCACTCTCATTTTCCATGGTCAAAATTTTCTCTAAACTCGACCTCTCTCTATTGGAACTACGATGGCCATAGAAATGCCTCCTCCTTCCACACCTTCATTCCCTGAATCTATTGCCACAGTCACTACACTTGCACTCATTACCACTCCACAAGTAAATCTTCCTCCACATACAAATACAAACATAACACCTCAAATTGGGGAAACTTATTCCACTATACCTCAATGGTTAATTGATCAAACCCAAGGAAGAGGAAGGTGGTAGTTCCCCTACCAGCCTTCAATTTAAGTTCACTCAAGGATTCTCCTACCAAATATTCCAAGAAACCCAAAATGGTTTTAAGGGTTTCAGTGGATGCCTCAAGGCATATGTTTGTAGAGATTTCTACTCTCGTAGCTAACAAAACCAAGGAGGATATAATAGTTACCAACTATCATATTACAAGGGTACATATGTGAAAAGTAACAAAATAAGGAGAAAAATAGGATGCACAGGATGCCATGAACATGCTTTGCCAGAAGATGAAGGAAACAAAGGTAAGCAGGGATGAGCTAAAGGAGAAAGTTGAACAATTGACAGAGGTATTGCTTAAGCTTTCAAATCCTTCTCAGTCAACACCATCATCTTCTACCCCTACTCCTATAAGGTTCGATTTCTCATTGGTTCCTATGATTGTGAAGATCAATGAGAAGGGGAGAAGGGTTGAAGAATGGATAAAGAGGATAATCCTAAAATTAAGAGAGGTCATAGATGACACGGTGGAGGTTTATAAATCCTTGGAGGAAATAAAGAAGGATGGAAAAAAATGGATGATGAATTTTCCTACGAAGTTGGGAACCTTGAATTAACTTTAGAGGCTCTCAATGCACTGAAAGAAGTTCCACCTGAATCTTAATGGAAGAAGGAATCATTCCACATGGGGATAAGAATTTCCAGGTAGCCAAAGCCATCAGATTCAGGATAAATATTCTCAGTGAAGCTTGTAGTAAGTTGAGGGAATCTAGAGATCAATTGGTTGATGACACCAATGATATAGAAGAGGAGATTTCCAGGATTTTCGTAAAGGTGTTAAATGAAAGCTCAAACATTCTACTTGCGGACAATATTTATAAAAAAATTCAAGAATTAATTCAACAAAAACCAGTTTCAGTATTTGATCTGAAAACCATCGATAAGTTCATAAGGATCGAAAATGTTTTGGAATCACTAAGGAAACTCAACAAGAAATTGAAGAAACTTCCTGGTAACGCAAGTGACACTCAGGAAACTTGTGAGGTCCTAAGTGATTATTCTAGTGTGCCAAATGAAGATGAGATGTAGGGCATAATCCAAAAGTTCCAAGAATTTCGAGACAAGCAAGCTTCACTGGAAGAAGACAAGGATGACGAAGAAAAATAAACATAATGTTTCATGAAATTTTTACCAAGAAATTGTCATGTCTTTTTCATTTTTGTTTCGTCACATAGGAAGAAAATTTTGACTTGTTCTCCTACGTGAGAGTCAAGAAAAATAGGAATCTCATTAAAAGACTATTTTCTAGGATTTATCCTATTTTCTCTCTACTCTCTCTATTATAAATAAGGGATTCTTATGCATTCCAAAGGGAGAGACTTTTTGAATATTAAGATCTATTGTGAAGAAGAATAAAAACTTTATATTTTCTTTTTAATCATTGAAGAATAGAAATAGGTGTTATTTTACAAACTTTGTGTTGTGGGATTCATCTATCTTGAGAGATTGTTCTTACATCCAAAATCTTGAGCTATTCTTTGTTTAGTATTCTTAATCATTTTAAAATATTACACTCATTATATAAAACTTGTAAAAGTATTTTGTGATCTATTTTTCCTTGAAAGAAAATATGTTTCTCTGATTCCCTTCGCTTTGTTTAATCTATAATATTTTCCCTTCTAATTCTTTCTAATCTAAAGTGTATAATCTCCATTTCATGTTGATATGGATTTCAGGATTGTATCCCAACCCCAATGGTTAGAATAGTGTGGATACTATATATATTATTTCTGTTGTGTTTTAGATTAGTAATAAATAGGTAGCCTCACCTGTCTTTGAGGATGGATTTGATCCTGAGCATTGTGGTTGAACCTCATATTTTGGCCTGACAAAATATCCAACCAATAGTTTAATAGTTTAAATCATGTAGGATCTTTTTCCCTCTCCACTAGGGCTTTATCCTTGCCCTTGTCAAAAGGGTGGACCTAGACATTGACAAAACTGGTGCTCTCAAGCTGGCTTTGGAAGCTTATGCGGATGGTTCAAGGTCTAATTCGGGGATGAGGATTTGACCGATGATGAAGATTCTCTATATGGTGACATAGAAGAGGATGAGGTGGAGGTGGTCACATCCCAAAACTTTCAGGACCTGAAATCTAAGTAGACCCCGAGCACTGAGTCGAACACTAAGGGTGAGTCTAGCAAATAGGGTGCCCCAAATCCTATAAATGCTCAATTGGAACAACACTATGAGGCTATGGGTCAGGTCAGATTGATCAAAGGGGAAAATCATCTTGCCAAGATGGTGAATGATATCGATGATCTCAAGGGGGACATGTGGCTCACTAAGAGCTTGGTCTAGTTTCTTTTTAATGATTGGCACAAGATGAAGGAGTAGGTGCAGGAAGCTATTAGCAATGGGCAGGGTGGTGAGATTGAGATCCTAAAGGCCAACTTGGGGGCCATAACTAGGGATATGGATTAGGTTAAAGCTATCCTCCATAGCTATATGGAATGGAGCATTGTGACTGTTAAGTCGACCCTACTACACCTTCAAACTACGGGGCATCTTGTCAATTTCGATTGTGTTAGGAATAGTCAAGGAAGGAAACATAAGACGACCACTGGATGGTTTAGACTGGGCTATTTGGTCATTAATATTGATTCTCTTGCAAAATAATGGGCTAAGGTGCTAGAGGGGCTTGAAAAATCCTACAAATGACTTTGGTGCGGGGTGTTATGTTTTTCACTATCTCTATCTATGGTTGTTAGTTCCTTTGATGTTGTTAGTTTCACTATGGTTTTTTGTTGCTGTTAGTATCACTATATGGGCTCCTAAGTGCCCTTATTACTATGAACTTTTATACTATGGTTTTTGATGTTATTATAATTGGCTTTATCTGCTCTCATGGAGCTTTCTTGATGTACGGGGTAGGGTCCCCTTAACCCTCTTTTTACCACTAATAAAAAAATTGAAATTGGCAAAGTTTTTAGGTATGAATATGGAATGGGTCACCAAATTTTTCTTGGTACAAGTTAATTTGAAGGGTCGGTTCACCAAGGATTTTCCACTAACATTGAATGTTTTCATTAATCGTCCTTTTCATGAAATTAAAATATGTTACATTTTCTCATATATATATATATATATATATATATATATATTATTAAGTATTTATAATTAATTATTCATAGTTCTAAAAATAAAATTTTGGAACCTCCCCTTTCGTAAAATCATGATTATAAAATATTTCCTTTAGGATTTTTCCTTTTGAAATTCGAGGATTGATCACCAGAGGTAGATACTTCCTTTCTACTTTCAAGGTTCTTTAGTTTCTTCCATAACATATAGGTAGTATACTATCGACATCCGTATGATGTCACCAATAACATGAATGATGCTACCAAATGAGAGAATACTACATGTAATGGGGAAGTAACATAATACATTCTACCGACAAGTAGCATGTTACATGATGGTAGTTGTAGCATGTTGCATGCTCTGGTCAGTGGCATACTACATGATGATAGATGGTAGCATGAAGTATGCTACCATCTGTGACATGTATAATGCTACGAGAAGGTAGCATACTACATGTTACTATCCAACATCATGAAGTATGATACAAGATAATAGCATTCTGATACCGATTTTTATATTTTTTGAAATAAAAAAATTGCTCAAGTTCAAAGGGTTTCCAAACCTTCCAAATTCACATTGGTCAAAGATTAGTGCTTGGGAAATGGCGAGATGTCTTGTGATGATTGAACAAAAAGATCTGAAATAAAATGTCAAGAATATAAGTTTCATCTCCCTTTCAATTGATGAGGTTACAAATATTTAAAACACTTCTTGGGTTTACATGCATGTATATACAATAAAGAACCACACAAGGACACCTCATCTCGCAATCGATTCATAAAATGCAAGAAATCTATAATGTTGAAAATATTTCCAAATTGGTTATATCTAATTTGAAGGACATAACAGGAATGGATAATTATTCTATAGCTAAAAAGCTGATTTTTGTTGGTGTTGATGGTGCATCATGATGTAGGGTCACAAAAATGGTCTATGTGTGCGTCTCCAAACATCTGTTTCTCCTTACATGATTCCTATTCATTACATGGCTCATAGGATGAATCTTGCATATAGGATAGTAAACACATTTGAATGTGTTGAGAAATTTGAAGAGATTATCCGTGAAGTGCATGCCTATATGTCAAGTAGTTTGAAAATATTTCTAGAGTTTCAAAAGTTTTCACTTGGGGTCACAGATGGTAAGAAACTTCTTAAATATGTTGATACTAGATGAATTTCTATGTATGAGCCTGCACACATTTTTTTGAGGAATATCCATCTTTAACTAGTTTCATGTATAAGAACCATAGGTAAGTTGATAGGGAAAAATATTTTCTTTACTGACTTACAGACTTGGAAACATTGTTAACACTTTTTGGGATTCTTCCAATGTTGCATGAGATGAATTGCATAAAAATCTTACACAAAAACAATCCATATATATTACGGACTTCATTAGGTTCAAGAAAAGGGTGTTTCAGAATATAGATATGTTATATAACTTTTAAGAATGCTTTAAAGGACATGTATCCAGTCACCTGCAAGCTCGATAGATTTAAAGGATCTTAAAAACTAATTTATATTCAATATATTTGGTCATATGTGTATCTTTGTTAATGGGAAGGAGATTAAAATGCACACATTTGAAAAATGAGTGGATAGTGTTGTAGCAAAGCTTGAAGAAGTTCCTATTACATGTAATTTATATGATGCTATTATATTTGTAACAAGAAAAAAATCATAAAATTTCACAATGCTTATCTAGTGAGATTAGAGATCATTTTTAAAAAGGAGAGATTTTTGAGGCCATGGGTGTAATGCCCGCTTAAACTATCACTTGAGACCAAGAAAAAAACTAGATTTAGCTAGGAAAATTATGGAATAATTTCTTTTTTTGTTAAAGGCCTTTGCTACTTAAGGTTACAAGGTCATAGTTACCACAACCAAATTTAGGTTATCAAATAAGATTGACCTACGAAATGATTCTACAACATCTTACAACAAGCACAAGGTCAAAACCAGGGATTAAATTCCTCACTTAGGTTAGGAGAGTAAATTCTCACTCCTCCCTGCCCTAACAGGCCTACAGGGTTCAACTAGATTTTTCACACACTTAGAGTCATCAAAAATTTCCTAAATCATGCTCATTGGATAGGAAATTTTCTCACCTTTCCAACCATATAAAGAAGTCCTCCTAACTCCCAATAAAACTCAAGTTATGGGGTGGTGGAGTTTTCGGGAGAAATTTTCCCTTCCTTAGGCGCAATGCGCAAAACACCTCTGCATGCCCATGGGGTCGACAAAGGGGACACATGGCACCATCTGATTGGCATGGGGAAGAGAAGAGTGGCAGAACATTTAAGGATTTTGAGAATTTAGGCCAAAATCCCAAAGGAAAAATTGGACGCGCGCCTCCACCGAGGAAATCCCCATGCCACGTGTCGAGAGGCTATTGGTTGTGGGGAAAAATTTTGAATTTTTCCCTAGGTCCAAACCTAAGGTTTTCTAAAGGAAATTTTTCCTTTCCTCCTCCACCATCGCCAAAAATTCCACGTGGCATCCGGTGATTGGACATGGGTCGGCGGAGCAATGGAGGGAATTAAAATTTTGCGCCAAAAGGGTTTTAAAAGGCCAAATGGCTCGCGTGGGCCTGTGCGTCTGCCCGGACACATGTCAACACCCCATTGGTTGTGGGGGTGTAGGGCCATGGAGGGAAAAGTAAAAATTTTCCCAAAAGGAAAAAATTTAAGGTTTCAAATTTTCTTTCACATGCCCCATGCCACGTGTCAACACGTGATTGGCTACTGGGGTCGCGGAGTTGTGGAGAAAATTGGGAAATTTTTCCGAAAGGAATTTTTTTCAAAAATATAAGTTTTCAAGATCATCGCCCTTCAAAGTACCATGTGGAAACTTTTGATTGGGTGAAGAGTTTTGGGCAGCGTGAATTTTTTTGGGGAAATTTTTCCAAAGTTCAAATTTTGATTTTAATATAGTTAGATTTATTTTTGGTTGGCCATTTTGAAGTAAAAACTTCAAATGGCCATAAATTTTGATAGGGAACTCCATTTTGGGAAAACAAGGACTTTCTCGGAAATATCTCAGAGTCCTCTTTGCACAGAAATAATCAATTTTGGAATTTGGTGAAGTTTTGAGGGTCAATTTTAAGAAATCGATCATAGGGTTTTAATTTTAAAACTGGTAGTTTCCAACTTACAATTTTGATAAAATTAGCACTCCTCCTTCACTCAACATGTCAAACAGACATGGAGGACTAGTCTAGGGAATTTTTAGATTATTTTAGTGAAGTCAATTTTCTCAATTGATTCAAGTTACATTTTTCTCCATCAAGAGACAGAAACAACTTAGGAAGGGATTTGATTCAATTTTGAGATGGTTAAATTGTTTCCTTAGGTTTTCTTTGTCGAATTGGATTTAATAGGGTCCTAGCTTATTAACTTATAAACTTTTTAAGTTGATTACGAGTATAAGTGTGAACTTCTCTTTCATTAGAATGTGAACTACCAGATTTGAACTTTTAAAATAGTGAGTTGTTTCTCTCAAGTTTGTTTGTCATTTTTGTAATTTCAACAACAATTAATTCCTAACTTAGTCCAATGCAGTTCCTTATCAAACATCCATTTAATTCAAACTAAAAGCATCTCTGATTTCAATTTTAATATACAGTCTTGTAAATAATATAACACTTTTTTTCATTTCATTCACATGCTTCCTTCCTTTCCTTTCAAACATTCCAAACAGAGATTTCTTATTCTTTATCAAAACAAAATCTCATTCATGGACAGCAATACAAATCCAGTATACATTACCATACAAATTTAAAAGAACCAATGCCATCCTTTATTGATAATTCAAATAACTTTACAACAGATTTCCTTTCCAATTTGATTTGATTTTCAAATTTCAAAATACAAAGTATGGGATATCATTCACATTATCTTTCCAAAGTAAAAATAGAGAAATATAATTCTTCTTGTGCCTTTCTTAATTCAATTACAAATTCTGTTCTTCACACAATAACTTCACATTATAAGATATATACACTCATCCACTCGAAGTGGGAAAGGTTACATTAAAATTTACTCAAGGAGATGACTGTCAAACTATGAAATTCTTCTCCAAACAGCAACATGTTGATTACTTCTTCTTTTCAACTTTAATCACAACAAGGAAGGGGGAAAGGAAATGCTCTCCACCCAATGAATACATCCAATGGGGAAGGAGAATCCATATTTCCCCATTGGCCCCCGAGCCCCAACCATATTGAAATGGAGCATGAACAACAACACATGGAAACATAGGCTTCTTTCACATACAAGCACATTTCTTTCACATGCATAGAACGAAAAAATGCACAATTCAAAAACAAGACAGTAGTTCCCAACTACATTTTAAACATTTCAAACAACACAAAGGCTTCTTCAAGCAAGCCAAACAAGAGCAAGAGCTATGGGGGTCTCCTTATGCCTCCCAAGTTAGAATTAGGCATCCACCAAATGCAAACCAACATATAACACAACAAATCCCATAAACCTTATAGCTTCCAACCCCTCCTTATGCACCCCCAAGTATATCCCTTATGCCCCCAAAGTAACAAATGCAAGAAATTCTTTTCCTACGTGGATCCCAAACCAACACTCCCTCCACAAAGAATAAGTGCCCTTGGCAATCCCTTATGCCCCCCCATGTGAAACCCCATAGTCTTCTCCTACACATTTCCCTAAGCATTCTACCCATCCAACCAAGAATGCAACACAAACACCATTCAATAATGCATGCAAGAAGAGGGGAAAAACAACATATTAAAATGAATAAGAGCCTACCTCTCCATAATGGAGATTTTTTTCCAAAACAACAGTTCCTTGATACTCAAAATGTAGTTCCAAGACAACAAGAAGAATGCATGCAACAATAATTCCAAGCTCCTTCCACAAAGCAAGCTCCAACAACAATAAAATTTGACCCAAGAAGAGAGAGAACAAAGTTTCAACAACCTCCAATGAGAGAGGAATTTGAATTTTTAAAGGAGAGGGAGGGGAGAGGATGATGTGGATTCCAAGTGGGAAGCCACATCATTCTTCCTCAACCCCAAGAGGAAGTCAACATCAACAACAAATCACCATAAATAAAATATGACAAAATCACTTACATACCCAATTCAACCCATACTCCAAAAAGGAATGCATTAAAATATGTAAGGTAAGTGCAATAAAAACTTACACATAATCATGTCAAAATATAATAAAAAGATTAATTTGACTCCAAAACCATAGGTATGGTTGGTGGATGATTTTAAGAGGTGTGTGACAAGTTTAACTTGTCCCACAAGCCTCCAATTTTGGCTTCCAAGATCAAATCCGAATTTTAAAGAGGATGGAGTGTTCTACACTCCAAAATCTAACTTACACAATCTATCACTTCACTTACACATCTCTTACATCCTCTTACACACTCTTACAAAATGCATTAATGCCTATGACTCCATTTATTACAAAATTTTGACATAATGATTTATTTATCTATCATATGGTTATACCTAATATAAATCAAATTTAATTATTAACCAAGTAACCTTATTATTTACATTCCACATCCCAATTAAATTTATGTTAAGTTTAACTATATGACTATATCATTAAAATTTTCACATGTAAATTAAATAATCAAAAGAACACATTACAAATAAAAATACATACAACAACAATAAAAAGAAACACATAAATAAAACACATATCCCTTGGTCACATATAATAGAAATCCCCCACCATGGGAATCTCTAACATTACACAACACACAACCACATTACACAGTTGCCATGGTGACCTTTTTGATTTCACCGGAATTTCAATATGGTTAGTCTCCAATCCCCCCAACATTGTTGTGATATTTTAACCTGCAAAATAACACCTCCTTCGGCCTCGTGGCCATATCAGAACATCAAAATGATATAAGAAACATATAATTATCAAATCAAAATCACAACAAAATCAAGAATTCAACATTATTATTTTAAATTCAATTTGCCACTATATCATCATCCAATGAATCTCTATACTAGAGCTACTCATAATATCAAATGTCACATGTCTAAAATCCACATCAATAACCTGTCCATGTCAAGCAGTACATCATCATCCATATATAATAATGTCTCCAACAATCATTAATCATAATAGCTGAATCCAGATCAATACTAGTCCATGATCTAACATCTAACCAATCATACTAAAATAAACATAATAGTGTCCATAATACTCCATGACCTAACATATACACATCATACTAAATCCAAAACATAATAATTTTTGAGAATGAGATCAACAAGAAGCAAGATCGTAAAAGTATCTAAACAGTGTCAAAAGAGAGTGGGCATTACATCCCACTCCCCTTAGACTCAAATTCCTCTTGGAAGTCACTGGAACAAATGTGGGAACTACACTTGTAACATAGAAGCATCCTCCCAAGTGATTGCAGTCTCATCATACCTATCCCACTACACCTGTACTTGATCAATCTCTTTGCCTCGAAGGCCCAGGGTCCTATGATCTATGATACGGATGGGATTCTTTGTCACCTTCACCTACAATGATGTCTAGTCCAACACATGAAAAAGATCTCCAATGTACCTCCTAAGGACAAAAACATGAAACACATCATGTAGGCGAGACAAGCTAAATGGCAATGCTAGATGGTAGTCCAAAGGGACGATACGTTCCAAGATCTCAAAAGGACCAATGAATCAAGGAGCTAACTTAGAACCTCTTCCATAGCGGATAGGGCTCTTGTGTGGCCTCACACGAAGGAACACCTTCATGCCCACATCAAAGCTATAATAAATCCTATGCTGATCCACATAATTCTTCCGCCTATCTTGTGCCTACTGCAAGCTCTGCATGATCAACACTACCTATTGCTTTATGTCCGGAAAAGAGCTGGTATGTGAGATACTCTATCCTCCAACCTGTCCCAGCTAAGGGGTGTCCTGCACTCCCTACCATATAATGCCTGAAAAGGTGCCATGCCTATAGAAATTTGAAAACTATTATTGTAGGAAAAATCCACCAAGTACAGGTACTCCTCCCACTTAGACTGTTGATCCATCACGTACATCCTGAGCATATCCTCCAAAATCTGATTTACTCACTTGGTCTATCCATCTGTCTCGGGGTGGTATGTTGTGCTGAAATTAATCCTCATCCCGAGGACATACTTTGCATGGTAGTCCAGAAATGTGAAGTGTACAGAGGATCGTGGTCATAAATGTTCTTCTCGCAGAATCCTTCGCAACCTAATGATCTCATCCAAATATACTCATGTCACCGATCTAGCTGTATAAGTGGTCTTAACCAGAGAAAAGTGAGATACTTTTGTCAATTTATCAACCGTGACAATAATGGCATCGTGGTGATATCTCGACATAGGTAGTCCAACAATGAAATCTATGGAAATGGTCTCCCACTTCCATTCAAAGATGGCATGAGGATAAAGAAGACATGCTGGATGGTGATGCTCACCTTAACCCTTTTGCACTCTAAAATTTGTGACACAAACTAAGCTACATCTCGATGAAGTTCTCTCTAGTGATACAACTATCACAAAGTGACGTGCATCTTCTTCACTCCAGGATGGGCTAAATAGGGTGCACAATGTGCCTCTATCAAGATGTCCTACCTCAATCCTCTATCTCTAGGAACATATATCCTACCTCTGTGCCTAAGAAGGTCATCTACCTCTAATTTAAAACTATCAAACTTCCCCTCAAGGGGTCTCTATGACTCTATATCTACTCGTAATGTCATGTAGAAGCTTACAAGAGGAAGCTGCTAAAGAATCCGCTTCACAAATCTGTGATCCTTTGTAGTGTCCATAGCCACATGTCTTTGTCTCACGAGAGTGTCTCAAGCATTACATTCTCCTTCCCCTTCACATGCTCTATCTCCATGTCATGCTCATAAATTAACTCCATCCAACATCGTTGATGAGTGTTTAGATTGGGCTGTATGAAGAGGTGACAAAGACTCAAATGATCTGTCCTAAGTGTGAATCTCCATCCAAGAAGGAAATGTATCCATCTAACCAAGGCATGTACAACTACCTGTAAGCTCAAGGTCATGGGTAGGATAATTAAGCTCGTGATCCTTGATTTTGTGAGACTCAAAAGCTATAACCCTGTCATCCTGCATCAACACACCCCCAAGCCCTGCCAAAGAAGCATCTATGCATATAAAGAACTCACCCTATGGATCTGGCACTACAAGAATGGGTGCTGTAGTGAGGCACTCCTTCAGTGTCTTGAAGGCTTGCTTGCATCTATCCATCTAAACAAACTTCTTCCCTTTCCTCTGAAGGGAAGTGATAGGGTGCAAAATCTGAGAGAAGTCCTAAAAAAATCTCTGATAATATCCTAATAAACCCATGAAGCTATGCACCTCATTCACTGTAGTGGGTGTTGGCCAATCCATAATGGCTCTAATATTGGAAGGATCGACTACAATACCTTCCCTGGAAATAACATGTCCCAAATACTACACTCTGTCATCGGAAGAAAGCACACTTCTCTAAGTTCTTATAAAGCTACTGCTCACAAAGACATTGAAGAACCTGTCGAAGGTGTCCCTCATGCTCCTCACATGTTTGTGAGTATACCAAGATGTCATTAAGGAAGATGAGCACAAAGTGATCTAGAAAGGTTGAATACCCCATTCATCAAACTCATGAACACTGCAGTGGGCATTCATCAAACCAAAAGGCACCATTGTGAACTCATAGTTCCCATACCTTGTGTGGAAGGTGGTATTATGAATGTCTACCTCTCGAAATCCTCAACTGAATGTATCCTGAATTGAGATCAATTTTAGAGAACACCGTGTCTCCCTTCATCTAATCAAACAAGTCATCAATGAAAGGAAGAGGACAACGATTCTTGATCATTACTTTGTTCAACTGGAAGTAATAAATACACAACCACAATGATCCATCCTTCTTCTTAATAAAAATTACCGGTGCACCCCAGGGGGATACACTAGGATGGATAAGGCCTTTCTCCAGAAGGCCCTCAAGCTACAACTTGAGCTCACAGAGCTCCAAGGTGGTCATCTAATAAGGTTCCCGTGAGATAGGCTCTGCTCCTGGGACTAGATCTATATGGAAATCAATCTCATGTGGAGGTGGCATCCCTGGTAGCTCCCCTAGAAAAACATCAGAAAAATCTCTCAAGATGGGATGATCATCTAGCGACGGTCCACTAGACCCATCCTCTAACCTGTCACTAACTGTAATAGCGTACATCTAACAACCCCATCACACACACCGCTTAAGCTACATAGTGGAAATGGTACAAATAGAAACGGGTCTCCTAACCCCTGTAATCACCGACTCAACTCCAAGATCATCCACACAAGTTATAGTCTTGTGATAGCAATCCATCCTGGCCCTATGTGCAGATAACCAATCCATGCCTAATATAACTCCATACAAGCCCAAAGGAAGAATACGGAGATCGAAGTGGTGGTGAAAGGTCCCAAATCTACAACACACTCCTTAACTAAGGAGTCCATAGAGATCTTGGCTCCGAAGCCATCTTGACATCCCAACTATGACCCTGCCTAACTACCACTAGCCTGCATCACTCTACTAAAGATGGTGCAATGAAAGAATCAGAAGAACCAAAATCAAATAATATAGAGATAGGAATACCACCAATGCTACCTGTGGTCTCAATAACTATGCTCTGATGCTCTACCTGGCAGTTCTCAACCACTACATAGATCCTATGGTTGCATCCCATATCACCAACTATCAGTTCAGAAACCAGTGCCTTACCCTTGTTAGGGTTCTTAGGGAAATCTCTCAAGAAATGTCTAGTTACTCCACATCCAAAACAACCACCTGATCTTCTCCAAGGAGTTATACCCCCAGTAGGTGCCTTAGAAGCCTATAGTGTGGATCTTGATGATCCGGCTATAGTCAGCTATGGCTCTCTACTAGTGAGCTCCAGCTGACTAAGCTCTAGCTCCACCCTATGTCCTGATGGAACCCCTAGAAGGAGGCCCCATGCTTCTACCTCTTTGTGCATCAACTCTCTATAGAGGTCTATATAGTGGGTGGGACTGCCACTCGCTATCTTTATTCTTTATGACCTAAAGGATGACTATGCTGAATGCTGGCCACCATGAGGGAGAGGTGCTGAAATCTCAATCTACCATCCTACATATGCTGAATGTGGCTCTTGACTCAATCTCTAGCCTGCGGGTTTTACCCCAGTCTCCTCTCGCAATATAGGCCTTCTCAATGGCATCATTAATGTCTGTGGGTATTAAATCCTAACTACCCCTCCAATTTCCAAATTTAGGCCCTAGATGAACCTATGAATCTACACCCGCTCATCCTACATATACTCTACATACTGAAGTAGGTCTAAAACCTACTCTTATACTCTGCTACGTAAAGGGTAGCCTATCGGAGGTCATGGAACTCGTCAATCCTCTACTGGATAAAATTATGTGATAGGTACATTCTCCTGAATCTCTCCTCAAATATCTCCCAAGTCACTATCTCTCGAATCTACATGGAGATTCTACTCCTCTTTCCTCCACCATACTCTTCTTCCATCCCTTAGTGAATGGATTGCAAAACGAGCTTTCATGTTGCTAGAACAAGGAAAAAGTTTGAAGCAACTTCTCAAGCTCAGTAGCCATGCCTCTACATGAAATCCACCTGTATCTCATGAGTAATGTGAGGGTCTAAGCTTTAGGATCTCCCTGATGTGATCTACTACTAAGGTTTGTCAGCCTCTAGGCCTCTCTCCAAGCTCATTCCTAAGCCTAGGGATCCGAGACCTCTCTCTATGCTCTGGAACTCTACCACCCTGTCTCCCAGGTGGTGAATCCTCTCCAACTGACTCTGCATGGGATTTCTCTCCTCTATTCTTCTCACTGAGTGGAGGAGGTTCATGTCCTTTGATAGAAGTAACTCTATCATGTCTACCTAAATTCCCTCCTACCGATCCTCCACGTAAGGCAACATTAACCTCCTGGAGGGTCTGTAAGATCTGAGGTATAATGGCTACTACACCCTGATCCGGTGGTGGTGGTGGTGGTGGTAGTGGTAATGGTGGTGACTTCAAGTCTCTAAAAATTTTCCTCTCACTTCACTTGAGCCTCTTGCACAGACCAAAGTGAGAGTTAGTTTATTACTTTAAGTCTTCTTTAGTTTCTAAGTTTACTATCATGTTCAATTTTCAATTAGTTTTATTTTCTAGATTAACAGGTTTGCTAGTTTTAAAGTTTCAAGTCTCAATTTTCTAGTGTGCCCAATGGTCCAAGCCTTTGAACCACTTCTCTGATACCAAGTGTAATTCCCGCTTCAAACTACCACTTGAGACCAAGAAACAAACTAGGTTTAGCTAGGAAAATTATGGAATAATTTTTTTGTTAAAGGTGTTTGCTATGAAGGTTACAAGGTCATAGTTACCACAACCAAGTTCAGGTTATCAAACAAGATTGACCTGTAAAAATGGTTCTACAACATCTTACAACAAGCACAAGGTCAAAACCAGGGATTAAATTCCTCACTTAGGTTAGGAGAGTAAATTCTCACTCCTCCGTGCCATACAGGACCTACAGGGTTCAAATAGATTTTTCACACACTTAGAGTCATCAAAACTTTCCTAAATCATGCTCATTGGATAGGAAATTTTCTCACCTTTCCAACCATATAAATAAGTCCTCCTAACTCCCAATAAAACTCAAGTTATGGGGTGGTGGAGTTTTCGGGAGAAAATTTCCCTTCCTTAGGCACAATGCGCAAAATGCCTTCACGCACCCGCGGGGTCGACGAAGGAAACATGTGGCACCATACGATTGGCATAGGGAAGAGTGGAGTGGTGGAAAATTTAAGGATTTTGAGAATTTAGGCCAAAATCCCAAAGGAAAAATTGGACGTGTGCCTCCGTCGAGGAAATCCCCATGCCATGTGTTAAGAGACTATTGGTTGGGAAATAATTTCAAATTTTCCCTAGGTCCAAACCTAAGGTTTTCTAAAAGAAATTTTTCCTTTCCTCCTCCATCATCACCAAAAATTCCATGTGGCATCGGTGATTGGACGTGGGTCCAGGAAAATTTTAGTGGTGAATATTCGTAATATGGCGAATATTCCATTTTTGAAAATTTTGAAAAGGTGAATTTTTGGCACGGGTCAGTGACCTGTTCACCTAAAAATTACACTTTAATTTTTTTAGGGGTCGGCTTCGCCTACCCTTGAAAAATATCCCCTATATAAACCTAGATTATTCGCAAGGTAGAACACTTCTACTTCACATTTTTCAACAATATGATATATCCCGTATTATAGACGTGCGACGGGGGTAAGTTATTGACGTGCAATAAGGAGGGTTTACAGATAAGGAGATACTGTAGATATTGACGCATAGTAGACGCATGACAAAGAGTTTGTTGACGAGTGACATGGAGATTTTTTGATGCGCAAGAAGAGGGTAGAGGCTGCAGACGCGCGATAGGATATTTTCTATCATGCGTCAAAAAAATGCATTGACGCACATCAACAGACCTCATTGACGCACGTCAACTGACCTCATTGACACACGTCAAAAACCTTGTTGAAGCGCGTCAAAGAGGTCTGTTGACGTGTGTCAATGAGGGTTATTTTTTGATGCGCGTCCTTGACGGATAGTTGACACACGACAAGGAGGTACAACAGATATTAGCGCATGCATGAGACACACGACAAAGAGTTTGTTGTGCGACATATAGAGATTAATTGATGAGAAAGTAGAGGTCGGAGAGCGAGGCGCGCGGCAGAGATTTTCTTTGTCGCGCGTCAAAAAATGCGTGGGCGTTGGCGTCAACAGACCTCATTGACGTGTGTCAACAACCTTGTTGATGCACGTCAAAGAGGTCTATTGATGCGCATCAATAGACCTCTTTGACACACGTCAACAAGGTTGTTGACGCGTGTCAATGAGGTCTGTTGATGCACGTCAATGCATTTTTTTGACGCGTGATAGCAAAATCTCCCGTCACTCTCGCAGCCTTCGTACGCAACACTTAACAATTAGGTGAAATTTTTTCATACAACCCCCAAAAAATTCGCCTTCCCACGAAACCGATTCAGGGATATTCACTAGGTATTCTCCACTCTCGATTTCCAAGAGGTCTCTTAAAATGAACCTTGTGCGGGTCAGTGAGCAACGGAGGGAATTTAAATTTTGTGCCAAAAAGGTTTTAAAAGGCCAAATGGCTCGCGTGGCCCGTGCGTCTGCCTGGACACATGTCAACACCCCATTGGTTATGGGGGTGTGGGGCCGTGGAGGAAAAATTAAAATTTTTCCCAAAAGGAAAAAAGTTAAGGTTTCAAATTTTCTTTTGCATCCGCCATGCCACATGTTAGCACGTGATTGGCTGTAGGGCCACGGAGTTGCAGAGAAATTGGGAAAATTTTCCCAAAGGAATTTTTTTCAAAAACTAAGTTTTCAAGATGAGTCCACCCTCCGAAGTGCCACATGGCAACTTCTGATTAGATGAAGGGTTTGCACGGTGGAGGATTTTTGGCAAAATTTTTCCAAAGTTCAAATTTTGATTTTAATATAGTTAGATTTAATTTTGGTTGGCCATTTTGAAGTAAAAACTTCAAATGGCCATAACTTTTGATAGGGAACTCCATTTTGGGAAAAAATGACTTTTTGGAAAGCTCTCGAAGTCCTCTTTGCACAAAAATAATCAATTTTAGAATTTGGTAAATTTTTGAGGGTCAACTTGAAGAAATTGATCGTAGGGTTTTAATTTTAAAACTGACAGTTTCCAACTTACAATTTTGATAAAATTAGCACTCCTCCTTCACTCAACAGGTCAAACAGACATGGAGGACTAGTCTAGGGAAGGTTTAGAGTGTTTTAGTGAAGTTAATTTTCTCAATTGATTCAAGTTGCATTTTTCTCCATCAAGAGACAGAAATGACTTAGGAAGGGATTTGATTCAATTTTGAGATGGTTAAATTGTTTCCTCAGGTTTTCTTTATCGAATTGGATTTAATAGGGTCCTAGCTTATTAAATTATAACCTTTTTAAGTTGATTACGAGTATAAGTGTGAACTTCTCTTTCATTAGAATGTGAACTACTAGATTTGAACTTTTTAAAGTAGTGAGTTGTTTCTCTCAAGTTTGTTTTTTATTTTTGTAGTTTCAACAACAATTAATTCCTAACTTAGTCCAATACTGAGTTCCTTACCAAACATCCATTTAATTCAAACTAAAAGCATCTCTGATTTCAATTTTAATATACAGTCTTGCAAATAATATAACACTTTTTTTTTATTTCATTCACATGCTTCCTTCCTTTCCTTTCAAACATTCCAAACAAATATTTCTTATTCTTTATCAAACAAAGTCTCATTCATGGACAACAATACAAATCCACTATACATTACCATACAAATTTAAAAGAACCAATGCCATCCTTTATTGATAATTCAAATAACTTTACAACAGATTTCCTTTCCAATTTGATTTGATTTTCAAATTTCAAAATACAAAGTATGGGATATCATTCAAATTATCTTTCCAAAGTGAAAATAGAGAAATATAATTCTTATTGTGCCTTTCTCAATTCAATTACAACTTACGTTCTTCATAAAATAAATTCACGTTATAAGATATATACACCCATCCACTCAAAGTTAGAAAAGGTTACATCAAAAGTTACTCAAGGAGATGATTTTTAAATTGTGAAATTCTTCTCCAAACAGCAACATGCTGATTAGGCTCTCCACCCAATGAAGACATCCAATTGGGAAGGAGAAGCCATCTTTCCCATTGAACCCCAAGCCCCAACCATTTTGAAATGGAGCATGAACAACAACACATGACAACATAGGCTTCTTTCACATATAAGCACATTTCTTTCACATGCATAGAACAACACAATGCACAATTCAAAAATAAGACAGCAATTCCCAACTACATTTTAAACATTTCAAATAACACAAAGGCTTCTTCAAGCAAGCCAAACAAGAGCAAGAGCTATGGGAGTCTTCTTATGCCTCCCAAGTTGGAATTGGGCATCCACGAAATGCAAAATACCATATAACACATCAAATCGCATAAACCTTATAGCTCCCAACCTCTCCTTATGCCCCCAAGTATATCCCTTATGCCCCCAAAGTAAGAAATGCAAGCAATTTCTTTTCCTAGGTGGATCACAAACCAACACTCCCTCCACAAATAACAAGTGCCACCCCCCATGTGAAACCCCATAGTATTCTCCTACACCTTACCCTAACCATTCTACCCATCCAACCAATAATGCAATAAAAACACCATTCAATAATGCATC
This sequence comes from Taxus wallichiana var. yunnanensis, assembly GCA_018340775.1. NCBI lineage: Eukaryota > Viridiplantae > Streptophyta > Pinopsida > Cupressales > Taxaceae > Taxus > Taxus wallichiana. The sequence goes on from CM031234.1 coordinate 42,475,443, forward strand.
AAGAAGAGGGTGAAAAAAAAGCATATTAAAATGAATAAGATTCTACCTCTTCATAATGGAGATTTGTTTTCCAAAACAATAGTTCCTTGATACTCAAAATGTAGTTCCAAGACAGCAAGAAGAATGCATGCAACAAGAATTCCAAGCTCCTTCCACAAAGCAAGCTCCAACAACAATAAAATTTGACCCAAGAAGAGAGAGAACAAATTTTCAACAACCTCCAATGAGAGAGGAATTTGAATTTTTAAAGGAGAGGGAGGGGAGAGGATGATGTGGATTCCAAGTGGGAAGCCACATCATTCTTCCTCAACCCCAAGAGGAAGTCAACATCAACAACAAATCACCATAAATAAAATATGACAAAATCACTTACATACCCAATTCAACCCATACTCCAAAAAGGAATGCATTAAAATATGTAAGGTAAGTGCAATAAAAACTTACACATAATCATGTCAAAATATAATAAAAAAGATTGATTTTGACTCCAAAACCATAGGTATGGTTGGTGGATGATTTTAAGAGGTGTGGGACAAGTTTAACTTGTCCCACAAGCCTCCAATTTTGGCTTCCAAGATCAAATCCGAATTTTAAAGAGGATGGAGTGTTCTACACTCCAAAATCTGACTTACACAATCTAGCACTTCACTTACACATCTCTTACACACTCTTACAAAATGCATTAATGCCTATGACTCCATTTATTACAAACTTTTGACATAATGATTTATTTATCTATCATATGGTTATACATAATATAAATCAAATTTAATTATTAACCAAGTAACACCTTATTATTTACATTCCACATCCCAATTAAATTTATGTAAAGTTTAACTATATGACTATCTCATTAAAATTTTCACATGTAAATTAAATAATCAAAAGAACACATTACAAATAAAAATACATACAACAATAATAAAAAGAAACACATAAATAAAACACATATCCCCTGGTCACATATAATAGAAATCCCCCACCATGGGAATCTCTAACATAACACAACACACAAACACATTACACAGTTGCCATGGTGACCTTGTTGATTTCACCGGAATTTCAATATGGTTAGTCTCCAATCCCCCTGACATTGTTTTGATATTTTAACCTGCAAAATAACACCTCCTTCAGCCTCGTGGCCATATCAAAACATCCAAAATGATATAAGAAACATATAATTATCAAATCCAAATCACAACAAAATCAAGAATTCAACATTATTATTTTAAATTCAATTTTCCACTATATCATCATCCAATGAATCTCTATACTAGAGATACTCATAATATCAAATGTCACATGTCTAAAATCCACATCAATAACCTGTCCATGTCAAGTAGTACATCATCATCCATATATAATAATGTCTCCAACAATCATTAATCATAATAGCCAAATCCAGATCAATACTAGTCCATGATCTAACATCTAACCAATCATACTAAAATAAACATAATAGTGTCCATAATACTCCATGACCTAACATATACACATCATACTAAATCCAAAACATAATAATGTTCAGAATGAGATCAACAGTAGCAAGATCAGTATCTAAACAGTGTCAAAGGAGAGTGGGCACTACAATGGGAGTTTTCAATCCTAACTTTTGGAATCTGTAGGATGCTTGTGTAGCTAATTCATTTAAAATCCAAATGGGTACTATAATTAAACATTTTAGACAATCTGTTGAATTTAATGGATTTTAGATTAATGATTTTCTTCAAAATAAAACTCTTGCATTGCAATCAACTGATTTTGACCAGGTAATGAATGAAAAATTTGAATTACTTGAAGAGCCAATAGAGAAGGGAGAAATTACACTTCTATGGAAAAATTTGTATTCTAGTTCTATCCTTCATGAAATAATAATTGAATATTTCCAATTATATGAACTGTGTCAAATAATGATATTGGGATCGGTGTAAGATGAAAGAGTTTTGAGAGCATTAACATTTATAAAATCAGGATATATAAACAAACTTGATAAAAATCTTGAGACTTGGTTGAGATTGTACATTTCATGACACAATGTGGATACCTTTCCTTATGAATGGGTAATGGATGTATGGAATTATCTTACGAGAGAGGAGAGGGATCAATAATACTAATAAAGGGACTCTAGATAATAATGAACTGTGACTGAAAATCAAAGCAAAATATTAGATAAAAGTGTTGGGCAAAAAATTTTGCAAGATAAGTTTGTATTTGATCTAGTTGATATTGAATAAACAAGAATGAATGTACATTTTTATTCTGGAAGGAAATTTTCATATCAGGATTAAAATTATAATTATGTATATTGTTATTTTTTTCATACACCTGCTCATTGTTTAATAATATTTTCAATGTTGTAATGTGTTTATTGTTTACATTTTTTAAATGTGAAATGTCATAATTATTTTTGTTGTATCTAAAATTTAAAAAAATCTAATTCCATTTCTTTGGAGAATTTTTATTGTTACGCATGAATATAGTACATATAAAACATCATACAATTTTTAGTTGCCAATATTTTAGATAATTTCAGTGTCTATTTTTTGAAATATAAATGCTACTTATAGTTCAACTTTGTTTTATCCATAAAGTATTTAAAAATGATAATAACTACTAATGTATCATGGAATAGTTATATCAAATACAATTGTGAATAACAGTCAAATTCAAAATCGGTTTGAATAAATTTTGCATAATATAACAAAAGTAAAAGTAAAATGACACAATCCACATCAATTGAAGTTTGAAACTTCCAATATTGTCATGCGATTTGAAATAGACTAACAAAAATATTCTACAACAATTATAATTTCATAATTTTTTTGTAGCTTCATCCTTGAAAATATTATTCTCTTTGTGATTCTTTCTCTTTCACACAATAAATTTCTTTTACAACACCTAACTAAACCAAATCCTTTGTAATAGCTTCAATATTTGAAAGAATCTCTTTTTATGGATTTGCCACATAACCCAAAAAAAAAAAACATTAAAGTTTGATCCTATTCATTTACTTCTTCAATAGTATATCCGGATCTATTGGATTTGCCTTTATTATTCTTCTCAAGGGATTATTCTTCTTGTTTAAGATAACAAGCTTATGTTTCAATTCAACTATTGCGGTTAAATTTTTTCCGACACTTTGTAAATGCAAATCAAGCACACTAGCCTCATTTATCAAAATTTCATACTTTGTTGTATTTCAAAAGAAAAACTATTAGTAAAATTTCAAAAAAGGAAATAATACTGAAAATTTAGTAAGACTTACAATTCCTTTCCTTTTTCCCATTTTCAATAAATACAAGGCTCTTATCTCTCAACCACATATTGTGGTAGGCTTATGCTTCTGCATTTAAATTATAATTTCTGTTCAACATAATATTCAAAACTTCCTCATCAGAATTATTTTCAAATGATTCAAAACTAGACACAACTTTGATTCAACACAATATCAATCTTGGTTGGCTCATTCGATGTGAAGAATACAATATATGTCTTTAATTGTGATTTTTATATCGTAAATTTATTTCTTTAATAAGAAATTTAGCCATAAAATCCAAAAATTTTAATTATTCAACCTCATTCAATATACTTTCAATATTGGCTTCAGTATTATCATCCAAAAGAACATCAACTAAAAATTAGGTTTTTGGTCATTAGTTAAAGCGTGTCGGTCTATATTGGAGAAGGTGTTCTTGATCTATCCACTCTTATTGGAGAAGGATGCCTTGCCCCATGAATCATATCTTAGGGATTGAAAGTTCCATGGGCCTGAAGTCCACTTTCAATCCCAAGATATTCCTCATCCAAATCAATTTTATTCAACACGAAAACACCACATCCACTAGGAGCATTACCCATTAAAATCGTTGGAAAATTAGAAAAAAATAAGGGTGCCGCTGGCAAGCTAGGCGAGTGAATGAAATATTTTTCCAAGGAACCTAGTCCTCATATTTTATTGTGGGGGTGGTGGAGGTGGAATTTGAATTTGTGGTGGACCTAGAAGCTGGAGGCCTTGAAACATTGAATATAATTTTGGAAATAATATGATGAAATTCAAAATACAAACATAATAACAATGAAAAATAAATAAATTCATATAAGATTATAAAAATTACTTTGTTGAAATGATTTTTATTAGGTGCAAATGAATCCTATTGTTGTTGATGTGGTGGTTGTGGAGGAGTAGACTGAAAATACTTGGTAGGTGTGATCTAAAATATAATTAATATTTGACAAAACCTAGAGTCGGAGATGGAGCAAAAATTATGAATTCATGGAAGAATGGAGAGATTGGTTTTTAACCATGAATAATTTTTAGAAGAGATGAATTGTCATGACTGGTATTGGGGGATATAGGCTAGTGGAGGAGCGCATGGTAATGGAGGAGGGGTAAAGTCTACAGTAGATCTGTGCCCTAACCCTAGGGCTTTGAAATTGGTCCCACCTCTATCTGGGGTTGTTGGGCTAGGTAAAGATTTTAACAAGATTAATGGGGGTAGAGCTATAGGAAGTCGGGGTGGGGTTCACTCCCAGAAGATAATTTCATTCAAAGATATGCTATAAAATTGAGTCATTCGATCCTTAGGAAAAAGATTTACTTAACAATTAGGCATACCTAGTTAATTTGACTGAGGATATACCTTCATTAATCATAGAGAACCCTAGAGTGGAGGAATATTACAAAACATTATCACAAGATGTAGTGATAGGAAGGGTTCAATGGTTTTTGGCCTTCCTCCTTTAGACTGTATAAGTGCATTTTAAAAACTGGACCAACAAATGTGAAATCTCTCTTTGTTCCAAGGGATTTTTAATGTTCATTTTAGGGAATCGAGGACTAGCAGCGATGCTTGATAGAAGTTCCATGGTTTTGGGGACATCTTTGGTTTATTTTTAAATCCATAGTTTCCATATTTCAATCCAAATACATATTCGGTCACCAAAACGCCTATTTAGGTCAGCCTTCCAAAACTCCCTTTGCATCTATGGTATGCCCTAGAGGATATTGGAAATGTTTTGGGTAAATTTTTAATAGAAGACTTAGATAGAACACATTTGGGTCTAGGTTCGTATGCCTGTATGTGCGTTGAAATTGATTTGAGCAAAGGATTACTAAATCGAATTAATCTTAATTTTGGTAAGTTTCAGCATACCCAGGTTTTAGACTATGAGAATATTGCATTTAGATGTAGAATATGCAGAAATATGGGTCATCTGCTAGCTTATTGTCCCCTCAATAAAAAAAGAAATCTATAAAAGGAATGGATCAAATTCATCTAGTGGATAGGGTACTTTAAATCCTGATTTAGTGTTTGCTTCAAACTTTAATGAGGCTCAAAAATCCTAATACCGAGGGTAAAGTAGATAAAAAGGATGATACTGAGATATGAGAATACGGGAAAATCACCTGGTAGTAGGTGGAATGAAAAGGGGCATGCATCGGAAAGTTTGGAATCACATCAAGTATTCCGTGTTAGAAAATATTATTGCTTGATTAACCCTAATGACACTGGTGCTTTGGTTATTTCATCGAGACCATGGAAAGTGCTAAGAAGTGAAAAGAGGAAAGGAAAAAAGGGAAGAATGGGCAACATTGAAGATTATTTTCCATCACAAGGTGGGAATTAAATGTTTAGTATATAGTATTTCTATATATGTTTTTATTGGTGATTAGTGGTAGCAAGCAATTTTCTTTTGGCTAATGAATCCTTTTATTTTCCTAAGGATTTAACTTCAACTTCTTACATATGGTAACCCTTCTTATCAATATATATATATATATATATATATATATATATTGATAAGAAGGGTCAAAACCCCTACCAGGGTCCCTAATGAATCCTTTTATTTTCCTAAGGATTTAACTTCAACTTCTTACATATGGTAGGGGTCCCTTCAACCCTTCTTATCAATATATATATATATATATATATATATATATATATATATATATATATATATATATATATATATATATAATTAAGATTTAAATATTTATTAGCATGTTGAATTTTTATTTCAACAAATATCAACAAAAATATAAAAAAACGAGAGATTCAAACACAGGGCCCAGAGTGAGGTATTGAAGATATATCTACCTCCCGCATTTGAGCACGATGATACAATATTGTTGTGTTGGAGGTTTTGTTATAAAGCAATATATGAAAGAAATTTTGAAACACATACAAGTTTTAATTTATTAATTACATTTATTTTCAAACATTTTGAAACATATATACATAATAAATTAAAATATCCATGATTAAAGCATGTGGTTTTTCAGATGTTTGAGTTTGAGGGTTTATGGAACTCCTCATCTTTTTAGCAGAATGTGGAGGGGTGTCCTCCTTTGTTTGTTGATCATTAGAAATAGTAACATAATATCTTGAACCTGGTGGGAAATGACCTCTGATAGCAATTTCCCTTTGTGATGCACTCGAAACTACTATCTTCTATGATAATTCAATAGTAAACCATTAATTAATTTCAAATATTGATTTTAACAGATAAATATTACAATAATAAAAATAATAATTAAAAACAATCTAATCAAAAATTAGGATTCACCTCTTTCTCTGCAACGGTTAGTCTTAACGACAAAGTCGTTAGATTTAAATGCATTTCTTTTGGAGGAGAGGTGCCACATAAATTAGATCTTATCTTGGAGGATAACAAGCTGCAGTCAAATTTCTTCCAACATATGGTGAGAACTATATATGCTTTAAAGCCCACCATGGAATATCCAGTATATCAACCTTGTAAAATAATTTTGGTGCGGAATAATTGCACCACGACCTGTAGAAATGGGTATTTGGAATCTTTGAGTTGAATCTCTCCTTTTGAAGGGTTTTGGGAAGCTGTAATTATCAATACAATAAGGAGAAGCATTTTTATAGTAGTGAATTTTAAACACAATAAAAATTTGTTAAATTGAAAATGTTATATTGTAAAATAGAAAATAAACTTACTAGCAATATAAACTGTAATTGCATCAATATATAATTGAAAACTAGACTCTAAATATTTGCATTCTTTATCTCATAAAATAACCTTCATCATGACAAGATCCACATATTTGTGTGGTAGTCATGTGAGACGCTCAATGTCATTAGGTGACATTCCAAATGACTCTACAGGAGATGGGAGTTGATAATGAAATATGAAAGTGGAAGTGTCATATTTGAGTGTTTTAAGTCTGTCTAAAATTGGGGCATATACACTAGCCCTATAAAAATGTCCACTTCAATCCATTGGGAAAATGCATTAGGATCCTTTAGAAATGTGTATAGTTGAGGAAATACAAGGATCTTGAACAAAAAATCCTTCATATAATTTGTTGATGCGGTTGGGATCTTGGGCTCTTTAGAAGTATTCTTTCTTCTTGGCATTCTTTCAATCATTAAAAAATTCTTGGTTATAGTTTTCCTTTAGCATTTTGGATTCTTCCTTTTTCGAACAAAATTTATACCAACCGATAACATTAAATATATGCTACGGATAGGTAACATATTTAATGTTATCATTGGTAGCATGTACAATGCTACTAAATGGCAGCATGAAATATGCTACCATCGGCAAAGCATGTAGAATGTTACTAAATTTGGTAGCTTGCAGAATGCTACTAGTACGTAGCATGATGAATGCTACCAAAAATTAGCATACAAAATATAAATGCATTCTAATGGATTTTGGATTGTAAAAGTGTTTTAAGTCATTAGAAAATAAATAAATAGGTGTAAAAATTTCATATATGTCATAATAAGTATATTTTTTTTCATTGTGCTAGACCTAGGGTTTAGAGGTCATGAATTTCTAGTTAGGGTTAGAACTATAAAGCATGTAAAAGGATAAATTAGGTGTTTAAAGGATAATAAAGTATCAAAAGTGGGTGGTAACTATGATGAGAGGATATAAAATCCTTAAAATTTAACTAAATTTAGGGTGGTTAGATATGGTTAAGGATTAGAGATCAAATGGAGGCTTTAAAGGAAATGATTTATGAATGAAAAATCAGTTTGGAAAACATTTTTGTGTGTTCCATATTGTTTTCATTGTCTTATGGTTGTAATGGTATTCTTTAAAGATATTTTGTTTTTTACCATAAAGGAAAAATACTAGAAAAGTTTTAGGAATGTGTTCTTGATGATGTATATGCCCTTACACAACCCTCTAGGTTTGCATGTAATTATGTGTTTAAAAACTATACAAATATGAGATGGAAGTTGTGGTGAAAACATGATATATTTCTATGTGAATGAGTTGAAGGACATGAGTACACATTCTGAGAGTGGTTATGGATCACTTCACATCATCCATTAAGTAAGAATAGGTGGTAAGTCATACACTATCTTGGAACTTAAGAAAATCTGGACTGTTGAAGGAGGAAAAAGTGATGATCAATGAAGTTATAAATGGGTTTTATAGTATTCCTTAGGTAACTCCCTATTCCATTGTTCTAAAATTAGTGGAATAAGATCAAATATGGCATCTCAAAAGGAATAGGTTTAATTTTGGTTGTTCTTCATAGTTATATGTATTAAAACTTAGACACACCTGCCTCATATAATTTCATAGTCAATGTATGATGGTATTTTAAGTTTAATGGTCTCATTTATTGTTGATGATGGGCCAAAAGTGTTTATGGTTTGCATAGAGATTAATTATAGGTAGAGGAAAGTTATTTTAAAATATTTAAGTCTAAATATCTTGATTAAACCCTCAAAGTCCCTTAAAACTCTGATTTACTAGTGGAGGAAATAGGTAAATTATGTCAAATAAGGATTTATGTTATTTAATTGATGCTGATAGTAAGAAATATTTGCATGTGGAGTGAAAAAGTTCCTTAATGTATAATATTAGATCAAGATACTAAAAACTTTACATTTTATAAGCATTTAAAGCTTTCGGGCTTCTTCTAGGATCAAAACTAGGGTTTGGATTTTAAGGCTTTAAACTATTGAATTTTGAAATGAAATTTGGATTCAAGGTTTGAGAAAAGGTTTATTAGATGAATCTTAAAAAAAAATTAGAGTAGGTATTTTCTTTAGCTCATTTTCACTTAAGTACTTTATTTACCTTTATTGTATTTATCATCACCCACTTATGTGTGTGGATATTTCTTTTTAATTATTTAGATATTAGGGGATATTATCTAGTTTTTAGATATAGTGCTTTCCTTGATCTATGGTATTGACTAGTTCCTTGATGTCTAGTTCTCTCCTAAATCTATGGTCTTGACTAGTTCTTTCCTTGATTTATGTCTTGATCTACGACCTTGTGGCTCTTAGATTATTATTCCTTTCCTATATAAGAAAGTACCATTCTCATTGTATTTAATTGAGTTCTATAAAAATATATGATATTCTGCTTATTTGTTTGTAAAGGTTTTATGTAAAGTTATTACGGTGAATTGATTTCATCTTTTTGATCGTGGTGTTTGATTAACATCCGAGTTCTTGGCTTAGTATGATCTGGTTATTGTTCCTTTTATGGTATCGAGTGAGAGATTGTTGTTGACATCCGTCGTAAGTTTTGTTTTGCAAAAAAAAAAACTATATATTCATATATTTGGGATTTTCCCATTTTTTTATTGCATGTATTTTTGTTGCTGCAGAGAAACGCATTGGTTTACCTTGGGATTCATGTTAGATAGGAAAGAAACCCAAAAATTCAATTTCTAGGTTTTCTCACACCCATTGAAATCCTTAGATCCTATTCATATGAGGGATTAAAGCTTGTGATTCCTACTAGCAGGTTCTTAAATCCCGACCGCTTTCATTTTATTTGTGTGGTGAAGGAAAGAGAAAGTTATTCTATTTTAGTGGCAATTACAATAAATAGTAGAGCATAATATTGAAAAGATTGTAGCTTTTGATCGGTGACTCGGTTTTGAGTGCCATTTTTGTAAAAGTGCTTGTTTTTCTGTGATCTTTCTATTGGAAATATTTATTTTGATAATCAAACTATAATTATAAAATTCCATATTCTAACAAACACTCATTATAAAGTGCCAAAATTAGGGGGTCTCTTGTTGCATTTCTTGGGGGTCTTGTTGCATTGCTTGGTTCTTAAATTTATTTTGTTGATTTTTGGAGGATGGGATATTTATCTAATTCTACATTAGATAATGTTGAGCCATTAGAAACACATAATTACCACACATGGAAACCAATAATGGAAACAATAGTTAAGTAGAAAGGATTATGGGCTTTAACTTCTGTAACAACCAATGTTCACTAGAGAATATGAGAAATTTTTGTACGAGTGCAAATTTGATGAGTGTATGGGTTTGATAGGAACTTATGTAAGTGAAAATATTTTGTTTTATTTAGAAAAATGTAACTCTCCTTTCAAAATATGGGAGAAATTGGAGGATTTATTTAGTAAGGTGGATCATATGATATCTATGCAACTTGAAATTGAGATCACCTCTCTTTGTACTAATTTTTTTCAACAATTATAGACTATCTTACCATGTTAAAGAATTTGTTGACAGTTGAAGGAGAGTGGAAGAGATAAGAAATATGAATAGTGTGTTTACTTGATTCTATCCAAGTTGAGAGGACCATTTCAAATATGTTCTTCTACCTTTTTCTATAGCATGGATTCCTTAGGTAACACATTCAAAATGCTTGACTTAGAAATTTTTGTGAAATAATTACTAGGGAAGAATCCAAATTGTATTACCTTGAGTCTTCCACCTCTCAAAAGGAATTAGTTGAATATAATCTTAAGGGAAAGGAAAACAAAAATTAAAACTGAATCCACCCCTTATCCATCTCATAATGCTCCTAAACCCAAAGAAAACAACTCTAAACCCAAGGAGTCTTTTAAATCCAAGAATAAGTCTAGGATTTCATGCTCTTTTTTGGGGGGTAGTGGCCACGAAGAACATAGGTGTTATAATAAAATGCAAGCCTTAGAGGATGTAATCAAGAAACACAAAATTTATATCTCCACTCCACCTCCTTTTAATCAGCATGGCAAAGCACTTAATGTTGTTGGGAGATCTCAGTCACCACTTGTAGACAGTTCGGTTATAGATTATGGTGCTTCTCATCATATGACTTCTTTCCGAGGAGTATTATGTTTCTATAGGTTTGAGTTCTAATTCCAAAATTGAGGTTGGAGATTATTCCTTTCTTTATTTTGAGGGAAAAGGTGATATATACCTTGATGGTGGTAGTATCCATGATACACTGTATGTTCCTAACATTACAACAAATTTTATTTTTATATATCAAATTTTTCATTCAGTCAAGGAAAAACAACGACTTTTACACCACATGTGGCAAAAGTTTGAAATTTTTAGAGCCTCATTCACTTGTTTCTCAAGGTATTGTTGATCATCATTCTAGACTATTTCACTTTTAGGGTTTTGATGAAACTTCCTCTATAGGGATAGGATTGGTTTCTCATGTAAATTAAGAGAGTAAGCTTTTTCATGAAAGATTTATACATCTCAATTATAGATATTTGGAGTTGAGAACTCGGGGTATGGTAGATGGTCTTCCTAGAGTTTCTTGTCTTGAGGGAGTTTACTTTGGCTGTGTATTAGGAAACAACACCAAGATCCATTTCCTAAGAATTTATCCAAGAGAGTTTCTTCACCACTTGAGCTTGTGTATAATGACTTGGTGTTTTTTCCTACCTGATCTTTCAATGGAGCTAAGTATGTACTTACCTTTATTGATAATTTCTCAAGGCATACTTGGTTTTATTGTCTCAAGTCAAAAGTGACGTTCTTTCACATTTCAAAGTCTTCAAGGATTTGGTCGAGAAACAATATTCTAGTTGCATAAATAACCTTTTCACTAATAATGGGGGGGAGTACTTCAGCAAAGATTTTTATGATATTTTGGCAACTTAAGGCATTATTCACCAACATTATGTTCCTCATACTCCAGAAAAGAATGGCTTAGAAGAACGTAAGACTAAAACTTTGAAGGAAATGGATAACTATATGATGCATTCTAGAGATTTACCTCTTATTCAATAGGTAGAAGTAGTTAATTATGCTAGCTACATTCAAAATCACACACCACACGTGTCACTTGATCATTTGACTCTAGAAGAATCTTGGTCCAAAAATAAGCCGATGTCTCATTTTTGAGTGTTTAGGAGCCATACTCAAGCCTTTTTGCAAAATAAGAAAATGAAAGCTTTGTATAAGAAGAAAAAACCCTTGATGTTTGTAGGGTATTGTGAGGACATGAGAGCTTATCGACTTATAGATTCTAATACGCATGACATTATTTTTCAAACACATGTTCAATTTGATGAGCACTTCACTCCTCATGTTATTAATCTTCTTCCATGCATCCTTATTCTTCATCTCATCTTGAGGATCCTTTATTTGAGGAGGTTTATGAGTAGGTTATAGATTCCATTGACAATCCTATTCCCATTGATGTTTTCACTATGCCTAAGTGGGTCCGTACTATAGTTTTCGAGGTAATACTTTTCATACAGGATCTTCCACCCACTAGGCATCATCACACACATTCTATAGGTTCTATACCTTTGTGTTAGGTAGTTTCTGAGGATCCATAGTATTTTTCAAAGGCTCATGAAATACATGAGTAGGATAATGCAATGACAACCGAGTATTCTTATTTGATGAATAATCATTCTTGGGATTTGATATCTCTTCCTAAAGGAAGAAAGATGATTAGGTGTAAGTTGGTCTACCAAACCAAATATGTAGCTAATGGGTCCATTGACAAGTATAAGGCTCATCTTGTTACAAAGGTTTTTTCACAAGTTGAAGTTATTGATTACTTTGAGACTTTTACACCCGTAACCAAGATGGATTATGTACGTCTTGTACTTGTTATTGATACATCACAAGGGTGGCCCATATACCCGATGGATGTGAATATTTACTTCTTACATGGAGATTTACAAGAGGAAATATACATGGAGCAACCTGCTAGATTTTTTCAGGATTATTCTCTTGTTTGTAGGATCCAAAGGTCTCTCTACGGTCTCAAACAAGCCCCTCAATCTTGGTATGAGAAGATGAATTATTTTCTTCTGTCTACGAGTTTTTTTCATTGCCACTATGATCATACATTGTATCTCCAACATGTTAGTGAGGATATTGTGATACTTGTCTTGTATGTTGATGATATGTTACTTACTGGTAGCTCTTCTTCCCACATTCAAACTATTCAAAGGGATCTTTCTACATAGTTTTACATGAAAAATATTAGGTTATTAAATTATTTCCTTGGTTTTCTGATTTCGTAAATAGATTCAAGGATTCATTTGAGTCAGAAAAAGTACACCCATGATCTTCTTCAACACTTTGATATGGCTAATTGCAAGCCAAGTCCATATCCTTTTCAGTCTGGGGTTACTCTTACTTCCACATGTACCACTCCACTTTGTGATCCTACTTTTTATAGGAAGTTGGTTGGAAGTCTCATGTACTTGACCCATACTTGCCCTAATATTTCATTTATAATAGGGATTATATCTCGGTTTTCACATTCTCCTCATAGTAGTCACCGATAAGTGTTAAAAGGATTTTGTGCTATTTATAGGGCACTTCCAACTTTGGTTTACACTACACTAGGGGTTCTACTCAGTTGGTTGGGTATACATATTCAGATTGGGAAGGTTCTATTGATGATAGGCATTCCACTTCTGGCTATCTTTTTTTCTTGGTCCTTCTCTAGTTTATCGGGTCTTAAAAATTTGAGGGAACATCTAAGGTGATAAGAGGATACCTAGACAGTATTTAAATTCCTATAAATACTTCAATAATTTATTCTTCTTAAGACTGTATTAAACATATTGTTGAGATTAACTAAAGGTAAATTAGCGTGTTTTGATAAAAAAATGATGAGTTGATAAGATCTAACCTTTTTGATGGAAAAATTAGGCATAAATGATAATTTCGTAAATGTAAAAAGTAGTGGGAGTACTTGTGAAAGAAAAATATCATCCTTTGACTAGAATTGAAGCTATGCATGAGGGAAAAATGAAGGAAATCAAAGGTATGTGAATGTCAAGTCTATTTTCATGATATTAGATCAAGTTGAATGATGTATAGGTATGTTTTATGAGTTGTTGGAAAAGAGTATGTGTTGATAGATGTTTCATTTATGATTTAGTCCCTTAAAGGTGATATTGAAGGGCTTAAACCCAACTTGACAACTAGAAACCGTCTATAGAAAGTTTTATATTTTTTTTTTCCAAAATAGGTGTGGTGTTATCATATGGATTTGCATGCATGAAAATGACATAAAATAGTAAGGTAATGAATTCCTACCTCAATGAAGGTGACGCTTACCTTTATTGAAAACAAAAACCATATTTACATCTGTATATTCATAATTATATGTGGGGGTGTTTTGAAACATAAAATGGAAAGAAATGTGAATGAGGGAGATGGAATAGAATGAAGGGAAGAAGCTGGAAAGGAATGAATGAAAGGAACATGCAATAGTTAGGTAAAAGAAGATCCTAATATTGCATGTAGGAAGAACAATGAATAACTAACTCAAATAAAGAAAAGTTTGAATCATCTAAACAAGAATAAGTAAAAGAGAACACACATGAGCAAGTAAATACCAAAACTTGATCACTTTGTGAACAAGAAAAAAATTAATAGCATTGAAAATAAGATCCAAGAAAATATTCGCATTCAAGATTTAAACACTAACATATTATAGACAAAACAAAATCAAATGCTATAAGAGATAATGAATGAGACGCAAATTTCTTATTTCTTTATCTCCAAAATGTATTCACAAAATAACACAGTTTCTTTCATGAAACAAAGCTTTACCACAAAATTATTTTCTTCTCCTCTCTAAAATCCACCCTTACAAATGAGCCTCAAACTTTCTTTTATAACCCAAAAGTCAATTACAAATTAGTTAGGGATTATATGAACATTAAATAGGGAATCTTAAGTGACTTTCACTTTTTCAACCAACTTATTGAAAAGAAACTAATTATAGAAACCACTTAAGTTATCAAAAGTTTTCCTTGCATTTAACAATAACCCACTTAAAATACCATTTTATCATATAACAAGACCTGGTTACTTATCCATTAAAGTGGGGTCTTCTTATCTCAATTTTATGAGAAATGGACTCACCCACTTTGTTAGTTACTAGAAAACTATCTCCTCACTCCATTAGTGAAATTAGGATCTGTTGCCTTTTCCTATTAAAAGGATCTAAACCTTCCCAATGTTTCAAGCATATTCTATTATTCATGAGGTTCACTTGGTTGAAGCACAACCTCGCAAAACATCTGCAATTCCAAAATCATGATTGACATATCATTCAGATTGACTATATTTGATTGAAAATTTTCAAACAGGTTGCTTAATTTGATACAATGTTCCATTGAAGCTGAAGAAAAATTGATGGCAGGAATGTACATGTTTTTGAAAAATTGTGAGAATTTTTCCTCAACATGTTCTGATGAATACCTTTTACTATGCTCATTCACGAGATCACAAGGGTTTTCAGCTATGAAATCCTAAATTAAGGAAAGTGAAGTGAAGGCTTCACTGCATATTCTCTTGTAATGGATCATGGAATCTTAGAGAAGTGTCTTCCATGACTTGAGATGTAGACACCAAATAAAGCGTGTCCCTCGGAATTCAAATTCAAGGATCCCTTCAATGGATAGATTTGTAGATTCCATACTTGTCATCTCATGTAGACTAGGTAATATCTTCTCTAGATTTGATATGCTTGAAGAAAAATATTCCTTACAAGAAAGGATTGGATCTAGGTATGCACTAATGTATTCATGAAGCTTTAGGGCTGATTTGATCATCTCTCCCTAAAAATAAAAATATATGAAAGCCATGATTTAGTGATATGACCTAAAGTGTTTATCTCTTTCAACATATTGAGTTTTTATTTTTCGAGGAAACCATAGTATCGAGTTATTAGGAAAGTGGAAGATATTGGATTTATCAGATGTTGAACATAATCCACCAACTGATTCTTTTTGGCCTTGAGTTGAGAGTTATGAGATTTATATTTCTCAAGCCTTCTTAACACAATATCCATGGAATCTCAGGCCATTTCCATGTCACTTTCCAATGTAGACTTCCCAAGTCCAAGCTTGGATACTTCATAGTCAATAGTTGTCATGGCATTACGCTCTTTCTCAACTCGTGGGATGGAAAGATCTACAAATTTGTTTCCATATTCATCCACCATTATCCTTGAGAAAACTTTAGGATTCTTAGGAATAACATAATTTGAAATCTTGAAAAGGGCATCAAATTTAATATCAATTACCTTAACAACCTTTCTCTTCTTAATTTCACAATCATCCCAGATAGGTGTCTCCTTCACTAATTATCCATACAAAATCTTGGAGTTTAAAGCAACATTTGGATTATTATTAATATCATTAGATTCTATCGTGGTCCTTTCCACAACTTTAATCTCTAAGGAAATAACTTTGATATCAACGTATTGAACCTAAGGGATACTATACGTACCCGAAATTGTAGGGTATTGCACCTCCAAAACGATGTTACACATACCCCAATGATGATACAGGTCTCCTTCAAAGATGTTCGGAATCTAAAAAGTCTCACAAAGTATACGCGTGTATCCCGCATGCCCCACTCAGCCTCCATGTGCTTTGTTTTTCCCTCTTCCCCTTTGTTTCCTTGATTTTTGGGCTTCATTAACAAAACCGCCACCCTGCCAGGTGGCGGTCCGTGTTGTAGAAGCGGGGATAGGGTGGTGGTCTCAGAATCGCGCCCGCTCGGGGTGGTGGTCTTGTACACATTTTCCAGATTCTTCCGATGATCGCGTCAAACGTAAATCTTCAAATTTACATGCTTTCTTCAACCACTTTGGCTTGCATTAATGTTTTTGGTTCCCTGGTAATAGTGTTTTTCCATTGTTTATAGTAAAAGAGTTCAAATGGGAGTTACCCTCTGGTAAATGCATTGGTTATAAATATCCAACTTGTTTTCAAGTAAATGGCCCATCATCTTCTCAATTCTCTTGTTTAGTCTTTCAATTTCTTGATTAGAATTCTACTAGCTTTTTTTTTTGTATTAGTTATTAGTTTCCTTTATTTTTAGAGGTCATATAATCTTCTTGTTTCAATCTTGTTCCATTGTTGTTCCATATAATCAACTTAACATAGAATAGCTTAATTTCTAGACTAGAATCCATTAAAGTTGTAGGTTCTATTTTGTCACAAGGATAGTTTTGAAACTCTCGGTGCACTTGCATTGTATTCTGTAATAAATCCCGCTAGGAATTGCATATTCAAGCTCTATTCACTTGCGTTATCCCTCTCCTACTCACATTGTATTCATTCTATATCCAAAGCTATCATTGTTTGAATACCATCATCTCTTGATACTATCATATACATTCTCTTCTAGATTCACGAGAACACGAAGGAATGAGGAGATCACATTGAGGGAACGAAATCACACACAATCTGGATTTACCACTATTTCAGTAAATGCCGGGTTTGATCTATCAAAGTTCTAGTTATGACATATCAAATAGAGTAGTGAATTATTTTATTTCAGTTGAAATTTTGCTCTTGATATCACTAAGGAAGTTGTGGGGATTGATAGTTTCTAAGAAACTATGATTCATTCCTCACTTCTGAGGTAGGATCAAGAGTCTTTTAATTCAAAATATATAGTTGCTTAGATACTTAGGATAAAATCACAACTGCACAGGCAAATAGCCATACCAGGCTACTTTACTTGTTTTTATTTTGTTACTAGATTAGTTGTCCATTTTATAAATATACTAGAGTATCTTCTCTTCAATTTCATTGAAATACATCATTGAAAATACAAAAATAGAAGAATGCTTGCATAGTGTAAATACTTCTTTCATAATCAGTTTATTAAAGTTAGTTAAAAGTTGAATCATTTTGTATGACAATCACAGGACCTAGAGATCCTAGAGAGTATATATTTGAACCCATAGTTCCTTGGAAAAATCTACCCATGACATTAGCTGATATAGATCAGGACCTTAGGATATAGGTCTTTCGAGCAACAACAAACTTACAAGCAATTAGTGAACAACTGAGAGGATTAAATATCGAAGACGACAAAGCTTACACATTTTGGTCAAACCATCCAAACTATAGACTACCTTGATAAAACATCTGAATGAATGTACAAGGATTCAAAAGAGAGAAAAAAATTTGGTTGTGATCCTTTGGTTCCACAAATTGATGGAGGATACCTCCTCATTGACATAGATACTAGCTTACGCATTCAAGTTGCCAAAACACCTGTTAGGTACTCTGAGAAAATTATACAACTTCTAGTTCTAAACATAGAGGCTGAAAAGGCATACGATTACTAGATAGTTGGGAGAAGGGATTGATTCTTCACATGACCATAACAAGTCCACAACAACCATGAACTCATGGTTGTGATCCCCAAGTCCCACAACCTAATGGACCTACAAATTAGTTAAGTATTGACACTGGCTTACGAACGTTGGTATTTAGATCCTCACCACTCTTACCTAGATATTATAGTACAGTTCTCCATATTAAACATAGAAGCCAATCAATCTAATACTTTCTAGGCTAGACCAAAAAATCACCCATAGTTAACTACAAATCCACTAAGCCACCTATCACCATTTAAATGACCTTGTCTGGAGATATATACGAAGCTCCCTTAGGTAACTTCCCACGTATCCAACAACCAAGAAACAAGATATCGACAGAGATTGACATTGATTGGAGGCTCGAACAACCATTATATCCAAACAAACCATTACGCTAATTCAAGTTAGGAGGGCCTTTTTTTCCTTAGATTCATAGATTCCATTATTACGTATTGAGGATATAAGATTACCCAATTAGCTTGTCTATATCCATTTGTATTCAACATTCACCGGCTGTCTCGACATGACCTCAAGAGGTCGGGTACGAGGAAGAGGTACTTTTAGATTCCCATGCTTGCATGTCACTTTTCCATCGTACAAAATTGGTGAACCCGACGTGAACAAACAATTGTTCCTTCATTTATTTTTCATTTCTTCCTTCCACCTTCACTCTTTCCCATTATTTTGTGGGTATTCATATACCCCGAATATATCAAGATATGATGCATATAGCAGACTCTCTCGAGTCTCGAAGTAAGTTATAGCCAAAAAAATAGGCAACCATCACCCTCACTTTCTACATGGGTTGATAACCATTCAAGTAATTACTTGTTGTCACAAAATCCCCCTCAAAGAACTAGTTCAAGTTCTTCATTCTGAATTAAGGAGTTTGATCAGCTTGCACAAACACAACAGCCAGAGACCTCGGGATCTAACAATATGATGCTTACTTTGGAGAATTCACTTCATCTCCTCAGGTCTTGTTCGGACCACGATTAGTAGACATTAGACCCACTCCCATTTTTGGATGAGGAGTACTTAGCACGCTTTGCTAAAGGCAAACAACATTTCCAAAACATGTATCCACCAATAGTAAGTTTGCAAATACAATCTAATACCCTATTCAAAGAAAACACCCCCATTCCTCCACCTATGGGAAATGCCCTCGGTGAAGCTTGGCAGGTAACAATCAATTCATAGTAGGTTATCACACCCCCTTACAACCTCAAGCTATACAAAAACACCCTTAAGGCAAAGCACTACATATTCTCCAATGGAGATCATTTCATCCTTAGCTAAAAAGGTTAGAGGGATGGAACTTGCTCACGCAAACCAAAATTCATATCTTGGGAAAACAAGAATCCCCAACCCTCTTCATCACCCTAGTCAAGTTGACCTCCTAATAGGAATAGGAACGTTAGGAATGCCTCCTCAAAATCCTTATAGTTACCCACAACAAACACCAACTAGGACTGCATTTTCAAACGCTACTCCAGTTGAAAACATGACACATCTCAACCTGGGCACCAAACAAACCATACCAGAACAAAGCTCCTCCTTACTTAAACATTTATTCAAATTCACCACAAGGAGACATGTTCTCTTCTCCTGGGATGTTCGTTTAACCGTAGGGATTCCTGTATGTCCCTATAAATGCATATGCTATGTCATATCAACAACCCATTCCACCTCAACCCCCTCAGCAAGCCCCATCGATGGTCGAGGCCTACACAGTAGGGACTTATTCAGAATATTTAAAATAGCCCCTAGACTTTACCATATGAATCATTATGCTTCCAAGACCTCTTCCCGATTTTCCCAAATACAAAGGGGAACGGAACCCAAATGCACACATTAAGGCCTATGCCATGCCATACGGGAGTTACTCCCTTAGGACGGGGTTGTTGCTAAAATATTCCCTAAGACCTTAGAAGTTATTGCCCTTGATTGGTATTACCAAATACCTGAAGCTTCGATACACTCAATTAAACAACTCGTGTCAGAGTTCATCAAAGCTTTTGACATGAACAAATTATTAAGAACATGAATAAGGGAATTCCTGCATATTAAACAAGAACATAATGAATCTGCTGCTCATTTTATCCAAATATGGCATATGGTTCTCTACTCATCAGTGAGTGCTCCAAACATGGATCAAATGGAACTATGTGATTTATTCCTTAATTCTCTCAATAGAGAGATAAAGGAGGAAGTCCAGAAATTCCCACTAAGAACCTACGATGAAGTACTTGAAAGTGCTCTCCGAATCAACCAAGCAGTGATAGATAGTGGTTGTAAGACATATGGGACGAATGGTAAATTAACCACTCCCACTCAAAACACCGTGGCCTATTCTAATACAAGGAACGTTAATCAAGGACCTAAGATCCTTAACAAGAACTACAAAGTTACAACAGATGGAGTAACTGACCAAGTTAAAAGGGAAAACGTTGTAAACATTTCGCCACCTATTAATAATCAGCGAAATAACAATTTTACTCCAACAATCAATGCGGTGGATTTTAATTGTCCACCATGGCAAAAAAACAACAACAACAACAATGACGACATATCTAAACACAAAGTCCAAATCAAAACCCAACTGGATATCAGAGTCAAAACCAAAGGAAACAGCCTCAAAATTTTAACTCTAACAACCAACAACCTTATCAAAATTTTGGGCCACAATAGGTTTTAAAATCAACAGCCTTGAAATTATAATCCCAATTTATATTATGGCTTCCACAAGATTCAAGGCCACAATACTAGGACTTGTCATGAATACAATAAATTCATGCAGCATTTTCCAGAAGATAAAAAAACTCTTTATAGATATGTTTTTAGCAAATTATGTAGTACCCACACCAAACACTTATGCAGGGGTAGTTTCCCCTCAAAATGTACCCCTCAAGATCTTTAATGATCCACTCCCATACCGTTCTAACAATAACAAGCTAGATCCTAATGGAACAAACATGGGTGTTATAAAAGGAAACAATGATCATGAAGCTTTAACTTCGTTAAATCCACCAGTTACACCCTAATTAGGAACTCAGCCTCAAACTAAGATAGTTGGTTTGGTAGAGTTAAACACCGAGCTACGTGTAGAAACCATAACAAGAACATGGGATTATTCTTCTCAACCTACTCCAAGTTATCCATTGGAACCAGACAACAGTCAACAAACATTGGTAAAACCCATAGGTGCCTATGATTTAATTAATAATTTAACTAAAACCTTCTCTCACATCTCCTTTTTGGATTTGTTAAAGAACTCTCCCACCCACAGAGCTGCCCTCTTAGAAGCATTAGGCCTTGGTCATTTAATCTTTATCACTCCTCCTCCAGAAACGTAAGTAAACCATGTAGACTTTGATGTTTATCTGCCAGGGCAGCCGGATAGGGATACGGAGTTTATATTTGACATAAGAAAAATGCCGATAGACACTGAGATTACACGAAGAGGTGATCCAACTTTACATTTGCAAGTTTGGATTTACAATAATTATGTTAAGCGTGTAATGGTTGATGATGGGGCAGTGGTTATGATATGGAAAGATGAACTATTCCAAAATGTGAAATACGCTAGAGGTTATGATAGCCTCAAAGCCACTTCGATTGGAACCATAGTTTTATCGGTCACTTTAGGACCCAAGACGGTCCTCACCAAGTTTTATATTATAGATTAGGAAACTAGTTATAATATGATCATTGGTTGGCCATGGATACACCACATGAAGGTAATCCCTTCCATGCTATTCCAAGAAATAAGATTTATACACTTAGGGAAAATATTTGTGGCACAAGGTGACCCAAAACCCTTCGATATACACCTAGCTGATTTGAAGAAAAGACTAGGTGTTCACTCGAGTTTGAACTCCCAACAAATCAGCTTGTCAAACCAACTAATTCAAAACCAAAAGAAAAGTTGATACCCGCCACAGAGTTGGAAATTACAAATCCAGCTAAGGACATTCCAATACTCAAAAGTGAGACCAATGTTATAAAAACGGTGTCACTAGGGACTACTACAAAAATTGTCGAGTTGCTGGAGAAAGACTTACCTATTCTCCTACCATTTGATTCCATGGGTATGGGACACACCTTGGGAATTGCTTCTCTTCCATCAAATGAAGTTTTTATGGTAGAGGTAACTCGAAGCAAAAGAAATAGATACGATAGATATCCCAACATCCATTTTTCCAAACAAGTATTGGACTCTCCACTTCGATGGAGCTAGATGTCACTTTGGAGTTGGGGCGGGAGTGATCTTTACTTCACCTGAGGGAAATATCCTACCTTTCGCCTTTAAATTAAACTTTGAATGTACAAACAATGGGGCTGAGTATGAATCTCTCCTCCTTGGCCTCATTCTAGCTAAAAGAATGGGTGTCGACAACATTAGAGTGCTATGAGACTCGTAATTGGTTATAAACCAAGTCTCTGAGGTATATAAAACTCGAGCTAAGCACTTACAACTCTATAAAACAATAGTATTATATCTAAGTAAGGTATTTAGCTTTATATCAATTGAAGCAATCCCACAAGAATAGAACCTTCTCGAGACTTGATAGCAACCTCGATTCCCATTTCACTCCAAAGCGGTGAGTTGGAGGATACAAATTTCACGGTATCACTTTGTACCGAACCATTAGTGCGTAAAGTACCAACAAACTCACTCGACTCATGGAGAAGTGAGGATGATTTTTCTAATGTGGATCACTTTGACGATGATAAAATCACTCTCAAATATCTAAACACCTATGCGGAGCTACACCTTGCTCGAGTGTATAGTTTATCTTTCCCTAATAACACATTCCTCTTCCTATTTTGGAAATCCCATGGTAGATTCTCCTCCATAAAATAATCTCAATGTCTATGAGATAGAAGATGGAGAAAGCTTGGAACTACCTCCAGCCCCCCTGAATTTGAAGAAGGTAATGCTTCTTTAATAGAAGAAACCTTTGACATAAACATTGGAACGGAGGAAGAACCAAATATTTTGAAGTTGGGATCCTCGTTAACTCTAGAGGAGATAGAAATACACACCCAAATCTTGAAAGAACATCAAAAGGCTTTCGTATTTAATTATAAAGAAATGATGGGCATTACACACAGTTGTAGTACATAATCTTGTCACTAAACCAAATGTAAAACCAATTAAATAGAATTCAAGACCAATGAAGCCAAAAGTGGCTCTCATGGTAAAAGAATAAGTAATAAAACTTCTCCAAGTGGGATTCATCAATCCCGTTGGCTATTCACAATGGGTGTCTAATATTGTCCCTTTCCTAAAAAAAGAATAGGAAGATACACATTTACATAGATTTTGGGATATTAACAAAGCTTGTCCCAAGGATGACTTATCATTACCATCCATTGACATTATCATTGATGCAACAGTTGGATTTGAATTGCTATCCCTCATGGATGGGTTCTCAAGGTTTAATCAGATTAAAATATCTCGAATAGGATCAAGTGAAAACTACATTCATAACTCCATGGGGAACTTATTGCTACACTGTCATGCCATTTGGTCTTAAGAACACCAACACTATGTATCAATGGGAAATGACATATATATTCCATGATCTTATCCATAAAATTGTGGAATCCTATGTGGATGACTTGATGGCCAAGGCAAAAAAACACTGTGATCATCCGGAAGTGCTTCGTATCATCCTCTCACAACTAATCGAATATGGCGTCACATTAAACCTATAGAAGTGTGTGTTTGGTGTGACAGGAGGAAAAATTATGGGTTACATTATATCTTCACGAGGGATTGATGTTTATCTAGCCAAAATACATGTTGTTCTCGAAATGATCCCACCATCGGACGAGTCTAGAATCAGGTCATTTCTTGGGAGACTCAGTGCAATCTGCAGGTTCATCCCAGATCTAAGTTTTTCCATTCATCCAATCAAAAATCTATTAAAGAAAGATTATAACATTGATTGGATTGAAGAATGTAACGAGGCCTTTGAAGCAATTAAACACTTCTTATTGTCTCCACCCACGCTAATGCCTCCCAAGCTAGACCGCCCTTTGATCCTATACTCACGAGCCACCCATGTCTCACTCACCTACGTGTTGGCTCAAGAAGACAATGATAAACGGGAACGTGTGGTATATTTCATTAGCCGAACATTTCTTGATTATGAAACACTTTACATGCGGGTAGATAGAGAATTCCTTTCCTTAGTCTTTGCAACAAAATGTTTAAGACATTACATTAAACCAAGAAACGAGGTCATTGTAAAGATAGATCATTTACGAACGTTTCTCATGCAAGGGTCTTTATCTAAAAAGACTGGAAATTTCATAACTTTAATGGGTGAATTCAAGTTGACATTCGTAAACCAAAAATATATTAAGGGACAAATCATTGCAGATTGGCTAGCTAAAAATCCACTAGATGGAAGCGATCTGGTAAATCTAGACTTTCCTGATGAGTGTATATACTTCATCAAAACCAGGCCTCCCATCTCTACATGTCCTTGGTATATTTATATCATTAATTTCATCATAGACCACACATACCCAAAAGGTGCCACATCACAAAAAATAAGGTGGTTACACATTATTATTGCTAAATATGTTGTCTTAGAACAGGTACTCTATCGTAAATCCTTCGACGACATGCTTCTAAGATGCATTGACATAAAAGAATCCAAGAAGATTCTTCATGAATCCCACAGTGGGATATGTGGAGGCCACTTCGGTGGTCACGCCACTGCTTGAAAAATACATCGGATGGGCTATTTTTGGCCCACTCTTGAGCATGACGCAGTGGAATTTGTACGTAAGTGCCATAAATGCCAAGAATTCTCTCACAAGATTCACATGCCAGCACAATCCCTACAACCAATAGTGACCCCGTGGCCCTTCTCCATGTGGGGTCTGGACTTGATAGGGAAATTCTCTCCCTCATCAACCAATGGCCATAACTTTATAATTACAGCCATGAAATATTTTACCAAATGGGTGGAGGCCATGCCTCTCACCACCGTACCAGGTTTGGTAATTGCCAAATTCATTCTGAACCAAATTATCTACAGGTATGGTGTCCCACAAGTCATTATCTTAGATAATGGCACGTCCTTTAAAAACAACGAAGTCCATGAGTTATGTAGCAAGTTCAAGATAAACCATCACACGACCTCTCTTTACTACCCTCAAGCCAATGGGCAGGCCGAAGTGACAAACAAAATGTTAAAGGTTATTCTCCTCAAAGCGATCAAGGAGAAAAAGTGAGATTGGCATTTAAAACTATATCCATCCTTGTGGGCCCATCAAACCTCATTAAGAACACCAATAGAGTAATGCGCTTTCTCACCGGTATTCGGAGCGAAGTAGTTCTCCCACTTGAGGTTGAAATACCCAGTCTCCGTATCTCATTACAAGGATTTTTGACAAAGAAGCTTATAAGGAGGCATACCTCTCTCAACTGGAAAGCCTTGATGAGGCCAGATTAAACGTTGAACAATGGCACAGCCTATCTTTGACCAGATGTGCCGGTAGTATAAAAAAATGTCTATTTCTAAGACTAGACAGCTGGATCGATAAGAAAACTGGCGAAGGAAGAAAGTTCCGGCCCAAGTGGTTGGGCCCATACCGAGTCATGAAGGACTACGGAAACAATGTGTATCTTTTGTGCACACTAGAAGGTGAGGAATTTAGTGAAACTATCAATTCCTTACATCTTAAATGGTTTTACGCATAAAACATCAGAATCATCACTTGTACATTATAGCTACCTACATTACATTAGTCATTTAGTTGTTTCATTCTGTCCACTCATTTTGTAAAAATTTGTAGTCCAAGAACTTACTCTTAAATCAATCTGCTAAAAATTTCTGAACGTATTGGAAAAATCATTCAAATCACATCTCTCCAAACATCATCAACTATTTTCAAATATTCTCATCAAGTTTGATAGACAAGCATTGACGAAAACCATACCAAGGCCTACATACTTGGCTTTGCTCTTTCTTTCTACTAGGTGAAGTTGTCCTTACCTATGGTCTGTTCTAGAAGCTTCTTGGTGTCACATCTATCCCTCTTAAATCTCTTTGAATGAAAGGATATCCCAAAGTCATAGATCAAAAATGTCAAAATCAAATGAAATCAAAAGCACCAAGCAAACAAAATATTTTATTTTACACACTTCTTTTGCCCCATCAACCTTTGGTGATAAGCCCATATCTCTTCTTTGGTGGTGTGAGGTTGGGAAAGGAATAGAGTTCCCTTACTCACCTATATATTTCCTTTGGTGACAAACCCATGCTTCGTACTAGTAGCATGAGGTAGAGTGTGGGGGTCCAGTCACACAAATTAAAAATCTTGATATGCTAAAAATAGGAATCAAATTCTATTAAGAGAAAGAAAATTTCCAAATTCCAAAGAGATCAAATCCTCAAAACCAGATTTTGTCAACCAAGTTTCCATTTATGAATCTAAGTCTAGATAAATTGAAAAGTAAGTGGCCTTCTAAGCTTGGTGGTAACTCTGAGTAGGATAGGTTTGTAGGTCTATGTTTGGTTTCTGTTACTGGTTTTTCTGTCTCTCATCTTTCCATTCAGTCAAACTCATACAATTTGTGCCCTTCCTAACTCTCGGTGTTGATCCCTCGCATCTTACTAGTTGCGTGAAGTTGGGATTGGGGCAAGTTCATCTCTTTATCACTTTACATTCATCAATTTTTTCCAATGTAAGAATAAATTACAAATATTTCCCAAATAGGTCAGAAGTTCAAAGCTACCATATGTTTGTATCATCTCATATCAGCATTACAAAAACATACAAATTAAAACATTTGTTATCATTTTCATCCATTACATACATTCTGAAAAACATGAAAACAAGTATTCTAAAAACATCCAAGTACACATGTGGAAACGAGTCACAAAATTCTAAGCACCAAGAGTCTGGATCCAAATATATATATATATATATATATATATATATATATATATATATATATATATAAATCAAGTTTCATATACAATGCCATCATGCACTAGGCATGGTCAAAATGCTCAATGAGCCCGAAAAGTACAAAAACACTCATATAAATATCTAACAAAACACTACAAAAATGGTCTCTCAATCCCTATGGGATCCCTCAGAGGGTGCGCAACAACGCCTAGGACTTTAGCTATGTCGGCACTTTGAATGCACTGAGGACTCATGGTCATGACCAGTAGCTACCGTCTCGTGATGAGAATGACTCCTCCTCATCAAGTGTTTGGTATTCCTATATCGGCTACCTCGGCGTAGAGAGAATTCATGATCTTCTCTGCATGCCGGATAGATGAAAAACATTAGTATGCCTACCGGATCTTTGAAGGCTCCCCCACATCCACGAAAAGCTTAGCACGGGTATTCTCTGAGGGGAGAAGCAAGGTAAGCTGTGCATACTCGGTGAATCAAGACTCGCATGACTCATCGGCATCACCTGCACCAAGTAAAGGAGAGAAACAAGTTAGAAAATGATCAAAAGATAAAACCAAGAGTAAACAAAACAAAAAGGAATAACAAACTAAGACAATTCTAACTAAAACAAATGTCAAGAGAAGAGTAACAACTCACTCGGATCTCCGGGCCTCCAAGAAGGATCTCTGGGATCCATGCACGCCTTGACACGCTTACTAACTGCGGTGTCCCTCTCCCATGCACAATGTGATGGCCTGTAATGGACTCGCCATCTCCACCTAGGTCCTAAGAGAGCAACTCCTTTGAGACTAGAGTCACCCTCTCTGCGCTCCGCTCTACCCTCTCGGCCCATAGGATCTCCTGAGTATCATGCCACTCGGGATCACTATCATCTCCCCACCCATCTCATTGATCTCCATCTCCTTTGTCTCCTCCTCTGTCTCTCCCCTTGTGAACTCCTCAGACTTAGAGTCCACATCAATGGGCTCATCACTGCTATGGGTGGGACCGGTGGCAATCCAAAGTAAGGGTTCCTGAGGAGCACCGGCTCTCCCTCGTGCATGTACCACCCTCCTGGCTGTAATAGGAACACTAGGAGTAACAATAGTCCAACCCCGGCCTCTAGGACCTCCCGAACCTCATGAATAGATCTATACACTGGCCCCGCTAGAGGAAGCATGTCACTATAGGGGAGGCTGAACTATTGTGGTACTCTATCAAAGGGGTGGATCTCCAACTTCCCCACCCTGTCTATCAACTATTGTGGTAGTCTGACAAGCAATCAATGTAACAGTCTCCTCTCCCCATACCCCTGCCATGGCCTGATAAGGAGTGGCCTCCATGTCTGCAGTGGTCAAAGAGGCCACTAGCTGGTGGGGTGCTCTAAGAATAGTCATCCCCATCCACCTCACTACGCCCGACATGGCCCCGGGATCCTCTACCTCTACACCTCTCCCATATGGGATAATATTCTCATACACCCAACTCATGACAAGATTCAGGTGGCTCAGTGACTATCCCTGTAATCGGACTACCATGTATAAGTCATGGTAGGTAGTCCCGAGGATATTTTCTCCCCAAGCATAGACATGTCCATGGCCCTCAATCTGTGTAATAATGGGGGCCCAACAATATAAGAGGGTGTCCCCTCCCTTGTCCCCAATCAGTCTCAAAGCAAGGATGCCCATGATGGCCTTTTTGAGTACAGAATGTCGACTAAATGACAGAGTGGATACTCATGCCCTTCTTCGATCCCATCAATACAACTGCATCTCCCATGTAGGTGGCCCACTAAAAACACCGTGATCTCGATACTAATGTCTTAAGAGACATCCTCCGCCCAAGGATCGAAAGCCCCAAGTATATGGTAAACATCCTCCAAGGTGATGGACCACTCACCCCTAATTCCTAGCAATCTGAAGGTGTTCCAATCGAATCCTAGTAAGAAAATAATTCACATAGTATGTGGTGGTAGGTGCAACGTGAGGGACCTACGTAATCCTACAAATGTCAGCCCTCTTAAGGGTATCTCGCTATGCTTGAGAAAGTGCCTCTAATACTACTAGGATCCAATCACACTCCCTCTCCTAGATCCATCTAATATACTCCTCCTTCTGCATACACCCAAAAAACACAAAAAGGAGTAAGTTAGTACTAAAATCCGATTGGAAAAGCTATTAAAAACACGTAAAAATGCTAAAAGTCCAAAAATAAGTAGAAGAAAGATTTGTTTTAGCTTTTTGTCATGGACCACCATCCTATGAAGAGCGGTGGTTCCGTAACCACTGCCTTCTAAGGTGGTGGTCCATAACTTCCACCTTTGCACGGGGTGGCAGTCTGTCCCACAAGCACAAACGGATCGTAAACCCTAAAAAATGCTTAAAAACAAGAAAATACTCCATTTTTGCTAAAATGAAAACCTACCCTATGGGCGTCCCCCTATAGACACATTTAAAACTAATATTTTCAAAAATGACCCCCAAGACAAAGATTTCATCATTTCCACATTTTAGGTCTAAAAACAATAAATCGAGAAGAACTAACCTGAGACTTCACGGGTCGATGTTCTACTCTCAGAGGCATGATCACTATCTCACCATGAATGTTTTGACTATACTCTCGTCGAAAACTATCACCGTGGGTCCCAGAGCTCAAAAACTATCAAATCAATCCACGCAAATGAATAGTAAAATGACTTCATTTTATATAAATAGCCCTCTTAATTTGATTTTGAATGTCTTTCACAGGGTTGGAGTGCCAACGGAGGTAAGTTCTAAACCTCACGTAGATGGTAAGTCCTCTTTTCATATCAATTCAGCCTTATTTCTCAATTTATTTTATCTATCTGCACTTGAGTCCCCTTTTTTCATTTTTGTAGGTAGCGGGATCTTGGATGGTGACTTTCCAAAGCACACGAGCATGTCAGGTATAACTCCTAACTCCCCATTTCAGGACCACCATACTTAGATCCACCATTTTATTCCTCTTCATGGCTAATACACTTCTCCGAGGGGGAAATATGTACCCAAAATTGTAGGGTACTACACCACCGGAACGATGTTACACATACCCCAATGATGATACAGGTCTCCTTGCAAGGTGTTTGGAATCCAGAAAGGCTCGCTAAGTATACGCATGTATCTTGCATGCCCCGCTCAAGCCTCTGTGTGGTTTTTTTTTCCTTTACCCCTGTTTCCTTTCTTTTTAGGCTTGATAATGAAACCTCCGCCAAGATAGGGCGGCGGTCCCAGAATCGCCACCCTGCTCATGGCGGAAGTCCTATACACATTTTCCAGATTTCCAAGGATCACATCAAACGTAAATCTTCAAATTTACATGAATTATTCAACCACTTTGGCTACATTAATGTTTTGTTCCCCTGGTAATAGTGTTTTTCCATTGTTTATAGTAAAAGAGTTCAAATGGGAGTTACCCTCTGGTAAATGCATTGGTTATAAATAGCTAGCTTGTTTTCAAGAAAATGGCCCCTCATCTTCTCAATTGTCTTATTCAGTCTTTCAATTTCTTGCTTATAATTCTACTAGCTTCATGTTTTGCATCGTTATTAGTTTCCTTTTTTTTAGAGGTCAAAAATATTCTTATTTCAGTCTTGTTTCATTGTTATTCCATACAATCAGCTTAGCATAGAATAGCTTCATTTCTAGACTAGAATACATTAAAGTTACGGGTTCTATTTTGTCACAAGGATAGTTTCGAAAATCTCGGTGCACTTGTGTTGTTCTCTCACAATAAATCCTGCTAGGAATTGCATAGTCAATCTCTGTTCACTTGCGCTATCCCTCTCTCCTACTCGCATTATATTTAGTCTATATCCAAAGTTGTCATTGTTCTAATACCATATTCTATTGATACTATCATATACACACTCTTCCTGATTCACAAGAACATGAAGGAATGAGGAGATCACATTGACGGGATGAAATCACACACAACTAGATTCACCACTGTTATGTAAATGCCAGGTTTGAGCTATCAAAGTTCTAGTTATGACATATCAAATAGAGTAGTGAATTATTTTATTTCAGTCGAAATTTTTCTCTCGATATCACTAGGGAAGCTATGGGGATTGATAGTTTCTAAGAAACTATGATTCATTCCTCACTTCTGAGGTAGGATTGAGAGTCTTTTTAATTCAAAATATATATTTGCTTAGATACTTAGGATAAAATCACAACTGCATAGGCAAATAGCCATACCAGGCTACTTTACTTGTTTTCATTCTATTACTAGATTAGTTGTCCATTTTATAAATATACTAGAGTAGCTACTCTTCAATTTCATTGAAATACATCATTGAAAATACAAAAATAGAAGAATGATTGCATAGTGTAAATACTTCTCTCATAATCAGTTTATTAAAGTTAGTTAAAAGTTGAATGAATTTGTATGACAATCACATGACCTAGAGATCCTAGAGAGTATATATTTGAACCCATAGTGCCTCAGCTAAATCTACCCATGACATTAGCTGATACAGATCAGGACCTTAGGATATAGGTCTTCTGAGAAAAAGCAAACTTACAAGTAATTAGTGAACAACTGAGAGGATTAAATATCAAAGATGACAAAGCTTACACATTTTGGTCAAACCATCCAAACTATAGACTACCTTGATAAAACATCTGAATGACTGTGCAAGGATTCGAAAGAGAGAAAACATTTGGTTGTGATCCTTTGGTTCCACAACCTGACGTAGGAGACCTCCTCATTGACATAGATACTAGCTTACACATTCAAGTTGCTAGAACACCTGTTAGGTACTCTAAGAAAATTATACAACTTCTAGTTCTAAACATAGAGGCTGAAAAGGCATATGATTACTAGATAGTTGGGAGAAGGGATTGATTCTTCACATGACCATAATAGGTCCACAACAACCACGAACTCACGGTTGTGATCCCCAAGTCCCACAACCCAATGGGCCTACAAATTAGTTAAGTATTGACACCACTTACGAACACTGGTATTTAGATCCTCACCACTCCTGCCAGATATTATAGTATAGTTCTCCGTATTAAACATAGAAGCCAATCAATCTAATACTTTTTGGGCTAGACCAGAAAATCACCCATAGTTAACTACAAATCCACTAAGCCACCTATCACCATTTTCATGACCTTGTCTGGAGATATATATGAAGCTCCCACATGTCACTTCCCATGTATCCAACAACCAAGAAATAGGATCTCGGTAGAGCTTGACATTTATTAGAGCCTCGAATAGTTATTATATCCAAACAAACCATTACACCAATTTAGGTTAGGAGGGCCTTCTTTGCCTTAGATTCACAGATTCCATTATTACGTATTAAGGATATAAGATTACCCGATTAGCTTGTCTGTATCCATTCGCATTCAACATTCACCGGCTAACTTGACACGAACTCGGGAGGTCAGGTACGAGGAAGAGGTACTTTTAGATTCCCATACTTGCATGTCACTTTTCCATCATGCACTACACATTATCTTCCTTCACTAGGTCCAGGACCCTTGGTTGTTTCACCTCATGACACCTTCTTTAGAGAAGTGGATTTCGGCAACCACTCTTTTCTCACTTGATGTGTATGAGTAGATGGCATAGAGGTTGACCGAGACAAATATTTAGTCAATTGAATACCTCCTCAAGTTAGAAATTTTTGTATTGATGGTAAATTTGCAAGTTCTTTGTCATACCTGGACTATGCTCCTTTCGAAAATTGGTTGATTCTTGTTATTAAGAGAAAATTCATCTCTTTTGGTCTAATCAATTTGGGGCAATGGAGTGAAAGTAATGTCATCATATGAAGTATCAAAAACATCTTCACCTTCATCTAATAATGAATGCGGAGGGTGCGTGATGTGGAAATCCTTGATTTGAGCAAGGGCCAGGGGGAAAACTCTCACCTTTTACTTCGTTCTCATCGAATAGACAGCCCATAATTCTTCCATGTTAGGATTGTGTTAATAATTTTCCCCAAGAATATTATGCATAAATCCATTGATATCAATTTGGAATCTCTTCACATATGGATGTATAGTGATGAGAGAAAACTCCTTCTCCATGGGTTGTGCCTTTGAAGAGATCTAGACATTGATACTCCCAAGTTTGGATTGGGAAATGGATGCCTAAATGATGTTTTTCATTGAGAAGAAAATGAACTTGGAATAGTTGTTGCGTAAGCTCCATTAATTCCCACTTGTCTTTGACGACATACTTAGGAATATTCCATGGAGTGCCTATAAATCTGTTCACATGATTGTAGGAAAAGGATGGAAACTAAATGAACCATGTTCCCCATCGAGAAATGAAACCCATGACATCTTTAGAGAATATTTCTTTCAAATTTATATTTAAGTCTCTAATCACATGGAAGGTGAAAGCATCATTAAATATCCTGAAGTGATTAGATATATTCTTGAAACTCAACTATGGATAATGATGAAAAACACTATTTGATGGACCCATGATGCCTTTCATTTCGAGCCCCAAAAATAGCTTCCTTCTAGCTATTGCATAAGTTAGGTATGATGTTAGGTAGAAACACCCAAGTAATTTTCACTTCAATCAATCATTTGTGAATAGTATCACGATGATGGTGGCCCAATAAACAAACTCTCTCTTAGAAAGGATTATACGAGATAAACTGATACATCCATGGGTGGAAAATCTTGGCAGAGGGTAGACCAAAGACATGGCTCAGAAGAGTGATCATGTCACTAATTTCCTCCATGACCTCAATATGGTACAACTCCTTAGGAATCAAGTCAACATGAGGCCTCTTAGTCACTAACCAATTGTTATTGAACATATTTCTCCATCTGAGGGGTTCTTTATCCCAAAAATATTACTTCGAGTTTTAAGTGATGTTAGCATTCTCAATGAAATTAGGGATCCTGAGCAATTCTTCGATGTGCTCTAATGTAATCAATAGGAAATTCTTATGATTATACTTAATAATTCGTAACCAAGTTGAGGATCATAATGCTCCATGTGGGCATTGACCAACTCAAAGCATTACACTTTGAAATAGGAAAATTCTTTGCTTGAGGCAAACCACTATGATATATCCTATCTAAGAATATGGTTTTCCCTTTGACTCTCACACGATCAAAAAAATTGTTACATGTCAACATGGCTAAGATTAGTTTCAATGATGTTATCATATGAAAACTTGATGGAAGTCGTATCTAAGTGTGAAATTACTTGAATTTTCAACTAGCTTCCTTGATTTTCTTGCGAGAATTGCTAAATTTTTTGTTCATAATGAATTTCACAAAAAAAGTAGGCAAGATGGTGTGAACGGTGCTAGTTCTTAGTATCCAAACCACCGTTAACGCAAAATAAATGTGACTCATTTTATTATTATTATTTTAAAAATAATAATAATAATTGATCTTGGGTTACAATTTTTTTAAAATGCTAACACAAACAAAATATCGAGACTAAGCTCGAGTTACAAACCGGGTTAAAATAATTATAATTTTTATTATCCGGTTGCAATGGCTTAAATGCGAGGTTGATTTGAATTTTTTCTTTTAATTAGCTACTTCTTAGATTTTCTTGATTCAAGTTGCTCTTATTTACCCTTTGCATATATTTTAATCTTTTGTTTTCAATAGCGCATGAGAAAGTTTTTCTTTGCATGCATGAACTTTCAATATTTTCCTTATGTGTTCATAATCTAGAAAAATGCATAGAATTCCCTGGAGAGCTCCCACATGAATATCCTCTAAACTATGAATGTGTTGAGAGTCTTATTTTTACCTTGGCATGGAGTGTTCTTCTTTGAATCGGTATTATCATTTTTATCAATGCATGGATAGTTATTTACGTGGTGTGGAAAAAACTTATTCTTCTTGGTGTGTTGGATTTTTAATTCTTTTTACCAAGGTTGTGTAATGCATTGAAAATGAGTGACTTGGACTATGCTACCCAAATAAATGCGTGGCCTTCCTCCTTTTTACTAGTGTGTTGGGTTATTTTTTTTTCCCACGTGACTCGCTTCCTTGAGAAAATACTTGGTCCTTCTCCTTCACGTGGACTGTCTTCATTCTACTTTGCTTGCATGGAGATATTATTTGGTTTATGCAAATGCATGGAACTTGTTTAATTTTGAATTTTATTCCTAGTATGGGTTTACTTCTCCCGTGTACGTGCAAACTTGTCTTACTGCGTGGAAATTTCTGCATGCATGAGATTCTTTGATTTAGAAATTCTTGTGGAGGTTTCCAACACCTAAAATTGACCAATGCATGGCTTGATCTATTCAAACAATGTGTGGATTTTTCTTTGATTTCTTCTTGAGTATGTACTATCTCCCTCTTCGCATGCACAATTGATGGAGAAACTTAAATAAATTTCTTGGAATAAGTGGAGAATCAATCGTTTGTAAAGAATGTGCTATGAAATCTTGGAAACAAAATATTTCTCCGAAAACGCTTCTACAGGGGAAAAAGTAAGAAGTTGAAATAATAATAAGAATTTGGAAATAAAGATCCCCAACTTCTTACTCATGAATTTTTCCATAGAGTTTCATGGAGGAGAGTAAGGAGGATCGAAGAATTTTTCTTGTAACTATTTATTTATTTCTATTGAATAACAAATTTCCACCTTCTTCAGGGTAGTGGGCATTAATTTCTAGGGAAATGTGGGAAAAATTTTAATCATTTTCCCATAACAATGAAAAATCAGGCTGATAATTCCCATCCATTTCCCCATGTGGGAAATTGGGAGATAAAATTGAAGTCTTCTTCCATCGAGCGGAGAAAAACAAAAGAAAAAAACTAGGTATCTCGACTCAGGGGAGAACATTTTGGTTAACAACTTAGTTGATATGAATTGTAAACATACCATGCGAAGATAACCATGCAAATCCCATGAGATGCATAAGAATCCTAATTTGGTGCATACGAGATAAAAGAAAGCTCGATGTGGAGAGTGTGGCGTTGATGGACCAATCTTTAAGGAGTCGGTTAAGCAAGATGTTTGGAGCCAACTTGGGGGCACAAGGTGAGCTCATGGTGATTCAACACTTGTCACAGAAGGACATTGATTTCCATCATTGCGGAGGAGCTCGAAAGATATGGCTCAATGGTACTAAGCTCGATGGACTCCACAATGTCGATGAGCTTGCATACATGACCGATTCGGGTTTGTTTAGGGGCTTGTTCAAATGAATGCAGGATTGTAAATTGGGATGGGCTTATTCATTTCCATGTAAGATGAAAACCAGTCAAGACAATCTCTATTTCGGTGAGTGTAGGGGTATCGACTAAACTAACTCATATTAAGACTCGGCTAGTGTGGAAAATTCAGGGATCAAGCTTTCTCAAGCCAACAATGGGGTTGGCGGTGAGTTTAGTTAAAACTGAGTTGGCTCAGTACATTGTAGGAAAACTCATGACTCGATGGGAGGATGAAGGGGAGCTCAACTATCGGTGAACTAAAAATAAAAACTCATAACGAAGGAGAACCAAGTTAATATAAAACATGGTGAAAGATGATGACTCTTAGTAACCTCGGACGAGTCTAGGCATGGTCAAGTGATACGTATCTCCATTCATGGAGACATGTATAATATTAACACACTATTGCATGGATAAGATTAAAATAAGTCGGTATTTGTGTATAGGTCAACTAATTTAAAAGCGAGTAGGGAGAAAGATAACTCATTTCACTCGGATGAAAGTTAGCTCATGAAGATCTCGACATGGAAGTTGAGATAATTCATGGAAAAAGTCGGGTTTGATAGTGTCAAACTCACCTATGAAAATCTCGTGCAAAGGATTAATATTGCATGACCAAGCCAAACAAGAGGAATTTAATACGGGATAGGAGCTCACTTTTGATGAATACAAGAAGAGATCATGTCCAACTCGGTGAGTTGGCTCGGTAAGCCAACCACCGAGTTGGACTCATTTTTGGCCTTTTCTTCATGACCCCTCCCTCTTTGAGTCAAACTGGTCAACAGGGGTCCCACTAGTATTTTAATTAATTTAATATTTTTATTTAAATATTTTAATAATAATATTTATTATTATTATTTAAATATTTTATTTAAATATTCTTTTAATTAATTAAGGAGAACTAGGTCAATGAATATTAATGATACATGATGGAACCTTCTAAAGTGGTTCAACCAACTGTAATAAATGAACCATCATGTACCTTCAATTTAGGAATGTAATTATGACCTTTCCTCTTCTCTCTCACATATTCTTCTATAAATGTAAGTTGGAGGCTCATTCCAAAGGGTTTCAACAGGTCAGATAGGTTAGAAAGTTATACATCTTAGGCAAGTGCAATTTTTCAAGGGTCCTCTCTCTTCTGTAATTTGTCCTTATTTGTTGAGAGAAATTTCAAGCCTCCTCTTCAAGACTACAATGAAAAACATTACCTCTTTTGAATATGTGATGCATTGTGCACGTTATTGAAGAAATAAAAGTGTGTGTTTTGTGACTAATCTACATACTTTACTCCTTCTATAATTCTTTATGCCTTTTCTCATGCTTGCAGGTACATTGTACAAGTTTACATTTCTATTGTAGGTTATTGGATTTTTGTGCTTATCGAGTGGTGGAGTATTGCATGCAGTTGAGTTGTGGTGTCCATTCACCCTTCTTAAGTTCATCCTTCTTCACTAGGAAACTGATATACTACTATGTCCGAATAATTTTAACAAAGGGAAAACATGTCTCTTAGTCTATGGTATTCTGTACCCTCTCTAAGTTGCAATAGGTGAAGTTTATCTGTGGTGCACACAACCTCTTCAAATTAACCCTTCCTGAGTTTGTAAACACCCTTTATTTAGTGCATCACCATCCATAGTATAGTTTCATTTTTACAAATCTCTTTCACTAAAAACCAATGAAAATGTTAGCATAGGACTAGAAAGCCTTTTTATCAAACTAGGAGTAGTACAACACTTAATTTAGGAAGAGGAAGCCGGCCTTCTCTAGAGGTTCACCTCAAGCCCAAGTCCCATAGTTTGAGAGGTGATCCCATGTGTGCCAATCACACTGAACATCCTGTTCACATTATGGCCATTCAGAGGGTGCAGTGATTTGATGAAAACAATATTTGGCACACCTGGTGGGATAGAGTTAGTACTTCTCTTCTCACTTACACAAGTCAAAGTACCTGGTGAATATATATCTCTGGATTCTAAATCTTAGTGTGTTAACTTATGCGAAGAATTCAGACAAGAGCTTATTAAAATCAAGGAAATTATCAGCATATTGAACTTTCCTTGTCTCCTCCAAAGATAAGATGAAGAGGCATTTCAACATCACCAGTTACAACTCTACCTCGTAGGGGTCATTCAAATCCTCCGTACGGAAGGTTCACTCCACCAGGGAATAATCAACCTCTTTTTACTATGGCACGAAACAAAGTTTTCCCCCTTTCAATGCAAGTTGTCCACTTCTTTTGGCTCAATGGGACCCTATACCTATTGCGGAAATCAAAAGTTTACCCTTTTACATAGGGGAAACTCACATTACTCCAATGGAACATATTCTTGATGTAGCCAACATTTGTGCCATACATAATGTCATAGAGGACAACATTGTGGTTAGACTTCTTGCTACCTCTTTTAAGGGAAAATCACTTCAATGGTTTCAAGGGTTAAGTGTTGGCAAGTATAACCACTTGGGATGAATTAGGA
Organism: Taxus wallichiana var. yunnanensis; assembly: GCA_018340775.1. Lineage (NCBI taxonomy): Eukaryota > Viridiplantae > Streptophyta > Pinopsida > Cupressales > Taxaceae > Taxus > Taxus wallichiana. The sequence goes on from CM031234.1 coordinate 42,514,419, forward strand.
GAAAATATTTGTAAACAGTTTGAAGACAAGAGTGATAATATTTCACTTTTGGAACAACTCACTACCATGAAGAGATCTCCCCAAGAATACATGAGTGACTTCAACTTCTAATTCCATAGGACCTGGAATAGGATTCTAGCACTTGTAAAGCCTTCTACACATAATGCATTCTTGTATTATTTACAATCCTTGAATAGTGATGTAGCAGTCATGATCCATTCCATGGGAGGGGCTACATTACCTGATGCCTACAACATTTCTATAAGAGTAGAAAATTCCTTGATTCATGATGGAAAGATAGCTCCACGACCGCCAATGTCGTTGTCTCTAGATCTTACAAACAATTAGCCTATCGATGATCCTATTCTTGTAGTCTCTTATAAACCAGCTTAGTCTACCCTGTCTCTTCAAATGATCTATTTGAATTCAATTCACTGCTGTAAACGTTTGGAAATGAGCTTGTTACACTCAAGATGTAATAGTTTGAGTACAATTGTCCATATCAGCCACAAAATCAATAGTATCAAGCTAACCATCCTCCTTTTCAAGGGAACAACAAAATCAAGCTACAAATCAAGCTACAAATGTCATACCTTTGAAATTTTGGAACCCTCTTACTGCTAGTTCATCTAGAGCCATTGTACCTATCCAGAACAATCTAGTTCAAGACTACGAATGGTGCTACCCTTATTCTCAACCCCACAGTAAAAATATTTTTCCTAATGGAGTTCTTGGCTAGGTCCTAATGGTTAAAAGTGTATCTACCCCTTTTCAGAAAATAGAGAACACATCTACACAAGAAACATCAGATCAACCATAGGCACTTGAAGAAACCACTTTTATAAACTGGCAAGTAGAAGATTTTTGTGGGTTGAATACAGATCCCTCATCAGTGACAGAAAAAACTTGTTCCAAGAAGAGAGCAATGGAACCTCAAACTTCCAAATTTGATCAAACTCGTTCCAAGAAGAGAGCAAATAAAATGCCATAAATACTTGTTAGCCAATCCGCAAGAAAATAAAGTTCATTAGGCATCACGGTACCCAATAAGCATTTTCCAAAGGAGGATCCCAATGCTTAAAGAAGAATCAACAAAGTAGGAGAAATTCCCTTCAACATAAAGGAATAGATGAAGAAAAGAAACTTGGGCGTTACTATGTGGGACACACCCTCAATTCCTTCTCAAATAAACTTGTTGTGAGAGGCTCTGAATAGTTTTGGTACAACTAATGGATCATCAAGTCATGGAGCAAAAACTATTACAAGTTTGTGTCAACCAGAAGGGAAAATTATTCCTAAAGTAAACAAACCACCACCATTCTATATTTCCCTGATCATTAGAAACCACCTAGTGCACAATTTCATGATTGATTCTGGTGTCAATAGCTCAGTCATGCCTAAATAAATTACAGATGTACTAGGCATACAATATGCACCAATTATGAGGGGAGTTGTTCAATTGGATGGCATAGTTGTTAATACTATTAGAGTTATCAAAGTACTTTAAATTACCATCTATGCATGCCCAAGTTTTTCATTCACCCAAGACATATATATCAGTCATTGATCTTCTGCTCTCTTCACCATCCGCCTATCATGAGATTTCACTTTGCCAAGATGGGTGGTCATCTATCATCCACTTGGTCACATATGATTCTCAGGATTCGATATGGAACCAAAGTGACTATAAGGGTGGAACCAATCTACCACAATCATGTATAACCCTACACTACTAGTCCTATAAATGGGAATTACACCATCGAAGATCCGAAAGAACAAGATCTTGATCATGAACCAATCACTCTCGTTGAAGAAGTACTCGATACTGTGCTAGATGAAGTAAGTGGAGATCATCAGTATGATCCCTACGCTGATGTATTGGTAGAAGAAGAAGTTGGTTTTCTACTTTTGGAAGAAATAAGATTGGGTACATACTACATTCATGAAGAAGATACAATCATACGTAACTTGTCAAAACATCAAGTAATTCGGAAGGACTGTGGAAATTGTTCTTCGATGGATCAATAAGTAAGAATGGATCTAGTGTTGGTGTTATGTTAATTTATGTAGAGGGAGATAAGTACTTCTCATATTTTTGGTTGCGGTTCGGTTGCACTAACAATTTTATTGAATACGAGGCCCAACTAGCCCAAAAGAAGGGGATCAAAGCCAGGATAATTTTAGTGGTGAATATTCATAATATGGTGAATATTCCATTTTTGAACAATTTGAAAAGGTGAATTTTCTAATGTGGGTCAATGACCTATTCACCTAAAAATTACAGTTTAATTTTTGTAGGGGTTAGCTTCGCCTACCCTTGAAACTATCCCCTATATAATCCTATATTATTCGCCAGGTAGAACACTACTAGCTCACTCGTACCACCTAGGGGAATATGTATTATCAAGTATAATAAACACGTGACATGAGGGTGGATGTTGTAGATGTGCAACAAAGAGTTTGTTGACGCGTGAGATGGAGAGTTTGTTGATGTGTGATAGGGAGAGTTTGTTGACGTATGATAGGAGTGTGGAGGAAGTAGACACGATAGAGAGTTTTGATGTGCCACATGGATTTTTTTGTTCATTGCACAACCAGATGGTGGAGGATGCATACGTGTGATAGAGATTTGCTGACACACGTTAACAAGGTGGTTTTTGCACATCAACAGAACCTCATTGATGCACATCAACAAGGTTGTTGACATGTGTTAGTGAATTTCGTTGACACATGTCAACCACCTTGTTGATGCACGTCAGCAAATACTTATCATGTTTACGCAGCCTTCTTTCCCACCACTTAAAAATCAGGTGAAATTTTGTTGTGAGACCCCCAAAAAATTCACCATCTGATGAAACCAGATTACGAGGATATTTGTTAGGTATTTTCCACCTTTGATTTCTAAGAGGTATCTTAAAATGAACCCTGATCAAAGCCCTTACTTTTTTTGGAGACAGTGAGTTAGTTTTCCATCAAGTGATGTCATGCAATGCATCCAAGAATGATCTTTTAAGATCATACAAGAACCGAGTCTAGGACTTGATTGACGATTTCAAAGCTTTTGGAATCCACGTAGTTCCTAGAAATCAGAATCAATATTGTGATAGGATGGTTAAAATTGGCTCAAAATATGACATACCTATTGATATCATGAAATAAGGGAAGAAATTTGTCAAAATGGTGGTTCGACCTGTAGTCCCTAATAATGTGAGTAGTTGGCAAGTGTTTGATAGTGACAAACAAATTGTCCTTTTCCTACAAGAAGAGGTAGAGTTTGTTGTAAGAAATCAGGATAAGTTGTAAGATTCATATGGTGATCAAATTATAAAATTGAAAAGCAACAAACTACCAAAAGGATTAGTCACTCTAGAATCCATTTTCAATTCAGATGATCAAGCCAAAAGAAAAATCTCTAACATGGTGGTCAAAGAAGAAGATTTTGAGGAAGTTGAGGTAGTACATGAGAAGTTTCTAAAGATTGGAAAAGTGTGTACTTATGAAGAGAAAGAAGATTTCATCAAACTTTGTCAAGAGTATCACAACATCTTTGTGTGGAGCTATAAATACATGTGTGGTTTTGATCCAGGTCTAGCACAACATACCATTGAACTAGATCCTAATGCCAAGCCATTTCATTAAAAACAGAGGCTAATTAATCCCAAAATCGAGCCACTAATGAGAAAGGAGATAACCAAAATCATTGAGGCTGCATTATTTTCCCCATTAAGCACTCCTCTTGGGTAGCCAATCTGGTTCTCATAAGGAAATATAATAGAGAGATTTGGTTGTGTGTAGATTTCGAGGATTTGAATCGTGCATCAATGAAAGACCATTACCCTCTTCCATTAATGGAAAAAATCATTCAAACGGTGGTAGGAGCTCAAAGATTTTATTTTCTTGATGGATATTCAAGTTATAGTAAAATCCTAGTCCAAGAATCGACCAATTCAAAATAGATTTCACTACAAGTGGGGCACGTATGCCTACAATAAAATGCCATACATATTGTCTAATGCCAGGATAATTTCCAAAGAGCCATGGATATGGAGTTTAAAGGACTAATCAATGATATCATCTTGATTTACCTAGATGACATAACTATATATTATAAGCATGTAGATGATCACATTGTGCATCTAAGGAAGGTTTTATGATCTTTGTAGGGAGTTTGGGGTTTCACTTAATCCCAAGAATTGTATTTTCGGTGCGGGAGGGAAATTTATTGGGGCATGTTGTTTCTTTGGAAGGACTATCAATCAATCCTACCGGGATTCTTTTGATTATGTCCTTATCTCTCCCAAGTCATAAGAAGGGTCTCCAGAGTTTTCTGGGAACCATAAACTTTGTGTGGAGATTCATCCCTAAATTCACAACATTGGATAAACCAATGATATCCATGCTGAAGAAAAACGTGCCATTCTCATGGAAAAAGGAAGGGTGAGAGAGCTTTGAAGCCATCAAAACAGAAATTTCTCAAGCTCCCACACTAGTGAACCCCATGTTTGATAAAGACTTTATCCTTTATGATTTTACAAGTCAAGAGAGAATTTCAAGGATCCTCACCCAACAAAATGATGATCTGATGGAGCAGCCAATTTCTTTCTTCAGTCAATCCCTCAAAGACTATGAGCTCAAATACTCATTCATTGAAAAATAAGTCTTTTTAGTTATTTGAGATTTGAATAAATTCAAGCACATGTTGTCCAACAACAAAATTCATCTGATGGTGTCTCATCCAGGCATCAAAGAGTTTTTTCTAAATAAAGAGATGAACAAGAAGTGCACTGGATGGATCACGAAGGTGATGGAGTATGATGTACATATCAAGGTTACCAAACTTGTTAGAGGTAAAGGTTTGTGTCAACAACTTGCTGCAAACATGGAATCAAAAGGTGATGAGGATACGATGCTCCTAAACACTGATGAGAGTGATGATCAAGTTGAATGGTTATCTAAAATGAATAATTTCCTCTTCTCAGGAGTATATCTTGTGAACATGGATAAAAACCAAAGACGAAATTTCTGTCTTGAATCTATTCCATATATTTTGGTAGATAACATTCTCTTTCAAAATTATTTGAACTATGTCCTCCTTCGGTGCATAAGACTGGAATAGGTGAGTAAGATACTAGAAGAGTTTCATAATGGCCTATTTGGAGGACATTACTTTGCATAAATTTTTTTACCAAGATCATGCGATCTAGTTACTATTGGCTAGATTTGTTCAAATATGCCCATCTGTGGGGAAGAAGATGTAAAGAGTGTGCCTTTTTCACGGACATGCAAAAGTTGGTAGCTCTTCCACCGCATCTAATTCAATTGGATCAACCCTTTGTTCAATGGGGGTTAGAATTCATCAGAATGATTAACCCTCCATCTAGTAATGGACATAAACGGGTCCTATCGCAATGAAGACTATTTTACTCGATGGACAGAGGTGGTAGCATTGAAAGAGAGCAATGAAAAGGTAGTTTTGTATTTTTGAAAGATATAATGACAAGGTTTAGTGTTCCCTTTATATTCATTTCAGACAACATGATATATTTTCTTGATATGAAGTTGAGTGAATGGGCTTTTAAAAATTGGGTCTACCTCAAGACTTTATCCAATTACTATCTGCGAGGAAACATATTAGATGAGTCTAGTAACACAAAACTCATAAGGATTATTAATCACACGATGGAAACTAACAAGAGGACTTGGCATACACACCTTAAGATTGCCTTATGGGTAGATCAGATCACACCTAAAAGGGCCATAGGGACTTCTCCTTTTGCGCTTGTATATGGAAGGGAAGAAAAACTTCCACTCTCTTTGGAGTTAGCTCATCAACTTAAAGTTATGGAGAGTGGTCCTCTAATAGTAAGGTTTACTAAACTCATAGAGTTAGAGGAAGTAAAAATATATATGAAGAATTTGGAGCAACATCGAGGCTCGGGTTAAGAAATATTTTAACAAAAAGGCATCGACGGAGTGTTTTTAAGAGGGAGATCTAGTCCTCAAATGGGATGAAGATAGGTCCAAACTAGGAAAGCATACAAATTTTGACACTCTCTTGAGTGAACCATAAATCATCACAAGTTACAAAGAGACAAATTCATTTCATTTATCTAGGGTCAATGGAGAAGAAGCGCCCATTCATGTGAATTAGATACATCTCAAAGCTTGTTTTTGATAAGCGTTCCACCCCTATACATTTTACTTAGGTGTTTTCCTCTAAGTTCTTATCCACATTGTTGTGTGTGTTGCTACTATTTTGTTTTATGTTATCGCCCTTATGTTGTTGTGGACATTGTTTCATCATTGGATGTTTTTCAAGGAGAAAAAAATTCCAAAAATTTCAATGTTTCAAGATATCCCCAATTCCTCGGATGCTTCATTTAAAGTTCTGTAGTGTTCCATAAATGTCAAGTATTCAACATTTTCAGTATACTTCATGTTTAGCATTCCAAGGAGGTCAAAGATTGGCTACGCTCAAGTGTATTATGGGATGTATCACAGAAGATCAAATCATTTTCAAGATTCTAATATTAACTCCATGCCCAATGGATGACTTAAGGCTACTCGAAATCATTCTTAGCAGCTGAGAGATTGCCAAAAATGTTATCAAATTTTGTGTACATGACAAGATCAGAAATTAGGGTCCTATTTTTACCAAATTACGACATCGGTCGAACAACCCATTTTTGGTCATCATGGGATAACACGATTAAAATAATTAATGAATTACATAGGCGAGATCACCTACCATGAACGGGGTCAAATCAAATCCCAACTTGGACTCAACTTAGTTGCCAGCTCGGATGGGGTGATCGGTGTATAGCTCAAAGACAGAAGGGGTTGCCCTTTTTATGAAAGCAAAACAAGGTGGCGTCAATTATTTTATCAACTTGGTCTAGCTAGTGTAGTTAGCTCGAGAAGGTAACTCGGGATAAGTGGAGTTGATTCAATAAAGATCCTGATTCGGTAGAGAACAATTCACAAAGGTAGGGGTAGGATGGCTTGGTATTCACCCAAAGGAGCCAAATTGGATATTCAATTATTATAAAGGACCGAGCTCACAGAAGCTCAATGAATACCAAGCTCATGGGACTGAGTGAAGGTATCTCGAGATCTCATGAGTGCAAGGAAGAAGCTCAAATCTTGTATAACCAAATTAAGCTCATCAAGCTAAAAGGAAGGTATCCTAGTTGTGTGGTATCTAGCTCTGTCATGTGGAGGAAAGAAATCTCTTGGGAAATCTAAGTTTCAAGCCTATTTATAGGATGAACTCACACTCAAAGTGAAATTAGCACGGATGCAAACTAAGTTACAAGTGAGGTACACTAGGAGGTCGAGTGGAGAACTTGAGAACACCGTGGGAAGGCACATCATGATGGCATGAGGTAAAATTGAAGTCTTCATCCATGATGAGTGAGAACAACAAAAGAAATAAACTAGGTAGCTCGGCTCTGGGGAGAAATTTTTATTAACATATCGGTCGATATGAAATATAAACATACCATGTGAAGATAACCATGCAAAGCCCATGAGATGCACAAGAATCCTAACCTAGTGCATATAGATAAAAGAAAGCTCAACATGGAGAGTGTCATGTTGATGGACCAATCTTCACAGAATCATTTGGAGTGAAATCAAGGACACAAGGTGAGCTCATGTTTATTTAACACTTGTCGCATAAGGACATTGATTTCCATCATTGCTTTGAGGAGCTTGAAATATATGGCTTAATGGTGCTGAGCTCGATGGACTCAATGGTGTTGGTGAGCTTGCATACAAGACCGAGTTGAGTTCATTTAGGGGCTTGTTTGGATGAACGCAAGCTCATAAATTGGGATGGGCTCATTAATCACCATGTAAGTTGAAAAATGGGTCACGTCAATCTCAATATCGGTGAGTGCAGGGGTATTGACTAAACTAACTCATATCAAGACTCAAACTAGTGAGAAAAGTCGGGGATCAAAATTGCTCAAGAAAATAGTGGGGTTAATTGTGCATTTAGTTAAAATTGAGTTGGCTTAGTATGTTTTAGGAAAACTCATGACTTGACGAGAGAATGAAGGGGAGCTAGGCATCGGTGATCTAAAAATAAAAACCCAAACGAAGGGAGAGAAAAGTCAATATAAAACATGGTGAAATCTGATGACACTTAGTAGCCTCAGATGAGTATAGGCATGGTCAAGTGATACATATCTCCATTTATGGAGCCATATCTAAGATCAACAAAATATTACAAGAATAAGATTAAGATAAGTTAGTATTTATGTATAGGTTGACTAATTGGCGAGTAGGAGATAGAGAGCTCATTTCACTCAGATGAAATTTATCTCATGAAGAGATTGACATAGAAGTTGAGATAATTCATGGAAAAAATCAGGTTTGATAGTGTGGAAATCACCTATGAAGAGCTCGTGTGAAGGATTCATGTTGCATGACCAAGCCAAACAAGAGGAATGTGATGCGGGATGGGAGCTTGCTTGTGATGAAGACTGAAAGAGCTTGTGTCTAAATTGGTGAGTTGGCTTGGTGAGCCAACCACCGAGTTTGACTCATTTTTGGGATTTTATTCATGAACCCTCCTGTTTGAGTCAAACTAGTCAACAGGGGGTCACACTAGTATTTCAATTAATTTAACATTTTTCTATAACTAGTTTAATAATAATATTTTATTTAAATATTCTTTTAATTAATTAAGGAGAACTAGGTCAAATAAGTATTAATGATACATGATGGAACCTTCTAAAGTGGTTTAACCAATTGTAATAAATGAACCATCATGTATCTTCAAGTTAGGAATGTAATAATGACCTTTCCTATTCTCTCTCACATATTCTTCTATAAATGTGAGTTGGATGTTCATTCCAAAGGGTTCCAATAGGCTAGATAGGTTGAAAAGTTATACATCTTAGGCAAGTGAAAATTTTCAAGGGTCCTCCCTCTTCTACAAGTTGTCCTTATGTGTTGAGAGAACTTTCAAGCCTCCTCTTCAAGACTGTAATGGCAACCATTTCCTCTTTTGAATGTATGATGTATTGTGCACATTATTGAAGCAATAAAAGTGTGTGTTTTGTGACTAATCTTGGTCCTTTCATCCTTCTATACTTTGTGCATTTTCTCATGCTTGCAGGTACACTGTGCAAGTTCACATTTCTATTACAGGTTCTTGGAGTTTTGTGCTTATCAAGTGGTGGAGTATTACATGTAGTTGAGTTGTGGTGTCCATTCAACCTTCTTAAGTTCATCCTTCTTCATTGGGAAACTAATATATTTCTCTATCTGATCAAGTTTAACAAAGGGAACACATGTCTCTTAGTCTATGGTATTATGTACCCTCTCTAAGTTGCAGTAGTTGAAGTTGATTTGTGGTGCATATACCCTCTTAAAATTAATCCTTCTTGAGTCTAGAAATACCCTTTATTTGGTGCATCACCATCCATAGTATAGTTTCATTTCTATAAATCTCTTTCCATAAAAACCCATGAAAATTTTAGCATAGGACTAGATAGCCTTTTTACCACACTAGGAGTAGTACATCACTTAGTTGAGGAAAAGGAATCCAAAACTCTTTGGTTTACCTCGATCCCAATTCCCATAGCTTGAGAGGTGATCCCATGTGTCCCAATCACATTGAATGTCATGTTCACATTCTGGCCATTTGGAGGGTGCAGTGATTTGGTGACAATAGATGTTTGGCCATTTTTCCATCCAATCGGATTGAAAATCAACAAGAAAATTTCCAACAAGTGGGGAAATATAGAGATTTTTCTAGGAAAGGGAAAATCTAGTGCGAAAAGCTAATTTGGAATTCCCGACCATTGGAAGCGGGATTTTAACTACCATGGCAATGAGAAAAACTTGTTAATAGATTTTTAATGAATGTTAAATTAATATTTATTTAATTAAAAACCCCAAAAAATTAATAAAATTAAATTTATTAAATAAAAGGGTAAGAAATTAATTAAATATTAATTCATAAATTTAAATGCGATTCTACGACATGCAAGGAGGAGTTCTCACGAAATGAAAAGCAAAGACCAAAATGATCATGAGAATAAGAAAATCACAGCGAGGACAATAAATCATTTTAAAGAACATTTTTGATTTTTTTAAAATTTCATGCTCATTAATTTTGCAAAGTCAAAATTAGGCTGATAACATGTAAGATATTAGAATGGGGTATCTAGATCAAAATCTCTCCCGATCTCAACACTTCTCATATGCTTCTACTAACATAACCTTCTCATCATTTTGAGTAGTCACCCAACTTGTTTCCTCCCCACTTGACCTCTCGAGGGTCATTTCCCTCACTATATTAGCAATCTCTCTATCTTTTGAACTATCATTGCTTCGTAGTAACCCTTCAAAGAGTGAAAAAATGTAGACATGTAAAATGTCGACATAAGAAATAAATAAATAAAATCAATATTAAACATTAATAATTCCTAACATATATTTCCCCATTAGTAATTCATCATTCCACAATTCCCATCTTGACCCTATAATAATTAATCACATGATTAAATATTACTAACCCCTTTCCTAACTTCCCACTAATTCCATTTAACATTTTTAGGAATTTAAAATTCCTATCTACCTACCCATATACTCTACACCTACCCTACAACTAGCCTCTCCATGTAATCACATCATTAAATCATAATTAAACCTAAACTAATTTAATCCCAGATCCTATAGAGGCTTATAATTCTAGAAGCCTCTCTAACTTTATACTCTTCTCCATTGAATTTTAAATTCAATGGATATTTCTCCATAATTCTAGAAGTTTCTAGTTCTATATACTCAATCAATGTTAACCATTAGTATTTCATCTAACTTTAAACTAGAAGCCTCTCTAACTTTATACTCTTCTATTTTCTCAATCAATGTTAACCATTGGTATTTCATCTATTTTCTAATTCTAATTCTAGAAGCCTCGCTAATTTTATACTTTTCTATCTTCTCAATCAATGTTAACCATTGGTATTTCATCTACTTTCCAATATCCTAGCCCTCCATTTATCCTCTAAAAAACTATAAATTGACATGCCACCTTATATGGAAATCATATTAGAAATAATAAAAAAGTGCTACTAAGATTCCTACAAAGCCCTCTAATATCCATTTTGCATGTGTATCAAGCATCCATAAGAAATCATCTATCCACTAAGAAGTGCTACCCATTTACTTCCATAAATATGAAGCAAGAAATTTTATCCATTCATCTTGAGAAAAACTACAACATCAAGGGAGATTATTTTTGGTGAGTTATAGGTTTAAATTCTATCTTTTTCTCATCTTTTCTCCTAAGCGAGCTATTGGAATGTCCTCATTCCAAGTGTTGTATGGAATTGATGTTGAGATTCCTATCTCTCGTAGAATTTCCAGCCTTACGATTGGATAAAGCAATTGAGGATGAAACTTTTCAAAGTTCCATTGAGAAAAGGATAATGTACCTAGCCAAGCTAGAAGAAGAACAAAGGAAGGGGGTGGATCGCATTGAAAATCATCAAAGAAAAGTTAAAAAAATATTTGATAAAAAATCAAAGAAACATGATTTCTAGATTGGAGATCTATTACTTATCTAGGATAAGAGAAGGAAATAGAAAGGGATGCATGGAAAGTTTGATTCATTATGGAAAGGTCCTTTCAAAATTCATCATCGTAAACAGTGAAAATAGTTTGTCTATCATACCTTTATGGAGAGTTTCTCCCTCTACCTTTCAGTGGTCAATATATGAATTTGTTCCATCAATAATGTAAGATTCTCTCTTGCACTATATTATAATTTATTTTTTGTTATGTGTTTACTTTGTTTGTTTTTGGTTTTTTTCTTTTCCCAACTCCGTAGCCCAATGGATTGAGCATTTTTATTACGAGTTCTCTCCCTTTGATGTCTTAAATAAAGTCCCCAACTGGAGCCAATTTTTATCTTGTTTTAGTGATTCCAGCTAAAAATGAGATAACCATAGAAAATTTTGGACATATCTCTTAAAATTCCCCTTTGAAGGAGATTTTTGGGTTTTCAGGTTTTCATTGCATGAAAGCATGTTACATGTCTAATGTTCCCAAAATCTGAAACCTAATTGTCTTAGTAGTGTGTCAGGTTTTAGTAACTCCCAAGCATCAGAACATGCTTTATCCAATGCATGTTTCATGTCGTTTGATTCCCAAACCTGAAACCCGAATGAAGCCTTTGTGTTAGGATTTTGGGACTTAGAAGCATCTCAACATCTCATGCATCATGCTTCATGTTTTCCAAAACCTAAAACCTAAATTAAACCAAATCCTTTGTATCAAATTTTTGGACGCTCCAAGCATGATGACATGTCATTAATGTCCAGTTGTTTGGTAGTTGGCACACGCATCAAGTGAGGTGTAATTAATGTTAGGGTTTTATAAATAGTTGGTTTTCCACATCATTTGTTACCTGGTATGTTTTTGTTGCATTGGATTTTTGTGCATGCTTCTTCCACCTCTAGACCTGATTGAGCTTCCTGGTCGATTTCACCATCCATTCTTGATCATTTTTCGATCTAGTTGAAGGTATTCTTCTCTTCTTTATATTTGAGAAGATTTTTGGGTTATTTGTGAGGGGTTTTACTTGAGGTTTCCACTCCATTATTTTTCCCTCATTTATGTTTTAGGGTTTTGGGGTTATCTTTCCTTAGTTCTTGTCTTATTCCCATTAGGTTTCTTGTTTTAAATTCCCTCCTTGGTTATTTACGAATTTTTTTACATAAGTTGTAGATTTTAAAAGAATCTAAAAATCAATAAGTGAAAAAGGTGAGAAATTCTCATGTTTTGGCATGACAGAAACCCAATATATTGATTTCAGGAGTTTACGAGGTGTTATTGTACATCTCATGTCTTCTAAATTTTGTTGGGTTTTGTAGGGTCTTCAACACTTATCAATTTCACACCGTGTTGGGATCTTTCACTTGCTCAACATCCTCCTACTTCCGTAGTGTGTCAGTTTTCATCGATGCGCAACATGCCCTAACTTCCGACATACACCCCACCAGTGTTTCAAGTTTCTCAAGGTGCTCAACATCCTCCAAACTCTGCCAGTGTTTTAGGTTTCCATTGGTGTTTGAAATGGCCTAATTTTTGACATACAATCCATTCTATTGGGTTTTCAAAGGTGTTTTACAAGTTTCAAAACCGAATAATGTGGCGGGTTTGTGCACTTGTCCAACAAGCTTTCACACCCAATTGCTCTTCCAGAAGTCATCAAGGCATTTCCAAGACTCCTCATGTTGGACCCTAGCCCATCTAAGGATAAGTCGGATAAGTCAGGAAAGATGAAGTATAAGTACCAAAAGATGGAATCTTCTTCTTATGTAAGCTGTAATTATGACATCGGGACATGGAGCTTGGTAATATAGATATGGAAGAATTCTGGAAAACAATTGAAGATTCTTCTCGAATTCATGGATGAAGTCAATAGCCGACAGTGGCCTCCCTCTCACAGCAGGATTTCCAATATCAGCTCAATGCCCTGAATTCATCCGGCTGCGCTTCCCACTATGACTCAACCTCTCACTCAGTAAGAAATCAAACAAGGGAGTCTATAGTGAAATTGGACAGAGATTACTTTGATCAACTCCTAAAGTTTCCCAACTTTATGGAATATGTTGATTTAGAATTTAAATCAGCACAAAAGGCATGGGACAAAGATCAGGAAGATTACATCAAGCATGTAAATAAGAAGTTCTTGATCAAGGCTAAGCCAATTGTTTCTAGGTTTCCTAAGTTGGTCCCTAGAAGTGATTTTATTCTTGAAGTCAGTGATATCATCACCCTGCTGAGCCGGTTATTTGGAATCCTAGATTCAAAAGAATTCCAAGGGTGGATGTACCAATTCATGGTCATCATAAAGAAAAATTACCAAGGGATTGATTGGGGTAGCCTAATAAGTAATGAGATAGACTCTCAAATGAAAACGGTCTTGTCTACTGGCAAGTTCTATATGATGTCATACATCACCTATATGGCGAGCATGAGAAACTATCTAGGGTTGGATACAAAGGGAAAGCGAGCGGTGGAACACATATATCAGTACTTCCCACAGCTGACAATAAAAGTGTTTGAAGACCAATTTAGAAGGGTGAATGATGCCTTCTTCTACGAAAAACATTTTCAAATTGGATCCTCATCATCGAGGAAGAGAAGGGTTTCTGATGAAGCATGGACCAAAGTGTCAAAATGGGGTTGCATATTATTGTAATTCAATAAGTTTACTTATGTTTGGGTGGTAAGGTTCCATGGTAATCCTTTCCATTTTCCCAGTTCCCAGGTGACAAACTAATCCTTATGGAGTTGGTCAGATAATTGTTGGATTTTCACAAATTCTAACAAAGCAGGGATAAAGCCAGCGTCTCCTTCCCCATTTCCATTAGAAGGTATACATGTTCCACCATGGTTAAGGCCAAGAATATGGTGCACGAGCTTTAGGAAAAATTGAAGAAACATATGAAGATGAGGGAGGGATTCGACATCCGAGGAGTCCTCAAGTCATATGGAACCTTGTACCTACATGTGCCCATTATGGAAGATATCTGGGTTGATCTTCATGATGAAGTTGTCATCTGAAGAAAAAACAACCACAGATTGACAGTTAAAGAAATGCAGATGTTAGATTTGGCTGATATCCTTGAAGGCACCACGAGACAATGAAAGTGTTCTAGAACCTAGGTACAAATAGTCAGATGGAGACCAACTTGGATTCCCAGCCATTGATTGGTCTATTGCTGAAAAAGATTCTATCGCTGAAAGAGTTTCTCAAACTCTTGTCTATACTAAGGCATGGCTCATTTCTTAGGGAATGAGTTATAAGGAAAATATCTTTTCAAAAATAGCTACTTTAGAAGTGGGACCCTCCAAGGGAGAGAAGGAAAAGGATAAAATCCCTACCAAGAGGAAAATAAAGTTTAAGTTTGTTAGAAAAGGAGAAAAGCAAGGGGCCAAATCATCTGCTACTCCTACACAAATAGTTGAGATATTGGATTCACCTCCTCCACTAGAATAAGGATAAATTCTTTTAGAAATCAAGGTTGGTCAACCTCTTATTTCTCCTTTTGTTGATTGCTCGTCGGAAGTAAGTCTTTCTCTTACTTCTCAAGCTTTGGCTTTAGAGTCTTTACCTCCTCTCTCCCAATCTTCCTCATCTCATATTTTGATGCCACTCTCATCAGCCATGGCTAGCATTTTCTCTAACCTCTCACCTCTCTCTGTTGGACCTATGATGGCCATAGAAATTCCTCCTCCTTCCACACCTTCATTCCCTGAATCTATTCCCACAGTCACTACACTTGCACTCATTACCACTCCACAAGTAAATCTTCCTCCACCTGCAGATACAACCATAACACCTCCGATTGGGGAAACTTCTTCCAATGTACCTCAATGGTTAATTGATCAGACCCAATGAAGAGGAAGGTGGTAGTTCCCTACCAGCCTTCGATTTCAGTTCACTCAAGGCTTCTCCTACCAAATCTGCCAAGAAACCCAAAATGGTTTTAAGGGTTTTAGTGGATGCCTTAGGGCATAAGTTTGTAGATATTGCCACTCCTGTAGCTGAAAAAACTAAGGATATAACAGATTTACAAATATCAGATTACAACGGTTGATCTAGGAAAATAACAACTGAAGGAGCACAACAAGATGCGTAGGATGCCATGAACGTGCTTTCCAGAAGTTGAAGGAAACAAAGGTAAGTAGGGATGAGCTAAAGGAGAAAGTTAAACAATTAACATAGGTATTGCTCAATCTTTCAAAGCCTTCTCAGTCAACAACGTCATCTTCTACCCCTACTCCTATAAGGTTTGATTTCTCATTGGTGCCTATGATTGAAAAGATCAACGAGAAGGAGAGAACAATTAAAGAATGGATAAAGAGGCTACTCCTAAAAGGAAGAGAGGTCATAGATGAAACAATGGAGGTTTATAAATTCTTGGAGGAAATAAAGAAGGATGGAAAAAAAATGGATGATGAATTTTCATAGGAAGTGGGAACCTTGAATTAACTTTAGAGACTCTCAATGCACTAAAAAAAGTTCCATCCCGAATCTTAATGGAAGAAGGAATCATTCCACATGGGGATAAGCATTTCCAACTAGCCAAAGCCATCAAATTCAGGATAAATATTCTCAGTGAAGCTTGTAGTAAGTTGAGGGAATCTAGAGATCAATTGGTTGATGTCACCAATGATATAGAAGAGGAGCTGTCCAGGATCTTCGCCAAGGTGTTAGATGAAATCTCAAACATTCTACCTAATGATGATCTTTATAAACAAATTCAAGAATTAATTCAACATGAACCAGCTTCTGTCTTCGATCTAGCAATCATCAATAAGTTCATAAGGATTGAAAATGTTTTGGAATCACTGAGGAAACTCAACAAGAAATTGAAGAAACTTCCTGGTAATGCAAGTGACACTTAGGAAACTTGTGCAGTCCTAAGTGATTATTCTAGTGTGCCAAATGAAGATGAGATGCAAGGCATAATCCAAAAGTTCTAATAATTTTGAGAAGATCGGGCTTCACTTTGGAAGGAGACAAGGACGACGAAGTAGAATAAACAGAATGTTTCATGACATTTTTACCAAGAAATTGTCATGTCTTTTTCATTTTCGTTTCATCACATAGGAAGAAAATTTTGACTTATTTTCTGTGTGAGAGTCAAGCAAAATATGAATCTTCTTGTTAAAAGACTATTTTCTAGGATTTATCCTATTTTCTCTCTGTTCTCTCTATTATAAATAATGGATGCTTATGCATTCCAAAGGGAGAGATTTTTTTAATATTAAGAGCTATTGTGAAGAAGAAGAAAAACTTTGTATTTTCTTTTTAATCATTGAAGAATAGAAACAGGTGTTATTTTACAAACTTTGTGTTGTGGGATTCATCTATCTTGAGAGATTGTTCTTACGTCCAAAATCTTGAGCTATTATTTGTTTAGTATTCTTAATCATTTTAATCGTTTCAAAATATTACACTCATTATCTAAAACTCGTATAAGTATTTTGTGATCTATGTTTTCTTGAAAGAAAATATGTTCCTCTCATTCCCTTCCCACTTTGTTTCATCTATAATATTTTCCCTTCTAATTCTTTCTAATCTAAAGTTGTAACATCTCCATTTTGTGTTGATATGGATTTGGGAATTTATCCCAACCCTAATGGTTAGAATAGTGTGGATCTGTATATATTATTTTTGTTGTGTTTTAGATTAGTAATAAATAGGTAGCCTCATATGTCTTTGAGGATGGATTTGATCTCGAACACTGTGGTTGAACCTCATATTTTGGCCTGAAAAAATATCCAACCAATAGTTTCGTAGTTTAAATCACGTAGGATCTTTTCCCTCTCGCACTGGGGCTTTATCCTTGCCCTTGTCAAAAGTGTGGCCTTGGACATTGACAAAACTGGTGCTCTCAAGCTAGCTTTGGAAGCTTATGCGGACGGTTTGGGGTCTGATTCGGGGGAGGAGGATTCGACCGATGATGAAAATTCTATGGATGGTGACACAGAAGAGGATGAGGTGGAGGTGGTCGCATCCCAAAACCTTCAGGATTTGAAATCTAAGTAGACCTCGAGCACTAATTTGAACACTAAGGGTGAGTCTAGCAAACCTGGTGCCCCAAATCCTATAAATGATCAATTAGAACAACATTATGAGGCTATGGGTTAGGTCAGCTCGATCAAAGGGGATAATCACTTGGAAAAGATGGTGGCTGATATCGATGAGCTCAAGGGGGACATGTGGCTCACTAAGAGCTTGGTCCAATTTATTTTTAATGATTGACACAAGATGAAGGAGCAGGTGCATGAAGCTATTAGCAATGGATGGTGTGGCGAGATTGAGATCCTAAAGGCAAACTTGGGGGCCATAACTAGGGATATGGATCAAGTTAAAGCTATCCTCCATAGCTATATGGAATGGAGCATTGTATTATTAATTTGACCGATACACCTTCAAACTCTGGGGAAGGTTGTCAATTCTTATTGTGTTATGGATAGTCAAGGAAGGAAACATAAGATGACCCTAGATGGTTTAGACCTGGGCTCTTTAGCTGTTAATATTGATGATCTTGCAAAATAATGGGATAAGGTGCTGGAGGGGCTTGAAAAATCCTACAAATGACTTTGGTGCAAGGTGTTCTATTTTTTCACTATCTCTTTCTATGGCTGTTAGTTCCTTTGATGTTGTTAGTTTCACTATGGTTTTTGTTGCTGTTAGTATCACTATATGGGCTCCTAAGTGCCCTTATTACTATGAAATTTTATACTATGGTTTTTTTATGTTATTATAATTGGCTTCATCTGCTCTCATGGAGCTTTCTTGATGTACGGGGTAGGGTCCCCTTAACCCTCTTTTTACCACTAATAAAAAAATTGAAATTGGCAAAGTTTTCAGGTATGAATATGGATTGGGTCACCAAATTTTTCTTTTAGGGGTCGTTTCACCAAGGATTTTCCACTAACAACTGAATGTTGTCATTAATCACCCTTTTCATGAAATTAAAATATGTTAAATTTGCCTCATATATATATATATATATTATTAAGTATTTATAATTAATTATTCATAGTTCTAAAAATCAAATTTTGGAACCTCCTTTTGTAAAATTATGATTAGAAAATATTTCCTTTTGGATTTTTTCTTTTGAAATTCAAGAACTGGTCACCAGAGGTAGATACTTCCTTTCTACTTTCAAGGTTCTTTAGTTTGTTCCATAGCATATAGGTAGTATATTGTCTGCGGCATCTCGCATGATTTCAGCCAATAACATGAATGAATCTACCGTGACGAGAGCATACTAGATGTTGCTTGGCAAGTAACATACCGCATGCTACTTCTTGGAAAGTAGCATATTACATGATGGTAGTTTGTAACATGTTGCATGCTCTTGGTTAGTAGCATACTACATGATGATAGATGGTAGCATGAAGTATGCTACTATCCGGTGACATGTATAATTCTACCAGCGGTAGCATACTACATGTTACTATCCAACATCATGAAGTATGATACCTGCATAATAGCATTTTGATACCGATTGGTAGCATACTACATGGTGTAAGTTGATAACATGCATTATGCTACCGGATGGTAGCATCTAGTATGATTTTTGTTGTATTTACAAATTTTATAACTATTTAGATGTTGATTATATTTATCTAATTTAAATATTTTCATGGATAATTACAATGGCTTCTCACGAACAATTGACAAAAGGTTGAAAAAAAGAAAATGTAGCATAGCAAATTTTTGATCCCCATAAAAAAATGAACACCCAAGTTGCTTCTAAGTTGGAAACATTAACACAGGTACTGGTAAGTTGTAATAGATTATCATAACCTTTTTCCTCTTTTTTTCAGTTCAGTTTAATTTTTTTAATATATTTGTAACAATCAAAACATTTTTTCATTTTTGAAAACAAAAACCCCTTATGTTAATTTTATTCATAATGAAACAATAAACCAAAACATAAACCCTAAGGAAATAATTATTTTAGTAGATGAAGATTTTATTGACCTAGACATGCCAGAGCTAGAAGATTTTCTGAATGCCAAATGCATTTAATAGATGAATGTTCAAATTAAAAAATTTCAGCAGAAGATGATAATGACATAAACCTTTTAAAACATAAGTCTGGGAGAAAGAGGAAAACATCCTGGATAATTGGAAGGTTTTTTTAAGTAGATTGGGTAGTAAAATACCTGTTTATTGAACCTATACATCCAGATAATGGTAGTGATACTCCCAAATAATTTAGATGTACTTATTGTACTTGGAAATTGGGTAAAGAACATAGAATGTAGCTTTAATTGGACACTATAGAGAAACATTGTGGAAAATTATATTACACGATCACTAACATTGATGGAAAAATAAGGAAAAATCATAGATGGAAAATTGAAAAAGAGTTCTGCATGTAAGATATAAAGAGGAGTATGAAAATAAGATGAAACCCACTCAAAATCTTCAAGAGAAAGGAGGAACCATAAATGAAAATTTTGCAAAAGATGCAAATGAAAATCTGAAGGCAAAAACCACCTAGTTTTCAACCATATTATTTATTATAAAAATGGGCAAAACAATTTCATATTTTTCAGAATATAAAAATTTATCAAGTTCAAATGGTTTCCAAACCTTCCAAATTCACATTGGTCGAGAGTAGTGCTTGGAAAATGGTGACATGTCTTATGATGATTGAAGAAACAAATTTGAAATAAAATGTCAAGAATATAAGTTTCATCCCCTTCAATTGATGAGGTTACAACTATTGAAAAAACTTCTTGGTTTTGCATGCATGTATATACATTAAAGAACCACACAAGGACACCTCATCTACTATTGGTTCATAAAATGCAAGAAAACTGTAATGTTGAAAATCTTTCCAAATTGGTTATATCTAATTTGAAGGACATAACAGGAATGGATAATTATTCTATAGCCAAAAAACTGATTTTTGTTGTTGGTGATGGTGCATCAATGATGTAGGGTCAAAAATGGTCTATGTGTGCATCTCCAAACATTTGTTTCTCCTTACATGATTCCTATTCATTACATGGCTCATAGGATGAATCTTGCATATAGGATAGTAAACACATTTGAATGTGTTGAGAAATTTGAAGAGCTTATCCATGAAGTGCATGCCTATATGTCAAGTATTCTGAAAATATTTCTAGAGTTTCAAAAGTTTTCACTTGGGGTCACAGATGGTAAGAAAACTTCTTAAATATGTTGATATTAGATGGATTTCTATGTATGAGTCTACACACAGAGTTTTTGAGGAATATCCATCTTTAACTAGTTTCATGTATAATAACCATAGTTAAGTTGATAGGGAAAAATATTTTCTTTCTTGCCTTACAAACTTGGAAACATTGTTAACACTTTGTGGGATTCTTCCAATGTTGCATGAGATGAATTGTATAACAAATCTTGCACAAAAATGATCCATATATATAACGGACTTCATTAGGTTCAAGAAAAGGGTGTTTAGAATCTAGATATGCTATATAACTTTGATGAATGCTTTAAAGGAAATGTATTTAGTCACTGGAAAGCTGACAGATTTAAAGTATCCTAACAACTACTTGATATTCAATATATTTGGTCATTAGTGTATCTTTATTAACGGAAGGAGATTAAAATACACACATTTAAAAAATGAGTGGATAGTGTTGTAGCGCAATGCTTGAAGAAGTTCCTATTACATGTAATTTATATGATGTTATTATATTTGAAACAAGAAAAAAAATCATAAAATCTCACAATACTTATCCAGTGATATTAGAGATCGTTTTAAAAAGGAGATATTTTTGAGGCCATGGGAGTTGTTAATCCTAACTTTTGGAATCCTATAGGATGCACTATAGCTGATTCATTTAAAATCAAATGGGTACTATAATTAAACATTTTGGAAAATCAATTGAATTTAATGGATTTTAGATTAATGATTTTCTTCAAAAGGAAACTCTTGCATTACAATTAGCTGATTTTGACCGAGGTAATGAATGAAAAATTTAAATTACTTGAAGAGCTAATAGAGAAGGGAGAAATTACACTTCTATGGAAAAATTTGTATCCTAGTTCTATCCTTCATGAAAGAATAATTGAATATTTCAAATTATATGAACTATGTCAAAAAATGATATTGGTATCAGTTTAAGATGAAAGAGTTTTCAACACATTAACATTTATAATATTAGAATATAGAAACAAACTTGATAAAAATATTGAGACCTGCTTGAGATTGTACATTTCATGATATGATGTGGATACCTTTCCTTATGAATGGGTAATGGATGTATGGAATTATCTTACAAAGAGGAGAGGGATCAATAATACTAATACAGGGACTGCAGATAACAATGAAACTGTGACTGAAAATCACAAGTGAAAGATTAGATAAAAGTGTTGGGCAAAAAAGTTTTCAAGATAAGTTTGTGTTTGATCTAGCTAATATTGAATAAAGAAGAATGACTGTACATTTTTATTCTGGAAGGAAATTTTCATATCAGGATTAAAATTATAATTATGTATATTGTTATTTTTTCATACACCTATTCATTTTTTAATAATATTTTCAATGTTGTAATGTGTTTACTGTTTAAATTTTTTAAATGTGAAATCTCATAATTATTTTTGTGTTGTATTTAAAATTAAAAAATATATAATTCCATTTACTAGAGAATTTTTAGTCTCATGCATGAATATAATAAATATAAAACATCATATAATTTTTTAGTTACAATTTTTTTAGATAATTTCAGTGTTTGTTCTTTGAAATATAAATGCTACTTATAGTTCACTATTCTGTCCACAAAGTATTTGAAAATGATAATAATTAGTAATGTACCATGTAATAGTTATATCAGAAATAATTGTGAATAATAGTCACATTCGAATTGGTTTGAATAACTTCTCGCACACAATATAACAAAAGTAAAAGTAAAATGCCACAATCCACATTGATTGAAGTTTGAAACTTTCAATATTGTCATACAATTTGAAACAGTTTTACAAAAAGATTCACAACAATTATAATTTCACAATTTTTGCAGCTTCATCCTTGAAAATATTCTTCTCTTTGTGATTCTTTCTCCTGCACAAAGAAATTTCTTTTACAACACCTAACTAAACCAAATCCTTTGTAATAACTTCAATATTTGAAAGAATCTCTTTTTATGGATTTACCACAACCAAAAAACATTAAAGTTTGATCTTGTTATGTTTACTTCTTCAATAGTATCTCTGGATCCATTCCATTTTCCTTTATTATTCTTCTCAAGGTATTATTCTTCTTGTTTAAGATAACAAACTTCTATTTCAATTCAACAATTGCAATTAAACTTTTCCTGACACTTTGTAAATGCAAATCAAGCACACTAGCCTCATTTTTAAAAATTTCATACTTTGACTGTATTTCAAAAGAGAAAAACTATTAGTAAAATTTCAAAAAATGAAAATAATACTTGAAAATTTAGTAAGACTTACGAATTCCTTTCCTCATTCCCATTTGCAATAAATACAAGGCCCTTATCTCTCGACCACACATTATGGTAGGCTTTTACTTCTGCATTTAAATTATAATTTCTGTTCAACATAATATTCAAAAATTTGTCATCATAATTATTTTCAAATGATACAAAACCAGACACAACCTGATTCAACAAAATATCAATCTTGGTTAGCTCGTTCTGATGTGAAGAATAAAATATATGTCTTTGATGGTGATTTTTATATCGTGAACTTATTTCTTTAATAAGAAATTTAGCCCTAAAATCCCACAATTTTAATTATTCAACCTCCTTTGATATAATTTCAATATTGGTTTCGATATTATCATCCAAAATAACATCAACTAAAAAATTAGTTTTTGGTCATCAAAGGTAAGATATGTCATTATTAGAGAAGGTGTTCTTTATCTATCCACTCTTATTGGAGAAGGTTGCCTTGCCCCATGAATCATATCTTGGGGATTGAAAGTTCCATGGGCCTAAAGTCCACTTTCAATCCCAAGATACTCCTCATCCAAATCAATTTCATTCAACACCAAAACACCTCGTCCACTAGGAGCATTGCCCAATGAAAATCATTGGAAAATTAGAAAAATTAATGGTGCCCTTGACACTAAAATGGGACGTTCCAGTGAATGAAATATTCTTTCCAAGGAACCTAGTCCTCATATTTTGTGGTGGGGGTGGCGGAGGTGGAATCGAATTTGTAGTGGACCTATCTTTGTTTGGGAGGCCCTGAAACATTGAATTATAATTTTTTAAATAATATGATGAAATTCAAAACACAAACACAATAACAATGAAAAATAAATAAATTCATATAAGATTATAAAAATTACTTTGTTGAGATGATTTTTTATTAGGTGAAAATGAATCCTGTTGTTGTTGAGGTGGTGGTTGTGGAGGAGTAGTGAAAATCTTGGTAGGTGTGATCTAAAATATAATTAATATTTGACAAAACCTCGAGTCGGAGATGGAGCAAAAATTATGAATTCATGGAAAAATGGAGATATTGGTATTTGTAACCATTAAGATTTTTAGGAGAGACGAATGGTCACAACTTACCTGGTATTGGGGCGATATAGGCTAGTGGAGGAGTGCATGGTAATGGAGGAGGGGTAAATCTAACTTGTAGATCCGTGTCGTAACCCTAGGGTTTTGAAATTGGTCACACTCTCTATCTGGGGTTATTGGGATAGGTAGATATTTAACAAGATTAATGGGGGTAGAGCTACAGGAATTCATGGTGGGGTTCACTCCCACAATATAATTTCATTGAAAGATATCTTTGGAAAATTGAGTTTCGATCCTCGGAAAAAAATTTACTTAACAATTAGGCCTACCTAGTTGATTTGATTGAGGATATACCTTCAGTAATCATAGAGAACCCTAGAGTGGAGGAATATTACAAAAAATTATCACATGATGTAGTGATATGAAGGTTCAATGGTTTTTGGCTTCCTTCCTCAGCAAAAATCTGTTTCAAAAATTGGACCAACAAATGTGAAATCTCTCTTTGTTCCAAGGGATTTTTTACTGTTCATTTTAGGGAATCTAAGGACTAGCAACGATGCTTGATAGAAGTTCCATTGTTTTGGGGACATGTTGGTTTATTTGTAACTCTATGGTTTTCATATTTCAATCCAAATACATATTCGATCACCAAAACACCTTTTTAGGTCGGCTTCCTAAACTCCCTTTGCAAATTCATGTGGTATGCGGACGATGATTGGAAATGTTTTGGGTAAGTTTTTAATATAAGACTTGCATAGAACACATTTGGGCCTAGGTTTATATGCATGTATGTGCGTTGAAATCGATTTGAGAAAAGGATTACCAGATCGAATTAATCTTAAATTTTGTAAGTTTCAACATACCCAGGTTTTAGATTATGAGAATACTACATTTAAAAGTAGAATATGCATCAATTAAAATATGGGTCATCTGCTAGCTTCTTGATCTATCCCTAAATAGAAAAATAAATCTATAAAAAGGAATGGATCGACTTCTTCTAGTGGATGGGGTACTTTGAATCTTGATTTAGTGTTTGCTTCAAACTTTAAGGAGGCTCTAAGAAATCCTAACACCGAGGGTAAAGTAGATAAAAAAGGATGATATAGAGATGGGAATATAGGAAAATCACCTGGTAGTAGGTGGAATGAAAAGGGGGCATGCATTGGAAAGTTGAATCACATCAAGATTTCGTGTTAGAAAATATTATTGCTTGATTAACCCTAATGTGGAGGTGCTAGTTATTTCATCAGACCATGGAAAGTGGCAAGAAGTGAAAAAGAGGAAAGGTAAAAAGGGAAGAATTTTGTAAACATTGAAGATTATTTTCCATCACAGGGTGGGAAGTAAATGTTTAGTATCTAGATTTCTATATATGCTTTTATTGGTGATTAGTGGTAGGTGAAAAGAATTTGCTTTTGGCTAATGAAGCCTTTTGTTTTCCTAAGGATTTAGATTCAACTTCTTACATAGGGTAGGGGTCCCTTGACCCTTCTATCAATATATATATAGATATATAATTAAGATTTAAATATTATTAGCTTGTTGAATTTTTATATTAAAAAATATCAACAAAAATATAAAAACAAGAGATTCAAACCTGGGGCCACAGAGTGAGGTATTGAAGATATTTCCACCTCTTGCATTTGAGCCCGATGATACAATATTGTTGTGTTGGAGGTTTCGTTATAAAGCAATATATGAAAAAATTTTTAAGACACATACAAGTTTTAAATAATTAATTACATTTATTTTCAAACATTTTGAAACATATATACATAATAAATTAAAATATTCATAATTAAAACATGTGGTTTTTTGGATGTTTGAGTTTGAGGGTTTATGGAACTCATATTTTTAACAAAATATGAAGGGATGTCCTCCTCTGTATGTTGATCATCAGAAATAGTAACATAATCTCACGAACCTGGTGGGAAATGACCTCTGATAGCAACTTCCCTTTGTGATGCACCCCAAACTTTTATCATATTTTGTGATAATTCAACAGTAAATTGTTAATTAATTTTAAAAGATAAATATTACAATAATAAAAAATAATAATTAAAAACCATCTAATCAAAAAGTAGGATTCACCTCTTTCTCTTGCAATGGTTAGTCTTAACAACAAAGCCGTTAGATTTAAATGCATTTCTATTGGAGGAGAGGTACCACATAAATTATATAGAGATTCATAAAATAAATCAAGAATAAAATTTGTTGAGTTGATGGTAACATTATCATTCAAATGAATATTTTCTAAATTAGATCTTATCTTGGAGGATAAGAAGTTGCACCAGTCAAATTTCTGCCCACATAAGGTGTGAACTATATATGCTAAAGCCCACCATGGAATATTCATATATCAACCTTGTAAAATAATTATGGCCTGGAATAATTGCACCACGACCCTGCTAGAAATGGGTGACTGAAATCCTTGAGTTGAATCCCTCTTTTTGAAGGGTTTTGGGAAGCTGTAATTATCAATACAATAAGGAGAAGAATTTTTTTAGTAGTGAATTTTAAACACAATCAAACTTTGTTGACTTGAAAATGTTATATTGTAAAATAGAAAATAAACTTACTAGCAATATAAACTGTAATTGTATCAATAGATAATTGAAAACTAGATTCTAAATATTTGCATTCTTTATCTCATAAAATAACCTTCATCATGACAAGATCACATCTTTGTGTGGTAGTCATGTGAGATTCTCAATGTCATTAGGTGACATTCCAAATGACTCTACAGGAGATGGAGTTGATAATGAAAGATGAAAGTGGAAGTATCATAGTTGAGTAGAAGATTGTTAAGTATTTTCTAGTTTGTCTAAAATTGGGGCATATAGACTAGCCCTGTAAAAATGTCCGCTTCGATCCATTGGGAAAATGCATTAGGATACTTTAGAAATATGTATAGTTGAGGAAATACAAGGATCTTGAAAAAAAAATCCTTCATATAATCTATTGACGTAGTTAGGCTCTTGGGCTCTTTAGAAGTATTCTTTCTTCTTGGAATTTTTGAATCTGTTATAAAATTCTTGGTTTTAGTTGTCCTTTTGCATTCTGGATTCTTCCTTTTTTTAAAAACCTTTATGCCACCAACCGATAACATTAAATGCTACTGAGATAGGTAACATATTTAATGCTATCGTTTGGTAGCATGTAAAATGCTACTAAGCGGCAGCATGAAATATGCTACCATCTCTGGCAAAGATGTAGAATGCTACTAGTCAAGAGCTTGCGAGAATGCTCTGGTCGGTAGCATGTTGAATGCTACCAAAAATTAGCATGCGAGAATATAAACGCATTCTAGTGGATTTTGGATTGTAAAAGTGTTTTAAGTCATTAGAAAATAAATAAATAGGTGTAAAAAGGTCATATATGTCATAATAAGTATAATTTTGTCATTTTACTAGACCTAGGGTTTAGAGGTCATGAATTTCTAGTTAGGGTTAAAACTATAAAGCATGTAAAAGGATAAATTAGGTGTTTAAAAGGATAATAAATTATCAAAATTTGGTGGTAACTATGATGAGAGGATATAAAATCCTTAAAATGTAACTAAATTTAGGGTGGTTAGATATGGTTAAGGATTAGAGATCGAATGGAGGCTTTGAAGGAAATGATTTATGAATGAAAAACTCAGTTTGGAAAACTTTTCTGTGTGTTCCGTATTGTTTTTATTTTCTTATGGTTGTAATGGTATTATTTAAAGATATTTTGTTATTTACCCTCAAGGAAAAATACTAGAAAAGTTTTAGGAATGTGTTCTTGATGATGTATATGCCCTTACAGAACCCTCGGGTTTGCA
Organism: Taxus wallichiana var. yunnanensis; assembly: GCA_018340775.1. Taxonomy (NCBI): domain Eukaryota; kingdom Viridiplantae; phylum Streptophyta; class Pinopsida; order Cupressales; family Taxaceae; genus Taxus; species Taxus wallichiana. Next base: position 42,542,272 of record CM031234.1, read on the forward strand.
TGTAATTATGTGTTTAGAAACTACACAAATATGAGTGGAAGTTGTGGTGAAAAAATGATATCTTTCTATGTGCATGAGTTGAAGGACATGATTACACATTCTCCGAGAGTGGTTATGGGTCACTTCAACTCATCCATTAAGTAAGAATAGGTGGTAAGTCATACACTAGCTTGGAACTTAAGAAAATTTGGAGTGTTGAAGGAGCAAAAAGTGATGATCAATGAAGTTCTAAATGGGTTTTATAGTATTACTTAGGTAACTCCCTATTCCATTGTTCTCAAATTAGTGGAATAAGATCAAATATGGCATCTCAGAAGGAAGAGGTTGAATTTTGGTTGTTCTTCATAGTTATATGTATTAAAACTTAGACACCCTACCGATATAATTTCATAGTCATTGTATGATGGTATTTTAAGTTTAATGGTCTTATTCATTTTTTATGATGGGCCAAAAGTGTTTATGGTTTTCATAGAGATTAATTATAGGTAGAGGCAAGTTATTTTAAAATACTTAAGTCTAAATATCTTGATTAAACCCTCAAAGTCCCTTAAAACTCTTATTTACTAGTGAAGGAAATAGGTAAATTGTGTCAAATAAGGATTTATGTTATTGAATTGATGCTAATAGTAATAAATATTTGTATGTGGAGTGAAAAAAATCCTTAATGTAGAATCTTAGATCTAGATACTAAAAAATTTGCATTTTATAAGCATTTAAAGCTTTCGGGCTTCTTCTAGGATCAGAACTAGGGTTTGGCTTTTAAGGCCTTAAACTATTGAATTTTGAAATGAAATTTGGATGCAAGGTCTGAGAAAAGGTTATTAGATGAATCTTGAAAGAAAAAATTAGATTAGGTATTTTCTTTAGGTCATGTTCACCTAAGTACTTTATTTACATTTATTGTATTTATCCTCACCCACTTATGTGTGTGGATATTTCTTTTTAATTATTTAGATATTAGGTGGATATTATCTAGTTTTTAAGTATAGTTCTTTCCTTGATTTATGGCTTGATCTACTACCTTGACTGTCTCTTAGATTATTATTCCTTTTCTATATAAGAAAGTACCACTCTCATTGTATTTCATTGAATTCCATAACAATATATGATATTGCTGCTTATTTTTTGTAAAGGTTTTATGTAAAGTTATTCGGTGAATTGATTTCATCTTATTGATCTTGGTGTTTTATTAGCATCTGAGTTCTTGGCTTGGTACGATCTGGTTATTGTTCCTTTTATGGTATCAGAGTGAGATATTGTTGTTGACATCCATCTGTAAGTTTTGGTTTGCAAAAAAAAAAATTGTATATTCATATATTTGGGATTTTCCCATATTTTTTTGTTGCGTGTATTTTTTTTTACAGAGAAACGCATTGGTTTACCTCGGGATTCATGTCAGATAGGAAAGAAACCCAAAAAATCAATTTCTAGGTTTTTCTCACACCCATTGAAATCCTTAGACCTTGGTCATATGGTATGTTAATATGAGGGATTAAAGCTTGTGATTCCTACTAGTATGTGCTTAAATCTTGACCCCTTTCATTTTATTTGAGTGGTGAAGGAAAAAGAATTTTATTTTGTTTTAGTGGCAACTAAAATAAATAGTAGAGCATAATATTGAAAAGCTTGTAGCTTTTCATCAGTGACTCGGGTTTGAGTGCCATTTTTTTCAAAAGTGCTTGTTTTTTTGTGTTCTTTCAAATGGAAATATTTATTTTGAGAATCAAAATATAATTATATAGTTTCATATTGTAACAAACACTCATTATAAAGTGCCAAAATTGGAGGGGTCTCTTGTTGCATTGCTTGGTTCTTAAATTTCTTTTGGTGATTTTTGGAGGATAGGATATTTATATACTTCTACATTAGATCATGTTGAGACATTAACAACACATAATTACCACACATGGAAACCAAGAATGGAAACAATAGTTAAGCAGAAAGGATTATGGGCTTTAACTTCTTGAGAACAACCAAGTGTTCACTATAGAATATGAGAAATTTCCATACGAGTGCAAATTTCATGAGTGTATGGGTTTGATAGGAACTTATGTAAGTGACAATATTATGTTTTATTTAGAAAAATGTAACTCTCCTTTCAAAATATGGGAGAATTGGAGGATTTATTTGGTAAGGTGGATCATATGAGAGCCATGCAACTTGAAATTAAGATCACCTCTCTATCTACTGAATTTTAATCAACAATTATAGACTATCTTACCAAGTTAAAGCATTTATCGACATAGTTGAAGGAGAGTGGAAGAGATAAGAAAGATGAAGAGTGTGTTTACTTGATTCTATCCAAGTTGAGAGAACCATTTCAAATATTTTCTTCTACCTTTTTCTCTAACATGAATTCCTTAGGTGACACATTCAAAATGCCCGACTTAGAAACATTTTGTGAAAGAATTACTAGGGTAGAATCCAAATTGTATTACCTTGAGTCTTCCACCTCTCAAAAGGAATTAGTTAAATCTAATCTTAAGGGAAAGGGAAAACAAAAATTAAAATTGAATCCACCCCTTATCCATCTCATGGTGCTCCTAAACCCAAAGAAAACAACTCTAAACCAAAGGAGTCTTCTAAATCCAAGAATAAGTATAGGCTTTCATGCTCTTTTTGTGTGGGGGGTAGTGGCCATGAAGAACATAGGTGTTATAAGAAAATTCAAGCCTTAGAGGATGTAATCAAGAAACACAAAAATTTATATCTCCACTTTGCACCTCCTTTTAATCAGCATGACAAAGCACTTAATGTTGTTGGGAGATCTCGGTCACCACTTGTAGAAAGTTCAGTTATAGATTATGGTGCTTCTCATTATATGAATTCTTCTAAGGAGTGTTATTTTTCTCTAGGTTTGAGTTCTAATTCTAAAATTGAGGTTGGAGATTATTCCTTTCTTTCTGTTGAGGGAAAAGGTGATATATACCTTTATGGTGGTTGTATCCAAGATACACTATATGTTCCTAACATTACAACAAATTTTATTTCTGTATATCAAATTTTTCATTCTAGTCAAGGAAAAATAATGAATTTTACACCACATGTGGCAAAAGTATGAGCTTTTTTAGAGCCCCATTCACTTGTTTCTCAAGGTATTGTTGATCATAATTCTAGACTATTTCAATTTTAGGGTTTTGATGAAACTTCCTCCACAGGGATAAGATTGGTTTCTCATACAAATTCAGAGAGTAATCTTTGTCATGAAAGATTTATACATCTCAATTATAGATATTTGAAGGAGTTGAGAACTCATGGTATGGTAGATGGTCTTCCTAGAGTTTCTTGTCTTGAGGGAGTTTACTCTAGCTGTGCATTAGGGAAACAACACCAAGATCCATTTCCTAAGAATTTTTCCAAGAGAGTTTCTTCACCACTTGAGCTTGTGTATAGTGACTTGATGGTTTTTCCTACCCCCTCTTTCAATGGAGCTAATTATGTACTTACCTTTATTGATAATTTCTCAAGGTGTACTTGGTTTTATTTTCTTAAGTAAAAAATTGATGTTCTTTCACACTTCAAATTCTTCAAATATTTGGTCAAGAAACAATATTATAGTTGCATAAATAACCTTTGCACCGATAATGGGGGAGTACTTCAACAAAGAGTTTTATGATTTTTGGCAACTTAAGGCATTATTCACCAAAGCATTCTGTTTCTCATACTCCACAACAAAATGGCTTAGAAGAACATATGAATAGAACTTTGAAGGAAATGGATAACTGTATGATGCATTCTAGAGATTTACCTCTTATTTAATGAGTAGAAGCGAGTTAATTGTGCTAACTACATTCAAAATCACACACCACACATGTCGCTTGATCATTTGACTCTAGAAGAATCTTGGTCCAAAAATAAGCTAGATGTCTCATTTTTTTGAGTGTTTAGGAGCCATGCTTAGGCATTTGTACCAAAGAAGAACAAGAAAGCTTTGGATAAGAAGAAAAAACCCTCGATGTTTGTAGGGTATTGTGAGGACATGAGAGCTTATCGACTTATATATTTTGTTACTCATGACATTATTTTTCAAACACATGTTCAATTTGATGAGTGCTTCACTCCTCATGTTATTAATCTTCTTCCTTGCCTCCTTATTATTCATCTCATCTTGAGGATCCTTTCTTTGAGGAGGTTTATGAGTAGGTTATAGTTTCCATTGAAAATCCTATTCCCACCGATGTTGTCACTATTCCTAAGTGGGATCATACTACGATTTCGAGGAAATAATTTTCATACAGGATCTTCCACCCAATAGGAATCATCACACACATTCTATAGGTTCTATACTTTTGTGTTAGGCAGTTTCTGAGGATCCATAGTATTTTTCAAAGGCTCATGAAATACATGAGTGGGATGATGCAATGAGAACCGAGTATTCTTATTTGATGAATAATCATTCTTGGGATTTTATATCTCTTCTTAAAGGAAGAAAGATGATTAGGTGTAAGTTGGTATACCAAACCAAATATGTAGTGATGGGTCCATTGACAAGTATAAGGCTCGTCTTGTTACAAAGGTTTTTTCACAAGTTGAAGGTATTGATTACTTTGAGACTTTTGCACCTGTAACCAAGATGGATTATGTATGCCATGTACTTTTTATTACTGCATCACAAGGGTGGCCCATATACCAGATGGATGTGAATATTTCCTTCTTACATGGAGATTTATAAGAGGAAATATACATGGAGCAACCTGCTTTGGATTTTTTTCAGGATTATTCTCTTGTTTGTAGGCTCTGAAGGTCTCTCTATGGTCTCAAACAAGCCCCTCAATCTTGGTATGAGAAGATGGATTATTTTCTTACGTCTCTGGTTTTTTTCATTACCACTCCAATTATACATTGTATCTCCAACATGTTGGTGATGATATTGTGATACTTGTCTTGTATGTTGATGATACTGTTACTTACTTGGTAGCTCTTCTTCCCACATTCGGGCTATTCGAGAGGGCTCTTTATACACAGTTTGACATGAAAAATATTAGGTTATTGAATTGTTTCCTTGGTTTTCATATTTCGTAGATAGATTCAAGGATTCATTTGAGTCAGTAAAAGTACACTTGTGATCTTCTTTAGCACTTTGATATGGTGATTGCAAGCCAAGTCCATATCCTTTTTAGTCTAGGGTTACTCTTACTTCCACATGTACCAATCCACTTTGTGATCCTACTTTTTACAGGAAGTTGGTTAGTAGTGTCATGTACTTGACCCATACTCGCCCTGATATTTCATTTATAATAGGGCTTTTATCTCAATTTTCACGTTCTCCTCATAGTAGTCACTGATAAACTGCTAAAAGGATTTTGTGCTATTTACAGGAAACTTCTAACTTTTGTCTACACTACACTAGGGGTTCTACTTAGTTGGTTGGGTATACATATTCAAATTGGGAAGGTTGTATTGATGATAGGCATTCCATTTTGGCTATCCTTTTGTCTTGGTTCTTCTCTAGTTTATTGGGCTTACAAAAAGTAACAGGCTATTGCAATTTTATCTTCATAGGTAGAGTACATGGCAGTAGTTATAGCGAGTCAACAGATTCTTTTTAATTTTGACAGTTATTGATAGAGTTTTAATTCCGATAAGATTCACAACCGTGCTTTGGTATGAAAACCAAAGTGTAATTCACATTTCTCACAACCCAATTGAGCACCACCAGACTAAGCATATTGAGATACACATCCACTTCATTCGTCAACACATTCATGATGGAGTTATTTTCTTGGAGTACATTCCAACTTAGCGACAGGTTACATACATATTTACGAATCATTTTGCATAACATTTCTACCTTAGAAGTTATTCTTAGGGGGTGTTTGTGATAACATATTCCTTCTTCTTCTTCTTTATCTTTCCTTCTAGGAGGATTATTTCCTACTTTTAGTTCAAGATTTCTTCATGGATATGTTGTACATGAATACCTCATCAGGCCTAGTTTCAGGACTCATATTGTGGACATGCCACTTCTATTTTGGCCCCTAGATTCACTTTTGAGGGGTGTTAGAGTAAGTATTTACCTTAGCTCATGTTCACCTACGTACCTTATTTACCTTTATTGTATTTATCCTCACCCACTTATGTGTGTGGATATTTATTTTTAATTATTTAGATATGAGGGGATATTATCTAGTTTTTAGGTATAGTTCTTTCCTTTATCTATGGTATTGACTAAATCATTGATGTCTATCTCCCTCCTAAATATATGGTCTTGACTAGTTATTTTATGACTAGTCTTTCCTTGATTTATGGCTTGATCTACAACCTTGACTAGCTCTTAAATTGTTATTCCTTGCCTATATAAGCAAGGCCCATTTTCATTGTATTTCATTGAGTTCCATAATAATATATGATATTGCTGCTCATTTGTTTGCAAATGTTTTATGTAAAGTTATTCTAGTAAATTTCTTACATCTTATTGATCATGGTGTTTAATTAGCATTTGAGATATTAGCTTGGTACGATCTAGTTATTCTTACTTTTAAATTTAGAGTTCTACCATGATAAAAATGATAAATCCTTAACATTCTAGTTCGAGTTGAAAAGTAAATTCTAAGGCCTAATCCTAGTAGCCTTGTCACAAAGAAAGCAAGGGTTACCTTAAGTATTTGTTCATAAGACCTATGGGAGATGAAAAGGGACATATTGTTTTTCTATAAAATTTTTGATGGTGAATTTGAGCTACATATAAACTCAAATATCTATGAAAGATGTTCTTGGCAAACCTAGGTAAGGACTAGTGGTGAAATTACAAAAGTTGAGGATTAGGGAGTTATAAGAAGAGTTGGGTATCTAAATTCCTATAAATACTTCAAGAAATTATTCTTATTATGACTGTATTAAACATATTGTTGAGATTAACTAAAGGTAAATTAGCGTGTTTTGATAAAAAAATGATGAGTTGATAAGATATAACATTTTTTATGGAAAAAATTAGGCATAAATGATAATTTCATAAATGTACAGAGTAGTGGGAGTACTTGTGAAAGAAAAATATCATCCATTGACTAGAATTGAAGCTATGCACAAGGGAAAAATGAAGGAAATCAGAGGTATGTGAATGTCAAGTCTATTTTCATTATATTAGATCAAGTTGGATGATGTATAGATATTTTTTATGAGTTGTTGGAAAAAATTATGTGTTGATATATGTTTCATTTATGATTTAGTCCCTTAAAGGTGATATTGAAGGGCTTAAACCCAACTTGACAACTAGAAACAGTCCTAGAGAAATTTTTATATAGTTTTATTCCAAAATAGGTTTAAGGTGGTGCTAGCATATGGATTTTCATGCATGAAAATTACATGAAATAAGTAAGGTAATGAAGTCACCCCTCAATGAAGGTGAGGCTACCTTTATTGAAAACCAAAACCATATTTACATCTGTATATTCAAAATTGTATGTGGGGGTGTTTTGGAACATCAAATGGAAAGAAATGTGAATGAGGAGATGGAATGGAATGAAGCAAAGAAATGGAAAGGAATGAATGAAAGGAACATGCAATAGTTAGGTAAAATAAGATCCTAATATTGCATGTAGGAATAACAATGATTAACTAACTCAAATAAAGAAAAATCTGAATCATCTAAACAAGAGTAAGTAAAAGAGAACACACATGAGCAAGTAAATACCAAAACTTGATCACTGTGAACAAGAAAAACAAATTAATAGCATTGAAAATAAGATCCAAGAAAATATTCACATTCAAGATTTAAACACTAACATATTATAGACATAAGAAAATCAAATTCTATAAGAGATAATAAGTGAGAAAAATTTCTTATTTCATTATCTCCAAAATGTGTTCAAAAAAGAACACAATTTCTTTCTTGAAACAAATCTTTCCCACAAAATTATTTTCTTCTCCTCTCTAAAATTCACCCTTACAAATGAGCCTCAAACTTTCTTGTGTAACCCAAAATCCGATCACAAATTTGTTAGGGTTTATATGAACATTAAATAGGACATCTTAAGTGACTTTCACTTTTTCAACCAACTTATTAAAAAGCAACTAAAAATAGAAACCAATTAAGTTATCAAAAGTTTGCCTTACGTTTAACAATAACCCACTTAAAATACCATTTTATCATATAACAAGACCTAGTTCCTTATCCATTAAAGTGGAGTCTTCCTATCTCAATTTTATGAGAAATGGACTCACCCACTTCGTTAGTTACTAGAAAACTATCTCCTCACTCCATTAGTGAAATTTGGATCTCTTGCCTTTTCCTATTAAGAGGATCTTAACCTTCTCAATGTTTCGAGAATATTATCTTATTCATGAGGTTCACTTGGTTTAAGCACAACCCCGCAAAACACCTATAATTCCAAAATCTGATGACATATCATTTAGATTGACCATCTTTGATTGAAAATTTTCAAACAGGTTCCTTAATTTGATACAACGTTCCATTGAAGCTGAAGAAAAATTGATGGCAGGAATGTACATGTTTTTGAAAAATCATGAGAATTTTTCCTCAACATGTTTCGATGAATACCTTTGATTATGCTCATTCATGAGATCATAAGGGATTTCAGCTATGAACTTCTAAATTGAGGAAAGTGAAGTGAAGGCTTCACCGCATATTCTCTCGTAATGGATCATGGAATCTTAGAGAAGCATCTTCCATGACTTGAGATACGAGACACCAAATAAAGCGTGTCCCTCGAAGTAAAATTCAAGGATCCATTCAATGGATAGATTTTTAGATTCCATACTTGTCATCTCATGTAAACTAGGTAATATCTTCTCTAGATTTGATATGCTTGAAGCAAAATATTCCTTAAAAGAAAGGATTGGATCTAGGTATGCACTAATGTATTCATGGAGCTTTAGGGCTGCTTTGATCATCTCTCCCCTAAAAATGAAAATCTATGAAAGCCAAGATTCATGATATGACCCAAAGTGTTTATCTATTTCAATAGATTGAGTTTATCTTTTCGAGGGAAATCACCATATCGGGTACTAGGAAAGTGGAAGATATTAGATCTATCGGATGTTAAATATAATCCACCAAATGTGATTCTTTTTGGCCTTGAGTTTAGAGTTATGAGATATTTCATAGTCAATAGTTGTCATGGAATTACGCTCTTTGTCAACTCGTGGGATGGCAAGATCTACAAATTTGTTTCCATCTTCATCCACCATTATCCTTGAGAATAACATCATTTGAAATCTTGAAAAGGGCATAAAATTTAATATCAATTACCTTAACAACCTTTCTCTTCTTAATTTCACAATCATCCCAGAAAGGGGTCTCCTTCACTAACTCTCCATACAAAATCTTGGAGTCTGAAGCAACATTTGTATTTTTATTAATATCATTAGATTCTATGAGGGTCCTTTCCAAAACTTTAATCTCCAGGGAAATAACTTTGATATCAACCTCTTGAACCTCAAGGATACCTTGAGAAACCTCCTCATTAAATAAAGGTTCAAAAGCATGTGGTATTTGGACCTCTTGCGCTTGAGTAGAATCTTGTGCATGACATGACTGAGGAGTGCTTATTATGAGATTCCTTGAACTATTGACAATGTGAGTAGAGGAATATCTACTTGAATTTCAAATCCCGATACAAATTATCTTCCTTCACTAAGGCCAAGACCCTTGGATGTTTCACCTCATGACACTTTCTTTGGAGAAGTGGATTTCAACAACCACTATTTTCTTACTTGATGTGTATGAGTAGATAGCATACGGGTTGGTGAGAAGAAGATTTAGTCGATGAATACCTCCTTGAGTTGGATATTTTTGTACTCCTGAGGTATGAAATTGTATTGATGGTAAATTTGCAAGTTCTTATTCATACTATGCTATGATCCTTTTGAAAATCGGTTGATTCTTATTATTAAGAGAAAATTCATTTCTTTTGGTCTAATAAATTTGGGGCAATGGAGTGAAAGTAATGTCATCATATGAAGTATCAACAACATCTTCACCATCATCTACCAATGAATCTGGAGGGTCTCTAATGTGGAAATCCTTGATTTGAGCAAGGGCCAAGGGGGAAAACTCTCACCTTTTTACTTTTTGCTCATTTGAATAGGCAACCAAGAATTCTTCCATGGTAGGATTGTGCTAATAATTTTCCCCAAGAATCTTCTGCATATATCCATTGATATTAAATTGGAATCTCTTCACATATGGATGTATAGTGATGAGAGAAAACTCCTTCTCCATAATTTGTGCATTGAAGAGATTCGGACATTGATATTCCCCAGTTTGGATTGGGAAATGGATGCCTAAATGATATTTTTCATTGAGAAGAAAATGAACTTGGAATAGTTGTTATGTAAGCTCCATTAATTCCCACTTTTCACTGACATACTTAGGAATATTCCATTGAGTGCCTATAAATCCACTCATACGAATGTAGGAAAAGGATGGAAGCTGAATGAACCATGTTCCCACCGAGAAATGACACCCATGACATCTTTGGAGAATATTTCTTCAAAATTTATATTTAAGTTTCTAATCACCTAGAAGGTGAAAGCATCATTAAATATCTGAAGTGATGAGATATATTCTTGAAACTCAATTTGTGGATAATGATGAAAAACACTATTTGATGGACCCATGATGCCTTTCATTTCTAGCCCCGAAAATTACTTCCTTCTAGCTACTACATAAGTTAGGTATGTTGTCGGTAGAAACACCCGATCATCTTCACATCAATCAATTATTTGTGAAGAGTATCAATAATGATGGTGGCCTAATAAAAAACTCTCTTAGAAAGGATTATACGAGATAAACTATTACATCCATGGTTGGAAAATCGACAGAGAGTAGACCAAAGACATGGCTCAAAAGAGTGATCATGTCACTAATTTCCTCCATGACCTTAATATGGTACAACTCCTTAGGAATCTGGTCAACACGAGGCCTCTCAGTCACTAACCAATTATTATTGACCATCTTTTTCCACCGAGGGTTCTTCATCCCAAAAATATTACACTGAATTATGAGTGATGTCAGCATTCTCAATGAAATTAGGAATCCTGAGCAATTATTCGATGTGCTCTAGTGTAATCAATAGGAAAGTCTCGTGATTATACTTAATAATTTGTAACGAAGTTCGGGATCATAATGCTCCACATGGGTGATGACCAACTCGAGCATTACACTGAAATAGGAAAATTCACTTTGCTTGAGGCGAGACCACTATGATAGAGCCTATCCAAGAATATGGTTTACCCTTCGAATCTCACCCGATCAAAAAATTGTTACATGTTAAGATGGCCAAGATCGGTGTCGGTGATATTGTCATATGAAAACTTGATGGAAGTCGTATCTAAGTGTGAAATTATTTGAATTTTCAACTGGCTTCCTTAATTTTCTTGCAGAATTGCTAAATTTTTGTTCATAATGAATTTGACAAAAAATAGAAGGCAAGATGGTGTGAACGTGTACCAGTTCTTAGTCTCCAAACCACCGTTAATGCAAAAGAAATGTGACTCATTTTATTATTATTATTTTAATAATAATAATAATCAATCTTGGGTTCCAATTTTTTTAAAATGCTAACACAAACAAAATATCGAGACTAAGACTGAGTTACAAACCGGGTTAAAATAATTATAATTTTTTATTATCTGGTTGAAATGGCTTCGTGTAGGGAATATTTAATTTTTTTAAATTTTAATTCACTACTTCTTAGATTTTCCTAATTTTAGTAGATCTTCTTTATCCTCTATGTAGATTTTAATATTTTGTTTTTGGTAGCGCGTGAGAAAATTTTGCTTTGCATGCATGAACTTTCAATATTTTCCTTATGTGTTCATAATCGAGAAAAATACATGAAATTCCCTGGAGAGCTCCCACATGACTATCCTCTAAACTATAAATGTGTTAAGAGTCTTATTTTTACCTACCTTAGCATGGAGTGTTCTTCTTTGGACTGATATTATCATTTTTATCAATGCATGGATAGTTATTTCTTTAGCATGGAAAAATCTTATTCTTCTTCTGTGTGTTGGATTTTTAATTATTTTTACCAAGGTTGTGTAATGCATTGAAAATGAGTGACTTGGACTATGCTGCCCAAATAAATGTGTGGGATTTGGTATTTTCTTTCCTTCACACGTGGCCTTCCTCCTTTCTCTTTGGTATGTTGGTGTTATTTAATTTTCTCCCACGTGACTTGCTTCCTTAAGAAAATACTTGGTCCTTCTCCTTCACATGGACCTTCTTCATTTTGCTGCTTGTGTAGAGATATTCTCTAGTTTATGCAAATGCATGGAAACTTGTTTAATTTTTGATTTTATTCTTGGCATGGGTTTATTTCTCCTAGGTACGTGGAAACTTGTCTTACCTACATGGAAATTTCTACATGCATGAGATTCTTTGATTTAGAAATTCTTGTGGAGGTTTCCAACACCTAAAATTGACAAATGCATGGCTTGTTATATTCAAACAATGTGTGGATTTTTCTTTGATTTCTTCCCGAGTATGGACTATCTCCCTCTTCACATGCACAATTGATGGAATAATTAAATAAATTTCTTGAAATAAGTGGAGAATCAATCGTTTGTGAAGAATGTGCTATGAAATCTTGCAAACAAAATATTTCTCCGAAAACGCTTCTACAGGGAGAAAGTAAGAAGTTCAAATAATAAAAATAATTTGGAAATAAAGATCCCAAAATTCTTACTCACGAGTTTTTCCATAGAGTAAGGAGGATCAAAGAATTTTTCTTGTAACTATTTATTTATTTTTGTTGAATAACAAATTTCCACCTTCTTCAGGTAGTGGGCATTAATTTCCAGGGCAATGTGGGAATTTTTTTAATCATTTTCCCATAACAATGGAAAAGCAAGGTGAAAATTCCCATCCATTTCCCCATGTGGGAAAATTGGAGATAAAATTGAATTCTTCTTCCATCTTTGAGCCGAGAACAACAAAAGAAAAAAACTAGGTAGCTCAACTCGGGGAGAACGTTTTGGTTAACAACTCGGTTGATATGAATTGTAAATGTACCATGTGAAGCTAACCCAACAAAGCCCATGAGATGTATAAGAATCCTAATTTGGTGCATACAGATAAAATAAATCTCAATGTGGAGAGTGTGGTGTTGATGGACCAATCTTCAAGGAGTCGGTTGAGTGAGACGTTTGGAGCCAACTCAGGGGCACAAGGTGAGCTCGTGGTGATTCAACAATCATCACAGAAGGACATTGATTTCCATCATTGTGGAGGAGCTCGAAAGATATGGTTGATGGTACTAAGATCGATGGACTCCATGGTGTTGGTGAGCTTACATAAAAGAATGATGTATGTTTTTTTATTGGCTTGTTCGAATGAATGCAAGATCGTAAATTGGGATGGGCTTATTAATTTCCATGTAAGTTGAAAACCAAGTTAGGTCAATCTCTATCTCGATGAGTGCGGTGGTATCAACTAAAATAACTCATATCAAGACTCAGCTAGTGTGGAAAATTCGGGGATCAAACTCGCTCAAGACAAAAGTGGGGTCAACGGTGAGTTTAGTTAAAATCACGTTGGCTTAGTACGTAGTAGGAAAAATCATGACTCGACAGAGAATGAAGGGGAGCTCGACTGTCGGTGATCTAAAAATATAAACTCATAACGGAGGGAGAGCCAAGTCAATATAAAACATGGTGAAAGATGATGACACTCAGTAACCTCAAATGAGTCTAGGCATGGTCAAGTGATATGTATCTCCATTCATGGAGCCATGTCAAATATTGACACAATATTGCAAAGATAAGATTAAGATAAGTCAGTATTTGTGCATAGGTCGACTAATGGAGAACCGAGTAGGAGAGAGCTCATTTCACTCAGATGAAAGTTAGCTCATGAAGATATCGACATGGAAGTTGAGATAATTCACGGAAAAGTCAGGTTTGATAGTGTGGAACTCACCTATGAAGAGCTCATGTAAAGGATTCGTATTGCATGACCAAGCCAAACAAGAGGAATTTGATGTAGGATGGGAGATCACTTATGATGAATAGAAGAAGAGATCATGTCCAACTCGGTGAGTTGGCTCGACGAGCCAACCACCAAGTTGGACTCATTTTTGGCCTTTTCTTCATGACCCCTCCCTCTTTGAGTCGAATCTAGTCAACCCCCACACTAGTATTTTAATTAATTTAATATTTTTATTTAAATATTTTAATAATAATATTTATTATTATTATTTAAATATTTTATTTAAATATTCTTTTAGTTAATTAAGAAGAACTAGGTCAATCGAGTATTAATGATACATTATGGAACCTTCTAAAGTGGTTCAACCAAGCGTAATAAATGAACCATCATGTACCTTCAAGTTAGGAATGTAATTACGACCTTTCCTCTTCTTTCTCACATATTCTTCTATAAATGTAAGTTAGAGGCTCATTCCAAAGGGTTCCAATAGGTCGAGATAGGTTGGAAAGTTATACATCTTAGGCAAGTGTAATTATTCAAGGGTCCTCTCTCTTCTAGAATTTGTCCTTGTGTTGAGAGAATTTTCAAGCCTCCTCTTCAAGACCGCAATGAAAACCATTTCCTCTTTTGAATATATGATGCATTGTGCACGTTATTGAAGAAATAAAAGTGTGTGTCTTGTGACTAATCTTGGTCCTTTCATCCTTCATTACTTCTTTGTGCTTTTTCTCATGCTTGCATGTACATTTACAAGTTCACATTTCTATTGTAGGTTCTTGGAGTTTTTTTCTTATCGAGTGGTGGAGTATTGCATGCAGTTGAGTTATGGTGTCCATTCACCCTTCTTAATTTCATCCTTCTTCACTAGGAAACTGATATATTGCTGTCTCGATCAAGTTTAACAAAGGGAACACATGTCTCTTAGTTTATGGTATTTTGTACCCTCTCTAAGTTGTAGTAGGTGAAGTTGATCTGTGGTGCACACAGCCTCTTCAAATTAACCCTTCTTGAGTTTGGAAACACCCTTTATTTGGTGCATCACCATTCGTATTATAGTTTCATTTCTATAAATCTCTTTCCCTAAAACCCCATGAAAATGTTAGCATAGGACTAGATAGCATTTTTATCAAACAAGGAGTAGTACAACACTTAATTTAGGAAGAGGAATCCGGCCTTCTCCAGAGGTTCACCTCGATACCAAGTCCCACAGTTTAAGAGGTGATCCCATGTGTCCCAATCACACCTAACATCATGTTCACATTCGGCCATTTAGAGGTGCGGTGATTTGGCAACAACAATATTTGGCACACTTGGTGGGACGAGTTATTACTTATCTTCTCACTTACACAAGTCAAAGCACTTGGAGAATCTATATCTCTGGATTCTAAATCTCAGTGTGTTAACTTATGTGAAGAATTCAAACAAGATTCTTCAAAGCAAGGAAATTATCAGCATATCAAACTTTCCTTGTCTCCTCCAAAGAGAAGATGAAGAGGCATTTCAACATCACCAATTGCAACTCTACCTCATAGGGGTCATTCAACTCCTCCGTACGGAAGGTTCACTCCACTAGGGAACAATCAACCTCTTGCTACTATGGCACGAAACCAAGTTTTCCCCCTTTCGGTGAAAGTAGTCCTCTTCTTTTGGCTCAATGGGACCCTATCCATGTCGTGGAAACCAAAATTTTACCATTTTACATAGGGGAAACTCATGTTAATATAGTGGAACATATTCTTGATGTAGCCAACATTTGTGCCATACATAATGTCATAGAGGAAAACGTTGTGGTTAGACTTCTTACTACCTCTGTTAAGGGTTTCAAGGGTTAAGTTTTGGCAAGTATAACCACTTGGGATGAATTAGGAGAAAATATTTGTAAACGAGTTTGAAGACAAGAGTGATAATATTTAACTTTTGGAACAACTCACTACCATGAAGAGAGCTCCCCAAGAATACATGAATGACTTCAACTTCGATTCTAGAGGACACTGGAAAAGGATTCTACAACTTGTAAAGCCCTTACGCACATAATGCATTCTTATATTATTTGTGAGCCTTGAATAGTGATGTAGCGGTCATGATCCAGTCCATGGTAGGGGCTACATTACGATGCCTACGATGATTCCATAAGATAGGGAAATTCCTTGATTCAGGATGGAAAGATAGCTCCACAACCGCCAATCTTCAAGTTATCTCTAGATCTTACAAAAAATTAGCCTATCGATGCTCCTATTCTATTAGTCTCTTATAAACCAGCTCAGTCTACCCTGTCTCTTCAAATGATCTATTTGAAGTCAATTAAATTATGTAAACATTTGGAAACGAGCTTGTTACACTCAAGAGGTAATAGTTTTAATAAAATCATCCATATCAACCAAAAAATCAACAAGATCAGTGGTGACCTCTATTTCAAGGAACAATCGGGCACAAAATCAAGCTACAAATCAAGTTATGAATGTCATACCTTTGAACTTTCAGAACCCTCTTGTTGTTAGTTCATCTAGAGCCATTGTAACTGTCTAGAATAATCTAGTTCAAGACTACGAATGGTCCTACCATTTTTCTCAAACCCACAATAAAAATATGTTTCCCAATGGATTTTTGGCTAGGTCCTTATGATTAAAATCGTATCTGCCCCTTTTGAGAAAACAAAAACACATCTACACAAGAAACATCATATCAACCATAGGTACTTGAAGAAACCACTTTACTAAACTGGTAAGCAAAATCTTTTTGCGGGTTGAATACAGATCCCTCATCGGTGGTGGAAAAAACTCGTTCCAAGAAGAGAGAAATGGAACCTCAAACTTCCAAATTTGATCAAACATCCACTTCATACCCTCGAAATAAGCGTGGTGATAAAGATGTGGCAAATAAAATGCCATAAATACTTGTTAGCCAAGCCATAAGAAAATAAAGTTCATCAGGAATCACGATATCCAACAAGCATTTTCCAAAGGAGGGTCCCAATGCTCAAAGAATAATAAAAAAGTAGGAGCAATTCCCTTTAGCATAGTGGAATAGATGAAGAAAACCAACCTGAGTGTTACTATGTGGGACACACTCTCAATTCCTTCTCAAAGAAACTTTTTGTGAGAGGCTCTAAATAGTTTTAGTACAACAAGCGAATCATCAAGTCATGGAGTAAAAAATGTTATGAGTTTGTGTCAACCAGAAGGGAAAGTTATTCCTAAAGAAAAAAAACCACCACCATTCTATATTTCCCTAATCATTAGAAACCACCTGGTGCACAATCGCATGATTGATTCTGGTTTCAATAGCTTGATCATGCCTAAATAAATTACAGATGTACTAGGCATACAATATGCACCCATTACGAGAGGATTTGTTCAATTGGATGGCATAGTTGTTAATACTGTTAAAGTTATCAAAGGAATTTAACTTACCATCTATGCATGCCCAAGTTTTTCATTCACCAAAGAAATATCAGTCATTAATCTTCCTCCTCTCTTCACCATCTTCCTATCATGAGATTTCACTACCAAGATGGGTGGTTATCTATCATCCACTTGGCGTAAGAAGAAGATTGTTTTCTACTTTTGGAAGAAATAGGATTGGGTACATCTTTGCATTCATGAAGAAGATACAATCATACTGTAACTTGTCAAAACACCAAGCAATTCAGAAGCAATGTGGTAATTGTTCTTCAATGGATCGATAAGTAAGAATGGATCTAGTGTTGGTGTTATGTTAATTTCTCTAGAGGGAGATAAGTACTTCTCATATTTTTGGTTGTAGTTCAGTTGCACTAACAATTTTCTTGAATACGAGACCCTCGTGCAAGGAATTATACTAGCCCAAAAGAAGGGGATCAAAGCCGGGGATAATTTTAGTGGAGAATATTCGTAATATGGTGAATATTAAATTTTTGAAAATTTTGAAAAGGAAAATTTTCTAGACGGTCGAGAACTTTTGCTCGCCTAAAAATTACATTTTAATTTTTTTAGGGGTTGGCTTTGCCTACACTTGAAACTATCCCCTATATAATGCTATATTATTCTCCAGGTATAACACTACTAGCTCACTCATACCACCTAGGGGCATATGTATTATCAAGTATAGTAAATGTGTGACATGAGGGTGGAGGCTGTAGATGCGCGAAAAAGAGTTTGTTGATGCATGACATGGAGAGTTTGTTGATGCACGATAGGAGTGTAGAGGAAGTAGACATGTGAGAGAGTTTTTTGATGTGCGACATGGATTTTTTTCTTTTGTGACTAGATTACGGAGGCTGCGGACATGCGATAGAGATTTCTTTGACATGCGTCAACAAGGTGGTTAACGTTCATCACGAGAACCTCATTGATGCGCATCAACAAGGTTGTTAACGCTCATCGGTGAAGTTCATTGATGCATGTCAACCACCTTGTTGATGTGTGTTAGCAAATCTCTATCATGCCTGTATCCTTCTATCACACCACTTAAAAATTAGGTGAAAATTTTTTGTTAGACCCCCAAAAAATTCACCTTGTGGCGGTTACGAGGATATTCGCCAGGTATTTTCCACCTCTGATTTCTAAGAGGTCTCTTAAAATGAACCCTGATCAAATCCCTTACTATTTTTGGAGACAGTGAGTTAGTTGTCCCTCAAGTGACGTCATGCGGTGCATCCAAGAATGATCTTTTAAGATCATACAAGTACCGAGTCTAGGACTTGATTGACAATTTTAAAGCTTTTGGAATCCACATAGTTCCTAGAAATCAGAATCAAGATTATGATAGGATGGCTACAATTGGCTCACAATATGACATACCTATTGATTTCATGAAATAAGGGAAGTAATTTGTCAAAATTGTGGTTCGACCTGTAGTCCCTAATAATGTGAATAGCTGGCAAGTGTTCAATAGTGACAAATAAATTGTCCTTTTCCTACAAGAAGAGGTAGAGTTTATTGCAAGAAATTAGGATAATCTGTAAGATTCATATGGTGATCAAATTATACAATTGAAAAGCAACAAACTACCAAAAGGATTAGTCACTCTGGAATCCATTTTCAATTTAGATGATCAAGACAAAAGACAAAGCTCTAACATGGTGGTCAAAGAAGAAGATTTTGAGGAAGTTAATGTAGTATATGAGAAGTTTATGAATATTAGAAACGTGTGTACTTATGAAGAGAAAGAATATTTCATCAAAATTTGTCAAGAGTATCATGACATTTTTGTGTGGAGCTATAAATACATGTGTGGTTTTGATCTAGGTCTAGCACAACATACCATCGAACTAGATCCTAATGTCAAGCCATTTCGCTAGAAATAGAGGCCAATTAATCACAAAATTGAGCCACTAATGAGAAAGGAGATAACCAAACTCATCAAGGCCTATATTATTTTCCCCATCAAGCACTCCTCTTGGGTAGCCAATCTGGTTCTTGTAAGGAAAATAAATGGAGAGATTCGGTTGTGTGTAGATTTCGAGGATTTGAATCATGCGTCATTGAAAGACCATTACCCTCTTCCATCAATGGAACAGATCCTTCAAACAGTGGTAGGAGCTCAAATATTTTATTTTCTCGATGGATATTTAGGTTACAATCAAATCCTAGTCCAATAATTTGACCAATTCAAAATGGATTTCACTACCAAGTGGGGCACGTATGCATACAAAAAAATACCATTTGGATTGTCCAATGCCAAGGATAATTTCCAAAGAGCCATGGATATGGTGTTTAAAGGACTAATCAATGATATCATCTTGGTTTACCTAGATGACATAATTGTATATTATAAGCATGTAGATGATCACATCGCGCATCTAAGGAAGGTTTTCCGAAGATGTAGGGAATTTGGGGTTTCACTTAATCCCAAGAAGTGTATTTTTTTAGTGCACGATGGAAATTTATTAGGGCATGTTGTTTCAATGGAAGGACTGTCAATCAATCCTACCAGGATTCTTTCGATTATTTCCTTATCTCTCCCAAGTCATAAGAAGGGTCTCCAAAGTTTTTGGGAACCATAAACTTTGTGCAGAGATTCATCCCTCAATTCGTGACATTGGATAAACCACTAATAGCCATGCTGAAGAAAAACATGCCATTCTCATGGAAAAAGGAAGGATGAGAGAGCTTTGAATCCATCAAAATGGAAATTTCTCAAGCTCCCATGCTAGTGAACCCCAGGTTTGATAAAGACTTTATGATTTATGATTTTTCAAGTTAAGAGAGAATTTCAGGGATCCTCACCCAACAAAATGATGATATGATGGAGTAGCCAATTGCTTTCTTTATCCAATCCCTCAAATAATTTGATCTCAAATACTCATTTGTTGAAAAATAAGTATTTTTAGTTATTCGAGCTTTGAATAAATTCAAGCACATGTTGTCCAACAAAAAATTCATCTAATGGTGTCTCATCTAGGTATCAAAGAGTTTTTTCTAAATAAAGAGATGAACAAGAAGTGTGCTATATGGATCACGAAGGTGATGGAGTATGATGTACATATCAAGGTTACCAAACTTGTTAGAGGTAAAGGTTTGTGTCAACAACTTGCTGCAAACATGAAATCAAAAGGTGATGATGATACGATGCTCCTAAACACTGATGAGAGTGATGATCAAGTTGAATGGTTATCCAAAATGAAGAATTTACTCTTCTTAAGATTACATCTTGTGAACATGGATAAAAACCAAAGACAGAATTTCTGTCTTGAATCTATTCCATATATTTTGGTAGATAACGTTCTCTTTCGAAAGGATTTGAATTGTGTCCTCCTTCGGTGCATAAGACTGGAATAGGTGAGTAAGATACTAGAAGAGTTTCATAATGGCTTATCTGGAGGACATTACTTTGGACAAACAACTGCTACCAAGATCATGTGATCTAGTTATTATTGGCTGGATTTGTTCAAATATGCCCATCTGTGGTGAAGAAGATGTAAGGAGTGTGCCTTTTTCACAGGCATGCATAAGTTGGTAGCTCTTCCACTGCATCCAATTCAAGTGGATCAACCCTTTGTTTAGTGGGGGTTGGAATTCATCGGAATGATTAATCCTCCATCCAGTGATGGACATAAATGGGTTCTTACTGCAACTGACTATTTTACTCGATGGATAGAGGTGGTAGCGTTGAAAGAGAGCAATGAAAAGGTAGTTTTGTATTTTTGGAAGATATAATGACAAGGTTCGGTGTTCCTTTTACATTTCTTTTGTAAAACGTGATGGATTTTCTTGGTATGAAGTTGAGTGAATGGGATTTTTAAAATGGGGTCTACCTCAAGACTTCATCCAATTACTAATGAAAGGAAATAGATTGGATGAGTCTAGTAACAAATAGCTCATAAGGATTATTAATCACATGATGGAAACTAACAAGAGGAATTAGCATACACAAACTTAAGATCACCTTATGGGTAGATTAGATCACACCTATAGGGCCATAGGAATTCTCCATTCACACTTGTATATGGAAGGGAAGAAAAACTTCCACTCTCTTTGGAGTTACCTTCTTTGTAGTTAGCTCATCAACTTGAAGTTATGGAGAGTGGTCCTCTGATAGTAAGGTTATTAAACTCATAGAGTTAGAGGAAGTACAGAAAAAAGCTATGAAGAATTTGGAGCAACATCAGGCTCAGGTTAAGAAATATTTTGACAAAAATGCATCTAATAGGCATTTTCAAGAGGTAGATCTAGTCCTCAAATGGGATGAAGACAGGTCCAAAATAGGAAAACACACAAAGTTTGACGCTCTCTAGAGTGGGCCATACATCATCATGAGTTACAAAGAGGAAAATTCATTTCATTTATCTAGGTTCAATGGAGAAGAACTGCCCATTCATGTGAATTGGATATATCTCAAAGCTTTCTTTTGATAAGCGTTCCACCCCTGTATAGTTTAGTTAGGTGTTTTCCTCCAAGTTATTATCCACATTGTTGTGTGTGTTGCTAGTATTTTTTTATGTTATTGATCTTATGTTGTTGTGGACATTGTTTCATCATTGGAAGTTTTTCAAGGAGAACAAAATTCCAAACATTTCAAAAGAAGTTTCAAAATATCCCCAATTCCTCAGATGCTTCATTTAAAATTTTGCAGTGTTCCATAAATGTCAAGCATTCAACATTTTCAATATACTTCATGTTTAGAGTTCTAAGGAGGTCAAAGATCGACTATGCTCAAGGGGATTCTGGGATGTATCACAAAAGATCAAATCACTTTTAGGATTCCAATATTGAATCCATGCCCAATGGATGACTTAAGGCTTCGAAATCATGCTTAGCAGAGACAATCATCCACGAGGGTCACCAAAAATGTATACCAATTTTGTGCACATGGTAAGATCAGAAAATAGGGTCCTATTTTGACCAAATTACAACATTGGTTCCAATGGCCCATTTTTGGTCATCACAAGATAACATGATTAAAATAATTAATGAATTACATAGGTGAGATCACCTAACATGAATGGGGTCAAATCAAATCTCAACTCAGACTCAACTTAGTTGCCATCTTGGATGGGGCGATCGGTGTGTAGCTCAAAGACGGGAAGGGGTTGGCCTTTTTATGAAAGCATAACAAGGCGACATCGATTCTTTCATCAACTCAGTTGAGCTGGTGTAGTTAGCTCGAGAAGGTAACTTGGGCTAGGTGGAGTCGCTTCAATAAATAGCCTAACTCGGTAGAGAAAAATTCGCTAAGGTAGGGGTAGGATGGCTCGGTAGTCACCCAAAGGAGCCAACTCAGCTATTAAATTATTATAAGGGATCGAGCTCATAGGAGCTCAATGAAGACCGAGCTCATGGGACTAAGCTGAAGGTATCCCGGGATCTCATGAGTGCAAGGAAGAAGCTCAAATATTGTATAACCAAATTAAGCTCATCGAGCTAGATGGAAGGTATCCCGGTTGTGTGGTTTCTAGCTCTTTCATGTGGAGGGAACAACTCTCTTGGGAAAGCTAAGTGTCAAGCCTATTTATAGGATGAACTCACACTCAAAGTGAAATGAACATGGATTTCAACTAAGTTATGAGTGAGGTACTGCTGGGAGGTCGAGTGAAGAACTTGAGAACACCATGGGAAGGCACATCATGATGGCGTGAGGTAAAATTGAAGTCTTTGTCCATGACGAGCAGAGAACAACAAAAGAAACAAACTAGGTAGCTCGGCTTGAGGGAAAACTTTTTGATTAATAGCTCAGTCGATATGGACTCTAAACATACCATGTGAAGATAACCATGCAAAGCCCACGAGATGTACAAGAATCCTAACTTGGTGCATATAGATAAAAGAAAGCTCAATGTGGAGAGTGTGGTGTTGAGTGACCGATCTTCATGGAGTCGGTTGAGCAAGACATTTGGATCCAACTCGGGGGAAAAAGGTGAGCTCGTGGTGATTTAACACTTGTCACGAGAAGGACATTGATTTCCATCATTGCGGAGGAGCTTAAAATATATGGCTCACTTTGTAACGAGCTCAATGGACTCAACGATGTTGGCGAGCTTGCATACAAGACTGATTTGGGTTCATTTAGGGGCTTGTTTGGATGAATGCATTCTCGTAAATTGGGATGGCCCATTAATTTCCATACAAGTTGAAAACCAAGTCAAGTTAATCTCAATCTCGGTGAGTGTAGGGGTATCGACTAAACTAACTCATATCAAGACTCAGCTAGTGTGGAAAATTCAGGGATCAAACTCGCTCAAGCCAATAGTGGGGTCAATGGTGCATTTAGTTAAAATTGAGTTGGCTTAGTATGCTTTATAGGAAAACTCATGACTAGATGAGAGAAAGAAGGGGAGCTTGACTGTCGGTGATCTAAAAACGAAACCCAAAACGAAGTGAGAGACAAGTCAATATAAAACATGGTGAAAGATGATGACACTTAGTAGCCTTGGATGAGTATAGGCATGGTCAAGTGATACATATCTCCATTCATGGAGCCATATCAATGATCAACACAATATTGCAAGGATAAGATTAAAATAAGTTAGTATTTGTCTATAGGTCGACTAATTGAAAACTGAGTAGGGAGATAAATAGCTCATTTCACTCGGATGAAATTTATTTCATGAAGAGATCGACATGGAAGTTGAGATAATTCATGGAAAAAGTTAGGTTTGATCATCGTGGAAATCACCTATGAAGAGCTCGTGTGAAGGATTCATGTTGCATGACCAAGTTAAAAAGAGGAATGTGATGTAGGATGGGAGCTCGCTTGTGATGAAGATCAAAAGAGCTTGTGTCTAACTCGGCGACTTGGCTCGGTGAGCCAACCACCGAGTTTGACTCATTTTTTGCCTTTTCTTCATGAACCCTCCCTCTTCAAGTCAAACTAGTCAACAGGGGTCACACCAGCATTTTAATTAATTTAACATTTTTCTTTAAATATTTTAATAATAATTTTTAAAAAAAATATTCTTTTTAATTAATTAAGGAGAACTAGGTCAACTGAGTATTAATGATACATGATGGAACCTTCTAAAGTTGTTTAACCAAGCTGTAATAAATGAACCATCATGTACCTTCAAGTTAGGAATGTAATAATGACCTTTCCTCTTCTCTCTCACATATTATTTTATAAATGGGAGTTGAATGCTCATTCAAAGGGTTCCAATAGGCCGAGATAGGTTGAAAATTTGTACATCTTAGGCAAGTGAAAATTTTCAAGGGTCCTCTCTCTTCTACAAGCTGTCCTTATGTGTTGAGAGAATGTTCTAGCCTCCTCTTCAAGACTGCAATGGAAAACATTTCCTCTTCTGAATGTATGATGCATTGTACACATTATTGAAGCAATAAAAGTGTGTGTTTTGTGACTAATCTTGGTCCTTTCATCCTTCTATACTTCTTTGTGCATTTTCTCATGCTTGTAGGTACACTGTGCAAGTTCACATTTCTATTGCAGGTTATTAGAGTTCTGTGCTTATCGAGTGTTGGAGTATTACATGCAGTGGAGTTGTGGTGTCCATTCACCCTTCTTAAGTTTATCCTTATTCATTGGGAAACTAATATATTACTCCTTCGATCAAGTTTAACAAAGGGAATGCATGTCTATTATTTTGTGGCAAAGGCATAGTTCATGATCCTGTTCACATTCTAGACTTAGTGATTTTAACAGAGACATGAAGAAAGCTAAGGGAATAGAGCTATCACCTCGAGGCCTTTGGGTGCTTCTACAGTCCTCCTGGAAGGCATAGTTCATGATTTTCATAATAGAAAGCTATAAAACGACTTCTACACCCCTTCGGTCATAAGAAATAATAGAAATAATAGAACCAAGAGTTTGTAAATCCACAAATATACTTAATCATTCAAGTAAGGTCCATGATTATACAAGATCAAAAGTAGAGTAAAAACATGTAGATAATACAAAAGGAGATCTTAATGTAAACATGATGGTAACCTTATCATATTCATTCATAGTCTTGCTACAAAGTATCACAGAGAGGCAGACCATAGTCATGTGCCATATCTGGATCCATACATGTATTCTCACAAAACAAAATTTCATTCCCCATTTCCCCATTACATCCTTACTATTGGAATCCTTTACCCATTTTCATCCCATAGTTCTCATGAGTAATTCTGCAGAGCTCCACTACCTCACTTCTCTCTCTCTTTCTTTGCCAAGGGTGCACGTATAAATAGGCATCGAGTTCTAACAAACTCTCTGCAACCTCAGATCTGGCCCCAAGTGTCAAGGTGTGGGTCACCCCAGGTGCATGCCTCTCCATGTCATGATTAACTTTTTGGATCTTTCTATCGCAAGGTATATTCCTTCTAGGACACCCTATCGCCAGGCTGGAACCTTATCCAAATGGAACACGTTCTTCATGTGTTCTATCCAAAAGGCCAAAAATGGCTAAGTCCCGAATTGTTCTTTCATGCGGTGCGTGCGCGTGCACCTTGGTTCTCCAAGAACCCTTTTGAATCCTTCCCTATGCACCTTCACTTGTGCGCTTCCTCCGGCCATGCGTGCCTATGTGCCTTTAAGATTTGGAAGCTATATTAGGGGCCCAACATTACCCCACACTTCACCTAGTTCTCCACCCTCGGGAACCTTCTCAAAGAATGCAGTACAAAAATAATGCAAGGCCTTGCCTTGGAAAAGAATGGGGGAAAGAATAAAGAATGGGGGAGAGAAAGAATAGGGGGAAAATTTCTAAAGAAGAAGAAGGGAAAATTTTGCCATAGGTCGGCCTCCAGTGTACTCCAAGTGCTGACTTCCTCCTGTGCTTTAGTGTAGATGTCGCCAACCAAGGTGCTCACCTCATCGAAGGTTAACCCTTCCCCTTGTGTGGTAATGGTTTCCACCATAGTCTCCAATTCCTTAGCGTGATCTTCAGGGCATCCATCTTCCTTGTGATGACCTTGTAGAGCTCTTTTATCTGGGTTTTGATTGAGACTCACCGGTTCTCAATAGCTTCAGATTTCTTTTTTCCACTTCGGCTATGATCCTTTCTCGCTCGGCTCTATTGCCCTTATTATTTTCCTGAAGTCCTTCAGCTCGGCCTCATCATTGGAAAGTAGTATGCTTGTCACTTTGTCTTGATCCATGCAATGGTCGTAAGTGACCCCGTGGTTTGTGTATTTATTCTTATATCATGGTAAGCACCTTGTTGTATTCAGCCATGAGTGCGATGACCTTCAACTTGTCTTCCTTCTCCAAGCATGCCAGCTACCTCCTCTATTGACTCCAATGCCAAAGGCTGCCTTTCCATGGTGAGGATCGAGTCAAGTCCTCTAGACACTCCAGGGAGGATCTATACTTTTTGCGTGGGAGGGTTAAGGTCTGGGTGCTTCATGATAATCACTTGGGAGATGAGCTCCACCTTCTTGGAAACTTCACGTACACTTTAGCCTTTTCCTCTTGAAGCTCCCTCTGTAGTTGAGTGCTGATTAATTTCTCAAGGCTGAGGTCCTTCATTAGCTTCACTACTTCTTCCTTCCTCTTCTCCAATAGGTCCTCCAAGACTTTAACCCTGTCATTCCTACGAAGAGCCTAGCCTCGATTTCCATGGAGACTTTGTTGAGTGCATTACACACTTGCTCATCGATAGTTGTTGTGTGTTTACAATGGGGTTGTCCCCCTTTCCTTGGACAAGCGTTAATACCACTCCTTGGTTAACCTCGAACTCAGGCTCATCGAGGTGGGAGTCGAATGCCCATGATAGCATCTTCCTTGTTCATGGGTATCCACCCTCAGGATCAAAGGACTCCATGGTGGTGAGCTCCTTGGTGGGCATGGTACTTTGGAAACACACACACAAAACTTTGTTGGGGTCATCAATGTAACCCATCATTGTTCTTCCCCCTTCCATGCATGTTTACTTCCCATGCGCATGCCCTTGGGAATAGTTACCGAAAGAGTTGGGCCTTTTGTGCTACCCACACTCTTCTCCCTCTGCTCTTCTTTGAATTCACTGAGCACTAGCTCCGTGCTGTGCTCCAACTCCTCTTGACCAGGGTATTGATTATCTTCTCTACCTCCCTTGTTGCCTTCTCATTCACCTCCTCCTGAGTGAGCTTGGGCATATCTGGCTCCTTGGTACTAGCCCCTTCACTCCTCTCTTGCTCACGTGCATGCCTTCCTCCCTTTGGGTGCCCTTCCTCCTTACAAAGATGAAGGCATCATTTGTATCCTCTACTTCCTCTCCCTCGAATCATGGACATCAATCGGCTCTTGATCCACCTCCAACTCTTCCCCTCCATCATCATCCTTTTCACCTATATAGGCATTTGGGTCATCTATATCTTCAGACCCTTGTTCCTTCGTTCCTTGTTCTTCTTCCTTGTAGAAAACTCTAGAGTCGGGGATGTTGTCTTCTCTTCATCTGAAGGTTCTTCAGGGGATGGTGGCTTCATGAGGCTCTGGGGTCTTTTCCCTGACCACCATTCTCCTCTTCTTCTTCCGGATGTAGGTACTCGGCCCTGCGGTATCTACGTTCTGCCTCTCCACCACTCTTTTTGTTCTTCTTCTTCTTCTTCTTCCCTCTCCTTGTGCTTTGGCGTGGGCTTCTTTCTTCCCATGGGGTCATCCGGAATGGATATCTCATTCTCCACGTATGTGCCCTTTTCAAATTTTGGCCTTATGCGTAGGTAGATCCTAGCAGCAGTGCTCTCAAGCAATCGGTAAGGTCAATGGCCTTATGATGTGCACATCTGTGACACGTACCTTTCAATGTACGTGTGCTTCCCTGGGTAGACCAACTTCTTTCTCATCTCTCTGTGTTCTTTGTCAAGGGTGGACAACTCAGATTTAATTTCTTTGATTCCTTATATCTATTTACCCCTGCTTGGAAAAATTGGGTAGTAAATGAGAAGGGGAGTTTGCACCAGGGACTCCAACTGCCATCCACCAAGATGAATCTACCAATGTAGAAGTGTTGGTATACCGTGAACTCTGCTTCTCCTTCAGTCACCATGGGGAGTTGCTCAGGAATCTACCATTCAGCCCCGAATGCGTTCCTAAGGTGCGTGTACCATTTGTCTAAGCGTGCCTTGTGCACCCCTGTCATTGACTCACATGTGTATTTTTGGAATCTATCCATGCGGGTGAGGGATCTTCAGTGGGGTACTCCCATATGAATTTATCGGATGCATCTGGCACCCCGATTTCTGAGAACACAATTGTTAACAGAATGTTTCCAAACAAGATCTTTCCTCCATTCTCTGCTGCATTGCTTATGATTTCATCTACTATGTACTAGGAGATGTTGTACATGGTGCCTTCCATGACCTTCCTGTAGACATTCAACTAGGGCTTGCTCACCTGGGTCCACCTCTCTTGTCCATTTAGCTTGGAGACAAGGTGCGTGGCCATCTTCATCACCGGGATTGATATCCGAGATGTCGTAGTATCTTGATCCCTTCTTATAATCCTGGGATGTAATGGTTTCTTTGATTGCCTCCTCATCCTGGAGGTCATCTATGAGCATGCGTCCCTTTACTGACTTATGTAAAGTGTGAGATTAACTGGGGAGTTATGCACATTTTTGCCCTGTGAAGTAGAAGAAATCTTTGTGCATGCGCGTCATTAACCATTGGTACAAGCGCTCGGGCTTCCCAAAGTATGGTAACTCAAAAAGTTGGAGAAGCCCTGCCTTCTCCATTTTCACCTTGACTATGTCATTGTAGATTGGCATCCCATCAGGTGTTCATTTGTTTGTGGGGCACACCAGCTCCAGTGCCATTTCCTTCATGATTATACTTGACCGGTGATTGTAGTCGATCATGGTCATCTATCTTATGTGGGACTCCCACTCTTGCCCTAGCAAAACCCCATCGGGTATTGCATCTCTGAGTACCATTCCTCATTGGTATCCAAAGGGATTTCTTCTTCTTTCTTCTTTCCTTTTCCCTTACCCTTTCCCTTCTTGGATTGTACTGTAGGCTTATCAACTGGTTTTGTGGCCATCATTTTACCCTTTGCTTTCATTCCCTGGTTACTTTTGAGTTGTTATCTGAGAGTTTTCTTTCACGTGCCCCGTGCCCTAGAGCACAAACCCTAATCTTTGATTTTCCTCCTTGATCACGTGCTCTTTCACAATGTTCCTCACACCCGTGAATCACTTCTACTCTAGTTTGTAGATCTAATGGACCGATTGCATGTAAGTTTTTGAGATTTTCCTTCACACGAGTCAGCTCTCAAAACCCTAGCTCTTGAAAGAAAATCATTCTCCTTGTTTTCACAAAGTAAAATAATGAACTACCCATCCTTGTATTTATAGCTTTTCCCACTTTTATGCATTAAAGGCTAGGCTACCTACCACCATATGACAATATTTAATGTGGCATTTTTTCAAACAAACCCGACTTCAGCACTTTTCCTTATGCACCCAATCCTTGCGTGAAAAGGTTTTCACCCGCGCCCAATCCTTGCGTGAAAAATTTTCCCACCCTTCAACCTTTGAAAATTTTTGTGCAAACAATCCATCTTGATAGAAGACTCTTGTGTGTGTGTTACTAGTGTCCAAAGGCACCTCTTCCATCCTCATGATTCTTGCTTTCACCTACCTCATGTTTTTGCACTTTTTCTCCTTTGTACGTGGATTTCCAATGTAACCTTATTTTTCCACCCATCTGCCTTCTTTTCTCCTAATGCATCTTTTCAATAGGGCCAATTTGAATGGTCTACCAACCCAATCCTCCTATAAAATAACTTCATGCCTCTCTTTATCACCTCACCCCACACTAAATCGATGTGTGGTCCTCTGCACATTCATAAGTTAAAAAGTAATAAGGTTACTGGCAGTGCCCAAGGTGCAAAACAAGACAACAACGTGAAAGGGAAAAACAAGAAAGGAAAAGCATAAAAGGAAATTCTAAACTAATTGGTAGAACTACCTTATTTACAAACACCAAGAAGCATTATTTATAGTAGGGCTTCACCTACTCCCATTGAAGTGTCAGGTAATTTTGTTCCATCAGTAGCTTATAGCTGGCATGTCGAATCAAGGATGTATGAAATTACATAAGGACCCAACCAATGCACCTTGACTTTCAGGATGGCGTAGAAATTTTGAATCATATAGCAATACCATCTGGCCAACCTCAAACTATTTGTTCTTAATGTGGCGGTCATGCCATGCCTTTTTCTTAGCTTTTTTAGTTGTTTGGCTCCATCTTGCTAGTGAGCACCTTTCATCCAACTTTATCAATTCATCTATTCTCTCTTCCAGTGCTTGTTCATCATCAACCCTCTGCGTGCGCTATATATGCAGTAGTGATGGTAGCATAAATTCAATCGGAAAAATAGCCTCCGCACTGAACACTAGTTGAAATGGTGTGGCCTTGTTCAACCTTTTTTATATGTTTTTTGTATGCCCAAAGAACTATTGATACCTTGTCATCCCAATCCTGCCTACCCACATCACATATCTTAGTCAATGTGTGACTAAGGATTTTGTTGAATGCCTCTGTAGTCCCATTTTCTGAGGGTGATAAGGGGTAGTCTTGTGATGGGCTACCATGAATTCTACCAATAGAATCTGATTGTTTCATTTAAGAAGTGAGTGCCCCTATCACTTGTTAAACTTAATGGGCACCCATACCTGCTGATAATGTTCTCCCACAAAAATCTAGTAGCCATGGCTGTGGTGTAATCCTTAGTGGGTGTGGCCTCTGCCCACCTTGTCAGATAATTAGTATAGGTAATGATATACCGTGAGTTAGTCCTTTCGTAGTTGGTGAGATTGGTCTGACAAAATCTATTGCCCATTTTTCAAAAGGTTCCTGCATTGGTGATGGGGCGCAAGGGCATCTCATCCCTTTTCCAGGTTTTCAAGGCATTGGTAGTGGTCACAGGCCTTGCAAAACTCAATGCAATCCTGGTGAATCATCTCCCACCATAGTCAGTGACTAGGATCTTGTGCGTGGTTGCATTCCCTGCATAGTGTCCTCAGCAATCCCACCATGGGCTTCTTCTATTATGGCCATGCGTTCATGTTTAATACACACTTTGGGCACAAAAACCTCATCATGGCCCATTTTATACAAATCCCCATTGATCAACATGAAGGGTGTGGCGCGTATGGCTAACCTTTTCCTTTCAGAGCATTCATCCCTTGGGTGCCACACCTTCCTTGAGAAAAATGACAATGTCTTCTAATTTTGAGGGCGCGTGCATAACTTGAATAGTTGTGCATCCGGCATGGTTTCCTCGATACTTTGTGCATCCTCTCTGAATCAATCCTTGATAAATGATCGGCCCACAATTGTTCTTTCCGGTTTTACCACCACTTTGAATTCAAATTCCTGAAATAAAAGTACCCAATGGACATATGTGCCCTTGCAACACTGCTTTGTTTACTAGATACTTCAAGGCCATATGGTCAGTGTAGAATATGAAGGGAGTTGCCAGTAGATATTGTCTAAATTTGTGGAGCACGTAGATCATTGACAATGCCTCGTGCTCGGTCGTTGTATAATTTTGTTCTGTTGGTGTCAACTTTCTACTTGCAAAACACAAGGGATGATCAACAATCCCCTCTCCTGGTTGAGCAAGAATGGCTCCCATTGTTGTACCAGAGGCATCCACGTGGACATGGAAAGGTTTATCCCATGATGGGAATCATAGAATAGGTGTGGTGATAAGCCTTTCTTTTAGAGTGTCAAATGCCCTCTGTTGTGCCTCTCCCCACTGAAAGGCACTCTTTTATCTCGAGCAATATTTCAAAGGGTGGTGATCTTGGCATATCCCTTAATGAACTTTCTGTAGTACCCAGTGTGTCAAGAAATCCACATGCATGTGCACTTTGGCTGGTAGGCTCCCTAACCCCCATAATAACTAAACTTTCACGTGGGATCCACAGTAAGCCCTCTTTGCATATGATATGCCCCAACAATGTTCCAAAAGGAGTTGCAAAGATACATTTCTTGATGTTGAGGGAGATCCTCAACTACCGACATCTTTCAAACATCAACCTCAAGTTATCACAATGGTCCCTGACCAATCCATACACTATCCAATCATCCAAATATACTTGAAGGAACTTGTGGATGAAGTCCTTAAATGCTTGTACCACTATGCGTGAAAATACAATGGGTGCATTCTTCAGCCCAAAGGGCATGACCGTGTATGCAAAGCTTCCCCACTCGGTGGAAAAAGTTGTCTTTTCTTGGTCTTCCTTGGCAATCCTTACTTGGTGATATCCGAGAATCCATCCGTAAAGGAATAGACCTCGCGCCCAGCAACTCCTTCCAAAATTTCTTCAGTAAAGGGGGTGGGAAAAGGATCTATATGATGCAAAAACAACGTTTCAATTCCTATAATCCACACATATCCTAATCCACCCATCCTTCTTTATGTTGATCACCATTGGACTTATCCATTCTGATTCCTCCACAACCTTAATGATACCGGATGCTATCATTTTGTCTAGCTCTTCTTTAACCCTTACGCGCATGTTGGGATTCATCCTGTAAGGCCTCTTCCTGACGGGCATGCACCATCTTTCAACTTTATCCTCATTTCCCCCAATGAATGGTGGATGCCTTTCAACTCATGGTATCCGCGTGGGAATAAATCCTCAAATTCATGCAAGAGATTGATGATCTTTGATACTTCTTTGTCGACCAGTAGTCCCCAATGATAGCTTCCTTGGGCTCCTCTCTCGAGCCGATGTTAACTTTCTTGGTTTTGAGTGGTTCATGATATGCGTGCACACATGCATCCACACTATCAACCACTTCACGTGTCCCAACCGAATGGTTGACATTCAGGTTCTCCATCTCCTCTCCATCAACAATGTATACCATCTTTCCTTTCTCCTTTTTGGCACACATGTGCTCAAATTGTATGTCTTGGTTCCTCCTCTTGAACCATGCTTCCAAGCTAGGTCCACCAAGTAAGTTTACTAATCTATCTTCCACCATGGCACAATCCCCTAGAGTGAGGTGTTTGATAGTCTGCAATGCCTCATCAACTGGTTGGTTGCATGGTACTTTGGTACTCGAATGTGAACCAAGTCAGCTAGCCACTAATTCTGCCAATTTCTTGTTTGGCGGCGTGTTTCAGAATGGATGTACCAAGCGCACGTGCAACCTTGTAGTGTTGAATACAGCTTGTGCACCCAAAGGGAGGGTGGTAAAGCTTCCGTGCCTTCTCCCAGACCCTCTCACATGCCTGGATGTGGGAAGAGGTGGGTCCATTGCCATTGTAATCCTTGATAGCGGTGGGTATGTTGCTTTTTGAGAATTAGATAGTGAGTGCAATTCTAACTTCATGCCATTCCAACAAGTTTTCACTATGTGTGGCCCACCACCTTCTTGCTTGTGCCTATCAAAACATAACCTAGCATACCTCTTCATCGCTCATCCTCCCTCCATTGAGCTTCCATTTCTCTTAAAAAGACCTCAGGGTATGCATCCCCAGAATACTTGGTTATTGCCTTTCCTCCGGAGGCCCGAACTATATGCACCGTGGTTACCTTGGTCACTGATCCTTTTAGATGTCACCCAATCAATTCATAAGTCCCATGCACCCAATTATCACATGCTATATTGGTAGTATCACTGACAGATTGAGCATCATCAAACTGGATGACTCCTTCTGTAGGGTGGATGGTCTCTGGATCTCTTATGGAGTGCACATATATTTATCAGGACCTCCTCTCAAGGGGTTTAGTATAGGGTGTGGACTTTCCATCAGCAAGTGGTATAATCACCCTCTCTTCCTTGTTTTCAAAGCTTATGTACCCCTTGTTAAACCAGAGATCTGCATTATTCTTATAACACCACGGGTGCCCAAGTAAGCATTGGGAAATTATCTACCTCGGCAAGCACCAAGACTTCAAAATCCCCAGTGAACTTAGTCCCTGAATGGTAATGGTCGCATCCTTCAAGACACCTATGGGCATTGCCTTTGTCTTATTTTCCATATACAACACATTTGAAGATGGTTGTAATGCAGGTCTTCCCATTTGATGCCAGGCATCTAGAGTGAGAACATTAACCTCGTGCCTATGTCAATGAGGATGTTGCTAAGAAACCATCCATCCACTACTGCATTCAAGGTAATCTCTTTGTCATAATCAAGGTTGTGAGGTGGGAGGTTTGCATGTAGGATCTACCTTTCATGTTCTTCCCTGGCGCGTGGTACCTTTTCTCTCAACCATGCTCCTAGAAGGGGAATAATATTCTCCTACCTCAGCAGTTTACACACCTCCTTAACCTCATCCAAGTCATCCTTTGGTGCTTCTATGGTTCTTCTTTGCTCATCCTTTCTAGTCTGCTCTTTTAAGCATTGGATCTCCCCTTGTAAACTTTGAATTACGTCCATGGTTTCCTGGTAGACTTCTTTCTGGTGAGCCGGGTTTGGATACTTCCCATGTACTACTTCTTCTCTCTTGAAACTAGAGGTCTCTGCCTAGGTGCTTCCCTTGCATGCGTGGACTCCACCCTTGTTGTTACCATAATAGGCTCTAGTTTTGATTCATGTATTACTCGCGGAAGCCATTGTGCGTCAGCCTTCTTAATACTCACCATGGCAGTGCACCCTTATCCTTCCAGTATTGCTGACTCATATGTTCGTATAACTCTGGGCACTCTTCGTACTTATGTTTTTTCCACACCATGAGCATTGTAGAAGATCTGGACATTTGTGCTTATAATGGTCTGTGGCTCCATAATTAAAACACGTCCCACGGGAACTCACTTCTTCCTCCGTGGTTACCATGACCATGAAATCCTCATGAAACCCTCTTCCATGTGCACCTCCATCTCCGCGCTCTCCATACCCATGGTCATCTCCTTTGGAACTGCTAGCAATGCCAGTCTGGTGCACACCAAGATCAATTGCCTCATGAATCTGGTCAATCAATCTACAATCCTTGGTGTCATGTGTGGTTGAGGTACATATCTTACAATAACAAGATACATTTTTGTGGATCATGCTGCTGACAAGGGGCACCTACTTGCATCATGGTCCTCGTGACATATTTCACAATTTACCACTATGCGCACACCACCTTCCAGTACATACCCCACCATTATCCTTTGTGTGCCCTTCTACATTACAATCCATGCACCACATCCCTCTGTGAATCTCTGGAACTGTGTTGGTAGATAATTTCTCCAATTGCTTAGCCATGGTAGCAATATGAGCCTCCAGAAATGGGCTAACACTAGTGTCAACACTACCAACTACCTCAGCATGCACAAAGTAGCTTCCAACGCTTCGCGTGGGTCCGTGAATGTTTTATGAGATAAAGCCCTCCTAAAGGGTGTGATCAATCCTCGAAAAACCACTGAGCATGTTGTGAAGGGTGGATATCATAAGATAGTTTAGACAAAAGAGTTTTAAAGCATGCATCATATTCCCATGCTCTCTGCCATGCCCTGCTGGATTTCTTTGAGAGATTTGATGCTCTTTTGTTCAAACTTAGGTATGTGGAATTCCACCAAGAATGCATTTCTCAGCATGGTATAATCCACAACAGTTTGATGAGGGTCATACTTTCTATACCAACTATGCATGCGTCCTTGCAAGGTCATCACAAATTGATTGGCCTTTCGATCCTGGGTCGTGATTCCCTTGCATGCCATAGCAGCTCACACTTATGCACATGCTCGTGGCATCTTCTATCCCACTATAATCTGGTAAGTGTAGAGACATCTCGAAAAAGACTTGAGGAGGTGGCTGAGGCCCTTGTCCTCCCGATCTAGTCCCTTGGTTTCCTGGTGTTTCCTCCTCCACCGGACCCACTAGATCCTGAGCCACCAGCTCCACCACTTCCACCTCCAGATCCTCTGTGTTAGGTACAGGGCTGTGTTTTCATGTCGAAATGCTCCCATCATCCCACTGAATTGCGTGCCGATAGTTTGTGAACTAGTACCACTCCCAGTCGTATTTCCTCCACCACTTCCTAACATGCTTCCAAAACCAAGTTGTATATGTGCCTTGTCAAACATTCCACCAAATACCGAGAATAGTGTGTGAAGCCATAGAAGTCCCAAATGAGAAGTTGTATCTTCTAGGTGATCGATCGGTTGCTTCCACTTGATATCAAATGGATCAATTGTACTTTTCCCTCATTGAACAAACCAAGCACCAAGGTTTGGTCACTAGGTGGGGTCAGATGTGTGCCAATGACTCTTCTTTCTCTATGTGATGGACTCTCATTAGAAGCCAAGGTTTTCTCTCCCACGCTTACCAAGATGGGGTACCAGACTATTCGGGTTCCACATCCTCTGCGTGAACCTCAACTCCTTTCCACCATGTCTGGCTCCATAACCCACTTGTAATCCCATGTTATCTATCGATCTCCTTTTCATGTGCTTTGTTATACTTGAGCCATCTCTCCTCCCTTTCTTGTTCAGTCATCAGATCAGCCATCCTTCCCCAACCTGGCTTCCTGCCAAGTGCTCAGGGTGGTTTAGCCAGCCATAGGAAATGCCTCTAAACCCATGGTTACCATCAAGATTTTGATCGCAAGGGGAATAACACATAGAAATGATCCCCTAGGCTCTCGCAAGAACTCAAACTCAGCAACTTCTGGACAAGAATACATGGAAATGGCATATTATCCAGAGTGTAGCTAGTCAATACTCCCTTCCACCAATGATCTATAGCATGGGTCCATGTTAGATCAGCATCTTGCAAGTTCTGATATGTTTCTTGGGTCCAAGGGTGTGATTTATAACACCACCCCGATCTAGATGTATAAGCCGAGAGCCATTCGAATAACTCTACTGGGAAACAACAGAAGAAGGTTTCGTACAACTCATGATAAAGAGTGTCTTCCACCCATCTTCGTGTATCAAACCTAGATCCAGTATTGAATCTCTGAGTGAATTCATCCTCTGTGCTTTTAAACCAATCTTCAACACCTTCAAGTGTTAAGCTGCTCTGCCATCACTTTTGCATAGATCATGATGTATGCCATGTTCCACTACAACTTCAAAAAGAGGTCCCGGCAATGGAACCAAGATGTAGTCATTTTGCACCCACAAGAACAAGGGAACCTCATGCATGCATTGGCCTATCACCCCAGTAGGCGTTGGGTGCTCACCTAAGGTGCACGAGAGGAGCCGAGTCTCTCTTTTATGTGAGTCTAGTGGAAGGCATAGTTCATGATTATGACTTAGTGATTTAACAGACATGAAGAAGCTATAGAGCTCAGGATGACTTCTACACCCCTTTAGTCATAATAGAAACAAAGCATGCAATAGAAATAATAGAACCAAGAAGTTGTAAATCCACAAATATACTTAATCATTCAAGTAAGGTCCATGATTATACAAGATCAAAAGTAGAGTAAAAACATGCAGATAATATAGAAGGAGATCTTAATGTAAACATGGTGGTAACCTTATCATATTCATTCATAGTCTTGCTACAAAGTATCACAGAGAGGTAGACCATAGTCATGTGCCATATCTGGATCCATACATGTATTCTCACAAAAAAAAAATTGCATTCCCCATTTCCCCATTACATCCTTACTAGAATCCTTTACCCATTTTCATCCCATAGTTCTCATGTAGTAATTCTGTAGAGCTCACTACCTCACTTTTCTCTCTGTTCTTTGCCAAGGGTGCACGTATAAATAGGCATCTGAGTTCTAACAAACTCTCTGCAACCTCAGATCTGGCCCCAAGTGTCAAGGTGTGGGGTCCCCAGGTGCATGCCTCTCCATGTCATGATTAACTTTTTGGATCTTTCTATCGCAAGGTATATTCCTTCCAGGACACCCTGTCACAAGCTGGAACCTTATCCAAATGGAACACGTTCTTCATGTGTTCTATCCAAAAGGCCAAAAATGGCTAAGTCCCGAATTGTTCTTCATGCCTATGCACCTTTAAGATTTGGAAGCCTTGGTTCTCCAAGAGTACATCCTTTTGAATACCTTATTTTTAATGAATGTTAAATTAATATTTATTTAATTAAAAACCCAAAAATTAATAAAATTAAATTTATTAAATAAAAGGGTAAGAAATTAATTAATAAATTTAAATGCGATGCAGATGACATGATGGGAGGAGTTCTCACCCAAAATGGAAGAAACGAAGACCAAAACAATCATGAGAATAAGACAATCATGATGAGGACAATAAATCATTTTAAATAACATTTTTGAATTTTTTTTAAAATTACATGCTCATTAATTTTGCAAAGTCAAAATTAGCTGATAACATGTGAGATATTAGAATGGGGTATCTACATCAAAATATCTCCTGATCTCAACACTTCTCGTATGCTTCTACTAACATAACCTTCTCTTCATTTTGAGTGGTCACCCAACTTGTTTCCTCCCCACTTGACCTCTCAAGGGTGCATCGCCCTCACTATATTAGCAATCTCTCTATCTTTTGAATTTTCATTGCTCCGCAATAACCCTTCAAAGAGGAAAAAATGTAGACATGTAAAATTTTGACATAATAAATAAATAAAATCAATATTAAACATTAATAATTCCTAACATATATTTCCCCATTAGTAATTCATCATTCCACAATTCCCATCTTGACTCTATAATAATTAATCACATGATTAATTATTACTAACCCTTTCCTAACTTCCCACTAATCCCATTTAACATTTTTAGTAATTTAAAATTCCTATCTACCTACCCATATACTCTACACCTACCCTACAACTAGCCTCTCCATGTAATCACATCATTGAATCATAATTAAACCTAAACTAATTTAATCCCAGATCTATAGAGGCTTCTAATTCTAGAAGCCTCTCTAACTTTCTACTCTTCTCCATTGAATTTTAAATTCAATGGATATTTCTCCATAATTCTAGAATTTTCTAATTCTATATACTCAATCAATGTTAACCATTGGTATTTCATCTAAATTTAAACTACAATCCTCTCTAACTTTATACTCTTCTATTTTCTCAATCAATGTTAACCATTTGTATTTCATCTATTTTCTAATTCTAATTCTAGAAGCCTTGCTAACTTTATACTTTTCTATCTTCTCAATCAATGTTAACCATTGGTATTTCATCTACTTGGAAATATCCTAGCCCTCCATTTATCCTCTAAAAACTATAAATTGACATGCCACCCTATATGGAAATCATCTTAGAAATAATAAAAAAGTGTTGCTAAGATTCCTACAAATCCCTCTAATATCCATTTTGCATGTTTATCAAGCATCCATAAGAAACCATCTATCCACTAAGAAGTGCTACTGTTTACTTCCATAAATATGAAGCAAGAAATTTTATCCATTCATCTCGAGAACAACTACAACATCAAGGGAGGTTGTTTTTGGTAAGTTATAGGTTTTTCTTCTATCTCCCTTTCAACTTTGCTCAATCGACATAGTTTTTAAGAGGATAAGATTTAGGAAATAAATTTGGTTTTGGTTTCTATTTTTATTTATATCTAATATTTTTTTGGTATTTATAGATGTAACATTTGAAAAATTAGAAAAAGGAAGGAGGGCATAATTTCCCACGAGGGGATAGTAGCTCTCGGGCGCTCCTATCCCTAATAGGATATTCTGTATAAGGTGCTTGAAAGATAAAATAGTGGAATTGAAATAGAGTAGGATGTCGGATAGTGTGTAAAATTGTAAGGCATAATTCCAAAAGTATAAGTAATAAAGATAAGAACGATCAAAGTAAAACAAATATTGTTAATGTCTAATTCTCTTACTTGGGAATCATGCATATAAATGAAATATTTTTATGCTAGATGTAGATATTAAGTGTGTGATTTAGTGACTACATTTTACGCCATTTTATGGTAGTGAATAAGGATTTGGTAGCATAAAGTAGAAATTAAAAGTGCCCCTTAGGGAGTCGAATGAAGGTTGTTCCCAGTAGCATGCTTTGAATGAGTGTTGTAGTGTGCTGAATGGAATAGTGTAAAATGTGTGCCATGGAATTCTACGAGAAGAAAAGGAAAAATATCTTAGGGGTGACCTTTACATGCATGAAGTGATAATGATGTTTGTGTAGTTCCTTGGAATATCATCTTTCCGGAACATGCTTGAGATTTGATACATGGTTTATTGTGAGCTTTTTCTTTGTTAGGATAAAATATTGTAGATAAAAAATCAAGCACTTGGGTACATTTCTAGGTTCTAAACACATACTAGCAATCATACAATTCCTAAGAAAGAAAAGTAGTAATTGACAACCTGTCTTTGGCCTTTTTTCGTGTTTCTTGTTTTCCGTTTGGTCTTATAAACTCTACAACCCAGTAAAAATTTAACTTATTCATCTTTTATGGCTTTAGAAAGCAATGCCCAGCTAGGAAAAGAGTGCCCAAGTGCCCCCTGTCCCCTTTGGGCATCCTTGACCCTTTTCTCCCTTACTCACTTCTTTTGGTTCTCTTTTATCTTTTGGGAATATTTTTTTCTTATAGGTTGGCCTTCCGGGTTGTCAATTACAAAATTCAAACAAGGGATTCATATAAATACATATTTATATATTCAAAATAAAGGAGCAAACTCTAAGCATTATTACTATCACCTAAGCTTGCAATCAAAAGGAACCTAAAGATCTTCAAAGCATCTATTTGGCATTCAATCAAGGGGAAAGGAACTACATTTTTTCATACACTACATAGGAAGGGGAAAGTTATTTTTACATCCACACATTATATTTACATTATTACAACTAGCTACAACCTTCTATCAAGTGCACTTGCACAAGTGATCCTATGGAATAATTCTTACACACTCATCAAAACTACATGGGTTATGAGATGTAGCGTAGCTCTCGGTCTCAAGTTCATTCTTGGGGTAATCACAAAGGTTAGTCTGACTCCTCATATTGCATCTTTCTTTTTTAGATTTGATGTGGTTTGTGGGATTTTCAAGTGAATATTTTTTTACAATTTACAAGTACCTTGGAGATAATATTGTGAGTGACAAGTGATCAACACATAACATTTGTGACACTTATGTGAAACAGTAAAAATCTTTTTTTGATCATTTTTGTATTCATTTCTGCCCAAAAGAGGTCATCAATGCCTATGTTCCCTTATCCTACTATGCGCTCCCATGTATGGTTTTATTCCTATAATCCATAATTTATCCTGAGCTTGTATGACATTGTGCACTTTATGTTCAACAGCTTTTCCCATTCGGACTAGTCCTGCACAAGGCAAAAATCAACTAAATCATTCTTTCTATACATATTTCTTAGGGTTTCATACTTACATAATTATTTTTATTGTGTCATATTGTATTTAGCACATGTATAGCATTAGTTACAATCAGTTACTTTGCAATTAGGATTTAGTAAAACAATTAAAATATATTTTTGTTAAATCATATATAACTTGATATAGAAAAAAAGTGTAGTCAACACTCATGGTAAATTCATTTGAACTTTAACTTGAACAATATGTAAAATTAAAAAAATTTATTGGAAAAAGATAAACAAGGGGTTAGAGTACACCTGAAATGTTGAAAGAGAAAAGGGTAGAAATTTGTTCTTGCTTGTAGACTTGTTTTTAGGAGATGGTTGGAATAATATGAATGATTTTGTCGTCATGTCACTAAACTAGGGATTTGAGCATCCCGACACTAAAATTTAGATTTAAGCATCATGTTTCCACTAAGGGAAAGTTTATTGGGAGAGATCATAGGATTTACCCTCCAACCATTAACACTTCCCCATAGATAAGTGCCACTGCAAATGATCACAAACTTGATTTGTAACTTACCTTGGGTGATAGATTGTTTCAGGCATGTTGTTTTCCTACATATGCCTTAGGTGCCACTTCCTTATTTTTTCATGCTTTAGTTCCTTCTTTGGTTTTTGATTTAGTTATCTCCTTATTTAGTTCATGTTAGTAATTAATTATAATATGAAATGGACTATGTAGCTACTAAAACTAGAGAACATTGATGCAACTACTAAAAACTACTTTGTAACTATTTTTACCGTAAGACAGAGTGCCCGGGTGAGACACTAGGGCCCATCGCTCCTATCTATACTGGGAATTTTTGTCTAAGATGTAAATTTTGGCTAAGTATATTTTTAAACTTGTTTTTTTACTAATTATTACTTTGATCATGTTGATTGTGATTCTATAACATTTTTCTAAGGATTTTTTTGGAGATACTATTAAAATTTTCCCTACTCTCACTGTTCATCTATGATTGCATCTACCGACTCAATTCAAACTAATGTTGTTTTTTATATTGAATGTGAAGATGTTCGTTCTCATGTAAGAATACTATAAGAATAAAGGAGTTAAAATCTAATTGGAGATAGAGAATATTGCATTTTTGTCTTGTATAGGGTATGAATATGACCATTCTTGGAAGAAAAATAAATGATTAGGCATATTGTGAACATTCTCATATAATAATCATAGAAGAATAATAGAGATAAAATTTACTTTTTTATGATTTTTTTTTTTTTTTTGTAATTATTAATAATTATATTATACTATATGGAGCACATCTTACAATATATAAATATCCATTAACATTTAGGAAACATAAAAGAATAATATATATTTTGAATGGTCATATGCCCATTCTCATATAAGAATAGTATAGATAAAATTAATTTTCCTTATATAATAGATTTCAGATAGATATAATTATATTATGTTAGCTAGACTATCCTGGTAGAACCAAGTGTTGCACTACATACCCTCGAGAGGGATCAAGCCTTGTGTAGTTCTCATCTTACATTTAGGAAATATAAAAGAAGAATAGATATTTCAAATGGGCATATGCCCATTCTCATATAAGAATCGTCAAAGAATAATAGAGATAAAAATTATTTTGTTTATGATTAAGTTTTTAGATAGAGATATTTGTGTTGATTCTCATACAAGAATCATAAAAGAATAATAGAGATAAAATTTATTCCTTTTTATGATTCTAATTATATTATACTAGCTAGACTATCCCACAGCGAAGCCAAGTTTTGTACTACATACCCTCGATAGGGATCAAGCCTTATGTAGTTATCATCATACTATATATATATCCATTCACATTTAGGAAACATTGAATATGCATATGCCCATTCTCATATAAGAATCATAGAGATAAAATTTTTAGATAGAGATAATTGTATTATACAAGTTGGACTATCCCTGGTAGGGCCAATTGTTACACTACATACCCTCGAGAGGGATCAAGAATTTTATAGTTCTCATCTTACATTAAGGAAACATAGAAGAAAAATAAATATTTTAAGAATCATAAAAGAATAATAGAGACAAAATTAATTTTGTTTATAATTAATTTTTAGATAGAGATATTTGGGAATATTTGTTGTCTTTAT
The DNA here is from genome assembly GCA_018340775.1 of Taxus wallichiana var. yunnanensis. Taxonomy (NCBI): domain Eukaryota; kingdom Viridiplantae; phylum Streptophyta; class Pinopsida; order Cupressales; family Taxaceae; genus Taxus; species Taxus wallichiana. The sequence continues at coordinate 42,585,839 of CM031234.1, forward strand.
AATTATTATAGTTTTTTTATTATTAATAATTGTATTATACTAGATGTACTATCCTAGACAAATCCAAGTGTTCAATACATACCCTCAAGAGGGATTAATCCTTATATAGTTCTCATTATACAATATGTGTATATATATATATATCCATTCACATTTAGAAAACGATTGTCTCCGAAAACCACTTTTCATTTTCCAAGTTAAATTCAAAATTTAAAGCTATCACCCTCCTAAAGTATTTAGGCCAAGTTGAAAATTCAAAGAGATAGAAACATCCATGCCCTAGAGTTGTTTTAAATCCCTAGTCGGCTTGTTTTGATAAATTTTTCGTTTTCCTATCTAGATGCGTGCAACTTTTACTGTTGCGCTCATTATGAAATTAGCAATATTTTATGGCCATGGATCATCGAAACTTGTATTGATTTCAATTACTTGGTTCATGAAATAAAATTTGAGGATCGGGTATGAAATGGTGGAGTTTTCTTCTTCTCTACATTTTTCCATAGTCGGGAATGATGGGCAGATCTTCCCTGTTAAATTTTGCCTTAGCATCCACGGGTAGTACATGGGAATCTCTGATTGGATGCATTTTGGCCATATCTCAAGGTTCAGTGGAAGCTTCCATGTGTCCAAATGATGCAACTCCAGGGGCAGGGTCCCAGGGATAGTCCTCAAATGGGCGCGGGATTTCCACATGTCCCAAGTGCAAAATAAAGGTAAAAAGGATAAAATCAGCTAAGTATGGAGGGCTTAGTGGATGGCTCTACATGCCTCATCAACGCAGTTTCAAGATCCAAATATGAGGGTAGCTCTCAAACTTGCTTTAATCCTCCACGTGTCCTAGGTCTAAAAAGGGACAGAGCCGATCGTTGAAATTGACTAATTATGAGCGGGTCCGTGGGAGCCTCCACATTCCTCCATGACACCTTTTAAAAAGTAAAATCCAAGGGCCCATCTCCAAATGAGTCTTTGGATCACCACATTAGGATTGGTAGAGTCCGCCACGTGTCAACATGACATCATTTCAAAAGTAAAATCCAAAGGTCAATCTCCAAGTAGTGTCAGCTCACCACATGTTCAGAGTCATTAGAGAGACAAAATTGGCCGTTAAAAAGTATAACCCTAGTGGAAGGAGACACGCGTCATTCTGGCATGATTTCAAAAGGTGCTCCCAAAGTAGAAACTCAAATCGGTGCAGCCGCACGTGTCTAACAGTCAACATGAGTCAAATAGTAACATATCCTAAATCAGATAAGTATGAAGGAACTGGCGGAGTTCTCCACATGTCATCTTGGCGCAACTTAAAAGACAAAATCTAGAGGTAGGTTCCAAATGAGTCTTTGGCACTGCCATGCATTCAAGGTCAGATATTTGGCCCCACTAAACAAAAGGTAGACAATCAAAAGCATCTGTAAGCTCATTCCAATCAATTCCTTCCACGTGGGTGGCCAAAATTCAAAGATGTAAAAGAAAATTGAATGGCCCATGTTTTAAATGGAAAACAAATGCAACAGATTAATAATTTAAAACTATTTCTTTCCACCATAAGCATTTCTCTGTGAATCAAGAAATTGAAGGGGCGTGAATAGTTAGAATAGGTTGTAATTGTTTCTTGCTCACCCAAGTAGATTGTAACCACCTCTCACGGGATATATGATGGAATCTAAAAATCATTTTAAGGGTTGGAGATTGATCTTGGAGACTCACGAGTGCACTGTACGTAGAGAAAACAAAGGAGACAACCAAATTCTTCCATTCCCCTCACTCTTGAATTTCCTCTATTTCTCCAATATGTACAACTTTGGTTTGAGCAATCAATACAAGAAGAAGGAGTTTCTATCTTTCTTTAACTAATGGTTTTCTTGAGACTTTGTGATCAATAAATTCTATTTGGTATTGTTCTTATTTGCGGGGTTGTTTCTTCTCATGAATGTATGTGATGAAGTTTCCAACTAGTGCATGTGTAGGAATATGATTTTTGCCTCCAACATTAGTTCTCCTACCTCTTTTCTCACCCTCTTTCCTAATTTTTAGACAAATTATTCCCTAGCAAGATTTTTCTTTCTTTACCACGTGGTCGATGGGTGCCCCTGTTGGATCCCCTGGTCAAATGGCCATCACAGAAATCCACCTTTTCATGTGAATACACATACGAAAACTACACCGGTAAAGTAGAGGGACTTAGATTCCTAGAGCATTGGAAAGGAGTCCACAAGTTTTCCCACCCGACAAATTTCCTCACCAACAGTTTTGGCACCCACTATGGGCAGATTTAGTAGCATCTCTGCTTTGAATATGACACGAAGGTCTGAAAATACAAGAAAAATCAGAAAATTTCTGGAATTTGAATAGCTATATGAGCCACATGTCTATAAACCATGGCTATTCCAGGAAATAATCCTATTGAAAGACCCGAATTTCTCTTCCACATCCAAGAATATATCACTTCAGATTTGTGAGAAGCTATTGTGCATAACAAACAAAGTGTCAATCACTACTTCATTGCCACAAGAATCCTTGACCTTGAAGAAGAATGTGTTGCTGATTTGGAGAGGCAAAGACAAATTCTAGCACCACAAAGGCTAACATATATTTCCCAAGTGGCCCCATTTTTTAAGAACTTCAAAGAAGACAAGAGCTACTCGGAATCCAGAGGCTTCCTTCTCAAGCAACCGATCATATTGGGAACCTGAGTGTTGTTAATCCTTTGGGCGGTGAATTTCCATACATCAATGAGAACCTTGAATATTTCAATGAAGCGAGAATCTTGAAAAAGAATCTAGAGAAATATAGGCAAGAGCAGAAGAGGAAATAAGATCTCAACTAAAAGAAATCAAGAGACTTCAAGATGAGGTAGATGAAAGAGTAAGAAGCAAAAGTCGTAGCCTTAGTAAGGTTGGAAGTGGGAATTAGAAATAAAATTGGAGATCGGGACCATGAGTTTGAACAAGATCATGATTCCTGTAGGTTTAATGTACCATGGGGAGGAAACATCGGCCCACCTTTGGCTCTTACTTAACCACTCTACGAGCTACCAAGAGGCTCGAGAAAAACTTTCCAAAATTCGGAGGGGATGGTTATCAACTCCTAAAGAGCATGTAGATACATTTATCACTACTTGTGGTGTGTTGGGTGTTGAGGATGAAAATGTATCAGTTTGATTCTTTGTAAAGTCACTTCAAGAAAAGGCTACCGACTGGTTCTAAATGCTACCCTTGAGGTCTGTCACTTTTTGGGAAGATATAAGAAGCGCATTCACGCATAGGTTCAAGATGGATCTCTATCAAATTTCCATGGTATTTTCAACAGAATATGGCATACATCCATGGTAAATATTTCACACAAAACCTAATCATGATACCTACCCACATTAAAATCCATGAAACATTGTTGACTTACTATAACTTGATATTCTATTTTTACCCAAAAGACTATGTAAGGATTAGGATACTTGAACTTCTTCACATTTAACTTTTCTACCATTTTAGTGGAGACTAGATTATCAATAATACCATTTTCAATAATGAGCTTACAACACTTACCTATTGTTTTGCATATTTTCCCAAAAAAGGTTCTCCTTTGCATTGGTTCCTCTTTCTTGCTTGTGTTCACCAAAGCTCTCCTCATCATCAAAGATTCTCCAGTTTCAGGTTCTTCTCCCAAGGTTGGTGATGTTGCACTCTCCTCTTCTTCTACATGTGCTACTTGGTTTCTTGCTTCATTAGCCATGTTGTTTATTTCTTGAGGATATTCATGAGATTCAAATGACCTATGTCCAGAAAAACTATTTCATTCGAAGAATCTTCCAGTAAATTCACCTTTACCTCTTCCATATCCACCTCTACCTCTATATCCATATTCACCTCTTGAGTAACCATCTATAAATGAGCTTTGTAGTTGTGAAATAGTCACTTCTTCTTAACTTGTTTTTGTTTTTGTTGTTGTCCTCTTTGTTTCTTGATTTATTCCTCTTACTCCTTTTCATATGCCTCTCAAATACTGAGTGTGTTTTCTTGAAAAATTTCCCCTTGCTCTTAAGGCTACTTGACATGCCTCCCTCTACTGATCTTAATTGAAATAAGTTTATTTCATATTGAATATTAAACCTAAGTCCAGTCACATACCTGGCCAATTATTCAACATCATCCTGTATATGACCAAACATCATAGCCAACTTGTAAAATTGATGAGTATAGTCTACTACACTTAACTCTCTTTATCTCAAATTTTGTAATTTCTTTAATAAAACAGTTTGATAGTCTACAAGAATGAACTTACATTTCAACTTAGCCACCATCTTGTCCCATTTCTTGATATTTTCTTTGTTTCTTCTTAATATTTCTTGTTGCACAAAGTCCCACCATATTGTTGCATGTCATGTAAGCTTGGTGACTAAAAATTTCACTTTCTTGTTCTCTGTAATGTTATCTAAATCAAAATATTTATCCATTTTGGCTATCCAATCTATGAGTTCTTCTAGATGTAGACTACCTCCATACTCTAGAACTTTCATCTTTGGATTTTTTCTTTCTCCCATGACTACTTTCAGTATCCTTACTTTACAGTACTTCTTCTTCTTCTTTTGTTGTTGCCTTTGGTATTTCTCTCTCATCATCACTATCTTCTTCCAATGCTTTTCCTCTTCTCCGAGGAGACCTCTAGTGCTCCTAACCTATCTTGAATATTTCTTAACACCTTTGCATTCAACTTAGCACCTATGATTTTTCTCTATTTCCACCTTCACCTACTCTTCTTAGTGGAATTTGACAAACTCTTCACTTTTCTCTCAACTCTTCTTCTTTTCTACTTCTTTATTTATCTTCTTGTCACTTTCTTGTCAATTTTGTATCTTTATCAACTCTAATACCACTAAGGATGTAGTCACATCTTGTTATGTTTGTAGAGCCTATTTTCATGTTAGAGTGTGGTACACCTTCTATGTGTTACACTCGGGTATGTTTACGGCAGTTCCGCTCGCCGGTGAGTGGGTCAAGGGGGTTTGGGGGGGTGAAGCCCCCGAAGCAAATTTTCATGGGTGGTTTATTAACCCATGGGTAATGGGTAACTGTTATGGGCTGTTTTTTGGGCCCATGATTTTTTCAGTACCCATTATTTTGATACCCACGGTTTTTGCCCATGGTTTTTGATACCCACAGTTTTGTATCAAAATGCTTAAACATTTTTCTATTTATATGGTCTTATGCATATGATAGATAGAAAAGAAAATGTATTACAAATGTGTTTTGAATTCGGGTGTGAATTCTATAGAGTTTGTTGAGCATAGCTCCAAATGGATCTGGGTATTGTATTGAGAGAGTGGAGGCTTGTAATAAAATTTGAGCAAGTGATTCTTAGTGGACGTAGCCCAAATTGGGTGAACCACGTTAAATATTGTCTCTCTATGTTGTGTTATTTATTCTGCACTTTTATTTGAGATCGTAATATTTTCGCATATTAGTTTTCTCTTATTGCGATTTTGTAAGGGATTATTCTACATATTTTATCTCTTATTTCCTAACAATTGGTATCGAGCTTGGTTTGGTTTGTTTCTAAAGTGTTGAATCGCAGGAAAGTTTTATCTTGAGTGGGAGATATGGAAGATGATGGAATATCTAGGGTTGATATATTCAACGGGTAGAATTTCAGTCTTTGGAAGATGCAGATGGAAGATTACCTTTATCGAGGAAGGATCTTTATACTCCACTATCTGAGAAGGTGAACAAACCCTTGTGTATGACAGAGATGCGAAATGGGATTTGTTAGATTAGAAGGCACTTGGAACGATCTAGTGTGTCTTGCATCTTCGGTATTATTTAATGTTTCAAAGGAAAAGACTACAAAAATATAATTGATGCATTAGGAAATTATATGAAAAACCCTCTCGCCTCTAACAAGATATTTTTAATGAAAAAGTTGTTTAATATGAAGATGTCGAGAATAGTTCAGTAGCATATCATTTAAATTATTTCAATACGGTTGTGAATATGCTAGCTTGGTTACAATAGAATTTGATGAAGAAGTTAGGGCTTTATTAATTCTGTGCTCTTTACCTGAAAGTTGGAATAGCACAGTAATGGTGGTAAGCAACTCGGTTCCAACTAACTTGAAGTTGAAGTTTGAGGATGTTGTAGGGGTGATTCTAAGTGAGGAAATGTGAAGAAAAATATCTGGGGAATATTATACTTCAGGGAATTCTTTGACAGTGGAAACTAGAGGGAGACAGAAGAATAGAGGAAGTTGTGGAAAATCAAAAGATTGGGCAAGGTCAAAATCCAAGAGCAAGATTATATATTGGAACTTTGGAAATTCGGGCATGCAAAGAATTTGTTGGGAGCTTCAAGACAAGAAGAAACAACATGAAGAAAATAAGGAGGCAAATGTGGCATCGAGTAATGTATGTCAGGATGCTTTGATTCTTTCTTTGCATAATATTAATGAATCTTGGGTTTTAGATTCGGGGGCTTCTTTTCATGCTACTCCACATAGGCATTATTTTGTTGATTATGTTCAAGGGATTTTGGGCATGTTTTTCTTGGTGATGATGAGCCTTACAGTATATTTGGAAAAGGTTCTATTTAGGTTAAGATGCAGAATGGGAATACATGGCTATTGAAGGATGTTAGACATGTGCCTACATTAAGGAGAAATTTGATATCGACGGGGAAATTGGGAAGTGATGGTTGTACTGTGATATTTACAGTTGACTCTTGGAAGGTCACCAAGGGTGCTCTTGTGGTGGCAAGAGGTAAGAAGGTTGTAACCTTGTATTTAACCACAGATAGTACTAATGATTGTAATCTTGTGGCTTCAGATGTAGATACAACATTATGGAACTATAGGCTCGGTCATATAAGCCATAAGGGCATGGACATCATAAAGAAGAATTTTCCTGGATATACAAAAACAGGTTTGGATTTTTGTGAGAATTGCATATATGGGAAACAGAAGAGAGTAAGGTTTCTCAAGGTTGGACTATGAAGAAAGAGAGTAAGTTAGATCTGGTACATTCTGATGTGTGGGGGCCGGCTCAGGTATCATCTCTTGGGGGTTCAAGTTATTATGTTACTTTTATTGATGATGCAACAATGAAAGTTTGGGTTTATTGTATTAGAAATAAATATGATGTATTTGATACTTTTGTTAAATGGAAAGCCTTGGTAGAGAATGAAACAAGCCTTAAGTTAAAATGTCTTAGGTCAGATAATGGAGGGGAGTATTGCAGTAATGAATTTGATGATTATTGTTCTAAGAATGGAATCCACAGGCAAAATATGGTTCTAGGAACCCCATAACAGAATGGGGTGTCAGAAAGGATGAACAAAACAATAATGGAACATGCTAGGAGCATGAGGATACATGTAGGATTGCCTCTTTATTTTTGGGCAGAAGCGGTGAGCACAGTTGTGTACTTGATAAACAGAGGACCCTCAAGTGCCTTGGATGGAGGCATACCTGAGGAGGCTTGGTACGGTAAGAAATTTGATTACTCATTTCTTAGAGTCTTTGGATGTGAGGTGTTTGTTCATATTGACAAGGATGATAGGACCAAGCTAGAGGCTAAATCAGAAAAATGCACTTTTATTGGTTATGGTGGTGATGAATTTGGATTTAAATGTTGGAGTATTAAATAAAATAAAATCATTCGGTCTAGGGATGTGGTCTTTAATGAGAAAGTCATGTATAAGAAAAGTTGCAGGAAAACAAGGAAGAATCCAAGAAAGAATATGTAGTGGTAGAGGATCTTCCGGATGGGAAAGTGACCCATGAATTAGTTTAGGAACCTACTCAACAGGAACCCCAAACTCCTACATTCAGGAGGTCTTCTAGGGTAAGAAAAGAACCTGAACATTTTTCTCCTTCTCTTTATTATTTATTACTCACTGATAGTGGAGAGCCATAGAGCTTTGATGAAGTAATGCAGGTAGATGCCAATAAGAAGTGGGAGAAATCCATGGATGAGGAGCATAAGTCTCTCATGGAGAACTAGACCTGGGATTTGGTGAAGCTACTAGAAGGCAAAAGAGCATTGCAGAACAAGTGGGTGTACAGAGTTAAAGATGAAGAAGGAGGAAAGAAAAGATATAAGGCCCGGTTGGCGGTCAAGGGGTTTGCATAGAAACAAGGTATAGATTTTGATGAGATCTTTTCTCTTGTAGTAAAAATGAATTCTATTAGAAATGTTCTTGGAATAGTGGCAGCAGAAGACTTGCACTTAGAGCAGTTAGATGTAAAGACTACATTTCTCCATGGTGATTTGGAGGAGGGTCTATATATGCAGCAGCCAGGAAGAATATGAAGTCAAAGGTAAAGAGGAGATGGTGTGAAAACTGAAGAAGAGCTTGTATGGCCTGAAACAAGCTCCATGTCAATGGTATAAGAAGTTTGATAGCTTCATGATGGAGCAAGGTTATATCAAATGTCACTCGACCATTGTGTGTATATAAAGAAATTTGAGGATGAAAATTATATCATCCTATGTTTGTATGTTGATGACATGCTGGTTGCGAGGTAAAAACATGCATGAATAAAAGTACTCAAGAAAAAACTAAGTGAATCCTTTGATATGAAGGATTTGGGGGTTGCCAGAAAAATCCTTGGTATGAGGATAACTCGGGATAGGAAGGAATGGAAGCTGACTTTATCTCAGGAAGAGTACATTAAGAAGGTATTGGATAGGTTTAACATGCAGGATGCTAAATTGGTTAGGACTCCTTTGGCAAGCCATTTTAAGTTATCAAAGGAGTAGTGTCCCAAGATAGAGAAAGAAAGAAACCATATGTCCAAGGTACCTTACTCATCAGCGGTTGGCAGTTTGATGTATGCTATGGTATGCACTAGGCCTGATATTGCCCATACAGTAGGAGCTGTGAGCATATTTATGAGTGATCTAGGTAAAGAGCATTGGAAAGCAATAAAGTGGATCCTTGATGATTTGAGAGGGACCATGGGGATAGTTTTATGCTATGAGTGTATCGACACCACTTTACGTGGTTATGTAGATTCAGAAATGGCTAGAGATGTAGATAGCAGGAGGAGCACAACGGGTTATATTTACACTGTAGGCAGGACAACAATAAGCTAGATTTCATGACTACAGAAACTGGTGGCTTTGTCAACCACGGAGGCCTGAGTATGTTTCGCCATAGAGGTAAGAAAAGAGATGATTTTGTTACAACAATTACTTGAGGAGTTGGTGCATAATCAAGAGGAATGTAAGCTAAATAGTGATATTCAGAGTGTTATACACCTAGCTAAGAACTCTACTTTCCACTCCAGGACAAAGCATATACAGTTGAGATATCACTTCATCATGACAGCTTTGGAGGAAGATAAGTTGAAGTTAGAGAAGATTCATACCAGTCAGAATCTTGCGGACATGATGACCAACGTGGTCATAAGGGATAAACTAAAGCTATGTTCAAATTTGGTTGGCCTTTGTAGATGACAAAGTGAAGGGTTGAGAAGCTTGCTCAGTGAAAATCAGTCTCCAAGTGGGAGATTGTTATGTTTGTGGAGCCTATTTTCATGTTAGAGTGTGGTACACCTTCTATGTGTTACACTCGGGTATGTTTACGGCACTTTCTCTCGCCGGTGAGTGGGTCAAGGGGGTTCGGGGGGTGAAGCCCCCCAATGGATGGGGGCTTGGGGGTGAAGCCCCAAGCAAATTTTCATGGGTGGTTTATTAACCCATGGGTAATGGGTAACCGTTATGGGCTATTTTTGGGCCCATGATTTTTTTCGGTACCCATTATTTTGATACCCATGGTTTTTGCCCATGGTTTTGATACCCATAGTTTTGTATCAAACTGCTTAAGCAATTGTCTATTTATATGGTCTTATGCATATGATAGATAGACAAGCAAATGTATTGTAGATGTGTTTTGAATTCGGGTGTGAATTCTATAGAGTTTGTTGAGCATAGCTCCAAATGGATCTGGGTATTGTATTGAGAGAGTGGAGGCTTGTAATAAAATTTGAGCAAGTGATTCTTGGTGGACGTAGCCCAAATTGGGTGAACCACGTTAAATCTTGTCTCTCTATGTTGTGTTATTTATTCTGCACTTTTATTTGAGATCTGTAATATTTTCTGCATATTAGTTTCTACTGTTGTAATTCTGTAAGGGATTATTCTACATATTTTATCTCTTATTTCCTAACACATCTATTATCTTGAAAGTCAAAATAAGAAAATTTAGATAATGAACTTCAACACAATTCAAATCTTGCAATTTTACTTGTTCTCTATGTTTGGTAACCTCAAAAACTAGCAAAACTATCTTATAGGCTTAACTTAGTACACTCAAGGATACAAACATGTTCTCTACTCCTCATACAACCTATCTATGTAATTAAAATCCTTGGAAACTCCACAATTGATCAACTTACTCCATTTTACAAAAATGCTCATGTTGGCTTCTCGAGGACATCATTCAATGAAATGGTATGAGTTGAGATAATCTACAAAGTTTTTGAGGAATTTATTTGTATATTTGAACACCCTTTATTGAGTTACAGGTATTGGGTAATTTTTTTATATTAACTCTTTAGACAACTATCATTTCCTTTATAACTTATTGCTCAAGCTTATCTCTTCTTACTAGGCCTGTTCTAGAGAAAACAAGGGTGTGAATTTTGATTGTAAAGCCATATCCACCAATAAAAAATGATTTAGATACCCATTTGGCTGAAGAATTTATATACCAAATTTTACTATAGGTTACTTTGTAAATTTCTCTTCAAGAAGTCCCTATTTATCTTATGTCCCTCTTCAAACTTCTGTAAAAATCATTGATGCCTTGGAAAGGATCAAGATTTTTTTTTATGCGTTGGAGTTAAGGATAAATTTAAATACCCCTTGGTGGTGTGGGATAAAGTGACCAAAAAAATGTGGGGTTCTAGACTTGAAGAATATTAAATTGATGAATGAGGCCTTGATAGCTAAAAAATGTTGGAGGATAATCAAAGAAGAAGGACTTTGGGTGGAAAGTATCAGAAAGAAATATCTAAGGAATATAGGCAGACTAGAAACTTTCTTTATGCAAAATGATCTTCCCAATGGTTCCACTTTCTGGAAATCCTTTGTGGCTTCCAAGGACATCTTGAGCAAGGGTATTAAATGGAACATTGGAAGAGGAAATAAAATCTCTTTCTGGCAGGATTGTTTGTTGGAAGAAAAGCCCCTTGTTATGGAAGAGCCTTGGAAAAAGTCTCCTAATTTTTAGAAGAAAGCGGTAAAGTTTGGATTCAGGATTATTGGACCAATAGTAATGAAGGGCCAAAATGGATCACTATAGCCCCTCCCCCCAACTATAGGGGAGACTTACAACCCTTCAATGAAATTAATACCAAACTCAAGAATTTTCATATCCCCGATTCCAACATCAAGAAGACATTGTCATTTGGAAAGAAGAGGAGACAAGAAATTTCACGGTCAAATCAGCATATCTTCTAAATTTTAAATATTTGGTCTAAGCTGTGGGTGAAATATCTTCTACCCAAGGTTAATATCTTCTATTGGCTTACAGTTCAAAATAAGATACTTATAGTGGAGAACCTAAGCAAGAGAGGCATGGTCATTCATGATAGATGTCCTTTATATGACAAGAAGAAGGAAAATGTTAACCATATTTTTGTTTTGTGTTCCTTCTCTCAAGTGGTTATTTCTTCAGTTTTGGAAATGTTCCAAATTTAATGGCTACAACCTAAAACCATAACAAAAAATTTCCTTTAATGGGAGTGACCTTTCATGTTTCTTGTCTTGGTGACTTCTTGGAGGATGGAACTTCCCCACTTGCTATGAAGCTTGTGGAAAGCCAAGAATGACATTATATTCAAAAATCAAAAATCCACTACTAAGAAGGTTAGTGCTTGGTGTTTCTCTAATATTGGATAAAATATCAAGTTCTTCAAGGAAAGATCAAATATGCTTTCCCCTAAGGGGAAGACAAAGTCCTCAAACAGTTCACCATTAGTATTTCAGATGTTAAAATGTGCAAACAAGTTATTAAATGGTCTAAACTAGAGGAAAAATGGTTCAAGATGAATTTTGACGAGGCATCTAAGGGAAACCCTAGTTAGGTTGGAGGAGGGGGATTATAATAAACCATGTAGGTGATTGGATTTTTACATATGCAGATTTGTTGGGTATTCAAAACAAAAATGTGGCGGAAGCCAAAAGCGCTATTGTGGGGAGTTAACATAGCCAAAGAAAAGGGGGTTAAATATATTTAAATAGAAGGGTACTCAATGCTCATTGTGAATGCCCTCAAAAGAAATATTATCCAGAACTATACACTTGGAAATATCTTATAGGATGTAAAGGAACATCTCAAAGCATTTGAAAATTATAAGATCACACATACCCCCCATAATGGTAATAAATGTGCTGACAAGTTGGCTAACTTAGGGGTGAATAGCAATGATTTAAAAGTGTGGGTTAAGGGCGATGCAATCCCCTTAGCTATTAATAATATTGTACACCATGATATATCATAATGTTAAGATTTCTTATCACACTGAGGACACAAATTTTTGTGCTTGCAAAAATAGGGTGTTTAAGTGTTGTGAAATCAATACGGGGATTGTATTTTACTTTGTTCCTTACTTTTTTGGTGTGATTGTTCTGGTGTTGGAAAGCTAACAGAGAAGCCATGGGAGGTGATAGAATTCGGGTTGAACCTTCAATCCATGGAGCCATTGTTAACAATCCTTTGATGTGGCATACGCTCAGAATTGGGGGCTTCAGAGAGTATGTTTCCAGATTTAAGGGCACAACCCCTCTCTTACAATGGATCTTATAAGGGCTTGGAATGATGGTAAGGTCACTATCATGGGTATGGAAATGGATAATTTAGAGTAGTTTATAGCTAAGGTCAAAATAATGGACATGCGGGGCCTTAAAATTTTTAAATACTAGGCCCATAGAGAGAATGAAATCAACACTTTTTTTATAGGTAAGTAAAGAGTTTATTTTCTTATAGATCGAATTTTCAAGTCCTATATTCAGGTGTTTGGAAAGAGGTTTTCTATCAAATTATGAGGTATATCACCCTTGAAGGAAAATTCAAGAAGATATACACATACCACCTATCTCTCCTGAACATGTTTAGACACCGGATTATGATGAGCATTCCTTTATTTTTATTCATGTCTCTCTCGGCCTCTATGAGGGATTTCCAAAGAGGGAAGTTAGAGGCTCCCATTCATGGTGGGTTAATTCTTCTTTTTTATCAGAATGGAAAACCCATGGTGCCTAAGGAGGTTGTGGTTGAAAGGGGGTCTGATGATGATATCACCTTAGTGGAGTTCTTGGCCAAGATGTGCATGGGTAAGAGTCCCCATATCAGGGATGAAGGAGAGGTGAGATTTCAGACTAGGGATTATTGGGATAGTGGTAATGAAGGGAATTCTAAGGGGAAAGGTAAATTTTTTGAGGAAGAGGGTCAAAATTATGAGAATCTTAACAACAGAGTGCAACATTTGGAGATGGTTGTGTGGGCATTGGAAGAATCTAACTCGAAATGAGAAAAGGGATGATGTATGGAATCAATTCATCCAAAAAGATCTGTATGTTATAGAAAAACATAATAAGGGATGTCTTAGAGCTGGAGAATTAAGTCAAGGATATGAGGGAGAGACTGGTGTTGGTGGAAGTGGATCGGAGGAAAAGAAAACTTATACTTAGCACTAGTGAACTTAAGGAGAAGGAGGTTGGGCAGGGGTCGTATAAAGATTTGGAGTGCGAGTAGTAACAAGAGGATCCTACCAAAATCCTAACAACCCCCTATTTTTCACAAGATTCTATAATTTATGTTTTTTGGTTGGGGCGTTTGGTATCCTTTTTGTGAAATGTCTACTCTTTTTGCATCTTTGTTAGTTTTATGATCTCTATGGTAGCTATCTTTTGTTGGACCTACATTTTATAGAGTTATGCTTGTTTAACTCTTCCCGATCATGTTCTTTTTTTCTTATCTTTGGGTTTTTCACGATGCACCTTTTCTTGTAAGGCCTTTAGGAGCTAATCCTTGTTCTTACCTTAGCTAATATATATTTTTAAAAATATTGCTTCAAAAATCACATAATAGTGTTTGAGTTAGGTTTCTCATGCGCATTACAAGAAAATGGATCAAATGTCATAAAAATCTCTTAGATAGGGATAAATTATTGCACGATTCATTCTATTTCCGACTTGGGATATTGGGTAGATGATATTTAACAATTTTTAGCCCCTGAATTGGTGTTTTAGATCTTCAAATATCATGATCTCTATAAACCCTAGTTGTATATGCATAATGAGTCTGATAATGAAAAATTACCTCCAAAAAATTTTGTAATAAATTTTAAGGTTTAAAACTAACTTAAAGATGTTTTTATAGGGTCTTAGAAACTTAAAATCTTACCAATAAGCTTCCATCTTTCCTAATTCACGCACATTACCTTCAAATTACCCTATTTTGTCACACAAATCAGGGTTTTAACAGCCAACTATGGTTTTTTTGTTAAAGATAACTATGACTTGGCCTCTTTTCTAGACCCTAATAGATCTTCATAGACTCAAAGCACCTTACATCACTCTCTTTTACTTTGGTTCATCCTAAAAGACACTGAAACAAGTTTGTATAAACCCTGCTACAGTCTGTTAATTCTCTAAAAATTTATTGTATTAACAATATGATCTATCATTCATCAATATTCATATACACACCTGTAACAATGCTATTACCTTCTGTTTCATCGATTTCTTGTAGCAAAAACTATCATTCATAACTTAAAACTAAACCACATACCCTTAAAATTTAAAATCAAATAGTAAACTATATCCATTAAAATTTTGGAGCTCTAAAATGTTATATTGATTTATCAATGAATGAATTAGTTAAAAATGGAGACTAATACATCCACATTTTGAATTATTTTCACATAACTGATTTCTAGGTCTCATATGACCAAGACTACATGGAGATTACATACAAACAAAGAACTTAAGTGACTATTTCAAATTACATGATCAATATTACCTCATGAAGAGCCCAAAAGACACACAAATACTAAGAATGACCTAAATACATATTAGAACTACTAGCGAGAATGCCTACACCTAATGAAAAAAACAAAATTAGCTTATGAGATTTTCAAAATTTTGAATAGACTAAAATGGAGGGAAACTCCATAATTCAAATTTTGAGTCTCCATAGCTTGAAGGAAACCAAAAATGACTAAAAGAAAACACTAAAAACCTAGATAAATAATTTTTTTTATTAATATATGCCTAGAATAACTATGTGTTAACCACGGAGTGATACCCCGCATCGAGTTTTCCATCAATAAAAAAAGGGGAGATTGTTGGCATGTGTTCCTATAGGTGTTATCATTGATATAAAACAACATTAATGAAAAATTGAATGATGAATCAGGGTCAAATGATGTTGTGGATGGTGTTGACATGCTGGTTTAGGTGAGTTCATGTTGATACGGGGAGATTTAGTGAGGATTATTTGCTTTTACAAGCCCATTTTGGTTTCTAGGTGATGTTACATAGAGGTGGGAGATTCTTGGTTACTTGAGAAGCATTTTAATATGATGGATAGTATGTTTGGAGATTTCTTTGACACTCACATCATTTCTAGGGTCCAGATAAAGGTGTTTTACTATGTTTGGTGCTCATTTGGAGCATGCATGGATCTTTAGGAGGTGTGAGTTTGAGTTTTGTAGCTACATGAGCTCATTAATGAATTAATTAAGATATATTATGGTGTGAAAAGTATTTTTTGGGTCTTTCTGAGTTATTTAATGTTGAGTTATAGTGTTCTTCTAGTTGACCCTAGCTTCTACAGTGTGAAACCCTAAGGGATAACTATACAAGTCTCGAAGTGTCTAGAGAGTTTTAGGTATGGTGATGAAATTATGATGATTAAATACATTAGTGTGATGTGTCATGGTGATTTTGAAAAAAATAGGTTTTTATGATGTGAATTTTGCAAGATATGTCAGTTTTTGTGAGACAGGGTTAAGAACTAGTGTATTTCCATCTTGAAATTGAACTTTTGATGCTCACCCTGAATTTTGTGCTTTGCATGGGACCTTGTAAATTTCAAGGATGTTTATAAATTGAGTCTATAAAGTTTTAAAAAAATAATTATGTAATTTTATTTTCATGTTTTTATGAATGAATGTTAAGAAGGTAAACAACTAGTTATGAGTTTGAAACCCTAGCTTGAAAGCGGTATGAAAGACACACTTCCTAAGTGGCTAGAATTGATTCCAAGTGCATGAATGATAGTTGTAACATATATAGGAATACTTAATATTTCTAGAAAGGTATGGTAGAGGTCATGGTGATGAGTGGTCCCCACTCAAACAAGTTAGTTTATGAAGAAGAGTGTTTTGGGATAAGGTTTTCCAAAGAAGGTATGAACTAATTTTTTGTTGTATGATGTATGTGATTTTTTCTTGATGTAAAAGGAGGTTTCAGAACATGTTTATGTAGGTGCATTTTCAAATGAGCTTCATTTAGGTTGACTAGTCAAAGGGCAATTTTGAGGCCATAAAAATAGTCTTTAGTAAAATGGGCATAACTAGAGCTACAAGACGAGTTTGAAGGGATTTATGTTTTTTTTTGGAAAGAGGATTCAGATATATTTCTAGTGATATGAATTTTTATTCATGATGATAATTTTTTTAATGTTCCTAGGTCAATCTTATGGAAAAGAAGCATTTTCCAAAGTGTGGGATAGGAAAAGGTTTTCGAAGTATTAAGTTGATTGAAGCATGCTATTGTTTATCCGATGCTTTCTATCACCTGGAGAGTTAAGAGGATTAATTTTACATAGAATTAATCCAATTATAATTATTTTTGTTTATATAAGGGTGGTAACTGTTGATATTTGAAAATACCTGTTTTGGAAAGTTGGATTTGGTGAAGACAAAAGTGGTTGTGGTTTGAGAAGGTGATTGTTTCATGATTTATAACTTGTTTATAATTGTTATCTAGGTCCTGTAATTTCAATTAAGTTATTACATGGCATGGTTTTTATGTTCTCAAGTGATTTGGTGGCATAATGAAGTTTCAAGGTCTGAAGAGTGTAGGAAACAACAATTTTGAGATGAACAAAGAGTACTAGGCCCATTAAATGAAATAATTTGATTGGTTAAGATAAATTGTGACCATGTATGAATTTTAAATTTTATTTTAATAATGTGTAATTATTTATGGGTCATGACTAAGTATGGTTTTGATGTTAGGGAATTTTTATCTTTGTAACCATGGGGTTCTCGAGCCATTTTGAAACATGAAATGATGTTTTTAGATAGGCCTACCTACTTGGGTCACTTGTGAGTGTCATGATTTTAATTTTAGATTATTTTATGATTCATGGATTGATCCAAATTAGGAAAAATGTTTGTGTTTAAAATTTAAATGATGAGAAGCTTATAAAATCATTATTTTGGGCGCATTTTGGAGTGAGTAGTGTGTGTGCAAGAAGTGTGACCTAGGTGTGTGATATTTATAGGTGTATGGGAATGAATTGAGATCATATAAAGTGTTTTCCATGTTGAGGAATATCAACAAGAATATGTTCAAGTGTTTAAAGGCTTGAGAAGTGAAGAAAGTGATTGTTTGTGAATAATTGAACACCTAGGGTTTTTATGAAGGTTTGAAGAATTGTGAGCTGAAACAAGTGGTGGCTATTAGCTATGGTAGAAAAATATCAGAGATAAGATTATCATATGGTGGTTGATGGGTGATTAATCATATTGGGGGTTTTATCCTCCTTGTGGAGTTGGTGCTTCACAAAATTAAGTGTTGGTGTTCCTTATATGGTTGTAGCTCTACTAAACTAGGGGTTCATGCTCCTTGTGGGGTTGGTGCCTCACTAAATTATAAACATATAAATATAAGGATTTTGTTTCAGTGGTTTTTCTTCCCCTTGGGGGTTCCCCTATTATGTTTTGTGTCTTGTGATTATATCTTGCTTATGGTTTCTTGCACATGTGATAATTAATTGTATGCACACATATATGGATGGTTGAATGTTTGTGAGTATTTGAATAAGTAAATTTGAAAGATGAATTTAAATTATTTTAAGGAATGATTCACCCCGCTTATTCCATTTTTATTCTAACAATGTTTTTTTTTCCAAAGTACGAGTAGGCTAACCACTGACAACATTGTCAAGCTAGAGTAAATTTTAATTTTATAATTATATTTGATCCATACATGATATTATTTGTTCACGACCATTGTTCATCATGGTTAGATAATAGTAATAAAAGTAAAGCATTTTATCCTAATGGTGAATCATATGAAACTTGGCCTACTATTATTGGATCAAATGTTGTACTTCCATTACTATGATCTAACCTTGCTAAACAAAGGTCTTCCATTATATAGTATTGGATATTAGAATTTTTAGAATGTGCATATGCTCATTATCATATAGGAATTATAGAAACTATGATTTCTATAATGAATAACACAAACCTCCACTAGAGATTCCTTTTTGAAAATAGTTGTTCATAAGGGTTAGATAATATTATCTGTATATTTTTCAAGATGTTTGTAGCTCTGTTGAATAATTGTATAATTATATCATATTGGTTGGATAAACCCTGAAAAAATCAATTGTTGCACTACATACCCTCAATACTACAACAAATTAAGTTTTATTTATGTTATTATTCTTTAGTAAAGATTTGTAGAGTCATTAGAATGTTTATGTTATTATTCTTTAGTAATTATCTATAGATTTATTAGAATGGGAAAGTGGAGAGATAAATTTTACTTCTTTTTTAGAATGAGGAGATCCCCATTTTCATATAGGAATCATGAAAGAAGAAGAAAAATAGAGAATAGAGAATAGAGAATAGAGATTAATAGAAGAAGAATAGAGATAAAATTTACTTCTTTAAAAAATTACTTTCTTTTAGAATGGGAACCATTTGCCCATTCTCATATACGGATAATAGAATAAAGAAGAATAAATTAATAGAAGACAAATATTATATTTTTATTCTCTCACAAAAATAAACAAACATATATGTCTAATAGGTTTTTGAATAAAGCTAATATATCTTTTTAAATATTTATAAATGTTTCATATTGGATTGACTATTCCCTGGTAGAGACAATCCTCAAAAGCCCTTATGTAGTTCTCATCATATATAAATATAGTAAATTTATATATATTCCAAATATTAGAGAACAAATTAAATATACATGAGATTACTTATTGAGCAAGGTTAGATAGTAATAATATAATTAAATAATTTTATCTTGAAGGAGAATCTTGTCTATCCTATCTTTGTATCATTGGTGGATTCTTTATCTATTTTCCTTGGTGTTGTAGGTTTCTATTTTCATCGATGAATGATTTACCAAACATTAAAGGAAAATATTCACATGTTCATCCTTTAGGATTAAATGTTGAACTTTCATTACTATGATCTAACCTTGTTCAACAAAGGTCTTCAACCATGATCATAATAGTTATAAATGGACGTATCTAAATATGTCCGTTTATACTACTTTTACCAAGTATTATTTGCAAGTTTCAGATTTTCAACAAGATTTGAAAATTTATGAGATATTGTTTGATCTCTTAACTTTTTGTTCATCCTTTCCACTTTGGGCTCCCTCTATTTTGTTAGACCTCAATTTTGGACTATGAAGTAGAAGATTTGAAAAAAATATTAGAGATACACCAATATGATCATAGGAATTGTCAAAGACTTAAAATATTTTAGAATGGGAAGATGTGCATTCTCACAACCTTTATACATAGAGAATATTACTTGTGTAAGATTGTTTATAACATGGAACAAGCTAAATTTTAATTCCAAATATTAAACTTAAATATTTTTATACCTCTATGAAGGTTGTGAGAATGGGAAGTTAGTTTATGCAAGTAATATTGTACTTAATCATTTTAATACCTCGGTAGAGGTTGTGAGAATTTATAGATCTATAAAATCTATGAGAATGGATAACTTCCAATTCAATACAAGACAAAAATGTATGTTTATATGATAATCAACATATTCCCATTCTAAACATTCAAATGCAAGTAATTATTTAAAAATGTTTTCATACCTCTATATAAAGGTTGTGAGAATGGGAAACTTCCAATTCAATACAAGACATAATTTTTTGTTTATATGAGAATTGGCATATGCCCATTCTAAACATTCAAATTAATTTAATTGGCATATTCCCATTCTAAACATTCAAATTAAAGCAATTATTTGAACTTAATCATCTTGTATATTGTCCCACAAGTTTAGTAATTATCCATTTTCCATGCATGTATCTCTACCACCATTTATTTATTTTATACCTCTATAAAGGCCGCGAGAATGGGAAATTTCTAAGATATATGACATAATTTTTGTGTATATGAGGATTGGTGTATGGCCATTCTAAGAATTCAAATAAATGTAATTGGCATATGCACATTCTAAACATTCAAATTAAAGAAATTATTTGAAATTAATCACATGCATTCTCATAGGCTTACTTTGTTTTAGATTGGGAACTTATGCATCCTCACAACCATTATAGATAGAGAATATTACTTGTGTAATAATTTTTATAACAGGCACAACCTAAATTTTAATTCGAAATGGGAATCTTCTAATTCAATATAAGGAAAAAATTTTATGCCCATTCTAAACATTCAAATGCAAGAAATTATTTTAAAATATTTTTAATATCTATATAAAGGTTTTGAAAATGGGAAACTTCTAATTCAATACAAGACATAAATGTTTGTTTATATGAGAATTGGAATATTCCCATTCTAAACATTCAAATGTAAAAAAATATTTGAAAATGTTTTTTTGTATGAGAATTGGCATATGCCCATTGCCCAATTTGGGTGGGAGAGCTGACCTGCAGATTTGGGTGGGTAAGCTAAGCTATGTTTCTTCTATGATTCGTACATGTGTAAACAATATTGAACTCATTCGTTTTAAAGTGGGTCTAAGCATTAAGATATTAAAGCATTAAATGAGGGTAGTATGTGGTATTGTTCCTATAAAAGGTAAAGTATGTACATAAATAGTATTATTTTTTTAGTATTCTAATAGTAATATTTAATTTTAGGTATTCTAATACCTCTTTGAAACATTTAAACGGGTATAAACATTAGGTATTAAAGCATTAAAACATGGTTGGTAAAGTACATTACAAAAATATGGGTCTCAGTTATGTTTCATGTCACTTCATATTTTAAATAGATTTTTTGACTATATGACATGGATTAGTCACATTGTGACAATTTTTTACAATATTGTTTTGACTGGATTAACCCTAGTGGAGCCAAGTGTTGGATCGCACTACATACCCTTGAGAGGGATCAATACTTTTGTAGTTATTTTATTTTGTTTTATAATGGGTAGATGCCCATTCTCATATTGCGACTCTTGTATCATTTTGGCTGGACTATCCTTGGCTACACCAATCATGTTTCACTACATACCTTTGAGAGGGATCAAGCCTTATGTAATTCTATTATTATTTTTCGAATGGGAAGATGTCTATTCTCATATTGACTTTTGTATTGTTTTGGCTAGACTAACCTATGCAGATCAAAGTTTTGACTCCGCCAAGTGTTGCACTACATACCCTCATCATGGATCAATCCTTATGTAGTTCTATTATTTTATTTTAGAATGGGAATCTTGGTTATGGAAATTGATACACTACATACCCTTCGAGAGGTATCAAGATTTATGTAGTTATATTATTTTCTTAAAAATGGGTAGATGCCCATTCTCTTCCCATTCTCATAATATATGAATCACTAAAATATATTATTTACCACCATGACATAATGAGACCACCATGAAAATATATTATTTACCACCTATTTATTAATTAAAGGTAATTATTTTAAAACACGTCTTGAATTCTCATTGGAGGGAAGTGAGAGTGTGTTTTTAATATAGTTTTTAATTAATTAAAGGTAATTGTTTTAAAACACGTCTTCAACCTCTCATTGCAAGGAAAGTGAGAGCGTATATTTCCATGCCAATATGTGGCACAATGTATATATTAATGACATTTAATCCATGCCACTACGAGGCACTAGAATGGTAAAAAAATTGTTAGTATGAGGATAGGCATATGTCAATTCTAAACATTCTAACAATGTGATACCTTATCTTTGTCAATCTATTTTATTTGGTCCTTAGATAAATGACACATATTGTATTTGTATTTCACATATTAAGATATCAAGAAGTGAATTTTTATTAATCTTCTCTATTTATTTAATTTGAGATGAAGAATATCAAAGGTAATTGGTTTAATAATGATTGATATTTTCAAAGATAGTACGTTATTGGGAATGGTAAGCTTCACCAAAAAAATATTTCATGCAAGCAATTTGATTGATTGTTGCAACAAGATAAGAAATTTTTTTCTTGTATGAGAATAGAAATTAGACCATTCTAGAGATTCTAACTTTCTCACTTGGCCATATTTTTAGTAAGTTTTATTAGATTTGTTTAGAAATATGGGCATTTTTCCATCCTCATATGAACTGACATTTATTTTCTTATATTTTTTGATCCGTGACTATATGAAGAGTGTTTATAATGGGTGTTTGTCCATCCTTATACAAACTAACATTTATTATCTTATTATATTTGTTGAAATATCCTTGGCAAAGCCAAGTTCCACACTACATACCCTTTAGATGTAGTTCTCAGTTCTCATCATATGTATATAATCCCTAAATTTTTCTATGAGTGCTAGTTGAATTTACAGTGGTACAACAAGATTTCTTGTTGAATATCGATTTAATAGACCGATGTAATAGAAATAAAGAATTTAATCTAGAAGAAAATTCATGGACATATTGGCCTCACATTACCATGGCCTATTGCATTACTAAATATTATCATAGATCCTCCTTCAGGATTAAATGATTAACATTTATTATTCTTCCTTGATATATTATTTATCACCTCTATGTGATTCCTATATGAGATATAAATATTATTTTGTTACCAAAATGTATCATATTGACTAGACTAACTCTAATGAGCCAATTGTTACACTATATACCCTTGAGAGGGATCAAGATTTATGTGGTTTTCCTTATGTTTAGTTCAAATTAATAAGAGTTTATTGTATTGGATGGACTAACCCTGGAAGAGACAAGTGTTGCACTACATATCCTCAATAGGGATCAAGGAAAGTTTTGAGAAACAAAAATGATTTTTCTAACTTTTCTCATGAAGAATATCATCTGGTTTTCCTTCCATTTCTAGATGGAGAAATTCCCATTGTAAAACAAAGTAATATATATCTTCATGTCAATCCCATTCAAGTGGGAAGATTCCCATTCTCATATAGGAAATATAGAAGAATAGATGGAATAATAATAGATGCTTAAAATTTGCATATTCCCATTTTCAAATAATAATCATAGAAAATTGTGCAATTTTTTAATTTTGTATTGAGTTGGTAGATGTTCATTCTCATATAAAACATAGATGAACAATAAATGGAAGATTAATATATGTTTAGAAAAGGAATATGCCCATTCTTATATAAGAATCATATAAGAATAAGATAGATCGAGAGGGATCAAAACTTATGTAGTTCTTAATATATGTGTGTGTGTGTGTGTGTGTGTGTGTGTGTGTGTGTGTGTGTGTGTGTGTGTGTGTATTTATATGATTGTATACATCATGGTTGTATAGTTCAAGACCTTTGTTCATTATGGTTAGATACTAAAGTAAAGAATGGGAATTTTTCCATCCTTGTAAAAACTAACATTATTATTGGGTTTTTATCCATCTTTCAATGAGAGGAGGACCATATTAGAAGAAGAATACTATTAATAATTGTATGATATCGGTGGAATATCCTGGAAAAGCTAAATGTTGCACTACTTATATCATATTGGTTGGGCTATCTCTAGTGGAGCTAAGTGTTGCACTGCATACCCTTAATAGGGATTAAGCCTTATGTAGTTCACCTTATGCTTAGTTCAAATGAGTGGATTTATTGGGGAAAGCATCTATATCAAATTATTGTTTATTCTTTCACTTTTGGGCTCTATCTCTTTTCATGAAGAATATCAAGGAAATTTTTTAGAAACACCAATGAATTTTTCTAACTCTTCTCATGAAGAATATCATCTAGTTTTCCTTCCATTGCAAGATGGAGAATAGACCATTGTAAAAAAATTAATCTTCATCTTCATGTCAAGCCCATTCGAGTGGGAATATGCTCATTCTTAAACAAATGCAAGAAGGATAGATGTTTAGAATGGGCATATTCCCATTCTAAAATAATAATCATAGAAGAATTGTGGACATTTTTTATCTCATATAAAACATATATGAACAAAAAATGGGAGATGAATAGATGTTTAGAAGAGGCATATGTATGCTCGTTCTCATATAAGAATCGTAGAATAATAATAGAAATTTAGTGGGATAAAGCATTATGTAGTGGTTTTTATATATATATATATATATATATATATATATATATATATATATATATATATAATTGTCTATTTTCATGGTTGTATGTTGTATAGTTAAAAACCATTGTTCGTTATGGTTAGATAATAGTAATAAAAGTAAATCATTTTATCCTAATGGAGAATCATGTCCATTCTTACCTTATATCCTTAGTGAATTGTATTTATATTTTTCCTCGATGTTGTATGTGTCTATTTGCATTTATGGTTACTTTACCAAGCATGCAAGGTAAAGTTGCACATTTTCATACTCTAGGATTAAATGCTAAACTTACATTACCATGATAGACTAACCAAATTCCATTACTATGATCTAATCTTGTTGAAAAAGGTCTTCAACCCCATTACTATGATCTAAAAAGTTATTTATTTATCTATATTATGTAACTATGTCATATTGGTTGGACTAACCTTAACAGAGCCAAGTGCTGCACTACATACCCTGAAGAGGGGTCAATCCTTATGTAGTTCTCCTTATGCTTATTTTTCTCTGTAATTCCTATATTAGAATGGGCATATGCCCATTATCAATGGGCATATGCTCATGTTCTAAACATTCTAATACAAGCAATATTGAACTGAATTGTCATATGCTCATTCTAAACATTCTAATACAAGCAATATTGAACTTAGTATATTTATTACTTCTATATTACTCATAACTAGTCCATAATGCAAGATGATAGTGGAGAGATAAAATTTACTTAATTTGTCTTTGTTTAAGAATGGATAGTTACCCATTCTCTCATATAAACAAACAAACATTTTTTTAATTTTATCTTGAATACAATGTATTTTTTCTAATACGTATAATACAATAAATTGATATGAATTGAATGGGCAGATTCCCATTCAATTATAATATGACTAATAGAAGAAAATTCTAGTCAGTTTAGCACTTTTATATTACTCATAGCTAACTACAAATGCAAGATGCTAGTGGAGAGATAAAATTTACTTTGTCTTTGTTTAAGAATGGGCAGTTTCCCATTCTCTCATACAAACAAACAAACATTTTTTTCATTTTATCTTGAATACAATGTATTTTTTTTAATATATCTAATAGAATAAATTGATACGAATTGAACGGGCAGATGCCCATTCAATTATAATATGACTAATAGAAGAATATTTTTATAAAATAACTTGAGAGATTAAATTTACTTTGTTTTATTAATAGAAAAATACTTGAGGAAACATAGAAGAAGAATCCATCATTTTTGTGTCTTGTATTATCTTGTATTGAATGGGCGTATGCCCATTCTCATATAAGAATCATAGAAAAATAATATAGATAAAATTTACTTCATTCTCACAGCAAACATCATATAAGAATGATAGAATAAGGGATGTTGTTCACTCTCACAGCCTTAGGGCAGGTGTTAATCATATATTTTTAGAATTGTCATATGCCTATTCTAATATAGGAATCATAGAAGAAGAATAGAGATAACACATTCTAACAACCTTTATAGAGGTATTAAAATGGGTTCAAGCCCATTCACATACAACAAACATTTTTATTTAATAATTTAAAATATTATTTGAAATTTATTGGTATTATTAAATGATAGGATATTATTTATGTAATTAATTATTACTATTATTAATTAAATTAATTTTGTTTAGTCCTAAAATCATATCTTAAATACATATTCTTTGATTTCTAATTTTATGAAGATTAAATTTTAAATATATTTATTGGCCCATTCTAAGCATTATAATTAATGAAGCATTATAAATAATGGATTTTGTGTTGTTAATTATTTTGATAAAGTTTTATTATATTTTTATAATATTATTTAATTACTTTAAAAATGTCTTATAATTAATTAAGCATTATAAATAATGGAGTTCATGTTGTTAATTAGTTTTATAAAGTTTTATTGTATTTTTGTAATATTAATTATTTAAAAATATTTTTATTCATTTCATAATATAATTAGATGTTATTAATTGAAAGAGTGTAAGTGAGAATCGACAGAAAACTATGCACCATGATGAAGTTGCACTCCAATGGTAACGTAGTAGCTTCAATGTAATCAACAAGATTCAAACAATGGAAAATAATGCAAGTAAGAAAATAAGTCTGCTCATACTCACAGATTGAAAAAAGGAGGGAACATATAAGGGTGTCTTGTTTTCCACGTTCCTAGAAAATCATTCCATATAAGAGGGAAAGAGGAGTTACAATTCCAAATAAGGAATGTAACTCTTATGATGCCACTGATGCATATGAAAATGACAAATTCTATGACAAAATCTTCCACTTGTCATATAACTCCCTAAGACCTATGACACTCGCTAAGTGAGATGACTCACCACGTGATGTGGATGAGACCCCTAGGATGGTGAAGAAATTCACACACACAAACAATCCACCTTAATCAAAGATGAGATGGAGATCATAAAAATTCAGAACATAAAGAAGATACTTTCCTAGACAACTAAGAAAGATGTGTCAGTGGGGCTCGACAACTACATGCCTAGTAAGGTACCCATATACAAATAAAATTTATCTAGAAATAAGAAGAGGAGGAGAAGGACTAGATATCCCAAAGAATATTGGTGGCTGAAACAAACATCACCCCAAGAAGATAATACAAGTGAATAAACTTCACCTTAGTGAAGGGTTTGGTGAATATGTTTGTAACCTGATCATCTATCTGACAAGATCTTATAAGTCGATGATGACTTCATATATCATCTCTTGTATGAAGTTCACATGGATCTCAATGTGCTTTGTCTACTGATTCTGAATTAGATTTTTACAAATTGAGATAGTGCTCATGTTATCACAGTAGATAATGGTAGGCCACTAAAAGTGGATGAAAAACTTTGTCAAGATACCCTATAATTAAATAGCTCCTGTGACAACATTAAATGCTCCTTTGTACTCGCCTCTATATATGATATGGAAATGGAATTTTGATTCTTTCTAGACTAAATTAAAGGACCCAAACTAAGAGAGAAACTATAGACCGAGGTATATTTCCGATGATCTAAGTCACCGACCCAATTAGAGTTTGTTTATCCAACCAAGTCAATATTTTCCCCTCTTAAGTAGTGAATTTCATCTATGTGAGTGCCACAAACATAGTGAAGGATATGCTTCACTTATTTTCAATGTAATTCATGAGGCTCATCATAAATATGCACATGATCCCAACAGCATATGATATATCTTTCCAAGTGTGAGTAAGGTAAATCAAGCTCCTAACCAACTGTCGATAAAGGGTACCATCAACCAAGGAGTAGAGAAATTAGAAACCAACTTAACCCCATAAAGGAAAGGAGTAGGATAAGACTTATGACAGGACATGTGAAATTGAGAAAGAAAATCAAGAAATTACTTAGGTTGTGAAATCATAATTCCTAAGTCATATTGTGAAATCTAGATCCTAAGAAAGTAATGAAGCAATCCTAAGTCAGACATGGAGACCTTATTGGCCAAGAAAATCTTCACATAATTAATGATAGAGGAAGATCTTCCCATGATCAACAAGTAATCAATATACAAAATAAGAATAAGCATGGATTCATTCTTTCAAAAAATATAAACATTGGGTCAGAGTGACGCCAAGTAAACCCTGATGCAAGTAAAAAGGAGTCCATATTAGTATACCAAGCCCAGGGGGCTTGTTTAAGGCTATAGAGGGACTTATTTAACTTGAAAATTAGGGAGATATAATGGACATAACTCAGAGGTTGTTCCATGTAGATATATTCCTCTAGGTCTGTTGGATCGAAAATCATTTCGGGTGGACAGATCTATGGACAGAGATGGGCCAAAAGCGTGCAGGCATAGCCCCTCTTTGAGTCAACAAAGCGAAACTGGTTTATTTCTATTCTACTAGCAAGAATCTTGTGTAAGTCTCACAATATTCTACCTTCAGGGGTTGGGATCTCATCCCAGTAGAGGTATTTCCAACTGTGAAAGAAGGGAAAGAAATGAAGTGGGGAGATAAGAAAGATCTGAAGGGAGAAAAGAAATGAATTCCAAAGTAAAGGTCGAAGGTCTATGATTTTGGTTGGTAGTATACAGAGCCGAACCTACTTGCATAGACGAATAGAGAAATACTGATGAATAAATGACAATAAAGTAGAAGTAAATTCAACAGAACAATCATACAGATCTAACATAAGAAAGGTCTGATGTAAAACACATGTATTTAACACAAAGTCTAAATATTGTATTAATATTTGTTTATGTTACAAAAAGTTCAAAATATTTTCTTCTTACTTCTATTTCTCATCTGAAAAGTATCCACACTTGAATACAACAAATATTCAAGTATATATAGAAGAAGAGAAGAAGAGAAGGCAAAAATGAACCAACCACTTAATTACAAAAATATCTTACAAAATATCCTAAAGTCATTTGTTGACTTTTGACAACTTGGTGGATGACATCATCCCATGGTGCAACATGGATGATGTCATCATTTGTGTCAACATACTTTAGATGTTTACAAAGAGAAGGTCGAGAAGAATGAAACTATTCATCGTCGTCCGTGGCTGAAAGGGGGTATCCTACTTTTGCTGCTGCTCAGGTGACGAGATGTGGAACTGGGCACGATATTCCATGAACTTGCTGATCATGGGCTGAAGTTGATCCTGGGAAGGATCCTTGTGTCGATCACTGATAGCCTCACAAGTCTCTCGCTCATCTGTGATCTTTTCGGGAGCTTGGAATATTCATTTTCTACATCTATCAAGTACCCTATGAAGTCACGACATGCCAGCAGGTTGTTGATGGATTCAGCGTCGAAAGTGACTTCTGGTCCTAGCCCTTGCGAAACGATCTCCTTGAAGATCTGAATAGTTTCATCAACCTTTCTTAAGGTGAAAGGAGTGAGCAAGCCCAGAGACATTCTTAGGACAATTTTCTCCATTTGATGCATTGCATCCAGGGCTTCCTCCTTGATTTTGTCAATTTTTTCTAGGATGAACTCCAACTGATCGACCCGGTAATCCAGAGTAGAAAGGATTTTGTTGAGGGCTCTGGGGTGGCCGAAGACGCTAAACTTGACCAGATCTTCGACTGAATAGTTGAGCATTTTCTGAAAGGTCTCATGCTACATCCTGGCATGGTCTAGCTCTTCGAGAGATGGGTCCTGCTATCGCCTGGAGCTCTTTGTTCACCCGATTGATATTCTGATACAATCTGGTGAACTTGGCGATTACTCCCTCACTTTCCTTGAGGATTTGGCTTCTCCAGGTGGAAACTGCCATACCCTACTCGCCAATTTTAGCATATTCATTAATCTTATCCTAGCTCAGAGGCTCAGGAGTTTTGGTGGCAGTTGTAGAGGTGCACTACCCATTTTCTGCAAGGCATGGAGAAGATGTTTATTTTACTCCTTTAATATCCTTTTATTCCTTTGCTTCCTGGAGCTTCTTGCAAAGGGCGTCAACTGCAGATAGGGCCTCTCCTTGAAGGATTTTTGAATATGTCCCCATTGTGACTTGGGTCACTGTATAATCTATCGAAGATAGATCCTTTTTATCCTTTAAAGGATTGGGGTATGCTATCTCCATTACTCTCTCTCCTGACGCACTCTGAGAGAAGTGGGTTATAGGATTTTGCTTCTTGGCCCCCTTTGATGGGATGATAGAGAATTCCATCGGTGTGATGGGAAATTTCCTCTTTTGTTGGCTCAGGTGCTGAGAGATCCATGCTGGACTTATGGGAGAGGGGCCGGAAATAGAAAAGGGAGCAGCTGCAGTAGTAGAAGGAAAATGCATGGAGACACTTGGAGGCGACATTGAGAGGGAGGCCGAGAAAGTGCTCACAGGAGGAAGAGATACTACAGGGGAGGTAGACATGGAAATGGAAGGGAGCTGAGAGATGAGGGAAGAAATGGTGGGGGACAGCTCCGCGAGAGAAGAGAAGATGGACGATGAGGAAGGGGGAATAGTAGAAGATGGGGGAGAGGACACGACCAAAGGAATGGTCACTTGGGTCACGCGAGGAGGGGAAGGAGGAGAGGGAGAAGGGATAGAAGGGACCTCAATAGTTGCAGTAGTGGCAACATCCTGAGTGGATGTGCCCATCGGAACATCTTCAACCACTTCTTTCTCTGGGGAAGCCAGAGTTACAACTTGTTCTCGCGTGGCGGAAGGGGGACTCTCAGGAGTCTCTTCTTGGGCAGAGCTTGACTCACCCTCCTTGTCTTTACCTTTGCTCTTTGGTAGATGTTTTGGTCTGGAAGGTGCGTTTCCCAATGGAGATGTGGTGAAATCAACTCCGAGGTAGATGAGGCCATTCATCCTGCACCAGTGCTTTGTTCTCCGCAGAGTTTCTTTAACCCTTTCTTTAATGGTTTGAGGTGCTTTAGTTCTGTCAATTACAACAAATGGCCAGTTGTCCCCATCCGTGTCAAGATATACCTGATCAACTTCTTGATCAAGTAGTTTGATAACCTTTGGGACAATGGCCACACCATACTGAATGATTTCAGCCAAAGCCAAGTGGGAATGATCCTTCCTTCTGAGCTCGACCTCATGATACAGGTCGATATAAATATCCTCGATCTACGGAATGTGGATTGGATCGAGTTTGGCCCTGGGAAGGTAATTCCTTGGGTTGAAAGTGGGCCTTTCCGGGAAGTTGTGCTTTAGATTGAGCAGTTCCAGCTCTGCAAACATCTCCCGGGCTTTGTGGTGGGAAAGACAAGTGTACCTACCCACTGTGAGGGGGAAAGGAGTTCCACCCTTCTTTCTCTTCAAGCACTTTTCATGGTAGGTTATGAGCTGTCTTGATAGCTCCAACAGGATCAGCTTGGGGCCAGCATATCTTGGCAATTTGGTGGGTTCCCCCAAGAAGTTGGCTGCCCTTAGATAGGTGAAGGTGGGGAATTACGTGAATAAGGCCCCCACTTCTCTGTTGCTGCAACAATGCTCTTGGTCGTACGACCGTGAGTCATGTTTGGCCTCAAAAGGTAGATGATGTTGTAGAAGAAAGCGTTGATGATTTGTAAACTATGAAATTATTTTCCAGCTTTAGTTCCGGGTATTATTCATAGATTTTCACTTGGGGCCAAACCCCACACCGCATCAACGCCGGATAATCTCTCTCCGAGGCTGCAGCATAAACTACGTAGGAGTTCATGTAGAACCTCCCCATTATGGTAATTTGTTGGAGCTGCTTGGATATAGTGCTGCTTATGATCTCCGCCCACTCGAAGCGTTGATCTGGCACATTCTTGTTCATTGTCTCCAGGTATCTAAGCATCCATTTATGAAAGTAGTGGGTGTCAGGAAGCCCAAATACTCTGCTTAGGAATGTGATGGTATCACTTAGTTCCTTTGAGAAATCGCTGCGATGAATGACCTGTGGCCATCTGGTCACCACCTTCTTGTTTTTCAGGTACACTTCATTCATCAATTACATACACTGGTCTTTGTTGTCTTCCCAAGCCTTGGTGCAATCTTCTTGGCTTACGGCCACAAAGTGCCAGTGGTGAGGAATGCCAAGCATTATTTTGAAGTGTCAGGCAGTGAGGTTGATCACGACCTCGCCCTTCTCATTCAGGACACACCTCGTGTCTTTGTTGTCACAGCAAATGGGCCACTACCATCATGAATTTTTTATTCACTGCACTGACCGGGATCCCCCCAGCAAAATGTAGGACATTGCCTACTAGTTTTTCCATCCAAGGACTTCCTATGACCCTCCTGGTTCTGGCCCAAAAATCTTCCATATCAATGTGGCCGAGCTCGAGTCTCTTATGTCTAGGTCACATTCTGCCTGGGATTCGAGCATCCTGACCCTCTGATATTTATACTTCATCTCTTCCTCTGTAAGTTTGGATTTTCCCTTAGACTTGGTTGGTCTCTTGCTTGATGTAGACATATGTAGTTCTAAACTCATTTGCTGATCTGCAAGAAGAAGAAGTGAAACCCAACGCAAAAGAGTCATGTTAGCTTTTGATCTCCCATTAAAGCGTTGATGAGAAGGAAGAGTTAGCAATTTTAAGGCATCAGGGCGCAGGGCGCATGAACACTGCAGATTGCAGGGTTAAATAGTATGGCGCACAAAAAAGGGGTGTTACAAGGGACAAATCAGCGCCAAAGGGCAAGGCACATGGATGCTGCACATGACATTTTTGTTGTTGCAAGTGGAAGTGTGCTTGTGCCATTTACATGTGTTTTATAACGGGTGCAGATATTTTTCATGTTACATGGGTACAGGATGCGCCAAAGGGCACAAGTTTAGTGTGTGTAACATCATCTTTTCGTGCGCAACAGGGGAACTTGGTGTGGCACATGAAAGGTTTGCATGGCAATGTGTTACTATAACAGGGGATGCGCCTGCGCCGTTTAACATAGTTTTATACTTGGCGCAAGTAAGGTTGGTGTTGCATGGATGCAGGGTGCGCCAATGGCGCAAGTTTTTGCAATGTTACATAGGAGTTTGTGCGCCAAGAGGGTGCAGGGTTATTGGGTGTTGCAAGTGAGTTAGGTGCGCCATTGGCACGACTGTGCTTTATGTTGCAAGGGTGGCGATTGCGCCAAAGAGGAAAAGTGCAGTCTACCAACTTTTAAGCCTTGGTTCTTTCTCTGGAGGGGTTTGCATGGGTGTTAAGCCTCTTCTGTAGGGTTTCTTGGATAGTGAAGAGGGCACAACAAAAAGATCCAAGTGTTTTTGAGGCAGAGCTCTCTTTACCAGCAGATCTGGAAAGAGGAGGGAGAGCATGGGAGAAAGACAGCCAGGACAGCAAAAGAGGCTTTGACAAATCTATGCCACCTACTACACAAACAAACAACAACCAGCAAAAACATACAAGGGGAAAAAGACCACCTACCCGGAATATATAACGTGAGAAATGAAGTGGGGTCCACGAACGTGATACGAGGATGACAAGGCGCGCTGACAGGTGTAGAAGAATAAAATCTATCACGTGTTTTTTTAATTGTGAAAGTGACAGGGCGGATGCGCCTATATATAGGCAAAGGTGCAATAAATGTGCCAACCACTTTTGAAGAGGCGCATCAAAACACCTATCGACACTTCAAACCTTGCGCCTTCGACACACCAAAATGTGTGTTAACACGTTGTTATGTGCGCCTTTGGCGCAGCAAAAATACTGTCAACATGGAAATACGTGCACCCTTGGCGCACCAAAACGTGGCGCAACAAAAATGTTGTTGACACGAAGGCACATGCAAGAAAGGCACAACATGGGAGGCGCACCAAAATGTGTGTCGACACTTCAAAGGATGCGCCAAAGGAAATGAAGGGGTGCACAGTTACTCTGTGTTGCACAGACATAAGGTGCGCCCAACCAAAAAGGACCAAAAATGGCTAAGTTCGGAAAACTAGATTTTCCGGGAAAGGACTTTGCAACGTTCCGAACGCAAAGGGGTCCCTGACGAGGGACCAGAACAAAATTTTCATTGGGTTACCCACAAAATTTCCCTTGTCAATTTTATGGGATAACAACTGGCTCTTTCTAGGGACTATCTTTGAGCGGAACTCAGGGGTAGAGAATCCCAGATCTTCATGTGCCTATCCATTGGGTAACAGAGTCAAAAACAAGGGTGACCGACAAGGGGAAACAAAGCAAACACACGACAAAAACAAACACATGACTGAAGCAAACCATACAAAGAAGAGAGCAAGCTCTACTTCCTGAAGATTTTTAGATGTTGCCCGCTATAGGGAAGCGGGAGCTCAGTTCCCCTAGATACGAGAGATAGAAGCTATTCTCTCCATTGAGTTGCTTGATCTTGAAAGGTCCTCTCCATAGGGAATCAAATTTTCCATGCATGCCCTTCGGCTCTCTTCATTTTTCCCACAAAAGGACGAGGTCTCCCACCGGTACTCTCTTTGCTTAGCTTTTTTATCGAACAATCTCTTGACCTGATTCTGATGTTCGGTGATCTTGTCGACCACTCTTACTCTCTTTTCTTCGAGCTCTGCTAGATACATGATCCTCTTCTCAAGGGAATTTTGAAAGTCTCATCTTCAATCGCTCCATCCAAGTGCAGAGCAGGGAGTTCCACATAAATGGGAAGCTTGGCGTCGGTGCCATATAACACTTGAAAAGGTGACATGCCGAGAGACCTCTTGGGAGTAATGCGGTCCACCCACAGAGCGTCGTATAATGACTTGTGCCACATTCATTGATTCTCATCCACTAGTTTTCGTATGATGGTTACCAAGTTTTTATTACTGGATTCTGCCTAACCATTTCCCTGAGGGTAATAATCTGAGGCGTGAGCCAAAGTTATTCCGTACTCGTAGAAAAAACCAACAACTTCTCATGAGGAGAAGTTGGAAGCGTTATCAGCAACAATCTTGTTTGGAACGCCAAACCTGACAATGATATTTTCTTTGATGAAACTGCAAACAACCTCGGAAGTGGCATGTTTGACAGGTATGGCTTCCACCCATTTCGTGAAGTAATCTATTGCTGTCAGGACATAACTATGTCCAACACTCGATTGGGGATTGAGTGCACCGATAAAATCGATTCCCCACTGTCTGAATGGTTCGTCAATGATGACCGGCCTGAGGGGAAAAGCAACCATTTTGGGCTTGCCGACAAATTGCTGGCAAGGCTCACACTTTGCTACCAGGTGGTCTGTATCTTAGAAAAGCGTTGGCCAATAGTACCTGGCCCGGATGATCTTGTGCACTATCACGGAAGAGGAGAAATGGCCACCACAGGCCGAATCATGAAAACTCTCAAGTAACTTCACCTATTGTGGCTTGTCAACACATCGCAAGAAGATACCATCTATTCCATGTTTGTATAAACCGTCATCCCAGATGATATATCTGGCTGCTCTGAGCTTTATAGCGCTTCTCCTTTGTAGTTAGATGAGCTGGGCATTCACCATAGGTGAGGAAGAAAGCAATATCGGAATACCACTCAGCTGGTTGTGACAAATAGGACCATAGGCAGTGAATCGGCTTTCTCCAGCTGGCTTTGTGCTCCATTGGTGCAATCATCTTTTCCCTCGAAACTTCTGAATCTTGGTTTTCAGCCATAAGTTGACATAGGCCTTTGCCTCTTACTAACTTGGTTGGTTTTATATCCAGATCATACTCTTGGACTTTTGCAATCCAATTTCCTCGCAAACTCCCTAACTCCTGTTGAGTTAAGATGGACTTTACTGCCGTGTCAGGAACTAGAACCACCGTATGAGAGTTTAGAATGTAATACCTGAAGTTCTTAACTACCTTGACAACGGCGAAGGCATGTTTTTCCAACTGGGTCATTTTTAATTCGTGAGGCTTGAGAGGAGAGCTCATAAACGCAATCGGGGATTCAACATTTTGAGAATTCCTTTGCATTAGGATGGCCGACACAGTGTGCTCAGATGCATAGCTATACATAATAAAATCTTTGGAGAAATCGGGACATACCAGGACTGGCGCGTGAGCGACGGAGGCTTTTATTTCCTCGAACGACTTCTTCCCTTCTTCGCTCCATCGGAAAGTTGGTGACCCTTTCATCATGTCTAATATGTGGCGAGTCTTTTCAGCAAAGTCGGGAACAAAGCGCCTGAGAAAATTCACTTTTCCAAAGAAGGAGTGAATGCCGGTCTTGCTTGTAGGTAAAGTAAGGCTCTGAATAGCCTTAACTCTTTCAGTATCTATCTTCGTCCCTTCTTTGCTAACAACATGTCCCAACAATTTTCCCTCTGTGACTCAAAAATAGACTTTTTCAGATTCAGGGAGATCCCATGCTCTCAGCATCTAATCAATACTTGCTCCAAATGATCACAATGATCATTTCACTGTTTGGAGAACACAGTTAAGTCATCCAAGTAGACTACGATGACCTTCCCCATCATACCTTTGAACGTGAAGTCCATTGCTCGCTGAAAGGTGGCGCAGCGTTGGTCAAACCAAAAGGCATTCTGCTATAGGCAAATGTGCCCCAGAGGGTAGTGAATGTTGTTTTAAATTGGTCTTCAGGTGAGACTTCAATCTGATTGTAGCCCGAAAAACCATCAAGCATGGACAACATTTCTGATCCAGTTACTGCTTGCAG
Source organism: Taxus wallichiana var. yunnanensis (assembly GCA_018340775.1). Classification (NCBI taxonomy): domain Eukaryota; kingdom Viridiplantae; phylum Streptophyta; class Pinopsida; order Cupressales; family Taxaceae; genus Taxus; species Taxus wallichiana. Next base: position 42,622,347 of record CM031234.1, read on the forward strand.
AACCTGATCCATTATGGGAAGCGGGTAGTTGTCCTTCAAGGACGCCTGATTTAGGTTGTGAAAATCTACACAGATGTGTATTTCACCATTCTTCTTCTTACTGGCATGATGTTTGCGACCCAGGTACTGTGATGGATAGGAAAAATGATCCTTGCATCCAACATCTTCTGAATTTCAGCCTGGATAGTACCTGAGATCTTAGGATTATAGTGTCTCTACTTCTGGCGAAAGGGTTTGACGTCCTCTTTCAATGGGATGTCATGTTGGATGTCCTTTGGCTTAAAAGACTTTAGATCGGCATAGGACCATGCCAATACATCCATGTATTTCTTCAGTAGTTTGACAAACTTCCGCTTCTCTTCAGGTGTGCAACATTTTCCAATGTTTACAAACTACGGATGTTCAACCGAACCTAAATTGACCGGTTCGGTTTCTGGGGAGGAGCCAGGATCATCTCACCTTTTCTTTTTTACAAAATGATCATGCCTGTCAAACAAATGCTCTAGAGAAACCAAACCTTTTGGAATTTTATTTCCTTTGAGTTGACATATGCCGTCACTTCCTTTTGATTCTTCATTTTGATCGGTAACTGATTCACGGCATGTAGAAGTGGATCCTTCAAAATGAAGTTCACTAAAATTTTCCACCTTTTCGAGAAAGGAAATGAGTTGATTGTCATCGTTGAATACTTGCCAATGCTGAGAATTATCTAGCATGCTTGGGGAAAACCACCTCAATGGTATATTTGTCTATTTTCAAACCTAGGTGAGGGAGCATGAGGGATGCTGAAACGGCCAATGAATCGGCCATGTCATTCTGAGCTCTTGGGATGGCTTTTATTGAAAAAGTGTCAAACTCCTCGATGTTGTCCCACACCACATTGCGGTAATGTCTGAGCCTTTCATTCTTCACTTGGTATATCCTTTTAACTTGATTTATGACCAGCTCTGCATCACCTTGTACTTTCAGATTCTTGATTCCTCTTTCCTTTGTGGCTTGCATGCCAAGTAGCAGAGATTCATACTCAGCAGTATTATTTGTGTTGAAAAATTGTAACTTGAAAGAGAGAGGAATAATCTCTTCTTCGGGAGATATTAGTACGGCACCAGCGCCGCACCCACTAGTCGCAACTGCCATCAAACTGCAAAGTCCAGATCTTGTTAAGATCCTCTACTTGGATGAGGACATCCATTTTTAGACTTAGTAGACAAGAAATAGTTTCCCATCCCTGATGATTCGAAGAGAATTTGGGCTTTGGGGTCATCAGAGTTAGTAACCAGGTACTTCTTTTGCGATTCAGGCTCCAAAGTTTGCATTACACCTTTGACGGGGATCCTAGCCTTAGACCAGTCCATATGAATCTCCCCACCAACTTCACTACAAAAACTCCTTCCTAGCAGAATTCCATAGGCTGCTGGAATATCGGCAACAAGGACGGTCATTTTTACCCTTTTCTCCGGGAACGCTGCAAATGCAAATTGCGCGTCCTTGATTTGACCGATCAGTGGAACTTGCTTGGTTTCCAAGGAATAACATCGGCCAAAAGGCTTGGTAAGGGTGAGGCCCAGAGCATGGGTGACTTTTTCCGGCATGACATTATCAGAAGCTCCAGAATCAATTATGCAGTTGCTTAGTTTGTGGCCATTGATTAGGAGGGAGAGGTAGAAAGGTTCTATCTTGCCTGATGCGGAAGTCGAGGCAACGTTTTATGGGATAAAGGAGGGGTGGAAAGGATTCCTTTTGGGGAAACCTGATTAGTTACGACAGCCTGACTTTGGATGTATTCGGTCAACCTTACAAGCTATTCGGGGTTTGACTGAAGATACTCGGCTTCAGACATTTGGATCTTGGTCTTTTTAGCATGGTCAATTATGTCAAACGCGGCCAAGGGTTGCATGATGAAGGAATGAGTCCCTCATTTCATGATGGTAGGGTAGGATTACTGGTCTTGATAGGAACATGAGAGGACTGATTTGGAGGGGAGACAGGGGAAAAAGATTTTTTTGAAAAAGATTTAATAACAGGTTGAGCCAGGAAGGGGACTACCTCGTTTAGCGATGGTTGGAGGCGTGCTTGACACGGCCTTTTCTTTCTGTATCTTGGTAGCAACCTCTACTTCCTTTCCTTGCGAGTGGGTGAACACAACATATGACTGTCCACTTGCATACCCTGGGTACCCTCCTCTTCATCAGATTCTCCTCGTCAAATTCCATATACCCGATAGTAGAGTCGCCAGTCGGTTCACCGACATCTTGATCATCTTCGCCTTGAGACGAAGGTTCTTCATAATTTGTTCTTCTTCTTCGATTTCAGCTAAAGCGTTGACCGGAGGAGCCTCAAGCGCCAACCGTGGAGCAGTTGCAGGAAAACGGCCTATGCGGGACGCTGTTGGAAGTGAAAGTTCTTCGTGGAATATCCCGGTATGGGGAACTGGGGGAAGCTTGGGCTAACTGCTTCTTTAATGTGAGCAAGTCATTCGCCATCTTTTGAAATGCCGGATCAGATGAAGTGGTGGGAGAAGGGCTCGAAGCTTTAAGCTTGGATGATTCTCTTTTTAATTCGCCAGATATTAGCAAGTTATCTTCGATTCGGATGGTGAAGCAGCCTGGGTGAGAATCAAAGTAGCTACTTGTTCTTGCAGGAGTAAGAAACTTACTTTCGAGCTCATAGCATTTATGAAGAAACACTTCTGATTTTCGGTGTTGGAAGCATGGTAGGCGGAACACGGTTGATCAGTGAATTGAAATGGGTGATGAAGTCACGCATAGTTTCATTGACCTCCTTCTTTAGGTGAGTGATCTTTGACAGCAATGCGAACGCATCTTCGGAAGGCTTATACCTGTCTTCAAATGCAGCCCGTAAGGTGGCCCAACTAGTAATAGATCCAGCCGGTAAATGCTGAAACCATTCTGCTGCAGGCCCTTGCAAAGTTTCCAGAAAAAGGTGAACCGACACATCTTCATGGGTCACATCCAGGATACTGCATGACATGATGAACGTGGATATGTGTGAATCGTGCTTTGGTTCCCGCTACCATCAAATTTAGGAAAATTCTTTCGGTTTCCATGTGGGAGCGCGTGAACAGGATGCTGGCAAAGCCAGGGGGCCCATAGCATTTCCCCATGGTACTGCCATTTGGATGGCCAGAAAAAGAACGCGGGCTGGAAGCACAGTTCCACTGAGCAGCAAGGCACTGCAAAGTGATGTAGATGTTCCTGGTGAGAGATGCTTCCTTCGTGGAGGTGAGACACTCTGGACAATTCGGTAGGTGAGCTCAAGTGATGAGAAAGTGCGGTGGTCTTATATCTGAAGTTGTGCCTTTGAAGTAGATCGAAGGTAAGATCAACTTCTCCACGAGCTCTTCTACCTCGAGTAAATGGTTCACCCGCCAGTGTACCTTCCAGTCTGTATATTTTGGAGCAGATTTAAGAACTCTTTTTTATTGTACTTGCTGATTTTCTGATTTTTCTGACAAAAACCAGCAGCATGTACTTTTCTAAATATTTAAATTTTATCCTTCTCTTGAAAACAGATTGCGGTTTATGGTTTATCAAGGATAAAATGATGGTAAAACTTAGTAAGCTGATTTTCAGATCTAGAGTTGACTTTTCAAAGAGTTTGAAAATTTTGGTAAACCGTCAGAAACTCAGATCTATGAAAAATATGGACTTTTGTAAAAACTCAGTGAACTAAAGATCTCTATCTAGCCCAGATCTATGGATCTCTGAAGAAAATTTTCAGTTTGGAGCATTTTTTGCAAAAATTTTGGATTTCAGACAAAAAGTTAAAATTTGCAAATAGGTAGTGTTTTTGATTTTTGTCTTGATTTTCAAACATACCACTACCATAGATCCATTAGGTCTATTCGTTCCCCAGTAGAGTCACCAAAACTATTGGTTCGAAAATTTGTTGGGTGGATAGATCTATGGACAGATGGGCCAACAGTGTGCAGGGCATAGCCCCTCTTTGAGTCAGCAAAGTGAAACTGGTTTATTGCTATTCTACCAAGTAGGAATCTTGTGTAAGTCTCACAATATTCTACCTTTAGGGGTTGGGATCTCATCCCAGTAGAGGTATTTCCAACTGTGAAAGAAGGGAAAGAAATGAAGTGGGGAGATAAGAAAGATCTGAAGGGAGAAAAGAAATGAATTCCAAAGTAGAAAGGTCAGAAGGTCTATGATTTGGGTTGGTAGTATACAGAGCCGAACCTACTTGCATAGACGAATAGAGCAATACTGATGAATAAATGACAATAAAGTAGAAGTAAATTCAACAGAACAATCATACAGATCTAACATAAGAAAGGTCTGATGTAAAACACATGTATTCAACACAAAGTCTAAATATTGTATTAATATTTGTTTCTGTTACAAAAAGTTCAAAATCTTTTCTTCTTACTTCTATTTCTCATCTGAAAAGTATCCACACTTGAATACAACAAATATTCAAGTATATATAGAAGAAGAGAAGAAGAGAAGGCAAAAATGAACCAACCACTTAATTACAAAAATATCTTACAAAATATCCTAAAGTCATTTGTTGACTTTTGACAACTTAGTGGATGACATCATCCCATGGTGCAACATGGATGATGTCATCATTTGTGTCAACATACTTTAGATGTTTACAAAGAGAAGGTTGAGAAGAATGAAACTATTCATCATCGTCCCGCAGCTGAAAGGGGGTATCCTGCTTTTGCTGCTGCTCAGGTGAGACGAGATGTGGAACTGGGCACGATATTCCATGAACTTGCTGATCATGGGCTGAAGTTGATCCTGGGAAGGATCCTTGTGTCAATCACTGATAGCCTCGCAAGTCTCCCGCTCATCTGTGAGCTTTTCTGGGAGCTTGGAATATTCATTTTCTGCATCTATCAGGTACCCTATGAAGTCACGACAGGCCAGCAGGTTGTTGATGGATTCGGCATCGAAAGTGACTTGGTCCTAAACCCTTGCGAAACGATCTCCTTGAAGATCCGAATAGTTTCATCAACCTTTCTTAAGGTGAAAGAAGGAGTGAGCAAGCCCGGAGACATTCTCAGGACAATTTTCTCCATTTGATGCATTACATCCAGGGCTTCCTCCTTGATTTTGTCAATTTTTCTAGGACGAACTCCAACTGATCGACCTAGTAATCCAGAGTAGAAAGGATTTTATTGAGGGCTCTGGGGTGGCCGAAGACGCCGAACTTGACCAAATCTTTGACTGAATAGTCAAGCATTTTTTGAAAGGTCTCATGCTACATCCTGGCATGGTCCAGCTCTTCGAGAGATGGGTCCTGCTATCACTGGAGCTCTTTGTTCACCCGATTGATATTCTGATACAATTTGGTGAACTTGGCGATTACTCCCTCACTTTCCTTGAGGATTTGGCTTCTCCAGGTGGAAACTGCCATACCCTGCTCACCGATTTTGGTGTATTCATTAATCTTATCCTGGCTCAGAGGCTCAAGAGTTTCGGCGGCAGTTGTAGGAGGTGCACTACCCATTTTCTGCAAGGCATGGAGAAGATGTTTATTTTGCTCCTTTAACAACCTCTTTTCTTCCTTTGCTTCCTGGAGCTTCTTGCAAAGGGCGTCAACTATAGATAGGGCCTCTCCTTGAAGGATTTCTGAAGATGTCCCCATTGTGACTTGGGTCACTATATAATCTGTCGAAGACAGATCCTTTTTATCCTTTAAAGGATTGGGGTATGCTATCTCCATTACTCTCTCTCCTGACGCACTCTGAGAGAAGTAGGTTATAGGCTTTTGCTTCTTGGCCCCCTTTGATGGGATGACGGAGAAGTCCATCAGTGTGATGGGAACTTTCCTCTTTTGTTGGCTCAAGTGCTGAGAGATCCATGCTGGACTTATGGGAGAGGGCCGGAAATAGAAAAGGGAGCAGCTGCAGTAGTAGAAGGAAAATGCGTGGAGACACTTGGAGGTGACATTGAGAGGGAGGCCGAGAAAGTGCTCACGGGAGGAAGAGATACTGCAGGGGAGGTAGACATGGAAATGGAAGGGAGCTGAGAGATGAGGGAAGAAATGGTGGGGGACAGCTCCGTGAGAGAAGAGAAGATGGATGATGAGGAAGGGGGAACAGTAGAAGATGGGGGAGAGGACATGACCAAAGGAATGGTCACTTGGGTCACGTGAGGAGGGGAAGGAGGAGAGGGAGAAGGGATAGAAGGGACCTCAATAGTTGTAGTAGTGGCAACATCCTGAGTGGATGTGCCCATCAGAACATCTTCGGCCACTTCTTTCTCTGGGGAAGCTAGAGTTACAACTTGTTCTCGCATGGCGGAAGGGGGACTCTCAGGAGTCTCTTCTTGGGCAGAGCTTGACTCACCCTCCTTGTCTTTACCTCTACTCTTTGGCAGATGTTTTTGTCTAGAAGGTGCATTTCCCAATGGAGATGTGGTGAAATCAACTCCGAGGTAGATGAGGCCATTCATCCTGCACCAGTGCTCTGTTCTCCGCAGAGTTTCTTTAACCCTTTCTTTAATGGTTTGAGGGAAATTTAGTTCTTTCAATTACAACAAACGGCCAATTGTCCCCATCCGTGTCAAGATATACCTGATCAACTTCTTGATCAGTAGTTTGATAACCCTTTGGGACAATGGCCACGCCATACTGAATGATTTCAGCCAAAGCCAAGTGGGAATGATCCTTCCTTCTGAGCTCGACCTCATGATACAGGTCGATATAAATATCCTCGATCTGTGGAATGTGGATTGGATCAAGTTTTGTCCCTGGGAAGGTAATTCCTTGGGTCGAAAGTGGGCCTTGCCGGGAAGTTGTGCTTTAGATTGAGTAGTTCCAACTCTGTAAACATCTCCCGGGCTTTGTGGTGGGAAAGACAAGTGTACCTACCCACTGTGAGGGGGAAAGGAGTTCCACCCTTCTTTCTCTTCAAGCACTTTTCATGGTAGGTTATGAGCTGTCTTGATAGCTCCAACAGGATCAGCTTGGGGCCGGCATATCTTGGCAATTTGGTGGGTTCCCCCAAGAAGTTGGCTGCCCTTAGATAGGTGAAGGTGGGGAATTGCGTGAATAAGGCCCCCCACTTCTCTGTTGCTGCAACAATGCTCTTGGTCGTATGACCGTGAGTCATGTTTGGCCTCAAAAGGTAGACGATGCCGTAGAAGAAAGCATCGTTGATCTTTGTAAACTGTGAAATACTATTTTCCAGCTTTAGTTCTGGGTAGTATTCATATATTTTCACTTGGGGCCAAACCCCGCACCGCATCAATGCTGGATAATCTCTCTCCGAGGCTGCAACATAAACTACGTAGGAGTTCATGTAGAACCTCCCGTTGTGGTAAGTTGTTGGAGCTGCTCGGATATAGTGCTGCTTATGATCTCCGCCCACTCGAAGCGTTGATCTGGCACATTCTTGTTCATTGTCTCCAGGTATCTAAGCATCCATTTATGAAAGTAGTGGGCATCAGGAAGCCCAAATACTCTACTTAGGAACGTGATGGTATCACTTAGTTCCTCTGAGAAATCGCTGCGATGAATGACTGTGGCCATTTGGTCACCACCTTCTTGTTTTTTCAGGTACACTTCATTCATCAATTGCATACACTGGTCTTCATTGTCTTCCCAAGCCTTGGTGCAATCTTCTTGGCTTATGGCCACAAAGTGCCGGTGGTGAGGAATGCCAAGCATTATTTGAAGTGTTGGCAGTGAGGTTGATCACGACCTCACCCTTCTCATTCAGGATGCACCTCGTGTCTTTGTTGTAGCAGCGGGCCACTACCATCATGAATTCGTTATTCACTGCACTGACTAGGATCCCCCAAAAAATGTAGGCCACTACCTACCAGTTTGTCCATCCAGGGACTTCCTGTGACCCTCCTGGTTCTGGCCCAGAAATCTTCCATATCAATGTGGCCGAGCTCAGAGTCTCTTATGTCCAGGTCACATTCTGCCTGGGATTCGGGCATCCTGACCCTCTGATATTTATACTTCATCTCTTCCTCTGTAAGTTTGGCTTTACCCTTAGACTTGGTTGGTCTCTTGCTTGATGTAGACATATGTAGTTCTGAACTCAGTTGCTGATCTGCAAGAAGAAGAAGTGAAACCCAACGCAGAAGAGTCATGTTAGCTTTTTGATCTCCCATTAAAGCATTGACAGAAGGAAGAGTTAGCAATTTTAAGGCATCAGGGCGCAGGGCGCATGAACACTGCAGGCTGCAGGGTTAAATAGTATGGCACATAGAAAAGGGGTGTTACAAGGGACAAATCAGCACCAAAGGGCGCAAGGCGCATGGATGCTGCACATGACATTTTTTGTTGTTGCAAGTGGAAGTGCGCCTGTGCCATTTACATGCGTTTTATAACGGGCGTAGATATTTTTCATGTTACATGGGTACAGGATGCACCAAAGGGCGTAGGTTTAGTGTGTGTAACATCATCTTTTCATGTGCAACAGGGGAACTTGGTGTGGCGCATGAAAGGTTTGCATGGCAACGTGTTACTATAACAGGATATGTGCCTGCACCGTTTGACATAGTTTTATACTTGGCGCAAGTAAGGTTGGTGTTGCATGGATGCAGGGTGTGCCAATGGTGCAAGTTTTTGCAATGTTACATAGGAGTTTGGTGCGCCAAGAGGGCGCAGGGTTATTGGGTGTTGTAAGTGAGTTAGGTGCGCCAGGGCTGACCTGTGTTTTATGTCAGCAAGGTGGTGGCGATTGCGCTAAAGAGGAAAAGTGCTAGTCTACCAACTTTTAAGCCTTGGTTCTTTCTCTCTGAGGGGTTTGAATGGGTGTTAAGCCTCTTCTGCAGGGTTTCTTAGATAGTGAAGAGGGTACAACAAAAATATCCAAGTGTTTTTGAGGTAGAGCTCTCTTTACCAGCAGATCTGGAAAGAGGAGGGAGAGCATGGGAGAAAGACAGCCAGGATAGAAAAAGAGGGTTTGACAAATCTATGCCACCTACTACACAAATAAACAACAACCAAAAATATAGGGGGAAAAATACCACCTACCGGAATATATAATGTGAGAAATGAAGCGGGGTCCATGAACGTGATACGAGGACGACAGCGGCAATTGACAGTGCGAGAAAGAATAAAATCTATCACTTGTTCTTTTAATTGTGAAAGTGACAGGCATATGTGCCTATATATAGGTAAAGGTGCAATAAATGTGGCAACCACTTTTAGAAGAGGCGCATCGAAACACCTGTCGACACTTCAAACCTTGCACCCTTTGGCACACCAAAACACGTGTTAACACGTTGTTATGTGTGCCTTTGGTGCAGAAAAAATACTATCAACATGGAAATACGTGCGCCTTGGCACACCAAATCGTGGCATGACAAAAATGTTGTTGACACGAAGGCACATGCACCTTGGCACATGCAAGAAAGGCACAACACGGGGAGGCACACCAAAATGTGTGTCGGCATGTTGAAGGATGCGCCAAAGGAAATGAAGGGGCGCACAATTACTCGTGTTACATGAGACATAAGGTGCGCCCAACCAAAAACTACCAAAAATGGATAAGCTCGGAAAAATATATTTTCCTGGAAAGGACTTTGCAATGTTCCGAATGCATAGGGGTCCCCGACGAGGACCGAGAACAAAATTTTCATGGGGTTACCCACAAAATTTCCCTTGTCAATTTTACAAGATAACAAGGTCCCCACGAAGGAAGGAACTCTTGATGTCCATCCGGTAGATTTTCCATCCATTGGCGGCAGTGATGATGAGGGTTAGTTGAATGGAATTCATCTTTTAAAGCTGAAGAAAAGGTTTGTGAGTAATCAATCCCAGCTACCTGGGAGAAATCCTTAGCTACAAGTCATGCTTTATACTTATCAACTTCTCCATTGGAACCATTTTGTCTAGTACACCCAATTACACCGAATGATTTTTCTTCCTTTTGGAAGAGGGGTGAGATCCCAAGTGTCATTCTTCATGAGTGAGGAATAATACTCATCCATGGAAAAATACCACTCAAGAATACTAGAATCCTCCCAGAAATACCGAGGATTAGAAACAGAGGTGAAGTGGTGGGGTCCAACAAAATCCAAGTGAGTACATCTCTCATCCAAAGGATATAGAACTAAATCTCCAACACTCTGCAGATTTTTCCCATCCCAAAGAGGACTATGAGAATTAAGCTCATAATCGGAATATTATTCACTCAAGTGAGAAGGGACATAGTCCTCATCATCACTAATATCAAAATCAAAAGACTCCAAAGTATTATGGTTTAGAGGAATAGGAGGATCAAGAGGAGGAACTCATTCAATAATATAAGCATCGATGAGTTAGAATCGGAGAATCGAGTGGGTAGAAGAACCTCAAAGGGAGGAGAAGTAGAGGTTGAAGATGAATCATAGAACTTAATAATTCTATCAATATAAATCTAATGGATTGTAGGGTTAAAAAATATATACCCCTTCATGCCATCAGGATACCCTATAAAAATACAAGGTTTGGACTATGGTTCTAAGGTCTTATGTTTATTTTTGGGAATATGGGCCATATGATTGGATCCGAAGATGTGAAAGTGTTGTACATTAGGATTATGTCCAAACCAATGGTTCAAATGGTTTCAGGGTTGCATCCCTCTTATGGCCTTATGTGGAACATGGTTTTGAATGTAGCACACATATTTCAATACTTTGGCCCAATACTACGAAGGAACAGATTTCGAGTGAACCATATAGGTGGCCATCTCCTTAAGTGTTTGGTTCTTTCTTTCTACAACTATTGACAAATTTCTTCATCTAGTTTTTGGAAATCCGCAAATATGAGAAGAAATCTACCAAAGTCAAGAGGAAGCCGTAGAAGATGAAAAGAAGTTCGGGTAAAATAAAAAAGCTTCGTAAAAGACAAAGCCGCCAAACACCGAAAGAAGCTGTGAGATATTATGGGAAGTTATGGATGTTGACATAAAGATGTGGAATGAAAAAAAAGCAAAGATAGAATAAGATAGAAGTGAAAGAGGCATAACAAAGTTATTCACATTACAAGGTTGTTTTAGGATGTTCCCGGGATCTATATGAATATTATAATATACAGGAAGCGTAAACATATTAAAATTATAATAACGAAGAATATTTAATATTTACACAAGGAAAATATATAAATACATAAATACCATGATATATGTGTAAATATTCACTAATTACTAGTTAATAATGTAAATAAGTGTTAACCAATGGTTACCACGGGTCATTATGAGTGAAAAGACATAACTTTTTCCTTTTAAAGGCTATATAATGATGTAAAATGAGGGGGAAAGAGGATATCATGAAAATGAGTGAGAAGAGATGATAAAAACATGAAGAATAAAGAGAGTAATTAATGTGAGAAGTGAGGTAGATGAATATAATCGATATAATCATGTATTTCTGAATTATATGAAAATATGATCAATGTGTGTGTGTGTGTGTGTGTGTGTGTGCGCGCGCGTGTGTGTGTGTGTGTGTGTGCGCGCGTGTGTGTGTGTGTGTGTGTGATGTGTGTGGTTTGAATATGTAATGTGTGGAGTGTTATGTGTATTCATGTTTAATAAATGATAACTACTTATTTTATAAGATATATCTACCCTTATGTCTGATGTTAGCTCTAGTGGTAAAATAAACTACTTAACCCTCACACTATTATTGAGGCTTAAGGTCAACATTTTGGTGTCTGAGCCCAAGTAATCGAGCAAAGAACACACACCAAGGAAAAATAAGATAATTAAGATACCTCAAGAATAATATTCCTCCAATAATGAAGAATATGATTTTAAGTCATCACTTAGCTTTCTCAAGGAAGCGACAACGTTTGAAGTCAAAGGATGATGTTGGCGGGGTTCTTCATTTAGTTTTGAGAAAGTCACAGATATGAGAATAAAGCTGCCGAAGTCTAGAGGAATCAGTGGAAGACTAAAATAAGCCGTGGGTAAAAGGACAAATCGACAAACACTAAAATAATCCATGAGACACTATGGGAAGTTGTAGAAGTTTGACATAAAACCACATAATGAAGACAAAGGAAAACGAGAATAAGATAGAAGTTTGACAAAGGCATAATAGAGTTATTCATATTACAAAGTGGTTTTAGGATGTTTGCGGGATCTATATGAGCATTATAATATACCACAGAATCCGAAACATATTAAAATAATAATAATGAAGAATATATAATATTTTACATAAGGAAAATACATAAATACCATGATATATGTGTAAATTTTCACTAATTAGTAGTTAATAATGTAAATAAGTGTTAACCAATGGTTACCATGGGTCATTATGAGTGAAAAGACATAACTTTTTCCTTTTAAAGGCTATATAATGATGTAAAATGAGGGAGAAAGGGGACACCACAAAAATGAGTGAGAAGAGATGAGAAAAACATGAAGAATAAAGAGAGGAATTAATGTGAGAAGTGAGGGAGATGAATATAATCAATATAAACATGTATTTCTGAATTATATGAAATTATGATATATATATATATATGTGTGTGTGTGTGTGAGGTTTGAAGCATTAATGTGTGGAGTGTTATGTGAGAATATTCCTCTAGTAGTGAAGAATATGACTTTAAGTCATCACTTGGTTGTCTTGAGGATGAGAAAATGTTTGAAGTTAGGGGATGATGTTGACAGGGTTCTTCATTTAGTTTTGGGAAAGTCGTAGATATGAGAAGAAAGCCACTTTGAAGTCTAGAGGAAGCCGCAAAAAGACTAAAAAGAAGTCATGGGTAAAAGGAAAAAGTCGCCAAACACTAAAAGAAGACATGAGATACTATGGGAAGCCACAAAAGATGACATAAATCATGAAATGAAGATAAAGGAAAGGTAAAATAAGATAGAATTTGAGAGGCATAACAAAGTTATTCATATTATGAGGTTGGTTTAGGATGTTTGTGATATATATATATGAGTATTTTAATACACCAAGGAATCTAAAAACATATAATAATAATAATAATAATAATAATAATAATGAAGAATATGTAATATTTTACACAAGGAAAATACATAAATCTGATGATATATTTGTAAATATTCACTAATTAGTAGTTAATAATGTAAATACATAAATTTTTCTTTTTAAAGGCTATATAATGATGTAAAATGAGGGGGAAATGGGATATCACGAAAATGATTAAGAAGAGATGAGAAAAACATGAAGAATAAAGACAGGAATTAATGTGAGAAGTGAGGGAGATGAATATAATTGATATAAACATGTATTTCTAAATTATATGAAATTATGATCAATATATATGTGATGTGTGTTGTTTGAAGCATTAATGTGTGGAGTGTTATGTTTATTCATTTTTAATAAAGGATAAATACTTATTTTATAAGATATATCTACCCTTATGTATGATGTTAGCTATAATGGTAAAACGAACTACTTAACCCTCACATTGTTTGTCGAGGATTAAGGTCAACAACAACTCCATTTACAAAGTATTGTAAGCAACTTTACGCTGAAAAAAATTCCTTGAGACTTATAAAAATCTTCAAACTTTTTGCTCATATACTCATTTCTATTATTAGTTTGAAGAACTTTGATAGACTATGCTACTTGTTTCTTAGCAAGATCCTTAAAGTCATGAAAATGATTGAAGATTTCATACTTAAGATTAAGAAAATACACCCAAGTGTAACGTGAAAAGTCATCAATGAAGGTTAGTATATATAGAGATCTAGTAAACGAAGGAGATTGGAATGGGTCGGAAATGTCACTATGAACAAGATCCAAGGGATGAGTGGCTCTCCGAGGATTTTCCTTTATCAAACATTTTTTCAAGGTGCTTCTTGAGGGAAAAACCTTCACAAATACCCTTAGAAAAATTGACGATACGGTAACCCATTGTCCAATTATTTTTGGCTCAATTTTTCAAGGTAACAATAATTTAAATTCCCAAAATGCTCATACTATAGCCTACTAACCTCATCTACATGAGTGAGCAAGGCGGTGGGAATTGGACCATAAGTAAAGTGGGAAAACATATACAACGGTGAATGGTGACCCACCTTTCCCACAACCACGATGGAATCAAAGTTAAGCTCACGGATAATTACCAAGTTAGGACAAAATTCCACTCGCATTCCTTCACCAAGGTGGGTGATTTGGTAAACCGATAGGAAATTGGTAGAGATATTGGGAACACTCAACACTTAGTTAAATGTTCCACCCTCCATCTCTATTGATCCACTACCAGAAATTGACACTATAGTGTCATCACCCAACATGGTTTAGGACATGCCACATGGTTATATGCTAGAGAAATCAACATCCAAAGAATCAATGTAGTGTGAGGCACCAAAATTGATAATCCATGTTGATGAGGGATCCTATATAGCTACAAGGTCCTTTCTTCTTCTCAAATTTAGAATCCTTTGCTTTGGAAGATTCACCCTTCTGAGTATTTTTTAATAGATTTAGGGACACTTATTTTATTCTTCTCAAGTAAATGAGTTAAGTGATCAATCTATTTCCACATACACTGATGCTCTTCATGGCTAGTCTTCTTGCAATATGAACACTTACACTTTTCCTTCTTCAATTTAGGCTTAGAAGTCAAAGCGTTTGTGTTAGGCTTGGCTTAGGATTTGTTGGTCTTAGTTTCCTTCTTGGGTTGGTCCTTTTTCTATTTCTTCTTTTCAATTTTCTTACCCTTACTTGCCATAAGGGCATGTGACTTAGATTTTAGAGTCCCCATTTGAATGAGTTTGTCTTGTTCTCGAATGAGTTGGGACGAAAAACTATCAAATGAGGGAATTTTCCAAGCACTTCCCAAGGTGGATTTAATGGCATGGAAAGTTGAAACGAATATAGAGTATTCATGACCTAACTTAGAGAGAATTGAAAAGATCAACTAAGATTCTTTCTTCTCCACTTTACATTCCTTTAGAAGCAATCTAGTGTGGATAAACTTTGAGAAGAAGGCCTACAGGTTTTCAAAGTCACTAGGTTTTAACCTAGTACTTCATTCTCCAACTCATGTGCTCTCATGTCATCTTTCTTTTCAAACATCTCTTGAGTGTTTTCCATGATTTAACGAGTGTCGAGGAAGTTTAAATGTGGAAGAGAAAGTTTAGAGAGATGAACATACATAAAATACCTAAGGTTTCATCACAACAGTTGAAAAAATTAGATTTTTGGGTTCATCATCATGTTTAATTTCTACTCCCATAGAAACACGGAATAACACTTTACTTCGTAAAAAAATAAAATTTTAGATCTCCATTTGAATAAATTGAAAGGTGTGAGCAAAGGTACTTTGTACACATCTATAAAAAAGAGAGAAATAAGGAATGCAGAAAGAAAGAGAAAGAAACACAACCACCCCAAAAAAATATTAACACCCCCTAAGTTTGGAAATTTATATTTTAGTGTGTTGATTACAATCAGATGTGAGTGAGCATCGAGAACCATTCGGTCACTCACATGCAGGTTAGCATACAAAAACACACAAGAGTGGAGACCACAATCAACGTTTGTTGATTACAAACATATCGACACCATAAGGAAGTACAATACAAGAAAATATAATATAAGGGGAGAAAAATACATTCTTGTGTGAGAAGTAACATCTCACGTTGCACGAAACCCCTTGCCACAAGATTATGGTGGAATTGCTCACTTTGGTCTAAAAATAAGAACAAGGGTTATTACAATGCTCAAGATGAATTGAAATGGGTACATGGATGACCTCCAAGATGCATCGATGGCTCCCAAAATGAATAAAATATCTAGAAATGCTGCAAAACACTCTAGTACATGATTAGAGAAAACAATAGCCAATAACACTTTAAAATGATATTTTGAAATGTCAATTTAGTTACTTTTAAAGTGAAAACGACTTTCAAAGGTGATTATAAATGTTAAATACAACTAATTTAGTTCAACTAATCTAAAGTTTAAAAAGGCTTAATTTTCCAAATAATTTAAATACTTAATTAAATAAATAAATCCCTTGAATTGAAAAAGGTAATTAGATTTTAAAATTTTAATTAAAACCTAATATAATTTAAAAATCCTTTTAAATTACATCTAAATTAAATTAAATCTAACTATAAAAAAATGCCTAACATATAAAACTACCCTTAATAATAAAATTTTCTTTATTAAAAAACCTACTTAGGTTTTAAAAACTCCTACTTATGTTTTAATAAAAGGCCTTACTTTTTAAAAACTAAAAAGCCACCATGTAGATTGAAAATTGTATCCCTTTTTAATTAAAAAGCTACGGTTTAAAAATAAGGCTCCACATATTATTAAGAAACCCACGTTTTTAGAAAAATTAAAGCTGACCACTTTTAAATTATGAGCGCCACTTTGGAATGAAGAAAGTGAAATAGGGAAAGGACATGGGGAATTACAATGCTAATCAAAGAAGCATGGCTAGGGATCATCAAAGTGGAAAAGGAAGATGCAAATAAGCAATACATTTGGCTAAAACTATCGGATAACAAGGCAACAATCAGTTTGGTTGCTTCCTACTTTGCATCGTGTTATCTCGTAAAATTAGCAAGGGCAATTTTACAGATAACCCTACCGAAATTTTGTTCCGATCCCTCGTCGGGGATTTCTTGCGTTCGGAACGTTGCAAAATCCCTTCCGGGAAATCTAGTTTTCCGAACTTAGCCATTTTTGGTCTTTTTTGGTGGGCGCATATAATGACTATGCAACATAAAATTTTCATGCGCCCCCTTTAAAGCCTTTGGCGCATGCTTTCTTGTGTCGATAGGCATTTTGGTGCGCCTCCCCTTGTTGAGTCTTCCTTGCGTGCGCCAAGGCGCATGCGCCTTCATGTCAACATAAATTTTGTTGCGCCAAGGGTGCACATATTCCTCTGTAGACACCACTTTCGGTGCGCCTATGGCGCACATTTCTTCGTGTTGGCAAGCGTTTTGGTGTGCCAAAGGGTGCATGTTTTCTTGTGTCGACAACTCTTTTGGTGCGCCACTTGAAAAGTTGGTGGCACATTTATTGCCTCCTCGCCTATATATAGGCGCGTCTGCAATGTCATTATCACCAGAGCAAATCACGTGATTATTTTTATTATTTTCTCTGAGCCTGTCAGCGCACCTGCCCTGTCGTTTTCAATCACGTCATGGACCCGTTTGCACGTTTCTTCACTATTTATCCGGGTAAGAGGTCCTTATCTCTTTTGTGTGTTTTGTGCTCTGTTTCTTTGTTTGCTTGCTGGTTTGGATTGGGTTTAGTTAAAAATCTGTCAAAACATGGACTCCCCACCTTCCTTGTTGTCTTTTCCATTCTCCCCCATGATCTTCCCCCTCTTTCCAGATCTGCTGGTAGGGGAAAACTCTGTCTGAAATGACTGCTTAAAACTCTTTGTTTTAAGCCTCTTTATCACCTAAAACACCCTCAAGAAGAAGTTTGAAAGAATGAAATCCCTCACAGAGAGAATCAAACCTTAAAAATGAATTGTATTTTTGTTCTCCTTTGGCGCATTGGCACCCCTATTACATAAAAATATTTGCGCCAATGGCACATTTTTCTTGACTGTTGCATAATGAGAAGCTGCCCCCTCATGGCACACTTCCCTCGCTTGTTGCAAATGCTTCCCATGCGCCCTCTTGGCACACCAAACTTGAGTGCAACATTACAAAATCCTGCGCCCATTGGCGCACCCTGCGTCAATGTAACACCAACTTTATATGCGCTAAGAACAAAGCTATAAACAGCGCAGGTGCGTCCCTCACTGCAATAACATCATGTCATGCAGACCCTTCATGTGCCACGCCAGGTTCCCTTTGGCGCACAAAAATATGATGTAACATGCGCAAAACCTGCGCCCTTTGGCGCATCCTGTACCCGTGTAACACGCTATTTCCATGCGCCCGTTATAAAATGCATACATATGGCGCAGGCGCGCTTGTTCTTACAACAACAAAATGCAACATGTAGTATCCATGTGCCATGCACCCTTTGGCACTGATTTACCCCTTGCAGCATCCCTTCCCTGTGCGCCTTACTATTTAGCCCTGTAGCCTGCAGTATTCATGCGCCCTGCGCCCTGAGGCCTTTAAATTGCTAACTCTTTCTTCTGTCAACATTTCAATGGAAAATCAGACAGCTGACATGGATTTCTTGCGTTGGGTTTCACTTCTTATTGTTGCAGATCAGCAACTAAGTTCAGAAGAACATATGTCAACATCAAGCAAGAAACCTATCAAATCTAAAGGCAAGGCCAAGCTCACAGAAGAAGAAATGAAGTATAAGTATCAGAGGGTCAGAATGCCCGAGTCCCAAGAAGAGTGTGACCTAGACATCAGAGACTCAGAACTAGGTCATATTGACATGGAAGATTTCTAGGCCAGAACCCAAAGGGTCACGAGAAGTCCATGGATGGACAAGCTGATAGGTAGTGCCCTGCACCTTGCTGGTGGGATCCCAGTCTGCCGTAAACAATGAATTTATGATGGTGGTAGCCCGATGCTACAACAAAGACACAAGATGTGTTCATGGTGAGAAGGGTGAGGTCATAATTAACCTCACTGCCCGGCACTTTGAAATAATGCTTGGCATTCCTCATCACCAGCACTTTGTGGCCGTCAGCCAAGAAGATTACATCAAGGCCTGGGATGACAATGAAGATCAGTGCATACAGCTGATGAATGAAGTTTATCTAAAGAACAAAAAAGTAGTGACTCGGTGGCCACAAGTCATTCATCGCAGTGAATTTTTAGAGGAACTCAGTGACACCATCACGTTCCTGAGCAGAGTCTTTGGGCTTCCTGACGCCCATTATTTTCACAAGTGGATGCTACGGTACCTTGAAACAATGAACAAAAATGTGCCCGATCAACGCTTTGAATGGGCAGAAATCATAAGCAGCACAATATCGGAGCAGCTACAACAACTCAACACAACGGGGAGGTTCTATATGAACTCCTACGTGGTCTATGTTGTAGCTTCAGAAAGGGACTATCCAGCTCTGATGCGGTGTGGGGTTTGGCCCCAAGTTAAAATCTATGAATACTATCCAGAGCTGAAGCTGGAAAATAGCATCCCCCAATTCACAAAGATCAATGATGCATTCTTCTACTTCATCATCTACTGTTGAGGTCGAATATGACTCACGGTCACACGACCAAGAGCATAGTAGCAGCTACTGAGAAGTGGGGGGCCCTATTCACTCAGTTCCCCACATTCACCTATCTGAGGGTAGTCAATTTCTTGGGGGAACCGACTAGACTGCCGAGGTATGCCGGGCCCAAGTTGATCCTGTTGGAGCTGTCGAGGCAGCTTGTTACTTATCACGAAAAGTGCCTAAAGAGAAAGAAGGGTGGAACTCCTTTCCCCCTCACAGTGGGTAGATATACATGTCTCACTCACCACAAGGCAAAAGATATGTTTGCAGAACTGGAGCTGCTAAATCTGAAACATGACTTCCCAGCAAGGCCCACCTTCGACCCGAGAAATTGTCTGCCTAGGGCTAAGCTCGACCCGATCCACATCCCTCAGATCGAAGATATCTACATTGACATATATCACGAGGTTGAGCTCAGGAGGAAGGATCATTCTCGCTTGGCCTTAGTAGAAATTTATCCAAGTCACGGGGTAGCCATCATCCCCAAAGGATACCAAACTCTCGAGCAAGAAGTGGATCAAATATATCTTGACATGGGTGGGGACATTGGCCTTTGTGATAATTGATAGAACCAAAGCACCTCGGATAATTGAGGAAAGGGTCAAGGAAACTCTTCATGTAGAATAGAGCATTGGTGCCGAATGAACGGGCTCATCTACCCTGGGTCGATTTCACAACCTCTCGTTGGACAACGCACCTCCTCGGGCTAAACAAGTAGCCAAAACGCAAAGGAAAAGGCAAAGAAGGTGAATCCAACACCACTCAAGAGGAAGCTCCTGAAAGTCCTCCTTCCGCTGCACCCGAACAAGTTGTAACTCTGGCTTCTCCAGAGAAAGAAGCGGCGGAAGATGTTCCAATAGGCATATCCACTCAGGATGTGGCCACTGCTGCAACAATTGAGGTCCCTTCTGTCCCTTCTCCCTCTCCTCCTTCCCCTCCTCGAGTGACCCAAGTGACCATTCCTTTGGTCGTGTCCTCTCCCCTTCTTCTACTGTTCCTCCTGCTTCTTCGTCCATCTTCTCTTCTCTCGTGGATCTGTCCCCCTCCATTTCTTCCCTCATCTCTGAGCTCCCTTCCCTTCCTATGTCTTCCTCTCTTGCAGTATCTCTTCCTCCCGTGAGCACTTCCTCGGCCTCCCTCTCGATGCCGCCTCCAAGTGTCTCCACGTTTTCCCTTCTACTACTACAGCTGCCCCCTTCTCTGTTTCTGGTCCTTCTCCCATAAGTCCAGCTTGGATCTCCCAGCACCTAAGTCATCAGAAAAGAAAATTTCCCATCACACCGATGGACTTCTCGTGATCCCGTCAAAAGGGGTAAAGAAGAAGAAGCCCATCACAAACTTCTCTTAGAGTGCTTCGGGAGAGAGGGTAATGGAGATCACATACCCCAATCCTCTGAAGGATAAAAAGGATCTGTCCTTGACAGATTATACAGTGAATCAAGTCAAAATGGGTACGTCTTCTGAAAGCCTTTAGGGAGAGGCCCTATCTGTAGTTGACGCCCTCTGCAAGAAGCTTCAAGAAGCAAAAGAAGAGAAAAGGCTACTGAAAGAGAAAAATAAACATCTGCTCCACGCCTTACAGAAGATGGGCAGTGCACCTCCCACAATTTCCGCCGAGACTCCTAAGCCTCTGAGCCAGGATAAAATTAATGAATATGCAAAGATCGGTGAGCAGGGTATGGTAGTTTCCCTGGAGGAGCCAAATCCTCAAGGACAGTGAAAGAGTGATTTCCAAGTTCATCGATTTGTACCTGAACATCAACAAGACGAACAAAGAACTCCAAGCATTAGCAGGACCCATATTCAAAGAGCTAGACCATGCTACGCTACAGCGTGAGACCTTTCAATGAATGTTCGACTGTTCGGTCGAAGACCTAGTCAAGTTCGGCATTTCGGTCACCCAGGGCCCTCAATAAAGTCCTTTCCACTCTGGATTACCGGATGGATCAACTAGAATTCATCCTTGAAAAGATCGATAAGGTAAAAGAAGAAGCCCTGGACGCAATGCACCAAATGGAACAAATCATTCTCAACATGTCTCCAGGGTTACTTACTCCTTTCACCTTAAGGAAAGTTGATGAAACTATTCAGATCTTCAAGGAGATCGTTTCACAAGGGCTGGGGCCAGAGGTCACTTTTGACGCAGAATCCATCAATAACTTGCTGGCCTGTCGGGACTTCATCAGGTTCCTAATAGAAGCAGAGAAAGAATATTCCAAACTCCTAGAGAAGCTCGTAGACGAGCGGGAGACTTGCGAGGTGATCAACGAGTGACACAAGGATCCTTCCCATGATCAACTAGAGCCCATGATCAACGAGTTCATGGAATACCGTGCCCAATTCCACATCTCTTCACCGAGTAACAACAAGATATCCCCTTTCAACCGCGGGGGACGACGGCGATGAATAGTTTCTCTCTTCTCCGACTTTCTTTTTGTAAATGTCTAAAGTATGTTGGCACAAATGATGACATCATCCATGTTGCGCCATGGGATGATGTCATCCATCAAGTTGTTAAAAGTCAACATGACTTTGAGATATTTTTGTAGATATTTTGTATATTTTATGTAAATAGGTGGTTGGTTCCTTTTTGCCTTCCTTCTTCTCCTTCTTCTATAAATACTCAAATACTTGTTGTATTTGAGTGGTGGATATATTTCAGATGAAAAATAGAAGTGAGGAGAAAATACTTTGAGCTTTTTGTAACAGAAAGAAATATTAATACAATATTTAGACTTTGTGTTGAATACATGTGTTATATGCATCAGGTCTTTCTTACATCAGATCTGTGTGTTTATTCTGTTAGATCTGCTTCTATTTTATTTTCATTTATTCATCAGTATTGCTTTATTCGTTTATGCAAGTAGGTTTGGCTCTGCATTTACTACCAATCGTAAAACATAAACCTTCAGCGCCTTTCGCTTTGGAATTCATTTCTTTTCTCCTTCGAACCGATCTTTCTTCATCCTCTCTTTCATTCCTTTCTTTTCGCATTGAAACACCCCTACTTTGGGATGAGATCCCAAACCCCAAAGGAAGATTATTATGAGACTTGCAGATTCCCGTAGAATAGCAATAAACCGATTTCGCTTTCTTTGACTCAAAGAGGGGTTATGCCCCGCACACCGATGGCTCGTTTATCCATAGATCTACCCAACCCATGATTTTCGAGCCAACAGTTTTTGGACGACTCTTGGGGATCGAACAGATCTATCTAATCTATGATGGTGGTAGGATAGAAAATTAGAAAAAATCAGGAAAATCGCTGCCTGTTTGCAAATCTGAACTTTTT
The DNA here is from genome assembly GCA_018340775.1 of Taxus wallichiana var. yunnanensis. Classification (NCBI taxonomy): domain Eukaryota; kingdom Viridiplantae; phylum Streptophyta; class Pinopsida; order Cupressales; family Taxaceae; genus Taxus; species Taxus wallichiana. The sequence goes on from CM031234.1 coordinate 42,644,710, forward strand.
GTTAAAAATCCAAAATTTTGCAAAAGTGCTCTAAATTGAAAATTTTCTTCTGAGATCCATAGATCTAGCCTAGTTGGAGATCTTTAGTTCGCTGAGTTTTTATACAAATTTGTATTTTTCCATAGATCTGAGTTTTTGACTGTTTACCTAAAATTTTCAAACTCTTTGAAAAAGTCAAATTTAGATCTGAAAATCAGCTTGCTAATCTTCACTATCATTTTATCCTTGTTGTTATTTGTCATTAACTCGCAATCGGTTGTCAGAAGAGGATAATTTTTTAAATATTTAGAAAAGTACATCCTGCTGGTTTTTGTCAGAAAAACCAGAAAATCAGCAAGTACAACCAAAAAGAAATTTTAAATCTATGCCACCATGTCGCAGATCTAGAAGGTACGCTGGCAGGTGAGCCATTTACGTGTAGTAGGTGAGCTCGTGGAGAAGTCGATCCTACTTTCTATTTGCTTCAAAGGCACAATTTCAGTGTAACACCGGCGCGCTTTTCATCACTAAGTTCGGTGATCGGTCGCAGAAGCGCCTCACCCCACGGAAGAACCGGTTTTCACAAGGAGCTTCTACATCCCTTTGTAGCACCTTGCTACTCAGTGGGACTGTGTTTCCAGCGTGGGTTCTTTTTCCAGCTGTCCAGATGGCGGTACCATGGGGAAATGTTATGGGTCCCCTGGCTTTACCACATCCAGTTCACGCGCTCCCACATGGAAACCGAAAGAATTTTCCCAAATTTGACAAAAGCAGGAACCAAAGCACGGATTCACACATATCTGCATTCATCATGTCATGTATTATCCTAGATGTAACGCATGAAGATGTGTCGGTTCGCCTTTTCTCGTAAACTCTCTACAAGGGCTGCGGCGAGAATGGTTTCAGCATTTACCGGCCGGATCTATTACCAGTTGGGTCACCTTACGGGATAATTTTGAAGCAGTACAAGCCTTCGAGAAGATGCATTTGCACTACTATCACGAGATCACTCACTTGAAGAAAGAGGCCAATGAGATCATGCACGATTTTATCACTGTTGATTCAATGCATTAATCAACCGTGTCCTTGTTGCCATGCTTCTAACACCAAAAATCATAAGTGTTTCTTCGTGAATGCTATGAGCTCGAAAGTAATTTTCTTGCTCTTATAAGAACAAGTAGCTACCTTGATTCTTGCACAAAGCTTCGCCATCCGAATTGAAGATAATTTGATAATATCCGCGAATTGAAAAGGGAATCCTCCAAACCTAAATCTTGGGCCCTCCGCCCACTACTTCGCCGTCTGATCCGGCATTTTAGAAGATGGCGAATGACTTGCTTGCATTGAAGAAGCAGTTAGCCCAAGCTTCCCCCAGTTCCTCATACCAGGATATTTCACAGAGGAATTTCATTTCCAATAATGTTCCTCAAAGGCCGCACTTACTTGTAACTACTCCACGGTGGGCGCTTGAGGCTCCTTTGGTTAACGCCTTAGCCGAAATTGAAGAAGAGGAACAATATTACGAAGAACCTTCATCTCAAGGCGAAGATGATCAAGATGTCGGTGAGCCGACTGGTGAATCTACTATCATGTATATGGAATTTGAGGAGGAAGAATCTGATGAAGAGGAGGGTACACAGGGATATGCAAGTGGACAATCATATGCTGTTTTTACCCACTCACAAGGAAAAGAAGCAGAGGTCACTGCCCATGTGTAGAAGGAGAAGGCCGTGTCAAACGTGCCTCCAACCATTGCTAAAAGAGGTAATCCTCTTCCTACTCAACTCCCTGTTAAGTCTTTTACAAGGAAATCTTTTCCCCCCATTTTTCCTCTAAATCAGCCTTCTTCTATTCCCATAAAGACCAATAATCCTACCATACCATCACGAAGTGAGGGACTCATTCCTTCACCAATGCAACCCTTGGCCGCATTTGACATAATTGACCATGCTAAAAAGACCAAGATCCAAATGTCTGAAGCTGAGTATCTTCAGTCAAATCCTGAACAACTTGTAAGATTGACCAAGTATATTCAAAGTCAAGCTGTCATAACTAATCAGGTTTCCCCAAAAGGAATCCTTGCCACTCCTCCTGCATCCCGCATAAATGTTGCCTCAACATCTGCATCAGGAAAGATAGAACCTTTCTATCTCTCCCTCCTAATCAATGGCCATAAGTTAAGTAACTGCATAATTGATTCTGGAGCTTCTGATAACGTCATGCCGGAAAAAGTTGCCCATGCTTTGGGCCTCACCCTTACCAAGCCTTTTGGCAGATGTTATTCTTTGGAAACTAAGCGGAGTCTTTGTTGATTGGTCAAATCAAAGATGCGTAGTTCACATTTGCGGTGTTCCCAGAGAAAAGAGTAAAGATGACCGTTCTCGTTGCCGACATTCCAGCAGCCTACGGAATTTTGTTGGGAAGAAGTTTTTGCAGCGAGGTTGGTGGGGAGATTCATATGGATTGGTCTAAGGCTAGAATCCCTGTCAAGGGTGTAATGCAAACATTGGAGCTAGAATTACAAAAGAAGTACTTGGTTACTAACTCTGAGGACCCCAAAGCTCAAATTCTTTTCGAATCATCAAGGATGGGGAACTATTTCTTGTCTACCGAGTCTAAAAAAATGGTTGTTCTCGTCCAAGAAGAAGATCTTAACAAGGTCTGGACCTTGCAGTTTGATGGCAGCTGCGCAACAGTGGATGTGGTGCCGGAGCCGTGCTAATATCTCCCGAAGGGGAGGTTATTCCTCTCTCTTTCAAGTTGTAGTTTTTCAACATGAATAATACTGCTGAATATGAATCTCTGCTACTTGGCATGCAAGCCGCAAAGGAAAGAGGGATCAAAAATCTGAAAGTGCAAGGTGATGCAGAGCTAGTCGTAAATCAAGTTAAGAGGATATATCAAGTAAAGAATGAGAGGCTCAGGCATTACCGTAATGCGGTGTGGGATAGCATCAAAGAATTTGATGCTTTTTCAATAGAATCCATTCCAAGAGCTCAAAATGACATGGCTGATTCATTGGCCATTTCAGCATCCCTCATGCTCCCTCACCCAGGTTTGAAAACAAACAAATACACCATTGAGATGGTTTTCCGCCCAAGTGTGCCAGACAATTCTCAGCATTGGCAAGTATTCAACGATGACAATCAACTCATTACCTTTCTAGAAAAGGTGAAAAATTTCAAGGAATTGCATTTTGAAGGATCCACTTCTATGTGTTGCGAATCAGCCACCGAACAAAAGGATGAATCCGAAGGGAACGACGACATATGTCAGCTTAAAGGAAATAAAATTCGAAGGGCCTGGTTTCTCTGGAATGGTTGTTCGATAGGCATGATTGTTTTGTGAAAAAGAAAAGGTGAGATGATGCTAGCTCATCCCCAGAAACCGAACCGGTTAATTTAGGTTCGGAAGAACATCCGCAATTCATGAACATTGGAAAATGTTGCACGCCTGAAGAGAAGCGGAAGTTTTTCAAACTGCTGAAGAAATACATGGATGTATTGGCATGGTCCTATGCCGATCTAAAGTCTTTTAAGCCAAAGGACGTCCAACATGACATCCCGTTAAAAGAAGACGTCAAAGCCTTTCGCCAGAAGCAAAGGCATTATAACCCTAAGATCTCGGTGTACTATCCAGCTGAAATTCGAGAAAATGCTTTGGATGTAAGAATCATCTTTCCTATCCATCACAAGACTTGGGTAGCAAACATTCATGCCAAGACGCAAGAAGAATGGGGAAATACACATATGCGTAGATTTTCAAAATTTGAATCAGCTTCCTTGAAAGAAAACTACCCACTTCCTATAATGGATCAAGTTCTACAAATAGTAAGCTGGATCGAAATACCATCCATGCTTGTGCGTTTTTCAAAGCTACAATCAGATTGAAGTTTCACCTGAAGATCAATTTAAAACAGCATTCACTACTCCCGGGGCACGTTTTCCTATAGAAGATGCCTTTTGGCCTAACTAACGCTTTGGCGCCACTTTCCAAAGGGCCATGGACCTAGCATTCAAAGATATGATGGGGAAGGTCATTTTCATTTATCTGGATGACTTGATGTGTTCTCTAAACAACGAAGCAATCATTGTGATCACTGGAGTGTATTGGCCGGATGCCGAGAACATGGGATTTCCCTTAACCCAAAAAAGTCTATTTTTGGAGTCATAGAAGGAAAGCTGCTAGGGCATGTTGTTAGCAAAGAAGGAATGAAGATAGATTCCGAAAGAGTTAAGGCTATTCAGAGCCTTACTTTGCCTACAAGCAAGACTGGCGTTCATTCTTTCTTTGGAAAGGTGAACTTTCTCAGGCGTTTTGTTCCCGACTTTGCTGAGAAGACTCGTCATATATTGGACATGATGAAAGGGTCACCAAATTTCTGGTGGAGCAAGGAAGGGAAGAGGTCGTTCAAGGAAATAAAATCTTCCGTCGCTCACGCACAGTCCTGGTATGTCTCGATTTCTCCAAAGATTTTATCATGTATAGTTATGCATCTGAGCATACTGTGTCTGCCATCTTGATGCAAAAGAATTATGAGGATGTTGAATCTCGATTGCGTTCATGAGCTCTCCCCTCAAGCCTCATGAATTAAAAATGTCTCAATTGGAAAAGCATGCCTTCGCTGTTGTCAAAGTAGACAAAAACTTCAGGTATTACATTTTAAATTCCCATACGGTGAAATTTGGTTCACGACATAGCAGTAAATCAATTCTAACTCAACGGGAGTTAGGAAGCTTGTGAGGAAATTGGATTGCAAAGGTCCAAGAGTACGACACGGATATAAAACCAACCAAGATGGTAAGAGGCAAGGGCCTATGTCAAACATGGCTGAAAACAAAGATTCGAAAACCCGAGGAAAAGGATGATTGCCCCAATGAAGCACAAAGCTAGTTGGAGAAACCCGATTCTCTGCCTATGGTTCTATTTGTCGCAACCGGTGATGAGTGGTATTCCAATATTGCTTTCTTCCTCACCTACGGCGAATGTCCGATCACCTAACTACAAAGGAGAGAAGTGCACTTTATAAAGCTCATAGAATCCAAATATGTCATTTGGGATGACGGCTTATACAAACATGGGATAGATGGTATCTTCTTGCGATGTGTCGACAAGCCACAGTAGGTGAAGTTACTTGAAATTTTTCATAATTCAGTCTGTGGAGGCCATTTCTCCTCTTTCGTGACAGCACACAAGATCATCTGATCCAGGTACTATTGGCCGGTGCTTTTCCAAGATACAGCTACCTGGGTAGCAAAATGTGAATCTTGTTAGCGGTTTCTCGGCAAGCCCAAGTTGGCTACTTTTCCCCTAAGGCCGGTCGTTATCGACGAACCATTCAAGTAGTGGGGGATTGATTTTATCGGTGCACTCAATCCCAAATCAAGTTCCAGACATAGTTATGTCCTTATAGCAACAGATTACTTCACCAAGTGGGTGGAAGCCACCCAAACATGCCACTTCCGAGGTTGTTTTGACGGTTTTATTAAAGAAAATATCATTGTCGGGTTTGGCGTTCCCAACAAGATTGTCTTGATAATGCTTCTAACTTTTCTTCATGGGAAGTTATTAGTTTATGCTATGAATACGGGATAACTTTGGCTCACACGTCATATTATTACCCTCAGGGAAATGGTCAGGCAGAATCCAGTAACAAAAAATTGGTGACCATCATACGAAAGCTAGTGGAAGAGAATCAATGAATGTGGCACAAGTCCTTATACGACGCTTTGTGGGAAGATCACATTACTCCCAAGAGGTCTCTCGGTATGTCACCTTTTCATGTTTTATATGGCACTGATGCTGAGCTTCCCATTTCTTCTGAAATTCCTGCTCTGCGCTTGGCATGGGCAATCGAAGATGAAACTTTTCAAAATTCTCTTGAAAAGAGGATCATGTATCTGACAAAGCTCGAAGAAAAGAGAGTAAGAGTGGTCGACAAGATCACTGAGCATCAGAATCAAGTCAAGAGAATGTTCGATAAAAAAGCTAAGCAAATGAATTTTCAGGTGGGAGACCTCGTACTTCTATGGGACAAGCGAAGGGAGCCAAAAGGCATGCACTGAAAGTTTGATTCCCTGTGGAGAGGGCCTTTCAAGATCAAGCAGCGCAACAGAGAGAATAGTTTCTATCTCTCATATCTGGATGGAACCGAACTCCTGCTTCCCTATAGTGGGCAACATCTAAAAATCTTCAGGAAGTAGAGCTTTCTCTCTTCTTTGTACAGTTTACTTTAGTTGTGTGTTTGTTTTTGTCGTGTGTTTGCTTTCTATTTGTTGTGTGTTCCCTTTTGTCGCCCTCGGTCGCCCTTGTTTTTGAATCTGTTACCCAATGGATAGGCACATGAGATCTGGGATTCTCTACCCCTGAGGTTTGTTCATGGGATAGTCCCCAGAAAGAGCCAGCTGTTATCCCGTAAAATTGGCAAGGGAAATTTTACAGATAACCCTGCTGAAATTTTGTTCCGATCCCTCGTCGGGGATTTCTTGCGTTCGGAACGTTGCAAAATCCCTTCCTGGGAAATCTAGTTTTCCGAACTTAGCCATTTTTGGTCTTTTTTGGTCAGGTGCATATAATGACTATGCAACATCAAATGTTCATGCGCCTGCTTTAAAACCTTTGGCGCATGCTTTCTTGTGTCGATAGGCGTTTTGGTGTACCCCCTTGTTGAGTCTTCTGCGTGCGCCAAGGTGCATGCGCCTTCATTTCAACATAACTTTTGTTGTGCCTCTTTTTGGTGTGCCAAAGGGCACACATATTCCTCTGTCGACACCACTTTCGGTGCACCTATGGCGCACATATCTTCGTGTTGGCAAGCGTTTTCGTGCGCCAAAGGGCGCATGTTTTCTCGTGTCGACAACTCTTTTGGTGCGCCACTCAAAAATTTGGCGGTGCATTTATTGCCTCCTCGCCTATATATAGGCACTTCTACAATGTCATTGTCACCAGAGAAAATCACGTGATTGTTTTTATTATTTTCTCTTAGCTCACAAAGACACACCGCCTGTCATTTTCAATCACGTCGTGGACCCGTTTGCACGTTTCTTCGCTATTTATCCGGGTAAGAGGTCCTTATCTCTTTTGTGTGTTTTGTGCTCTATTTCTTTGTTTTCTTGCTGGTTTGGATTGGGTTTAGTTAAAAATCTGTCAAAACATGGACTCCCCACCTTCCTTGCTGTCTTTTCCATTCTCCCCCATGATCTTCCCCCTCTTTCCAGATCTGCTGGTAGGGGAAAACTCTGTCTGAAATGACTGCTTAAAACTCTTTGTTTTAAGCCTCTTTATCACCTAAAACACCCTCAAGAAGAAGTTTGAAAGAATGAAACCCCTCAGAGAGAGAATCAAACCTTAAAAATGAACTGTATTTTTGTTCTCCTTTGGCGCATTGGCAGCCCCCTGTTACACAAAAAATAGTTGCGCCAATGGCACATTTTTCCTGACTGCTGCATAATGAGAAGTTGTGCCCTCATGGCGCACTTCCCTCGCTTGTTGCAAATGCTTCCTGTGTACCCTCTTGGTGCACCAAACTTGAGTGCAACATTACAAAATCCTACGCCCATTGGCGCACCCTGCGTCAATGTAACACCAACTTTATATGCGCTAAGAACAAAGCTATAAATAGTGCAGGCACGTCCCTCACCACAATAACATCATGTTATGCAGACCCGTCATGCACCGTGTCAGGTTCCCTTTGGCGCACAAAAATATGATGTAACATGTGCAAAACCTGAGCCCTTTGGCGCATCCTGTACCCATGTAACACACTATTTCCATGTGCCCTTTATAAAACACATCCATATGGTGCAGGCGCACTTGTACTTACAACAAAAAAATGCAACATGCAGTATCCATGCGCCATGCACCCTTTGGCACTGATTTACCCCTTGCAGCATCCCTTCCCTATGCGCCCTAGTATTTAGCCCTGTAGCCTGCAGTATTCACACGCCCTGCACCCTGAGGCCTTTAAATTGCTAACTCTTTCTCCTGTCAACATTTCAATGGAAAATCAGATAGTTGACATGGATTTCTTGCATTGGGTTTCACTTCTTATTATTGCAGATCGAAACTAAGTTCAGAAGAACATATGTCAACATCAAGCAAGAAACCTATCAAGTCTAAAGGCAAGGCCAAGCTCACAGAAGAAGAAATGAAATATAAGTATCAGAGAGTCAGAATGCCCGAGTCCCAAGAAGAGTTTGACCTAGACATCGAGACTCGAGGCGGGTCATATTGACATGGAATATTTCAGGCCGTAACCCAAAGGGTCACGAGAAGTCCATGGATGGACAAGCTGATAGGCAGTACCCTACACTTTGCTAGTGGGATCCCAGTCAGTGCCGTAAACAATGAATTTATGATGGTGGTAGCCCGATGCTACAACAAAGACACAAGATGTGTTCATGGTGAGAAGGGCGAGGTCATAATTAACCTCACTACCGGCACTTTGAAATAATGCTCGGCATTCCTCATCACCGGCACTTTGTGGCCATCAGCCAAGAAGATTGCATCAAGGCCTGGGATGACAATGAAGATCAGTGCATGCAGCTGATGAATGAAGTTTATCTGAAAAACAAAAAAGTAGTGACTCAGTGGCCACAAGTCATTCATCGCGTTGACTTTTAGAGGAACTCAGCAACACCATCACGTTCATGAGCAGAGTCTTTCGGCTTTCTAACACCCATTATTTTCACAAGTGGATGCTGCGGTACCTCGAAACAATGAACAAAAATGTGCCCGATCAACGCTTTGAATGGGCAGAAATCATAAGCAGCACAATATCAGAGCAACTACAACAAATCAACACAACGGGGAGGTTCTCTATGAACTCCTACATGGTCTATGCTACAGCTTCAGAAAGGGACTATCCAGCTCTGATGCGGTGTGGGGTTTGGCCCCAAATTAAAATATATGAATACTATCCAGAGTTGAGGCTAGAAAATAACATCCCCTAATTCACAAAGATCAATGATGCATTCTTCTACTTCATCATCTGCCTGTTGAGGTCGAATATGACTCACGGTAGCACGACCAAGAGCATAGTAGTAGCTACTGAGAAGTGTGGGGCCCTATTCACTTAGTTCCCCACATTCACCTATCTCGAGAGTAGTCATTTTGTTGGGGGAACCAACTAGATCGCCGAGGTATGCCGGGCCCAAGTTGATCCTGTTGGAGCTGTCGAGGTAGCTTGTTACTTATCACGAAAAGTGCCTAAAGAGAAAGAAGGGTGGAACTCCTTTCCCCCTCACAGTGGGTAGATATACATGTCTCACTCACCACAAGGCAAAAGATATGTTTACAGAACTGGAGCTGTTAAATCTGAAACATGACTTCCCAGAAAGGCCCACCTTCGACCCGAGAAATTTTCTTCCTAGGGCTAAGATCGACCTGATCCACATCCCTCAGATCGAAGATATCTACATTGACATATATCACGAGGTTGAGCTCAGGAGGAAGGATCATTCTCGCTTGGCCTTAGCAGAAATCATCCAGTACGGGGTAGCCATCATCCCCAAAGGCTACCAAACTACTGAGCAAGAAGTGGATCAAGTGTATCTTGACACGGGTGGGGACGATTGGCCTTTCACGATAATTGATAGAACCAAAGCACCTCAGACAATTAAGGAAAGGGTCAAGGAAACTCTGCATAGAACAGAGCATTGGTGCCGAATGAACGGGCTCATCTACCTCGGGGTCGATTTCACAACCTCTCTATTGGACAACGCACCTCCTCGCACTAAACAATAGCCAAAAGGCAAAGGAAAAGGAAAACAAGGTGAATCCAACACCACTCAAGAGGAAGCCCCTGAAAGTCCTCCTTCCATTTGCACTGAACAAGTTGTAACTCTGGATTCTCCGAGAAAAATAAGTGGCGGGAGATGTTCCAATAGGCATATCCACTCAGGATGTGGCCACTACTACAACAATTGAGGTCCCTTCTGTCCCTTCTCCCTCTCCTCCTTCCCCTCCTCGAGTGACTCAAGTGACCATTCCTTTGGTCGTGTCCTCTCCCCCTTCTTCTACTGTTCCTCCTACTTCTTCGTCCATCTTCTCTTCTCTCGCAGACTTGTCCCCCTCCATTTCTTCCCTCATCTCTGAGCTCCCTTCCCTTCCTATGTCTTCCTCTCTTGCAGTATCTCTTCCTCCTGTGAGCACTTCCTCAGCCTCCCTCTTGATGCCACCTCCACGTGTCTCCACGTTTTTCCCTTCTACTACTACTGCTGCCCCCTTCTCTATTTCTGTTCCTTCTCCCATAAGTCCAGCTTGGATCTCCCAAAGACTGAGTCAAGTACAAAATAAAATTTCCCATCGCACCGATGGACTTCTCCATGATCTCATCAAAAGGGGTAAAGAAGCAGAAGCCCATCACACGCTTCTCTCGAGTGCCGGGGGAGAGGGTAATGGAGATCACATACCCCAATCCTCCGAAGGATAAAAAGGATCTGTCCTGACAGACAGTTATACGATGACTCAAGTCACAATGGGTATGCGTCTTCCGAAGCCTTGGTGAGAGGCCCTATCTGCAGATTGACGCCCTTACAAGAAGCAAAAGAAGAAAAAGAAGAGAAAAGGATATCTTGAAAAGAAAAATAAACATCTGCTCCACGCCTTATAGAAGATGGGTAGTGCACCTCCCACAACTGCTGCCGAGACTCCTGAGCCTCTGAGCAGGATAAAATTAATGAATATGCAAAGATCGGTGAGCAGGGTATGGAAGTTTCCACCTGAAGGAGCCAAATCCTCAAGGACAGTGAAAGAGTGATTGCCAAGTTCATCGATTTGTACCTAAACATCAACAAGATGAACAAAGAACTCCAAGCGTTAGCAGGACCCATATCCAAAGAGCTAGACCATACTACGTTGCAGCGTGAGACCTTTCAACGAATGTTTGACTGTTCAGTCGAAGACCTGGTCAAGTTCGACATTTTCGGTCACCCCAGGGCCCTCAATAAATTCCTTTCCACTCCGGATTATTGGATGGATCAACTAGAATTTGTCCTTGAAAAGATCGATAAGGTAAAAGAAGAAGCCCTGGATGCAATGCACCAAATGGAACAAATCGTTCTCAACATGTCTCCAGGGTTACTTACTCCTTCTTTCACCTTAAGGAAAGTTGATGAAACTATTCAGATCTTCAAGGAGATCATTTCACAAGGGCTGGGGCCAGAGGTCACTTTTGACGTAGAATCCATCAATAACCTGCTGCCCTGTCGGGACTTCATCGGGTTCCTAATAGAAGCAGAGAAAGAATATTCCAAACTCCCAGAGAAGCTCGTAGACGAGCGGGAGACTTGCGAGGTGATCAGCGAGCGACACAAGGATCCTTCCCATGATCAACTAGAGCCCATGATCAGTGAGTTCATGGAATACCGTGCCCAATTCCACATCTCTTCACCGAGTAACAACAAGATATCCCCTTTCAACCGCGGGATGACGATTGATGAATAGTTTCTCTCTTCTCCGACTTTCTTTTTGTAAATGTCTAAAGTATGTTGGCACAAATGATGACATCATCCATGTTGCGCCATGGGATGATGTCATCCATCAAGTTCTCAAAATTCAACATGACTTTGAGATATTTTTGTAGATATTTTGTATATTTTATGTAAATAGGTGGTTGGTTCCTTTTTTCCTTCCTTCTTCTCCTTCTTCTATAAATACTCAAATACTTGTTGTATTTGAGTGGTGGATATATTTCGGATGAAAAATAGAAGTGAGGAGAAAAGAATTTGAGCTTTTGTATGTAAAGAAATATTAATACAATATTTAGACTTTCATTTGAATACATGTGTTATATGCATCGAGTCTTTCTTACGCGATCGGATACGTGTGTTTATTCTGTTAGATCTCGTACTGTTTTATTGTCATTTATTCATCAATATTGCTTTATTCGTTTATGCAAGTAGGTTTGGCTCTGTTTACTACCAATCCCAAAACATAAACCTTCTAACATTTCTGCTTTGGAATTCATTTCTTTTCTCCTTCGGACCTCGATCTTTCTTCATCCTCTCTTTCATTCCTTTCTTTTCGCATTGAAACACCCCTACTGGGATGAGATCCCAAGCCCCCGAAGGCAGAATATTGTGATACTTGTACAAATTCCTACTGGTAGAATAGCAATAAACCAGTTTCACTTTCTTTGACTCAAAGAGGGGTTATGCCCCGCACACTACTGGCTCGTTTATCCATAGATCTGCCCAACCGATAGATTTTCGAGCCACCACATCGAAAGGCTCAAAGACATATAAAAAAATAAATTTGGATATGGAAGACCCATATGATTCTTTAAAAACAAACATTTATGTGTTTAGTGTATCTGGGGAAATTATTTTGATGGGAGAATTTAATGCAAGGACTCACAATAATCAATCTCTTCAGTTGGGCAATGAAAAAGGTGGAGATGACAATCTGCTTTGGCTTAATGAAGCATAGGACAAGTTTTGGGAAAGACTATCTCAAGATGGTAATGGAGGGGCAACTCATTTCGGGGTGGAGCTTCTAGGTCTATGTAGCTTATACGACATGGTTATTTGTAATGACATGAAGACTTGGCCCAGATCTGCAATATCACTTGTAAAACTTACAATGGAAAAAGTGTAGTGGACTATGTAATATGCACTCAGATCTCTATTTTTCAGTTTCTTAAGCTTTAATTTTGAGTTTGTCCTATTGAGCTCAAATCTGATCATAATCCTCTCTTGGTCAAGCTTGGTACCATTTCAAATCAACAACAAGGAAAACAAGTCCATCACATGCAAGAGACATCTCTAAAACAAGTAAAAATCATTTTGAATAAAGAAAATTAGGAATATTTTGTGGCTTCCTTGAACAACAATTTCAGATGACAAGAAATGATATCGAGAGAAATACAAACAAGGGGGCAAGGGGTTATGTTTGTAGTAAGTTGTTGATACCTTTAATTCACAAGGCATTAAGTGCTTGTAAAAATATAAGCCTAGAAAGATGGCTGAAAATACTTTTCCAACAAATCCATGGTATGACGAAGATTGTAAGACTACCAAGAGAGCTATGAGGGAAAGTGACATGAACAAAGAAAATAAAAAGAAATACAAGAGATTGGTACAACAACAAAAAAAAGCTATGTGAATAGAAGAAGGTTTGAATTAATTTCTCTTGGAAAACACAATCCCAAGGGATTCTGGAAGGAGCTACAACAAAAGAAAACACACATAGAAAACAATATCATAGAAGCTCATTGGTTAGAATATGCGAATAATCTATATGAGTGATCTTAATAAAAAATATTCCTCCCATCATTCATACTTCAATAAAACTTTTATCGAGGAAGAAATCAAGCATGGCATAAAGAATATAAGAAATGGTAAAGCTCAAGATGTTGATGGGTTGCAGGATGAATTTTTAAAGTGGGGGGTTGAGGTGCTCACTCCACATATCAGAAAAATCTTCAATGATGTAACTCAGGTTGGGTTCCCACTAGAGTGGACGACTAGTGTTGTTATTCCTCTTTTTAAAAGTGGGGATATCAATAATCCTTCTAACTATCACACTATTATGATCAATCCTCTTTTTGGTAAGTTATTTGGGGGCATGATAGAGCGTAGAATCAGCAGTTGGGCAAAAAGAGGGAAAAAGAGCAAAAGGACAAGAAAGTTTCTAATCTAAACCTTTAACCATTGATCATTGCATCACTTTTAAGAACTTGATTGAAAATGTATGAAATACCCTATTAGAATTTGAGGATTCTAATAAATATGGATTTAATCAACTTACATATTATATAATGTTATAATAAATATTTAAATAAACATTACATCATAACATAAGTGAATAAAGAAATACTTACAAGAAATAAATACCACATATGAGACAATATTTATAATGGAAAACCCAATAGGGTACAAACCACTTTGAAAACAAACTTTTACTTTAGAGAACTTATTTTACATCCAATAAGATCACCTCCTCCTTTGAAACCCTATTTACCAAGGTTAAAACCAAATCACTTAATGTATACACCTTTGATATATTTCTCGAATATATCAAATGAGGACCTAAAGTCATTTTTATATAAGGTGATTGCGTATGTCTCCCGACCCAGCTTTTCAACCTAAAACGGTTGACACATACACTTAGATTTATAATATTTAATATTAGAAATATAATCATTTCATGATATTAAATATTTAACCTAAAGTATATACCTAGGTTAGCATATTTAATAATATAAATATAAATATTTCATATTATTAAATATTAACCTATATATTAGTGATGGACCCATATACATTAAGGGTTGTCCAAACCACTTAATCATTATGTTCTAACACTCCCCCTTAATGTTAAGTGGGATAACATAACATATGCCAATAGACTACCTGCCCGTGGTACACTACAGGATTTACAATCCCTAAACCATAAAGGTTTTAGGCTAGCATATCGATTGAAGGAATTATAATACCTTCATCATACTCAATTTACCTTTTGGTACAAAAGGATTTGGAATCCCAAAGATCATCCCATGATCAGTGGCTAAGTATGATTTTTGATTTTTACATGTTATCACAAGTTCTCATAAAATTTTATTGAACCCAAGCATATAAAAGCCTTTTACAACCAAGGACCTCCTTAACAATATGTTTGTACTAGATGTTTACCAGTAAAATCAATAGCACTATAGAGTTTACTAAAGACCACCTTTAAGATCTTTCTGCAATTCTTTCTAAAAAAGAAGCCGAGGAGGTATACATGCTCGAAATTCTTTTACACTTTCCCGAAGGTATTTTTTTACACTTTCTCGAAGGTCTTTTACAAATGCCCGAAGGTCATTTTAAAAAAACCAAGTTCCATTAGGAGGTGACATTGTCATGCACACTCCCCCTCAATGAAAACTTCGACAATCCAATCTTTTCACGAAAGTGAAAAAACTTTGTAGCACTCAGGGAATTTGTGAAGATGTCAGCAACCTGCTCTTCAGTCAACACAAACTTGAGATTTATGTCATCACTTAACACCTTCTCACGGGTGAAGCATATATGTATCTCAATGTGTTTTGTCCTTTGATGTTGAACCAAATTCTTAATCAAGAGTAATACAACTCTGGCCACCACATAGAAGATGAATACTTCCTTTAACTTCCATGTGTATCTCTACTAATAGTTGTTGCAGCCACATGGCTTCTTTACTTCTTCCATTGTACTTCTCTTCCTCAGTAGAAGAAATGGAGACTGTTGATTGCATTTTTTTCCAAGTAATGGTTCCTACACCAAAAAAACTTGAACACATATCTAGTATATTTTATAACACAACATCAAGTATGGTTAGAATCACAAAATCCATATAAGATAGCATTTTCATTCTTAGTATAATGCAACCCATAATTGATTGTTCCTTTAATATATCTAAAAATTCTTTTTGCAAGATTCCAATGATCTATAAAAAGGTTCCTGCATAAACCTTGAAGTAATTCCTATTGTATAGGAAATATTTGATCTAGTTATAGTTAGATAAATCAAACTATCAACTAACAATATATATAAAATATGATCAACCTTTTTCATATGCATATTTAGGGCTCAATATTTATTCCAACTTCCATTAAAGTAGAAAATGGTTTACAATCAATCATAAGAAACTTTTTCAATACAATGGTTGCATATTATGTTTTGAAAAATAACAATAGAATGAAATACAGTCATACAAAGAACATGATGTGAGAGACCTAACTCATTCATTTCAAAGTATTGCTTCAATTTCTCTTTAATCCTATGAATTAAATCATAATTGTCACACCATCATAAGAAAATCATCAACATATATACATATAATGATAATATGTGAGCCTTATTTCTTAATGAATATATCATTGTTAGAAAAAT
This sequence comes from Taxus wallichiana var. yunnanensis, assembly GCA_018340775.1. Classification (NCBI taxonomy): domain Eukaryota; kingdom Viridiplantae; phylum Streptophyta; class Pinopsida; order Cupressales; family Taxaceae; genus Taxus; species Taxus wallichiana. The sequence continues at coordinate 42,660,543 of CM031234.1, forward strand.
AATTAACAAAACCTAACAGTTTAAAGAAGGAAATAATTTTCGCATACCAAGATCTAAGAGCTTGTTTTAAACCATACAAGGATTTCTCAACTTACAAACATAGTTTTCTTTACCAGTTTCTTCAAATCCTTTAGGTTGAAACATGTAAAGTTCTTATTTTAAATCTCAATTCAAAAAAATATTTTTCTTATCCATTTGGTGGATTTCCCACCTAAATTGAGCAGAAATTGCAAATAAGGTCCTACCAAGTACTCATTTTCACTACAAGGAAAATGTATCAACATAATCAATACCAGGTTTTTGATTGAAATCTCTAGCAACAAGTCTAGATTTATGTTTGTTAATGTTACCATCAACATTATAATTTACTTTGTATATCCACCTAGACCCTATAATACTTGCGGCTCGAGTTCATACAAGGTAATTAATGCATGTTACATATGATGACTTCTAGTCAATTTCCTAAGGTTAATAGGATTTGAACTTTCTAACATAGATTGGACCCAATTTAATTTCTTATCTAGGAAGATAAGAGTTTCAGAAACATCTATAGCATCAAAACATCATCATGACGATTTACTAAATCAGAATCAAACCCATTGTTTAGAATCATTTAATGAATTAACTTAAAGAGAAGAAGACAACATATGTAAACCTTTCACTAGATTATATCTATACATTTCATATAAGCTTCGATAATTAACATTTACTAACCTTTCATGCCATAGTTTTGAATTATTCAAACTCTGAGATATAAAACAAGATGCAGAAGAGAAATCATCAAAAATATACAAACCATTTCTTTGAATTCCTTTAGCTATTATACTCTCATTACTATCCTTGATATACCAAGTATCATTTATGCATGGATTTTAGTTGTGTCCATACCTCGTTTGGATGTTTGATAATACCAATGTGTAGAAGGTACTCGCCATTCACATTGCGTAAAATCATTGAAAGAGCTTCTTGCATTCGTTTCAAGAATGCATTCATGTTATCTACAGTTGCTTGACGAATGGTGGGAGAAACCTTAGATCCAAAAACAATTTTCCAGAGTTTCCTCGCCATAAATTCTATTTTGACCCAAATGTTGTAGTTGGTTTCATTTAAGATTTGGGTTTTGTCAAGACAGAAATAGTTAGATGTCATTGTTTTCTTAAACTTGTAAAACACACCTCATTATAATATACAATGTACCACCGAGTTAGATAGATATTTATTGATAATAAAAACATCACTTTTAATAGAATCATATCTATTTTTATGGATCTAAAGAAACTATTTGATCATAACTAATTTTGTCATTATAATGCATTATAATTAACCTCCCATGATCAAAATAATAACCCACAATATAAAGGGCTCTGCCTTATACCCCATATTTATATAAAAAAATATTTCTGACCATATAGAAGTGAGGAAGAGACCCCTAAGAATACATAACAACATTAAATTTAAAAAGAAAACTTAATGTAGACAAATATCCAGCCAACTTAAATTTGACGTTTAAATGACCGTCATAATGACTTATTTTTTGGTCTGTCGTGATGGTCATTTAACAGTCAATTTTAACACAATGAAAGTTTCATGGAACCTACAAGATTAAATTTTATGTCTAAATGACTGTCATATTGTCTTATGTTTGGTCTATCGTGATAGTCATTTGATCGTTAAATTTAATGAAGCCAAAACTTGCTGTGTATTTCCAGAATGTGAAATTCTAGAATTTCTTCCTCTGTATAATAGTAGGGAGGTTATATTTTAATACATTATAATAGCCTATTATAATTTATAATATAAAAATATGTACAATTTTTTTAAAAAGAGGGTTATAGTTTATAGAATGTAAATAAAAAATAACATATAGCTCAAAAAAATTATAAACTATAGTATATTTTTTTAATAAAAAACCACAATGACCAAATAAAAAACATCGGCCACCTGGTATGTAATTATTATTTTATGTTTTTATAAACATAAACTATGCCAAGGTGGCCCACATTAATATGACATAATAATTTGGAAACACAAGTTAGGATATTAGTTTTTTTTTAATTAAACATACCATATTTACAATGCCGCGTGAAAAACCTAAGAAAATGTCATATGATTTTAAAAACTACTTAGGTTTTAAGTTTAATTTTTATATATCTCACTTAGAAAAAGAATGGGGCCACTTTAGAGTTCAAGTAGTTTTTATGGTTTAGGTGTCTATTTTTTATTTTTTTAATGAACAAGTATAGGATTAAATTTAGTAATATTGATTACTAAGGCCACCAACCTTTAACTACCCATGTCAGGAATTAAGATTAAAATAATGTTTTATAGTTTAGGTATGTTCAAAACATTTTTTTACGAAGCCCATACGAATGGGATAGTTATAAACTTTAGTATAAGAACTATATAAAATATATAGTTTTCAAATTATATAAATTTTAATATGATGTTTATATAAGTTATTATATAAACCTTATTCTATATATATTTTAATTTTAAAAATATAGTTATAGATTAAATATAAACTATAGTTTTTCAAATCAAACCCTTTTAGAGGGGTCCAAAGAACACGTGTATGAATTTACCTTTTGAAATATTTAACTGCAAACATTTGAGATTATAGAATAAATAAACATTATTTCATATAGTAATAAATCCTTTCCTTTTCTCTATGTGATTTTCATGCAGTAAATATTTGAAGTCCTTTCACTGTGCACACATCAATCTCCAAACAAACATTAATTCCATATAATTTACTAAATGTAAATGAAAGTAAGAATCATATCATATTACATCTCCTCCCAAAAAAATTAGAGATTTAAGATTGAAAATCCCTAACATATTTAATGAGAGTTTAATTATAAAAATGTAGTGCCAAAATAAATTGGGAAAAAAAAAAGAAGGGGACCAGATATTTTTAAATACCCTTTTGGGTTGGTTGAAAAAAACTCGTATAAATTAAATAAATAAAATACAAAGCATTTGATCTTAATTTATTTAATTTACCTCGCTCTATTACCATGTTAGAATTTGAGGATTCTAATAAATACGGATTTAATCAACTTACATATTGTATAATGTTACAATAAATATTTAAATAAAGATTACATTTTAACATAAGTAAATAAATAAATACTTACAAGAAATAAATAACACATGTGACACAATAATTATAGTGAAAAACCCCAATAGGGCAAAAACTACATTGAAAATAACATTTTACTTGAGAGAACTTATTTTACATCCAAGAAGATCACCTCCTCATTTGAAATCCTATTTACCAAGGGTAAAACCAGATCACTTGATTTATACAGCCTTTGATATATTTCGTGAATATATCAAATGAGGACCTAAAGTACTTTTTATATAATGTGATCGGGTATGTATCCCGACCCACCTTTCAACCTAAAATAGTTGACACATACACCTAGGTTTATAATATTTAATATTAGAAATATAATTATTTCATAATATTAAATACTTAACCTAAAGTATATACCTAGGGTAGCATATTTAATAATAGAAATAGAAATATTTCATATTATTAAATATTAATTAGTATATTAGTGATGGACCCATATACATTAAGGGTTGGCTAGACCACTTAATCATCATGTTCTAACATACCCAAGGGGATGCAAATTTTCTTGTTTTGTTGATTTTAAGAAAGCCTTTGACATAGTTCCTAGAGACAAACTTTGGAACAGGATGGAGGAACTTAAGATTCTAGATGAGCTTAGAGCAGCAATACATAGACTTTATGAGTAGGTCAAAGCTAAAATCAGAACTAGAGAAGGTATGTTTGAATGTTTTGGTAGTGACATTGGGGTCAAACAAGGTTTCCCTCTTTCTCTCACTTTGTTTGGTTTATACATTGACAATCTTGAATAATGGTTATGTAAAATTGAAGAAGGGGATATTCGGTTAATTTGAGTATGTGGTGCAATTATTTTATATGCCGATGATCTTATCTTAATTTCAAAACTCAAGGATTGAGGGAGCATCTAAAAGCTTTAGAATTCTTTTTCTAGGAAGTCGGGATGCAAGTGAACATTAGCAAAACAAAAATCATGATTTTTTCCCTAAAAAGAAAAGAGAGGCAAATTAACTTTCTTTTTGAGGGGAGTACATTGGAAATTGTTACAGAATATAAATATCTTGGGATTGATTTCCACAACAAGATGAGCTAGGAGACATGTAGAGAAAAATGATACGGGAGGTTGGAAAACATCTTACCTACTTCAAAATAGGTGTAGGAAAGCTGAGCTTTGGGACTGGAAAACTAAGAAAACCCTCTTTGGTTTGTTGGTTACTCCGGTTGCTCTTTACGGTTGTGAGGTTTGGGGAAGTAGCATGTCAAAGCATGGATGACAACAATTAGAAAGAATCCAAAAACATCTAATCACAAGCACTCTTAAAGTTAAATCAACAGTTCCTTATGAGATCTTGTTAGTTGAAGTGGGTACCTTCCCGATGAAAGATTCGCAATAACTCGATCGTTAAGCTATTTGAAAAAATTTGAAGTCATGGACGATCTTTCACGGCCCAAAATGGTTACAAAGGATAATCTAGAGCGCAGAAAGAAAACCTAGATGAAACAAAACAACAAATGGATGAACAAATGGGGCATCAATTTTTAGGAGTGTCCTAACAACAACAGGGAATACAAAATTATGTAATGGAGAAGTTTAGGACTCGCATGTGGACAAAAAAGATGGGTTGTAAGAAAGCACAATATATTAAAGAATTCAATCCCACTTGGGAGCATGATGAAAAAAATTATCTAGGGAAGTTATCAAAGGTAAGGCAAGGATTTTAGTGGCTTAGTTGAGGAATGGATCACATCATCTTAGTTGTGAAGTTTGGTAGATGGACTATTCCAAACAAGGATTGGGAAAGGAAAATTTTTCTTTTTTGTAGAAAAGGGGTTGTTGAAATGGAATGGCATTTCATTATGAGGTGTTAAAAATATGATGATATCCGTATCCAAGATTAAAAAAATTAAAAGTGGAGAACTTAAATGAGATATTTACGTAAACAAAACTTCAAAATATCACCGATTTAGTGCTCAAGATTCATAGTAGAAGAGATGATGTGGAAAAGATTATGAAAACAACTTAATGTAGCGAGTTGTTTGGTCCCATAAACTCTTCAATATCATGGAAGTAATTAAAATATTTCATTTCATTTCAATAAACCAACCCACCGTATTCAAAGTAAGGGGGTAAAACAATGGAAAAAGGTCAAAATGTGTGGCAGATGTCAAAAGGACAAGGGAAAACCTCTAAATGGAGGAAGAAATGTGCTTAAAACAACCAACACAATAGTGAGTTCAATGGAGGGGGAGGGAAGGTCCATTACACAACCATTGCAATGTCGGAGCAGGGTGGAGAGAAATTAAGAGACATGACCAAAGCACCAAAAATGTGAATGGTCAAGGGAGGAAATGTAGTACAGTGGAAAATCCTATGACACTCGCTAAGCAAGATGAATCACCACATGATTTGGATGATGAGGCAAGTCACACACCAACATTAATATTTTTCTACTTAATATAGCAAGTGAATTTTATTAGTAATATTATTTCTTCTAATTAATATTATTTGATAGGATTTTTTTACAATTAATTACAATATTATTTATTTATTACTAATACTAATATCATATCTTAAATATAATCATCTGTGATTTCTATTATTAATTAATTTTATTGATTATTTATTAATTACTAATATTATATCTTGAATAGAAAAACTTTGATTTCTACTATTACTTGTTATTGATTAATTAATTTTTAATAATATCATATCTTTATGAAGATTAAATTTACATATTAATTATGCAGGATTGATTCAAATACTAAATTTTCAGCAAGATTGTTTAAAATTTTACATTTTTGGCACTTTATTTATGGGAGGCGATTCTTAATGGGAATTTATTATGCTATGTTTAATTCAAAATTTGAATTTTTCGGTGCTCTTTGGTTTTAGATTATATCATTTACTATGGTATGTTTGATTCAAATTTTGACTTTTAGGCACTCTTTTTTTTAGATTTTTAGCAGGATTGATTCAAATTTTAAATTTTTCACATTTTAATTTTGTAGGCAATTCATAATATTCGTTTACTATGGCAAGTTTGATTCAAAATTTGAATTTTTAGCACTTTTTTAGAGGTAATTTTGTTTAGTCAAAGAAAATTATAAAAATATTTATTTTGAATGAATCAAGTTTTCTTTTTCACTCTATTATGACGATATTTTTTGATTCAGAGATTTAACTTGGGAAAGAAGAAGTACAAAAATTTAGCATGAGAAATACAAAGATACAGAGATTTTGTAGAAGAAATAAGAAGATATAGCTGCCGATAGTAGGAGAGATATGAAGATACAAATATTTTGTAGAAGAAAGAAGAATATATAGCTTCCGATACAAAGATTTTACAAGAGAGACTACATGATTTTAAATATTTCTCATACAAAATACATCAATGGAAGAGGAGGCTATTCAAGGTTTTTATATCTCATTTTTTTCTTGTTTACTTTTAAAGCCTAAAAATGTATAAACAAAGATCTTTTAATTCACAATCAACTATCCCCATTTTTTCATATATCTCATTTGTTTTTATGTCTAAAAAATGTATCAATTTATTTCCATGCATAAACGTAATAGCAAACAAATAAATGAATCAATTTGTTTACATTCGTAAACATACTAGAAAATCAAATCGTTTCATTAAAAATGCATAAACATAAAAGGAATGAAATACAAAAATAGATTTGTTTACATTCATAAATGTAACAACTACCAAATACACAAATTAAAACCATTTTGTTCTTTTTTAATGTATTATTAAGGACTAAAATGTGTACCTATTTATGGTGTACAAAAATGATTTGATAGACTCAGTACTACCAGTCTCTTTCTATATCTTTTTATAACCTTTGTAACAAGTTTATTTTTCTATAATATCTGTATCTAATCAGGCTAAATCCTTTTGCATTACTTCTTATTTCTCCTGCAAAATCTCTTAATGAAAAAAAATCGGCCGTAAGAGAGAAAAAAAAAAATCGGTCGTAAAAGAGAAAAAAATCAAAACCCAAGCCATTCAAAATCAATATTTTTATAATGTACTTGACCAATAAAATTACCTCTAAAAAAGTGCCGGAAATTTAAAATTTGAATCTATCCTACCATAATGAATCACCACCCTTTAATTATTAAATGCTTTAATATCCTAATATCCCGAGTATATCGTAAATACTTAACCATGAAAGGGTAATTATTTTAATATTTTAATATCCTATTATCCTAATGTTTAGACCCATTTAAATGTTTTAAAGAGGTATTATAATAATGAAAAATACATAGTACTATTTATGTACATAAATTCAAAATTTACATCTATCCTACCATAATAAATCACCACCTTCTAATGTTTAAATGCTTAAATGATTTAACATCCTAATATCCTAAGTCTATTGTAAATACTTAACCACAAAAGGGTAAATATTTAAATTCTTTAATACCCTACAATCCCAATGTTTAAAGCCATTTAAATTATGTACATACTTTACCTTTTACAAGGGCATTACCACAAAGTTTAATTCTTTAATATCCTAATGTTTATACCCATATGTAGACCCATTTAAATATTTTAAATAGATATTTGAATAATGGAAAATGCATAATAGTATTTATGTACATACCTATTTAGACACATGTAATTTTTTTAAAGAGGTATTAAAATAATGAAAAATACATAATACTATTTACATATTTACTTTGTTTTAGAATGGGCACCCATTCTCACATCTTGTATAAAGTTATGAAATTGATTGAGAATTTTAATATTGTCTTGTATTGAATGGGAAAATGCCCATTCTCATATAGGAATCATAAAATACTTGCTTGGGAAGATAGGAATTATAGAAGAAGAGTATGGATTAAACATGCTCATAACATTTAAATATGTATTAAAATGACTATGTATTGAGAAGTTTGCACATTCCCATTCTCATAAAATTAATATTTCTTGTATTAGAATGTTTAGAATGGGAATATTCCCATTCTCATAAAACAAATATGTTTCAATCTCAACTGTGCACATGCCCATTCTCAAAAAAATCAATATTGCTTGTATTATATTATTTTGAATGAGCATATGCCCTATATTATAGGAACAATGTTAGGAATTAGAGAAAAAATATGTGGAAACAATTCCTCAAATCACAACAGTAGGAAACTACTTAGTAGAAAGGAATTTGCAAAATATAACAACATATATAAATAATACACAAAAGAAGACAAGACAAGATTTAACATGGTTCACCCAATTTGGGCTACGTCCATCAACAAATTTCTCAGATTCTATTATTATAATCTTCTCTTAGTTAAAATTTCACAACAATTGCTCATGAACTCACACTAGAATTCACAAAGATGTTAAACCACATCTAAGACACAATTGACACCCAATTGCTCAACCTTGATCACTCTTGATCACCTCTTGATCACTCAAGATACCCAATATTACTCTTGATTTTTGATACATTAGGATGCCCCTAACACCTCTATTTATAATATTATAGTTTTTCTAGAATGTTCTAAAGATGACTCTAGAAGTTTGAAAGTTGCAATCTTTCAACTTCCCACGACTGGAAAAAATTGTCGCAGCTTACCACCAACTTAACAACAACGTCACAACATGAAATAACAAAAACAACTTTAGAATGATCCTGAAGTCTCCAAAATTAGTTGTTCTAACTCCAACACTTCAATTTTGATTCCAAAAGACCAAAAACATGCTCCACACCCAACAATCTCACACTTGGAGATTGTTTCCACTGAGAAAATTTCTCAACCCTTCATCATCATCCATGAAGGTCAACCAAATTTGAACACAACTTCAACTTATCCCTTGTGACTTCCTTGGTCATCATATCTATAGGATTTTGACTGGTATGAATCTTTTCTAGATTCAACTTATCTTCTTCCAAAGCTTCCTTGATGAAATGATATCATAGCAGAATGTGCTTCATCATAGAGTGGATAGTGAATTTCTTCACCAAATGAATAATGCTCGACTATCACCTTGTGTAGTATCCTAACTTCCTTCTTATGCCCTAACTCATCAAGAAATTGTTGTAGGAAAATCATCTCCTTGATTTCCTTTGTGGAAAAAACATACTCAGCCCTCGTGGTTGACAAATCCATAAACCTTTAGTAATCGTGAAACCTAGCTCACCGATGTATCACCAATCGTAAATACATAACTTGTTCTACTCCCCATGTTGTCCAAATCACCTACCATGTATGAATCAACATAGCCACACCATCAAAACATAATGTTACTCCCATGGTCGCTCTCAAATACCGAAGGATCCACTTCATGACCCCGTCCGTTCTCTCTACTAGGATCACTCATAAACTCGCTCATTAATCCCCCGCATGGGAAATATCAAGCCTAGTGCATACCATATCATAAATCAAGTTGTTAACCACTGAATAGTATGGTACCCTTGACATCTATATTCTATCCCCTCGATATTGGAACTATGCTCCTTTGATAATTTAAAGTGACATACCAAAGGAGTTCCAACCGGTTTAACATCCTACATACTATCTCCAAGACCTTATTTATGTACTCTTCTTGAGATAATACCAACTTCCTCTCATTCCTGTTTTGATTTATTCTCATACCAAGGATTTACTTTGGTTCCCCCAAACACTTCATAGCAAAGGAGTCGCATAGCTTCTTCTTAAGTACCTTTATTTCTGCATGTTCTTCCTCGCAACAAGCATATCATCCACATAGGAAAAAAATATAACTACCATCAAGAAATTTCTTGATGTACATGAAATGGTCCGAGTGACACCTAGAGTAACCCCGATCCTACATAAAACTATCAAGCTTCTTGTACCACTTGTTGTGGATCTTGTTTTAGGCTATACAAGTGATCTTTGATTTGCACAAGTAATATCTCCTTCCATTTGACCTTATAACCATGTGGCTTCGCATATATAATTACTCCTCCAAATCACCATGAAGGAATGTAGTCGCACATCCAACTACTCTAAATGAAATTCTTCTCTGCTACTAAACCAAGAACAATCCTAATAGAAGTCAATTTAACAACAAGAGAAAACATCCATCAGAGTCTATACCTTTCTTTTGTGCAAATCCCTTGACCACCAACCGAGCCTTGTATCTTTTTATACCTCCATCTTCCTCTTTGAATTTGTACACCCACTTTTTTTGCAATGATCTCTTCCCCTCGGTAGCTCCACTAGATCCCAAGTTCATTTCTCCATAAGAGATCTATGCTCTTCATCCATAACCTACTCCCACTTCTTTCTATCATCTACATGCACTGCTTCCTCAAAGCACTCTGGCTCTCTACTATTAGTGAGAAATACGTAATTCAAATATGGAGTAAAATGTTAAGGTTCCCTTCTTGCCCTTAAATAATTATCACCTCAGAGTTTGGGGTTCCTGCCAAGTAGTTTCCTAAACCAGCTGTGCCGGAACATACTGCACCTGAATCTTCCCTTTAGAAACCTTGCCATCCACAATTTCCTCTAATACCTTGTATTCTTTCTTTAATTCCACTTTATGTTCCTACAACTGATCTTTATATATGTATTTTTCATTAAATACAATATCTCTATACCAAAATATTTTATTGTCCTTAAGACTCCAAACATGGAGTCAAAGTCATCCTCACCATATCCAACAAAGGTAAGACTTAGCCTCTAACTTGGTCCTATCATCTTTATCAATGTTAATAAATATCTCACATCCAAATAATTTAAGAAATGAGTAATCAATTTTCCTACTGCACCAAACTTCCTCGGTATACATCCATCCAAGGCCATAGAGGGTCCTTTGTTAATCAAATAAACACCTTTTCTTACCACTTCCACGCCTAAAACATGAGTGGCATCCCCGCATGTAACCTCATGCACCTAGCACACTACATGATTGTCCTGTTCAGTCTCTTTGACACTCCATTTTCCTGTGGAGTTGTTATAACTGTCCTTTCTTGTAGATCCCATTTACCAAATAGTAATCAATAAATTCATTACTACAATACTCTCCTCCATTAGCCAACCCGATACATTTCATCTTGAGACCGTTTCATTCTCAACCAAGGCTTTCCATCTTTTAAAAGTTTCAAACACATCATATTTATTTCTAACGCAATATACCCAAAAATTATAGTTGCATCATTAATGAAAGAGACATAATAACATGAACCACCAATAGAGTTTACCTTAGCTATCCCCCATACATCCTGTATGCACCAAATCCAACTTACCCTCCTTCTTGGTAGGTCAAACCTTGAGAAATCTCACTCGTTTCTATTTTCCATAAACAAAATACTCATAGAAGTATAAATCTAACTCCTTTAATCTGGGCAATGTGTCCTTTAAAATCTACATGCCATTTTGACTCATATGATCGAGTCTCGGTGCCATAAAGTTACATCTCCATCTCGCAACAACTAACTTACAATAACCAAGACCATTGGCTAAATACAAAGTACCAATTTTATTACCTCTTGCAACCACAAGATCTCCCTTAGTAACCTTCTAATAATTTGCTATAAAACTAATTGTACAACCATCACTACCTAGATGGCCCGTTGATATCAAGTTCCACCTTAACTTAGGCATATGCCCGACGTCCTTAAGTAGCCATGTGTTCCTATTCTACATTATTACCCAAACACAACCTTTCCCTACTATGTTGCATTATTTATCATCACTAATATATATATGTCCAAAATCACCTTGAACAAAAACAATAAATTAATTTCTATGTGGGGTGTCATAGAAAGAAGCTCTTGAATCTATTACCCAAGACTCAATAATATTATCTAAAGAAAGAATTAAGGCATCCTACCAAACATCACCTGTTACCACATTTACCTCCTTAGTTTCCTCCTTCCTTTTCTTCTTTAAAATATCCCTGGAGAGATATCACTCAAAAACACACAGATAAAAGATAAATTGTAGCAAATAGAAGATCCGATTTTTGACGTAAATACTCGGTTAGGGGAATGTACTGCTTGTTTTTATTTTTTTTCTCAAAATATTTTCCCAAAACATATGAAAATTTGCAGGAAGCTTGATATGATAATAAAGAACCCTAAAACAATATTTTTTCAGAATTTTTCAGATCATATTTATAGAAAACCCTATACAACTAGAAAACCTTAAAACATCACATCTTCTCAAATACATATGAAAAATTCTAAAATTTTGGAAATAACATCTATTAATAATATGAATGAAAACCCAAACATCATTCCTCAAAAATCACACTAAAAACCCTTCAAAAAGAATCTGTTAAATCCCAAACGGGGTTGTTCCACCTAAAAAGAGACCAAAAACCATCCAAAATTCCTCTATAAGTGGTGTCAAACCTGCCCTAATCACTGCAGTAAAATAGATCTTAAAACCCTTGATTTTTCTCCACCAAAAAGCCCAAAATTTTGCCAAACCCCTTCTTTTAAAACCTTGAAATAAATATCTAAAAATCAGTAATGAATTAGTTCCAAATTGACAAGCTAGGGTGGATCTTCCACCACCGAAGAATTCCCTACTAGCTAGGAATGGATCTCTCACCACTGAAGCTAGGGTTCCTATGGGATTTTACTCCACAAGCTAGAAAAAGAAAACAATAGTTTCTCAAAGGAAATCATAAGTGTGTATGCAAGAATAATATAATTTTCCTCCCAATCTCCTTTTATAATTTTCCCCAAAACTTGTGGCCCAAGAAACCTAAGTCGACCTTTTAAAAAATAAATTAACTTAAGTTTATTTTCTCCCCAAGTCGCCATAGGGACATAAGTGACCCAAACGAAATAATATAACATTAAAGTGTTATTAATCACCCTCCTAATGTTAAAACATAACATTTCCCCACAAAATCACTTAACACCACCGCTGATTCTTGAATATAACAAATAAGTAAGGTGGAATACCAAATAGCCTCTAAAGTCTTTAGCCCCTTTTGTATGACCAAGGATAAGACTAAATTCTATCCCTTAAGCCCTCCGTGAAGGAAAGGGGACATTACAGTCCTCCCTTCCCAAAATTTTCTTGTCCCTAAGAAAATGAAAATTTGGATGTTGTAAAATTTGTTCTCCCTCCCAAGTAGAATCCTCAAGTGGTAGCCCTCTCCACTGCACCAAATACTCTATCATCACCTTGCTCTTGAGCCTCCTTTGTTTCACCTCAATAATAAATTATGGTTCCAAGACCAACTTCCCCTCATCATCTAATGGTGGAAACTCCATAGAGGGTACAATATGTTATCCAAGTTTCCTTTGGAATGAAACATGAAATATATTATGCATCTTACTATGATATGGAAGCTCCATCTCATATGCAACTGCCCCAACTCATCATGCTACCCTGTATGGACCATAGAATCATGGTTTTAGCTTCTTTGTACCCTTCTTATTTAGTAAGGACTATCTCGTATGGCTATAAGAATAGGAAGACTAAATACCACACCTCAAAAGACCTCTACCATGTGCCTATCTACATATATCTTATGCTGATTTTGTGCCTTTTGAAGGTTCTCTTTGAGAGATTTCAGAATATTCTAGTTCTCCCTTAACCAATCACGAGATTTGGGAGCTTGGCCATCTAAAAATACCAAATCTACAAATGACATAGCATCATACATGTATAAATCTCATAAAGGATTCATGCCAATGCTCATCTGATAGGTGGTATTGTAACAATACTCACCCATGTGCAACCACCTAATCCAAGCACATTGATGACCTGTCACATAACTACGCAAATAGCCCTCTATCCACTTATTAACTATATCCATCTATCCATCAGTCTGTGGATGGTAGCTCGTGCTAGGGGTCAACTCAGTACCTATAAGCCTAAAGATATCCTACCAAAAAACTTGTGAAGACCTTATCCTTGTCACTAACAATATTTTTAGGCAATCCATGAAGCCTAAAAACACCTGTATAAAATACCTGAGCCACATATGGTGTATCATGCCCCTTAGGCAGAGAGAATAAATGAGCATACTTATTTAACTCGATCAACTACAACGTATATGCAATCATGACCATGTACCAAGGGGAGTCTTGTAATAAAATCCATGGATATGCTCTCCCACTTCTACTCGGGAATAGGAAGAGGCTAAAGTAATCCTGCTGGAAAAGAATGTTTGGCCTTGGTTTGTTGGAAAACTACACACTCTCTAATATGATTAATGACATCATCCTTCATCCCCTTCCATGAAAATCTCTCTCAAATTTACCTATATGTCTTGAAGTATCCAGGATGTCCTACTAATGGTGTATTGTGCACTGCCCGAAGGATCTTCTCCTTCATCTTGGATCCTGGTACAAGGAAAATTCTATCCTTGTAGTATATGAGATCATCCAAGACTCTGTACATGTCATCCTGTATAATACCATCCATGACCTCACATGTAAAATTATTTTTTGAATACTCAACAAGTATGTGAGCCTTCCAATCTATTGAAATCTCAGACATAGAACTAAACATAGAGGTAAGGTAAGGTATCCTAGATAAAGCATCAGCAACAACATTATTCTTACCTTTTGTGTACTCTATGTCAAAGTCATAGGTTTGTACCTTGTTCACCCATATCTTCCGGTGATCATTGAGATCCTTATACCCTCAAAAAAACCTCAAAATGTTGTGATCTGTATGAACCATGAATTTTTTTCCCACAAGGTATTGTCTAAATTTGGCCAAAGCATGCATGATGGCCAACATATCCTTATCATAAATTGAGTACCCTTTCTCCATAGGGCTCAATTTCTGACTCTCATAAGAAATGGGGTGCCTATCTTGCATAAGCACTAATCCAATACCCTCTCCTGATGCATCACACTCAAGTACAAATGGGTGAGAGAAATATGGAAATGCAAGAATGAGACATGAGCTCATCACCTCCTTGAGGTGATCAAAAACCTGTTGTGCTACTTCGGACCAAGAAAAATCCCCCTTCTTGGTCAAATATGTCAGTGGAGCAGTCAAACAAGAGAATTTATTCACAAATATCCTGTAGTATGTGCATAGTCCTAAGAACCCTCTCAACTGTGTCAATGTCCTGGGTGGTGGCCAATCCAAAATTGCTTGTATTTTTTCCTGTTGAGTTGTGGAGCTCAATTACTTCAGATTAGCATGCAATGTAAAACTTGTTGGAAAACACAATAACCATCATCATTGGAGGGGAACGATTGACATCGGTCACCTAGGACCAACATCGGTAAGGAAAGGAGGAACCGGTATTAGTTAGGGCTAACCGACATTGGTTACCTATGTGGGAGTGTTTTAATTAACTCTCGGGAATTAGATCTATTTTTAGCATTAAAGAAGATCTATTGATTGTAATTGCATGGATAAGTTCCCTAAGTTTATAAATGAATATATAATCATAAAATCAAGGGTTTAGAAGTAAGAATTAAAAAGAATTAAGAATAACTTGCAAAATTTGGTGAGAGAGAGAATTCTTGGAGGAGAAGCAAAAGCTTGAGAGAAAGAAAGTACTATACATCTAAGAGGTGTGGAAGATTGTAAATCTTCAATTGTATATCTTGTCAAAGCTTTGGATAATATATTGGTTTGTTTCTTGGTTTACATAGCCCATACTTGGGAGAACCATGTTAAATATGGTGTTGATTTATATCTCTTGTTCTATATATTTCTTTTGGTAGAATATCTTCTTTTATTTGCATGTATGCTTAGATCTGATATATTATTTGTACAACCAGTGTTCTAACCCCAATGTTCCCTATCAACCTTCACTACCCCTCCACCAATCACATATCCCAAATATAATAGCTCTATCATGCCAAACTCACACTTAGAAGCTTTCACATATAGCGAATTAGCTTCTAATATCCCCAAGATCTCATCAAGGTGCCTCATGTGATCCTCCCAAGTCTTGTTATAGACCAATATGTCATCAAATAAAACCAATACAAACTTCTATAAGTGGTGGTTGAACACATGGTTCATACAAGACTGGAAAGTTGTTGGTGCATTGGACAACCTAAATGGCATCACTAAAAACTCAAAGTGACCATAATGGCACCTGAAAGTTGTCTTATGCACATCCTTCTCTCTAACCTTGATCTGGTGATATCCAAATGGTAAATCTATTTTATAAAAATAGCTTCCCCCTATAGCTCGATAACAACTCATCAATGAGTGGCACTGGATACTTATTTTTTATTGTCTTCTTGTTCAAGGCATGGTAATCTATGCACATCCACATGGTTCCATCCTTATTTTTCACCAACACCACTGAAGAAGCAAAAGGACTGGAACTAGGTCTGATATGCCCCATCTCAATGAGCTCATGGATAGTCCTCTCAATCTCATCCTTAAACCATTTGGGGTGACGGTAAGGAGTAGTAACCACATGTCTAATGTCCTCAAGCTCGATCACATGCTCAAATCCCCTATCCAGGAGGTACACCTGGAGGTATGTCACCAAAAACTACACTATGCCTATCCAATATACCCTGGATATCCACATGATACTCTGACTTCCCATCCTATGAATTCTTGGTCAAAACCAAGCACTGTATTGCCCAATCAACCCCATTGTGCCGTGAATCCTCTCAATCCTCTTAGTTGTAACAACCCTGGGTGCATCTGTAGATAAACCTCTCAAAGTCACATTCCTCCCTTTGGACTTAAACTTCAACTCCATCATCTCGAAAGTTAGTTTGGAATTCCCTAAGGAGTGGATCCACTGAAATCTAAGCGCCGGGTTGATCTCTCTAATACCAATAATATAGAAATAATTGGTAATCATATAATTACCCATTCTTATGCTCAATTATGGAACTCGTTGTGTGCATCTCATAAAATCTCCATTGGATTTAACCATGTCAAACCTCAAAATATTATTTCTATAATCCTCTCTTCTCCACAAATTATGCATCAATAAAGTTGTGGGTTACCCCACTACCAATGAGTACCACCACTTGCTGACCTTGTAAACCTCCCCTATCTCTGAATGCCTTGTACCTCGGGGTACTAGACAAAGTGGTAATAGTCTCCTGGGGGAAAGTATCATCCTCCTACTCCACCCCTACACTATTCAATGTCTCTCCATCTCCATCCTCCAATCCCTAAGTGTCCTCCTCATCACCATCACTCTCCTCAAAAACCTCAATAAATTGGGACCTCCCTCTACCTATGAAATCAAGTCCTAGAACCCAAGGTGTGTGGTAATTGAAACATAGTTTCTTTCACCTCAACTCATCTCTGTCCTCTCTAGATATGAACAGTTTCCTCATTGCATCTTGCCTAGGTGGAGGCACCTTTGACTATGGGCCATCAGGTCTAGATGGAGGTACCTTAGGCTATACTCAAGGTGGGAACCTCAACTTTGGAGTGGATAAATCCAAATCATGTGCTCTCCTAATAGCCTCATGCAAAGAAGAAGGCTCAAATGCCTTTACAAATCCAACTAGAGCATCTGTCAAACCTACTATGAAAAGTGAGGTCAACCTCATCTTTGAAACATTAGGTACCATAACTGATAATCTCTAAAAATATGTAATGTACTGATCTAAGGAACTTGTTTATCTCAAGTGAATCAACTCTCTAAAATACCTATTAGGGTCCCTCCTGTCAAATCTGCTCAT
Organism: Taxus wallichiana var. yunnanensis; assembly: GCA_018340775.1. NCBI lineage: Eukaryota > Viridiplantae > Streptophyta > Pinopsida > Cupressales > Taxaceae > Taxus > Taxus wallichiana. Next base: position 42,678,217 of record CM031234.1, read on the forward strand.
CAACCTCTATGTGAATTCTACATAAGTATCAATATGTATGTGCCCCTGTGTAATCAACCCATGATACCACAAGTCATGTGAATCTCCTTCAATATGTAATATGTGATACCCATTAAAACAACCCACTTGAGACTGAAGAAACAACCTAGGATTAGTTAGAAAATTATGGAATAATTTTTTTATTAGAAGTGTCCACAACCAAGTTGCAAGACAATAGTTGGCCCTATTAGGTTCTGGAACAATTCTAAATTACTAGAACATATTTTTCCTTCATTAACAAATATCAAGTTCACATGGTTCAAATTTTAGGGTTAGAAGTTTCAGTTAGGTTCAAGGAGAAATTTACCCCATACCCACTCTCTAATAGGCTCAGAGTTTCAACTTGATTTTTCTCATACTTAACATATTCAAAATTTCCCTAAATCATTCCCATTGGATAGGAAATTTTCTCACCTTTCCAGGTGATATAAATAAGTCCTCCTAACTCCTTCGAAACTCGAGATATGGAATGGAAAAGTTTAGGGGTCAAATTTTCCCCAAGGGGACATGTGTCAAGTAGGGGTGAAGAGAAAATTTCAGGTCGGCGGGTCACGGGGTGGTGTTTGGGATTGTTACTTACGTGGGAGAAAGTTCCTAGTTACATATGTGCCTCTGTGGGTCCTCTAAGGACATGTGGTGGCCTCTCGAGTCATTGCCGGGAAAGAGGGAAGGACGAGAGCGGAGGGTTAATTGGACATTTCACCAAAGGGGGGAGAAAAGCCAATTTGGCCTCCATGCGCCCATGGGTCCTCCAGGGACATGTGGCACTCCATAATTTTCCATGAGGAGAAGAGAGACATAGAGTAGCGGGGAGATTTGGTGAATTTTTCCAAAGGGGAGAAAAAGGAAGAAAATTGACGTGTGGGTCCGCCATCCATGGAAGGATCTTCTTCGAGGCAGGGCGGGAGTGTGGGGCCATGGAAGGTTTAAGGGAAAATTTCCCAAACAAATCTCGAATGCAAAAAGGTCATGCTAGTTCTGCCCCCTCCGCCAACACACCATGCTGCCACATGGTAGTTTGTGATAGGCTACGGGCTAGTGGGGCAAAATGGTAAAATGTTCCAATATTTTCAAAAGCTCTAAAGACAAAAGAAAATGCCATGCCTCTGCCACTACCCCTTGAGGACACGTGGCACCCTCTGATTGGCTATGGGCTAGAGGAGGAAAAGATGAAAATTTTCCCGAACCAAAATTTTTCAAAAAAAAATTCTAAGGATTTTTAATGCGAATTTTTTGGGCCGTGGGCTCACCAGGGAAAATTTTCCCAAATTTTCTCACCAAGGCAGAAAAAACTTCAAAGCGTGATAAATTTTGGTAGAAATCTCATTCTTGGGAAAATGAGGACTTTTTGGAAAGCTCTCGATGCCCTCTTTGCACAAAAAACATAAATTTTACTTTTTGATAAATTTTAAGGGGTCGGTTTTGCAAAAAGGAACTGCAGGATTTTAAAAAGCCAATTGTTAATTTTCAACTTCATCACAATAATAAAAACGAGAGATGAACTTGCAATTATTTACTGATTTTAATTAGGAATACATCTTTACATCTTTCCATTTTTGGGTGCAAATAACACATTTCTAATTCTTTCTTTCCAAAAAACAGAACAAAATATACATGTCTTTCAAAATTCAAATATCTAACTTCATAATCAAATTACATACATCTTTCTTCACAAATACGTATTGCAATTTCATCCACAACAAGTGGGAAAGGATTAAAAATAGATACATTTTCACAAGGGACTGTCAAATTGCATTTTTCCTTTACTCTAGGACAACAACATGCACATTTTCTCTTTCTCCAAGTTGATCACAACAAAAGAGGGGGAAAAGAAAAACTCTCCACCCAACCAAGAAATCCAATGAAAGGAGAATCCTTCCTTCATCATTGGGCCTTGAGCCCCTACCAAAATACAATAATAGATGCAATTCAACCCATGGTAACAACTGGCTTCCAAAACACACATCATTCTTTCAAACATGCACAATGTAATATAAAACATAGTTCAACACAAAACAACAGTTCACAACTACAATTGAAAACATTCCAATCAAAACTCAGGCTTGATCATGTAAGCCAAAGGAGCAAGGTCTATGGGGGAAGCTACTTATGCCTCCCAATTGGGAATTGGGCATCCACCAGAACAAACCGCTAATAAATTTCACCACACATATCCTTATGCCCCCACAAATCCCTCCTTATGCCCCCACATATTTCCTTATGCCCCCACAAAGTAAGAAATGCAAGCTATTTATTTTCCATGGTGGATCCCAAACCCAAACTCCCTCCACAAAATCTGATGCCAATGGCATTCCTTATTCCCCCCACATGGATTCCTCATAGCCTTCTCCTACACCTTCCCTAAGGCAGTCTACCCAACCAACCAACAAATAAAATAAAACATTCTCCATACACACAACTCAACAAGAAAATAACAGCAATAAAGAAGGAATAAACGCCTACCTTTCCATGGTATCTTTTGTTTCGAACAACAAGCTCTCAAATGCTAAGAACATAGTTCAAACAAAATGCCAAGTATGAAGTTATCTCCAAATTCCTCCACAATCCACAAGAGCTCCAAACAGTAAAAATGTGCCCCCAAGGAAGAATGCAAAAAGGTTCAACAACCCAAAAAAGCAAGGAGTTTGAATTATATAGAAGAGGGAGAGAAGAGGATGATGTGGATCCATGTAGGATGGTACATCGCACATCCTCTAATTCAAACACAAAAGACAAAATCCATTCTCCCAAGCATAATAAAGAGGTGGGTGAAAAATGACAAGTTACTTGCACACTCCAAAAAGCCCACACCTCAAGGGACAACAAATTAAATAAAATGTAAGAAAGTACAACCAAAAACAACCAACATGAGTAATAAAATTCATTAAAAAAGTCACAAATCACCTCTCCAACCATAAGTATGGTTGGTAAATTAAATTTAGAGGCATGGGACAAGTTTTACTTGTCCCACAAGCCTCCAAAAACAACCCCAAGGACAAATTTGAATTTTTCATGGAGGTGGAGTATTTCATACTCCAAAACTAACTTACACAAGCTCTTACACAACTTACACATCCCTTACAAATTTAATACAAACAGCCAACAACTTCCATTATTACTTTCCCATATCCCAATCTAATTTATTTAAATTTTAATCATATGATTCTCACATTAATTCTATCACAATTTTAATTAATTAAAAGAAAGGAACACATTACTAATAAAATACATACAACAATAATAAAAATTAACCACATTAATAAAATACACAAACCCATGGTCACATGTAAAGGTGATCCCCCCATGGGAATCCCTAACAAAACAACACACATACACAAAACAAGTTACCATGGTGACCTTGTCGAATTCACCTAGAATTCCATTGTGGTTGGTCTCGATCCCCCAATGTTTTTGTTGTGATATTTTTAACTTGCAAAATACAAATACCTCCTTCGGCCTCATGGCCATATCAGAACATCCAACATGATATAAATGAAATCACAAAACCAACTATATAAATGAATCACAACAACATCGAAGTAACAACTACATCACTTGCATTTTAATCAACAACTATATCATCATCATAAAATATCCAAAATCACATGTTCGAACAACATCCATAAAACATCCATGTCAAATAGTATATCATCATCCACATATGAGTGTCTCTAATAATCACCATGCATTATAATCAAATCAAGATCAACAATAATCCATGATTAATGTCTAACAGTATACTAAATCAAAACATAATAATGTCTATAATGTAATCACAATATCAAAATAGGTATCGAAAGGTGTCAAAGGGAAGTGGGCACTACATCCCCCTCCCCTTAGACTCAACTTCCTCTTGGAAGTCATTGGAAAAAATGTTGAAACTGAACTCGTAATGAAGTAGCATCCTCTTATGTAGCTACGGTTTCATCATATTTGTCCCACCATGTACTTGGACATGATCAACCTCTCTACCTTGAAGGTCCAGCGTCCTACGATCTAAAATGTGAATGGGCTCCACCATAACTTGCCCTTGATCCTACACCTACAATGATTCCCAATCTAACACATGAGAAGGATCCACAATATACTCCCGAGAATGGAAACATGAAAAACATCATGTACGCGAGACAAGCTAGGTGACAATGCTAGATGGTAGGCCAAAGGGCCAACACACTCCAATATCTCTTAAGGACCAAAAATATAGGAGTTAACTTAGAACCTTTTCCATAATGGATAGGGCTCTTATGTGGCCTGATAGGAAGGAACACCTTCATGCCCACATCGAAACTATGATCGATCCTATGTTGATCCACATACTTCTTCTACCTATCTTGTGCCTCCTACAATCTCTGCGTGATCAACACTACTTGCTACTCCATGTCTTGTAGAAGAGATGGTCTAAGAGATACTCTGTCCTCTAACCTATCCCAGCTAAGAGGTGTCCTGCACTCTCTACCATACAAATCCTGAAAAGGAGCCATGCCGATGGAACTCTAAAAACTATTATTGTAGGCAAACTCCACTAAGTATAGGCACTCCTCCCACTTAGACTACTGATCCATTACATACATCCTAAGAATATCCTATAAAATCTCGATTAAATTACTCACTGCATTCATCCTGTCTGGGGTGATATGATGTGCTGAAGTTGATCCTCGTCCTGAGGACATACTACATGGTGGTCCAAAAATGTGAAGTGTACAAAGGATTTCGGTCACAAATGATCTTCCATTGAATCTGTGTAACTTTGACAATCTCATCCAAATATACTCCTGTCACTACTCTAGCTATATAAGTGGTCTTCACCGAGAGAAAATTGAGCCACTTTTGTCAATTTATCAACCATGACCATGATGGTGTCGTGGTGATATATCAACATCGGTATCCCAACAATGAAATCCATGGAAATCATGTCCTACTTCCATTCTAATATGGCATGAGGATAAAGAAGGCCACTGGATGCCGATGCTCAACCTTAACTCTCTATCACTTTAAACACGGTGACACAAACTAGGCCACATATCGACGAATTCCTCTCTAATGGTATAACTTTTGCAAGGTGGCGTTTATCTTCTTCACCCCGGGTGGGCTGAATAGGGTGAATGATGTGCCTCTACCAATATGTCCTGCCTTAAGCCTCCATCTCTAGGAACATATATCTAGCCTCTATGCCTGAGAAGACCATCTACCTCTAAGATAAATCCATCAAACTTCCCCTCAAGGGGTATCTGTGACTCGATCTCTACTCATACTATAATGTAGAAGCTATCAAGAGGAATCTACTGAAGAATCTTGCTCCTTAAGTCTATGTTCACTGAGGTGGCCATAACCACATGTCTCTATCTACTGAGAGTGTCTACTACCACATTCTCTTTCCCCTTCACATGCTCTATCTCCATGTCATACTCACAAATAAACTCCATCCAACACCGTTGACGAGTGTTGAGATTGGGTTGCATGAAGAGGTGGCAAAGACTCAAATGATCTATCCTGAGTGTGAATCTCCTGCCAAGAAGAAAATGTCTCCATATAACCAAATCATGTACAATTGCCGTAAGCTCAAGATCATGGGTTAGATAATTAAGCTCGTGATCTTTGAGTTTGCAAGACTCAAAAGCCACTACTCTTCCATCCTGCATCAACACACCTCCAAGTCTACCAATGAAGCATCCGTGCAAACAAATAACTCACCCTGTGGATTTGACACTGCAATAATAGGTGTTGTGGTGAGGCACTCCTTCTGTGTCTTGAAGGCCTACTCACATCTATCTGACCAGAAAAACTTCTTCCCTTTCCTTTGAAGGGAAGTGATAGGGTGCACAATCTGAGAGAATTCCTGAACAAATCTCTAGTATAATCCTGCTAATCCCATGAAGTTTCACACCTCGGTCACTATAGTGGGTGCTGGCCAATCCATAATGGCTCTAATCTTGTAAGGATTGATGCGATACCTTCCCTAGAAATGATATGACCCAAATAATGTTGTCTCGAAAGAACGAACACTTCTCCAAGTTCCCGTAAAGGTGCTGCCTTCATGAAGACACTAAAGAACCCGATGAAGGTTCCCTCGTTCTCCTCACGTGTATGTGAGTAAATACAAATTTCATCTATAAATATGAGCATGAAGTGATCTAAGAAGGTCTTAAATACCCCATTCATCAAACTCATAAACACTGCGGGGCATTAGTCAAACCAAAAGGCACCACTCGAACTCATAGTACCCATATCTCATGTGGAAGGCGGTCTTATGAATTTCCAACTCTCAAATCCTCACATTGATGGTACCCTAACTTAAGATCAATCTCGAGAGAAAGCGTGGCTCCCTTCATCTAATCAAATAAGTCATCAATACGGGGAAGAGGATAATGATTCTTGATTATTACCTTATTCAATTTGGTAGTAATCAATACATAATCACAAGGATCCATCCTTCTTCTTCATAAAAATCAATGGTTCACCCCAAGGGGATACACTAGGATGGATAAGGCCCTTCTCCAAAAGGCCCTCAAGTTGTAACTTGAGCTCACGAGCTCGGGGTGGTCATCCAATAAGGTGCTTGTGAGATAGGCTCTGCTCCATGAACTTAATCTATATGAAAATAACTCTCACGTGGGGGTGGTAACCCTGGTAGCTCCCCTAGAAAGACATCTACAAATTCTCTCAAAATGGGATGATTATCTAGCAATGGTCCACTAGACCCATCCTCCGATCTCATCCGATCGTAACAACATACATCCGAAAACCTCTTAAGTGCATAGTAGAGATGGTGTAAATAGAAATGGGTCTCCTAACCCTTGAAATTATTGACTCAACTCCCAAATCATTTGCACAAGATATAGTCTTGTGGTAACAATCCATCCTAGCCCTATGTGTGGATAACCAATCCATACCCAAAATGACTCCATGTGAGCCCAAAGGAAGGATACACAGAGATTTGAGGTAGTGGTGAAAGGTCCCAAATCCACTACACACTCCTTAACTAAGGAGTCTATAGATATATTGGCTCCGAAGCCATCTTGACATCCCAACTAAGACCCTACCTAACCGCCACCAACCCGCATCGCTCTACTCAAGATGGTGCAATGAAAGAATCGAGAGAAGAACCGTAATCAAACATTACAGAGGTAGGAATACCACCAATGCTAAGCTGTGGTCTCAATGAATTTTCTCTTATGCTCTACCTGGTGATTCTCAACTGTTGGATAAATCCTGTGGCTACGTCCCATGTCACTAATAATCAGCTCTAAAATCTATCTTACCCTTGTTGTTAGGGTTTTGTGGGAAATATCTCTAAAAGTGTCTAGTAAATCCATAACCAAAACATCCTCCTAATCCTCCCCAATGAATAGCACCTCCAGTGTAGGTTCCCTAGAATCCTATGGTGTGGACCCTGATGATCTAGATGTAGTTTGCTTTGAGGTCTTTCTTTGCCGCGAGCTCCTCGCCGACCGAGCTCTAGGTCCACCTTGTGTCCTGATGGGACCCTTAGGAGGAGGCCCCATACTCGACCTCTCTATGCATCGAACTCTATGGAGGTCTATGAGGTGGGTGGGACTACTGCGCTACTACTATTAAGGCCTAAAGAATGAGCGTGTTATACCTTGGCCACCACCGGGAAGGGTACCGACCCCTCGATCTACCTGTTTCGCATCGATGTATGTGGGTCTAGACTCGAGTCTCTAGCTTGTTGGGTCTTTCCCCAAGTCTCCTCTCTAATATAGGCCTTCTCAAAGGCCTCTACTAATGTTTATGGGTAGTGGTTTTGCACAACACCTCTAATATCTAAATTTAGGCCCCGGATGAACTCGTGAATCCACACTTGTTCATCCCGCATATACTCTACATACTAGAGTAGATCAAAAATCTACTCTCATACTTTGCTTCCGAAAGAGAATCCTATTGGAGGTCATGGAACCCATCAATCCTCTTTGTATGAACCTCCATGACAAATACCGCTCCCGAATCTCTCCTCAAATATCTCCTAGGTCACTGCATCTCTGAATCTACATGGAGCTTCGCTCCTCTATCCTCCACCATACTCTTAGTCCATCCCTCAAAAGTAGATGGATCGTAACAAGAGCTTTTGTTTTACTAGAACAAGGAAAAAAATTGAAGCAACCACTCAAGCTCACTAGCCAAGCCTCTTCCTAAAATCCACCGTGTCACCTGAGTATTATGAGGGCCAAACCTTTAGGATCTCCCTAATGTGATTTGTTGATGTGGTCTGATGGCCTCTAGGTCTCTCTGCATGCTCATCCCTAAGCCTAGGGCTCTGAGACCTCTCTCTATGCTTTAGAACTCTGTCACCCTATATCTTAGGTGGTGACTCTACTCTGGCTAACTCGTATGGGAGTTCTATCCTCTATGATCCTTGCTTTGGGTCAAGGAGATACCTGAACCTCAATGGAAGGGGCTCTATCATGGCTAGCTACATGTCCTCCTCCTAATCCTCCGCATAAAGTGACATTAACATCTTGAATGGTCTGTAGAATCTGGGGTAGGATAGCTACTACACCCTGATCTAGTGGTGGTGGTGGTGAGTTTGAGTCTCTGTGAAGATTCCTCTTGCTCCGTTTGAGCCTCCCACATAGACCAAAGCGAGAGTTATTTTATTTTGCTAAGTTTTACACAACTTCCATGTTTAGTAAAATATACAAATTCTAGCTAAGTTGTTTTCTAGGTTTAAAAGTGTGCTAGGTTCAAGTTTCATGTCCCAAGTTTTCTAGTGTGCCCAATGGTCCAAGATTTATAACCACTACTTTGATACCAAGTTTTATGCCCATTAAAACAACCCACTTGAGACCCAAGAAATAACCTAGGATTAGTTAGAAAATTATGGAATAATTTTTTTAATTAGAAGTATCCACAACCAAGTTGCAAGGCAACAGTTGACCCTATTAGGTTCTAAAACAATTCTAAATTACTGGAACATATTTTTCCTTCATTAACAAATATCAAGTTCATATGGTTCAAAGTTTAGGGTTAGAATTTTCAGTTAGGTTCAGGGAGAAATTTACCCCATACCCACTCTCTAACAAGAACAGAGTTTCAACTTGATTTCTTTCATACTTAATATATTAAAAATTTCCCTAAATCATTCCCATTGGATAGGAAATTTTCTCACATTTCCGTTGATATAAAGAATTCCTCCTAACTCCTTTAGAAACTTGAGATATGGACTGGAAGAGTTTAGGGTCAAATTTTCCCCAAAGGACACATGTCAAGCCATGGTAAAGAGAAAATTTCAGGTCAACGGGTTGCGGGTCAGCGTTTGGGATTTTTCCTTACATGGGAGAAATTTCCCAATTATGCCTGCACCTCCACAACTCCTCCAAGGACACGTTGTAGCCTCCGAGTTATCACCGAGGAAAAAAGGGAGCGACAGAGCAACGAGGGTTAATTGGACACATCACCAAAGGGGGAGAAAATTAAATTTTGCCTCCATGCTCCCATAGGTCTACCAGGACACATTTCACTCCATCATTTTCTACAGAGAGAAGAGAGACAGTGGAGTGGCGGGAGATTCGGTGAATTTTTCCAAAGGGGAGAAAAAGGAATAAAATTGACGCACGGGTCCACATTTCCATGGAAGGATCTTCTCTGAGGCATTTTGGGGCCATGGAAGGTTTAAGGGAAATTTTCCCAAACAAATCTCAAAGGAAAAAAGTCACGTTGGTTCCCCCCTCCACCAACACGCCATGCTGCCACGTGGCAACCTATGATAGACCGTGGGCCAGCAGCCAAAATGGTAAAATTTTCCAAAATTTTCAAAAGGTGTAAGGACAAAAGAAAATGTCATGCCTCCACCACTGCCCCTTGAGGACATGATGCCCTCTTATTGGTAGCGGGCTGGCGGAGAAAAAGATGAAAATTTTCCTGAACCAAAATTTTTCAAAAAAAATTTCTAAGGATTTTTAATGGGATTTTTTCGGGCCGCATGGGACCACTAGGGAAACTTCTCCCAAATTTTCCGCTAAGGCAAAAAAACTTCAAAGTGTCATAACTTTTGCTTGGAAGCTCAGTTTTGGGCAACTTTATGGAAATCTCTCAATGCCCTCTTTGCACAAGAAACATAAATTTTACTTTTTCATAAATTTTAAGGTGTTAATTTTTTAAAAAGGATCTGTAGGCTTTTAAAAAGCCAACTTGTAATTTCCAACTTCATCACAATATTGCAAAAGAGATATGAACTTGCAATTATTTATCGACTTCAATTAGGAATACATCTTTACATCTTTCCATGTTTTGGGTGCAAATAACACATTTCTAATTCTTTCTTTCCAATAACCATAATAGAATATACATGTCTTTCACAATTCAAATATCTAACTTCATAATCAAATTACATACATCTTTCTTCACAAATACATATTACAATTTCATCCACAACAAGTGGGAAAGGATTACAAATAAATATGTTTTCACAAGGGAATGTCAAAATGTATTTTTCCTTTGCTTTAAGACAGCAACATGCACATCTTCTCTTTCTCCAAGTTGATCACAACAAAAGAAGGGGAAAGGAAGCACTCTCCACCCAACTAAGACATCCAATGAAAGGAGAAGCCTTCCTTCACCATTGGCCCCCGAGCCCCAACCAAAATACAATAATATATGAAATTCAACCCATGGAAACAATTGGCTTCCACAACACACAACATTCTTTCAAACATGTACAATGCAATATAAAACATAATTTAACACAAAACAACAGTTCACAATTGAAATTAAAAACATTCCAATCAAAATTCAAGCTTGATCATGCAAGCCAAAGGAGAAAGTGCAACCCAAAACAAGCAACATGATTAATAAAATTCATTAAAAAAGTCACAAATCACCTCTCCAACCATAAGTATGGTTGGTAAATTAAATTTAGAGGCATGGGAAAAATTTTACTTGTCCCATGAGCCTCCAAAACAGCCCCAAGGACAAATTTGAATTTGTCATTGAGGTGGAGTATTTCATACTCTAAACTGACTTACACAAGATATTACACAACTTACATATCCCTTACAAATTTAATACAAACAGCCAACAACTTCCATTATTACTTTCCCATATCCCAATTTAATTTATTTAAATTTTAATCATATGATTCTCACATTAATTCTATCACAATTTTAATTAATTAAAAGAAAGGAACACATTACTAATAAAATACATACAACAATAATAAAAAATTAACCACATTAATAAAATACATAATACCCATGGTCACATGTAAAGGTGATCCCCCCAATGGGAATCCCTAATAAAACAACACACACACACAAAACAAGTTGCCATGGTGACCTTGTCGAATTCACCTAGAATTCCATTGTGGTTGGTCTCTGATCCCCGATTTTTTTGTTGTGATATTTTTAACCTGCAAAATACAAATACCTCCTTTAGCCTCATGGCCATATTAGAACATCCAACATGATATAAATGAAATCACAAAACCAACTATATAAATGAATCACAACAACATCAAAGTAATAACTACATCATTCACATTTTAATCAACAACTATATCATCATCATAAAATATCTAAAATCACATGTCTCGAACAAAATCCATAAAACATCCATGTCAAGTAGTATATCATCATCCACATATGAGTGTATTTAATAATCACCATGCATCATAATCAAATCAAGATAAAAATAATCCATGATTAATGTCTAACAACATACTTGAATCAAAACATAATAATGTCTATAATGTAATCACAAGTATCAGAATAGGTATAAAAAGGTGTCAAAGGGAAGTTTTAACTACATAATATGGTAAAATTAATTGCATCCCACTCTCCCATGGGATTCAAGTAAAATTAGGTCTTCAACTTCTAAATCCGGGACTATGCAAAGACACTTCTTAGAACCATCAAAGTGTGGAATGGATATTTTTTCCAATCTCCTCTATAACTCGGGTGCACCATTAGCTAATGCTCCCTCTTGGGTTTACTACTGATCTTCATTCTACAATAATCAATGAAAGGAATATTATCCCTAAAGCCCTCACTCAATGATTGGTACCTTTCCCAATAAGAGTCCTCATCCAAATCGGTTGTTGGTGCCTTATCGTGAAATTTTGGATCCTTCAAAAGGAAGGTTCATAGAGTCCCAAATGTTTTGTAGTAGAGTGAGGAGACTATATGCACCTAAAATTACATGTGCTACATTGTCAAAAAATAGTTACAAAATTCCCCAATGATGATTCAGTTCCTTTCAAGAAGGTGTTCGAGCTCCAATTTCCATTCGTAGTGTATATTTGTTGCCTAGACATATTTACTTAGCCTTCCTACACTTTCTTCCAGCTTATCACTCTTTTTGCACATGTTTTGGCATTCATTGCCAGGACCGCCGCCCTTCGTGGGTGGCGTTTCAAACCACCACCCAAAATAGGGTGGCGGTCCTGAAACTACCACCCTGCACATGGTGGTGGTCCTACCCACTTTTTCCATATTCTTCACGTGTGTTTTAACATGTGATGGTTCACTTAACTTTACTTTTTGCATGCATCTATGATCCAAATTGTCTAAAATTAGCTTTGATTGCTTGGTTCTCCTTCCTCCTATTTTTAAATAGATTTAATAAGGTTGGAACTTCTCCTTCTTACCTTATGCATGAAGGTACCTCCCATCCTCAATTCCTATATATTCCATGCTTGTATTCAAGAAAAAGGGGGCATGAGAATTTTTGTGTATCTTGCATTGTATTGTTGCCACAATCTTGCTAGGAATTGCATAGCCAAGATCAAATCTCTTTTGCTATCTCTCTTCTACTTGCATTATATCTAGATGACCTTCAAGGTGCCATTGCTCAACTGACACCCTCCCGCTGTTGTTCTTACATTCCCAATCCCTTGGAATAATATGAACACTCAAAGAAAGAAAGGAAAAACTGAGGGGATAAATTACTACACAACTAGATTTACCTCTGTTATGTGACTTCCAGGTTGGATTTTTTGTTTGATTTCCTTCATTCTTACAATTTATCATTGTTACATCATATCAAATAGAGTAAAAATCAATTTCTTTTCATTTGTAAGTAATTAGTTAATTTCCAAGAGGGTTTGAATCTTTCATAGTAACCCCTGGTGATGGATCCTCTTCTTCCCATCCTGTGGATGCAAGGAGAGAATATTTGTAGGAGGTTGTCTACATATCATAGATCATTTGGAAAATTTATTGTTTTAATTTAGTTTAGTTTCAATACACTCAAGCACAGGTGAATAACCACACCGGGTTATTTTTCTTGTTTAGTTTTAGTATAGAAGTAGATTTGATTATTTAGAATAAAAGTGAATTGTTGTTTGTGATTGTAATATTTCAGTTTTGTGACTTGTTTAGATTAGTTTCCTTTCAGCAGTAGCATAGATTGTTAATTTCATCTTAATTAATTTGGACACTTCAAACTATATCAACACTTAGATCCAGGTTAGAAAATAAAACTATAAGGAATTTACGCTACCTGTTCATAGCCTATAAATCTCCCCTTTGCTAGCCTATCTACTAGGAGATCACACTACCATATCTTAGTCACTGATCCTCCTATAGTTAGCCACACACATTCAACATCGGTTGCTCGGAGCACGACCTTAGGGGGTCAAGTGTGGTTGAAGGTTACATGTCAATTTTCATCCATACAAATTGGTGAACCCGACATGAAGGATTAATTCCTTCTTGTTTCCTTTTCTTTTATTTTTATTACCTCACCTCTCCATTTCTTCCCCTATTTTGATAGGTATTTTATAATTTCTAAAATATGTCTGGAAGAGAGTTTGGTGGGCCATTTGGCTCTGATAGATATTACACCAATGTTCAACCACAACAGTCCCCTTCTCTTTTGAGGTGGGGTGACAATTACACAAACAACATTCAAACCTCCCCTGGTTACACTTCAAACCCCATTAGATATGTAAGGATGGAGGAGGTTGATCAATCATTAAACATGCAATATGATCAACCCAATGTTAACCACATTTTCATCACAAAATGGAACATGTTATTACTATAGAGTCTTTGAAGACCTCACATTACCATGCAATCAAAAGAAGATGATCTATTTGCATGAATAGCTAATCCTATTCGTTAGATAGATAAATATTTGGAAAAAATGAAGGATTCATCCTCTGATATTCGAATACCTATCCTAAGATTATTACTTTTGAGGAAGACAAGAATTATAACATTGAACAATTCATGACAGGGTATCATGAGCCTACTCAATCAAACCCTATGCCATAGGCACCCCAACAAGGGACTTAATCCTCTCCCAATGATCTTATTTCTACTTTAGTAGGGAGAATTAGAGAACTATAAATTTCCCAGACTTCACAACCAACACATGCAATAGGGCATAACATGGGGTATCCAGTTGAAAATAAAGGATACATCCCTTTCAATGAGCAACCAATACAATATCATGTACAACAAGGTTATCTCGACTCATTCAAATCTAGGTGATCTTCTCACAGGGTTAGACACACTAGGGATGGGTCCTCATCCTTCTTAAGCTTATCCTACATAAGGGCTTTTGGAAGTGTGTTCTCAAATTCTGCCACAATAAGAAATGCAACGTTCCCGGTTTTATGCCCACTAGTCCATATCCTGGTACTATCCCACCTTACATGCATATGTATTCAAAAATCCCCAGATGGACCCATATACCATTCCTACTCCCTACATGCCATATCAAGGGACCCCATACATTCTCGTCAATGCTTATAATGTAACATATCTAACTCCTCCCCTCCACCTACTCATAAAGGATCTTTAATGGTGGAATGTTATGCAATGGGCACATATGTTGAGTAATTAAAGAAGCCTCTTGACTTCACCATAAGTGGTGTCATGCTTCGCACCCATTGTTGGATCTTCCAAAATTTAAGGAAGAAGGAGATCTGAATGCTCATATCAAGGCCTACAAGTACTACTATCGGGAATTGATTCCTTAGGATGTTGTTTTAGCTAAGATATTTCCAAAGAATCTTGAAGGAATCATATTAGATTGGTAGTACCCTATTCCAAAAGCTTCTATACATTCCTTTAAAAATATTGTTTTCGAGTTCATCAAAGCATTTGATATGAAAAATTTGTTACCTTCTGGGATTAGGGAGTTCCTACATATTAGACAAGAGCAAAATGAATTTGCTACCCATTTCATCCAGAGATGGCGCCAAGTTATCTATTCCTCTGCAAGTGCACCCAACATGGACCAGATGGAACTTTGTGATCTTTTCCTTCACTCACTCAATCGAGAGACTAGGGAGGAAGTCCAAAAGTTTCCTTTCTATAGTTATGAGGAAGTATTGGAAGGTGCACTTTGGATTGACCAAACCGCTATTGATAGTGGGCATAAGACTTATGGTTCAATGGGAAATTGGTATCCCAAAATCAAAATAATGTAAATTATCAAAAAAATGGTGCCAATAACCAAGGACCTAAGGGTGTGAATCGTAATCATGGTACTACCACGAATAGTGCTATTGATCAAGCCAAGAATGTTGGTTTTCCAAACAATGGAAACACTAACAATAAAAACAACTCAGGAAATCAAAGAGGCCCTAACATTGTGTCTTCTATCAACACGTTCGATGTAAATCATCCATCGTAAAAAAAAATCAAACCCAAGGCCCAAACCAATATCAAAACTTTGGCCAAGGGGTAACAAATCATGGTTATAACAACCAATTTCAAAACTACAACCAAGGTTATAATCAACAAAAATATTCTTATAAAATACCAAGAGATTAAAACCCTAACCTATATTGTGGTTTCCATAAGGTTTGAGGCCATGATAATAAGAGTTGCCATGATTGTAACAATTTCTGCAAAGACTTCCTTAAAACCAAAGATAACTCTTTATAGACATGTTCCTAGAAAATCCTGAAACAAACTCGTAATCTGACTATATAGGACCTGTAGCTTCTCAAAACACTAATGTGAGCATATTTCGAGATCTGCTCCCTACACATCCTAAAAATTTCAAAGTGAATTCATAAAACACAAACAAGGGAATTCCTATAAAGAAACGACCATGAAGCCTCAACTTATGACAACTCTCGGGTTTCTCCTAACCTTGGTTCAAATGATAATACAAAAATATTGGGATTAGTTGAGCTATAGGTTGAGCATGAAATTAATGCAACAACTTGGATGAAGGAGTATGTTTCACAACCCTTACCCACTCATTCCTTCCCACAGGATGATGTTCCTACAATCGCTAAACCAAGTAGGATCGTATGACTTGATATCAGATATGAACAAGACCTTCTCTCACATTTCGTTTCTAGATTTGTCAAGAATTAAACCGCACACCATTCTACATTAATCAATGCACTAGGTATTGGTCATTGATTCCATGTTACACCACCTCCTAGTGCTCAAATAAATAATATTTACTTTGACATACATCCTCCAAGACATAATGATAGGGATACTAGGTTTGTTTTTATATAGACAAGATGCCATCTAACACTAAAATTACGAAGAGGTGATCCTACCTTATTTTTACAAGTCTGGGTTTATAAAAATTGCATTAAGAGAGCCATGATTGATGATGGGGCTGTTGTAAATGTGGTTCCCTTCTCTTTCTTGCAGAAGTTGGGATATGGGGAGACAAATTATTCCTCTACAAGAAACACTTTACGGGGTATGACAGTCTTAAAGCAACCTCGATTGGAACCATAGTTCTTCCAGTCACACTTGGTCCAAAAACCATCTTGACGGAGTTTTACATTATTGATAGGGAAACAAGTTATAACATGATCCTCGAGAGACCCTGGATTCATTGAATGAAGGTTATCCCTTCTACCCTGTTCTAGGAGATTAGATTCCTCCATTTGGGGAAGGTCTTCATCACTCAAGGGGATCCTAAGCCCTTCGATATACACTTAGAAATTGTCAAGAATAAGAAAGGAGTCCATGTGGAGTATGAACTTCCTGCGAATCAATTGAACAAACCACCTCCAACAAAGGAGTTAGTCTCGGTCACCCGGACATTCCAAAGGTTGAAGTCATTGACCCAAAAACATTTGAGGTGGAAAAAATAGATAAGGGTAAATCAATATCTGTGGAAATAATGTCCACTAAAACCACAGTGGGAATTATGAAACTCTTAGAGAGTGACGATACGATCTTCCTCCCATTTGAACCACAGGGAATGGGTAGTCTTCTAGGTTTATCATCTCTTCCCTCCGACAACCTAGGTCTAGGTGTGAACATGATAGAAATAAAAATAAAGAAGGGAAACTTGAGATTAAAATGATTCCCATAAAAACCATCTTTGAGGTATGTTCAATTTCAAAACCTCGATTTTAACCCATGTACATCTAAAACTAAGCTTGCCATATCCATGGGGTAAGGACCCATCATTTAGCAAGAGTCACAAATAAACATAACACTCCACATAGGAATTAAGGCCAAGAAACATAGTCATGCTCACCCACACACCATGCCTCAAGAATGTGACAAAGAGGTGTATGAATGCCTCTTTCATAAAAAATTATTTTAATGATTGGACATATACACTTATGGAAAAGGGTTGTAAGTTTAAATCCAAAATGGTAGGCCCTTGTCAAGAGAATAGAAATTTTGAGGATAATGGTTCTCCCATTGTGTACTTTTAGGGGTGAAGAATTCGATATTCGTAAACTTTCTTCACCTTAGACATCATGACATGTAGTTTCACCTACATTCCCATATGTACATTACTGCATCCGCATTGCATTTTCATCTTCCATTTCATTTTGTAAAATTTGTGATCAAGGGACTTATTCTTATAGCAATTCCTAAAAAAACTTCTAAAAATATTGGCAAAACATTCAAATCATGTCTCTTCAAATATTTATGGTATCACTAATTATTTCTAAATCATTTGTTCGATCCAAACAAGATAAGACAAATCTTTAAAAGTAACCATACCAAGGCCTGCATACTTGGCTCTACTTATAGTCTCTTTCTAGGTTAGGTGTCTTTTTCTATGGTTTGTTCTAGAAGCTTCTTGGTGTCACATCTATGTCATATACATCTATTTGGAAATATGAAAATTCTAAACATTTTTACTAGATAAATAATTCAAATGCAAATCCATATAAAATTTTATTTTACACATTTCTTTTCCATACCAACCTTCGGTGTTGATTTTGTGTCTCTTAATAGTGATGTAGGGTTGGGAAAGGAGATAAATTCCCTTACTCGCCTATGCCTTGCCCATGGTGATGAGCCAATACTTCCTACTGGTAGGATAGTGAAAAGTGTAAGGAGTCTCTTTGACAAACTTGAAAGTTAGAAGTAGTTCATTCAAATGTTGTGAAATCATAAGTCGAAATAAAGTGAGTTAGATGTCCAAAATTCCAAAAGATTTGAAAACCTCAAAACCAAATTTTGTTAACCAAGTGGACATCTATGGATCTAAGTCTAGATAAACTGGAAAACAATTCACATTCTAAACTATGAAGAAAACTTGAGTAGAGTTAGGTTGTAGTGTGTCAATTTGGTTTTTCCAAATCCTTTTCTTTCTCTCATCAGATCCATTCAAAAAAATCCATAACTTGTGCCCTTTCTGGCTCTTGGTATTAAGCGCCGCATCTTTTTGGTTGCATGGAGTTAGGAGTGGGGAAATTTCATTCACTTATCATATCACTTTATCACCACATTTTGCCAAAACAATACGAAGTACAAAAAAAAATTGCTTAAAGAAACTAAAATTCAGCATCACAATGTGTTCACATTATCATATGTCAACATTATAACACAAAAAAGAAATCATTTTGTTATCATTCATATCCACTACATACATTCTAAAAATCATAGAAAAATGGAAGTTATAAACAACTAAGAGTGCACATGTGAATAAAATCATAAATGGAAGTCAACTTTATACAAGGAATAACCGAGCCAAAAAGAGATATCTATACATATCATAGTGTGTCATAGTTTTGTACAATGTCATCACACACTAGGTGTGGTCAAAACACTCACAATGAGCATGAAATACCAAAACATCATATATGCCTCACAAAATGGAGACTAAGTAATAAAGGCACTCTACCTATCTATCTCTTCGAGGCCCCTTATGATCGCTTCTAGTTACGAATTTCTTAGTATTTCTTCTCAAAATTATTCAAATACTAAATGGCTAAGCCTAACGTAAAATACCATTCCCAAATACATTCTAATTCAACCATACTCAAAAATGAAAAACGGTCACCGTGGGCCCAGAGCTCAAAAATCACCAAGTTGGTATGCACAAATGAATTGAAAAATGAGTTTATTTTGGTATATATATGTTGTTTTGACCTCATTTTGAGTGTATGTGTTCACAATCTTTGGATTGTTGGCGTAGGTATATTTCTATATCCCTTCTCAAATGGTAGTGGGATTTTGGATGACAAAGTTTCCACACACGATTGTATCAGGTATAGCTTCTAACTCCCCATTTTGGGAACGCCATACTCAAACTCTACATTTTATGCCTTTTCATGGCTAAGATGCTTCTCGAGGGGGAAATATGTACACACCCAAAATTACATGTGCTACATTATCAGAAAATGGTTACAAAAGTCCCCAATGACGATTTAGTTACTTTCAAGGTGTTTGAGCTCTAATTTCTATTCCTAGTGTATATTTGTTGCCTAGATATCTTTACTTAGCCTTCATGTGCTTTATTCTAGCTTCCCGCTCTTTTTGCGCATGTTTTGACCTTCAGTGCCAAGACTGCCACCTAAAACAGGGTGGTGGTCTTGAAACCTCTGCCCTGTGCAAGGCGGCGATCCTACCCACTTTTTCCAAATTCTTCACACATTTTTTAACATGCGATGGTTTACTTCTCTTTTTGCATGCATCCGTGAGATGAATTGTCTAAACTTAGCTTTTATTGCTTGGTTCTCCTTCCTCCTTCTATTTTTAAATATATTTAATTGGTTGGAACTTCTCCTTCTTACCTTGTGCATGAAGGTACCTCCCATCCTCCATTCCTATATATTTCATGCTTTTATTCAAGAAAAAGGGTGTGCCTGAGAATGTTTGTGTATCTTGCATTGTATTGCTTCTACAATCTTGCTAGGAATTGCATAGCCAAAATCATATCTCTTGTGATATCTCTCTTCTACTTGCATTGCATCCAGACTACCTTGAAGCTAACATTGCTCAAACGCCACCCTCCCGTTGTTGTTGTTCTTGTATTTCAATCCCTTGGACTCATATGAACACTCGGAGAAAGAAATGACAAACCGAAGGGATAAATTATCGCATAGCTATATTTACCTCTATTCTCGTGACTTCCGGTTGGATTTGTTGTTTGATTTCAGTCATTATTACAATTTATCATTGTTACATCATATAAAATAGAGTAGAAATCAATTTCTTTTCATTTGCAAGTAATTATTTAATTTCCAAGAGGGTTTGAATCTTTCATAGCAACCCCTGGTGATGGATCCTCTTCTTCCCATCCCTATGGATCTGAAGGAGAGAATATATATAGGAGGTTGTCTACATATCATATATCATTCAAAAAATTTATTGTTTTAAGTTAGTTGAGTTTCAATACACTTAAGACATTGTGAATAACCACATTGGGTTATTTTGCTTGTTTAGTTTTAGTATAGAAGTAGATTTGATTATTTAGAATAAAATTGAATGGTTTTTTGTGATTGTAATATTTAAGATTTGTGAATTGTTTAGATTAGTTTCCTTTTAGCAAAAGTAGCATAGATTGTTAATTTCATCTTAATTTATTTGAACACTTCAAACTATATCAACACTTAGATCCAAGTTACACAAGAAAACCATAGGGAATTTATACTACACATTCATAGCCTCTAAATATCCCCTTTGCCAACCCAACTACTAGGATATTACACTACCGAGATCTTAGTCACAGATCCTCCTATATTTATCCACACACATTCAACATCGATCGCTTAGGCATGACCTCGGGGTCAAGTGCGGTTGAAGGTTGCATGTCATTTTCATCTCGTACAGAGACCTCTGCCCTAAATTTTCATTTTCCCCTCTTTGAGTCATGTGTCCCTTGTTACTAGTTTCTCCCCTTTCTGTATGAGTATCAATCCTGCCTTGTGCCAATCTCTCAGTGAGCTGGCTCAAATAGAGATTAGTGGTTTCTGTTGCTTCACCATGTTGGTGAATAATTGCTTCATCAAATCCACTTCATGATCTTCACCGTCACTCATTGTTTCAACCCAATATGCTATAGAAACAACCTCTCTAATACCACAAAAATATCCTTAGAGAGATATCACTCAAAAACACACAAATTAAAGATAAATTGCAGCAAATAGAAGATCTGATTTTTGCCGTAAATACTCAGCTAGGGCAGCGAACTGTTTTTATTTATTTTTCTCAAAATATTTTTCCAAAACATATGAAAATTTGCAAGAAGATTTCTATGATAATAAATAACCCTAGAACAATATTTTTGGAATTTTTCGGATCATATATGACTGCCAGAAAATTATAGAAAACCCTAGACAACTAGAAAACCTTAAAAATCCATATCTTCTCAAATACATATGATAAAATTATGAAATTTTGGAAATAACATCTATTAATAATATGAATGAAAACCCAATCTCTAGTCCTTAAAAAAGCACACTAAAAATCCTCTTAAAATTTCAGTAAAATCCCAAAATGGATCGTTCCACCTGGAAAATTACCAAAACCCTCCGAAATTCCTCTGTAAGTGGTGTCAAACTACCCTAATCGCTGCAATAAAATAGATCTGAAAACCTTGATTTTTCTCCACCAAAAAATCCCAAAATTTTACCAAAACACTTCTTTGAAAACCTTAAAATAAATCTCTAAAAATCAGTGATGAATTAGTTCCAAATTGACAAGCTAGGGTGGATCTTCCACCACCAAAGAATGCCCTACTAGCTAGGAATGGATCTCTCACCACCAAAGCTAGGGTTCCTATGGGATTTTACTCCATAAGCTAGAAAAAGAAAACAATAGTTGCTCAAAGGAAATCATAAGTGTGTATGCAAGAATAATCTCTTTTTCTCCTCCCAATCTCCTTTTATAATTTCCCCCAAAACTTGTGGCCCAAGAAACCTAAGTTAACCTTTAAAAAATAAAGCAACTTAAGTTGCTTTTCTCCCCAAGTCGCCATAGGGACATAAGTGACCCAAACAAAAGAATATAACATTAAAGTGTTATTAGTCACCCTCCTAATGTTAAAACATAATGTTTTAACCCCACCAAGTCACTTAACACCCATGTCAACACAAGAATATAACAAATAAGAAAGGTGGAATACCCAATAGCCTCTAAAGTCTTTAGCCTCTTGGGTATGACCAAGGCTAAGAATAATTTTTTTCTTTTAGGCCCTCTGTGAAGGAAAGGGGACATTACATTCTTATCCCAAAGAGCCCAACAATTTTTCTTACTATGACCAACCTTCCCATAGTGCCAACATTCCAAATTACTCTTGGAATTTGACCTTCTATGATCATTTGACTTCCCATGGTGACTTTTCCTTTGTTATTTTGCCTCCCTCTACTCTCCACCGTCAAATCTTTTCTCGGAAGTAGAAGAATCCCCAAAGTGCTCTTCCTTCACATTTCCTCACTCAAGATCACACCTATCACATCTTCAAACTTCATCTTTGAATTATTAGAGACCATTTTATTTACACCCATAACCAATCTATCCCAAATTTATCCGGAAAGGAGCATAAAATCAAAAATCTCGACCTCATCATCAAAGTCAATTTTCACTAAGTTTAACATACTCAAAACTATATTAAATTGATTCAAATCACCTACACAAAACCATTCTTAGACATCTTCATATTAGATAATTTTTTTATTAAAAATATTTTATTGGAGGCAGAGGGTTTTTCACATAAATTCCCAACACATTCATGAGACCTTCAATGGTATTCTCCCACAATATGTTGAAAGTAACCAAAGATGCAAGAAAACCAAATTTCCCCAAGTTCCTTTTTATCTAGCAACTACTAATCCTCATTCGACATGGGTGTAGGTTTCTTTACTTTTCTAGCCAAAGGAATATGGAGGTCCTTCTGATACAAGTAATCCTACATTTGCATCTTCCACAAACCAACGTTTTGCCCAATAAAATTCTCAACCATTGATCTTGCTTCATCTGCCATAGCTCCCACTCATGCTAAACTTTCCCTGTGATTCACCAATTTATCAAAAACACCAAATCTTTAATACCAATTGTTATTAATTAGAGAACAAATATACTAAAATAATTCCTCAAATCACAATAGTAGGAAACTATTTAGCAGAATTGAACTTACAAAAATATAAGAACATATATAAACAATGCATAAAAGAAGATAAGACAAGATTTAACGTGGTTCACCTAATGTGAGCTAAGTCCACCAAGAACTTGCTCATATTTTATTATTATAGTCTTCTCTTAATTACAATTGCACAACAATCACTCATGAACTCACACCAGAATTAACAAAGATGTTAAACCACATCTAAGACACAATTGACACCCAATTACTCAACCTTGATCACTTTTGATTTTTTATACATTAAGATTCCCCTAACACCTCTATTTATAAGATTGCATACCTTCTAGAAAGTTCTAAAGCTGACCTTAGAAGTTTGAAAGTCGTAATATTTCAGCTTCCCACTGCTAGAAAACCGTCGTAGTTAACACCAACTTAACAACTTCATATCACATAAAAACATCAAATGACCGCATAATACTCCCGAAGTCTCCAAAATTAACTATTCTAACTCCAACACTTTAATGCTGATTCCGTAAGACAAATAATTCAATTTACTTTTTTAGAATGGGCACTCATTTTCACAGCTTGTATAGAGTTATGAAATTGATTGAGCATTTTTATTTGTCTTGTATTGAATGGCCGATGCCCCTTCTCATTTAGGAATCATAGAAAAATTTCTTTGGAAGATATGAATAGTAGAAGAATAATGAATCATCGGAATCATAGAAGATGAGTATGGATTAAACATTCTCACAACTTTTAAATATGTATTAATAGGAATAATAGAAGAAATATCCTAAAATCAGTACTTATTGACGTCCTATGCACAAAGATGGGGGGCCAAAAATTGGACACAAATCCAATTTTTATCAAAGCGTGAGTGTGTTATACCGTGCTCGTATTATATGTGAGTTTTTGTAATGCACTCGCGTTCCTGTGTGTTATGTGGTATATGTGCTTGAGGCATGCTTCTATTTACAAAAATAAATGTTTAAGTATAAGAAATAATAATATTTATTATTTCTTATACTTTAAAATTATTTTAGTTCTCGCACCTTATGGAACTAGTCTCACAACTCCATCTGTCATGGTTTAGAAGATAGTTTTTTAGATTCTAATATGGTCAGTACATAGGTATTTTTTAGGATTTCAACATTCAACCTTCAAGCTTTTAGGGTTTAAATTATACAATCGATATCTGTTTTGTGAAAGAATATAGGCATTGTTTAGGTTTTGGGGTCTTCTTGATTGGTTATTGACATTTTTAGGAGTTTTAGATGTGTCAAAAATATATTTTATAAATCTCACAACTCCCAAAGGTAGAAACAATTCCTTGAATATATGGATTCATGTAATTCCTTATAATCCATAATAAATCAAAACACATATATAATTTTTCTCGATTCAAATAATAAAGGGAGATTTCATCAGGAGGACTATGAAGGATATGAAACATCATGAGAAAAATGTGTTGAATTATAAAAATCATTAGGTCTTCTTCAAGGCTTCCTTCATTCTCTCAATGTTATCCCTATCCCAAGAATTTCCTCTAGTTCTATGTTTTGGTCCAACTCTACCCTAACTAGTTCAATTGGGTTTGTTTCCTCAACTAAGAAGCTTCAAATCTAGGCACCTTTGAATATATTCCTCTCTTATGAGATAGTCTTATCATTATGTAATAATCTTAGAAAACTAAACCACCTATTTCACTCATCTAGTTTCTCAACATTCATCCAAAGACTCCTCTCACTTACCTTTATAAACATTTCCCTTACATTGCACAAGATCAAGGTTCACTGGTAAATTCTTGGTTTGTCTACTCTGCAAACTCTTCATGTAAGCTAAAATCATCCCTAAACACCCTTCTCAATCTCAAGGAGGTATGAAATTTTTTTCAGCATATATTGACTTGTATGAGGTTCCGTAGGAGAGGTATTCGTAATTATGGGAGGCTTTAAGGAGTTATCCACCATCCCACAATAATAATTGTATTCTCATGAATAAACCTAATAGTTACTTGGAAATATAAAAACGTACTTATAATAATAATGGAAAATAAATCCAAATAATAACAATTAATCATCAATAAGTAAATATGTGGCAGGAAAATTAATGTCTACCACGTGCCACCTCCAAATTCCAAATTTTATTTCATTTAAATTCACTTCAAGAAAGGTTGGGGGAAATGAACTCGCCATTTTCTTCACACTTTTAGAGGTCCAAAATGTCAATTCGACCCAAATTTGGAAAATATGGAGAACTTGGAAATCTAAATTGCATTTATAAAGATAAGCTCAAAGCGAAGGAATGCATTTTGTAAGTAATTCCAATCAAATTTGTTTACTTTTTTCTGTTAATACCCACTAAAACTAGCCTTATTATTGCATCTTGATAAAAACAAGTTCCTAAGAGTTGAGGGAGCTTTTAAACTTATCACACAAGCATGTGGAGTTATCTTCAATAATACTAGAAAGGATACCTATGATGCCATGAGAAAAAACCAACAAGGGCACAACCCCACCTTCCACCAACTGAATTCCACAGGCACTGCCACTATCATTGGCATTGCCAATAATATAAATGGGAATAATTCTTCAAGTGTGGATTCCTTTCCTAAAACTTCCATATTTGATGACCATGACCAGAACCAAAACTTGAAACAAAAATAAGACCAGGAACATGACCTAGACCAAGACCTAGACTAGAAATTTGAGAGGATTTATAAGGTTCAATTTTATTTTCCAAGATGCATTAATCTAATGTTTGAGAATATTTCTCCAGATGCAACTAAATTTTGATTCGATACTCGATGATTCCCGAATGTCCACTCTGTCATAGACCCCAAAGTAGTCCTCGACATTTGGATACAGGGATACACTCTTACCTAGATTCCATTTATAATGATAGAGATATTTGTGAATTCATGTTATGACCTCTAAATATGTATGCATTTCAAGTTGTTTGGAAATCACATCACTCCCTTCACTAGGATTGATGACTACCCCTATCTTTTTGAAGGTGCTTTTGAAAACATCCATGGGTTTATCATAGAAGGAATTATCAATGAATAGAAGGTCACTAAGCCATAGGCTAGTTGACTCCCATTCAAAACTAAACAAGAAAGATTTACTAGGTGATTGATAACCCTTGTGTGTTCTTAGCCATTCCCATGTTGTTATGCTTATTTTTTACAAGAAGACTCAATGATGGTTCTAGGCATGAGACTAGGAAATATGGTCCTAATATTATCATGCCCTCCTAGTCAAGTAGTCAAAATCCATATTAGTCTTGTTGATACTTATTACTAATTACCCATGAAATATAATTCTCTAGATTTTATTTGCTTTTCTCATCTTCCAAATCATACTTAATAACCGATTTGATAGGGATCTTCCTCTTCGAAGGTGATACACTGAATATAAATATGATCCTTGAGATGCAACCCTCATCTAACCATAATACCAATATGAACTCCTTTGTTGGTAATGATACATGGTTAAGGGTTGAGTGTTTAGGGTCAAGGGTTTAGGGTTTAGGGTTTAGGGTTTAAGGTTTATGGTTTATGGAACTTAGGGATCAATGATTGGGGTTTAGGATTCATGGTTTATGGTTTAGGGTTTAGTGTTTAGTGTTTAGTGTTTAGTGTTCATGTTTTAGGGTTAAGGGCTTAATGTTTAGGGTTTAGGGTTTACGGTTTAGAGTTTAGAGCCTAGGTTTTAAGGTTTAGGTTTAGGGTTTATGGTTAAGGGATCAATTTTTAGGTTTTAGAGTTTATATCTTGGGGATTAAGGTTTAGGTTTTAGGGTTCATGATTTATATTGTAGGGCTCAGGGGTTAAGGTTTAGGGTTTAGGGTTTAGTGTTTAGGGAACAAACAATCTAATGGTCTTGATATTCTACACTTGATCTTTAGTCTATAGTAGTGATTACAAAGTGAAAACTACTCTTGATCTTTTACACTACAAGGAGTGACAAACCTCATATATTACACATCTCTTCCAAACATGTTTCTCCCCACATATTCATGTTCTATTGAATGTCAATTTATTCACACTCGTAATTTTTTTAGTTAAATACTCTCTGTCAATACTAATAAGAATTGGTAAGACACATAGCATTACAAAGTGCATGAAATAGTTTCCATGCAATGGGAAAAATAAGATAGTTGTATTGAGAACTTTTCTTTGTGCAAGATTCCCACGGGGAAGGGGTTGCTTAGAAAAGGGATATACCAAATTTTTCTTGGATATCTGGCATTTCCCTCCTTCAAAATTTTTGTACCAATTTCAATCATTCTCTATAGGCTCAAATATGCAACAAGCTCTATAATATCGAATATGTAAATAATGGCATTTACCTTGAGTCTAATTGTACAACTACCTTGTTTATGAGGGGTGGGACAAGTAACTAAATGGATATGGAATCTACCATTTTCCTTACACTACATATTACACATATCTACCAAAAATATTTATTCCCACATATACTTGGACTCTTGAATTTCAATTTCTTCACACTATGAAACAAATTTCACATTTCTCATATTTCCATGTATGGTATTATGCAAGCCTTGATGACCAATTGGAAGCTATAAAAAATAACCACATGCTCATATTAAAATTAATGATCCACTTTGATACGTGCTCATATTCACAAGAACCTCTTCTTCCTTGAAAGTTCTTGGTTTGTCTCAATAATGGTGTCTCCCAATATCCAAGGATCAAGGACTATTGGGGTCTGTGGCAAGATTGGACATTCAAGAATCATTGACTATCTAAATTAGAATGTAATTACATCTAGAAAAACATTTTCAAACATGGGAGTAATGCATATTGGAAAATAAAATTAAACCTCAAATCCTCTTTAATTTCCATCTTACACAAGCACTGGACTCCAGGCTCAAGGTTTAGGGTTTAGGTTCTAGGGATCAGGGCTCAATTTTTAGGGTTCAAGGTTTATAATTTAGGGCCACTAAGCCATAGGCCAATTGACTCCCATTCATAACTAAATAAGAAATATTTACTAGGAAATTGATAACCCCTTTTTGTTCTTAGCCATACACCTAAGCCCTAAGCCGTAATCCCTAAACCCTAAATCCTAAACCTTGAACCCCAAAACATAAACCCTATTTTTACCACCTTGAACCCTAACTGAAAACCCTAAAAAATAAATAATAAACCCTATTTTTACCACCTTGAAACCTAAACCCTAAACCATAACCCCTAAACCCTAAACCCTAAAAACTAAACCATAAAACCTAAAACCTAAACCATAAACCCAAAACCTTAAAACTTAAACCCTAATTCGTCAACCCTAAACCCTAAGCCTTAAAACCCGAGTCCTAAACCCTAACCCCTAAACCATGAGCCCTAAACCCTAAACCCTAAATCATGTTCCCTAAACCCTAAAACCTAAACCGTAAACCTTAAATCTTGAGCCCTAAACCCTAAACCATGAGCCTTAAACCCTAAATCCTAAACCCTAAACCATAAATCATAAAATTTCAACCCTAAACCTTCAACCTTAAATCCTAAACCCTAAAATCTATACCAATAACCATAAAACACAAACCCTTAGCTTTAAAATCTGATCCCTAAGCCCTAAACCCTATTTTTACCACCATGAACCCTAAACCCTAAACAATGAGCCCTAAAGCCTCGAGTCCTAAACCCTAAACCATAATCCCTAATCCCTAAACCCTAAACCATGAGCCCTAAACCCTAAACCATAAGCCCTAAAAATATTCCTAAATCTTCCTAAATTACCTCCAACACTTCCAAGATTCTCTGACATCACCTCCATATGCTTAATATATTTCTTGAACTATCCTAGAGGGTGTTTGATTAGCTCAAAATGGTCTTTTTAGGCCTCTAGAGGAAGTTATCTTCTAGGGTGAATGTTGAAATCCTAAAAAATACCTATGTATTGACTAGATTAGAATCTAAAAAACTATCTTCTAAACCATGACAGATGGAGCTATGAGACTAGTTCCATAAGGTGCAAAGTGACCCTAACATCTTATATTTACTAAAATAAATTTGAATTTTATATTTTATTATTTCTTATACTTAAACATTTATTTTTGTAAATAGAAGCATGCCACAAACACATATATCACATAACACATTGGAACACGAGTGCATTATAACATGCTCACTTTATAACGCACTAATGTTGTAACGCATTTGTGTTTCACCTTTTGGGGTTTGAAATTCCCAATCTAAAGGATTAGATTTAAGAAAAACATCAAAATTTCACATGTGCACCCCAAGATCTCATTCATTAAAACATAATATTCAAAAATAAATTATACTATGATGTCAAGCTCGGTTTTACCTTGATGACAATATAGTTCTTTCTAAAATCTTATTAGTCTAAGGATTTCATCCATAATTTCTTTTACTAGTGCCTTGTTTTCTTGCAAAAACCTATGCATATGTTTTGGTGCACAATTTACCATTTTTTCATCCAAATTTTAAAAAAATAGTTTTCTCTAAACTCCATTCTACATGCACTAAAAAAATTTAAAAATGACTTTTTTTTCTCAAATTTATGGGGGTGCACACATAAATATTTCATTTTCAGGATATGTGCACTTTGAAAATTAATTTAAAAATTAAATATTCATCTAAAAATTATGAAAAATTAGTGGGACCTCATACATGTTCTTAGATAACTTTCTATAGAAGGGATTTGATTTTTTTTATAGAAATCAAAAATGGGGGGTGCACACACAATAGGTTCTTATATTTTTTAGAAAAAAATAGACATACTTTGTGTGCACACCACCTTGACCCTCTTAATCTCAACCATTTTTTTTAAAATAAGTAATTTAGAAACTAGATTCCGATCTCTATGATACTTATTCATATCACTTTGTCAAATTTTGAGCATAGGCATGTCGAATTGTTTGATGAAGTTTAGGTTTTGCTGATTTCAAGAAAAAGATGTCCCTTTTTTACCCCATTTTGGCCCCCATTTCCATGCACTTACCCTGTATTAAAATGTTTCGAATGGGCATATGCCCATTCTAAAAACAATTTCATTTTTCTTGTATTGAATGGGAATGTTTAGAATGGGATTATGTCCATTCTCATACAAACAAATATGTTTTATCTTATATTGAATGAGAATGTTTAGAATGAGCATATGCCCATTCTCATACAAACAAATATTCTTTATCTTGTATTGAATGGTAATCACATTTTTAATCTTCCCATTCTTATATATGAATCATAAAATCTGCCCATTCTCATATAGGAATAACAAAAGAATTGTTTGGGAATATAGGAATCATAGAAGAAGAGTATTGATTAAACATGCTCACAACTTTTAAATAAGTATTGAAATGACTATGTATTGATGAATGTGCACATGTCCATTCTCGTAAAATCAATATTTTTGTTTTATAATGTTTAGAATGGGCATATGCCCATTATCATACAATAAACATGTTTCAATCAACAATGTGCACATGCCCATTCTACAAAAATCAATATTTATTGTACTAGAATGTTTAGAATGGGCATATGCCCTATATTATAGGAAAAATCAAATTTACTTAGTTTTAGAATGGAAATCCATTCTCATAGTTTGTATAGAGTTATGAAATTGATTTAGCATTGATGAGATGCCCCTTCTCATTTAGGAATCATAGAAAAATTTTAGGGCAGATAGGAATAGTAGAAGAAGAATATAAATACTAGAATCATTGTTTAGAATGGGAATATTCCCATTCTCATACAAACAAATATGTTTTTTTCTTGTATTGAATGGGAAAATTCCCATTCTCACAACCATTAAATATGTCTTAACATGTGGTCGTTAACCTTTTTTGTCTTGTATTGAATAGTGATTCCCATTCTAACAGTTGTTATAGAGGTATTACAAAAATTAATTTTAATATTTCTAACATTAGAATATGTAGAATGGGCATATGCGTATTCCCTTTAATATTTATTTTAGAATGAAAATTTTTTATTCTCATAAAGGAATCATAAAAAGTTCTATTATTGTTCATAGAGATAACATTAGAATATGTAGAATGGGCATGTTCCTATTCTCTTTAATAGGAATCTTAAGAGAAGGAATGAGTAGGTGTCCATTCATATAATGGGTATTTTCCTATTTTCAAAACCTTTATTTTAGAATGCAAATTTTCCTATTGTTATACAAAATCATAAAAAGGCCTATCATTGTTCATAGAGATAAATGAATAAGTTTCATAAAAATAATAGAGATAACATTTACTTTATTTTAGAATGAGAACTTCCCAGTCTGTAGTCATATTTTTATACCCTTAGACCAATAATCTAATCCCATGCACATCGTCCTATCACCCATTAGGTGTTGGGTGCTCACCGAGGCACGCACGGGAAATGAGTCTCTCCTTTATGTGAGTCTTGTGAGAATGGACCATATTATGGCAAATATTCAAATGAAAGTGAATATAAAAGAACTATGCATAATTCTGAGAACCTAGGACGGGTTGTTATCTCATTGCATCCAGAAAAGATAATTGGCAAACAACATATGGAAATAGTTCATACATAAAGGAAATACATAAGTATTATACTCATGAACACATATATGATTCATAACAGAGCCTTATATTCATATTAATAGGTTCAATAACCACATTACATCCCTTGAGGTCATAATAGACCCTCATATCACAATGCAGAGCCAAGTCATGCATCAGAACTACACTATGTTCATCACATTATAGAGAAGAATGCAGACCCATCCCTCTAAGTGTTCCATGATTCCTATATTTTCCTAATCCCAACCCATAGAATCCTCCATGGTATCTCTACAGAGATTCACCTCTTTACCATACCTCTACTCTCCCGCAATGACTCTGTCTCTCTATGTTCTCTTCTCCATATCTCTTGCTACTCGCTAGTCCCCCTTTCGCTATCCATGCACCTTAATATATAGCTTTCCTACCTTCACCGCCATGCCTTCCTTCGAGGTCACATATTAGTCACCAAGTGTCCAAGTGGTCCCGTGATGGAGCATGCCTCCTTTGATCCGAACTCTCCACTTTGTGCAATGTTTTTCTTTTGGAACCTTCCATCGCATGCCTAGAATATTCCTTTTTGATCCTATAGTAACTAGGCTGGAAACTTATCCAAAAGAGTCACACTCTTCTCATGTGCTACCCGGGATGCCGATTATGGCTAAGTCCAAAACTTGTCTTTCCTTACGCGTGCCCACTATGTGTTCTCCGCAAAACCCCGCTAGAACCCTTCCCTACGTGTCTTTAACCCTACGTTCCCTTCTTTAACTAGGTATTGTGGGAAAACGTGACTTCTCATCCTTAACCAATATTTCAGTGGCCCAACATCACCCCACACTATGCTAGTGCTTTGTCCTCGAAACATTCTTCAAAGAATAAATAATGGCGAGATCTTACAATGGTTAGGAAGAAAGAATAAGGGAATGAAGAAATGGGGAGAAATAATGAAATAATGGGGAACTGGTTTATTGTTGGAGGAGAGGGAAATCCTTCCCTAATTCTTCCTCTAACTTCTCCCAAGCATTGACCTCATTTTGAGCTTACTAATGACGTCACCCACTAGGGTACTCACTTATTTAAAACTCATCTCCTCTCCTTTGGCGCTCATGGTGTCGACAATACCCTCCAATTTCTTCCCCAAGTCTTCAAGGGCATCCATCCTGTGGGTGATTTGGGGGTATAGTTCCTTCAACCAGCTTTTGATCAAGCCTTGTAGGGTATCGATTGCTTCTAATTTATTTTCCACCTCAGATAGGATCTTGTCTCTCTCTGCTCTATTCCCCTTATTTTTCTCTTGGAACTCCTTGAGTTCCATCTCATGGGTGGAAACCAAGATACTTGCCACTCTATCTCTATCCATGCAGTTATCATAGGTAGCTTCAGTGACTTGTGTGATAGCCTTTACTTCTACCAGAAGTTTGGTGTATCAAGCCATAATATCAAAAACCTTCATCTTATTTGTTTCTCTTGGCCTACCTGTGCCTCTTTTGTAGATTCCAAAGCAAGTGGTCTCCTCTCCATTATGATAATGCGAGTTAGATCCTCCAAACATTACAAGGCAAATTCATACTTCTGATCAGGTTGTGTTAAATCGGGATACTTCAAGACAATTACATATGTAATCATCTCCACCTTCTTAGAGATGTCACACACCTTATCTTTTTCTTCCTTCAGTTCATGCCTCAATTGAGTGTTGATCAAATCCTCTTATTTTAGCTCCTTTCTCTTTTCCATGAGCTCCTTATTCTTCTTCTCCAACTCCTCCAAGAATTTCACTCTATCATTTCTCCCAAACATTCTGGCCTCAATTTCAACCGAAAATTTATTAAGTAAAAACCTATTTATCTCGATAACATTTGAGCATTCACCACCAACGGATTTATCCCTTTAGCTTCTAACACCTTCATTAGTGCTCTCTAACTTACCTCAAATTCTGATTCATCCACGTGGGAATCAAATGCTCAAGATAACATATTTCTTTTCCATGGGTATGTGCTTCTCATTCAAATGATGACATTGCTAGGATTTTTTCTATAGGTACGGTGCTCTAGAAGCATGCACGTAGCACCTTTCTAGGATCATCAATATATCCCATTCCCTGCCCTTGTGCTACTACTATGCCTTTCCCACCTATCCACGTAGATTTTGGGAAGCTCACTACTAATTTGGGATCTCCACCCATGTTTCCATACTCCTTCCCAATGCTCTCTTCTTCTATCTCTTTTATAATCTCGTTTACGCTCCTTTCTAACTCCTGTTCCACTAGCTTCTTCATGATGCCAACCACTTCTCTCTCTGTGTCTTTATCTACTTCCTCCTTGGTGAGGCTTGGGGTTCTTTGGTTCTTGGTGCTTACTTCTTCGCTCACCCCCTTGCCTTGAGCCTCAACTTCTTCCTCATCATTCTTCTCCTCATCTTCCTTATTATACTCTTCTTCCTCAGAATCATGTACATCATAGACTGGATGGTCTTCACCTCCATTAGGTTCATCATCATCATTCTTATCACTAATGTAGGCATCTAGACTCTTCGTCTTAACTGAATCTACCTCATTAGTCACCTTATACTTCTTCCTTACTGGGGATTCCAGTACATGAGATTATTTCTTTTATTTCTCTTTGATAAGTGATGTCTCCCTTGGTGATTCGTTGTGGTTGAGGTGTTATTCATGCTTTGAAACCTCTTCTTTTGGGGTCTTTTCCTTCATAGGGGACTTCTTCCTCTATGCATAAGTGCTAGGCTTCACGATCGCTTGAGACATGCCCACCAATTGTGTGGTCTACACACTTGGTGATTTCTTCTCCCTCCCATCTTCTCTTTCTCTCTTCTTCGGTGTAGTATTTTTTCTTCCTATGGGGTCTTCAAGAATGGATACATCATTCTCCAAGTAAGTTGCCTTTTCAAATTTTGGATTTATGTGCGAGATACACCCTTACTACGGTCCTCCCTGCAATTGGAAACATTAAAGGCTTCATCATTTATACTTCATGGGAGACATATTTCTCCATGTATGTGTGATTTTTAGGGTACATGATATTCTTTTGCAGCTCATGGTGGTCTTAGTCCACCTCAATAAGGTCGAACCTTAGTATTTTTGCTTCCTTGAACCTATTGACCTCTGCTTGGAAGTATTTTGCGGTGAAGGAGAAGGGAAGCTTGCACCATGGACCCTTAGTCCCATTTGTTAAAGTAAATATGCCAATGCATAAATGTTGGTACACTAAAAATTATACTTCTCCATCCATGAGCATGGGAAACTACTCTGGGATCCTCCACTCCATCTCAAATTCATCACGCATCTGTTTATACCACTTTTCCAAGTGCACCTTATGAGCATTTGTCATGGTTTCACAAGTGTATTTTTCAAATATCTTTGTGGGTGAGAGATCCTCATCTGGATAATCCCAAAAAAATTTTCAGCCCATCTGACACTCCAATTTATAAAAGACAATGGTGAGGAGGAAATTGTTGAATAATATCTTTTCTCCCTCCTACACGCTGCTTATGATCTCATCTACGATGAAAGAAGACAAGTTATAGATGGTTCCCTTTGATATCTTTCGGCATACATTTAGCCATGCCTTGTTCACTTATGTCCATCATTCCTGATCATTGAGCTTGGTTACCAAGCACGTGGCCATCCTCATAACAGGGTCTAGAATCTCGGTGATGTCAAAGTATCGTGACCCCTTTTTGTATTCATATGTGGCTATAGTCTCCTTGATAGCCTCCTTGTTTCTCAAATCATCATCTATGTTATCTCCTTCACAAATGAGGCTTGTGAACTTGGATATCAGTTGTGGTGTTATGCACATCTTGCGCCCCGCAAAATAAAAGTGATCCTTATGCACACACGACATCAACCATTGATAAAGGAGCCAGGATTTCCAAAGTAAGGCACCTCATATAGTTACAATAATCCTACCTTCTCCAATCTAACCTTCACCTCATCATTGTAAATGGGCATCCCATTTCGCATCCTTTTGTTATTTGGGTGAACAAACACTAGCACCATTTCTTTCTCAGTTGTGCTCGTGTGATGGTTATAATATCTCACGGTCATATTTTTCAAGTGTGACTCCCACTCTTTTCCTAGCAATACCTCATCTAGGTAGTGCATTTCGCATACCATTATTCATTGGAGCTCACAATGGTAGATATTTTATTTCCTTTACCCTTTTCCTTATATTTCTTAGGTGAGATGATCACCTTATTTTGTGCCATTCTTCTGGTCGAGTTGAACTTAAAAATCCTTCCTCTTGATCTACTCTACTACTCTATTCAATCCCAAAGCTCACTCTTGGGAATAAATATTTTTTCCTTCGTGCCCTAGCTTCCAAACCCTAAGCTCGGGAAATACTTCCACAAGATGATGCTCCTCAACCAAATTTCCCCATGTCTATGTACTCCTTGTTGATTGAGAAACAAGGACGGAAGCTGTGATATTTTATTAATCTCAATCAGTAAACAGTACATTGAATAGGCTACAATATTTATAGATATTGCACAACCATATACATCCAGAAGAATGAGTTGCACAGGTGCAACCAAAAACTAGAATAAACAAGCTTCCAAATCACCCGGGAAGCAACAATTAAATAAAAAACAAATATATTGTTTATAACAATATAACAATGTGAATACTGACAAATATGGTTGATTAACCATATAACTATTTAAAATTAATTAAATAATAATCCTATGCATAATTAAATAATAGGATAATATAATTTATCCTAACATTCCCCCCCTTAATTGTGTATTGTCTGGAGAGATGAGGAGAGAAATGCTCTGAATAACTCGAACTTGTCACGTGCAAGTGACTTTGTGAAAATATTTGCTTGTTGTTCAGCCGTTGGACAAAATTGAAGCTGGATGTTGTGCTTCAATACATGTTCACGTATGAAATAAACCTAAACTTCAATGTGCTTTGTTCTCTCATGAAAAACTAGATTGTGAACAAGTTTGAGAACACCTTCATTGTCAACATACATGGTAGTCGGTTTGTCTTGTGGTATTCCAAGTCCTTCTAGTATGCAACGTAGCCAAATCGCTTCACAGACAGCTTCTCCTGTAGAACGATACTCGGCTTCTGTGGAAGAGCGAGAAACAAAGTGTTGTTTCTTACTTCCCCATGATATTGGTCCAGATCCCATAAAGAATACAAATCCAAAAGTGGATTTTCTATCATCAATGTTACCTGCATGATCTGAATCGAATATCCAGTCAAGAAGAAGTTTTCGTTCTTCTTGTATTCTAGACCAAGATCCACTGATCCTTTGAGATATCTCAAAATGCGCTTTGCTGCTTTCCAATGAAAAATTTTGGGTTCTTGCATGAACCTGGATAGATAGCTCACTGCAAAGCTGATATCTGGTCTAGTGTAGGTTAGGTAAATGAGACTCCCAATCAGCTGCCGATAGAGAGTGGCACTTACCTCAGGAGATGGATCTGAACGAGATAACTGTAATCTATTCTCCATAGGTGTAGCAATTGGTGTGAAATCCATCATCCTAAACTTCTCGAGCGTTGTCTTGGTATATTTCATCTGAGAAACAAAGATGTGATTCTCTTTTTGCCATACTTCTAGTCCAAGACGGTAAGAGTGCATAAGCCCGAGATCTCGTCATGTCGTGTCGAATGATCGCTTAAGATCTTTCTTTGTTTCATCAATCATCTTCACTGAACTGCCAGTGATGACTAGATCATCGACATAAACTACAACAATCACCATCTCCCCCCCTTGATTTTTGAGGTAGAGATTGGGATCGTATGGATTTCTGACAAATCCATGTTGTACGAGATGCTCATCAATCTTGATGTACCATGCCCGGGGTGCCTGTTTGAGGCCATATAGAGATTTCCTGAGTCTGCATACCTTTTCTTCTTGACCAGGTACAACATATCCCTCAGGTTGAGTCATGTAGACTTCTTCTTGCAAATCTCCATTCAGGAAGGCACTTTTTACGTCCATTTGGTGAACTTTCCATCCAAACTGAGCAGCTAGAGCAAAGATCATCCTGATCGTTTTGATCTTAGCTATGGGAGCAAATGTCTCCTCATAGTCAATGCCTTCTTTCTGTGCGTACCCCTTTGCTACAAGTCTTGCTTTACACTTGTCCACTGTCCCATCTGCTTTGTACTTAGTTTTGAATATCCATCTGCAACCAATGGGTTTCTTCCCTGGTGGAAGATCGACAAGCTGCCAAGTGTTATTCTTCATCACTGATTGATATTCAGAATCCATGGCATCTTTCCAAGCTTTTGACTGTAGGGCTTCCTGGACTGTAGATGGCTCGTCTGTTTCAATAACTCTACTCATCAAAGCAAAGTTAACTTCTTCTCTTGCTTTACTGCGAGTCCGTGGTCCAGGGGTGGATGTATCCAGTGGAGCATCCAATCTTGCATCTCGTAATGTACTTGTACACCATTTAGGCATACGTTGAGCTGTTCCCATGGGTTGTGGTTCTATCTGATCAACACCATCATCCCCATCATCACTTTCATCTTCTGAGGGAACATTTGCTTCAGTTTTTACAACTGGTGAAAAATCTACATCTTGCGAGTCCGGAGGAGGAGTCTCTGCTTCCTTCTTCTCGAAAAACTCAACATCTCTACTTGTGTAGACTTTTCTAGTCTTAGGATCCATCAATCTGTACCCAAGAGTCTCTTCATTGTATCTAATGAAGATGAGATTTTGTGACTTCATGTCCAATTTCTTCTCGTTGTTTGGGTATGTGCATCTTTGGCTTTGCACCGAATACTCGAGGTGTGCAATGGATGGTTTCCTCTTTGACCATGCTTCTTGTGGTGTAATTCCATCAAGAGCAGTTGTGGGCACTCTATTTAACAAATACACTGTTGTTTTTACTGCTTCTGCCCAAAATGTCTTTTGCAAGTTCGAATCATCGATCATGCATCGCACCATTTCCATGATAGTACAATTTCTTCTCTTGACAACACCATTTTGCTGCGGTGTGTGTGGAGGAGGCATTTTTCAACGAATCCCGTGAGTTTGTAGATAGTCTCTCGAACTCATCACGGTGAATTCCCCCTCGATCTGAGCGGAGAGTTCTGATGTGATGACCAGTTTCTTTCTCAACTGCCACTTTGAACTTTTTGAACGTTTCAAAGGCTTCACTTTTCTTGCGAAGACAGAAAATCCACATTTTACGTGAATAGTCGTCAACACAGAGCATGAAGTACTAGAAACCTGAATGACTTGGCTGCATTGGACCACACAGATCGGTATGAACCAGGTCAATTTTACCATGAGCTCGAAACATACTTGTTTGGAATGAAACTCTGTGTTGTTTCCCTACTAAGCAGTGAGGACATTTGTCTGTATCCTTCTGAAGAGATGGTAGCCCATGTACCATATTACACCGGCGAAGTGTGTCGAGATATTTGAAACTTACATGACCAAATCTCCGATGCCACAACTGAGCTGAGGTGGAGTTTTTAGCCACGAGTGCTTGATCATTTTTGTGAATGAAATCAATTTGAAACATTCGTCCCACATTTGAGGCTTTTGCAATTATTTTCGAGCCTCTAGATTTATCTCGAATCAGACACATTTTCTTGCCGGATTGACTATCAAAGTCAATTTTCAGGTTGTGATCTACGAGTTGACTGACCAAAAGAAGATTCTTTGTCAACCCAGGGACATATAGAACATCTGATAGTTTGCATTTGCGTGAACCAAGGGGTAGAGAAATGTTTCCAATCCCCTGAACTATATATGAAGAATCATCTCCCAACGAAACATGATTTTTCGATGGCGTGTCCCTCATTGAAATAAACCAGTCTTTGTGGCCGGTCATGTGTCGAGTGGCTCCCGAATCAACATACCAGATGTCACTAGATGACGTGGATGGTTCACTTGATCGAGCAGTGAACAAGAAGTCTTCATTATCTGACTGATCTTGTTGCTCAGCAATATTACCTTGCTGGTGGGGTCTTCTTTTCCAGTTCCCCTTTTACGCCCGTGATAGTTGTTTGAATGTCCCTTGTAAGTTTGTTGTTGTTGAGGTCCAGAATTGCTTGATGAACCTTTCTTATATTTGTTAAACCAACATTCTTGCAAGTCATGTCCTCTTTTGCAAATGGGACATCGCTTCTTCTGTTGATTGTCCCCATGATACTGATTTTGATGTGGGGACTTTTGATAGGATTTAGGTTTTCCTTTACCTTTTCCTTTCCATTTTTGATGTGAAGACAGTGCCTGCTCCTATTCATCATCCTTGTTGTGCATTGCTTCCTCTTGTTGCAATAGGTTTACTAACTTGTCAAAACTAATTATCGTATCTGACAAGTTTAGAGTTGTGACAAAAATTTGCTAAGAAGAAGGGAGAGCTCTCAGAACAATGGGAATGAGAGACTCATCTTTGACCTCTTCTCCTAGGGCTAGAAGTGAAGCCCTCAACTCTGCAACTCTTCTTAGGAAGGCTTCAATTTTCTCATTTTGTTTGAATTTCAATGTATGTAACTGACTCTGCAAATTGAGTATGACATTCTTGTTCTTGGCCTCATATATTGTGCTCAGCTTATCCCAAGCTTCTTTTGCTGATGTAGCATCTCGAATGTGGGCTTGCACATCGTCGGATACTCCAAACAAGATGATGAGCTTTGCTTTCTGATCTGCTCTATCAAATTGTCGTTGTTGTGTTGCATCCGTTGGTGATCTGGTTAGAGTACCAGTCACAACAGGCCAGATTTCTTCAAACTCAAGTTGTGTTTTGATTTTTGTCTTCCAAGCAGCATAGTTGCTTCCTCTGAGAAATTGTGAATCCGGAAGAAAAAATTTGGGGGCATTGGTGCCCATTTTGCAGAGATCACTGATAGGGTTTGGCTCTTATCACTCCAGGTATAAGGTCTCCCAATCTATATACCGTCAGTCTGATATACCGAACCTTTCTATATACGCGCCTTCCGATATACCCATCAGTACGTGGAAGAAGCTCACCCTTTCTATATACCCGGTGGTACGTGAAAGAGGCATTAACATACGTGAAAGAATTCGATACGTGGTACCAAGACAATCTTGATGGGGTCTGTGTGATTATTGACACCGGCTCAAAGAAATATCCTCATACGTGCGCGTAACTTCGCTATATACTTGGATAATTTCTCATTCTGGATTTATGTCATGCAATCATTCACAGACGGATGGGATGGTTCATAGTGTGTGCACTGTGACCTTATTACTCCCGTCGGTTTATAGGGACGATGCCCAGATGACGTTGTTGCAGCTATATTAGGTGTTAAGTGCAGTAGTAGTTGCGACGACTTTACCCGTAAGCGCTTCCTGAGGCACTGTATATACCGAACGCTGCGAATGAGATCTAGGATCTCGTGAGTGTTACTGAGAACCAATTTTACTTTTTTATTACAATTCCGCGGTTTCGAGCGATTACAAAGTTTTATAGTTGACTATGGCAACTTGCAAATTAGTACAATATACAATACGATTTGAATGACAGCAAAAATTACGTTTTGGTCTGGTGACCTCCTGAGCCCTAAATGCTAAAAATTGCAAAAAAATAGCTGAAAATGCAATTTTTAGGTGGGTCTCCTTTTGCAAAAAATGTCTGGAATGAGAAAACAGACCAAATGGGAGAAAAAAATTTTTTTACCCTAAATTAGGGATTCTCCGCTAAATTTAGTTAGTTATAACTAAATTCAAAAAATCTGCTAAATTTAGCAGTTCCGCCAAAAATTCCGCCAAATGCAAAATGTGAAGTTGGGGGTGGGATTTGAACCATGCACCTCCCACTTCTAAGGCTTTCCCTCTATCCAACTTGGCCACTTAAGGGCGCTTGATGTAGAGATGAACAAACTTGTATTTAAAGTATGTGAAAAAATGGCTTACCTTAGAAAATGCGCCCTAGATGAAGGATCCACGTGGCAGCAGCTGGTGAGAGGCGTTTTTAGGTTATTTTTTAGCTAAAAATCTGGATCTGAAGCATCTACAGCACTTTATCTCCTTTGGCCGCCACTTTTACCTTATTTCTCACCATTTTTTTTCATTTTTTTGATTCTTCTTTGATCTTTGCTCAATGTATGATGCAGGTCACGTTTTTTTGAGTTTGGGCACCTTTTTTTTCTTGCCACGCACTGTACAACATGTATTTTTGCTGTATTTTTGCCTTGGGCTGCGTTTTGAATGCCTGGACTGCGTTTTTTTTTCCTTTGGGCGCGTTTTGCAGTTGCTGGGCGCGTTTTTTGACTGTATTTTCTCACAAAAACGTTTTTTTTTCTTTGTGCAGGCGCTGGGGGCAGCAAATGGCGTGGGCAAGCTCAAAAAAACATTTTTTTGCTATGCAGGCCGTGGGGAATAGCAAGGGCGTGTTTTTAGCTTATGGCTGCGTTTTTTTATTCTTTGGGCCGCATTTTTTAATGGAGCTTGCTTGTACAGGCCGTGGAAACAGAGAATGGCGTGGGCATGAGGAGAATGGCGCCTCTTTTGCTAAAAAAATGTTTCCTTCTCTTTTTTTTATTTGATTCACTGCCGGTGCATATACACAGCAAAGCAATCCTCCAAAACAAGATATACCTCTAAATGCAGTAAAAACAAAACCCTGATTGGGAATTTTTTTTTTTTTTTTTAATACCTGTAGCAATTTTTGCCTGGTGCTGAGTGCACCAGTGCAAAAAAAATTTGCCTTCCAAGTACCTGGAAGGAACAGGCTGATGTGGGGGAGGCAGGGATGGGGCTGGGAGTTTGCACGAGGGCTGCATGTGCTCTCAAATGCTGCAAACATGTCTCCAATCTCCTCTCTCTCGCTGCTCTCTCTTCCACACCTTCACAGGCTGAATTTCACTCTGGTACCAAATGTTGATTGAGAAATAGGGACGAAAGCCTGTGATATTTTATTAATCTCAATCAAGAAATAAAGATACATTGAATAGGCTACAATATTTATAGATATTGCACAGCCATATACATCCAGAAGAATGAGTTGCACAGGTGCAACCAAAAACCAGAATAAACAAGCTTCCAAATCACCCAGGAAGCAACAATTAAATAAAAAACAAATATATTGTTTATAACAATATAACAATGTGAATCTTGACAAATATGGTTGATTAACCATATAACTATTTAAAATTAATTAAATAATAATCCTATGCATAATTAAATAATAGGATAATATAATTTATCCTAACACTCCTTCCACTTTGGTTTGTGGATCTGTTATAGTCATGCAATTTAGATCTCTTTGATTCTTCTTCACACAAATTTCTCTCTGGATACCCTAGTTTGCAAGAGTGCTTGAACTTCATAATAACAAGATAAAAAAATGACTTTCCCAACCTTGTATTTATAGTTTTTTCTTCCCTCCAACAATAAATGCTATGCCACCTACCAACATACCTTAACATTAAATGTAAATTTTTCCACTAAGACGACTTTAAGCACCCTTACCCATGCACCACATTTTGCATGAAAAATCCTATACAACCTTCTAGCGCACAAAAATCCAATCCAACCGAAGACTCTTATGTGCATGTCTATAGCAAGAAGGCCCTACTTCATCCTTTACCCAATTTTTCCCTAACCTACCTCATGGTTTTCTTATGCTCTTCATCATTTGTATGTGGTCTATGTTACTACCTCGACACCATAATTCAATATCCACCATTTCCTCACATTTTTCTCTACCTTACGTGCTTCCTTATCTTTGGGCCACTCAACTTGTATTACATGCCTATACTTTACTTTGTATTACTCTACCCCACACTAAAATAGATGCACGGTCCTCTGCACATACACAACCTTGGAAAAATAATGTGGTTACCAATGCACAAGGCACAAAACAAAACAAAAATAAAGGAACAAGAAACAAGAAAGAGAAACACAAGAAAATAAAAATCATAAAGGGAAATTCTAAACTAATTGGAAACATTGCCTTATTACAAACACCAAGAAGACTTATTTATAGTAGGGATTCAGTCTAATCCCATTGAAATGACTTGGTAATCTCATCCCATCCAACACTTGTAAATGGCAAGCACTGAATCAATAATGTATGAGATGATGTAGGGTCCTAACCAATGGAATTTTAACTTCCCAGGATGGCACAAATACTTAGAATCATACAACAACACCATCTGCCCAACCTCAAATTATTTGTTCTTGATATGATGATCATGTCATGCCTTTTGTCTTTCTTTTTTCTTCTAAATCCATCGGCAAGTTACCACCTTTCATCTACCTGCATCAACTTATTAATCCTTTCTTCTAGCGCTTTCTCATCAGCTAACCCTACTGTGTGCATTATACCCAGTGATGGTAACATGAATTCAACTTGCAAAATAACCTCCACATCAAACACCAATTGAAATGGAGTGGCATTGTTTAACCTCTTGTAGGTTGTCTTATATGTCCATAGAATGGTTGCTACTTTGTCATCCCAATCTTCTCTTCCAATGTCACAAATCTTAGTCAACATGTGACTTAGTATCTTGTTAAATGCCTCAGCAGTTCCATTTTCTTGAGGGTAATAAGGGGTAGTCTTGTGATGGGCCACCATAAATTATGCTAACAGAATCTTGACCATTTCATTGAGAAATTTTGTACCTCTATCGCTTATTAAGCTTAAAGGAAAACCATACCTACTGATTATGTTCTCCCATAAAAATCTAGTAGTTGTCATTTTGGTGTAATCCTTTATAGGTGCTACCTTTTCCCATCATGTTAAGTAATCAATGCAAGTGATGATATACCATGAATCAGTCCTTCGCACAACTGGTGAAATTGTCCCTACAAAGTCAATTTCCCATTTTTCAAATGGTTCGGTGCTAGATATTAGTCATAAGGGCATTTCATCCTTCTTTCTAGGTTTTCCAAGGCATTGGAAATGGTCACGGGACTTGAAAAACTCAATAAAATCCTTATAGATGGTTTCATACCAAATCCCTACTAATAAAATCTTCGTGTGGTAGCATTTTCTGCATAGTGTCCTCCTGCAATCCCACCATGTGCTTCCTCCATAATTTCCATGCACT
This sequence comes from Taxus wallichiana var. yunnanensis, assembly GCA_018340775.1. NCBI lineage: Eukaryota > Viridiplantae > Streptophyta > Pinopsida > Cupressales > Taxaceae > Taxus > Taxus wallichiana. Next base: position 42,723,004 of record CM031234.1, read on the forward strand.
CATGTTCTAATATACATTAGCACAAAACCTCATCACAACTTAACTTATATAGGTCGCCATTAATCAAAATGTAGGGTGTGGCACATATTGCTAATTGCTTTCTCTCTAGAGCCTTCATTTCTTCTAGTACCACACCTATTTTCAATAATACTACAATATATTCCAAGTTTGAGGTCACATGCTGCAACCTAAATAGTTACGCATCGGCATGGTATGATTAATGCTTTGTGTTTCCTCCCCTGAGTTAATTCTTGATAAGTGGTCGAGTCTGAATTTCTTTTACTTGGCTTTACAACCACTTTGTGAACTCAAATTATTGAAATAATAGGACTCAAAAACATATGCACCCTTGTAGCATGGGCTTGTTGACTAAGTACTTCAATGCCATGTGTTCCATATAGAATATAAATGGTGTTGATAATGAGATCTTGTCTAAACTTGTGCAACGAATACATCATAGACAATGCTTCACTCTTAGTAGTTGTGTAATTTTGTTCTCGTTGGTGTAAACTTCCTACTTTCAAAGAACAAGGTATGATCAACAATTACCTCACCAATTTGTGCTAGTACTGCTCCCATAGCTATCCCCGAGGCATCAACATACAAATACAAAGGCTTATCCCTAGAAGGAAAACATAATATGGGCACCGTGACAAGCCTATCCTTCAAAGTGTCAAATGTTTTCTATTGCACCTCCCAATGAAATGAACTCTTGTGTTTCAAGTAATTCCTCTAAGGGTGTGGTAATCTTACCATACCCCTTGATGAATTTTATATAATACCTCATATGCCCAAGGAATCTACGTACTGCACTTTGACTAGTAGGCTCCCCTAATCCCACAATAACTGCAACCTTGGTGAGATCTACTAGTAAGCCTTATTTACATATAATGTGTTCTAACAAGGTTCCAAATGGGGTAGAAAAGACACATTTCTTAATGTTGAGGTATATCCTTAATTTCGACATCTCTCAATCATCAATCTTAAATTCTCACAATGGTCTTTCAACAATCCATACATAGTCCAGTCATCTAGGTAAACCTAAAGAAAATTATGGATGAAGTCCTAAAATGCTTGTACCACGATGAATGAGAACATATAAGGTGCATTATTCAATCCAAAAGGCATAATCATGAAGGAAAAACTTCCCCATTCGGTGGTAAAAGTTGTGTTTCTCTGGTATTTCTTTGCAATCGACTTGGTGATACCACGAGAACCCATCTATGAAAGAGTAGACTTCCCACTCAGCCTACTCCCTCCAAAATTTATTCAATAAAGGGGGTTGTAAAAGGGTCGATGAGACATAAATCATTCAGATCCTTGTAGTCAACAAAAATTATTATCCTCCCATCCTTCTTGATAGCGATAACCATTGGGCTTATCCATTACGATTCTTCCATCGCTCAATGATACCGGATGTTATCATCTTGTTTATTTCTTCTTTGACCTATACACACAAATTTGGATTCATCGATAAGGCCTCTTCCAAATTGGTCGCGCACCTTTCTTCAACTTGATTTTCATCTCACCCAAGGAATGGTGAACGCATTTGAGTTCATGGTACCCATGAGGGAATGAATCCTAGAATTTGTACAACATATCAATGACCTTTGAAACTTATTTTTTCGACCAATAGTCCCCAATGATAGCTTCCTTAGGTTTTGTTTCTGTCCCCCAATGTTAACCTTTTTTTTCAAGGGATCATGGTAGGTGCATGCTCTCTCATTAGCACTCTCTATGACCTCACGCGTACCTTCCAAATGATTAACATCCAAAATTTTCATCTCTTCACTGTCTACTACATAGACCATTTTTCCTTTTTCTTTTTCGATGCACACATGCTCAAGCTGTACTTCCTCTGATTCTTCTTCATTGAGGTGTGTCTCCAAATAAGGCTCACCTAGCAACTCCAGTAGCCTATCTTCTTCCATAACACTATATCCCATCGAAATGTGTTTGATCACTTTTAGTGCCTTATCCACTAATGGATTTTTACTCCTATGCTCGAAATATTGAATGATATCAGCTTCCAACTCCTACCAATTACTTATTTTACGAAACATATCCAGATGAATATACCATGCACACACACAACCTTGTGTGGTGGACTACAACTTATGCACCCATAATGAAGGTGGTAACACTTCTATACTTCCCATTCGGCCCTCTCACATGATTAGATATGAAATGAAGTGATATCTTTACCACGGTAGTTTGGTATGACCGTGGGCACCTTACTCCTGGAGAACCTTACAGAGAATTCCATTCTTACTTTGCACCATTCTAGGAGGCTATCCTGATGTGTAACCCACCAGTGCATTGTAGTTCTGAGTAGGTTGTAATTGAGTATCCCTCTTCTCTCATCCTCATTTTTCCACTGAGCCTCCAATTCTTGTAAAAACATTTCAGGGTATGCTCCCCTAGAATAACTTAGAAACTTTTTCCCTTGTAGGTGCTTGACTGAGCGCACCTTTGTTACCCTTGTTATAGATCCCCTCAACTATCACCCAATAAACTTGTAAGTCCCGTGTGCCAAATTTTTACATACCATACTAGTGGTATCACTTAAGGATTGAGCATCTTCAAACTAGATGACTCCCTTCGTGGGATGAATTATCTTAGGATATCTGATGGAGAACACATAGATTCTATCAAGGAATTCTTCTCTTAAGGGATCAATATAGGGCGTTGACTTCCCATCTATTAAAGGGATGATCACCCTTTCTTTCTTGTTCTCAAAGCTGATATACCCTTTGTTAAACTGTAGGTTGAATTTATTCTTATACCACCATGGGTGCCAAGCAATCTTTGGAAAGTTGTCTACCTCGAAAGTGCTAAGAATTCAAAGTATCCATTGAACTTGGCACCTTGAATGGTGATACTTACATCCTTCAGGACTCCAATGGCCATTGCCTTAGTCTTGTTTTCCTTATACAACACATTCAAATATGTACTATGTATGCTTAGTATAGATGAGTGCATAACACGTCTAAACTTGTCTTCCTAGAACCTCACTATTGTCTCATTACGCTTATCTAGATTCACTAATCTTGAGTAGATGAACCTACTATCACTCACTTATCTCATAACTTCATTTAATCAATCTTAAAGAAACCCCAATGCCCATTGTTGGCTACCTATGAGAGGCCTATCCACCGATAATACATTATGCATTAGGCAATCGATGGGATACTCATAGGAAACCTACACCGTTTATTAGTACACAAGCTCCTGCAAGAACTATAATCATTCATGTGTACTTCCTTGCCTATTAAATATTAATATAAGTATTTAGTTACCATGCTTTGGAGATTAGGGTCACGAAGAGTTTATTTTACCTTGTTGCCCCTAAATGCATTATTAAACATTTGGTTAAGGAAGGTGGTATTATACCCTTAAAGGGGTTCCCATTAGGTCCGACAAGGCTTAATTAATCACAACAAGCTTATTCTTGCTTTTTACCCTCCTAGTTAAGGTATTATTGACATCTCTAGGACTGCTCATTTGCCTTTAGTTATTCTATGCTAGGTAATGCCGCTTAAAGTGTACCTCTTACTCTGTAAGCTAAATTAACCTCTTGGTCATGATCTTATTTCTTAGGTGTAGTAATTTAACATAAAAGATTAATTTCATTGTTTTTTTACTCCAGATCTCTATCCTTAAAAATTGAACTTGACTTGCAACTATAATGTTCAAGATCCCCTTAATTATTATTCCCAAAAATCAATTGAGGAAGATTTATTTCTTGGCGTAGTTATCCATAGAAAGAATCATAGTCCTTATTAAGTATAGACTAGATTAATTTAAATCCTTTTTAAGGATAATTCCTAGCTTGATTAGAACTTAAGTATCTTAGATTGTAGATACGAATTTAGTTTACCATTTAAGCATGCAAGTAGCTCATTTCATTTCTTGCCTAGACTATTAACAAGTTTAAATATCATAATGAAAATTAAGGATTTCTCAAGCCAATAATCATATTCCGATTCCATCCTATAAGGGTAACTATTATATTACATGTTACTCCTTTTAATTATACTTTTATACACATTTCGGAACCATTATTTTCCATATACAACTTGACAAGGATTTAGATTGATATTAAGAATTTTGCACAATTTAGTAACTTAGCCTGTTCATATTCATTCATGAGGAAAGACATTAAGAGGAACCTTAGATTCGTTAAGGAGGCATAACTAATATTTTAGGATTTTCCCTTAAATTTTTAGTCTCTTTAATCACTTAGCATTATTTTCATTTACTCAAATACAATCCTTACATTCATGGCAGCTTGCTAGGTAAGAGATACATTGTTGGTTTCATGACTGTAATTATTTGAAACACTAGATAAATGATTGTATGATTCCATATCTTAACAAATTAGTCACTTTTCTTGCCAACTCTGTGACACGGTCACAATATATACATACAAAAAACTTCCAAATTATTATTTTTTAATACATAATCCAATTCTACATTTCATTAATACATATATGACAAATTCTATCCAATAAGGACTAATACAAGGTACAACTTGCCAAGGAAAGTATAATTTACTATTAGTATAATTACAATTGGATCCAAGATCCATACTAAAACATTCATTCAATACCAACTTCCACAAGCTAGAGTGTAATGATCCAATCATCCATGTTTAACCTACAACATTGTATGTTTGAGGGTGTTGGTCCTATGAACTAGAAAGAGTAATTCTACTTTCTACTCTAAGTTTTGACTTATAATTAAGATTAGTCTATAAACTAACTCAATCACTCTACAACACCCATGCTTCTGCAACAGTTAGGGAACTAGACTCCTCCAACAAGCCCATAGCTGCAAAAGGAAGAGGAATAAAAATATACATGTAGTGCCCCCGAAGGTGCACTCCACATATGTTTCTTCCACGTCTACAATTTCAAGTCATGCAATTGATGGGGGATGCCAATTTTCAAACTGTTTCAAATACATTATTAATGTACAACAAAAAAAAGTCTAGTCAAGGTATTTAACATATAAAAATCAAGGAAAATAAATTATTTTTACACCCTTACTATTTCAGCTAAATTCACATATCATAAAAGTCAACCGTGCACATTTCATCCGAAAAATGGCTAAGTATAGAATTCTGGAAAAAATTGCCAGAGTTTCCCCTTGTATTTTTCACTTTTAGAATTTTCCAGTAGTACAAAATAAATCAACTCAAACATGCATGAAATAAATGCTTAAAAATAAAATTTATAGATCAATTGATCCAACCCTCTGAGATGTAAAATCTCGAGATATGAAAGAAAAATGAAATCTATCTAAACAAAGAATTTTTAAATCCAGCTGATTTTATCAACATGATTTTACCCTTGCGGCATGCTTATTTCATAATTATTTTTTCCTACAAGAGAGTTACTAGCTTGATTGGCTTATTAGCAAGAATTTCATTTTCTTTCACTTCACAACCAACCATGAGTTGAGTTACATGCAAAATTTAGAAGCTAAGTAAATCATTACAACCCAAATCCTTTCAATTATTTATTTGTATAAATCTAAAAAATAGAATACCCACATCAATTTTTCATTTCCAACAGTTAAATAATTTACCAAAATCAATTTCATTCACAACCATCATAGTTCATTTTGCATAAATTTCAAAAATAGAATACCCACATCAATTTTGCATTTCCAATAGTTAAATAATTTACCAAAATTGATTTCATTCACAACCATCACAAATATTTTTGCATTTGTTTCAAAAATAGAATCCCACATCAATTTTACATTTCCAAGAGTTAAATAATTTACCAAAATCAATTTCATTCACAACCCTCACAAAAATTTTCCAATGTCACACAGATTAACCACCATCAAAAGAAATACATGAAGCAAAAAAATGACGCAAGGAGATAAAATCACAAAAATTTCAATATATTGCAACCCCAATGAAAATGGAGAAGATGAGAGACCCATCTAATCCAAAATTAAAACAAAGGGGAGTAAGGAAGAAAACCCTTTCTTAGAAATTGATTTCATTTTTGTTTAATTTGCCTCCAAATTAGATGAAAAACCTAGCCAATTTGTTCTAGGTGCTTAAGCTCCAAACTTTTCCAAAACCAAGCACACTTCCACAATGAACTCTTGTATTAAAATAAAGGGTCTCGAATAAAACACCTCCACCCTCACATACAAATTTTTTTAGCAGAGTTACTCTAAGGTGGGAGCTCTCTCACAAGCCGAATGCCAAATAAAACTCAATACTCCCCTTTGTTTTCTATTTTCTTCACGCATTCTAAGAAAACCGTAATTCATATTTACTCTCCTTACCCACTATCTACATATTGGATGGTGAGAGAATCCTCATTCCTTCATGGGTGGGGACTCTTTTTAATCAAAATTTGCATATTTAACAATAATATAAGTCTCCCAAAATCTATGTGAGTTTCCACTAAGGTAGATAAAGGAATAATTAATTTATTGAATATTCACACTAAAATATTTTCCTTCCCTTTATACGTGGATTCCACATTGTGGTCTTTGTAATAATTAATCACTTATACTTGCAAGTTTGGTTATCACTACCCACTTTAAAAGTTGAAACAAACAAAATCATTAACCCTTTTTAAATTGACTTCAACAACAATAATAATAATCCTTTTTGAGTTTGCTTACCATCATGGTATTCATTATTATTATTTTTGAAGTCAAAAGGTATACATTCAACCATTGCTTAACAACTATACGGGTGTGGCATTATGCCCCACATTTACTTAATCATTAGCCTTAGGGATTTGCCACCATATCCACTTAAAATGCTTTCCATAGTCAAAAGTAACAAACACAACGACATGATCGGAACCATAAACAAGGTTCCGTAATAAAACAAGATCCATAGAATAATACCAGTTGGTAGTATTTAGTTGTCTGAGTACTTAATTTTTAATTAAGTACTTCAACAAGTAAGTATCATAGAAAAAATTAGTTAATCGAATAAACATGCATTTTTCCACTCTTTTATATTTATTGGATTAATTAAATTGCTGAAAAGAAATGATTAAAAATAGTGGGATGTTACATTCCTCCCTGCTAAAATGATTCATCGTCCTTGATGAATTAATTACTAATTTCACATAACCAAAAAATTAATCAGCTGAAACTTTTACCAAATATACCATAATTTAGTATCCCAAATTTCATAATCCCATTTACTAAAAAGTAGTAGCATGGATGAAATAATCTTATAATTGTAATATAATATATTTTTATTGTCTTATCATCGATTAACGAGTTTTATTCAATGGTCAAAAATAATTACTAGTATTTCAATAATTAAATAGTTTCATCACAAATTTTCTAAACAAATAAATGTGGAAAAGCAGTTTTAAATTCTTCCAGATTCTCCCAAGTTGCACTGTCCTTAGAATATTGGTCCCATTAGAAGTTACATTGGCTAATTTCTCTATTTCTCAAGTAGTAACTTACATGTTTCCAGTACTCTAATGGGCTCCATGATAACAATTCCTGTGTTTGAGAACCTACGGTGATACCGAGTTAAGTACATGTGACAAATCTGCTACATACTTCTTTAATAATGAAACATGGAAAACATCATGCAAATTTGACAATGAGGGAGGCAATGCTAGTCAGTATGCAACCGAACTAAGAACTTCAAGAACTTCAAATGGTCCAACATAGCATGGGGAAATCTTGGAAACCTTCCCAAATGTTATTGAACTCTTTTAGGCTTAACACGTAGAAAAAAATTGTCTCCTTTCTCAAACAATCTCTCCTTCCTATGCAGATTTGCATAACTCTTTTGACAATCTGTTGCTTCTTTCAAGTGTTTTCAAATTTTCTGAACTTGTTTTTCCATTTTTGTTAGCATTTATGGCACAACCACTTCCCTATCCTCTACGTTTTCCTAACTCATAGGAACACAACAGTTTCTTCCTTACACGACTTCAAATGGTGCCATTTTCAGTGAAGAGTGATATGAGTTATTGTATGTAAATGCAACTAAAGGCATGTATTCTCCCCACCTATACTTCTGATCCATGTAGCACATGCGAAGTATGTCTTCTAACACATGGTTTACATGCTCAATTTGTCCATCCGTTTCCACATGATAAGCTGAACTAGAATTTAATTTAGTTCACAAACCTGAATTTAATGTTTTCCAAAATCAAGATGCCATCCTTGGATCTCGGTTAGAAATTATTGTTTATGGAACACCTTGCAATCAAAATATCTCATGCAAAAACCTTCTAGCAAGGCGGGAATCATCAGTAAGGTTCCCGGGTATAAAGTGAGCTACCTTTGTTAAATTTTCCATCACAACCAAAATCATATCATGATGATTTTTTTCATGGGAATCCCTTGGATGAAGTCCATGGTAATGAATTTCCATTTAAGGTGTGAAATACTATGTGGATACAATAGAATAGCGGGGTGTGCATGATCCACCTTAACCCTTTGATATTCTAGATAGTTAGAAACATAATATGCAATGTCCTTTTTCATTCCTTTCTAGAAATACTGATGTTTTATGTCTTCTACCATTTTGGTTATTCTGTTATCTTTGTCAAAACTAAAACGAACATATATTTTAATCTTTGGATCAACTTCTAGAGTTGTTTGTACTTGTAAATAGTATGGGGCGTAGTTGACTCTCTCATCACTTATTCCTTAAATTTTGTGTGCAAGGTTATGACATATAAAATTTACTTCTATGGATCAAGGCATCTGCTTACCTAGTTTTCCTTTCCTTTGATATAACTGATATCAAATTCATATTTGTGACAGAAAATCAAACCATCTCTACTACCGTGCATTCAAATTGGGATACGTGAAGATATACTTCATCCCCAATTGTTCGATCTTTAGTTCAAATAGTTTATCTATCAAATAGTTCCTCCAAACCTATAAATAACAAACTACTACGCAATTCCACATCATGAGGGGCATAATTATACTCATGAAATTTCAGTTTTCTCCCCTTATATGCCACAACATGATCATCCTACGAGACAAAACCCTCATAATCCTTCTTCGGATGCATCAATAACAACTATAAAATTTCTGTTGGGATTAGTAATGGTTAGCACTAGAGCAATAATCAAACGATCATTCAATTGATTAAATGCTTGCTCGCATTTATCTGTACACACAAACTTCATGTACTTCTTATGAAATGATGCTTTTGGAACAACCAATCTTGAAAAGTCTTTCACAAACTTTTGGTAGTATCCCAACAAACCCATGAAGATTTTTACCTCATGCACATCCTTTATTGCTAACCACTCTATAATGACTCTTATCTTTGTAAGGTCTATAGATATTCCATTCTCATTGATTACATGACCCAAATACTATGTCTATTTCGATAGAAAGCACACTTAGCCAAATTGTCATAAAGCTTGTTCCATCTCAAAATTTCTAGCACGATTTAAAGATATGAGTTGTGCTCTTCTTAATTCTTTTCGGTAGATGACTATATCATCTAGGAACATGAGTAAAAACTTGTCAAGATTGGTGGAAGATATTGTTCATGGGATTCATAAATGATTTCGGAGTATTAGTGAGTACGAACAACATAACCGTTAACTCATAATTCTGTAGCATGTTCAATGTCATTTTGTGGATATCTTCCTCTTTGATTCTAAATTGGTGATATTCTAAATTGGTGATTCTAAATCTTCTCTTGAACCATTCTTAGACATATTCATATTAAACAATTTTTTCATTAAAAATATCTTATTAGAGGTAAAGGGTTTTTCATACAACTTCCTAATGCATCCATCAATTGTTTTGTAGTATTTTACTTTGAAACATTAAATAATACTAAAGATGCAAGACATAGCAAGATAGTCCCAAGTGCCTTCCTATCGGAAAATCCCATTCCGCATCCGTCATGCTTGAGGGTTTGTTCACTTTCTCGCAGACAACGGAATATTAAGATCCTTCGATAAAGTAAATCTTCCATCTACATCTTTCAACGATTGAAATTTTCCGTTGAATTTATCAACTCTAGATCTTCCATCATCTCGCCCTAGCTCCCACTCAAGATAAAACTTTCCCTATGATTCAACACTTCAGCAAACCAAACTAGGCTCTGATACTAATTATTAGGAAATAAGGGATAAAATATGTGGAATAATCCCTCACAGAATTGCAACAATAGTAGAAACTAATATGTAGAAAATATTATAGATCTCAAATAAAAGTGTAGAATAAAATAACACAACACAAAGAGACAATATTTAACGTGGTTCACCTAATTTGGGCTACGTCCACCAAGAATCACTTGTTCATATTTTATTACAAGCCACCACTCTCTCAATACAATACCCAGATCTATTTAGAGCTATGCTCAACAAACTCTATAAAATTCACACCCGAATTCAAAACACATCTACAATGTTACATTATACCTACCATATGCATAAAACCATATAAGTAGACAATTGCTTAAGTAGTTTTACAAAGCGTGCGTATTAAAACCACAAGCCAAAACCGTCCCATAAACCTATGGGTAAAAAATTCCGCCCATATGAGAAAAGCACATTTCCCGATTGATCGGGAACATTTTAAGGCCCAAAAATTTTCGAACCTGGTGAGACAACTATGGAAGGTGTACGGTACTCTTATTGTATAGTCTTCAACCCTTTCTCACATGAAAAAGGCTCCATAACCTAATAATCTCCCACTTGGAGACTAGTTTTCCTCTCGAGCAAGCTTCTCAACCCTTCATTGGTTTCCATGAAGACCAACCAAAGTGAACACACTTCAGCTTTTTCCCTTGTGACCACCTTGGTCATCATGTCTGTAGGATTCTAATTGGTATGAATCTTCACCAGCTTCAACTTCTCTTCCTCCAAAGTTGTCCTGATGAAATGGTACCTTAAGTGTATATTCTTTGTCCAAGAGTGGAAAGAAGAGTTCTTAGTTAGGTGTATAGCACTCTGACTATCACTATGCAACTTTCCTTCCTCCTGCTATTGCCCCAAATCCTCAAGCAATTGTTGTAACCAAATCATTTCTTTTCTTACCTTTGTGGAAATAACATACTCAACCTCTATGGTTGACAAATCCACTAGCTTACTACAATCCCACCTAGAGTTTAAACATAACCTATTGTGCTCCTCCTGATGTTTGTATCTCCAGCCATATTTGAATATACGTAAACACACAAAGTGATATCTGATCCACTGTAGCACAAAATTGACCCCATGGTTCCTCTCAAATACCAAAGGTTCCTCTTTTTACACTGTTAGTGATCTCTACCTAGATCACTCATAAATCTACTCACTGCTCCCACTACATGGGAAATAACGGGCCTGGTGCACACCATGGCATACATCAAACTGCCAACCTCTAATGAGTAAGGTACCTTGGACATATAGTTTCTCTCCTGCTCTATCTTGGGACACTTCTCCTTTGATAACTTGAAATGGCTTGCCAAAGGAGTCCCAACCGGTTTAGCATCCTGCATATTAAACCTCTCCAAGACTTTCATAATGTACTCTTCCGACATAAATTCATATTTTGTTCCTTCCTATCCGAGATATCTTCAAACCAAGGATTTTTTTGGCTGCCCCAAAATCCTTCATAGCAAAGGATTCACTTAGTTGCTTCTTGAGTACTTTTATTTCATGTATGTTTTTACCTGCAACCAACATGTCATCCACATACAGACAAAGGATAATATAACTGCCATCCTCAAATTTCTTTGTATACACGCAATGGTCAGAATGACATCTAATATAACCTTGCTTCATCATGAAGCTATAAAATTTCTTATACCATTGACGTGGAGCTTGTTTCAAGCCATACAAGCTCTTCTTCAGTTTTCACACCATCTCCTCTTTACCTTTGACCTCATAGCCCTCTGGTTGTTGCATATATAGTTCCTCCTCTAAATCACCATGGAGAAATGTAGTCTTTACATCAAGTTGTTCTAAGTGTAAGTCTTCTATTGAAACTATTCCTAGAATAGTTCTAATAGAAGTCATTTTTCCTATAGGAGAAAAATCTCATCAAAATTAATACCTTTTTTCTATGCAAACCCCTTGACCACCAACTAGGCCTTGTATATTTTCTTTCCTCCTTATTCCTCTTTGACTCTAAACACCCACTTGTTCTGTAATGCTCTTTTGCCTTCGGGTAACTTCACCAAATCCCATGTCTATATCTCCATGAGAGCCCGATGCTCCTCATTCATGGATTTCTCCCACTTCTTCTTGGAATATACCTACATTACTTCATCAAAGCTCTCGGGATCTCCATTATTAGTGAGTAATAAATAATAAAGAGAAGGAGAAAATTTTTTAGGTTCTCTTCTTACCCTAGAAGACCTTAATATAGGAGTTTGGGGTTCCATTTGAGGAGGTTCTTGAATTGATTCATGTGCCACTTTCCAATCTAGAAGTTCCTCTATTACTACATATTCATTCTTGGATTCTTCCCTGTTTTCCTATAACTACTTGCTTATACATGAATTACTAATTAAAGACCACATCCCTAGATCGAATGATTTTTTTCCTTAATACTCCAACATTTATATCTAAAGTCATCACCACCATAACTAATGAAAGTACATTTTTCTAATTTAGCCTCTAGTTTGGTCCTATCATCCTTGTCTATATGGACAAATACCTCACATCTAAATACTCTAAGAAATGAATAATCAAATTTCTTACCATACCAAGCCTCCTCAGGTATGCCTCCATCCAAGGCACTTGAAGTTCATCTATTTATTAAGTACATAGCTATGCTCACCACTTCGCCCAAAAAGAAAGAAGCGAGTCCCTGCATGTAACCTCATGCTCCTAACACGTTCCATTATTGTTTTGTTCATCCTTTCGACACCCCATTTTTTGTGGAGTTCTTGGAACCATATTTTGATTGTGGATTCAATTCTTAGAACAAAATTCATCAAATTCATTGTTGTAATACTCCCATCCATTATCGAACTAAGAAATTTTAGCTTAAGACTGTTTCATTCTCTACTAAGGCTTTCCATTTAACAAAAGTGTCAAATACATTTGATTTGTTTCTAATACAATAAACCCAAAATTTCCTTGTTGCATCATCAATAAAAGTAACATAATAAATTGAACCCCCAAGATATGATACTTGAGTCAGCCCCCACACATCAACATGCACCACTCTAACTTACTCTCTTTCTTTGTAGGTCCACCTTGAGAAAGATTAATTTCTTATGTTTCCCATATATGCAGTCCTCACAAAACTCTAAACCTATTTCTATATATCCGGGAAAATCATTCTTTATGATCTCCATGCCCTTATGGCTCATATGATGAGCCTATAATTCCATAATGTCGTATCTACTACGAAGCCACACGATTACAAACATTAGTGCTATAAGTGGTTAAATACAAGGTTCCAACCTTCTTACCTCTTTTCACAATAAGATCACCCTTGGTAACCTTCAAAGAGTCCTTTGTAAATATCATAGTACAAGCATCACTTCCCATTGCCATGCCGATATCAAATTACATCTTAATGTAGGCACATGTTTGACATCCTTCAATAGCCAATTATTCCCATTCTACATCTTAACCTGAACTGAACATTTTCCAACTATGCTATAAGGCTCATCATCACAAAGAAAAACATGCCCAAAATATCCTTGAACATAATCAACCAAATAATGCTTATGTGGAGTAGCTTGGAAAGAAGCCTCTGAATATAAAACCCAAGATTCAGTAATATTGTGAAAAGAAAGAATCAAAGCATCCTGACATATATTACACGTTGCCAAATTTACCTCCTTGTTTTCTTATTGTTGTTTCTTCTTCTCCCGAAGATCCCAACAGTCCTTCTTTACATGCCTAGACTTTCCACAGTGCCAACATACTATCTTGCTTTTGGATTTTGACCTTGCTCGATCCTTTGATTTTCCACAACTTCCTCTATTCTTGTCTCCCTCTAGTTTCCACTATTAAAGCATTCCCTGAAGTATAAGATTCATTAGAGCTTTTTCTTCACATTTCCTCACTTAGAATCACCCCTACAACATCTTCAAACTTCAACTTTGAGTTAGCTAGAACCAAGTTTCTTACTGCCATTACTAGGCTATTCTAACTCTCAGGTAAAGAGCACAAAACTAATAAAGCCCTAACTTCTTCATCAAATTCTATTGTAACCGAAGCTAGCATATTTATAACCATATTAAAATCATTTAGATGACCTACTACTGAGCCATTCTCAAACATCTTCATAGTAAACAAATTTTTCATTAAAAATATCTTATTAGAGGAAGATGGTTTTTATACAACTTCCTAATGCATCCACCAATTATTTTGTAGTATTTTCCTTTGAAACATTAAATAATACCGAAGATGTAAGACACAATCGGATTTTCCCAAGTGCCTTCCTATCAAGAAAATTCCATTACGCATCCATCATGCTCGAGAGTTTTTTCACCTTCTCAGACAACACAATATAAAGATCCTTCTGATAAAGTAAATCTTCCATCCGCATCTTCCAAAGACTAAAATTCCACCCTTTGAATTTATCAACCCTAGATCTTCCATCATCTCTGCCATAGCTCCCACTCAAGATAAAACTTTCCCTATGATTTAACACTTCAGCAAACCAAACCAGCTCGATACTAATTATTAGGAAATGAGGGATAAAATATGCAAAGTAATCCCTCAAAGAATTGCAATAGTAGAAACTAATATGCGAAATTATTATAGATCTCAAATAAAAGTGTAGAATAAAATAACACAACAAAAAGAGATACTATTTAACATGATTCACCAAATTTGGGCTACATTCACCAAGAATCACTTTCTTATATTTTATTACAAGCCACCGCTCTTTTAATACAAAACCCAGATCTGTTTGGAGCTATGCTCAACAAACTCTCTGAAATTCACACCCAAATTCAAAACACATCTACAATGTTACATTATACCTACCATATGCATAAAACCATATAAGTAGAAAACTCGCTTAAGTAGTTTTACAAAAGCGTGGTACTAAAACCATGGGCCAAAAGCGTCCCATAAACCTATGGGTCAAAAATCATGCCCATATGAGAAAATCACGTTTCTGATTGATCGGGCACATTTTAAGGTCAAAAAAATTTCCAAACCCCAGTGAGAAAAATGTGAAAAGTATACAGTACTCTTAGTGTACGATCGTCAACACTTTCTCACATGAAACAAGCTCCACAACCTAACAATATCCCACTTGGAGATTAGATTTCCTTTGAGCAAGCTTCTCAACCCTTCACTAGTTTCCATGAAGACCAACCAAAGCTGAACACAGCTTCAGTTTTTACCTTGTGACCACCTTGGTCATCATGTCTATAGGATTTTGACTGGTATGAATCTTCTCCGCTTCAATTTCACTTCCTCCAAATATGTCCCGATGAAATGGTACCTCAACTGTATTGCTTCATCCTAGAGTGGAAAGCAGAATTCTTAGCTAGGTGTATAGTACTCTAACTATCACTATGCAACTTTCCTTCCTCCTACTTATGCCCAAATTCCTTAAGAAATTACTATAACCAAATCATTTCTTTGATTTCCTCTGTGGCAGCAATATACTCAACCTCTATGGTTGAAAAAGCCACCAGCATTTGTAGTCACGAAATCCAACTTACTACTGTCCCACCTATAGTGTAAACATAACCTATCGTGCTCCTCCTACTGTTTATATCTCCAGCCATATCCGAATCTACATAACCACACAAAGTGGTGTCTCGATCCACCATAGCACAAAACTATCCCCATGGTACCTCTCAAATATCGAAGGAACCACTTTCTACCTACCTCAGTGATCTCTACCGGATCACTCATAAATCTACTCACCACTCCCACCGCATGGGAAATATCGGGCATGGCACATACCATGACATAAATAAAATTTCCAACCACCGATGAGTAAGGTACCTTGGACATCTAGTTTCTCTTCGCTCTGTCTTGGGACACTTGCTCCTTTGATAACTTGAAATGGCCTCGCTAAAGGAGTCCTAAGCTGGTTTAGCATCCTGCGCATGTTAAATCTCTCCAAGACTTTCTTAATGTAATCTTCCGAGATAAAGTCATCTTTCATTCCTTCCTATCCTGAGATATCCTCATACCAAGGATTTTTTTTGTTGCCCCCAAATCCTTCATAGAAAAGTATTCATTTAGTGCTTCTTGAGTACTTTTATTTCCTGCATGTTTTTATCTACAACCAACATGTCATCCACATATAGACAAAGGATAATATAACTGCCATCCTCAAATTTCTTTTTATACACGCAATCATCAGAATGAAATCTAATATAACCTTGCTCCATCATGAAGCTATCAAATTTCTTATCCCATTGACATAGAGCTTGTTTCAAGCCATATAAGCTCTTCCTCAGTTTGTACACCATCTCCTCTTTACCTTTGACCTCATATCCCTCTAGTTGATGCATATATAGTTCTTCCTCAAAATGACCATGGAGAAATGCGGTCTTTACATCAAACTGTTCTAAGTATAAGTATTTTGATGCAACTATTCCTAGAACATTTCTAATAGAAGTCATTTTTACTACGGGAGAAAAAATATCATCAAAATTTATACCTTTTTTTTCTGTGCAAACCCTGACCACCAACCGGGCCTTATATATTTTGTTTCCTCCTTCCTCTTTGAATCTAAACACCCACTTGTTCTGTAATGCTCTTTTGCCTTTGAGTAGCTTCACCAAATCCCATGTCTAGTTCTCCATGAGAGCCTAATGCTCCTCATTCATGGCTTGCTCCCACTTCTTCTTGGCATCTACTTGTATTGCTTCATCAAATATCTTTGGATATCCACTATCAATGAGTAATAAATAATAAAGATAAGGAGAAAAACATTCACGTTCTCTTCTTACCCTAGAAGAAATTGTTACTATAGGAGTTTGGGGTTCCTGTTGAGGAGGTTCCTTAATTGATTCATGTGTCACTTTCCCATCCGAAAGATCCCCTATCACTTTGCATATTATTTCTTGGATTCTTTGTTGTTTTCCCGCAACCATTTCTTATACATGACTTTCTCATTAAATACCACATCCCTAGATCAAATGATTTTCTTGTCCTTAATACTCTAACATTTATATCCAAAGTCATCACCACCATAATTGATGAAAGTACATTTTTCTAATTTAGCCTCTAGCTTTGTCCTATCATCCTTGTTTATATGGACAAAAACCTAACATCCAAAGACTCTAATAAATGAATAATCAAATTTCTTACCATAACAAGCCTCCTCGGAGTATGCCTCCATCCAAAGCACTTGAAGTTCCTTTATTTATCAAGTACATAGTTGTGCTCACCACTTCTTCCCAAAAAGAAAGAGACAGATCCGCATGTAACCTCATGCTCCTAGCATGTTCCATTATTGTTCGGTTCATCCTTTCGACACCCCATTCTTATGTAGATTTCAGGACCCATCTTTTTCCGTGGATTCCATTCTTAGAACAAAATCATCAAATTCATTGCTATAATACTCCCATCAGTATCTCGACTTGAGACATTTTAGCTTAAGACTGTTTCATTCTCTACCAAGGATTTCCATTTTAAAAAGGTGTCAAATACATAAGATTTGTTTCTAATACAATAAACCCAAATTTTCCTTGTTGCATCATCAATAAAAGTAACATAATAACTTGAACCATAAAGACATGATACCTCGAGCTGGCCCCACACATTAGAAAGCATCAACCCTAACTTACTCTCTTTCGTATAGGTCAACCTTGAGAAACCTTTATCTCTTTTGTTTCCCATATATATGCAGTCCTCACTTTGAACTCCAAACATGTTTCGTATATCAAGGAAAATCCTTCTTTTTGATCTACATGCTCTTTTAGCTCATATGACTAAGCCTATAATGCCATAATGTCGTATCTACTTCAAGCCACAAGATTACAAACATTAGTGCTATAAGTGGTTAAATACAAGTTTCCAACCTTCTTACCTCTTGCCACCATATGAGCACCATTGGTAACTTTCCAAGAGTTCACCGTAATATCACAATACAACCAACACTTCCCATTTGCCATGCCGATATCAAATTATGTTTTAATGTAGGTGCATGTTTGAAATCCTTAAATAGCAAATTATTCCCATTCTACATCTTAACCTGAACATAACCTTTTCCAACTATGCTGCAAGGCTCATCATCACCAAAAAAACATGCCCAAACTCTCCTTGAACATAATCAACAAAATAATGCCTATGTGGAGTAGCATGGAAAGAAGCCCCTAAATCTAAAACCCAAGATTAAGTAATATTGTGCAAAGAAAGAATCAAAGCATCCTGACATACATTACTCATTGCCAAATTTTCCTCCTTGTTTTCTTCTTGTCTCGAATCTCTCAATAGTCCTTCTTTGCATGCTCTGGACTTTCCACATGTGCATTGTTGATGTCAAATCACAAAGCACCCTTGAATGTCTGCAACACGATGGGTTGAAACTCTCAGTACGATTGCATAACATGGATCTTTTCCCAAGTGTGGGACCTTGCGAAATCGGAAAAGCTCTCCGGATGAACGCCGGTTCCTATTCCTCTGTTTAGATGCACACATAGAAGATGCAGAGGGTTTACTAAAACCTAATCTAACTTGCCAAGGAGACGGGGTAAGAAGATGCATAAAATAAAACATAAACTAACAGAGGTGATGCACCGTAGGAATGAAGAACATCTATCTTGCCAATAAACACGAGACCATTAAAATGCCATGCAAGATAATGCACGAGATAACTTGATTCACGGTGAAAGATCGGGAGGATGTAAATGAACATAGAGAGGGTTGAAAATCAACCACAGACATGCATTAATTTTCTCCAAATATTGATACAGCACACTACAAAATGCCAAGAGGCAAGGTTGCATTACAGTTTCAAATGGGAGGTTTTAACTCCACAAGTTCACCTGCCAAAGAGAAGAAGGGAGGGGAAAAACAAGAATGTCCAACCTTTAGAAAGAAGCCCCTCCTTACAATTTATAGGAAGAATGAGAGATAAAAGAGAGAGGAATACCAAAACTACCCCAACCACCTCTAGATCGCACTTAACTATCTCATTATGGTGGTAGGTGAGAACCCCAGCGAACCCAAAAGTGGTGAACTGTATTTCAAATTTTTAAGAATTTTTTCTCACCTAATTAAAGATATCCAATCGTAGTTGGATAGAAGACCTCGTAAGTTTTTGAAAAGTCCAACCTTGCATGAATTTGAGCTCCCAGTCAAAAGTTATGGCCATCTGAATATCTGCGCCAGGGTCTACTTCTTGTCAGCGCTCAAAATGTTGCGCCTCCTGAAGGTGCGCCATAGGTGCATCCATGTGTGTGTCGACATCCTCTTCCATGCGCCAAGGCACAACTTTTCCACTGTTAACACTCATTTTCGTGCACCATTTTCGTGCGCCAAGGGCGCATCCTTTACCCTCGCCGACATCCATTTACGTGTGCCACTTTCTCGTGCTTCGTGGCGCATACATTTTAGTGTCAACACTCATTTTAGTGCACCATTTCCATGTGCCAATGGCGCATCCTTTACCCCTGTCGACATCCATTTACGTGCGCCACTTTCTGCGCCTTGGTGCATACATTTTAGTGTCAACACTCATTGTCGTGCGCCCATTCTGTGCACCTTAGGCGCGTTAGGGATTTGAGCTTCTTTGATTTCTCCATTCTTCTTCTTGTCTATATCTACCGGGGAAAGATATATACAACACCCAGCATACTATCTTGCTTTTGGATTTTGACCTTGCCTGATCCTTTGATTTTCCACGGCTTCCTCTATTCTTTTGTCTCCCTCTAGTTTCCACTATCAAATCATTCCCTAAAGGAAATCATTCATTAGAGATTTTTCTTTACATTTCCTCACTTAGAATCACCCCTACAACATCTTCAAAATTCAACTTTGAGTTAGTTGGAACCGAGTTATTTTACCGCCATTACTAGGCTATTCCAACTCTTAGGTAAAAGCCTGTAACTAATAAAGCCCTAACTTCTTCATCAAATTCTATTGTAACCAAAGCTAGCATATTTACAACCATATTAAAATCATTTAGATGATCTGCTACTGAACCATTCTCAGACATCTTCATATTAAACAAATTTTTCATTAAAAATATCTTATTAGAGGAAGAGGTTTTTTCATACAACTTCCCTAATGCATCCATCAATTATTTTATAGTCTTTTCCTTTGAAACATTAAATAATACCGAAGATGCAAGACATAGCCGAATTTTCCCAAGTGATTTCCTATCCAGAAAATCCCATTCCACATCTATCATGCTCAAGGGTTTGTTCACCTTCTCAGAAAACAAAATATAAAGATCCTTTTGATAAAGGTAATCTTCCATCTGCATCTTTCAAAGACTGAAATTCTGCTCATGGAATTTATCAACCCTATATCTTCCATCATCTACCATAACTCCCACTCAAGATAAAAATTTCCCTGTGATTCAACACTTCAGCAAACCAAACTAGGATCTAATACCAATTGTTAGGAAATAAGGGATAAAATATGTGGAATAATCCCTCACATAATCTGCAACAGTAGAAACTAATATGTAGAAATTATTACAGATCTCAAATAAAAGTTTAGAATAAAATAACACAACACAAAGAGACAATATTTAACGTGGTTCACCCAATTTGGGTTACGTCTACCAAGAATCACTTGCTCATATTTTATTACAAGCCACCGCTCTCTTAATACAATACCCAGATTTGTTTGGAGCTATGCTCAACAAACTCTATAAAATTCACACCCAAATTCAAAACACATCTGCAATGTTATATTATACCTACCATATGCATAAAACCATATAAGTAGACAACTGCTTAAGTAGTTTTACAAAACCGTGGGTATTAAAACCATGGGTCAAAACTGTCCCAGAAACCTATGGATCAAAAATCCCACCCATATGAGAAAATCATGTTTCCCAATTGATTGAGCACGTTTTAAGGACCAAATTTTTTTTGAACCCCAAAGAAGACAACTATGGAAAGTGTACATTACTCTTAGTGTACAATCTTCAACACTTTCTCACATGAAAATAGGCTCCACAACCTAACAAAAATCATTTATGTAAAAACAATTGATCTAGGATGTTTAAAAGACACCAAATAATTTTAGAAACACGTTTAATATTTTTCATTCAAACAATAACATATTATACATACAAAATAAAATGTATTTTGTAGTAAGTAACAAATCTTTTAGATAAATACAATTTTTTTCCTCCAATCATTACAATTAAATTCCAATTAAGGCATGCAATCTTCATGTTGTTGACCTTGGGAGTAAATCCTTAGTCTAATTTTTCCTCCAAAAATCCTTTACAAGACAACATATGTTTTGATAATGAACATGTTTGGTCCAATAATTGACATGTCATGTGTTATACTTAAATATTTTAGTCATTAATCTCCATCAATGCATGTAAGTAAAGATTTTTTGTGAAATCAATTGATCTAAGACGTTTAAAACACACCAGACTATTTTAGAAACATGTTCAATATTTTTTCATTCAAGCAACAACATATTATAAGTACAATATAAAAGGAAATTTTTATTAATTAAAAAATCTTTCAATCCTTTCATTAATAATAACTTCTAACATCCACGATGTTAGTTGCATGTCTGTTTGAGCATGAACAAATTTTTAAAAATAGGTTACAAATTTCACTTGATGGTAGTGACTCTTTAGCTCGAAATATTATATTCTTCAAATACATTCACCCACTAAGCTCAAACTAGGTTGATTTAATTTTTTAAATCTCAGCAACCACTAAAATCATAATAATATCTCACTTTATTTTGTTGAAACCCTGAGACTATGAAGATCCAAATATTATGTTGTGTCGTAAGCTAATAAATGCTAAGTTGAAAATATCATTCAATAACTTGTTAAATGAAAGTGACCACTACACTTGAAGTAATATAAACAACCAAATTCCGTCTATACCTACAAAAAAATATTCATTCAAGTTAATATATATACCCACACCAATCTGAAGTCACGTAAGGGTTCAATATAAGAAGAAATTTTAACATCCACGACACTAGTTAAAAGATGAAAAAGGATATTATTCTTACGCAATCTACCTACAATTATACATGTAATTGTAAATGCAAATTTTCATGTAAGAGAACAAAAACCCAATAAGGATATTATTCTTGCCACGTACATGTAATTGTATCTACATTTAATTTTATCTTGGTTTGAACTAAATACGCTTCTCTCTGTTGAATAAATCATACCCGAGAAGGAGAGGACTCATGGGGATGCATTATTTTTCTATAAAACACCGTCCCCATCTTATTCTAGTCAAACAATGTTTTATGAAACCACTTCTTATCGAATCTCACAAAAAAATCCCATCACAAGTTCTACTTTTGCTCCATGTAACATATTTGTGCTTACCCACTTCATTTCCATGTGTAGAATGAAAAACCTTAGAGAACCTAAATGTAACAAATAGAAGTTTCAATAAATAAGTTCTAATAAGATATTCTTGTATGATTTGTTTTTTGATAATATATATAATATGAAATAATTTTGTTTGCAGATTCTTCCTTTATAATATATATTAACTAAATACATCTAATATTGCTAACATTCAAACCTTCAACCTCCACTAAATGCATTAATTGCAAGAACATTAACTAATTAATGTTGGGGTTGGCTAAACATTAACTAAGATTAAAATTTTTTAGGTTATGTTAAGGCATAACCTCTTTTGGCGGAAAAAAGAGGATAAGGAATTTGTGGATTTTTT
The DNA here is from genome assembly GCA_018340775.1 of Taxus wallichiana var. yunnanensis. Taxonomy (NCBI): domain Eukaryota; kingdom Viridiplantae; phylum Streptophyta; class Pinopsida; order Cupressales; family Taxaceae; genus Taxus; species Taxus wallichiana. The sequence continues at coordinate 42,745,772 of CM031234.1, forward strand.
GGGAATTTATGACATTCATAGATTGCATTCATGTGATGGATGGGATCAATTAATGACTATTACTAATTAGGATAGAATTCAATTAGAAATATTGGAGACACAAGTTGAATATTGGAATGAAGGTGCTTGACATCTCTATTTAAGCATCATCTATATCAGACCTTTGGTAATTGATAAGGCAAAAATATGTCTCGTTAATGCACAATTAATTATCTTATTTTACTCTCCTTTTTATCAAGTTTCATTGATTTTTGTGACTTTTGTTTGATCTAATTTAATTTAGGATGTAATTGTCCATATTTTGTTGAATTTAGTTCTAAAGTTTAAAAGCTCTATAATTCCTAAAAAAGTGTGTGGAAATTTATTTTTGTAATAAAACAGGTCATAATCAGTCAAAGAATGGATTATGAAGTGATCAACATGTTTTTGGGAGCCTTGGCTTCAATACAACTTAGTTATGGAACTTCCAGACTTAGTTCTAGAACTCTATCACACAGTTTATGATCTCTATCACTTAGTTCCGAACTTTTGGACTTAGTTACGGAACTCCAAAGCACTTAGTTTCGGAACTCCTACGTTTAGCTCTGGAAATTTCATGGTTAGATCAAGAATAGTCCCCTTTAGTTCCGTAACTTCTCCAAAGTTCTAGAACCAATGGGAATATATTTATTTTGACAACATCCAATGATAGAGAAATCAATGAGCCTTTCAATTAGGAGCAGATCAGAAGATTTCTTATTCTTCATACTTGAAGATCTAGGGATAACTTATCAGACAACTATACATCTAGCAAGGTTCCAAATTCAACATCTATTTTGGGCATAATTCGGTTCCATTTGAATCGGTAGAAAAACTATGGTTGTAAATGCATCTTTGAAAGAAATACATATATAAAGACCTGTAGATAGATTAAAAAAAAGAACATATACATATAGATATATAGAGATAGAGATATAGAAAGATTCAATACATTTTTGTAAGACAAAATATTTCAGAAAAAATAGCCACTTTGTTTTGAGAGAATATCACTTTGTCAAATCCGATTCAAGGTGGAGCAAGGGCCCACTCCTCCAAGAACCAGGATTCTCATTTTATTGGTATTTATATTTCTAAAGCAAATAGTGTAGATCTGTTAATTATGTAAGTGTTTTTTTATTCTTTAAATTAAACTTTGTTTTATACTCATCCTATGCAGGTGTTATAGACTAGATTTTCATTTCCTTACAAGATTTTCACAACATTTTTAACCGTGTGTTTATTTTTCAAGAAAAGTGTGTTTAATTTTGCATTGTGTGTTTATTTCAGCAATCTATTTATTCCTATATGTGTGTTTATTTCTAGCAATTCATTCAATAATGAATGTTTATTTTAGGAAGTTTCTTACAACATAGATATAATAAGGATTTGGCCATGGAATCCTAAAGACACTACAAAACCCCCAGAAAATAAAATAAAAATACCTAAAGTCAATTACTAGATCACTAAGATTTTCTTATTACATATAGCTTCAGACACCCCTGGTTTGAATATGACATAAAAAGATTTGATTAAATGAAGCGAATAATGACACCCATCAATTTTGGCATTGTTTCCGGGGACCCAATAGTTAGAATTTTCTTATTAGGTGTCAACAAGAGCAAAAATCATACATCTAGTAATTAAAGAATCTTCCCTACGTCATCATAAAATTTATGAGTAGACCAAGAGACCCCAAGGGTAGATTCCTCCCAAAAATATATGAACAAGAATCATCAACATCTTCATCATCAAATAAGGAAGTTGACCAAGAATTAGAAGCACCATTGTCCCCTATTAGATAAGAAGTAGAATTACCACCTTTGGAATTCTTGGATCAGTCACTGAAGGAAGTGGAACCTTTAGAAAGAGCATTATATCCCAAGACCCGTTTAGAGCAATTTTTGATTCATAATTGAGTATTGAACCTCCTACTCCTAAATTTTCACCTTCCCCAAAATATATCACATACCATATTGATTAGAAGAAAAGTCTAGAAGGTACTGTAGAAATGGAATGAGAAGCTGAAAGATAACCTGATAGGACCTTTACTTATCCAATTCAGTTGTATGATGGTGATACATCCATGAAGAATATTTCACCTGCACATTTACCCACATTTAGAGGAATGTAATATGAAGATCCTGACCAATTTCTATTTGAATTTAACGTACTGTGTCAAACTTATGACTGCAAAATAGATAATCAGAAGCTCAAGTTGTTTCCATCTACCCCGAAGGATGCAAAAATGAGGTGTTTTATGGGATTAACATATAATTCTATCACCACTTGGGCACAAATGGAGTTTTCCTTCTTAAACAAGTATCAAGACTACTGTAGAGGAGGAATAGGAAGAAAGAATTTTTCAAAATCAAGCGGGAGGAGGATGAGAATATGGAAGATTATTTAGAAAATTCCTCTTTATGAGTAAAAGATGTGGATTTGTACTACAAGAGGAGTAAAGCACAACCATTTTTCTTAAAGGTCTGGATGAGGAATCTAGGAAGTCCTTGATTTGATGGGATGTGGAAACATTGATCAATTAAGAATGAATGATATTAAAGACATTTGTAGAAGCTATTCAAGAACAAGAGGTGGACCTTGAAAAGGAAAAAATAATTAAAAGTATGAACCCATGTATGAAAAAACTGATGGATGAAATGGAAAAATTTAAAACAGGCCTTTTAGTTCAATTAACCTCCACCATGGATGGATTTCAAGATAAAGAAAATGCTAAAACTAAACCATTAGCTATGTATTGTCCTGGATGCGGGAAGAAGCATGTAATAAGAGATTACCCCCTGGATAAAATTTAAATGTGTCTTATCTCGTGAATCTAGGGATCATGAGAGTAATGCATGTTCTCTTCTTCAATTTATTAAAAATTAGCTTAAAAAAACTATCACTCCATCCACATCTCGAAGAAGTAAAATTTGTTCAGAGAAAACCTAGCTAGGGAAGTTTATGCCTGTGTCATATTTTAACCCCTGGATGATGCCATGAGAAGATCGGATGGTACAAAAAAGTTGGGTAAAACCAACTTGATTCCCTCAACCAACATGGAATCCTTAGGATTGGTCGGGGATAATCTTGGTATGCCCAAGGACACCAACAAATTTTTTTTTGTCAAGGTAACCCAAATGCTTGATCATAACCTAGGTGGATCCCTAATATTTATTCTCAAGGGAGGAAATATCCTAATCAGAATTAACAAGCCATAATGGGTTCCCCAACACAAAATTCACAAAATAAAAATGTGGTTCAAACACAAATGTCAGCACAACCAGTTGCTAATCCCATAAACAAACAAACAACTCCTGTCTATGGGGCATAACAATAAAAACCAATGGATCTAAATGCCATGGATTGTAAAGATATTAAAACCAGATCTAGAAAATTAATTAGCATTCCACTTGTTATAATTACTAAAATGACGGAAGAAACTGAAACCCCTAGTGCGGTTGTTCCCAAGAAAGATGAAAAAGAAAAATATAAGGAGTCAGGTAGAAACTCTGTTGAAACTCCATTCCTAGAGATATTTCAAGAATTTATAGGGACCAAGGAATCTAAGTTGGTTAGGAGTTGAGGAAATTAAATATTTAAATACAATTGTTTTAAGCAATCAAGGACATTCTAGAGTTAAACAAGTTAATCAAGATGTTATGTTTAAGAAGACCTAGAAGGAAGAAGAAATACCCTAGGACTATTAAAGTAGATGGGAAACTTGCTAATTTATTAGCAGGAAAACTCTTACTTCCCAAATATGGAGATCTGGTAGCTCTGTTATTTATGTCTCTATAGGGAATAAAGATATACATAATGTTTTGGTTGATTTAGGAGCAACTATAAATGTGATGACAGTGGACACTTTGAAAAAATTACCATTAACAGGTATCCAACCTACTAACACCATATTGTAGATGGTAGACCAGTCCATAGCAAAACTAGAAGGAGTTATTGAAGATGTGGCGAGTTATGTTGGAGTCATGGGATATCCAGTGGACTTCCTTATATTGCAGCCAAAAGGTAAAACACTTGGTTACCCCATTATTTTGGGAATACCATGGTTACCTATAGTTGTTTCTGTAATTGATTACAAATCATGTGATATGACTATCTCAAATGGTAAGAGTTCTAAGAAAAATTCTTTATACCGCTCTGTACAACCTTTTATTGATAATCAAGAGCAATTTTGGGTTGATGATCCTGACACTAATAAATAAAAAATTTATTCTTTGGCTATGATAACGTTGTAGGATCATGTACGAGAGATGGAAGATATGATTAATCAACCATTGAATGAACACCAACTATCCTTGGAACAATCTGGGTTAGTTTTAGAACCTATGGACTTAGTTTGGAACCTACAGATTTAGTTCTAGAACCATCACATTTAGTTCCGAATGTTTGGACTCATCTCCGGAACCACAACAACAATAATCCCATGCAAATGCAAATAATTTTGCTCCAGAGGAATAAGATTTATCTTGGGGAGGAGCATAAATAGCTATGGAATTAGTAGTTTCAGTTTCAAAGATATCAGGAAATGGTGAGGAATTTTTGGAAAACAACAGTGACGAGGAGTTTGACCGATAACAAGATAAGTATCATAACTCTTCCCTACTGTCCTTTGTCTAGTATTATTTCTCAAGGTAATTTTGGAGATGTTGCTACATATCATATGTTATTACCACATCCATGTCCACTAAACACCTTAATGGAACCCTTTCAACAAATCAGTTCATCACACATTGGAACCAAACATGTTGAGATTCAATTGGGTAAAATTTTGAACATTAATAGTTGGTTGAAGAATGATGAAGAAGCTAAATTATTTTATGTTCTGAAGGATCATACTAGATATTTTTATTGGGACTATAAATACATGAAAGGAATCCATCCAAGTATTTGCACCCATCACATATATACTAAAAACATTAAACTAGTTATGTAACCTCAGAGGAGGATTAATCCAGCCTTAAGGGACATAGTCAAGAAAGAAATTGAAAAACTATTACAAGTAGTTCTTATTTACCCTATCTCATATAGTTAGTGGGTTTCACCTCTTGTAATTGTGCCTAAAAATAATGAAAAATGGAGAATTTGTGTTGATTATGGGGAGTGAACAAAGCGATGAGAGATTATTTTCCCTTACCATTCATAGATTAAGTTTTGGACAACCTTACAGGTAAACAATATTTTTCCTTCCTAGATGGTTTTAGTGGATATAATTAAATCAGGGTTGTTGTTGAGGATCAAGATAAAACTACCTTTACTTGTCCATGGGGTACATTTTCCTATAGGGTATTGCCATTTGGACTATGTAATGCTCCAACAACCTTCCAAAGAGTTGTATTAGCAATTTTTACAGACCTAACGAATGATTGTGTAGAGGTATACATGGATGAATTTACTATACATGGAAACACATTTGATGATGCTTTGAAGAATTTGGAAAGAGTACCAACAAGATGTGAGGAACATCATTTGTCTCTTAGTTATGAGAAATGTTTAATGATGATTGATGAGGGGATTGTATTAGGACACAACATCTCAAAAAGAGGACTTCATGTTGACTAAGACAAAACTAGGATTATTTTAGACTTACCTTTCCCCAAACCCCCACAGATATCAAGCCATTTTTAGGGCATGCTAGATATTATAGGCATTTTATTAACAATTTTAGTAAAATTGTTTCCCCCATGTTTAGTTTATTTACTAAGGATTGTTAATTGTATTGGGATGAAAAGTGTCAACATGCTTTTGAGGAAACTAAAGAAAAATTAATCACTGCCCCAATATTGAGAGGACCTAATTGGGAGAAACCTTTTCACATCCAAATAGATGCCTCAAATAACTCAATAGGTGCAGTTTTGGGACAAAAAGATGAAGAAGGGAAAATGTATGCTATTTACTACCTTAGTAAAAATCTTACTCCCACTGAGAGAAATTACACTACCACTGAAAAATAATTTATTGTTGTGATCTACGCAATTAATAAATTCAGACATTATATTATAGGGTACAAAATATTTTTACATAAAAATCACTCAACAATTAGATACTTAATGAAAAACTAGTGGTTAGAGGTAGGATAATTATATGGTTATTAATTTTACAAGAATTTGATATTACCATAGTAGATAATCTAGGAAAATCTAATGTGGTAGCTGATTTCTTGTCAAGACTGACCACTATAAGGGAGCAAGATCTAGTTAAGGAAAACTTTCTAGATGAACAATTGTTTGCTATTTCAGTTGATACACCATGGTTTGCTGATATGGAAAATTATCTTGCAACAAGGAATTTTCCTCCTTTCACTAAGAAATAAATGAAGAAGTTGATCAAAACCAAAGTGCACAATTCAAATGGTTAAATTTAATTTTGTTTAAATGTGGTCCTGATTTGGTTTTACGCAAGTGTGTGAGAGAAGATGAAATATTTTACATACTCAGGGCATGTCATGATGAACCAAGTGGAGGAAACTTTTCAGTAAAAAGAACAGCTCATAAGATACTTGGCACTAGATATTATTGGCCATCTTTGTATAAAGATGTGAAGAGATATATCAAGTGGTGTGATCCCTGTCAAAGGATGGGACAACCAACCTTTACCAGTGAAATGTCTTTGTAAACTCAAGTTTGTGATTGAACCATTTGAAAGTCGGGGGATGGATTTTTTTGTCCCTTTATTCCTCCTTCATAAGGAAAGGAACACATTCTTGTGTGTATTGATTATGTGACAAAGTGGGCAGAGGTGTAGACTTTAACAAATGCCACTAAAGAAGTAGTTATTGATTTCCTTTGGCACAAAATTATGATGAAGTTTGGTGCACCAAGGAGTATAGTTTCAGATCAGGGGCCATAGTTCATGTCTAATATGATCCAGGCCTTCAAAATGTACTATCAGATCAATCATAGGAAGTCATATCCCTATCACCCACAATCAAATGGACAAATAGAAGTAACAAATAGATAATTGGAAAACATCCTTACCAAAATAGTTGAATCAGGTAGAAGATATTGGGTAAAGAGACTACCTGAGGCTATTTGGGCATATAATATAACTTGGAAGAATATAATAGGGTTTTCACCATATGAGTTAGTCTATGAGAAAAATCCTTGTTAACTAATGAATTTGAACTACAAACATTGAGGACAACAACTAAAGTGGGTATTGAGTTGGATGCAACACAAAAGGAAAGAATTATTCAACTCAATGAATTGGATGAGTTGAGAATGGAAGCACTTCAACAAACAGAGATAATCCAATATCAAAGGAAGCGGTGGCATGAAAAACATATAAAGAAAAGGAAATTCAAGTTAGGAGATTGGGTATTACTATTTGATTCCAAGTACCAAGTAATTCAAGGGAAAGTTGAGAACCAGATGGTTAGGAACCTATCAGATTGAGTAGATATTTGACAATGGCTCTATTCAGCTACTTCCCATTGATGGTACAAGAAGGAAAATTTTGGTTAATGGACATAGTCCAAAACTTTATAGGAAGCCTCCTACTAGGGAGGAATTCTTGAAGCAGATTGAAGCAGACAAAGAATTTAATCATATGGAAGAACCTAGTTCTTCCAAAATGATCAAATAATCAAATACATGGATCCAAAATAAAGGGAAGAGAATGAAAACCAAAAAATGGCATTCTCTTCCTAAAAAAATATAAAAATATAAAAATAAAAAATAAAAAGGGAAGGAATGAAAACCAGGAAATGGCATTCTCTTCCCCGAAAAAAAAATCTCTCAAAGATCAATTGAAAACTAGCAATGGCAATTGGTCTCCTCAATAAATGGATAATGTAAAATAAAAAGAATTTGTTTGAATTCCAGTTGTCTTTTCTAACCATTTTTCCTTTTTCACTTTTAGGAATGATGAGTCATCAAGACAAAGGGATTACATAAAAAGGATGGTAATTATGTCTTGAACTTATTAAAGGTTAAATTAAAAGTTTATATGTGTGATTATAATTGATTTAAAAGGTTGGCATGATGTGTAATTTATTGTGCATTATGATTAAAAGTAAGTAATCTTGAGGTTGATTTTGATAGAATAAGAAAGTGGTGGCGTATTTATAATTACCTATCATTTGGGTGGAATAAACAAAGTTGAGAAGTAGTTGAAAAATAATTTCGAAGAGGAAGAAGAAGAATTTTATTTGAACTTCGTATCTAAACCCATCAATCTGCAAATGAAAACAATAATTCCACAGCTAAATACAATTGTTCCATAGCTAAATCTAGTAGTTCTGAAGCTAATTTTGAATTTGAAGAAAAAATAATTTCAATTGTCCCCTTTTTTATGGGGATTAAAAAGAAGTCAGAGCTAGAGGATGATACCCAACTTCGTGTAGATGAAGAAGTGGAAGCCATTTTTGGACGAGTAGGGTGGTTGGAGTTCCTGAAAAAATTCTTGAGGTATAATGACGAATTGGTAAGGGAATTCATTATAAATTTAGAAGAATCTTGAACTAAAGTTAGAAGCATTGTAATTATTTTTACTGTCAATATAATGAGTAATGTGTGTGGAGTACCAATTGTCCATGTCCCAAATCCTATCAAGGGAACCCTTAAAGATCTGGTGGAAACGTTGATACAAGAGGGGGAATCGAGCCCCAATATATCTATAACACCAAGAAAATCATAAAGGGTGTCAGCAAGACTAGCTTTCCCAAACCCTTTGACAGGGTAGCATTTTGGGTAGTTAAGTATTTAACTTGAATGGTCAATTTGGGACTGTGGGAAGATAATTCCTTAAGATGTTAATATATCTTAGGTATGGGAATTCAAAACTAGAATATATAGTAAATCTTCTAGGATTTATTTTTGAATCCATCTAGAAAATGGCTCAGAGGTATTCCTGGGGAGTTAGAACAATCAGACATCATGGGTTAATCCATTTGGTATGCCAGCACCATTTTCTTTCAAATAAAAATGGAGAAGAAATATGGGAAAAGTTTCTTAACAAGTTTAAGAAAAACCCTTATATTATAGGGAGGGGAATACCAACCCCTTTTTCTCCTACAATTAATTTGGAGATTGATTCCCCTGCTCAAGAAAAGAAGAAAATAGGTGGGGGTAATGTACCAAAAATAAGGAGATCTAAAAGAAGGATTAAAGTTATAGAACCTATTATTCCTATCAAAGAAACTCCTTCCTCTGTAATAGTACCAGGAGAACTAATATCTATCTATGACAGTGATAGTTCACCTAAGCTAGAGCATGAAGTGAAATTTAGAAGAAGCTCTAGGAGGAAACCCATTTCCAGACATTTTGAAGCTCCCTAAAGAAGAAGAGTTCATAAGAGATCTAGGGAAATTCCAGAAGAGATGGAAGAATAGGATGGGTTGGAAAAAGAAGTTGATGATATTTTGGGTAGTACGGCGATGATTCCTCCTGGACCAAGACAAACTGAGGTGGATAAGGAAGATACAATATTTTAAAAATAGTATTTTCAAGAGTTTAGTGAACCAGAAACATAGTCACATGAAGAAGAAGAATTGGAATCTTGGAAACAGAAAGGGAAATCCCCTTTGGTAGAAGAGGAATTATCATTTCCCAATGAACTTTTAGAAATGGATGAAAAACAACATTTAAAACAGACTCTATTTTTTTCCAGAGAAGAAATCATCATCAGAGAGAAGGATGAGTAATTAAACTTCCTCAAAATCAAGTTAGAACAGAGGGAAATGCTCATTGAGAAACTAACAAATCAGCTCACAAATATGGTGAAGAATTGAAAATGGTCAAACAATAGCTGATGAAAAAAAAAAAGAATGTCAAATTGCCGAGAAGACCAAGTGCTATGTCAACAATATCTGCACAGACTAAACTGACTTATTGGCCACTCAAACAGTTGTGGGATGATACCTGCAGGGAACTTAATGAATTCAAAACATCAAATGAGGACCTGAGAAATAAGATAGAAGAAGAAAAAACAACAAGGATGAAATGGGAATAAAAATTCTACAAAGAGGAAGAAGACAAATTTAAATGTCTTGTAAAAATACAAATGGTTTACACGATGAGTGAAAAATTACTCACATGCATGAGAACTTCTCCAACATACAAGTATATTTTTAGAAGAAAAATTTGTTCGGTGGCATCTGTCAAGAATTTCATGTGGCCTTCCACATGAAATAAAAGATGAATCTGAGTTCATGACATGCCTATTCCTCAGCTAGTGCAGAGAAAAAAAATCTTCTCTATGAATTCTATCTCTGCAATCTTATGCTGGAAAAGAACACATGCTTTATGATCAATTTGTATGTAGGGGAAAGCCAGTTGAATGCATTTGTTTCTGTTCTTCAAAATCAGGTTGCATGGAAAGAGAGATATTTTGAGCATCTATTAAAATATAGTTCATCTATTCTCTGCATGAGGGCTCACTATGGTAAACCATCTACCTTTGTTATACATTTCAGATCCCATGCCTTTGATAGTCGGTTCAAGGAACACTATCTGGCTAGTTTACATAAAAGTATTGATGCCTTCACCTCTTATGAGAAGGAGAATGTATGTACCCAAAATTTTAGGGTATTGCACCACTGGAAAGATGTTACACATGCCCCAATGATGATACAGGTCTCCTCGTAAGGTGTTCGGGATCCAAAAAAACTAACCAAGTATACATTTATATCTGTATACCTCACCTGACCTCCGCATGCTTAGTTCTACCCTTTTCCCCCCTTTTTCTTGAATTTTGGTATTAATTGATGAGACCACTACCCTTTCTAGGAGGAGGTCTGTGACCGCCACCGAGAATAGGGAGGCGGTCTGAACCGCGCCCCGCACAGGTGGCGGTTACGTGCATGTTTTCCAAAAAAGTTCCAACGATCATGTCAAACATAAAATTTCTATCTACATTTTTCAAATACTTTTCTTTGCATTTATGTTTTGGCCGCCTTATGAATAGTGTTTTCACTTTGTTTAATGATAAAATATTTCCATTCCAAGCTACCTTTTAGTGAATGCATTTTCTATAAATAGCTAGCTTGTTTTCAAACAAATGGCCCCTCTCCTTCTCTGTTTAATCATTCAATCTTTTGATTTTCTTGCTTAGAATTCCAATAGTTTCATGTTTTACATCCATTGTTGGTCTTCCTTTGTTGTTTAGAGGTCATTCAATCTTCTTGTTTCATTCTTGCTTCATTGTTGTTCCATGCAAGTTAGTTTAAAATAAGATAGTTTCATTCTTAGATTGGAATCCATTTAGAGTTGCAGGTTTTGTTTAGTCACAAAAGATAGCTTCTAAAACTCTCAGCACATTTTTGTTGTATTCCCACAATAAATCCCGCTAGGAATTGCATAGTCAAGCTCTGTTCACTTGCACTATCTCTCTCTTACTCACATTGTATTTGGTCTATATCCAAAATTGTCATTGTTCGAGTGCCTTCTTCTACTGATGCTATCATATACACATTTTTATGGATCCAAGAGAACACGAAGGAATGAGGATATCACACTAAGGGGATGAATTCACACATAACTAGATTTACCACTATTATGTAAACTCCAGGTTTGAGCTATAAAAGTTCTAGTTACATCATATCAAATAGAATAGTAAATTATTTCATTTCGGTCAAAGTTCTCTCTTGATATCACCAAGGAAGCTATGGGGATTGATATTTTGTAAGAAAATATGATTCATTCCTCACTTCTGAGGTAGGATCGAGAGTCTTTCAATTTAAAACAATTAGTTGCTTAGATATTTAGGATAAATTCACAACTACACAGGAAAATAGCCACACCAAGCTACTTTGTTTGTTTTAATTCTATTACTAGATTAGTTGTCCATTTTCTAAATATATTAGAATAGCTGCTCTTTTGATTTCTTTAAAATACTTCATTGAAAATATGAAAATAAAAGAATACATGCATAGTGTAAATACATCTTTCATAATTAGTTTATTAGTTTTAGTTAAAATTTGAATCATTTTACATGACAATCATGGGACCTAGAGAGCCCAAAGAATACATATTTGAACCAATATTGCCTCAATCAAATCTACCCACAACACTAGCTAATATAGATCAAGACATTAGGATATAGGTATTTTGAGCAATGGCAAACCTACAAGCAATTAGTGAACAACTAAGAGGGTTAAATATTGAAGATGACAAGGCATACACATTTTGGTCAAATCATCCTAACTATAGACTACCTTGATAGGATATCCGTATGACTGTACAAGGAATCAAAAGAGAACAAGTATTTGGTTGCGATCCTTTAGTTCCACAACCTAACACAAGAGACCTCCTCATTAACATAGATACTAGCTTATGTATTCAAGTTACCAGAACACCTATAAGGTATTATGAGAAAATTACACAACAAGGCTAAAAAGGTGTATGATTATTGGAAGGAGGTATTAACTCTTCGCATGACCATTGGAGGTTCGACACAACCACAAACTTACGGTTGTGATCCATAGGTCCCACAACCCAATGGGCCTACTAATAAATCAAACATTAATGCTAGTTTACGAACACTAGTATTTAGGTCCTCACCACTTCCACCAAATTTTATTACACAATTATCCTTATTAGACATAGTAGCCAATCTAGCTAAGGATTTTGGACTAGACCAAAGAATTGTCCATAAAACCCCTAAGAATCCACTACACCTCCCATCACCATTTTTCATGACCTTATGCTGGAAATATACATGAAGCTTCGACAGGTCACTTCCCATGTATCCAACAGCTAATAAACATGATCTTGGTAGAGCTTGACATTGATTGGAGCCTCTGAATAGCTATTATATTTGAATGATCCATTACACCAACTCAGGTTGGGAGGGCCTTCTTTACCTTAGATTCACAAATTTCATTATTGTGTATTGAGGATATAAGATTGCCCCACTAGTTTTTCTGTATCCATATATATTCCACATTCACTGGCCATCTCAACACAACCTCGAGAGGTCGGGTATGAGGAAGAGTTACTTGTAAATTCTCATTCTCGCATGTCACTTTTCTATTGTACAAAACTGGTGAACCCGACGTGAAATAAATAATTATTCCCTTTTTATTTTCATTTCTTTCATCCACCTTCACTCTTTCCCCTTATTCTACGGTATTCATATACCCCCGAATATGTCGGGATACGATGCATATGGTAGACCTCTCTCGGTTCTTGAAGTAGTTATAGTCAAACAAATAGACAACCATCACGCTTGCTTTCTGCATGGGTTGACAACTATTCGAGTAATTACTTGTCATCTAAAACTCCTCCCCAAAGAACTAGCTCCAATTCTTTGTTACGAATTGAGGATTTGGATCAACTTACAAAAACACAACAACCAGATCCCTTAGGCTATAATAATATGATGTTTCTTGGAGAATCCATTTCATCTCCTCGGGTCTTGTTCGGACCATAGATCGGTAAACATTCAGATCCACTCCCATTTTTAGATTAGGAGTACTTAGCATGCTATGCTTAGAAGCGAACAATGCTTCCAAAACATGTACCTACCTATAGAGAGTTTTCTAATACAATCTGATACCCTACTCCAAGAAAATACCCTCATTCCTCCACCTATGGGAAATGCCCTTGGTGAAGCTTGGCAAGGTAATGATCAATTCATAGTAGGGTATCATACCCCTTTACAACCTCAAGGTATACAACAAATGCCATTGAGTCAAAACATTGTGTCTTTGCCAATAGAGGTCATTTCAGCCTTAGTTGAGAAGGTTAGAGGGATGGAACTTGCTCAAGAAAACTAAAATTCATATTTTGGGCAAGCAGGAATCCCCAACCCTCCGCATCTCCCCAGTCAAGTTGACCTCCTTACAGGAACATGCATGCTAGGCATGTCTCCTCAACACTCATATAATTACCCACAACAAACACCAACTAGGATTGCATTTTCAAATGCCACTCCAGTTGAAAACATAATACCTCCTGGCTTGGCACCAAACAACCCAAACTAGAACAATTATCCTCCCTACTTAAACATTTATTCAAAATCACCACAAGGAGACATGTTATCTTCTCCCTGGGATGTTTTTTCAACCACGGGGATTCCCTTACGTCCCTACAAATACATATTCTATGCCATGTCAATAACCCATTCCACCTCCACCCCCTCAGCAAGCACCATTGATGTTTGAGGCCTACGTGGTAGGGACTTATTCAGAATATTTAAAAGAGCCCCTAGATTTCACCATGTGAAGTGTTATGCTTCAAAGACCTCTCTCAATTTACCCAAATATAAAGGGAAGGAGATCCAAATGCACACATTAAGGCCTATGCCACTGACCATATAGGAGTTACTCCCTTGGGATGGGATTGTTGCTAAGATATTCCCTAAGACCTTGGAGGGTATTTCTCTTGATTGGTATTACAAAATAACTGAAGCCTCGATACACTCATTTAAACAACTCATGTCAGAGTTCATCAAAGCTTTTGATATGGAAAAATTGTTAAGAACATGAATAAGGGAATTCTTGCATATTAAACAAGAACATAATGAATCCGCTACTCTTTTTGTTCAAAGATGGCGTATGGTTCTCTACTCATCAGAAAGTGCTCCAAACATAGATCAAATGGAACTATGTGATTTATTCCTTCATTCTCTCAATAGAGAGATAAAGGAAGAAGTCTAGAAGTTCCCACTAAGAACTTATGATGAAGTACTTAAGAGTGCTCTTTGAATCGACCAAGCAGTGATAGATAGTGGTCGTAAGACATATGGGAAAAATGGGAAATTAACCACTCCCAATCAAAACACCATGGCCTATCATAACATTGAGAATGCTAATCAAGGACCTAAGATCCTTAACAAGAACCACGGAGTTACAACAGATGGTGTAACCGACCAAAATAAAAGACTAAACATTGTAAAAATTTCACCACCTATTAATAATCATCGAAATAACAATTTTACTCCAACAATCAACACGGTGGATTTTAATCATCCACCACGACCACAAAAATAAAAACAACAACAAAAATGACAACAAATCCAAACACAAGGTCCAAATCAAAACCCAAATGGATATCAGAGTCAAAACAAAAGGTAACAACCTCAAAATTTTATCTCTAACAACCAGCAACCTTATCATAATTTTGGGCCACAATAGGTTTTAAATCAATAGCCTCAAAATTATAATCCCAAATTGTATTGTTGCTTCCATAATATTCAAAGCCACGATACTAGGACTTGTCGTGACTACAATAAATTCATGCAGTGCTTGCTAAAAGATCAAAAACAACTCTGTATAGATTTGTTTTTAGCAAATTCTATAGTACCCACACCAAACACTTATACAGGGGCAGTTTCCCCTCAAAATGCACCCCTCAAGATCTTTAATGATCCACTCCCAAACCATTCTAACAATAACAGGCTAGATCCTAATGGAACAAACAAGGGTGTTATAATAGGAAACAATGATCATGAAGCCTCAACTTCATTAAATCCACCAGTTGCACCCCAACTAGGAACTCGACCCCAAACTAAAATAGTTGGTCTGGTGGAGTTAGACACTAAGCTACCCATAGAAACCATAACAAGAACACGGGATTATTCTTCTCAACCAACTCCAAGTTATCCATTAGAACTAGACAACATTCAACAAACATTGGTAAAACCCATAGGCACCTATGATTTAATTAATGACTTAACTAAAACCTTCTCTCACATCTCCTTTTTGGATTTGTTAAAGAACTCTCCTGCCCATAGGGCTTCCCTCTTAGAAGCATTAGGCCTTGGTCATTTAATCAACATCACTCCTCCAGAAATGCAAGTAAACCATGTAGAATTTGACGTCTATCCTCTAAGGAAGCCAAATAGGGATACTGAGTTTATATTTGATATAAGCAAAATGCCAATAGACACCAAGATTGCATGAAGAGGTGACCCAAATTTACATTTACAAGTATGGGTTTACAATAATTATGTTAAACATGAAATGATTGATGATGGGGCCGCAATTAACATAGTCCCCTCCACTTTTCTTCAAAAGTTAGGATATGGAGAGATAAACTATTCCACAACACGAAATACACTAAGAGGATATGATAGCCTTAAGGCCACTTTAATTGGAACCATATTTTTACTAGTCACTTTAGGACACGAAGGCAATCCCTTCCAAGTTATTCCAAGAAATACGATTTCTACACTTAGGAAAATATTTGTGGCACAAGGTGATCTAAAACCCTTTGATATACACCTAGCTGATTTGAAGAAAAGACCGAGGCATTCACTCGATTTTGAGCTCCCAAAAAATCAACTTACCAAACAATTAATTCAAAACCAAAAGAGAAGTTGATACCCACCACAGAATTGGAAATTACAAATCTGGCTGAGGACATTCCAACACTAAAAAATGATACCAACATCATAGAAACAGTGTCACTAGGGACTACCACAAAAATTGTCAAGTTTCTAGAGAAAGACTTACCTATTCTCCTACCATTTGAGTCTATGGGTATGGGATACACCCTGGGAAATGCTTCTCTTCCACCAGACAAAGTTTTCATGGTAGAAGTAACCGAAGCAAAAGAAACAGATACAAAAAATATCCCAACATCCATTTTTCCAAGAAAATATTGGAATCTCCACTTCGATGGAGCTAGATGTCACTTTGGAGCTGGGGCAAGAGTGATCTTTACTTCACATTAGGGAAAGATACTACCTTTCACCTTTAAATTAAAATTTGAATGTATAAACAACATGGATGAGTACAAAGCTCTCCTCCTTGGCCTCATCCTAGCCAAAATAATGGGTGTCGATAACATTAGAGTGCTAGGAGATTCTTAACTAGTTGGAAATCAAGTCTCTGAGGTATATGAAACTAGGGCTGAACATTTACAACTCTACAAAATAGCGGTATTAGATCTAAGCAAGGGATTTAACTTCATATCAATTGAAGCAATCCCACGAGAGAAAAACTTTCTCGCAAATTCAATAGCAACCTCAGCTTCTGTTTCACTCCAAATAGTGAGTTGGAAGATACAAATTTCACAGTATCACTTCGTATTGAACCATTAGTGCGTAAAATACCAAACAAACCCACTCCGACTCATGGAGAAGCTAACAATGATTTTTATATCATGGATCACTTTGAAAATGATAGATTCACTCTCGAATATCTAAATGCCTATGCGGAGCTACATCTTTCTTACCACATAGTGGATCTTTCCCTAATACCATATTCCTCTTCCAAATTTAGAAATCCCATATGATAGAGTCTCCTCCACAAAAGGATCTTGATATATATATGAGGTATAAGACAAATAAATCTTGGAACTACCTTCAACCCCACCGAATTTGAAAAAGGTAACATTTCTTTAATATAAGAAACCATTGATATAAACATCGAACGGAGGAAGAACCAAAAATTTTAAAGTTGGGATCCTCGTTAACTCCGGAGGAGATAGAAATACACACACAAATCCTCAAATCACATCAAAAGGCTTTCACATTTAACTATAAATAAATGACGGGCATTGCACCACACATCACGGTACATAATCTTGTCACTAAACCAGATGCAAAACCAGTTAAACAAAAATCAATACCAATGAAGCCAAAAGTGGCTCTCATGGTAAAAGGGGAAGTAATAAAACTTCTCCAAGTGGGATTCATCAAACCCATTGACTATTCACAATGGGTATCTAATATCGTCCCTATTCTCAAAAAGAATGGGAAGATATGCATTTGCATATATTTTCAAGATATTAACAAAGATTGTCCCAAGGATGACTTCTCGTTACCATCCATTGACGTTATTGTTGATGCAACAGCTGGATTTGAACTATTTTCCCTCATGGATGGGTTCTCAAGGTATAATCAGATTAAAATATCTAAACAGGATCAAGCCAAAACTACATTCATAACTCCCTGGGGAACTTATTGCTACGTTGTCATGCCATTCGGTCTTAAGAACATCGGCACTACATATCAACGGGTAATGACATACATATTCCATGATCTTATCCATAAAATTTTGGAATCCTATGTGGATGACTTATTAGCCAAGGCCAAGAAGTGATGTGATCACCTAGAAGTACTCCGTATCATTCTCTCATGATTAATTGAATATGGCATCACATTAAACCCAGAGAAGTGCGTGTTTGGTGTGACAAGTGGAAAAGTTTTGTGCTACATTATATATTCATGAGGGATTGATGTAAATCTAGCCAAAATCTAGGCTGTTCTCGAAATGATCCCACCATCGAATGAGTCTAGAATCGGGTCATTTCTTGGGAAAATCAATGCAATCAAAGGTTCATCCCAGATCTAGGTTTTTCCATTCATCCAATCAACAATCTATTGAAGAAATATTATAGCATTGATTGGACTAAAGAATGCACGATGAGGCGTTCGAGGCGTTAAATGCTTCTTGTTGTCTCCACCCATGCTAATGCCTCCCGGACAGACCACCCTTTGATCCTATACTCATGGGCCACTCATGTCTCGCTAGCCTATATGATGGCTCAAAAAGACAATGATAAGTGAGAATGTGCGAGTCTATTTCATTAGCCGAATGTTGCTCGATTATGAAACACGTTATACGGGAAGAGAGAGAATGCGACCATAGTCTTTATAACAAAACATTTAAGACATTACATGTTGAACCAAGAAACAAGGGTCATTGTAAAGATAAATCATTTATAAACATTCCTCATGTAAGGGTCTTTATCTAAAAAGGTTGGGTGTTTCATAACCTTAATGGGAAAATTTGAGTTAACATTTATAAACCAAAGATTCATTAACATACAAATCATTGTAGACTTGTTAGCTGACAATCCACTAGATAGAGGTGATCTGGTAAATCTTGAATTTCCTGATGAGTGTATATACTTTGTCGAAACCAGGCCCCCATCTCTACATGTCCCTGGTACATTGATATCATGAATTTTATCATGGTGCACATACCTAGAAAGTGCCACATCACAACAAAGAAGGCAGTTACACATTATCACCACTAAATATGTTGTTTTAGAACAAGTACTCTATCGTAAAGCCTTGATGGCATGATTCTAAGATGCATTGACACGAAGAATCCAAGAAGATTCTTTATGAATCCCATAGTGGGATACGTGGAGGCCACTTCGGTGGTCACACCACTTTGCTCGTAAAATACATCAAATGGGCTATTTTTCACCCACTCTTTAACATGACATAGCAGAGTTTGTATGTAAGTGCCACAAATGCCAAGAATTTTCTCACGAGATTCACATGCTAGCACAATCCCTGTAAATAATAGCAACCCCTGTGGCCCTTCTCCACGTGGGGTCTAGACTTGATAGGGAAATTCTCTCCCTCATCAACCAATGGTCATAATTTTATAATTATAGCCAAAAAATATTTTACCAAATGGGTAGAGGCCATGCCTCTCACCACCGTACCAAGTTCGGTAATTGCCAAATTCATTTTGAACCAAATCATTTACAGGTATGGTGTCCCATAAGTCATTATCTCAGATAATGACACATCCTTTAAAAATGATGAGGTCCATGAGTTATGTAGAAAATTCAAAATAAACCATCACGTGGACTCTCTTTACTACCCTTAAGCCAATGGGAAAGCCAAAGCAACAAACAAAACATTAAAGGCTATTCTCCTCAAAATAGTCAAGGAGAACAAGCGAGATTGGCATTTAAAACTATATCCGGCCTTGTGGGCCCATCGAACCTCAATAAGAACACCAATAGGAGCAACCCCTTTCTCATTGGTATTCGGGAAGAAGCAGTTCTCCCGCTTGAGGTTGAAATACCTAGTCTCTGCATCTCATTACAAGGGATTTTGGATGAAGAAGCTTACAGGGAGGCACGCCTCTCTCAACTGGAAAGCCTTGATGAGGCTAGGCTAAACACCAAACAATGGCACAAAGCCTATGCTAATCGGATGTGCCGACAGTATAATAAAAAAGTCTATGAGTGAGAAATATATGAGGGAGATCTAGTTCTAAGACTAGACAGCTAGATTGATAAGAAAACTAGTGAAGGAAGGAAGTTCCGGCCCAAGTGGTTGGGCCCATACCAAGTCATGAAATACTATAGAAATGGTGCGTATTTCTTATACACACTAGAAGGTGAGGAATTCAATGAAACTGTCAATTCCTTGCATCTTAAACGGTTTTATGCATGATACATTAGAATCACCACTTGTACATTATAGCTACCTACATTGCATTAGTCATCTTGTTGTTTCATTTTTTCCACTCATTTCATAAAAATTGTAGTCAAGGAACTTACTCTTAAGCAATCTATTACAAATTTATGAAAGTATTGGCAAAAGCATTCAAATCACATCTCCTCAAACATCATCAAGTAATTTCAAATCTTCTCATCAAGTTTGATAGACAAGTATTGATGAAAACCATACCAAGGCCTGCATACTTGGTTTTGCTCTTTCTTTCTACTAGGTGAAGTTATCCTTACCTACGGTCTATTCTAGAAGCTTCTTGGTGTCACATCTATCCCTCTTAAGTCTCTTTGAAAGAAAGGATATCCCAAAGTCACAGATCAGAAGTGTCAAAATCAAATTAAATCAAAAGTGCCAAACAAACAAAATATTTTATTTTACACACTTCTCTGCCCCACCAACCTTTGGTGATAAGCCCGCATCTCTTACCGGTGGTGTGAGGTTGGGAAAGGAAAGAAGTGTCCTTACTTGCCTATGTCCTGCCTTTGGTGACAAACCCATGCTTCTTACTAGTGGCATGAGGAAGGGTGTGGGGGGTCCATTCACACAATTTAAAAAATCTTGGTATTCTAGAAATGCAAATCAAATTATATTAAGAGAAAACAAATGTCCAAATTCAAAAGAAATGAAATCCTCAAAACTAGATTTTTTCAACCAGGTTGCCATTTATAAATATAAGTCTAGATAAACTAGAAAGTAAGTGACCTTCTAAGCTTGGTGGTAGTTCTGAGTAGGGTAAGTGTGTAGGTCTAAGTTTTGTTTTTGATACTAGTTTTTCTATCTCTCATCATTCCATTTAGTCAAAATCATACAATTTGTGCCCTTCCCAACTCTTAGTGTAGAGCCCTTGCATCTTACTGGTTGCGTGGAGTTGGGAATGGGGCAAGTTCATCTCTTTATCATTATACATTCATCATGTTTTGCCAACATAAGAAGAAATCACAGAAATTGCCCAAAGAGGTCGAAAGTTCAATACTACAATGTGTTCGTCATCGCATATCAACATTACAAAAACATACAAAGTAAATCATTATGGTTACTATCATTTGTCATCCATCACATACATTCTGAAAAGCATGAAAATAAATACTCTAAAAACATCTAGTATACATATGGAAATGAGTCACAAAATTCTAGGCACCAAGAGTCTAGATCAAAAAGATATATATATATATATATATGGTGTTTCATGTACAATGCCATCATGCACTAAGGCATGGTCAAAATGCTCAATGAGCCCATAAAATACAAAACAAACGTACAAATATCTAACCAAAGGTCACTACAAAAAGACACTATGATCTCTCAATCTCTACGAGATCCCTCAGAAGGTGTATGACCGTGCCTAGGACTCTGCTGCAACGATGCACTTGATGGATGGAGGGCTCACGATCATGTCTAGCAGCAATGGTCTCACTATGAGAGTGACTCCTCCTCATCAAGTGCTCAATAGTCCTATATCTAGGCCTGGCTTGGTGCAAACGGAGGTAATAATATTTTCCACCTTCAGACAGGGGCAAAGACATCTATGTGTTGACCAACTGCTTAGGGCTCCCAACGTCTTGATAAGATTGGCACGAGTACCATCGAAGGGAGCAATGGAGTGTCGGCACACACACAGTGAATAAAATATCACCATCCCTCAAAGCATTTGCTGCAAATAAAAAGGAGAAACACGCAAGTTAGAAATTTTTCCAAAATAAAACCAAGGGTAAACAAAACAATAAAAGGAAATAACAACTAAACAATTCTAACTAAATCAAAGTCGAGAAAAGAGTAGTAACTCACTCAGATCTCTAGGCCTCCAGGTAGGATCTCTAGGATCTATGCCTACCACTAACGTTTCTACTAACTATCATCCCTCTCCCACATATGGAGCAATGTGATGGCCTACCACGGACTCACCATCTCCCCCTAAATCCTGAGAAGGAAACTCCTCTAAAATCAAAGTCACCTCTATGCTCTGCTCCGCCGTCTTGGCCTACTGATATATCTTGAGTATCATGACAGTCAGAATCACTATCATCCTCCTCCCCTGTCCCTCCGATCTCCGGCTCCTCTGTCTCCTCCTCTATCTCTCCCCGGTGACTTCCTCGGGCTCGAGTCCACATCAATGGGCTCATCTCTGTATGGGTAGGACCGGTGGAAATCCAAAGTAAAGTTCTGAGGAGCACCTGGCTACCCTCAAGCATGAACCACCCTCCTAGCTGCGATGGGAACACCAAGAGTGTGATAGTCAACCCTTGACCTCTAGGACCTCGCCAAGCCTCACGAATAGATCTATACACTAGCCCCACTGGAGGAAACATGTCGATGTATGGGAGGCCGGCGAATTGTGTTTCTCTGTTAAAGGGTGGATCTCCAACTTCCCCGTCTTGTCTACCAGTTGACTGGTAGTGTGGAAAGAAATCAATGTAACAGTCTCCTCTCCCCATAACCCTGCCATGGCCTGATAAGGAGTAGCCTCCATGTTTGCAGTGGTCAAAGAGGCCACTGGCTAGTGAGGCACTCTAAGAATGGTCATCCTTGTCCACCTTGCTTGCCCTGATGGCCCCGGGATCCTCTACCTCTACACCTCTCCCATATGGAGTGATGTGCTCATACACCCAACTCATGACAAGAGTGGGGTGGCTTAGTGACTGTCCTTGTAGTCTGACCACCCTATATAAATCATGGTAGGTGGTCTTGAGGATGTCTACTCCCTAAGCGTAAACACATCCATGGCCCTCAATCTGTGCAATGATGGGAGCCCAACAATATAAGAGAGTGTTCCCTCCCTTGTCCCCAATCAATCTCAAAGAAAGGATGCCCATGATAGCCTTGCGGAGCATAGGAATATCTGACTCAATAATGGAGCGGACCTTCACCCCCTTCTTTGACCCCATGGAAACAATGGCATCCCCCATATAAGTGGCCCACTGAACCACCTGAGATCTTGACACTGCTATCTTAAGAGACAACCACCTCCCAAGGATCGAAACCCCTAGTATATGGTAAACATCCTCCAGGGTGATGGTCCACTCACCCCTAACTCCTAGAAATCAGAAAGTGTTTCGATCCGCATCCCAATATGAAAATAAGTCACATAATATGTGACTAGTAGGTGCAACATGAGGAACCTATGTGATCCTCCAAATGCCGGCCCTCTACAAAGTGTCTCACTCTGTCTGGGTCAGTGCCTCTAACACTGCTAGGAGCCAATCACACTCCCTCTCTTAGCTCCATCTGATGTACTCCTCCTTCTTCGCATACACCCAAAAACATAGAAAAAGAGTAAGTTAGTAACAAAATCTGATTGGAAAAGCTAACAAAAACATGTAAAAATGCTAAAAATGCAAAAACAAGTAAATAAAGCATATTTTTTTGCATTCTGTTGTGAACCGCCACCCTGTGTAGAGTGGAGGTTCCGTAATCACCACCTTCTAGGGCGGTGGTCCCGTAACCACCACCCTGTGTAGGGCGGTAGTCCTGTCCCGAACCCGTGAATGGCTCATGAAGCCCTAAAAATGCATTAAAAATGCACAAAAACACCATTTTAAGCAAAATAAAGACCTACCCTATGGGCACCCCCCTAGAGACTCATTTAAGCATTTTTGAAAATAACCCCCAAGATAGAGATTTTATCATTTCTACATTTTAGGTTCAAAAACAATAAATTGAGAAGAACTAACCTGAGACTTCGTGGGTCGATGTTCCACTCTAGAAGGCATGATCACTATCTCACCACGAATGTTTTGACTATAATCTCATCAAAAACCGTCCTTTGTGGGTCCCATAGCTCAAAAAATATCAAATCAATCTATGTAAATGAATAGTAAAATGAGTTCATTATATATATATGTAGACACCTATAATTACGCCCAAGCAATTTAAATACTTAAATTGTGCTAATCATCCCCTTTCTTGCAAATCAATGACATATCATTAAAAACACTCATTTTCCCTCATATCATCATTAATTAATTACACTAAGCTAATTAATTAAGTTTCCTATCCAACAAATACCCTAATTAACGACCTTCCGTTAATAAATCACCCCTTCTACCTAGACTAATTAGTTATTATTAATTAATTAGCTTTCCCTTCCATTTAACCAATAAACCAATATTTAATTGATTTAATCCCCTTTTAATATCATAAATCATACTAGTATTCCTCTAATTATCTTCTATAAGCTTACATCTACCTATTAGTTAATCACCTTTGATTAATTAAAACACCCCCAACTCCCATGACTTGCTAAACATGTATTAAACTCTTCTAAAGTAAGGTTACCTTTAATAAAGCAACCTTATCCATTCCTAATCATGTTTTACCTTTATCCCACATTCACGAGAATGTGTTGAATCCTTTATCCTTTGGGCTATATAAAGAGCCCTCCACCTACCTTTTTACTTACACCTAAACTCCTTAGAGAGAAAATGCAAAGCATATAGCAAAGAGACTAAGAGCTTGCACCTTTCCCTTTTGAGAGTTCATCATCTTGAAGAGTTAAGCCTTTCAAGTGCTTGGATCATATGGGAGGTTTCAAAAGGGTCTTGAGCCCAAATTTGATTAGCCCCCATTCCTAGGTTCTTGGAACATTAAGGACAACTATTTTGATAGCCATGGAGCTTACTTAGGTCTATTCATTTATTTTTGTTAGAGAATAGAGGAGTTTAGATATTTAGCATTGTTAGTTTCAAAGTTTGTATTGATGAATGCTAGCATCTAACCCTTGTTTAATTCTTATCATGATGGTGTTTATGCTTTTTTAGCTAAATTGTAGAACTATTTTAGGTGGTAGTTCTTACTTCATTTGATTTAGCATCAAGCAAAGTATACATGCACACATTTTGCACACTCAGTGGGACTTACTCCATTGCCCTTTGCACTTAATTTCAAGTTTTTGTAGTTAAGTTTTATTTTTGGTTACTAACCCTCTTTTATACATGTTGATCTAACTTGTTTTTTAACTTGTTTTGTTGAGTTTGCATGTGTTGAGTCTTCCTTGTAGGTATAAAGGAGGTGAAGTGTTGTTAAAATTGGAATTGATGGGAAAATTTCAAGATTTCTCCATGTTTTCATTTTTAGAGCTTACTTTTTCAACATTTTACATGCTAGTTTTGTCAATTTCTTGAAAATTTTCAATTCTTGAGCATGTAGGTTAGTGTTTGATAGTGCTGAGTCTTCTATTTACATATTAATGTGGTGGGTTGCTGTTAAAATTTAATCTTGGTGAGAAAATTTCAATATTTCATCATGTTTTCATTTTTAGAGCTTACTTTTTCAACATTTTACATGCTAGTTTTGTCAATTTCTTGAAAATTTTCAATTCTTGAGTATGTAGGTTAGTGTTTGATAGTGCTGAGTCTTATATTTACATATTAATGTGGTGGTTTGCTGTCAAAATTTAATCTTGGTGAGAAAATTTTAAGATTTCATCATGTTTTCATTTTTAGAGCTTACTTTTTCATCATTCTACATGCTAGTTTTGTCAATTTCTTGAAAATCTTAAATTCTTGAGCATGTATGTTAATGTTTGATAGCGTTGAGTCTTCTATTCATATATTAATGTGATGGGTTGTTGTCAAAATTGAATCTTGGTTGGAAAATTTTTCCCATTTTACAGATTAAGGGACGTTTTTTTGACATTTTTTGAGTGCATGTCAAGTGCATACCCATGAGCATAAGAGCATATGTGTAACCCATCTTCCGAAGGCCATAAATTTTGTTCCCGAAATCAAAATGACTCCATTTTTTTGTGTTGGAAAGGTATTGAAGTTAAATATGCAATGAAAACATAAATTCAAGATTTATACTTACAAAAATTGTAGGTTTTTCTGTTATTTTAAAACTGGTCATTTTCTAACATGTCTAATGTTTTGATGAATGTTGTATTTCCATGCTTCCTCGATTTAGACCAAAGCATGTGTATGATCTTCTCTTGCACCTTTTGGTGATCTTGAGAATCAAAAACAACTTTGATCTATATCTTTTAACATTGGGATTAAACTTGGAAACTTGATTATTCATTTTGCTTAAGGGAATGAACCTTTTACAAAGCATTTTTCAATGGTCCTTTGATTTGAAGTTTTTCATTTCTATATAGTTGGAATAAAGTTTGTGTATGCTCTTCTCTTGCACCTTAGGGTGATCTTGAGAATCAAAATTAACTTTAGTCTTCATTTTATAACATTTGGTAAATTGGAAACTTCATCTTTCACTTTTGGTTTAAGGGAATGAACCTTTTACAAAGCATTTTTCAATGGTCCTTTGATTTGAAGTTTTCCATTTCTATATAGTTGGGATAAAGTTTGTGTATGCTCTTATCTTGCACCTTAGGGTGATCTTGAGAATCAAAAGCAACTTTAGTCTTCATTTTATAACATTTGGTAAATTAGAAACTTCATCTTTCACTTTTGGTTTAAGGGAATGAACATTTATCAAGAATTTTGTATGGTTCATTGATTGAAAATATTTTCTTTACTTTTTAGTTGGATTATTTGTTGTGTATGCTCTTCTCTTGCATCCTTGGATGATCTTGAGAATCAAAAGCAACTCTTAATCCTCTTTTAAATAATGTGATTTTCTTGGAGAACTACTAACGCTTGAGTGCAGGACCTAAAAACGCTTGTCAAAGAAAGGAGGAACAAAAAAAAAATCAAAAACTACTAATACAGTTGTTATATAGGTTTCAAAAGGTGTTCAAGCAAACCACACCTAATTAAACAAGATAAAAAGAACAACATATTCAAAACACTATATTGTAGGTTTCAGAAAAGGGTACGTCCCTCTCCGCTCAACTGGAACATAACCCCTTTGGCATAACGCCTTAAGCTACAACAATGGGGGTGGTTCCAGGAACCCCAAAGTAGTCCACACAAGAGGGAACCTTGTGGATGAAACGGGAAGTGCTCCGTACTACCTACTTGACTAGTGATTCCTTTGTGAGATAGTGTTACAAGTTGTCTATTGTGGCGACCCCAGTGATAGTACACGTAGACGCACTAGTTGCCTACTGTTCTTGAAGGGGGTAAAGTAAATCCAAGATACTCCCAAACTAGTCAGTGTGAATTTTTGGGTAAATTACACTCACTCGTGGCAACTTTGTAACACCTAGGGTGAGAGAACCACCTAGGAGAATATACTTTGGCCAGGAGCCCACTTTGACCATTTTAAAACAGTGTTGATTTTTGAACCTTATTTTTGAGAAACATGTGACGCATTACTTTTTCCTAGTTTTTACTTGCCTTAGGGTGAGGTGAAACTCTGTCGAAGTGAGGCTAACATTTTTCATCTTTTTTTGATTTACTTCCTTCACATTCTTTTGACACTTTGTTGATCAAAAGAAGGGTGACTACCTTTGTGTTACCAATCGATTGTTTCTCTCACTTTTATGTCCATTTACGCCCATCCATGTTTTGCGGGGGTTAGTTAAACATCTAAAGTGTGTGGAGGCATTTTCATGTCATTGGTAGCCATTGTGATCTTGATACCCATGTCAAGGTCATCATTGTAGTTAGGCATGGTTCATCACCGCAGACTTCCTTAGAAGAGTTAGCTTGTTTGTATCGTATCACTACAATTTTGATATTTACGTCTTGTTTCTTGTAAACTCGACATAAATACCTATATTGTATGGTTACGTTACACACATTTTTAACTATTCCTAGCTATACTTTGAGCTTTTTAGTTCGGTTCTATTATTACCTTGATTTCAAAGAGTGCTAGGTGTTACTATTTGTGCGTGTTATATCAATAACACCTCGATATCAATACTTCACTTTCTCGCAAAGTGGGTTAACATATCTTGGTGATATTGTTGTGTCATTCGCAAATTGTAATTGGAAATTTTTGAGATATAGGTCTTAATCAAGTTTGAGCTCGCTCATCATATATCTTGATTGGGAGATCGCATTGACTTCTTGTTTTTACTTATGTTTTGTTCATTTCCTTGAACTTGGCATAAGTGAAAACATCTTGTTGATCATCTTTGCATCACATTTTCATATGGTGTATTTTCTTGTTGATTGGATTTAGGTTTCACACTTGCATGATTGTTCCTTGTGATTATTCATTCAGAAAACTTATTTTCTAGGACAATCCTTCTCGATCTCATCGATATTGCGTCATCATGATGTCTATTTTCCTTAGACATTCTTTAGAAAATCACGCACGCATATTAATACTTACGAAATGTCTAGTTGGTTGTCCTTATGCTACCCAAATCAACATGTCACTTCCTTCCCTTTGAAGGAGTTTCATCACACTATCTAAATCTAGACATTTGTGCTTAAAATAGTGCCAAAAATGACTGACTATCACGTGGTTCCCCATACTTACAAAAATATGGAACCTAGGTTTAGCAATTCAAAACAAAAGATTCCCATTACAACTAAACCTCATTTGGTTCTTCATGCTAGAGAGCCCATACGGGTAACTCATTCCCCACCTTCATCTCATAGTCGGTGGTATGATTTGGACACGTCTGATCCAAATTATTATTCGAGTTCCCCCCACTCTTCTTCTAATTCTAATCCAAACATTTCCTCTTCTTCTGAGGATTCCAATCCAAATATTTCCTCTGACTCTTCTGAGGATTCAGATCCAAACTACTATTCGGATTCATCTAATTCGACTCCTAAGTCATCTAATGCGACTCCTAAGTCATGGTCCTCCCTTTCTTTGTAGGATCCTCTTCATCAATCATCTAATGTGACTCTTATGTCGCGGTCCTCCCTTTCTTCAGGACCCCTTTTATCAGTCGCCCCAACGACGTCTTCTTCCTTTGAAGATACACGTGACTCTGAATCCCTCCAATCAGAAGTATAATACAATTCTTGAATCGCAGTCCTCTCTTTCTTCACAGGACCCTTGTCATCATTCATCTAATGTGATGCTTGAATCACAGTCCTCCCTTTCTTCGCAGGACCCTTGTCATCATTCATCTAATGCGATGCTTGAATCACAGTCCTCCCCTTCTTTACAGGACCTTCTTCATAAATCACCCCCACGGAATCTTCCTTCTGTGAAGATTCGTGTGACTCAAAGTCCTTTGAGACAAACATCTAAATCGACCCATGTGTCACAATCTACAGACTTTGGACTTAATCCTACTATTTTACATATGACATACCATTGTATAGGTAGGTCCACACCACCTTCTTCTACTCCTGAGACATCTAGCTACACATATTCTTCGTCCCCCACACCATCTTCTTCTATCAATAATCATCAAACATCTTCTAAGCCTTCCACACCAAGTGAACCTATTTCTTCCAATAAACCCCTAGGGATCGATCAACAACTCATACCGATTGATCTCTTTCAAAATGAAGAAAAAATCAGGGCATTTATAGGGGCATATGAAGATATTCCTTTAGTAGATTACAAAAAGGGATTCTCTTTAGACTTTGATGCATCTGCATATTGTGAGGAAAAGGTTGATTCCTTTAATCAAGAAATGGAGGAAGAGCCTCATATCATGCAATTTGATCCTCCTCTTATTCTTTCATCTTCACATTTCTTCATTATGTGATGAAACTCCTTGGTCTTTCATAGATCCATGGCCTATCTTCTCATCACCCAATAACTCTTCGTCTATCATAATTCCTCAATCACAATCTCTTGTGGGGTCAATGCCAAGTAGCCCTTCATATTAATCTAGGTGTGGGTCACCTTCTAGTAGCCCTCCTTCTTCTATTTGTGGGACATTTTTGAGTATCCCACTATCTTCGATTATTAGGGCACATCTAACTAGCTCCTTATCTTCTATGTATGAATCACCCCGGGTAGTCCATCATCTTCTATTCTTGGGCCACATCCCGGTAGTCCATCATCTTACATCTATGGGTCACGTCCTAGTAGCCCTTCTTCTTCTATTCTTGGGCCACATCCTAGTATCCCTTCATCTTCTATTTATGGGTCACATCCTAGTAGCCCTTCTTCTTCTATTCTTGGGCCACATACTAGTAGCCTTTCACCTTCTATTCGTGGCTCACCTCCTAGTAGCCCATCCTCTTCAATTCTTGGACCGTATCCTTTTCATCTATCACATATTTCTTCTATCAATGGTTGTGGCAAGCCCACTACCATTCCTATCATTCCTATCATCAATCATAAATTTTTGCATTCTTCTCCTTCTCGAGGTCAGAAAATTCAAGTGTCAGCCTATAAGAAACCCAAACAGGTTCATTATCAAGCTCAGGCCAAAAATTTTAGGAGCTCAAAATCCCCCAACAATTGGAACAATCTCAAAGTTGTAAATCAAGCGCGATTCAAGAACACACATCAACATAACCATCAAGTATGGTGTAAAGTGCATAAACCTCTAGATAGGGAACTCAAGCTTCCGTATACAAAATCCATGTTTTAGGATAAATCACAATCCTTTGTTGAGTGTGAACTCGCCACAATTATCGAGATTGGGGAAAACGTGACTCTTGATAAACAAACACGCTTAGTATCCCTTATCAAGGAAGTCACAAACATCGTTGTTGGATCCTATCACATAGAGTGACTTTGTTAGTAACAACGGTTCAATATATATATATCAAAAATCTAAAAAATTAAAAAAACAACAAAAATCAAAGGTACAAAGATCAAACATTGCAATCAGGTGTTGCGTACACATGGATATTTCTTTCTTCCCTTCCTTTCTATTCTTCTGCAAGTCTTCCTACCATTTTCATCCCTTTGGTGATATTTTGGTTAGCTTATTTGCATGCATTTTGCGACATTTATCTCTATGGTATCTGTTTTCCCCTGGTCTTTTATCACCTTGGTAAATTAAAGAATGACTGACCTCATGGAGATCCTATCACATTCAAACATCTAATAAACTTGTTGCAAAGAAATTTTGGACATATTTGTTGACACTAGCCAATGTCGTCATCACAATCACTTCCACCTCCTTCCATCAAGCCATCAGTGGTTCTTAACCCCTTGTCAAACAAGAGAGCTGAAATAAGTTTTCAGAAAGCAAAAGAATCAAAATCAATCAAAACTCAAAAGCTAAAAGCTACAAAGCAAAAGCAAATTAATATATAACTCTCTCTTGGGGTATTTCCAATAATCTCTATCGGGCTATGGATGCCTGACTGGCAGTAGAGAAATGTTGTGATTAGAATCAAATACATCTCCATCGGGGCTATGGACGCTTGGCTAGCAGCGGAGCAACGTACGGCTATCTTTTTACTCTCCATTTACAAAATCACTTACCAAAATAAATCATTCCTACACATTGGCTAAGGTATCTTCACTTGTTTTCTATTAAATCTTCACTTCAAGAGGTAATAAAATCCATGTGCACACACTGGATCTCTATGAGTAAACAGGATTAGTATGTTACCAAGTGTCTTTTTTGGACCTTGTTCAGACTCTTACTCTAGTCCATATCTCGTCTCACGACTTATGCCTTTGGCTAATCACTTCTTCATCACGAGGCTTCTAAGCTACATTCATATCATTCACATCGTTCTTCTACTTCGTTCAGAACATCCATGTGTATAAGATTACTTGTTTTCCATGTTTGTGGAAACCTTTGTCCCCTTCCACAAAAATAATCTTCTCCTTCCTTTCTATCATGTGCTTTTAGGCCAACTTACGCTAGGGGCATCCTTGCCTCTTCCCAACACTTCATGGGTTTACGTTCACCATCATGTTGAACCTATCCATAATGGCCTTGGGTCCCACTTCTACCTGTGAAGAGTTTACCTTTGAATACTCCCACCTTATCATTGGGACATTTTTACATCTTCACCTTTCTGGTACACACGTGGCCTTATGCCCTTGTACATCCCATCTATCACTGGGGGCATCCACGCTTTCTCATCTTCCTGTACATAGTTTCATAAAAATTTAAA
Source organism: Taxus wallichiana var. yunnanensis (assembly GCA_018340775.1). Classification (NCBI taxonomy): domain Eukaryota; kingdom Viridiplantae; phylum Streptophyta; class Pinopsida; order Cupressales; family Taxaceae; genus Taxus; species Taxus wallichiana. The sequence goes on from CM031234.1 coordinate 42,777,799, forward strand.
ATCAACCAAAACATTCAAATATGTTAGAGAAAAAAATCATCAAAAAACATTCAAATATGTTTCAGAAAACTTCTAAAAATTGAAAATCATCCTACAAAACGTCACTCTTTGGTTCTCACTTGTTCATGTGTGTGACTTGCGGATCATCTTGATCTACCTCCATCAGCAAAATCTAGGTTGCTTACTTCCTCGTGCACTACTGCGGGGCACAATGAGTTACCCTGCATTGTTTCGTAGTGTAAATTACTTTTCCATTAGACCTAAGTGTCTGCGTTATTCCCCTCACATGTATCCTTGCTTGGGAACCATCATCAATCCTTGTTGTTAATTTACACAGTCATAATTGAAGCTTGATAAAAAAATATTATATTATGTTTCTCTGTTAGTTTAGCTTGTTTACTTTCTCGTATTGCATTACATTATGTATGTTGCATGGAGTTAGGCATCGTTTTACTTTCTTGTATTGCATTACATTTTGTATGTTGCATGGAGTTAGGCATCATTTTACTTTCTCGTATTGCATTACATTTTGTATGTTGCATGGAGTTAGGCATCTTTCACTTTCTCATATTGCATCAAATTTTGTATGTTGCATGGAGTTGGTGCTTTCAACAATGGACAATTACTCGTAGTATGACTTTTCATGTCATTCTACCTTTGTCGTATGCTTATATTTTTCATAAGGACCGATGATGTAGTTCCTATGGCAATATGATGACATCAAATTTTTTCCAAACAAATAAATGGCTAGAGGTTAAGCTCTTCTCTCCTGTCATCCATATTTCTTCTACACAACTTCCCTTTCACCCCTAATTCTCCCTCTCCTCGGGGCATCCTGCCTCGTCCCCATTCTTCTACCTAACTCTCATATTTTTCGATCGTCGATTGGCTTCCTTCATCACCCCATCAACACTCGAGGGGGCATCTCTCTCCTCCTACTAATTTTTATTCTATCCCTTCAAAATCTCTTATGTCTACTATCTTTGAAGTGACATCACTTACGCCACCCCAAAGAGGGGCAAATGTAGACACCTATAATTACGCCTAAGAAATTTAAATACTTAAATTGCACTAATTATCCCCTTTCTCGCAAATCAACGACATATCATCAAAAGAACTCATTTTCCCTCATATCATCATTAATTAATTACACTAAGCTAATTAATTAAGTTTCCTATCCAACAAATACCCTAATTAACGACCTTCCGTTAATAAATCACCCCTTCTACCTAGACTAATTAATTATTATTAATTAATTAGCTTTCCCTTCCATTTAACCAATAAATCAATATTTAATTGATTTAATCCCCTTTAATATCCTAAATCATACTAATATTCCTCTAATTATCTTCTATAAGCTTACATCTACCTATTAGTTAATCACCTTTGATTAATTAAAACACCCCCCAACTCCCATGACTTGCTAAACATGTATTAAACTCTTCTAAAGTAAGGTTACCTTTAATAAAGCAACCTTATCCATTCCTAATCATGTTTTACCTTTATCCCACATTAACGAGAATGTGTTTAATCCTTTATCCTTTGGGCTATATAAAGAGCCCTCCACCTACCTTTTACTTACACCTAAAATCCTTAGAGAGCAAATGCAAAGCATATAAGAAAGAGACCAAGAGCTTGAACCTTGCCCTTTTGAGAGTTCATCATTTTGAAGGGTTAAGCCTCTTTCTTAAAGTGTTTGGGTCATATGGGAGGTGTCAAAAGGGTCTCTCAGAGCCCAACTTTGATTAGCCCCCATTCCTAGGTTCTTGGATCATTAAGGACAACTATTTTGATAGCCATGGAGCTTACTTAGGTCTATTCATTTATTTGTTGTTAGAGAATAGAGGAGTTTAGATATTTAGCATTATTAGTTTCAAAGTTTGTATTGATGAATGCGGCATCTAACCCTTGTTTAATTCTTATCATGATGGTGTTTATGCTTTGTTTTAGCTAAATTGTAGAACTATTTTAGGTGGCAGTTCTTGCTTCATTTGATTTAGCATTACGCAAAGTATACATGCACACAATATATAGCTTTCTAAAATTGATTTGGAATGTATTTTGCGGGGTTGAAGCATCAACGGAGGTAAGTTCTAAACCCTACACAAATGGTAAGTCCTCACTTGATATCAATTTAGTTTTATTTCTCAATTTATTTTATCTATCTCGCACTTGAGTCCCCTTTTTCATTTTGTAGATAGCAAGAGTTTGAATGGCAACTTTCCGACACACGAGCGTGTCGGTATAACCCTAACTCCCCATTTCAAGACTGTCATACTTAGATCCACTATTTTACTCCTCTTCATGGCTAAGACACTTCTCTAGGGGGCAATATGTACGTACCCAAAATTGTAGGGTACTGCACTACCAGGAAAGATGTTACACATGTCCCAATGATGATACAGGTCTCCTCATAAGGTGTTCGGGATCCAAAAAATCTCACCAAGTATATGTTTGTATCCCGTATGCCTCACCCGGCCTCCGCATGCTTTGTTCTACCCTCTGCCCCCATTTTTTCTTGCATTTTGGTCTTAAGTGATGAGACCACTACCTTGCCTAGAGTGGTGGTCTGTGATCGCCACCCAGACGGGGTGGTGGTGTCATAACCGCCACCCCGCATAGGGTGGTGGTCCTATGCATGTTTTCCAGAAATTTCCAATGATCATGTCAAATGTAGAATTTCAATTGCTATCTGCATTTTTCAGCTACTTTGCTTTGCATTTATGTTTTGGCTGCCTATAAATAGTTTTTTCACTTTGTTTAATGGTAAAAGAGTTCCATTCTAAGTTACCTTCTAGTCAATGCATTTACTATAAATAGCCAACTTTTTTCAAACAAATGGCCCCTCTCCTTATCTGTTTAATCATTCGGTCTTTTGATTTTATTGCTTAGAATCCCAATAGTTTCATGTTTTGCATCCATTGTTGGTCTTCCTTTCTTTGTTTAGAGGTCATTCGATCTTCTTGTTTCAATCTTGCTTCATTTTTGTTCCATGCAAGTTAGCTTAGAATAATATAGTTTCATTCTTAGATTGGAATCCATTTAGAGTTACAGTTTTTGTTTAGTCACAAAAGATAGTTTCTAAAACTCTCGACACATTTGTGTTGTATTCCCGCAATAAATCCTGCTAGGAATTATATAGTCAAGCTCTTTTCACTTGCACTATCTCTCTCTTACTCACATTGTATTCAGTCTATATCCAAAACTACCATTGTTTGAGTTCCTTCTTCTACTGATGCTATCATATACATGCTCTTCTAGATCCAAGAGAACATGAAGGAATGAGGAGATCAAACTGAGGGGATGAAGTCACACACAACTAGATTTACCACTGTTCTGTAAACTCCAGGTTTGAGCTATCAAAGTTCTAGTTAGAACATATCAAATAGAATAGTAAATTATTTCATTTCAGTCAAAGTTCACTCTCGATATCACCAGGGAAGTTGTGGGGATTGATAGTTTCTTAGAAACTATGATTCAATCCTCACTTCTGAGGTAGGATTGAGAGTCTTTCAATTTAAAACAATTAGTTGCTTAGATATTTAGGATAAATTCACAACTACATAGGCAAATAGCCACACCATGCTACTTTGTTTGTTTTAATTCTATTACTAGATTAGTTGTCCATTTTCTAAATATATTAGAATAGTTGTTCTTTTAATTCCTTTAAAATACTTCATCAAAAATATGAAAATAAAAGAATACATGCATAGTGTAGATACATATTTCATAATTAGTTTATTAGTTTTAGTTAAAAGTTGAATCGCTTTTTGCATGAAAATCATGGGACCTAGAGAGCCCAAAGAATACATATTTGAACCAATAGTGCCTTAACCAAATCTACCCACAACACTAGTTGATATAGATCAAGACCTTAGGATACAGGTCTTTCGTGGGAACGGAAAACCTACGAGCAATTCTTGAACAACCGAGAGAGTTAAATATTAAAGATGACAAGGCATACACATTTTGGTCAAATCATTCTAACTATTTCCTTGATAGGATATCCGTATGAATGTACAAGGACTCGAAAGAGAACAAGTATTTGGTTGCGATCCTTTAGTTCCACAACTTAACGTAGGAGACCTCCTTGTTGACATAGATACTATCTTACACATTCATGTTGCCATAACACCTGTAAGGTATTCTAAGAAAATTACACAACTTCTAGTTCTAAACATAGAGCCTAAAAAGTCATATGATTATTGGATAATTGAAAGGAGGGATTAACTCTTCACATGACCATAGGAGGTCCAACACAACCATGAAGTTATGGTTGTGATCCTGAAGTCCCACAACCCAACGAGCTTACTAATCAATCAAAAATTGATGTTGGTTTATGTACACTAGTATTTAGGTCCTCACCACTTCCAATAGATATTATTACATAATTCTCCTTATTAAACATAGCAGACCCAATCAAGCTCAAGTATTTTTGGACTAGACCAGATAATTGTCCATAAAACCTCAAAGAATCCACTATACCTCCCATCACCATTTTCATGACCTTTTTGAAATATACAAGAAGCTCCCACATGAGTCACTTCCCACGTATCCAATTGTCGATAAATAGGATCTCAGAACTCGATATTGATTGGATCCTCCGAACAACTATTATATCCGAATGATCCATTACACCAATTCGGAGTTAGGAGGGCCTTCTTCACCTTAGATTCGTAGATTACATTGTTGCATATTGAGGATATAATATTGCCCCACTATTTTTTTGTATCCATATATATTCAACATTCATGCCATCTCGGCATGACCTCGGGAGGTTAGCTATGAGGACGAGTTACTTGTAGATTCTTGTACAATGTGAGAAAAGTGACAAGTGAGCATGGGAATCTACAAGTAACTCTTCCTCACACCCGACCTCCCGAGGTCATGCCAAGACAACCGGTGGGGATGGAATATACGTGGGGTGTAGAAAACTAGTTAGGAAATCTTATGTCTTCGATGCACACTAATGGAATCTGTGAATCTAAAGCAAAGAAGGCCCTCCTAACCTGAACTGGTGTGATAGATCATTCAATGAGGATGACTGCTCAAAGGCTCCAATCAATATCGAGCTCTGGCATGATCCGATCTATGGGTTGTGGAATACGTGGAAGATAGCCTATGGGTGCTTTGTATATGTCTCCCGATAAGGTCATGAAAAATGGATGATGGATATATAGTGGATTCTATGGGTGATTCTCTGGTCTAGTCACAAAATCCTTAGATTGATTAGCTGCTACGTCTAGTGAGGATAGTTGTGTGATAATGCTTGGTGGAAGTGGAGAGGACCTAAATACTAATGTGTGTAAACAAGCATCAATGTCTAATTGACTTGTGGGACCTATGGATCACAACCGTAAACTCATGGTCATTGTGGACCTCCTATGGTCATGTGAAGAATCAATCCCTAATCCCTAATATCTAGTAGTCGTATGCCTTTTCAGCCTCTATATTTAGAACTAAAAGTTGCGCAATCTTCTCAGAGTACCTTACAAGCATTCTGGCAACTTGAATTCTTAAGCTAGTGTCTATGTCAATGAGGATGTCTCCTACATCTAGCTGTGGGACCAAAGGATCACAACCAAACATTTTCTCTCTTTCAAGCCCTTCTACAGTCATGCGGATATCTATTAAGGAAATATGTAGTTTGGCTGGTTTGACCAAAACATATGCACTTTTTCATTTTCTATGTTTAATCCTCTCGGTGTGTGCATCGATTTCTTATAGGTCTGTTGTTGCTCAAAAGACCCTGAATTATGATATTTTGGTCTATGTCGAGTTATTGCTATAAAAATATTGGGTTGAGGCACGATTGGCTCAAATACATATTCTCTAGGCTCCCTAGGTCCCGTGATTGTCATACAAAAGGAACAATATAAATCTAATTAAATCAATGTAAACTAATTATGTAAAGTATATCCACAGCATATATAAATTCTCTATTTTTGTATTTTTGACAAAATATTTAACAAAATTAAGATAACAACTATTTAATATATCTAGAAAACGACAATTTACGATAACAAAATTAAAAACAAACAAGGTAGCCGAGTATAGCTACTTGTCTATGCAGTTGTGAATCTATTCTAAATAACTAAAGAACTAATCTAATTTAATTGAAATATTTTCGATCCTACCTTAGAAGTGAGGAATGAATCATAGTTTCTCAGAAACTATCGATCCCCATGGCTTCCCGGTAATATCGAAAATGAACGTAACTGAAATGAAGTAATTCACTACTCTATTTGATATATTTTAACTACAAATTTAAAAGCTTGAACCTGGATTTCGTAGAATAGTGGTGGCTTTGTCCCCTTGTCCCCTTAATGTGGTCTCCTCATTCCTTCGTGCTCACGTGAATCTAGAAAAGCGTGTAATGCTAGCATCAATAGAAGTAGGTATTGGAACAATGGTAGCTTTGGATGTAGACTGAATACAATGTGAGTAGGAGAGGGATAGCGTAAGAGAACAGAGCTTGGCTTATGTAATTCCTAGCGGGATTTATTGCATGAGTCATACAACACAAAACATCTAGAACCTGAAACTATCCTTCTTGACAAAAAAAACCTGCAACTCTAATGGCTTCAGACTGAAAATAAAACTATCCTACCTCAATTGATTATATGAAATAGGAATAACATAAGAACAAGAAGATCATGTGGCTTCTAAATAGCAAAATAAGACTAAATATGCATGCAACAAATGAAAACTATTGAATTCTTAAGCAAGAAATGAAAGACTAAATTATTGAAATGAGAAGATGAGGGGCAATTTTGAGGGGCCATTTTCTTGTAATCAAACCAACTATTTATAGAATTCCCATTCACCCAAAGGTAACTCCAACTAGGACTCTTTTACCATAAACAATGGAGAAACACTATTATAGGGAACCAAAATCATAAATACAAGCCAAGGCGGTGGAAAAAGCTGGTAAAAGTTGAAAATTCACGCAAGTTGTAATCGACGAACATGCTAGAAGACATGTGAAGGACTACCACCCCGAGTAGGGGGTGGTTACAGGACCGCTTCCCTACCCGGGTGATGGTCACAAGACCGCCGCCTGTGCAAGGCGGAAGTTTCATCACTAAAGAAAAATGCAAAGGAAAAGAGGGGAAAAGAGCAAAACAAAGCACATGGAGGCTAAGCGGGGCATGCGGGATGTTAACGTACACTTGGAGAGCTTTTCTAGATCCCAAACACCTTATGAGGAGACCTGTATCATCATTGGGGCATGTGTAACATTTTTTGGTAGTGTAGTACCCTTATAATTTTGGGTATGTACATATTTCCCCCTCAGAGAAATGTTTCAGCCATGAAGAGGCGTAAAACGGTGGGTCTGAGTATGGCGGTCCTGAAATGGGATGCTAGAAATTATACCTGACACATCCGTGTGTTGAAATGATGTCATCCAAAATTCCCGCTACCTACAAAATGAAAAGAGGACTCAAGTGTAGATAGATAAAATAAATCAAAAAATAAATACTAAAATAATATGAAGTGAGGACATACCATTTGTGCGGGGATAAAAACTTACCTCCATCAGCGCTCCGTACTGCGAAAAGGGCATTCAAAATGAGTCAAAATGTTATATATATAAAAATAGGTCCATTTTCCTATTCCTTTGCGTGTGTTGATTTGATTGACTTTGAGATCTGGGACCCACGGTGATAGTTTTTGATGAGAGTATAGTCAAAATGTTTCAGGACGAGATAGTGATCATGCCTCCGCGAGCCGAACATTGACCCGCGAGATCTCAGGTTAGTTCTTCTCGATTTACTATTTTTATACCTAAAATGTAAAAATGATGAAATCTTCACTATGGGGTAATTTTTGAAATTTCTAGTTTTAAATGTTGCCTTAGTGGGGACGTTTAATGGGTAGACTCTCATTTTAGTTGAAATGGTCGTTTTTTAGCATTTTTGAGTGTTTTTAGGGTATGTGACCCATTTGGAGATGCGGGACACGACCGCTGCCCTGAGTAGGGTGGCGGTTACAAGACCACCACCTTTCAAAGTGGTGGTTACAGAACTACCACCCTGCTCAGGGCAGCGGTCCTTTCCAGAATGAAAAAACAACTTTGCTTTTAACTCATTTTTGCATTTTCCGTTTTCCTGTATGCTTTAATGATTTTTTTCAATGTAATTCAAATACTAACTTACTCCTTTTTGCGTGTTTTTAGGTGTATGCAGAAGGAGGAATATATCATATGGATCCGAGAGAGAGAGAGTGTGACTGGCTTCTAGAAGTGTTGGATGCACTTTCTCAGGATGAGCAGGATACTCTTCAGAGGGCAGGAATATTGCGTATATCACGAGTTCCTCATGTTGCACCATCTAGTCACATACTATCGACTGTTTTCATTTTGGGATGCTAATCATAACACTTTTTGATTTCCAAGAGTCGGGGTGAGTGGACTATCACCCGGAGGATGTCTACCACATTTTGGGATTCCGATCATCGGGAGATGACTTATACTTGAGACAGCGAGGTTATGGGCTTAGATATATTAGTGGGCTACATATATGGGAGACGATTGTCTCCATTAGTTTTAAGAAGTGGGTGAGGGTCCATTCTATTCCTAGCTTGCCTATCCCTTTGATTCATCAGGCCATTATGGGGATCCTTGCCTCAAGATTGATTGGGGACAAGGGAGGGGACACCCAACTCACTGTTGGTCCCCTATTATTGCCTGCATTGAGGCACAAGGTCGGATTTATGCCTAGGAGCTGATATAATTGGGACCACCTATCACAACTTATACAAAATGGTTCACTTACAGGGATAGTCTTTGAGCCATCCAACCTTGGTTATGAGCTGGGTTTATGAGCGTATCATCCCTTATGGGAGAGGCATAGAGGTGGCGGATCCCGGAGCCGTGAGGGTAGCTAGATGGATAGAGATGTCGGTGCTTAGAGCACCCCACCAGCCAGTTACTTCCCGAATACTGATGATATGGAGGCCACACCTTATCAAGCCATGGCAGGGTTGTGGGGCGAGGAGACCTTCACTTTGATTTCCTACTCTACTATAGGGTAGCTTATGGACAGGACAAGGAAGGTAGAGACACACCCCTTTGATTGAGTGCCTCAACAATTCAGCCTCACTTACATTGATATGCTTCCCCGGTAGTGCCAATGTTCGATCAGTTCAGGAGGCTAGGGGAGGTCCTAGAGGCCGGGGATGGACTTTTGTTACTCCTGGTATCCCTATTATAGCTAGGTGGGTGGTACATGCCCGAGAGAGAGTCGGTGCTCCTTAGGCACCTTTACTTCAGATTGCCACCGGTCCTGCCCATAGCAGTGATGACCCTATTGATATAGACTCTGAGTCTGAGGAGTTCACAGGGGGAGAGACGGAGGAGGAGACCGAGGACATGGAGGTTAGTGAATTGGGTGGAGAGGATGATAGTGATCCCGAGTGGCATGACACTCAGGAAATCTTATAGGCCGAGAGGGCAGAGTAGAGTGTAGAGAGGGAGACTCTAGTATCAGAGGAGTTTCCCTCTCAGGACCTAGGAGGAGAGGATGAGTTCATAGTAGGATGTTATGTTTCCCTAGACACAGGAGGAGGACATTAGTCAGTGACGACATCGTGGAAAGCGTTAATCTTAGGGATCCCTCTTGGAGGCCCGTAGATCCAAGTGAGTTGTCACTCTTCTTTTAATATTTGTTTTTAGCTAGGATTTCCTTAGTTACTATCTCTCCTTTTGTTCATTTTTGTTTTTATCTTTTGATTATTTTCTAATTTGTTTTCTCCTTTACTTGTAGAGACTACTAATGAGTGGCGAGACTTGATTCACTAGGTATGTACTGATACCCTGATGCTCCCCATGGAGAAGACTTGTGCCGAGCTATCCATGGATGTGAGGGAGCCTTCATAGTCTGGTAGGCATACCAATGTTTTTTCCCTATCTGGCATGTGGCCAAGATGGTGACTTCCCTCCATACCGAGTTAGCCGGGTATAGGACTGCAGAGTACCTGATGAGGAGCCGCTCTCATAGCGAGGCTACAGCTACTGCTCGGGACCGTGAGCCCTCAATGTACTCGAGCTTTGGCGCAGCCAGAGTCCTATATGTGGTTGTGTGCCTTCTGAGGGATCTCATAGGGGTTGAGAGGCCACTTGGCCCTTTTTGTAGTGACTCTTGCTAGATTGTTTATACGATCATTTTGTATTTTTGGGCTCATTGAGTGTTTTGACCATGCCTAGCGCATGATGGCATTGTACACAAAACTTGATTATATATATATACCTCTTTTTGGATCAGACTCTTGGTGTCTAGGATTTTGTGATTCATTTCCACATGTATATTAGATGCTTATTAGAATTCTTGTTTTTATATGCTTTTTAGAATGTATGTAATGGAGAACAAATGACACAAATGCTTTCTTTCTTTTTTATTTCATGATGCTGATGTATGATGATGCAAATGAACTTGTGATCTTGAACTTTAGCTTTCATAAGCAATTTTCCAGTACTTCATATTGTTTTGAAAAAATGTAATGATGAACTCATATGATGAGCAGATGCACTTGCCCCACTCCTAAATCCATGCAACTAGTAAGATACGAGGGCTCACCACCGAGAGCTAGAAAGGGCACAAGCTATGAGGTGTGTTGAAATGGTAATGATGGGAGATAGACAAAGAGTTGGTGGAACCAAATTAGGACGCTACAAACCTACCCTACTCAAGTGACTCCATAGTTTAGAATGTGACTTACTTTGTAGTTTATCTAGACTTAGATCCGTAGATGGCCACTTGGTTGACAAAATCTGGTTTTCAAGGTTTTAAACTCTCTTGGAATTTTGGACATCTGATTCATTTGTTTTTGACTCAATATTTCAAAGGTTTATTTGAAATATTTGCTTATGACCTTCAATGTTTTCTTCAAGAGAACCCCTTACACCTTACCTCATGCTACTAGTAAGGAGCATGGGCTTATCACCATGGACAAGGCACGGGAGAGTAAGGGCATTCCCATCCTTTCCCAACCCTACGTGACTAGTAAGAGACACAAGCTCATCACCAAAGGTTGGTAGGGCAAGGAATGTGTAAAAGTAAATTTTTTTGTTTGATCTATATTTGACTTGTTTATTTGAGCAAAATGACAGTATTTTCTTATTTCCAAAGAGACCTATATACAGGATAGATGTGACACCATGAAGCTTCTATAATAGACCATAGGCAAGACACCTATCCTAGTAAGAAAAAAAAGTGAGAACAAGCATGTAGGCCTTGGTATGGCTACCATTAAGACTTTGTCATATCTAGCTTCAATTGATGAAATGATTTAAACAGATTGATGATGTTATGAAAATGAAGAAGTATGATTTGAATGCTTCCTCCAATATCATCGAAGTTTGTAATGATTTTCTTAAGAGAAAGTCCCTTGATCACCAATTTTTACAAAACGAGTGAACAAAATTAACCTATCTAAATGAAAATGTAATGTAGATATAATTATATAAATAGTGTCGATGCTTCATGCGTAAAACCGTTTAAGATGCAAGGAATTGGTGATTCACTAAATTCCTCACCCTCTCTTATTCACAAGAGATATGCACTTTATTACCTTAGTCCTTTATGACTCGATATGAGCCTAACCATTTGGGCCTGAATTTTCTTCCTTCTCTAGTTTTCTTGTTGATCTGGCTTTCTAGTCTTAAAACTAGGTCTCCTTCATATATTTCTCACTCATAGGTCTTTTTGTTATACTGCCGGCACATCCGGTCAGCATAGGCTCTATGCCGCTGTTCAAAATTTAACCTGGCCTCATCTAGGCTTTCTAGTTAGGAGAGGCGTGCCTCTCTATTTCCTCATCCAGAATCCCTTGTAGTTAGATGTGGAGACCGAGTATTTCAACCTCAAGTGGGAGCCTGTCCTGCGAATACCAATGAGAAAGGAGTTTCTCATTTTGGTGTTCTTCCGAGGTTCGGTGGGCCCACAAGGCTGGATATAACTTTAAATGCCAATCTCGTTTGTTTTCTTTTATTGTTTTGAGGAGAATAGCTTTCAACGTCTTGTTTGTTGCTTCAGCCTACCCGTTGGCTTGAGGATAGTAAAGAGAGGCTGTGTGATGGTTTATTTTGAACTTGCTACATAGCTCATGAACCTCTTCATTCTTAAAGGATGTGCCATTATCTCGAGATAATGACTTGCGGGACACCATACCTACGAGATAATTTGGTTCAAAATGAACTTGGTGATCACGGCACCTGGTACAGTGGTAAGAGGCATAACCTCTACCCATTTGGTAAAATATTCGGTGGCCGTGATTATGAAGTTATGGCCATCCATTGATGAGGGAGATAATTTCCCTATCAAATCTAGGCCCCATGTAGAAAAGGGCCATGGAGTCACGATTAGTTATAGAGCTTGTCTTTGACATGTGAATCTCGTGGTTAAATTCTTGGCATTTATGGCATCTGTGTACAAAATCTACTACGTCGTGTTCTAGAGTGGGCCAGAAATAGCCCATCCGATGTATTTTGTGGGCAGTGGCATGACCACCAAAATGGCCTCCACATATTCCACTATGGGATTCATAGAGAATCTTCTTGGATTCTTCTATGTCAACACACTTTAGAATTATTCCATCGAAAGCTTTACGATAGAGCACTTGTTCTATAATAATGTATTTAGCTAGGATAATGCGTAACCGCCTTCTTTTTTGTGGTGTAGTACCTTTTGGATACGTATGGTCCATGATAAAATTGATAATATCAATATACCAAGGACATTCAGAGATGGGAGGTCTAGTTTCGATGTAATATATGCATTCATCGGGAAAATCTAGATCTACTAGATCGCCTCCATATAACGGGTTGTTGGCTAACTAATCTACAATGATTTGTCCCTTAATGGACTTCTAGTTTACAAAATTTAATTCAAATTCACCCATTAAGGTTATAAAGTGTCCAACCTTTTTAGACAAGGACCCTTGCATGAGGAAAGTTTGTAAATGGTTTGTTTTTACCATGACCCTTGTTTCTTGATTTAGCATGTAATGTCTTAAGCATTTGGTTACAAAGACTATGGTAAGGCATTCTTGTTCTGCTTATGTATAACATGTTTCATAATCGAGCAATGTTTGGCTAATAAAATAGACCACACGTTCTTGTTTATCGTTGTCTTCTTAAGCCAACATGCAGGCTAGCGAGACATCCGTAGATCATGAATATAAGATCAAAGAATGATCTAGTCTAGGTGGCATTAATGTGGGAGGAGACAGTAAGAAGCATTTAACTACTTCGAAGGCCTCATGGCATTCCTTTGTCCAAATAATGTAGCAATACTTTTTCAAAAAATTGTTGATCGGATGAACAACAAAACTTAAGTCCGGAATGAATCTCCAGATTGCATCGAGCTTTCCAAGAAACGATCTAATGCCAGAGTCATCTGATGGTGGGATCATCTCAAGAACAACCTGAATTTTGGCTAGGTCTACATCGATCCCTCGTGATGATATAATGTAACCTAGGAGTTTCCCTCCTGTCACACCAAATACACATTTTTCTAGGTTTAGTGTGACTTTGTATTTGATCAAATGTGAAAGAATGATGCAGAGCACTTCTAGGTGATCATAACACTTCCTGGCCTTGGCCAACAAGTCATCTACATAGGATTCCATGATTTTATGAATAAGATCATGAAATATGTATGTCATTTCCCACTGGTATGTAGCGCCAACGTTCTTGAGACCGAATGACATAACAACATAGCAATAAGTTCCCCAAGGAGTTATAAACGTGGTTTTGGCTTGGTCTTGTTTAGATATTCTGATTTGATTGTATCCCGAGAACCCATCCATGAGAGACAAAAGCTCAAATCCAGCTGTTGTGTCAATGATGATGTCAATGGATGGTAACAAGAAGTCATCCTTGGGGCACGCCTTGTTAATGTCTCGGAAGTCTATGTAGATGTGTATCTTCCCATTCTTTTTAGAACGGGGATGATATTAGATACCCACTGAGAGTAATCGACTGGTTTGATGAACCCTACCTGGAGAAGTTTCATTAATTATTCCTTCACCATGAGAGCTACCTTGGGTTTCATTGGTCTCAATTTTTGTTTAATTGGCTTTGCATCTGATTTGGTGATGAAGTTATGTACCGCGATGTGTGTTGCAATTCCGTCATTTCTTTATAGTTAAATGCAAAATCCTTTTGATGTTCTTTGAGGATTCGAGTGTGTATTTCTATCTCTTTTGGAGTTAATGAAGATCCTAGTTTCAAGATCTTTGGTTCTTCCTCCGTTCTGATGTTAATATCAATTGTTCCTTTGATTAAAGAAGCATTACCTTCTTCAATCTCAGGCGGGACTGGAGATAGTTCCAAATCTTCTCCATTCTCTACCATGCATATGTCGAGTTCCTTTTATGGGGGAAGCTCTACCATGGGATTTCCAAAGTAAGAAGACGAATGTGGGATTAAGGACAAATCTACCATGTGATGGGTGAGATGTAACTTTGCATAGGCATTTAGGTAATCAAGAGTGGCTCTATCACTGTCAACATGACCTAAGATAGTAGATTTATTCTCATCTATGTGCGTTAGAAGAGGGTTTGTTGACGTTTTATTTACTAGTGATTTAGTACGAAGGGAAAGCATGAAATGGGTGTCTTCCAACTCACTATTTGGAGTGAAACGTGAAGTTGAGGTTGCTATCAAATCTACGAGAAGGTTTTGTTCTCATGGGATTGCCTCAATGGATATGAAGTTAAATCCTTTGCTCAAATCTAATACTGTTGTTTTTGTAGAGATGTAAGCATTCAGCTCTAGTCTCATACACCTCAGAGACTTGGTTTTCTACTAATTGTGAGTCTCCTAACACTCTTATGTCATTAACACTGATACTTTTAGCTATGATGAGACCAAGGAGGAGGGCTTTGTACTCAGCACCGTTGTTTGTACATTTGAAATTTAATTTAAAGGTGAATGGTAGGATCTTTCCCTCGAGAGAAGTAAATATCACACCTACCCTAGCCCCATAGTGACATCTAGCTCCATCAAAATGGAGAGTCCAATATTTACTAGGAAAGATGGATGCTGAGACATTCTTCGCATCTGTTTCTTCCGTTTTGGTTACTTCTACCATGTAAAGTTCCTCTGCTAGAAGAGAACCAACTCCTAGGGTACATCCCACACCTGTGGAATCAAATGGTAGGAAAATTGTTAGATCTTGCTCTAGAAACTCAAAAAAAATTGTAGTAGTTCCTAATGATACTATTTCTACAATGTTAGCTTCATCCTTGAGGGCTAGGATGCTCTTGACTAGGTTCATAATTTCTAGTTTTGTTGTAGGTATCAACTTTTCTTCTAGTTTTGAGTCGATTGGTTTGTTAAGTTGGTTTGTTGGGAGTTCAAACTCAGAGTGAACACCTGGTATTTTCTTTAGATCTACTAGGTGTATGTCGAATGGTTTTGCATCACCTTTTGCTACAAATATATTTCCTAGGTGTAAGAACCTTATTTCCTAAAATAACGTAGAAGGGATTGCCTTCATACGGTGTATCCATGGTCGGCCGAGGATCATATTATAGTTGGTTTCCTGATCTATAATATAAAACTCAGTGAGGATTATTTTGGGTCCTAAGGTGACTGGTAGTATTATAGTCCCAATCAAAGTGGCTTTAAGGCTATCATAACCTCTTAGCATATTTCTTATTGTGGAGCAGTTTGTTTCTCCATATCCTATCTTTTAAAGGAAAGAGAAGGGGACAATGTTAATTGCTGCCCCATCATCCACCATTGCACGTTTAATGTAATTGTTATAAACCCACACTTGTAAATGCAAGGATGGATTTCCTCTACGTGTAATTTCAGCATTTGTTGGCATTTTGTTTATGTCAAATATAAACTCGGTATCCCTATCTGGCTGCCTGGAGGGTGGATATCAAAGTCTATATGGTTTACTTGTGTTTCAAGAGGTGGAGTGATGTTAATTAAATGACCTAAACCTAATGCTTCTAAAAGAGCAGCCCTATGGGTAGGAGAGTTCTTCAACAAGTCCAAAAAGGAGATGTGAGAGAAGGTCTTTGTTAGGTCATTAATTAAATCATAGGCACCTACGGGTTTTACTAATGTTTGTTGAATGATATCTAGCTCTAGTGGGTAACTTGGATTTGGCTGAGAGGAATACTCTCATGTCCTTGTTATGGCTTCCACATGTAGCTCATTATCTAACTCCACTAGACCAACTATCTTGGTTCGTGGCTGACTTCCTAATTGCGGTGCAATAGGTGGATTTAGTGAAGTTGAGGCTTCATGATCATTATTTCCTATCATTACACCTTTGTTCGTCCCATTTGGATTTAATTTATTATTGTTATTGTGATTTGGAAGTGGATCATTGAAGATCTTAAGAGGTGCGTTTTGAGGGGAGACTGCTCCCGTGAAAGTGTTTGGCGCAGGTGATGCAGGATCTGCTAAGAACATATCTATGAAGAGTTGTCTTTGTTCTTCTGGCAGACGTTGCATGAACTTATTGTAATCATAGAAATTCCTAGTGTCATGGCCTCAAATTTAATGGAAACCACAATACGAGTTGGGATTATAACTCCTAGGTTTTTGGTTTGGCACGTGTTGTGGTCCAAAACTCTGATTAAACTGTTGACTATTAGGATTAAAGTTTTGCATTTGTTGCCTTTGGTTTTGATATCTAGTTGAGTTTTAACTTGGACCCTATGTCTGGATCTTCCATTGTTGTTGTTGTTGTTGTTGTTGTGGATGATTAAAATCCACCGCGTTGATTGTTGGGGTAAAATTGTTGTTTCATTGATTATTAACCGATGGTGGAGCATTTACAACATTTTCTTTTTTGCTTGGTCAGTTACTCCATCTGTTGTCACCCCGCAGTTTTTGTTAAGGATTTTAGGTCCTTGATTGGTGTTTGTGGTAGTAGGATAAGTCATAGTATTTTGGTTGGGGATGATTAACCTCCCATTTTTTCCATATGCCTTGTGACCGCTATCTATTGCAACTTGATCTATTTGGAGAGCACTCTCGAGCACCTCATCATAAGTTCTTAGTGGGAACTTCTAGACTTCTTCCTTTATCTCTCTGCTGAGAGAATGAAGGAATAAATTGCATAGTTCCATCTGATCCATGTTTGGAGTGCTTTCTGAAGAATAGAGGACTATACGCCATCTTTGGATGAAATGAGCAACAGATTCATTTTGTTCTTGCTTGATATGCGAGAATTCCTAATTCCTTTTCTCAACATTTTTTCATGTCAAACACTTTGATGAACTCAAACGATTTGTTTAAATGAATGGATGGAGGCAGGTATTCTATAATACCAATCGAGGGAAATTCCTTCTAACATTTTGGGAATATTTTAGCAACAACTACATCCCAAGGGAGCAGTTCTCGAATGGTTGTGGCATAGGCCTTAATATGTGCATTCGGGTCTCCCTCCCCTTTATACTTGGCAAAATCGGGAAGAGGTCTTGGAAGCATGATGCTTCGTAAAGTGAAGTCTAAGGGCTCTTTCAAATATTCGAATAAGTCCCATTGCATAGGTTTCGACCATTGATGGTGCTTGTTGAGGGGGGGAGGTGGAATGGTTTGTTGGTGTGGCGTAGCATATATATTTGTAGGGGCATAAGGAAATCCCTGTGGTTGAGAGAACATGCCGGGAGAAGAGAACATATCTTCTGAGGTGACTTGGAATACATGTTTAAGTATGGAGGATCATTTCTCAGGAATGGATTATTCTGTACTAAACCGAGAGGTATCATATTTTCCACTAGAACGACATTAGAGAATGTGGTTCTAGTTGGCATTTGTTGTGAATATTGAGGAGGCATGCCTAATGTGCCTGTTCCTGTGAGGAGGTCTACTTGGCTGGGATGATGTGGAGGATTGGAATTTCTTGCCTGCATGAATTATAAATTTTGACTTGCTTGAGCAAGTTCCAACCCTCTAACTTTCTCAACTAAGGCTGAGATGACCTCATTTGGTGAAGATACGGTATTTTTCCTTAGTGGTGGTTGTTGTATACCTTGAGATTGTATAGGCATGTGGTACCCTACTATGAATTGATCATTACCCTATCAAGTTCCATCATGGGCATTTCCCACAGGTGGAGGAATGGAGGTGTTTTCTTGAAAAGAGACCTCGGGTTGTGTTTGTAAACCTCCTATAGGTGGGTACATACTTTGAGAGTGTTGTTCACTCCTGGCATAACATGCTAAATGTTCATCATCTAAAAATAGATATGGATCTGATTGTCTACTGATTTGTGGTCTAAGCAACACCTAAGGAGATGAACCAGATTCTCTAGTGAGCATCATGTTGTTCGAGCCTGAAGGCTCTAGTTGTTGCGTTTGAGTGAGCTGATCCAACTCCTCTATTTGGAAAGAAGAACTATATCTAGTCCTTTGAGGTGGAGTTTGTGTTGAAAACTGGTTAGTTGAATAGTTTTCACCCCATGTTGAGAGTGAGGGTGATGGCTGTCTATTCAGTTGATCGTAGTATGCTTCAAGACCTAGGAGAGGTCTACCATATGCATCAAATCTTGACATATTCGGGGTATATGAATACCCGTAGAATAATGGGAAGAAGCGAAGGTGGATGAAAGAATAGAAAGAGGAAAACTAGTTTGGTTCATGTTGGGTTCACCAATTTTGTACAACGGAAAAGTGACAAGCGAGCATGGGAATCTACAAGTAACTCTTCCTTGCACCCGACCTCCCGAGGTCATGCCGAGACATCCAAAGTGGGAATGGAATATATGTGGGGTATAGAAAAACTAGTTAGGAAATCTTATGTCTTCAACACGCACTAATAGAATATATGAATCTAAAGAAAAGAAGGCGCTCCTAACAGGCGGCGTGATAGATCATTTGGTGAGGATGACTGCTTGAAGGCTCCAATCAATATCGAGCTCTAGCGTGATCCGATCTATAGGTTGTGGAATACGTGGAAGATAGCTTGTGGGTGCTTCGTATATGTCTCCCGATAAGGTCATGAAAATGGATGATGGATATATAGTGGATTCTATGGGTGATTCTTTGGTCTAGTCCAGAAATCCTTAGCTTGATTAGCTGCTACGTCTAGTGAGGATAGTTGTGTGATAATGATTGGTGGAAGTGGAGAGGACCTAAATACTAATGTGCGTAAACTAGCATCAACATCTGATTGACCTGTGGGCCCGTTGGGTTGTGGGACCTATGGATCACAACTGTAAATTCGTGGTCATTGTGGACCTCCTATGGTCATGTGAAGAATCAATCCCTAATCCCTAATATCCAGTAGTCGTATTCCTTTTCGGCCTCTATATTTAGAACTAAAAGTTACACAATCTTCTTAGAGTACCTTACAGACGTTCTGGCAACTTGAATTCTTAATCTAGTGTCTATGTCAATGAGGATGTCTCCTACATCTGGCTATGGGACCAAAGGATCACAACCGAACATTTTCTCTCTTTCAAGCCCTTCTACAGTCATGCGGATATCTATTAAGGAAATCTATAGTTTGGCTGGTTTAACCAAAATGTATGCACTTTCTTGTCTTCTATGTTTAATCCTCTCAGTTGTGCGCTGATTTCTTGTAGGTCTGTTGTTGCTCGAAAGACTTGAATTCTAAGATTTTTGTCTATGTCAGTGATTGCTGAAATAATATTGGGTTGAGGCACGATTATCTCAAATACGTATTCTCTAGGCTCCCTAGGTCCCGTGATTGTCATATAAAAAGAACAATATAAATCTAATTAAAGCAAGGTAAACTAATTATGCAAAGTATATCCACAACATATATAAATTCTCTATTTTTGTATTTTTGATAGAATATTTAATAGAATTAAGATAACAACTATTTAATATATCTAGAAAATGACAACTAACCTGATAAAAGAAATAAAAACAAACAAGGTAGCCAAGTATAGCTACTTGTCGTGCGGTTGTGAATCTATTCTAAATAACTAAATAACTGATCTAATTTAATTGAAAGATTTTCGATCTTACCTTAGAAGTGAGGAACTAATCTTAGTTTCTCGAAACTATCGATGAAATGAAGTAATTCACTACTCTATTTGATATATTTTAACTAGAAATTTGAAAGTTTGAACTGGATTTTGCTGAGAACGTGGAAAATCCATTTGTGTGTGGCTTTGTACCCTCATTTTGGTCTCCTTGTTCCTTCGTGCTCACATGAATCCAGAAAATCATGTAATGCTAGCATCAACAATAGTAGGTATTGGAACAATGACATATTTGATGTAGATTGAATACAATGTTAGTAGGAGATGGATAACGCAAGAGAACAAAGCTTGACTTATGTAATTCTTAGCAGAATTTATTTTGAGTCATGCAACACAAAACATCCAGAACCTGAAACTATCCTTCTTGAAAAACAAAACCTGTAACTCTAATGGCTTCAGACTAAAAATGAAACTATCCTACCTCAATTGATTGTATGAAACATGAATAACACTAGAACAAGAAGATCATGTGGCTTCTAAACAAAAAAATAAGACTAACTATGCATGCAACAAATGAAAACTATTGAATTCCTAAGCAAGAACTGAAAGACTAAATTATTGAAATGAGAAGATGAGGGGCAATTTTGAGGGGCCATTTTCTTGTAATCAAACCAGCTATTTATAGAATTCCCATTCACCCAAAGGTAACTCCAACTAGGACTCTTTTACCATAAACAATGGAGAAACACTATTACAGGGAACCAAAATCATAAATACAAGCCAAGGCGGTGGAAAAAGCTGGTAAAATTTGAAAATTCACGCAAGTCGTGATCAGCAGAACGTGTTGGAAAATGCGTGAAGGACCGCCGCCCTGAGCAGGGGGTAATTCTAGGATCTGTCATCCTGCTGCTCGGGCAGCATCACGAGACCACCGCCTAGGTAGGACGGCGGTTTCATCACTAAAGACAAAATGCAAAGGAAAAAAGGGGAAAAGAAAAAAACAAAGCACATGGAGGCTAAGCGGGGAATGTGTAACATCGTTACAGTAGCGCAGTGAGCCCTTACAATTTTAGGTACATGCAATTCCCATGCTCACATGTCACTTTTCCATCGTACAAAGAACTTTGAAGAAATTTATGATGGATGTTTGAAAATATGGGATTTTCTCATGGTTTTATTAAGAAGAATAGAAGTGATATCTCCCATAAACTTAATATGGAGCTTAGAAAGATCTAAAGCCTTATGCACACTAATCCCTCAACTCAATGAAAAATGTAGGGGCATATGGATGGGAATGAGAACAATGCCTCCCCTTCTTCTCACTCCCATGTCTCCAAAGAAAAATAGAGCACCTTTCAAGATCCCACTCAAGTTGAGGAATAACAGAGGAAAGTAGAAGCGGGATCGGGTATAGTACTTCGAACTAAAAAACTTTGGGATATTTAGTTTTAGCCATTTGACTGAGCAGTCAATTCGAATGCAGAATACACAACCCAAGATTTGAAGATTAAATTTTGTAATGGGACTTATAAATAGGTGAGTACGAGGGAGATGATAAGGCTAAAATATGTCTTGTTAATGCACAATTAATGATCTTATTTTACTCTCCTTTTATCAAGTTTGATTGCATTTTTTAACATTTGTTTGATCTAATGTAAGTGAGGATGTGATTGTCCATATTTTGTTGAATTTATTTCTAAATTTTAAAATCTATATAATTTCTAACAAAGTGTGTGGAATTCAGTTTTTGTAATAAAACAGGTCATAATCAGTCAAGGAACGAAGTATGAAGTGATCAACATGTTTTTGGGAGCCTTGGCTTTAATACGGATTATTTATAGAACTTCTAGACTTAGTTCTAAAAATCTATCACACATTTTATGAGCTCTATCGCTTAGTTCTAGAAATTTCAGACTTAGTTCCGGAACTCCAACACTTAGTTATGGAACTCCTACATTTAGCTCGGAAATTTCATGGTTAGATCAAGAATAGTCCCCTTTAGTTCCGGAGCTTCTCCAAAATTCCGGAGCCAATGGGAATCTATTTATTTCAATGACATTTAATGATAGAGAAATCAATGAGCCTTTCAATTAGGAGTAGATCAAAATATTTACGAATCTTCATACTCAAAGATTCGGGGATAGCTTATTAGACAACTATATGTCTAAAGAAGGTTCCAAATTCAACATCTATTTTAGGCATCATTCGGTTCCATCGAATCGGTAGAACAACTATGGATATAAATATATCTTTGAAAAAATACATATATAAAGACCTATAGATAGATTAAGAAAAAGAACATATACATACAGTACATAGAGATAGAGATATAGAAAGATTCAGTACGTTTTTGTAAGACAAAATATTTTATCAATTAAATAGCCACTTTTTTTGAGAGAATATAACTTTGTCAAATCCGATTCAAGGTGGAGCAAGGGCCAGATCCTCCAAGAACTAGGATTCTCGTTTTATTGGTATTTATATTTCTAAAGTAAATAGTGTATATCTATTAAGTATGTGAGTGGCTTTTGATTCTTTAAATTAAACTTTGTTTTATACTCGTCCCTACAGGTGTTATAGAACTAGATTTTCATTTCCTTGCAAGCTTTTCACAGCATTTTTAACCGTGTGTTTATTTCCAAGCAAAGTGTGTTTACTTCTGCATTGTGTGTTTATTTCCAACAATCTATTTATTCATGTATGTGTGTTTATTTCCAGCAAGTTTCTTACAGCATAGAGATCATAAGGCTTTGGCCATGGAATCCTAAAGACACTGAAAAAAACCCTTGAAAATAAAATAACAAATACCTATAGTCAATTACTAGATCACTAAGATTTTCTTGTTGTATATAGCTTGAGAAACCCCTGGTTTGAACATAACATCAACAAAGAGTTGATTAAATGAAGGGAATAACAACACCCATCAGCAATCATTGTCAAAAAAACCTTGTTCATTATGGGTAAAACAAAAAAATGAATCAAGTGTTATTCCTGTGAAGACGTTAAGGCCGACCCAATAATATGGAATATTTTGCATGATGGTGGTGTTACTTCATTTATGGAAATGTTGTCTAGTCACTTTGTTCAAGTAACATGCACCTTCGTTACGGAAACATGGAATAAAGAAAGAGTCAAAGTGGGAAAGACTAAATTTCATATTTCAACAGAGTCCATTGTGGATGTGATGGGGCTCCCCATAGAGGTAGACATTTATTTTCAATTCTTGATTCGGGGAGGAGATAGACGATTTCTTGTATCCTAGTGAAAATATGACAATGTATCACTTGGGATATGAATGGGACTCACTTACGAGATACTTGGGATAGGGTTGCTAAGTAATTGAGGAGGTACGTCATGCTTGAGCGACACTACAAAGTGATCTATGGACCTCATATTTTTATTCTTGTGCATCTTTGACATGATCGGAAGGTAAAATTTGTAAATTTTCCATTTCAATTGCTTGAGAAGTCCCTTAAAATGGCTATAGAAGATGATGGTCCTTTCCTATATCGAGGAATTTTGTATTTTCTCTTTAAAATGGAATATTCCCAAAAATAAATCTTACACTTCCCCTATAATCTAGGTGAGAAGTGTTGTTTTCGCCCTCCTCTTCTGCAACCATCTCCCTATATCTATCACCTTCACCTTCACCTTGGTCTCCCTTCTGACTCTGATTTGGACATCATGATCATTAGCCCCCATTATTGTAGTCTTAAGTCTCCCTCGTCTTCTCTGGCAGCTCGTAACCATCCATACACCTTGGATCAATATTCTAAATTATTTGAACCTCTTTTGGACCCAAAATATACTTCATCTCCACCTTTTTTTGATGTTTCTTTGGCTTCTCCTCTCATCTCCACTGACATTGTAATGGCTACAACCGTCTCAACTCACCTGATCATAGAAGCATGTGTGACTGCCCTCCCACCTTTTTGCATGGAAGTTAGCATGGAATTGGAAATTATAGATGTGTTGCAGGATCTCTCCTCAATTTACCATGATTCTCCTCTGTCAGAGAAAATGGGCTTCCCCACTGCATCTTTGGAAGACAAGAAACATTCATAGAATATCTCTCCTAATCCATACAAGACCATCGAAGATTATGTTTCACTCATTATCTGCTATCAAGGAATGGAAAAGTCACATGGTCATGACCTGGATGAAAATCAATGAAGACTTCCTGGAACACATTAAGTTAGTGGATGTGTTGGTTCAAGGAAGGCCTACCGCCGATGCTAAATATTAAGCAAGTACTCTCATGAATATCCATAAATTATAATTTAGCTTTTTCCAGTTCGGGACTTTTTGGTTTTTGGTTTTTGTTGCATATGGGATTGTTCTCTTCTTGTTTCACTGTAATACCTGGCCATGAGGAATTTTTGTGCAAGTATGTGGGTCATTTGGGAAAACCCCCTTTTACTCTAATTCCAAATAGTTTTATGTTTTTTCATATCGTAGTCATGACTAAGCTCCTAATATGTTAATGAGTTTTCTTACATCCTTAAGATCGCTATGCTCTAAATTTTATGTCTTGGTATAACCTAGCGGCTTCTCAAATGAGAGTATCCTACTTTATTTTGATAAAACCTAGTGACCACCAAGCTCCAAAAATTTATGGTGTGGCATAACATACCATTTTCTAATATCAAAATATAATTTTCTTACTAGTTAGGTGGTAGCGAAAACTAAACTCAGAATATTATATTGTGGGTTTAGCACCAAAAAAGTTATTAATATCTGCCTCTAATTTTCTAGATGTTGTAAAATATATTAATTATGAATTATTAAACCCTAGTGATGAAATCACCAAATAACATGTTGTGGAAAAACCTAGCGGCCACGAAGATCAAAATAATATATTGTTTAAGTACCTAATGACTACTAAGCTCAAACTATGTTGATTCAAATTTTCTAAATCCTAGTCACCATTAAGATCCAAATATTATGTTTTGGCATAACCCACTAGAAACCAAGATAATAATATCTTATTTATTTTGTTTAAACCTAGTGAGCACTAAGCACCAAATATTATGTTGTGTCATAATCTAGCGGATGCTAAGCTCAAAATATCATTTAGTAACATGTTAAATGATAACAACCACTATGCTCAAAATAATGTATTGTGAAAGTAGCTAGTCTTCTCTTAGTTCAAAATATGTTGATTTATTTTATTTAATCCTATCGTCCGTAACCTCCATATATTATGTCGTTGTTTAAACTAGCGTCGGTTAAGTTATAAATATCTTCCGTGATTTTTAACTCATGTAAAATATTAACTATGTTTTATTTAACTATAAAAATTTCAATCTCCAAATAATATCATGTGATAAAGGCTACCGGCTGCTAAGCTCAAAGTATTTGAAACCCTTTGGTAGTATCCAAATATTATGTGGTATCATAAGCTAGTGGGTGCTAAGCTCGATATTTCTTAATTCTAAATCTGAAATGCATACAAAAATTCAAATAATTTATCTTTGGTATTGGTTTCTATAAGGATCTCCAAATTCAATGCCTTTCTTTTGTTTATTTAATACTATTTATTTTCTAGCTCAAAATATTTATATTCTTAAGTTCTCTCTTTCTTTTGTTGAAACCTAGATACTGATAAGATCCTAATATTATGTTGTGACATAATCTAGTAGCTGCTATGTTTAAAATATCTTAATTTAATTTATCAAATCATAACCACCGATAGGCTACAAAGATTGTGTGATGGCATAAACTAGCGGGTGATATCCTCAAAATATCTTAATTTGAAATCTTAAAATCATACAATAAAGTCTTACTAATTTATACAGATCTTGATTGCTATACATTTCTCCAAAGTTAATGTGGTTGATTAACTTAGAGGTTGATAATCTAAAAAAACTTTAATTTGTCAAAACGTAGCAACTTACAAGAGGATATGGCATTTGCGGCTTTAATGGTCATTTATGACATCAATAGTTTGCATTCATGTGATAGATGAAATAGATTAAGGGTTATACACATGTGACATGTAAGATGGCATTAGAAATTTAAGAGTCTTAATGGGAAGTGTGATATTTATGATAAGGATATCTAATTGACTATCTTATATACTATCACACTTACCTCCTTTCGTGAGTTGTGTGCTTGTGGCTTTATATCTTCGAGCTGGATGGAAATTTCACTACCCCTTTCAACTTTTCATTTTTGGTCATTGTGCTTCATGTCTCTCTGTGATGGTGACATGGGTGTTGGTGGTCTCTTGGGTAGCATGGAGTGTGGTCCTAACAGGAAGAGGTGAAAATATATGATAGGATAGGATGTCAATCAATCATTTACTTCTTGGATGGATGAGAAAATTCAGAATGTAGCTATGCATTATTGGCTCGAGAAGGTCAGTCCGATGGAGCAATTCGAAGAAGAAGATGATGGTGATATTTATGAGAGCATGTGCAAGCTAATGCTTAACTTGAACTAGTCCAAAGGGTGAAGGAATTTTTTTACATGGCTCGAGGGTTGAGCATGGAAAACACATTGTCCAAATGTTTGGGGTAGTTTATCTTGCATAAGGAGAATGAGAAGTTGGAAGAGCATCTAGTAAAGGGGACACAAATGTCAAGATCATCAATGAGGTGGAGTGAGATGTCAAACAGACTAATCTTTCCTATATGAATTTATCTTTAGTTTTTTATCAAGGCCAGAATGGCCGTCTGTATAATGAATTGTATAGATATAGGAATTATTTGTGGGTGAAGTGCGTTGATTATCAATATTCCCAATATTTTGGCATATATTTAGTAAGATAAGTTTCTTGTAATCATCATGGGAGTCCACTTTGCTAGAAGAATTATCATGGATTGGTTCCTCATGTACTTTTTTTTAAGACTTATCATCAAAATATCCTAGTTTAAAATCTTAAAATCATAGAATGAATTCATCTAATTTATATATATCTTCTTTGTGATACATATAATGTTTGTGATACATAAGCTAGTGAATTGAGTACCCAAATACTATATTGTGGCATAACCTAGTGGCCGCTAAGCTCTTAATACCTCAATTTAGTTTTGAAATCCTAACTAATGCTAGGTTCCAATGATTATGTGGTAGCATAACCTAGCGGGCGCTAAGCTCAAAATATCTTAATTTAAAATAATATGTTGTGGAATAACCTAGCGATCACTAAGCTCTTAATACCAGTATTCACTAAGATCATATTATTATGTTGCATAACCTACCCGTCGTTATGCTTATAATATCTTACTTTCTTTTACTGAAACCTAGAGACTTCTAAGATCCAAATATTATGTTGTGCCATAAGCTAGCAGATGCTAAGCTCAAAATATAATTAGGTTATATTTTGGAATAACCTAGCGGCCGCTAAGGTCTTAATACATAAATTTAGTTTTTAAATTCTTACTACTCTTGCTAGGTTCCAACGATTATACGGTAACATAACCTAGCAGCGCTAAGCTTGAAATATCTTAATTTATAAAAAAATATCATGTTTTGCGATACATATCCTAAATAATTGAATACCCAAATAATATGTTGTGGGATAACCTAGTGGCCGTTAAGCTCTTAATACCATTATTCACTAAGATCATATTATTATGTTGCATAACCTACTCGCCACTATGCTTATAATATCTTACTTTATTTTACTGAAACCTAGAGACTTCTAAGATCCAAATGTTATGTTGTGTCATAAGTTAGTAGACGCTAAGCTCAAAATATAATTCGGTAACTAGATAGATTATAATGCCCACTAATCTTGAATTATTATACCATGGAATTACTTGGCATCCACTTAGCTGAAACTATTTTAATTTAATTTGTTTAATCTAACCCACCGTAAGGTATTAATGTTATACAACATGATATACTCGATGAAGCCTAGTGGTCGCTAAGATATTCTTAGTTGTAAAGAAAATGATCACTTGACCCCATAAAGTGTGATGCCTTAAAATAACAAAGCATATTTAACACAAGAGAAATAACAAATTGATTGCTTGACCCAAAAAAGTGTGTTGCCTATAAAAAAATCCACATATCCTTGAGTCTGCAAAGGTAAATGAAGACTTCATCCAAATAAGAATTATAGCCTAGTGGTTCTCTAGAGTAGGCAACATTTTTCATTTAGATCGTATTTAAAAAGGAGTTTATATAAATGATTAAAATATAAATCTGGAATTTATATAATAGTATACGTATAGAATTGGACTCATTGTACCCTAGCGGTCACTGAGCTATACTTAAAGGTGAAATATTTTTTACATTTAGGATAAGAAAATAAACTTTCACTATTGACCAAGTAGTTATGCTAAAAGTTTTTATATAGAATGCGATCTACTCGTTCCATCCTAGCGACCACTAAGTTATTCCTAAAGGTAAATATATCATGTTCCTAAATGTTATAAATCTGAATTCTTAATGTTTTCTAGAAATTATATTGAAAAGATATAAAAGATAACAAATAAACCGGTCATTTATATAATGGATACATAAATATACATGTAAAATCGTATCTTTAATATGTTATATAGGAAAATGTATAGTTTTATCTAGTTCTAATAATATTTTGACATGATTATTTTACGATTACGGAATCATATGGAAACTTAGAATTGCATTTGAGAATCTATAAAAATGTTTTTACATATGACGTCATCTACTCATTGCATCCTAGCGATTACTAATCTATTCTTAAAGGTAAATATATCATGTTCATAATGAAGTTGTTTTATAAATCTAAATTGTTAACCTTTGCGATTATATAACGGTGACGAAGAACAAAAGTGATCGCTTAGGACCAAAACAAGTTGTGTTTCCTATATAAAAACAAATGATCCAAAATGGTCCAAGTAATACAAATGCTTTTTCCAAATTAGAATCATAGCCTAGTGATGCTAGGATAGATTTTTTTTTTTACGGTAGTGTTTATTTATAGAAAAAAATCATATTGAAAAGATACAAATGATAACAAATAAATCTGGAATTTATATAATGTATATATAAATATACAAGTAGAATCATGTATATAATTCGAAATAAAATTTGGGTTTTGTAAATAGGTTGTCAAAACAACCAATTATATCATGGATGCCTCAAATCTATGTTAATTTTTGGCATAGATTAGTGGGATCAAATTGAATAATATATTAATTATAAAATGCATATTGATTAAAACTATATTTACTAATATTATTGCATGTATAATGTGTTTAACTTACAATGTATATACCATAAGAATGATGAAGACATTACATTTGGTTAATACAACATGGAAACACATATATAATTGGAAATAATTATCATACAATTGAATTCTTAATACAGTTTTATAGTTTTGAATTAATTTTTTAACCTCATATATTTTTCAAAAATATTTAAGTGACAACCATGTAAAAAATGTAATATGCATTAATTAGTGAGGTTTCTTTGCATCATCTTGATGAACAACATTCGACTATTTTTGGTTGTCCTGACCAAAATAAAATTAAAAATAAGGTGATTATTCTAGAAGCTATCATTATCCTAAAAACAATCGCAGGAATGAGAACAAAAAATTCAAAACGAAAATATCCAAAGAGAGACATAGAATGGTGGAAATGGGAAAGCATTAAACAAAGATAAATACTAGAGTAGAAAAGTGATTAAAATTTCTTTCATTAATGCACAAAAAAGTGATTTTTCATGAATAACAAGGTAGTTTGGCACAAAGATCAAAAGTAACTAGAAATAAAGGCTTGACTACAGAGCACAATTCAGTAGGAAAATCAAGGCTTGTGTGGATCATGATTGGACTACCATGCAAAACATAGGAACCAATCGACAACAGAGAAACTAATATATCTCGCAATAAAAAAGATACACCTTTACTATAAATACATGGTTTAGTAATATCGGGATTATTTCATGCTTTATGTTGTTTGTGAAACTTCCATATGTTATCTCACCGCAACAATTATCATTATTATTCTCAAAACCTCTATTTCTATCCTCCTTCGTGTGCATCATTTGTGTGCATCCTTTCTGTGCTTATTTTGTGTGTCTTTCTCTGCAAACAAGATTATAATCGCATGAAAAAAACAAGGATTCAAACACTTAGCCATGCAAATAATGGTCCATGCATATTTTTTTATTTTTTAGACATGCTTTTCTTATTGACTAAAAAATATGAAACCCTACTCAATATTTCTCCAAGGTATTTAATTTTTTAGTGCATTCCACGAAATAAATTTCAAAAATAGAAAAAGAATGGGATACAAAAATTTGAAATTTTCACTTTCCCCCTCTAAAAGAAAAAGGGTGGGCTATTGAAATTTCAAATATCTGAAAAATTTCCCCCTTTAAAAGCAAAAGAGTGGGATATTGAAATTTCAAATATCTGAAAATGCGGGGAATTCAAATTTCCCTATTTTTATTTTTCTATGGTTTAAAAATTAAAAACTAAACATTTTTCATTTTCTATAGCCTATAATAATATAAACATAATAACAAATATATTTTACAACATATAATTGAACCAAACATAGAAAAAAATATTAAAAAGATAGAAGAAATAAATCCTAAACATAGTTTTGAATATTATTATAATAATATACAAACATTTACATTCCATTATTTATCAAAATCAATTTCTACATTGTTAGATATAGTGTGTGCTTATGTAAATTAATTATCCAATGAAAATGTGCCATGTGGAAAGTTCAAACAAGATATTTTAGATACATAATAAGGCTAGTGATCCAAGAATTACAGTTAGTGTTATTGTAAAGTTATTTTTAAATAAGAAATGTTTGAGCCTAGGGTCTAATAGGCCATTTATGTCAATAAGTAAAGGAACTTAGCGGGCGTTAAACATTTTTTTTTAAAGAAACAATGTGAAATATGTCTTGAAAACATTTTCCTTGTTAATCATTTTCTTATGGCAACTACATACTAAGCCTATATATCCACAACTTTAGAGATAGTGTTTAAAATGAGAAGAGGTAAAGGTAGGAGCCTAGTGGTGCTAAGCTAAATCGTGATTTATTATTTTTGTTTCAAAATAATAAAATTTTAAACCTAAGGTTTGATATGTCATTTCTATCAATAAGTAAAGGAGCTTAGTGGGTGCTACACATTTTATTTGAGAGGAAATGAAGTGAAGTATGATTTGAAAACCATGTATCTCATTGGAACTACATACCAAGGCCAAGGATCCAAAACTGTAATGATAGAGTTTAAAATGAGAAGTAAAGGTATAAGCCTAGTGGTCACTAAGATAAACCATGATTTATTATTTTATGTCTACTTTAAAAATAAGAAACTTTTGAGCTTAGGGTCTGATATGCCATTTTGTCAATAAGTAAAGGAGCTTAGTGGGCACTACACATTTTATTTGATAGGAAATGATGTGAAGTATGAGTTGAAAACCATGTATCTCATTAGAACTACATACCAAGGCCAGGGATCCAAAGCGTAATGATAACATTTAAAATGAGAAGAGGTAAAGGTAGGAGCGTAGCGATTCTGCTAAGCTAAAATGTGATTTATTATTTTATTTCTACTTTCAAAATAAAAAAACTTTTAAGACTAGGGTCCGATATGCCATTTTTCAATAAGTAAAGGAGCTTAGTGGGTCTGCTACAAATTTTATTTGATAGGAAATGATGTGAAGTATGAGTTCAAAACCATGTATCTCATTGGAACTACATACTAAGGCTAGGGATCCAAAACTTTAATGATAGTGAATAAAATGAGAAGAGGTTTCTGTCAATACGTAAATGAGCCTAGTGGGCGCTAAGCATTTTTTAAATTGTAAATGAGATAAAATATGAGTTGAAAACTATGTATCTTATGGGAACTACATATTAAGGCTAGCGATATACAACTATAAAGATAGTATTTATATTGATAAGAGGTAAAGGTAGGATCCTAATGACCACTAAGTTATACCATTCAATTCAATAGGTTATGGAATTCCACACAATACATACAAAATCTTAATGGTATCTGTACATTTTCTCTCGTATAAACATATGTGAATTATATGTTACAAAAAATAAGTCTTGTGATTACTACATAATATATGACAACACAATAGCGACCCAAATCTATATACATATGGTATTTATAATGACTTGTAGTAATGGTGGGATCCTAGCGACCACTAAACTAGAGCATGATATTTTATTTTATAGGTGTTTTCATCTTATTAAACTGTAAAACCTAGTGTCCACTATTCCCTTACTTTTGATAAGGAAAAAAATCTTAGCATTCACTAAGCATTTTCTCCCACAAGATCTGATGTGAATTATGTGTTTCAAACAATATACCTTATGGGAACTACGTAAGGATTGATCCCTCATGTACCTTAATCACTCTAAGAAATAAAAACATATATTACTTAAAAAAGAAAATAAAAGAGAACAACCTATAGTCAAGTACGAGATAAAGACGTAGGGTTTTTCCTAGTCTTCCCTTTTAACAAGAGGTCGTAAAGTTGTAGAATATTTGAGAAGAGGCATGGTTTGAATGGATGAGGAAAAATTTCACCAAACTTGGACCCATCTCGGGTTTTAGATGTGTTCATTCATGTGATAGGAGGAGAAGTTGGAGTGACCTCTTCATTGGCCCCTAAAATTGGTCCTTTAGGTCTTTCACCAAAGAAAATTAAAGAAGACATTGTAAAGGAGCCTACAAAATATTGGAAGGGTTTGAGGGTTACCACGAAGTTCACCTGTATAAAATCATCGAGGCCAAAGTTATAGTTGTTTCCAAAGACACCTTCCTTGGTGATTAAATCCTGAAGGAACTCGAACATGACAAGAAAAAGATGAAAAACATTAAACATACCGGGAATGTCTTGTTGGACATTGTTATTGAAATTGCAAAGGTTATGATGAACCGATCCATGGAAAAACATCTTACGGGATATGTGAAGGAGATTAGGTACGTGTGTTTATTTCAGCTACACTGTTAACAACAAGAATCCCAAGGATTTACAATCAAATATTGATGAATTTTAGGTGTATATTATAGAGGATTGATTGGAAAGAAAGTGATTTTGTTTTGGGTATGTTTTATTTTCTTTTTTATTATTGGTAAATAGTTTTTGAAAGGGACTATACCCTTGTATACAAAGAGGGCCTAGAAGCTAGAAAAGGATTGAAAAGCATCACAAAAAGGATAAAGATCCAAATAAGAAAAAAGAACCCCAGGTAACCAAAGAGAAGTTACCAAAAAATAGCAAACCAGTTCGAACACTGCAGAAAAGCAGCAAAAAAAAAGCTAAAAAATAGCAAAAAACACAAAGGAAGGCAAAGAATAAGAAAGCAACTCCAAATTTACTTCTTGGTGGCTTTGGTAATTTTGGATTTGATAGCTTTCAAGAGGTGAACATAGCTAAAGTCTTCATGTGAGTAGGGTCGAAGTATCTAGCTATTGAATGGTCTGGTTTCTTTCTTTTTCCGTGCCCCAAAGAGTTGTTGGGATTTCACTGAGAGTAGAGACGTTTGACATGTTTTGGGTATGTTTTATTGAGTTTTAGTGTATTAGGTATTTTTTTAAGGTTTTATTGGGAAACAAAGTCTTAAATAATTATGGGTCCGGCATTGAATAAAAAGGAGCACGCCAAATTTGGTTATAGTGGGTTTTGTTTCTTATTTCTTGTTTGTGTATTTACTTGTTTAATGTACTCTGTATTTGTATGCCTAATTTCCTTAATAAACCGAGTTATTTTGGTAAGGCTAGATTGTACATATCATCTGGAAGCATTACAAATAATAAGAAATAAATTCTAGTAAGATATTTATTGGCTAAGGTTTGTAATAATTTATTTTCACTTTACAAGACAAAGCTCGTTTCCTATGAATTCAAAGTGCATGAGACTTAAATAATTGACAAAAATTCTCATAAGTCATGGAGAAAAGTTTGTAACAAGGTTGGGGTTTGGTAAGTTGGGTAATGGCCTGAATATGTGATGGCTATGTTG
Organism: Taxus wallichiana var. yunnanensis; assembly: GCA_018340775.1. Lineage (NCBI taxonomy): Eukaryota > Viridiplantae > Streptophyta > Pinopsida > Cupressales > Taxaceae > Taxus > Taxus wallichiana. The sequence goes on from CM031234.1 coordinate 42,811,669, forward strand.
AGGGAAAGGGGGTTCTACTAGAATTTGATGTAGAGGAGTCAACTTAGATTACGTAGTTTTGAGGTTTAAGGCTGATGTAAGACCATTTACACTTCCATTCCAGTGAGATTTCACTACAATCAAATAAACTATAAACACAATGTCGATGACATGTTTTTAGTTCCAGAGAAAATATGATGGGATCTAGTGACCGCCAAACTAGAGCATGATCTTTTATTTTATCATTTTTTTAAAATTATTAAACTGTTGAACCTAGTGTCCACTATGCCCTTACTTTCAATAAGGAAAAATTATTAGCATACTCTAATAATTTTCTCCCACAATATCCAATGTGAAATATGTGTTTCAAACAATATACCTTATGGGAACTATGTAATGCTTGATCCCTCATGTACTTTAATCACTTTAAGAAATAACAACATATATTACTTAAAAAAACCAAAACAAAAGAGAAAAAACTTAAGTCTAAGTATAGATAAAGATGTAGGACTTTTCCTAGTCTTCCCTTTTAACAAGAGGCCACAAATTTGTAGAGGTTTTGCAGAAGATGCATGGTTCGAAGGGTTAAGGAAAAATGCCACCAAATTTAGACCCATCTAAGGTTGTAGAGGTGTTCACCCATGTGACGAGGAGGATAAGTTGGAGTGGCTTATCAATTGGCCCATAAAATTAGTCCTTTGGGTATTTCACCGAAGAAAATCGTTGAAGAGATTGCAAAGGAGACTACAAGAGATTCAAAGGGTTTAAGGGTTACTTATGAAGCTCACTATACAAAATCATCGGACCAAAGTTCATAGCTTTTTCCCATCATAACTACCTTGGTGATTAAATACCTGAAGGAACCTAAACATGATAATAAAAAGATGAAAAACATTAAACATACCGAGAAATTCTCATTGGATGTTGTTATTGAAATTATGAAGGTCATTATGTGACGATCCATGGAAAAACATCTTGTGGGACCTGTGAAGGAGATTTTGGGTATGTGTGTTTAGTCAGTCTCACTGTCGACTACAAGGATCCCAAGGATTTACAATTAAAGATCGATGAAGGAGATGTCGAGATTCTAGAGGATTGATTAAAGGAAGTGATTTTGTTTTGGGTATGTTTTATTGAGTTTTAGTGTATTAGGTATTTGTTTGTTTTTAAGGCTTGATTGGGTAAAAATGTCTTAAATATTTATGGGTATGGCATTAAAAATAAAGGAGCACACCAAATTTGGTTATAGTGGGTTTCATTGCTTATTTAATGTTTGTGTATTTGATTGTTTAATGTAATTTGTATTTGTAGTCCTAATTTCCTTAATAAAACTAAGTTATTTTCATAATGTTAGATTGTAAATATGAGTTGGAATCCTTAAACCAAAATAAAAAGTAACGTCTAGTAATATATTTACTAGCTAAGGTTTGTAATAATTTATTTTCACTTTACAAGAAAAAGCTCGTTTCCTATGAATTCAGGGAATGATGATTAAATCATTGAAAAACATTCTCATAAGTCATGGTTCAAAGGCTGCAATAAGGTTGGGGTTTGGCGGAGTTAGAGAAATGCTTGAATATGTGATGGCTATATTGAGGGAAAGGGGGTTGTTGGAAGTTGATGTAGAGGAGTCAACTTGGATTTTTGTAGTTTTGAGGTTTAAGGTTGATGTATGACCATCTACAATTCCATTCTAGTGATATTTCACTACAATCAAATGAACTATAAACACAATATTTATGACGGGTTTTCAGATCCAAAGAAAATATGGTGGGAGCCTAGTGACCATTAAACTAGAGCACAATCTTTTATTTTATCATTGTTTTAAAATTATTGAACTGTTGAACCTAGCATCCAATATTCCCTTACTTTCAATAAGGAAAAAATGCTTAGCATTCACTAAGCATTTTCTCACACAAGATCCAATGTGAATTATGTGCTTCAAAAATATACCTTATGGGAACTACGCAAGGCTTGATCCTCTATTTGGTGTGTAGTGCAACTATTGTCTCGCCAAGTACATTCCATTCAACATGATATAATTATAATCAATAAAAACACTAGTAGTCCAAATTCATACCGATAGTGTTTACAATGACCATAATTATAGGAGCCTTGCGATTTCTGAAAGGAATGATAACCACATCATACCAATCCAAGAACACAGATGCTAATTAAACACCACGATCAATAAGATGAAAGTAATTCACTAGAATAAATTTACATAAACCTTTGCAAACAAATGAGAAGCAATATCATATATTATTATAGAACTCAATGAAATACAATGAGAATGGGCCTTGCTTATATAGGCAAGGAATAACAATCTAAGAACCAGTCAAGGTCATAGATCAAGCCATAAATCATGGAAATAACTAGTCATTAAAGAACTAGTCAAGTCCATAGATTTATGAGAGAACTAGACATCAAGGATCTAGTCAATACCATAGATCAAGAAAAGAACTATACCTAACAACTAGATAATATCTCCTAATATCTAAATAAATAAAAGAAATATCCACACACATAAGTGGGTGAGGATAAATACAATAAAGGTAAATAATGTACCTAGGTGAACATGAGCTAAGGTAAATACCTACTCTAACACCCCCCTCAAGTGAATCTAGGGGCCAAAATAGAAGTGGCATGTCCACAGTATGAGTCCTGGCAACTAGGCCTGATGAGGTACTCATGTACAATAAATGGGAAAAAGGGACACCGCAAGGTACCCAAAACTAGTAACAACAAAGTAAAGAGAGTAAAGACCCACTCCAAGGCATCCCAAGAATCTCGGCTCAAAAAAATCGTACAATGCTAAAGAATTTTGGTGTGCACTGTGGTCTAAATCCACTGCTCAATCACAAAACTCAAAAACAATTGACACTGGGTTTCACTAGAATAGCTCCATACAAGGAGACTGTCAACGGAGTGATGTCGAAAGTGTAAAAAACACCAAACATAATTCGATCAACTGCTGCAAATAGGTGTGCCATGATCCAAGAACAATAACCAAAGAAACAAGGCAAGGACACAAACTCCAGAGTGTCACGATCCAAGAAAAGCCAAGGTAACAAGGCAAGGACACAAAGCGAAGAAGCAGGATCAGCACCACACCCTCCCATACTGCTAAATGGGTGGAGTGGCACTACAAATCTGTATGAGTTGTCAAAACAACTACTCAAACACTGACAAACTAACACTGGGCTCCACCAGAATAGCTCCCCACAAGAGAGACTATCAACATGCCAAAAGTGTCGAAAATACAGATACAAAATCTCTCAACAAACAAGAGAGATACACTACACCTACTAAATAAAAATGCTCAAAACAAGAAGCATCACAATGCAAAAGGTATAGAAAGTGGAGCAAGAGGCTGAATGGTGGAGGATCCATGCTTGTAGAGTCCTCTCAATGAATGCCTATGTCATCTCCATGAGTGATCAAATATCCACCCCAAATCAACACGGATGGATGAAGAAGATTCATGCATATGACTTGGTGTAAAATGCACAATGGGTGCATGCAAAAGAACATCAGAATGTGTGTCAGGTTGATCATGTCTGACAACTAAAATCTCAAGTTTCTCAAGCTTGAGTGAAGGTGTAAAACTCATGTGTTGCTCATGATCCTCAGAAAGAGTCGAGCAAACAAAAAAGGAGCTCTGTCAATGTGTGATCCCAATGAAGTATCTGCTCAAAAATCAATGTCATGATGAGAATTCCACTTAACATGTGGAATAGAGGAAACAATACCCTGTGAATGTCTGTCAATGACTCCGCTAGTGAGACCCATAGAACAGAGCATGCGAGAACTGAATGCAGTGGTATGCTTCTTAAAAATCCATACAGCTGAGCAAAAATAGGATACACAACATGTGGTACTGTAATAGGCACAAATGTGGAAGAGCATGCAGTAACAAGCCTCATAGGTTTAGAAGCATCAAAAGTAGGTTCAAGCTCAAAGACTAGCAGATCAATGTTAGTGGGTACAAGAGCAACAACTGCAAGTGGACTAGGAGCATGGATATGGTTGTCCACAATATGATGGTGATGCTATAGGCTAGCAAGTTTGTTCTGTAGGAGTGTATTATTGTATCCTTATCATGAATGAGTGATTGTAGAAGAGAATTTCACTTCTTGAGCAATCTATTTTCTTCCACAAATTTTACAATATCCTCTTGAAGTCCACATACTTAAGAGAAAAGCATATCATTCTCAGAATCCATGATAGGTATAAACTATAACTCCCAAAAAATTAGGACATCAAACTCAGCCGAAATTACATCCACAATTGATTACAACACTCCTCCATATTTGGCACTTTATAATTATAGTTCAAGTCTCAAAATAAATAACTCTAATGGAAAGAGCATGAAAAAACAAGCACTTTTGTAAAAAATGGCACTCAAAACCGAGTTACCGATCAAAAGTTACAAGCTTTTTAATATTTTGCTTTGTTATTTATTTTAGGTGCTTCTAGTAAAAATTACTATTTCTGGACTGTGTAGACAGTGACCTTCATTTGCTGAAAATAGCAACCTGCGGATTTTCCCAAAATAGTAAATATGTGCACAACATCCGTGGACCCCTGCCAAAAAAGAAAGATCGAAAACCTTCCTACACGTAAACCGAGACAACTATGCTACAACAAAAATTACCTGTGCGTGCAGATCTCAAAAAATCCAACAGACCCAAAAAAATCCCACGATTTCTTTTCTGGTGGGCACGAATCCCGAGGCAAACCAATGTGCTTCTCTGCAACAACAAAAAATCCACAAAAAATGACATGTGCATAAAACGAAGGTGAGTTTGATCGATCTTAGGGTTTTCACGCCTTCGAATCCAATGGAAGCCTCTATTTTCCATAAAAATGCATGCAGCAACAAAATACAACCAAATCCCAAATATATGAATACACAAATAATTTATTTGCAAAATAAAACTTACAGACGGATGCTAACAAAGCAATCTCCAGCTCTGATACCATGAAAGGAACGATAACCAGATCGTACCAAGCCAAGAACACAGATGCTAATTAAACACCACGATCAATAAGATGAAAGTAATTCACCAGAATAAATTTACATAAACCTTTGAAAACAAATGAGAAGCAATATAATATATTATTATGGAACTCAATGAAATACAATGAGAATGGGCCTTGCTTATATAGGCAAGGAATAACAATCTAAGAACTAGTCAAGGTCATAGATCAAGCCATAAATCATGGAAAGAACTAGTCAAGTCCATAGATTTATGAGAGAACTAGACATCAAGGATCTAGTCAATACCATAGATCTAGGAAAGAACTAGTCAATACCATATATCAATGAAAGAACTATACCTAACAACTAGACAATATCTCCTAATATCTAAATAAATAAATAAAAATATCCACACACATAAGTGGGTGATGATAAATACAATAAAGGTAAATAATGTACCTAGGTGAACATGAGCTAAGGTCAATACCTACTCTAACAATTTCTTGGCTAGGTCCCAATTTATTATTTTATCACAATATTCAATAAAATAAAATTTTGAAAGTAGCATCGATGTGTCGCTACTTTCGATAAGTAATTAAACTAAGTGTTAGGTAAACACATTTTCTAATACAAAATGTTGTGAAGACGACCATACTTACATTTAGGAAAAGTGTAATCCTTCCCTTTTTTTTATATCTTTTTGTGGAATTGACCACCAAGTGCTACACTTAAAATATCGTACTTAAGTAGTGATAGACATTCACACATAATGAATAAAGTATGTCCGATATACATACATTTCACATTGTCTTATATAAAAAAATGATGAGCTATCACTAACTCCATTAATGTGATTTTCTTCTCAAATACTCTTCTCAAAATACAAAACATTATATCTTCCAACCGCTATCCTTTAAACATGTTCATTAGTCTTCTTACAGGCATCTAATCCTCACTACTATAGTATCACTGATATACACATAAATCATAAAGTCTTGTAAAACACAAAATCCCAAGCTACTGCAAACTCTCTTTGAAATAAAAATATTAAATCTTAATGTCCTCTACGGTTTATCATTAAAAAGGTGTAAATGGATTAAAATTTGTTTTAGGATATTCTTTTTATATGTTGTCTAAAAGTTTATCTCGCCACTAAAGTGTGTATTTTTAACATTCATATCATACCATCTATATAATGTTATGGCTTGTATGACTCAAATGTAATACTTTCAAAAGGTGAAAAGGATTTCATATCTTTCAATGCATCATAATTTCAATTTCATACATTTAGAAAACAATCTGTTATTATTAATATGATCCACAAAATATGAATTATTTTTAACCGGTTGAATGATACATAAAATGTCGTATCGAAGCCTAATGTTATCGACCATTAAGTTAATTACTCTGTTATGATACATAGTAAAGAACTCTAGAAGTTGGTCTCCATTAGGGTAATATTTAAATTTCTTAACAAACAATGTGAAAAAAACACTTTAAAGTTCGAAATGACCTAATTATTAATGTATTTTATTGTTTACATTCCATTCATCACATGTGGTATTTTTGGAAGAAAAGAGAGGAGGAATGGTTTTGGAACTTAATTCCCATAAAAACTACTATGTCAACATGTGGCTATTTTTTGTAATAGATGGAAATCACTAGGAAGTTGGTATTGTTCTATCATCGAAGTTATTGATTTGGGGACACCGTGCATGTCCAAGTGGAACACTTTGACTTTGAAAATAATAAGTGTCTTATTTTGGATATGGAGTTGAATGTTTCTTTTTTTAGGAAATGGGAAATGTTTTCTCCATAAATGCAGACCATATTCTGTTCAAAATATGGTTGGAATTCGGGATTCTAGATTCGACAAAACAGTTGTTCAAATTTAGAAGTCATTCAAAATGGTATATTTACATTATTGAGAAAATTGTATAGAAACGACCAAATAACTTATGTTTTTCATTTTTTTAATATTAAAGGTTTTCTTTCACCTCTAAAACATTCCAAGTTTTTTACTATGCCGAGGTGAACATATTTGACTAAATTGGAGATATACCCATCTAAATAAAAATTGCATGGGTTGAAAAGGAATACCAAATAAATTGGGGCTTTTGAGGCTAGTGCAATAGCAAAGACATTTGATTCTTATTGCTGGAGAATAAAAGGAGACAAAAATATGAGAGTAAAATTTATACATTATTTGAGAAATAAGCATCCATATAATATTGTATTGACATCCTACAGTGAATCCAATGTAATAAAAAAAATTAAATTGCATACCACCAATTTTATATGCTATTGGATGAAGAGAGCAATGGAAAAGTAGAATCCAATTCCCATTTTGGGGAAAAAATGGAAAAACAGAAAAAATATCATGAGGTGGAATAATTTCTTCCCGTCATAATTCAAACAATATTAGATAACTATGTGATGTCACTGGAAGGAAATATACCAGTAAGGGTGAAAGTCACAAACAATTTTTCTTATAAATGTGCATATCCATTCCATATTCCATTGACTTTATCAGTTATTCCTTCAAATAATCCTTTCAATGTTGAATGTGTGATTGCTGATTTTTGTAATTTGGCCAGCGATATTTCTTCCGATGTCATAATGGAGCTTCTAACAGTTATCAGAACCATTGTCGTTGGATTGTATTATTATTGTTCTAATACCAACTAGTTATTCAAAAATGTTAAGTGACACAATACAAAGATACATGGAAAAGGTTAAAGACATTGGAGTATCAATTTTGAATGGATGCTACAAACTCTATGATAGCAATGGGATATTCAAAAGTTTGTGTCTTATGTACACAATATCTTGTGTGCATAACCATGACAATAACAATGATTATAGAGAAGAGGTCACTATGGATTGGATGGAGAAACTACCACAAAAATTGGTAATTGCAAGCAAAATTATCCTACAAGGAAACATCCATCCTTTTCTTTGCAAAATATCATATGAGTTTTGGGCTAAGATGTTCACTTGATGTTGTTCGTAAATTATCTAGTACTAGTGCTTTACGGTGGTAGTGTCGCACTTTGTGCATTGGTGGATTCCAAACTATCTATTGTTTTTATTTTTGAGACACATAGTCAAGTGATGTTTCTGAAACATTACTATTCTCATATGAAGAAAGGTTCATCTCTGAAAAAAACTTCAAAAAGTGATTTTGTTTAATGTCTTTTAACCTAAATAGTCTACTTATACAATTATTGTTTATACGAGACAACCAAAAGCTATAAAGTTGAATTACAACCATTTCACCGTGACACTACACAACCAATTCAACATGGTGATTTACTTTCAATGATTTTATAAATATATTTAATGAGCTCTATCTTCAATTGCCATGGTTTTCAATATTTTTTAACAAATTTATGTTTTTCTAGTTAGAGATGACAAATGTGGAGGACACGGGCATAATAACCACGAATACGCCATTAGATCTAGGTATCTTAATTATTTGAATTTACAAACAAAATTGTTAATAAGCACCAAAAATTTATAAGACAATAAATTATTATATAGACAACCAATAAGGTCTGCAAATTTATATGAAACAATATGATATCCATGTGTATTTTACAACAGAATTATTTGTAAGGCCCACAAATTTATAGAAAATGATAACTAACAAACATTAGTTTGTATGTTTGGCTTAGGGTTGAAGAAAACGTTTAAGGAAATACATTTGTAAGTTACGATAACAATTTAAAACCAACTATCTAGAGCTTAGCAAAATTTATACATCCACATTCAATACAAAAATGGTTTGACTAAAAAACATTACATTCATCAATATCTCACTGATTTAAAACTACATATTGTCTACAATGTTTCATTGATTCACTACTGCATACTAACTACTTACATTGAATTAACATTGTTTTGGCTTCAACATCATCATAAATAGAACTACATATGGCTTGATCCATCTCGTTTTTATGTAAAGCAGCACTTGGCTAGCCTCATTAAAGGTTTTCTAGCTAAGTGTAGTTTGCCCAATGATGTCATAGCCTAACAGTCACAAATCCTCATCAATAGCTAAGGAGTGTTCTCCACCAAATGGTGGTTTGACAAATATAAATGTATCTTAACAACCGCTAAATTTGAATTATAATAGAAACAATAATTGGTATTGTACTTAACATATCACCACATAAACCGCTATGTTTATCCACTTAAGTTTACCACAACATGAAATCGATTATGAATTGATTAAAGTTTATTTCAAATACCTTATGCTCACATTTTCAATAGGAAGAAGTAAATTATGAATTAATGATTGTTTATTTGAAATAGCTCTTTCATCAAAGGATCCAACAACGTGTATAGACAGTGTAATCCAAGCCACAATATCAATTAGTAACCATTAGCCATAAGCTAAAATGTTGTTTATTTTCATTGGTTGTAATTGATATGTGGTGATTTAAAATAAAATTTCTTTACTTTCCTGCAGCAGTAGCAATAAGAGTTATTTACTCATTTTGGATATGGAGGACTGTTATATGGGATAAACAAAACATATAATAGGAAGATTTCATTTAGGTTTGGTATGAAAGTTGTCAACTCGTGAGGTGGTGTCGGAATTTATAAAATTACTATCACCATACTATGAACTAAGATTATGGTCCGAAACTCTCATTTCGCTGATGTTAAAAATATATCAACATGCTTCAATAAAAAATATCGACCGTATTGAATCCAAGACTCACTTAGGGAAAATAACATTGTAATATAGTTGAGGGAATAACAAAAAGAGACCTAGAAAAGGTTTGGAGTAGAAAGGATTTTTCATACATTTCGATAAAAAAATTGTGTGTTACATTAGGTGCAAAGGGAAACCCTCCTAAATATTTTTGGTGGGTATGAAAAGCAGAACACAAAAATTGTATAAAGGATAAATAGTTGATGGCCGATTTGTACAAAAATATCACAAATAGTGTCTCAGGAATTGAATGTGGTAGAGGGCATCAAATACTTGGAGCAAGAAAAATCTAAATAACTATTTATCTTTTTAGAATGTTGTTATGATTGTACTACTTAACATTGCCAATAATATATACATTCATATGTTATAATGAAATGTACTATGTAACTCTATTCTATTATGTTGAGATTTTTGAAATATAAGTTGGGAGGATTTATATTTTCACTAATTATAAGATGAAAATATGATTGAATAACTTCTATGGTGAATTATCGGAAAAACTTTCCCTTGAAAATTTGTAAAATAGTATTTTTTACATTGTTCATAAAATAAATATAAAATTATACTATATATACTTAGTTATTTTTTAATATAATTTATATATATATATATATATATATAATCTATAAACATTGATGGTCATATCTAAAATATGCAAATCATATGTGACGGTTATTTCAAAGAATTATAATTATTTTACGGATAAAAATATTTAAAAATTCGAACAAGCATCAAAGTTAACACCACATTGTGGCCTTTGTTGCAACCATTGAAGGACAAGAGAAGATGTTCGGGATGATATTTGATCAAAAACCAAATTCAAGGGAACTTATTTTTTGGAGCTTCACTAAGACAAAGCATAAATAATGCTTAGAGATGTTAGCCCATTTAAAACATAACCATTTTTGTATATAACATAGCATAAATAATGGCCAGCTGGTCACTAGCCCATTTAAAACATAACCATTTTCTGTATATAACATAACATAAATAATGGTCAATGGCTGCTAGCCCTTATAAAATAGAAACATGTTTTGTACATAACATAGCATAAATAATGGCCAGTGACTGCTAGCCCGTATAATGGATTCCAATATTTGATTTTCTAGATTCCAATATATGGGACTTTGGAGTACATATAATTCCAATATAGGTGATTTTGGATTCCAATATATGTGATTTTGGATTCCAATATATGCGATATTGGAATCCAATATGTGTGATTTTGGAATCGATATGTGTGATTTTGGAGTGCAGATAATTCCAATATTTGACATTTTGGAATCTAAAAATAACAATATTGGATTTCGATATTGAGTATATTTTTTAGTTGTTGGGACTGGAATAAGTCCCAATTTAGTGAAATAAGTTTTTTTGTTGTCACATGCAATAAGATGCTTTTGAAAAAGGTTCGGTGCACTGGTTTGATGTCAATTTTGAAGTCAAACTCACTTTTTAGAGATAATGCAGGTAACTCTTTTGGAAAGATGTGCTACAAAAGTGGTGAATCAGCCAAGGGTGATTTAGTAGTCTCCTCTAAATCATCTATTTTAGCAGAAAAGAGTGTGCAACCCTTCTTCTTTGCACTTTTCAGACTACATGGCTGAAATATGCCTTGCTGAAAATTCTCTTCTTATTCCATGAATGGTAGCTAGTTTCAACTCATCATCAAGGAATTTTACATGTTTTTCCACATAGTCTACAATAGATTTGTGTTCTTACAACTAATTGACTTGGATTATTACATCATAGGATCCTAATGGAGCTACATACAATTTCACTTTAGTTGTAAAGCTGGGTAGTTTGAATGTTTTATTGGTAATCATTGTTCGCCTTGTGCCTAGCAATGTTTCCAAACTGTATTTTCCATGTGTTTTCCATAAAACAAGATTTCCTATGTACTTTTTCTACTAAAACCTTAGAAATGAAGCATTCAATTGCTCAGGTATCAATCAAAGCTGTTATGGATTGACCATACAACATACCCATAACTTCCACTAATGTAGCTTGCTTTCCAAAGCCTCACGATTGCTTACTATTGTATGAATTTTCTAATTAGCATTTTTTTCTCTGGAAACCAACTCCTTGTTTCTTTTGTGGGAACTAGTTTGCATAGTGCGGACCCCCAAAATTGAAACAACCACCCTACGAGATCTTTATTTTTAGTTTTATTTGAGTTATTTGCAACCTTAAAGCTGCTTTGAATTTGTGTTTACATAGGTTTACTTGTTACATTTATTTGGACAAACCTGGGCTTGTTAGCCTCTCTCTTTACCCATGGATTTTTAACAAAACCAACTGAAGGAGTGTTGTTAAATTTCTTTTTGTTTTCCTCTCTATTAACAGAGATATATTTTAGTTTTTTCTCTTGCCTAATAGCCTTCTCAAAGACTACCTCCATAGTAGATGGACCGTGCACATCCACCTCACCCCCTATGATGGGGTTGAGTCCCATAATGAACTTCCTGATCCCGAACTTTTCATATTTTTGATATTGGGGAACATACTTCAACAATCTTGTAAACTACTCCCAATATTCAGTTACACTGAGCTTCCCTTGAGTTAAATTTTGGAACTCGGTCATTTTTGATCAAAGTATATATGGGGCAGCCAACATTGATGAAAGTATACTTTAAGTTTCTACCATGATATAAAATTAGTTTCTAGTCCTAACTCAGCTTTCTTGTTATCCCACCATGATGATGTTTCTCAAGAAATCTAAAAATCTCCCCAAAATATTTTAGTCTCCTCAGAGAAGTATCTTATTTCAAATTACTTCTCCATTTCACTCAACCATGATTCAACCCCATCTCCCAAGGTTGTTCTATCAAAATTTGGTGGAGTTATCCTCTTAATATCATAGGATAGTTCTATTACCAACTGTGCATTTTTATTCTCACATTGCACCTCTTCAACATGATGTTCCTCATGGGGTTCATCCTCCAAAATAATCTCATCTTCAGGAGGCTCATGATCACCGATAACCTACTTTTCCAAAATATCCATATGGTTCCGTGTGTCTCAGAGGATTTCAAGGATTTCTCACAACTATTTAGCATGTGGAGGGCCTTCAACATTTCTTGAGGCTTCCCTTAAAACATTTCCTTTTCCTTTACGGGTCATATGTCCTTGATAAAGGTGAAATAAGTTATATTAGTGAAGTAGACCAATAAGGTCCAAGAGCTGAAAACCTACATCTCTAATACCAAATGTAATAAATGAAAATATGACACTTAAATCGAAGGAATTTTTTTGAAACAACTTTATGACATTCCTCTACATTTATAATCAGAATTAATAGCTACAAATAGTCAATGCAACAAGTCAAATTTAATCAACAATAAACAAACATTCCTCTACATAATTTAATCAAGTAACTAGCTGAGGCTAGCTTATGCAACATGTCGTAATTATTTAATCCATCCTATAATGTAGTGATAAACCTTATGCAACTGTAAGGGTCAAATATCCATGATCTCCATGATTGTTGAGTGTGGAGCTTAATTTATTCATATGATTCTTTCTTTTACAATGTTTTTATACTACACGGTGACCAACATTAGTTAGGGATGACTGATATCGGTCTGAGAAGCGGCCTAACATCGGTCGAGGTCATCGGAAGGAACAACGTCGGTCATCCCGTGCGGCAGGTGATTTGTTTGTTGGCTGAGAATTATATTAAATATTTTGTTTTAAAGATGTTTTTTTATTGTAAAAGCATAGCTAGTTGCACATAATAGATATATATGCATGTATGCATTGTATGAGGGTAAGATAGAATATAATTTCAATTTTTTTACATGTTACTTTCCTTAGTGAGAAGGAAAGAGTACGAGCAAGGGAAAAACATTAAACATCCGATGAGGTATTGAAAGATGAATATTTTCATTGTGTTTCCTCCTGTAAAGCGGTGAATAATAATATTGGTTATTTCTTGGTAGATGTAGCCCACACTAGGTGAACCACGTTAAATGCGGTGTTATATTTATCTTGTTTATTTTATCTTTGGTTTATTTCCATGTTCATTTCTTGTATGCTTTATCTAATTTTAGATATATGCAACATTGTTATATGGTTAACCCCAATAACTGGTATCAAAGTGAGGTTTGAGGGTTTTGTGTGTTGACATGATTTACTCATAGAGGGTTTTTCGATTGAGTAGGAGAACATCAATGGAAAAAGATAACAAATATAGAGTGGAGAAATTTGACATTCGTAATTATAAAATATGAAAGATGTATGTGGAGGATTATATTTATAAGAAGGATCTATATTTACCTTTGGATGAGTACACAAAACCAGACATGATGGTGATGAAGAATGGAAGGTTCTTGATAGAAAGGATTTGGGATCTATAAGATTGAGGTTGGCAGCATCGATAGCTTCTAAGTTTACAGATGCAAAACCACATAAAGTAGAGTTGATGAAATCTTTAGAAAATTGGTATGAAAATCGTATTGCTTAGAATAAGTTTTATTTTATGAAGAATCTTTTTAATTATAAGATGCAAGAAGATGGATTTGTATCTAACCATTTTAATTATTTCAGTTCTATTGTAAATCAATTAAAATTAGTAGAAATATCGTTTGATGATGAAGTGAATTCACTTTTATTATTATGATCTTTTCCAGATAGTTGGGATAACTTGGTAATGGATGTTAGTAACACAACATATTCTTCTAAAGGTTTAAATTTTGATGATGTCGTTAGTCTAATCCTTAATGAGGAAATACATCTAAAAATTTTAGGAAAAGAATTAAGGGTAAGTGTAGGAAGTTGATGGACAAATATAGGGTCATCCGTGGACATCATATTGCAAATAACAACATAATATCAACTTGTAGGGATTATTAGCGATACATACACTCAAAATTAGACAAAATTATATTAATATGAATTGTAGCATCCAGAATCTAGTTTCTAAAATACTAATTTTTGTAAAAAATGGATAAGATTAGCTATATCAAACACTCAAAATTCAATGACTTGGTTTTTTTTTTTTAAAACGCCGATAAGATTATAGTCCGTTTGCCCACAATTTGGATGACCAAAAATTGATATATATATTTTTCCTTTGGTGAGAAGTTATATGCCACTATCTATCTTGGGATGGATTCTATTTTGTATTTTTTTGAGTAATATTTTATTTTTTATGATTTTTTCCGTGAAAGTGGTATGAAAACATAAAGAAAATAGAGCACTTTCCGTTTGCCCGCCATAACTTCATCAAAAATATTGAAATCAAATAAATTTTTTTTTAACATGTATATAATTTCACCACAGTTGGGATGGTATAAGTTTTATCACATTCTGATAATTGAAACAAATTTTGCAGTCTTAAACGTAGACATAAACATTCACGGGAAAAAGTGTCTTAAAGACCTACTATTAGTAAAAAATTATAAAATGATATTTATCCTCTTCTATTCACTTTAAAATCAGTATTTCTACAAAGCTAATAGTCTCCCCTATGCAATGGTACCATTTTTGTGACATAGTTTTTACTTTTCAGCATGGTTCAAGTCCGCGGAAGACTAAATTTGATGTTTTGTTGTTTTTAATGTAAAATTCAGGATTTGATGTCCACTTAATTGTCCCCCAACTTGGTGCACTTACCCTTATCTCGAAACACTTTAAATTTAGAAAGTAGGGGAAGATCTAATGAGAGATTGTCAAAGAGAGAGAAGAATGGGATATCAAAGTCAAGGAATGAAAGATCTAGATCCGAGGTTCAAAGATATACTTTCTCGGAATTTTGGAAACAGAGGACTTATAAAGGAGTGTTGGTTCAAGGAAAACAAAGAGAATCTATAAGATAAAGGTAAATAAAAATATAAAGATAAAAACATTGCAAGATAAAAGGTAATGAAATATACCCTTATTCTCTCATTGGATAATAAATTAAAATCTTTGGTTTTAGATTCTAAAGATTCTTTCCATGCTACCCCTAATAAAGGTTATTCCAAAAATTATGTTTAAGGTGATTTTGGACATGTTTATTTAGGAAATGATGAGCCATGAAATATTACTAGTAAAGGTGATGTTCATCTAAAGTTGTAGAATGGAAATCCATGGGTATTAAAATATGTGAGGCATGTGTTAAGCCTTAAGTGAATTTTAATATCTACGGGGAAACTAGGTGAATTTGGATGCTTGGTTATATTCACAGTCAATTCTTAGAAGGTTACCAAGGAGCCCTTCTTGTGGCAAGATACAAGAAGATAGGAAATTTATATTTTTCTACCTATGTTATCTACTATAGATTCAGATGCAAGCATGTGTCATAATCATTGAGGCCATATGAGTGAAAAGGGAATGCATATCTTAAAGGATAAGGGTAATTTATCTAATTTGAAATAGTTAGATCTTGAATTTTGTAAAAATTTCACATTTGGAAAGTAGAAGAGAGTGAGATTTATCAAGGTTGGGTCAATAAATAAGGAACAAAAATTAGAGCTTGTACACTCGGATGTGTGGGGACCATCCTGTAGCTTTTATTGGAGGATCCTAATATTATGTGAATTTCAATAATGATTCCACAATAAAGGTATGGATTTATTGTATTAAGTGTAAATCTGATGTTTTTTAGACTTTTAAAATGTGGAAAGCCCTTGTGGAAAATGAACCAAACTTAAAGTTCAAGTGCCTTAGATATGAAAATGGTGGTGAGTACTACAAAAATGCTTTCAATGATTATTATTTAGTGAATGGATGGTTCCTAAAACACCATAGGAGAACAATGTTGTTGAAAGAATGAACAAGACAATCATGGAACATACTAGAAGTATAAGGATGCATGTCAGTTTTCCTTTGAAGTTTTGGGAAAAAGAAGTGGATATAGTAGTGTACTTGATCAACCGTGGTACTTCAACAACATTATATGGTGAAATACTAGAACAATCTTGGTGTGGAAAAGAGGTAGATCTTTCTTTTCTTAGATTTTTTGGCTCAAAATATGCATGTTGATAGGGAAAATAGGAAGAAGTTGGATTCTAAATCTAAGAGATTTACTTTCATTGGTTATGGATCTAGTGATTTTGGATATCGTTTTTGGGATTTAGAAGATTCTAATATTGTTAGGAGTCGTGATGTTGATTGGAAGGAAAAGAGAATGTATAAGGATCAGGTTTTGGTTCCGAATATGAACATGTTGATGATATTTTAAAGGAAAATCAACTTTCAGATCTGAAATAGACATCCACATACACCGGCATTGGTTCTATAGAAGTTGGTGCTGGTCGGAAACCAATATCAATCAAGTAGGTTTGGGTACAAGACAAACACCTATATGGACTAGGGTTGGTAATCTTGAAACTTGCATCGGTCAAGAAACCATGGTCGGTAATTAGACAGATGAGCCATGATTGGTTATAGAACCATTGTTGACAGAAGGTGATTTGGCATGGTCACTATATGAAATTGACATGAACATTCAATAGGAATAGATTGAGCCTCCGACACCCTAGATCTAAGTGAAAAGGTCACAAATGGTAAGTATACCTCCAGATATATTTTCACCTTCCTTCTCTTATTTATTGTTGAATGATAGTGATGAACCATAAATATTTGAAGAATCAATGCGGTGGATACATACGAGCGGTGGGAGCATGGCATGGATGAGGAGATGGACTCCTTGGAATAGAATCAGATATGGTATTTGATCAAGTTACGAAAATAAGAGAAAAATGAAAAATAAATGGTTTACATGATCAAGGAAGAAGAGGGTGGACTAAAAAGGTACAAGGAAAGGATTGTGGTAAAGGGTTCTACATAGAAAGTAGGTATTGAATTTGATGAGTGTAGACACCAAAATTAGGTCATACTACCCTTATAAACATTTTAAATTAAATTTACCATACCTTACATATTCATATCACATAGTGCACATGATTAATTGAATTAATTACCTCTATTGACTTAATTAACATCCTCACTTGACACCTCACCCAGCCAACTCACCTAGCCACTTCACTCCATGACCCATTCAAACCCCATTAATGACCTAAGACCAAGTCTAAGCCTATCCTAACTAACTAGGACTTAGTCTAAACCTAAACTTAACTCCTATTAATAGAACTAAGAGGACTCTTAATCATCCTTCCATGATCTATCACTTGAGACTCGAACGAAGATTGAAGACCACGCCAAAAATAACAACAATTAGGCTATTTTTGGCCAACCTAGATATTCTTGCCTTAACAGATGCCGATTATACCTCAGTGACATCACCCCCTAAATATCACTTGGTTATGTTAAATTTATTTCCAAAATCATTTTGCTAAGGTTGGTCATTTGATTCAGGATCTCACAAAAACAAAGACTGGAGCACTCAAATTTTTGAAGCACTCAGGAAAAGGAAAGCACCCAGAGCACTACCAACAACCATAGACATCCATCACCTTCTTCATGATCACAGATTCACATAGATAAACACATAGGATCAAACTACCACAACATGCACACAATGTCCCTTATCTCTGGATCTATGCCATCATTGTTTTCATCACTTGCACTCTCCAAACCCATTCTTCAGTAAGTACCTAACATCTCTTTAGTTATCTCTATTTTCTTTCAGTAAGATCATCATTCCTCTTAGTAATTTATTTTTCTATACATCCGTACACCTCCTTCCTCCCACCAACCTATCACCTTACCATATATAGCCCTTTCACCTATCTTCACCCTCTCCTAGTCATCCCTGAGTCACTAAGGCCATTTTACGACCTCACCTTCACCATTTCTAGCCTCTGAGAAATCACAGAGAGCTTGGAAACTAGTTTCTAAGAGCCTTTACTAACTACCCCTACCAACACCGGTTAGCCAAATGACATCGGTCATCCTACCAAACCGACATCGGTCACACAGATGACGCCGATTACTATGTCTATAAACATACCTCAGACCAATGAGCTCATACTCATTCCCTAATATCCCATAATCACTCCTAATCTTTACCAGATCTTACCTAGAGCCTATACCAGACCTACAACCCAATACCAGCCCATCACTTGACCCGTTTTGACCTCAATCACCTTTTATCTGACCTTTCTTTTTTTTTTCACGAGATACCTAAATCGTTTCAATTCCAATAAGATTTTTATTTCATGTTTATTTTGGATAGCATTAATATTGTTATATAAAAGTGGATTGATAGCCTATTCAGAAGCATCACACTTCCCGGATCTAGCTTCTACTAGGAATTCCACTCATTGTTTTATTTAACTCTATATAATGGTATTGTTTTGAATTTTATAGGTAGTTCTTCCTAGCCAAAAGGGATCTCTCGGAATTAGCATTGGATCAGGAAATTAGAATACACGCACAACCTTTAACCAATATCACAAATAGGTATTCCTCCTTGGCCTATTACCCCTATCTATTTCATTAACTTGTTAAGAATCCAGTGAAACTTTTTTGCATGCCTGGTGGGACCCATCTGGGTTCCTTGTATTAATTCATTATTAGGAAGCTGTTGTATGTTTGTTTCTTAAAAAAGGAATTTAACATTAAGTTTTCTCCCGAGAACCTTCAATTTCTTCTATTTTTCTAAGTGACATTTGTATTTCGGGACTAAAAATAATCATTCTTTTTCTTCTTGCATTCACATTAGTGAAAGTCATTCTCTTTCCTATTCACTCTCTGTTTACATCAAATATCACATTTTGATTTGGGTTCTAAAATACTTACATTTCATACTTCTATGCTTGCATTTTTATCTCACATTAAAACTAAGGGAAACCTATACATTGGAAGTCATGCCTAGCTGATGGTTGACATAATTGAATCATAGAGCACTTTCTCTTCTCTCTCTCTTTTCCAAACTGCACAAATATAAATTCACACATCTTCTTAAACAACACCTTACCTGGAAGAAGTTTTCAATGATCACATGATCAAAGGATTGATAGTGGGTGCCCAACTGGTTTCTCTGTCCAGTCATTATCTCAGAGAAAGGACCACCCCTGCCAAAACATAACCTGAAACCACCCTTAGATCTTACCTCTTCATAGGACACCTTCCCAACCAAAAAATTTGTTCTGATTCACAAATTTAGTCTAAAATAGCATAAGCTAAAACATAAAATTCACTTATAGGATTGTGTGTTTTTCTTAGCTTTTTCTTGAGTTATGTTTTGAGTTGTGAGGTTACGTTCTTCATTTTCTTCTTCCTTTCACACTCTACCATCATATTTGGTGTATTTCGAATGTTTCTGAGTGTGTTAGGATCCATTATTATCATACTCATTTTTCTAGGTTGATATTTCATCTGACTTCACAAAAATTAAATTTTCTTCACTTTTTCAAATTTCACAGTGACCGGTGTTGATCCAGTGACTATCATTACTTTACATCTGACCATCATTGGTTAACCTAACCATTATCATTTTCCATCTCTTTTTGGTCATTCTACCAAAAATAGCATTCACCACATCTTTTGTTCTTTTGAAGTTCTCAGGACATCATCATACCCCCATAATTTTAAAATCACAATCAAATACAACTTCTTTATTTCATTTTCATTAGTTTTTTCCTCATTTGCAAAATTGTTGATTTCCCACGATAAACGGTATTGATTTCCCTAACCATCATCAATAATCCTGTAACCATCATTAGTTAAAATAATTGCAATTGGTTCCTCTGTTTTAATTTTTAATTAAAACACCAACCAGTTTCACCTCCCGAAATCTATTCTCCTCCATTTTTGCTATTTTTTTGTGTCATTTACAGAGAAAATTTTACCCATCTATGCTAATTCACATGGTTTTGACTCATAGCCAAGCCAACACCCTTGTGTTTCATGCTAGCCTTCAGCCACTCCCACCTAGCCCATCACCACCTTCCATCCTGTTGCCTATGGATCCAACTCATCCCATCACCATTAGTACTGGGTGACAAGGAGTTTGCAAGACTCCTTAACCAAAATCCCACTACCCTACAGTAATATCTTTCCCACTTATCCACCTGAGACTCCTCGGGATAATTGGTATATAGTATGCCTATGTCTATCCCTCCTACCCTTACCCCTACTTCCGCATCAGCTACCACTAGCTCGGCATTACCTTCATCCACTTTACCACTTGTGGTGTCTCACGTAGACCCCACATACATTATAATTGGTGTACATACGACATCTATCGCACCCGTGGTGTCAATCATCCCTTCACCAGCCACCCTTAGCATTACATCATCTACACCTATCACCTCATATATATCAGTTACATCACAACCACCTATGGTTTTGGCAACCCACACCCCATTCTAAAAGATCATCCTTTCCATCTTGCAGTCCCTACCCTCAATTTCCACACGAGTCGTTACGACTACCCCACCTATTTACATGTATCACCCACAACCCCCAATCTCATCTATCACTTATTTGGGACATCTTCCACCCGCATCTATTCCCGCTTCACAATTCTCATACTTGACACCCTCATATACTCGGTTGCTGTCCACATCATACATTCATCCTTAACCACCTTATACTGCAGGGGGTGTGCATTCATCACAACCCACTAATTACCTCATTAAGATGATGATGGAAAAGATGCAAACATTAGAAGCATCAGTTTCTGGCTCTTGCAACTCCTTAACTTATGATGAAATATGTAATGAGCCTATTCATCCATCTATTCCCATTCTCCCATACCCCGTATATTAGGAAATTCCCAAGTTCAATCGTTTCAATAGTAAAGAAGACCCGCAAAAACACTTGTGGTCATTCAAACATGGGTGTTATCTAATTTCCCATGACGATGCTTTACTCCTACAGAAATTCCCCATGTCCTTAATAAGACCCACATTAGATTGGTATATTAGTTTACCCAGACATTCTATTTACTCATTTAACCAAGTGGCTCAAGCATTCTTGGACCATTTCTCAATCAATTTCATCAAAAAAGTCACCATGACTAACCTATACTCAACATGACAGTACGATGATGAATCTATCACATATTTTGTTACTTCGTTGGTGAAGCCTTATCAACCAATTAACATTCTGGTTTCCTCAAACTGAGCTTATAGAGTTGTTCACTAGAGCTTGTGCTAGGCACATCTTAGCAAATCTACAAGTACAAACCTTTTATACCTTTGACGAAGCATTTTGCATGGTGTGAAACTAGAAATTCATGTCATTGACAAGAAGAAAATTAAATTACGAAACAAAAATTCCGTGTTCAAATCAAATGATGCCTCTTCATCTTCAAATCCCCAAAATAATTATTCAAAAGAAAAAGGATCTACCAATGTGGTAGTTCTCAAATCTGGCCCATCTCACCCATCTAACCAAGCAAAACCTTCCTCCAATATTTCTCCTGTTCAAACTTTTCAGTTCAGACAAGAACACTAAAAGTACACTCCAATTAGAAAGCCCTATTCTTGATCTCAAAACTATTATTAAGGCCAGATCCATTGCACTTCCACCTATAAAACCACATACTAGTTTTAACCCCACTCATCCTATAACTGCATGGTACAAGGAATATGATTATTTTAACTATCATCACGTCAAAGGTCCTAGGAATGGTAATTGCATAACCTTTAAAAACATTTTCTAGGAAATGTTAGATATTGAAGATCTCATCCTGGACAACCCAAACACATTAAAAATCAAAACTTACATATCTTTAGGAATTCATTCCCTAACCATACACCATCATCTAATAAAATTGGTGAACCTTCAACTAATGACAACAATGTCCATGAAGTTCACATTATTTTTGAAGTCATACCAACCATTCCTCAATTTCCTCCTATCCCCTCTATCAAGGAGATTCTAGCATGAGCTCCTCTACCCATAGAGGATCCAACCTCATCTACTCCTTCACCCATATAGGAGTCCCCTTCATCTCCCCCTTCACCCATGGAGGAGTCCATAATTTATGTCAATGTTATTTCACCATCTACCTCACAACCTAACGAAAGATCAACGGTATTAATTCTTCGACCCATGGGAGAATCATCCTCATTTTATTCTCCATTGAAAGAAGAATCTACCTCACCCCACCTGTCATCTCTCCTACCCATGGGGGATCCTTTAGATGCACCATTTCCTATTGGTGATAATTCCCCATTAACATTCTAGGATCCTATTGATCTTCTCTCGACTCTTTTACCTACAGAGTCCGAGGCTAACTAGTTCCATAACTCATAGAAATATTTTTACAGGATTTCCACTAAACCAATGACATCTCCTCTTACGGTCATTTATTTTCATGCCTAGCCGACCACTTGGATTACGTTGATAATTCCATGCTTTGGGGATGCCTTCGGTTACCCTTTTAACCCAAATGCAAATGTCACTTACTGATACTTCCACGATATATCTGAAGGTATTTAAAGCAACCAAATCAACCATGAACATACATGTTGAAAATAATTCTTCTTCATCACCCTTTCCTACATCCAAACCTTTAACCACAACCAAACCTATTCCTATGCCTAATAACATATCTCGCACCTAAATATTCTCCCATATCTATACCTATCACAACCATGATTGGCATGCCTCTTGTCTATCCACCCATGAAATTGGACTTAGCCACATCCTCCCAAGCTCACATAAAAACCAATCCTCCACCTAAAAATAAGACCCAACTTTTAGGCCACACACACCAGTTTCACCCACCATGCCTTTGTCACCTTCGCCCCTTCCATCTATCCTAGGGCCTCACCCGTTGACCTTGGCCAAGCAACCACCTATCCAAGGAAAATCAAAAGTGTCATATCCTGCCTCTTCATCACAATCCTTTATTACAACAAACCTATTAGCACAAAGTACACCTTCTCCATTACCCACATATTTCTTACCACCTATACCCCCACCAACTACAATAACCTCATCACTACCTATGAGACTTAATTCTCTTCAACCTTTATCTTCCACGTTTCCTTTGCCAACAATATTTACCACACCTCCATTATCACCATGGCTAACCTGGCCTCTTATGCCATCTACTTTCCCTTTGGCATCACATACTCCTTCACCTTTACCCAAGAAGGTGTAACAAAAATTGAAAAACCTAATACCCTCCAAAGAGGTAGTCGGCCTACAACACCTTCCATCGCTAGTTCATCTACCACGCCCTTACCCAAGAAGGTACAACCCAATCCTAAAATAGTATTGCCTACCAAATCAGTGGTCAAACCTATACCATCTTCAATTCCACCTCTTCTAGTACCTCACACATCACAATCACCTACACTTCAATCTAGACCAACACTCACCTCACATTGCGACCCATTGGCAGGTTCTTACACCAACATTCTAGCCAACCTTTTAGAGACTATTGTCATCACATTACCCCCTTAGACCTTATGACCCACTCAAGCCCAAACAAAAATGGTTTGATGATACTAAAATTTGTGCCTACCATCGTGTGCCAGGACATGATGTAGAAAATTGTAAGGCTCTAAAACCATTCTTCTCCAACTTTTTCCTCCTAAACAAAAATTTGATGATGATGATCTCCTAGATGAGGACCAATTTCCAACTCCAATTATCACCATGCATCCTCTCCCACAATCTATTTAGAAACCTGTATCACCACCTCCACAACCCTTTTATCCACCTCCAAAATTTGAGATCAACATGGTCCATATAAGAGAGCTTTCCAAAACCCTACCAAAATACCAAGTGTGCCTTACTCATTTCACAAGGTTCTTACCTTGCATTAGGTATTTTTCCATCATTTTGTTATACTACTCATGACATACCTTATCCATACACCTTTCTTCCTTAGATTAACATGATCCAATTTTGCACTCACGCCTAAAAAGACAAAGGAAAAGAGAAAGAAATTATCTTGTCCGCTAATCCTGTACTCCAACATACCATCTCGCTCCGCACCAAAAATCACCATTAGGGGACCCACATACCTAATTTATGATGTGATCACCCATCATACAATGATAAAACAATTTCACCAATCCCCCCTGAAAATGTTTTTGTATGATCTCATCCAAACTTCTGAATCTCATCGACACGCCCTCATGGAGGTTATGCAATCCATCAAGGTTTTACCCAATAACCCCCTACACTGTGACCTCCAGATTACCCCTCACCATGTGGCCTCACTAAAAAAATCATCACCTTCCTCTACACCCCATACCACTCATCAAGTCATCACCCTCAGTTTCTCTAAAGACAAGATTATACATCTCTAATCAGATGATCATGATCCCTCCCTTTTAATTTCTGTTTATATTGATAATATTCACATTCGACACGTTATGATTGATGGTGGTGCCAACATCAACATCATTTCCTCCCATGCATACAATAAAATATGCATACCTTCCAATTGCATGCATAATAACCTAGTTATGTTGTGCTCCTTCAATGATGCCATCACTTCCACCCTTGGCACCATTATTCTTCACATTCGTGTGGGCCCCCGTACTGTGATGAGAATTATTCTACATTTTAGAAGGGGAATTCTAGTATAACCTATTTCTTGGCCAACCTTGGATCCATGTCATGGGTTGTGTTCCTTCAAATTTACATCATTGTGTAAAATTTGAACATGAAGGACATAACTACACCATCCCCGCTGACCCTTCACCATTCAAAACTGTAACATGTTGTACCAACCTAATGATGTCCTTATACCAGTTAAGGCATCTACCACTTCCGTCACTTCTCCTTCACCCACAGCCCCATCTACTGATGTTGCCACTACCTCACCCATGCCTACCTCTTCTATTCCCACTACTATTGTGACCTTTACTGGTGACCAATCCGTTAACCCGTCTAGCTCCCAACCAACTAATCCTTCTTCTTCCCAATCACCTAGTAATGCATCTATTATGGCTACACACATATCCACTACCGATCCATTAAAATGTGTTTTTCAACACCTCACTCTGGGGTAATACCACTTGTACAACATAAAAATATTCCTTAATCCACAATAGTATGGTAACTATTATCCAAATAGCTCTCCTAGCGATTTGGATAACTTGCATACACATTTTGGCCTTAAGTTATTCATTGATGAATTACACGTGCTCAAATTCACTTGGCATATTCCCTTGGTTACAGCTTACCTATGTGCCCCTTTCCTCTTCTCCTTCCACTTCTCCCTTGTACCAACCTTTCGCGCATTCATCTTCTTCCTAGTTAGCTTGTTCCCATCCTGTGCTCCTTAAACTTACTATTAATTCCTTGAACCTTCATATGCCACACCCATTACTTTGTAATAGTTACACCTTAACCATACATTCTATGCTCACCATTTTTCCTCATCTACCCACAAACATTGTGCACACCCCTCTATGCATTCCTTGATTTTCTCTGTGAGCCCTTCCCTCATGCCCTTCTATGTCGATCATCTTTTGACACACTTAAGTGTGTCACACACAACCAGATCAAAATGCACCAATAGGGAAACGAATCCTCGCAACAAATTAGTTAGTGACATGTGTCAAAAATGACAAATAGTTGTGCTGAGTTAGCCATCATTTTAGGCAATCCGCTCGTGCCACGTGTTTTACGTGCACTAGCAATTCTAACATCGTATATCAGCCATATATTATGCTACGAGAGATCAGATCGACGCATGCCGAACTTGTCGAGAGAGCTACTGACATCAGCTATAGTTCCATAAATTCAAAATTCAAATTCTGGTGGATCTGGTTGGTGAGAAATGGTAAAATGTCTCTCTAAAAATTGATGAGTAGATCTGATTACTCCAATCACCCAATTTGGTATGAACCACCCTCCTTTGCCTTCAACATGTCAAACAAGCATGGGGAAGTGTATTTCATATATTTCTAAGAGGATTTACAGACATTGAATGCTTCTTGTTGGTGGTTGTGTTTAAAACTTGGGATTTCCCTCCTTTTCCCTTCTTCATCCATGGATTCATCTATAAATGTAAGAGCAAGGCTCATTGGT
This sequence comes from Taxus wallichiana var. yunnanensis, assembly GCA_018340775.1. NCBI lineage: Eukaryota > Viridiplantae > Streptophyta > Pinopsida > Cupressales > Taxaceae > Taxus > Taxus wallichiana. The sequence goes on from CM031234.1 coordinate 42,838,257, forward strand.
TATGTTGGAAACTCTAGATCTTTACACATTTTGATAAGGACACCATATTTTTTGTATTTTGAGTTACATACCTCTATATATGGCTCTTACATGTGGATATCGGCCTCCTTCATCATTGTAATAGTTCGAGCATTTTTGGAAGTAATAGAAGCATTGTTTTGTGACTATTCTTTGTCCTAACGTGTTTACATTCCTTCTTCTTGCCTTTTATTTTGTGTTGTGTGCTAGTTGTGCTACTTCAAGTCCCCCGTAGTTCCGTATTTGGTTGTGTTCCATGAGATTGATCTAGTGAATGTGTATTTCATTGTGCTTCTCGTGCCTAGACTCTTTTCATGCATTCCTTTCATTCTCACTGTAGCAGATAATGTTCATCCCTCTTCTTTGGTGCTATAACCTTTTAGTGTAGTTTAATTCATGTTATCCATCTTTCCCTAGTCCTTTGACATTCTTAGCTTAGTTTCCCCTTTCAGCACTAGGAGTAGCAATAATAGTAGAAATAGATAGAGGAACCTTCCTTCTCCAGAGATCCATCCTGAGCTCGCAAGGTCCCATAACTTGGGGATGGTTCCATTATGGTCTCAAACACCTTGTCCCTTCGAGATCCAAGATGTGGGTGTACATTTGAGCAACCAACAGTTTCTGGCATGCTCAATGGGACCAGTATTCAAAGCTCTAATTTCATATCTCTAAGTTCTAGTGTGTGAACTTAGTATTTCAGCCTTTGGAGGCTCATTTCAAATACATCTGGTGACTCCCAATATTGTAAGATATTTGTTTTAGTAGTCTTGAGTGCCTTTCATGAGAAGAGTGCACATAAGAAGAAGTGTGCAAGAACTGAATATTCTTTTGAATACCTCTAGTTATCCCTAAGAAGAGTTCATTCTAGAAAGGCTACATGCACATCTATATCTCTAGCACACCATGCCCATTCAAATCCTCCTTAAAACACATAACCTGCGTACCCTACAAAGGTGCATCAACAACCCCTTCCATTAAGAAACTTTACAAACTTTATTGGAGGGAGTCCATTAGTCCTAGTCATGCAACATGATATGCCACATAGCACACTTAAGAGTATTCCATAATTTTGGTGAGAATAAATTCACCCCTTAGGAGCATATTTAGGAAGTGGAAAATGTTTGTTAACTCTATTTGATTGCACATGATGATATAACAAACTAGATTGCTTATGACCTCTTTTAAAGGTAAAGCACTTCAATGGCACTAGGGCTTGAGACTTGGATCTATCACCACTTGGGATGAGCTTGGAACATCTCTTTGCAATTACTTTGGAGATAAGTTAGATCACCTATCATTGGTGGAGCAACTGACAACAACAAGGAGGGCACCCAATGAGCAAATGACTAATTTCAACATCATATTTCAAAAGAATTGGGACATAACTCCTCTTGTGGTAATACCTACACCTAACATACTTTCCTTTATTACCCGAAGGTTCTCAATAGTGTTATTTCAATTATGATCCAATCTAGGGGAGGTAGGACTTTACCACATACTTATAGCATTGTGGTAAGGGCAGAAAATAGTCTCATTTAGGTAGGAAAGTTGGCTCCAAGACCACCCATGCCCTAGTTCCCAGAGATGTCACAGGCTCCCCAACCCTTTATGATCCCTATTCCTATCCCTGAGTAAAGTGCGTAACCAATTGCCTCAACATCCTATTCTCCATCAAAACAAAAAGAAGATGAAGAATTGAAGGCCTTGATTAGAAATTTCTCAAACAAGGTCATATCATTAGAAAAGCATAAGGCACAAGCCTATAGAGGAAATTCTAATCAGGTGCATGGCCAAGGAAATCGAACTTGGTGGAATCAATGTGGGAATCAAAGATACGTGACCAATCGGTAGAATGAAAAATGGAATCCTAATGCACATTTTCCTTGCAAGTTTGTTCCTCCTGCGACTTCTCTCCTAGCACCTAGTGTGAGCCGAGCGCTTGTTCTAGTTCGAACAATTTGGCACTGTGATCATAATGGTGCTTCCCTTATAACATGCCTCATAGTCAATATCATTGTACTAATGCTACACGCGCCCAATCCTTCATGATCCGAATGCTTCATCTTGTGAGCCCTCAATAGGTACCCATGAAACATATAATCTAGAAAGATGAGAAGTTCCCCAGAGATCAATTTAATGTTCTTTGGCATGGAGGACTTTTGTGCAATCAACCTAGCTGCAGAAGATACAAATAGACTGCGCACCCAAGTTGTGGATAACAAAAGATACAAGAAAAGAATATTAGAGTCGGCACACATGATTACACCCCTAGCAACACAAGTAGGTCCTCGAAGAAGAAATATTTAGCCAAGGAATCGTGTAGTAAAAACACTCAAATCCCTATGTAGGAGGCCCCTCATTTGGTAGGCCAAGCTTCACGCCCTCAGCCTAAAATTCAAGCTTCTATGCTCGAAGCAGTCAAGAACATATGTTTTTCCTCAAATTCACAAGATGATGGGGCTTCCATTCAAGATTTTTGACCAATTGAGGAGAACAAACATAAACGCGTCACAATGTGGGATGCCCTGACCATTCCATCTCAGTGGGATCTGTTGCATGAAGCTCAGCGCAACTCCCATGCATTGATCTAGTTATGTAGAAGCCATGTGCTTCTGTCAAAATATGCCAAGAAGAGGAGAAAAAGTAAGTAAATTTTTTATGACCCCACCCTTCTCTATGTCCTTTATTATAGGTAGATACCTAGTGTATAACAACATGATTGACTCAGAATGAGTACTTCGTTATGCCTAAGAAGATAGCTGATGTCTTAGGTTAGAAATATAGCCCTTTTTCTAAAGGAGTCCTACAACTTGATGGATCAATTATAACCACCTTAGGAATCACAAAGGATCTTGAGCTAACCCTCCATGCATCTCTAAGCCCGACAATTACTCAAGATGTGTCAATTATTGATCTACCTTCTTTGTTTTCCTATGTCTATCGAGAGAATTTACTACTAAAGTGGGTGGTTACTTGTCTTCTGATTGGTCTCATATGTTACTCAAGACAAGGTATGGTACCTGATTTACCATACAAGCTAAGCCTATATTTTCCTATCATATAGAGTCATATGTCACATCCCCTTTCCAAGCCAATTGTCTTATCCATGAAGAACAAGTTTCAGTTCTTGAAGAGGAGTCTCTTCCACTCTCTATTCCAGACCTAGTGCTTGATGAATGGGCGAAAGGCATCAAAAATTTGATCCCTATGCTAAAGAACTGGAAGCCTATGAAGCTGGTCTTGGTACTTATTGCATTCTAGAAGAATATGCTACACTTCTATGCATGCTCATGGGAGACAAAGTTCAAACTGGTATATGGAATTTGTACTTTGATGGATCTAGAAGTAGAAATGGCACGGGAGCAGGAGTGGTTCTCATTTCCCCTAAGGATGAGAAATTATTCTTTGCGCATAGGCTACAGTTTGCATGTTCTAACAATGTGGCAAGATATGAAGCGATGGTGTATGGATTTCTCATTGTTGAAAATAAGAAAATTAAAGTGCTATAGATCTTTGGGGACACAAAATTGATCATCCACTAGGTCACCAAAAATTTCAGAAAAAGAATAAGATTCTTAACACTTATAAATATAGTTTTTGGGACCTACTTGAGAGATTTGATGCCCTTAATCTATAGGTAGTGCTGCGTGAGAATGAGAAAAGAAGTGACCAAATGGTTGCACTCGGTTCATAGTTTTATCCTACCGAGGACTTTGTCAAAGGAAACACTCAAAGCATATTAAGATGGTAATCATACCATCCATTCCGCATAATAACACTAGTTAGCAAGTGTTTGACAGTTGACACATAGATCATCTAGTTTATCTAGAATGAAACTGAATTTTTATCAAGTATGCAAGTTGACTTACAAGAAAACTATGGTGACCAAGTAATACGGTGACAACCAAGTGGGGAACACATGCATATCAGAAAATTCCCTTTGGTTTGTCAATTGTGAGCACAATGTTTCAAAGACGCCATGCATATTACCTTCAAAGGTTACATCAATGAGTTCATCTTGGTTTACCTGGATGATATAACTATCTTCTCAAAGAAGAGGGTGGATCACATGGTACACCTAGAAAAGGTCTTTGAGAGATGCAGAGAATTTTGGGTATCTCTTAACCCCAAGAAGTGCAAGTTTACGATGGTTCAGGGCAAGCTCTTGGGCCATGTGGTTTCAAAGGATGGCATCACGATTGATCCTAAGTGTGTTTCATCCATCCTATCCCTTTCCCTTTTAGCACACAAAAAGGCCCTATAGTCCTTCCTTGGCAAGATAAATTTTGTTAGGTGTTTTATCCCTAACTTTGTAGGACTGGTTTGGCCCATCACCTTGATGCTCAAGAAGGACATAGCCTTCAGATGGACAACATAAGGAAGATAAAGCTTCAACAAGATCAAGAAATAGATTTCTTGTGCACCAACACTCATCAATCCAGATTATTCAAAGGATTTCATCCTTTATGCTCATAGCACTAATGCAAGTGTTCTACTTATCCTAACACAGAAAACAAACAAGGGCTAGTTTAGCCGGTGGTATTCTTTAGTGAGACGTTGAAGGATTATGAATTAAAATATAGTCAGATGGAGAAGAAAGTATTTTCCATCATGCGCGCACTCAAGAAATTCAAAATTATGCTCACCACAAATCATATCAAGGTGTTAGTCTCCCACTCTTTGGTTAGAGACTTCATCATGGGAGCAGAAATCAGTGAGAAAAGAGCACGATGGGTGACAAAAATCATGGAATATGATGTGACTATCAAAGCCATGAAGCTAGTGAGAGGTAGTGCACTCTATAAGTAGATTTTTGAGGATGCATAGAGTGAACCTGAGGCTTCATTATTTTTAGATGAAGACCTTTCACATGTGGAACTTGAACTGAATATAGACTCGGCGTGCGTGGATCTGGATGAAGGAAATGAAGACATTCCTCTCTCGAGGGTGCACACCCTCCTAGTTTAAATAAAGTAAAGAGAAGACATCTGAGGTTACAATTTGTCCCTTATGTGTTGATTGATGGACTTATCTTCAAAAGGAATCTTGATGGCATGTTGTTAAGATGTATCAATGGCATGTAGACTAAAAAAGTGTTAGTAGAATTTCATGATGGATTCTCTGGTGGACACTTCTCTTCCAAGACTACAACAATAAAGATCATAATGATAGGTATCTTTTAGCCTACCCTATTTGCAGATGCACATAGGTGGGTCAAAAATGCAAAGAATGCACTTTCTTTGTAGGAAAGAAAATATTGGTAGCGCTTCCCCTCTAACCAATCCAAGAAGATCAACCCTTTGCGTAATGGGGTCTTGACTTCATCTTTGATCATGTAAATTCCTTCCTTGGTGCTAAAATCATTGATTGGGCTCTAAGTCTAGGCATTTACCTAAAAACCTCTTCTAACTATTACCCTCAGGGAAATGGTCTAGAAGAATCAACAAACAAGAACCTAATCAGAATCATGAAGTGCACAATGAACATTAGCCAAAGACAATGGCATACGAAGGTCTTGCATGCACTCTGGGTAGATAGAATCACAGTCAAAAAGGAAATAGGAACTTCACCTTACAAGCTTGTCTATGGCAAGGAGGCTGCCCTTCCTTTGACACTAGAACTAAATTCACTAGCGCTTGCCCAAAACTAGAATTTGAAGGTGTGGACTAGAGAGAAATTAGAATGGTGGAGCTAATTCATCTTGAAGAACTCAGAAACTCTACCATGATCAAGCTAGAACAACATCAGTAAGAAACAAAGAAATGGTTCGACAGAAAGGCTAGGCCTCAAGCTTTCAAAATTAGGGACTTGGTTCTAAAATGGGATGTTGATAGAGCTAAGCTAGGGTGCCATTCAAAGTTTGATGCACTTTGGAGTGGCCCATACATCATCAGTTCTTGCAAAGAAGCTAACTCTTTTGAGTTAACTCATCTTGATGGAAGCGCACTACAAATCCCAGTAAATGGGATCTATCTCAAACCCTTCCATTAAGTTTGTTACATCATGTTGTATATATTAGAGTAGTTTTAATTCCTCTAAGTGTGCTTCACACACATGATTTGTTTTTACATAGTTCTTTCCTCTTGTGCGCTTCATGCACACAATCTTTTGTTACTTCCAGAGTGCAAAGCTTCTCTCAGTAGTTGTGAGATTCAGAAAAGAGTGCAGAAATGATTCTCAAGTGATCACAAGGGAATTTTCATAATTGAACAAGAAGACTCCATGCCCAATGGATGCTTCAAGTTACTGATATCTTTCATCTAGCAGGTAGATGGCCCCAAAATTTTCCAAAATTGTTATCCAAATAGCTCTCCTAGTGATTTGGATAACTTGCATACACATTCTGGCCCTAAGTTATTCATTGAAGAATTACATGTGCTCAAAATCACTTGGCACATTCCCTTGGTCGCAGTTTACCTACGCACCCCTTTCCTCTTCTCCTTCCACTTCTCCCTTGCACCCACCTTCCATGCATTCACCTTCTTCCTAGTCAGCTTCTTCCCATCATGTGCACCTTGCACTTACTCCTAAGTCCTTAGTCCTTCACCCATGATGCCAATTAATTTGTAATAGTTGTGCCTTAACCATATGTTCTCTTCTCACTATTTTTCCTCATCTCCCCACATGCATCACATGCACCCCTATGTGCCTTCCTTAGTTTTCTCCATGCACCCCTACTTCATGCCCTTCTATGCTAGATCATATTTTGACATGCTTAAGTGTGTAGTGCACAACCAGTCAAAACACGCCAATAGGGTGCTGAATCCTTACAAAAATCGAAGCGACACGTGGTAGAAACAAAAATAGTTGTATAGTTGGCCATCATTTAAGCCAATCCACGCCGCCACATTTTTACGTGTGCCGACGACTCTAATATATTATGACATCTGTATCTTCTATTATAGAGCTCAAATTGGTGCATGCCTAGACATGACAGAGATTCTTGACATCAGCTACAGTGCCAGAAATTCAAAATTCAAATTCTAGTGGATCTGGTAGGTGAGAAATGGGAAAATGTCTCTCTAAACATTGATGAGCAGATCTGATTGCTCCAACCACCTGATTTGGTATGATCTACCCTCCTTTTTCTTCAACAGTCAAACATGAATGGGGAAGTGTATTTCATAGATTTCCAAGTGGATTTGCAAACATTGAATGCTTCGTGTTGGTGGTTGTGTTTCAAAATCGAGTTTTCCCTCCTTTTCCCTTCCTCATCCATGGATTCATCTATAAATGTAAGAGAAAGGCTCATTTTTTATGTTGGATACTCTGGATTCTTACACATTTTTCTAAGGACGCCATATTTTATGTATTTTGAGTTGCAGACCTCTATGTATGGCTCTTGCATGTGGATATCGACCTCCATCATCGTAATGACTCTATGCATTTCGGAAGTAATAAAATCATTATTTTGTGACTATTCTCTGTCCTAACGTGTTTTCATTCCTTCTTCTTACCTTTTATTTTGTGTTGTGTGTTTGTTGTGCCACTTTAGGTCCCCTGCAGTTTCATATTTGGTTGTGTTCCATGAGAACATTAAGGTGAATGTGTATTTCACAGTGCTACTCATGCCTAGCCTCTATTCACGCATTCCCTATCATTCTCACTCAGAATAAATAGTGTTGATCCCTCTTTTCTACTAATATCACCTTTTAGTGTAGTTTACTTCATGTTATCCTTCTTTCCATGGTCCCTTGGAATTCTTAGCTTAGTTTCCCCTTTCAACACTAGGAGTAGCAATAGCAGTAGAAATAGATAGAGGAACCGACCTTCTCCATAGATCCTTTCCAAGCTCGCAAGGTCCCACAACTTGGGGACGGTTCCATTATGGTCTCAAACACCTCAGCCTTTCCAAGATCCGAGACATGGGTGCATGTTTGAACAAGCAACAATAACCTATGCCAACATACTCGTTATGACCATCTCATAGGCAAGGTCTTCCCTTATTGTCCTCCCCACCTTCACACCAATTTAACATATGGAGGAATTGACACTTCCACCTATTCACCCAATCCACCTTCCCAAGCATGACCATTTCATCTAACCTCCAATCTCTCACCAACCACCACTTTTCCCACACTTTCCTTCACCGATGTGCATGGAAAGGCTTTAGCTTTGGGTTCTACAAACATGGCCATCATACTATCATCCCATGTACCACATGTAAACAAAAAGACTATAGTGGTATTGGCTTTACCGAACCATCTTCCAAGAAGTCCCGTATCGACCTCATCAAGGAATACAAACCTTCTCCACCCCATTCACCAACATCACCACCTTCACCCATGAAGTCTATAGATCCCGAATCTATTCCTCCTAACATTTTTTTGTGAACAAAAATTCCTAGGATCTTTGACTTATCAACATGATGGTGATGCTCTCTCTTCTCTTCCCTTCCTATATCCTGGCATGATCAATGATGATACACCATCCATTAATATCATTCAATTTTAGGATGATGAGTCTATCCTCACCTACCTTGGTGTGGAAGATTATTATATTCACCAGTCATTCCCTTCTAAGATGTAAACCATGTTAAATGAATCAACCATTGAAATCAATATTAACACTTAGGATGACCCACACATTATAAAGATAGGTCAATGTTTAAACGTTCTTTGAACAAGAAGATTTCACTTCTTTCCTCTAGGATTATAGCAACACTTTTTCTTGTTTCTAATCTGATATGCTTGATATTGACCCAATCATTGTGGTCTACAATATCATCACCATCCCTAAAGCCAAACTAGTAAAACAAAGTCTACAGAAAATGCATCCTCGCATTATCCTTCTTGTCAAAGAATAAATTCAGCACCTTCTTTCGGTTTCCTTCATCCTACCCATTGATTATCCCCAATGGATCTCTAACATCGTTCCTATCACAAAAGTGACAGGGGTACTTCGTATTTGCATGGATTTTCATGACCTAAACTTAGCTTGCCCCAACGACAAATTTCCACATCCTAGTATCGACCAACTAGTTTATCTTACCACCAGCCATAAGATGCTCTCACTCATGGACAATTTCTTGGGTTATAACCAAATATTACTCACCCTAGAAGATCAACACAAAACCACCTTCATCACTCCCTGGGGGACCTTTTGCTATCGAGTCATGCCCTTTGGCCTTAAAAATGTTGGTGCTACATATCAGTGGGCTATGAATTATATCTTTCATGACATCATGCATCACATATTAGAAGATTATGTAGACAACATTCTTTCCAAATCCAAACATCGAGTCAAACACCTTACAGTCCTTAAGGTCATTTTTGACCATCTCATCAAGTATTGTGTTCGCCTTCAACCTAAGAAATGTGTCTTCACTATCCTCTCAGGAAAAATCCTTGGTTTTATCATTTCTTTGCATGGCATAGAAGTTGATCCTGTTAAAATCAAGGATATTCTTGGAATGCCTCCACTACTAACCTTCGCAAACTTTGTAGTTTACAAGGTAAGTTACAATATATTCATCATTTTATTTTGCATCTTTCTCGACCGCCTGCCACCCATTCATCTCCTCAAAAAGGACATCTTCAAATGGAATGGTGAATTCCACAAAGCCTTTGATGCCTTAAAACAATATCTCCTTCAACCACTTGTGCTCATTCCTCCTAAGGATTACCAACCATTTTATCTTTACGTTACTACTCGATCATTCCTTAGGTACCATGCTTGCTCATCATGACGAGAACCATAGGGAACAAGTGATTTACTATATAAGTTATATGCTTCTAGACTATGAAACTAGATACACCCATGTCAAAAACTCTACTTAGCCTTAGTTTTTGTTTCCACTAAGCTTCGACATTACCTACTCAACCAAAAACATTTGTAGTCACCAATACTGACCCCTTACATTACATGTATGCCAAACCCTACCAACATCAACATGATGAATTTTTGATTGTGCTTCTTACAGACCTTGACCTCAAATTCATCCATCAAAAATATATCAAAGGCCAAACCATTGCTGACCAACTTGTAGATGCACCCCTTTTGGAAATCAATCTTCTAACTTTGATTTTCTAGACGAATCCATTCTACCCTCTCTTTGGACTATAGAATTTACCAAATGAACTTATTCTTCAATGGTTCCAAATATCACCATAGGAGTGGTGCAGATGTTATCCTAATCCCTCTTGATAGTGAACATATGTCATTATCCTTCAAGATTTTTAATGTACCAATAATATTGCTGAATATGAAGTGCTCGTACTAGGTATTCAAGCTTTTATCGCCTTAGATGTTAAATTGATTAATATTTTTGGCAACTCTCATCTAGTTGTAGACCAAGTTAATGGTATAGAATAGTGTCACAATGAAATAATTCAAAAGTATAAGCATCATGTAGACATACTTTTGACTACCTTTGACCGTTATGAACTTCAAACCACTCCATGTTCCACTAACAAATTTTTGGATACCATGGCCTGCCTTGCTTCTCAAATACCTGCCTCACCCTTTGAATCAAAAATACTTATCATATTATAATAGCTGTAATCACCTTCCTATCTATTTCGTGACATCAACCTTTTCGAAACATTCAACCGATCCATGTGACCTTTGGTATAAGCAGTTTGTTGACTACCTTTCCCTTTTAGTTTTACCTCCGGACATTACTCGTAATAGACAACTCTATTTTCTTAAAAGTGTCTCTTGGTATGTCATTATGGGAGGCCTTCTTTATAAACATGACTTTGATTATATCCTCTTGCGACGCCTTACATGTTCTCGAAATCCCTTACACCATCAAGGAAGTTCATGATGGAATTTGTGGAGGTCACTTCAATGGTTTAGCTGTTGCTAAACGTATTCTCCACCTAGGCTATTATTGGTCAACCTTAAACCACACTTTTTGTGATTATGTCAAATGTTGTGTGAAGTGCCACCAACATGATAATCTTCATCACACACCTAGTCACACCTTACAGGTCACATGAGACCTATGGCATTTCTCTCAATGAGGTTTGGATCTTATTGGAGAAATCAATCCCCATTCTTCACAAAGTGCCATCAATGGATTATTACTACTACTAAATACTACACTAAATGGGTAGAATCCATCCCCCTCATCTCTACAAAAGATGAGAATTTTTTTGAATTCATCAACCATCACATTATTTGTCACTTTGGTGTCCCTCACCACCTCATCACTAATAATGGAAAACAATTCAAAAACAAAACCCTATGGAAACTTTGTGATTCCTTTGGCATTCAACTTAGTTTTTCTTCACCTTACTACCCACAAAAAAATGGCCAAGCTGAATCAACCAATAAAACCTTGAACAAAATTCTTATGAAAGTGGTTGACGATATGGGAAAGGATTGGCACACGCACATTCCTTTTTCTTTATGGGCTTACCGTACTAGTATTCATACTTAAACTACAGCCACAAATTTTCCTCTAGTATATGATATAGATTGTTCCATACCTCTTGAAGTCTAGATTCCATCTTTTCATATCTCGCTCAAAGATATGCTCAATGATGATGAATTTATCCAAGACTATTTGGCACAACTTGATTTATTAGATGAAACATCGTTTGAATGCTCTTGATTATATCCAAATCTACAAAAACGTATCAAACATGCTTACAAAAATGTGTCCATGAAGAAACCTTTCAAGTCGGTGACCTCGTGCTAAAGGAAAATCAAAATATAACCAAAGAGGAGAAAATTAAATGGGGAAAATTTGCTCCTAATTGCCTTAGACCTTATATCGTTACTCATACCTACAGATCAGGTGCTTATCATTTGTCTTCACTCGATGACACCTAAACTTGAGATCCTCAATGCCTTGCATCTTCAAATATTCTATTATTGAATCAAGTCCTATATCACCTTTTGTCTATTTAACGCTCATCCTTTGAGCACCATTCACCTTCCATTTTAACTATTTTAAGGATCCACAACTCAGCAAGAATCTTGTGATTATCTGTCACTTTTTAGCCCTATCTTCAATATGAGTACCATGGCCCTACTCATGGCATGATTCTCATGGATAATTTTCATCTTTTTTTCAATATGGAATCCCATGGTCATTCATCACATAAACTCTCTCTTACAAAGTTAGCCTCTGTGTGCTATGGTTTTTCCTTCAAACTAAGAGCCTATTTTTCTCTATAGTCTTGTCCATGACTTAACAATCTAACAAAAAAATAATATAAAAAGTCAAATGGGATTCAACTCCTTGAGTAAAACTTATAGAAAAATATGACTCCCTCAAAAAGGACATCTATTCTCTCTATCTCGTTGTTATAAATAGATTGTTCCCTTGAAGGACAACTATACAAAGCTAGCCATATCATACTTAGTATCTCATTACAAGAGGAATATTCTTGCAAAATAAAATAAAATATTCAGAAGCTTCCCACATCAATCAACTTAATGAAGACCTCAAAGAGATAATATACTCATACCAAATAAAATTCTCAAATCGATCGGTCAAATCAAAACAACTGTAAAAATAAGAAAAATGATAATTGTTTCGTCATGGACTTGTCTATTTTGATCTTAGGTATCTTACCAAGTAGGCATGATATATTACACTAGGTTAAGCTAAAAACTAACCATTTTCACCTCATTTTCTTTCTACCCTAATTTCCTACCATCTCAAGGGATTTTCCGCAAACAAGACATTTCGTGATCATGTGACTTTCTTCACCCTTAGCATAGTCAATCATGCAACACCTTCAGTGGTCTTTTGTTCATAAGCCAATCTAAGGTATGGTGAACTCGTTATGGTTCTTATCAATTAGGTGGCTCTTTTGTCTCCTCCTACCATTCACCTTCTTCATTACTTATTGATTATCCTATACAAGAATAGACCATCAATACCTACATTTTAAGCTTCTTTGAAGGACAACTATCCTCTACCCATGATGGATCAAGTCTTGCAAGTTGTTACAGGGTCTGAAATGTTGTCCATGCTTGATGGATTCTTAGGGTATAATCAAGTAGAAGTCAATACCGCAGATCAACACAAGATGGCTTTCACTACTCCTTGGGGTACTTTTTCCTACAAGAGGATGCCTTTTGGGCTCATTAATGCAGTGCCACTTTCCAAAGAGCTATGGACTTGGCCTTTGGAAGTTTGAAAGGGAAATGTATTGTTGTATATCTAGATGACTTAACTGTGTTTTCCAAAACTAGAGCAGATCATTTTCAGCATCTGGAAATAGTTCTCTTGAAGTGCAGAGAGCATGGGATCTCTTTGAATCCTAAGAAATTTGTCTTTTGTGTCACAGAGGGAAAATTTTTAGGGCATGTTATCTCTAAAGATGGTATAAAAATTGATCCTAAACGAGTTCAAGCCATTTAGTAGATTCCTCTTCCAACCAACAAGAAGGGAGTGCATTCTTTCTTCAGTAAGATCAACTTTCTAAGAAGATTTATCCCTGATTTTACAGAACTAACTTTGAATATCTCTCAAATGATGAAGGGAAAAAAATGTTTGGCTAGTCTTCTGAGGGGAAGAAGCCTTTGAGGGTATTAAGAAGGCTATTGCTAGAACTCCCATCTTAGCATGTCCATATTTCAACAAAGATTTTATTATCTATTGTTATGCCACAGATAACACCCTAGCTGCTGTTTTGACTCAGGAAGATTCTAATGATCATGAGCTCCCAATTGCATTTATGAGATACATTCTTAAAAATCATGAGTTGAAATACACAATGATGGAGAAACATGCTTTTTCAGTGGTTAAAGTTGTCAAGCAATTTCGTTTTTATATTCTTAACTCTCACTCCACAGTACTTGTGCCTGACACAACTATCAAGTCTATTCTCATGCAACAAGAGTTTGGATCCAAGAGAGGGAATTGGGTGGAAAAAGTTCAAGAATATGATATTGACATCAGACCAACCAAACTAGTCCACAGAAAAGGCTTGTGTGAACTCATCGCTGAGGGAGCTGGACATGAGTTACCAAAGGATGAAGTTGATATTCCTACTATTCTATTTCTCAGCTCAATTGATGAATGGTATGCTAATATCACACATTTTCTCACCTATGGAGAGTGTCCCTCTCATTTGACTACCAAGGAGAAGAGAGCTATTAAGTTAAGATCAGTCCAAGTATGTATTGTGGGAGAATGCTTTGTTCAAGTGTGGGATGGATGGAATATTTCTAAAATGTGTGGATAAAGAGCAACATAGGAAGCTTCTTTTAGCTTTCCATGATCAAGCATGTGGAGGCTACTATCACTTCTCATAAGATTCTTCGTGTAGGATATTATTGGCCTACCTTGTTCAAGGATGCATCAAACTAGATTGATAAATGTGAAGCTTGTCAGACCTTTGTGGGTAGACCCAAGTTGGTTGCCTTGCCTCTTAAGCCAATCATGATTGAAGAGCCTTTTCAACAATGGGGTTTAGATTTCATTAGAACACTTAATCCCTCTTCAAGTGCCAGACATACCCACGTATTGACTGCTATAGATTATTTTACTAAGTGGGTAGAAGCCATTCCAGTAAAGAGTACTACTTTTGAAGTAGTATGTAATTTTATCAAAGAAAACATCTTGGTAAGGTTTGGTGTGCCAAACAAGATTGTGACGGATAATGCTTCAAATTTTTCTTCAACTAAGATGATGGATTTTTGTTATGGATATGGCATCTCCTTGGATCACTCTTCATATTATTATCCCCAAGGGAATGAACAAGCAGAATTGACAAACAAAAATCTGGTGGCCATAATAAGGAAATTGGTTAATGAATCTTAGAGAAACTGGCACAAGAAACTCTATGATGCTCTTTGGGAAGACATGATTACACCTAAAAGAGCTATTGGAATGTCCCCTTTCCAAGTAGTATATGGAGTGGAAGCTCAATTACCAGTAATAGTGGAGTTGATAGCCTTTCTTTTAATGAAGGCCATTGAAGACACCAACTTCAATGATTCTTTGGATAAGAGGATCATGTATCTCTATAAATTGAATGAAGACAGATTGAAGGTTGCTGATAGAATATCTACTCACCAATAGAAGGTAAAAGCCTTGTTTGAAAAGAAGGCCAGGTCCAAGGATTTCAAAGTTGGAGACATCATTTTACTATGGGATAAAAGACATGAACCTCATGGCAGCCATGGCAAGTTTGATTCTCTTTGGCTCGGACCTTTCAAGATCAGGCACTTTGCTGGTGATAATTATTTCTACCTTGATTACATGGATGGTTCTTCTCT
The DNA here is from genome assembly GCA_018340775.1 of Taxus wallichiana var. yunnanensis. Taxonomy (NCBI): domain Eukaryota; kingdom Viridiplantae; phylum Streptophyta; class Pinopsida; order Cupressales; family Taxaceae; genus Taxus; species Taxus wallichiana. Next base: position 42,853,461 of record CM031234.1, read on the forward strand.
CCCACTTCCTTATAGTGGGCGTACCTAAAATTGTTTAAGTCCTAGGTGAATAGGAAGTCCTTTGTATATTATGTATAGGGTGTGCTTCCTTTCTTGCTTGTGTGTGTTTTCCTTCCCTTGCTTTTTGGTGTTTTCTTTCTTTGTTTGGGGTGTTGTTTTCTATATTGGTTTGCTTTTGACTCTGTGGCCCAATGGATAAGGCACTGGTCTGCTTCCCCTAATTTTTCGAGAGTTCTTGCCTTGTCTCATTCTTTGAATCTAGCCAAGTCATCCCCAGAAGGAGCCTAGCTGTTGTCCTCTCAAAATTTCCCCTCTTTCGAAAGTCAAAAATTGAAATTTTTTGATTTGACACCTTTTCTGATGTTCTAGTAAAGAGAAAAGTCGAGAAGTTAGGAAAAATCTACATTTTTTGAGTTATTTGTGTGATTTACGGTCTGTCAAAAAAATTCGTCCCATGTGTCCCAAGTTCACTAGGGCTCTTTGTTCATCGATCGGCCGCTTTCTCCGAAATCTGTTAACTTGTGGGCCCATTGGAACTTTTTATTCCAACTGTCCTAAGTTCACTTGGGCTCTCTGTTCCCGATCGCCACGTTGGACGCATCATGTATTTCATGTGCTTTGGTCCCTCATGTCCCGAAAGCATTTGTGCATTCTGTCCCGCATCACCCACATCACCCGCATCGGTCGAGACACACTTTTACATCCCTCATGTCCCAAATGTACCAAAGGTCATCTGGGATAATTTTTCCGCTCTTTTCGATGCTTGCTTTTTGAGTTGGTGAATATGAATTTAATGCGCATTTAAAAACCTTCTCTCTCCTAAACGGCTATTTAATTGACTTTCCCCTACGCATTTTTTCACACTACTTTCTCATTTCCATCCACTCATACCCCTATGATTGAAACCATCTAATCGTGTCCCCATTTCCCCTGTAATTTCATCAGATTCAAGTTGTGAGTTTGTTTTTCTAAGTACTGTCAACATGAAGATTAAATTTCAAGGCCAGGAGTAAGTTTCTCTACTCGAGTCCTCCATTCCGATATTAGGGATAGTGAAGTTTATCACCTAGACTTTGGTGATTTTTGGACCAGGTTGATAGACCCAAACCCCTCTCCCATGGCACAAATGATTAATGATAGTGGCCTAGCATTTGCTTTATTGGTTTCCCAATCTCAATGTAATGTGCCGACATGGTACTCACCTGTGGGGCTCACTTCAACCCTGACATGAGTGAATTAACAAATGTGCATGGGGAGTTAATTACTAAGCTTGACACTACCACCATTTTCGTTGCCCTACAGATCCCTGAAATGGATAATTCTGTAGTAATCTCTCAAAATCAAGCACAAGCACTCTTCGACCAAGATAGTGAGAAATAGACAAAGCAAGAGTGGCAAAGTCATGGCTGAAGAACCCTAAGAAAGGGGCATCCCGACTATCAAAAGCTCTATTTAGGGCTGATTTCAATGAGGAGCTCTCTGACTTCATAATCTTGTTAGCTTGTGTCATGGGCTTACCCTCTACCAGCGAGTTCCACTTCTGGATGTGCCCACTTATCAACATAGTTTGTGAAGGTACCCAGAACATCAACTGGGTAGAGATCATCTACATGAATTTGATAGAGTAGTTGTCTAATGTACAACAAACTAAGAAGTTCTACATGACTTCTTATCTGATGTATACCCTAGCAGCATCCAGACAGTGGTTTGGCTTCACATACATTGATGCTCAGAAGGGTGATCCTATATATGCTTACTGCCCTCAGTTCACCCTGGACACTAGTAATCACAATTTCAGGAGGGTGAATGATGCTTTCACCATGTACATTGTAAGGCTTCTAGAGAGTGACACTGTAAGGAGGTTTTCTGATGAAGCCATGAGCCTAATAGTGAAGTATGGAGCCTACTTCATTCAATTCATAAGGTTCTCTTATATCAAGCTAGCAGGTTATGAGAGCACTCCTCTTAAGCTCCCCATATTTTGTAGTGATAAGATGGCCCTGATTGAGGTGTGCAGACAATTAGATAAATTGCATAGAACCTATAGGGATAAGAAGATCACTGGGTTACACTTCCCCATATCTTTGGGGAACTATACATGCAAAACCGCTCTGGATGCTCAGAACATAGAGAGAGCCCTGGATCCCATCATTGTCCACTTCTTCAGGCCCAAAACATGTTTTGACTTGAAGAAATTCATTAAACTGAATCTCAGAATCAACTACCATCATAGGGAAGACACTGAGGATTATTGGGCTGACTGCATAGATGATTTTGAGGCCAAAAGGAGGCATTATGGCAGTTTCCCCTTTAGTTAATACAAGAGCTTAACTTGTATCAGATTCCTAAAGGGCTTCAGGATAACAATACAGACCTATTGTCATACGAATATGAAACTGTGATCAAGCACACTCCTTTAGAGGATCTGGACTGGTTTAAGAGGGAGAAAGATGATTTGTCTAAGATTCTAGCCCTTATCTTGGTAAGAACCAAAGTCTGGGTTGATATAAAGGTTCGTGAGCTGAGGAATAACGCAGGAGAATCCTCTTCCAAAGACACCTCGACACCGAGGAAGGAGTCACAAACACCCAGTTTAGAGGTACCTATTTTGACTCCTCCCAAATCATCAAGTAAAGATCCCGAATCCTCTACTCCTCCTCTACTCGGGTTTATCAAAAGAAATTGAAGGTAAAAAAGGAACCGGTTGAAGAAGATCCCTCTGCCCAAACATTCAGAGTTACCTTCTAGGTCAGAGAACATTATTGTTCTCAATGAAAGTAAGGACAGTGAAGTACCAACTCTTGCAGGAGCTCTAGAAGCCCTAATGGATAAGGAGCAAGAAATTCATACCACTGAGCCTCCAAGTACCACAGACTCCACCATCCAAGAAGCCTCATCTGTCCCACTCACATCTCTACTAGAGGTAACAGCAGTAAACACTCTCAGTGCCATGAGTTTTCTCATTCTTGGTTCTCTTACTCCCCCTTCTTCTTCTTGCTCCAATTTTTCATTGGTACAGCCTTTTGTTGATAGTAGGAAGAGGAAGTCTTCTTCTTGGATCTCAGGGCTCAATTTTGATGTTGTGGTAGCCTTGTTGGGTACTGCTCCTTCTGCTCTTGAAAAGAAAGCTAGAACAACTTCAAGGATAGTAATAGATTCCCAAGGTCAGCAATTCCTTGAGATAGATAAGCCCAAGGTTGATAAGCTAGATTAGGATTTGTAGACCTCGATATAGAACTCTCAAGAATCTCAATGGGAGAGTCTACTCCTAAAGGTGAGAAACACAATCTTCAAGAAATAGTAACTAGGGTCATTGGAAGGGTATAAAAAAGACAGCAGACTATAGAGTAGCTGGAGGAGTAGGTTCAAGTACTTTCTAGTTTCATCAAGTCACTACTGTTTAAAGATAACATTTTAGACCCTACCCCACTGACTACCCTTCCACCACCTATGATCCTCTGTCAAGATAAATTCTAGAGCATCAAGGACATGCACAGATAATCCATCTATGGGAGGTCTATGGAAGACATAGTTGATGATATGGTCATAGCAGGTTTGAATTTCATTGGTGAAGCCTTCAAGCTCAATGAGAAGGTGAACAATCTGTAGTAGAATCTCTCCTCCACAATTAGAAATATGGATAAAGAGCTCAAAATTTGGAGCAGCTGCATAGTAGACCTTCACTTGATAATGAATTTGATGAAAATATTTTGATGGCGAGTAAGGTCTTTGATGATGTGAAAGATAATTTGTCAAAGTCATGGGTATTCAACATGGAGTGGAAAATCAAAGTGCTGGAGGAGGCTTTGGGAGAATTAAGGAATAGCTGGTAGAAGGGAGAGGCTTTCAAAACTTTGGTGGTATCTACTTTTAAGGATATCCACTGCCACCTCCATGATGAGACTTTAGGTGTACCTTTCTCCCTCCAGGAAATTAAAGCTCAATTCAGAACTTTTGTCAAAGAAAATTTGTTTAAGGAGGACTCAATGACCAAGGAGAAGATAAAGGAAATATGCTCTCTCCAATCTGCCATTGAGGAAGTGAATAAGGAATATCATACACACACCGAGTTTGACAAGGAGATGGAGAAATGTCTGGGATCTTGGACCCAAGCTACTGCCAACACATCGGTTCCACATGGCAAAGACATTGCTGAGGCATTGAAAAGGTTTCAACAATGGATCCTCAAGTTAGTGGGCCCTTCCCAATCATGAGCACTTGTTTTCCCCTCCTAGCTTCTCTCTTCCTTCTTTTTCTAAATTCGGGCTTATTGTAAGTAGTTGGGGTTTTGCATTAAGCATCCCTTTAACTAAACATTTTAGTTAAAAGAAGTAGTTACCAAGTGTAACTGATCTGTAAAATTATATAATGGGATCTCTCTACCATTTTCAGGAGGGGAACTTGGCTTATTTTTGAAAGTGTAAAAAGTAACAAAGAAATCAATACAAAAGATATTTCTTTCTTTGTCCATCTGATCCTGTTCTTTATTGTTATTCGTTGAATAATATTAAATAATTTATCGTATTATGTCAAGAAGCTTTGTATTCTTGTGGATGTTATTTCTGGAACTTTGTGTCTTTGTAATAACATCTTATTGATTCAAATGCAAATGGTTTTATTCCAAAAATTTTATTCTAGCATGCATAAGGAATTATTTTGTTATCTATAGTTCTAGAGAATTCCTTTCTGCTCATTTCCACTACTTCATTCCTCTGTACTTTTGTATTGATGATCCATTTTATTTTAAAATGCTTTCATGATATCCAAGTTCCACATTAAAACTATGCATTGTACATATGTAAATAGGTTTTGATTTTGAATAAGGGAACCTCTCCCATTAAAGAGGAGGGACTTCTTGTCCCCTAACTGTTGCTCTCAAAAATCCCTATTTGACGACCAACAACACTAAATCCCGTGCGTGTCTCATGTGCTTTGAGTTCACCAATAGTTTCTCCAATTTCTTTTCCATAGCTGTAATCTATGCTTCCAAGAATGGGCTGACTCCAGTGTCTATACTTGACCGCCTCAACACATAAAGCTAATTGAAGTGCTTCGTGTAGGTCAATGTATGTCTCATGTGATAGCACCCTTCTAAATGGTGTAATCGGACATCAAACGAACCATTGTGTATGTTGGCGTGTGTGAATATCATAAGAAACCTTAGACAAAAGTGTTTTAGAATATGCATCATACTCCCTGAAACTCTCAATAGTGTCTTACTTAATATCCTTGAGTGTGCTTATACTCTTCTGCTCAAAATTAGGGATGTGAAACTCTTTAAGGAAAACATATTTTAATGTTGCATATTCTACATGAGTCGATCAGGGTCAAACTTTTTGTAAAAGATGTGTGCATTTCCTTATAATGTAGTGGAAAATTGACTTACCCTATGCTCTAAAGGTGTGATCCCTTTTGTGTGCCACAAGTATTTAATGCATGTGCACATGTTTAACAACATCTTCTATGCCCATATATTCTAGCAGAAAAGAGAAATCTCCATGTAAATATTATTGGGTTAGTATGGACCTTGCCCACCGATCTAGAACCTCTTGTGTTACCTTTATCGCCACAACCACCGGATCGACTAGAACTAGAACCACCTATACCTTCTGATCCTCCACCTGTATTTAGAAGCAGACTAGAAGATGTACTTCCATGTGTCCCAATAGTAGTACTAAACTGAACCCCTACAATCTGTGAAGTGTTACCACTCCCAGAAGTGAGTTTAAAATTTTTTTCACTTGAATTCTATGCAAATGATGGACCTATAAAGGTACCTCTAAACAATAACGAGGACATTTTCCTTGCCATCGATGTACTTGCTATGTGACTTAATCTTTCTCTCCCACTACCTAAATTAGCTTGTTGAGTACTCATTGTACTAGATACCGGAAAAACAAGCACAAGGGTTAGGTTACTAGATAGATTCAGATGTGTGCCTCCAGCCTAGGTTGTCTCTGCTAACGTTCTTCCATGTGAGACTAAGGAGGGTTCCCTGTCATGATTTCCAAAATGGGGGAGTTCTTAAGGCTCTGGATCCATGCCTTTTGCATGAGCTACAAATCCTTCGTGAACCATCTCTCTCCTCAACTCCATTCACTCTGCAACATCTCGTTGCTTCTCTATCTACCTCTCGTATGCCTCATTATACTTAAGAAACCTTTCTTCTCTTTACTTTTCTACCACTAGGTATTCCATATTTCATCAAACCCGCTCCTACCCCCACAAATGGTGGGATTTAGCTAGCCATCGGTTTTCTTTCCAAGTTCAAGGTCACCATCAATATTTTGATCACCAATGGAATGCCTTACAAGTAATTTTCCCTGGGATACTGTAAAAAATGGAATTCTACTACCTATGGGTAATAATAAGTGGAAATTGAGTACTCCATAATATAATTGTTCAGAGCATTATGAAACCAAGTATCCACAATGCGTGTCTAAATTAGATCAGCATCATAAAGGGCCTGAAATTATTCCTACATCTAGAAAATTGTGTGATACCTCTAATCTCTTTTAGATGCATAAGAAACAACCCACTCATACAGTTCTACTAGAAAAATAGCAAAGAAGCTCTCATAAAAATTCTCATACATATTTTGTTCCACCCATGTGTGTGCATTAAACTCAAATCCAGTGTTGAACCTCCATGTGTATTCTTCTTCTAGATCTTGTATCCACTCCTCAACACTTGCTAGGGTCAACCAATATGTCTTCATCATGAACCATCTTGAAAATATTGAAAAAGGGTCCCGACAATGGAACCAATGATTTAGCCTAGAATTCAACAGAATAACCTAGGTATGTTGGCACATCACTCAACCTAGACTAAGAACTCAACCAAAGAAGACAAAGGTACCAAGCCCTCGTTAGGGTTGCTTGTGCATGATGTTAGAAAGATTAAGATTTGATGCATTTAGTTCCATAAATATTTTAAACATTCTACACAACATATTTCAAATCTAGATCTAAGGATTAATGGATTTAATAAATAGCCATATTAATTATACCATACAAGATCTAATTATATTCATGTTTAACACCTTGAATCAATCAATACACTCCATTATATTAAACACAGTAACTACACAAAATCTTCTTACAATAAGTAGTACCATAAGTCCATGCTTGTAATAGAACTAGTACCATAACTTCAAAATAGCTCATATATCATTCTCTTATACTATGTATATCACTACATATTTATAAGGGTGGGGACTTTCCCTTCACCACTTACATAATTCTTAAAATAGGCCGCATGTTGAAAATAGCCATGTGCCTTTACACTAATAGACACACATGCAAGTGCACTAATAATAGTTCTCTTCTAATTAATTGGCAGTAATAATTCTATTATTAACTTAAACCTATGAAAAGTGCTTAGTAGATTCTCTTCCAAAAATAACCTATACGTGTTGCACAAGTCATTATCTGGTTTATGTGGTCTGCACGCTATCTCCAAAAATAGCTCGTAATCCTGAAAATGGCTAAGTCCCGAATCTGTCCTTGTCTTTCATGCACATTTCCTTCCCTATCCTTCCCCACCTTTGAAGGAACATTTTTCTCACGTGAAAACCTTATGTGTGCCTTCTGCTAAGTATCATACCTTTCTTCTCAATAGGTAAGCAAACTCAAAAAGTATTATTATTGTTGTTATTCAAGCCAATTTAAAAAGGGCTAATGATTTTGTTTGTTTCAACTTTTAAAGTGGGTAGTGATAACCAAACTTTTATGTATAAGTGTTTGATTATTACAAATACCACAATATGTCATCCACATATAAAGGGAAGGAAAGTATGTTAGTGTGAATATTCAATGTTTTAATTATTCCTTTATCCACCTTAGTGGACACTCACACAGATTTGGGGGAGACTTAGATTATTGTTGAATAAGCAAATTTTGATTAAAAATAGTCCCCACCCACGAAGGCATGAGGCTTCTCTCACCATCCAATTGGTAGATGGTGGGTAAGGAGAGTAAATGTGAATTATAGTTTTCTCAGGATACATGGAGCAAATAGAGAAAGAAGAGGATTATTGAGTTTTATTGGCATTCGACTTGTGAGAGAGCTCCCACCTTGGAGTCACTCTACTGAAATTTTTCCTGTATGTGAGGGTGGAGGTGTTTTATTCAAAACCCTTTATTTTAATTAAAGAGTGCATTGTGGAAGTGTGATTGGTTTTGGAGAAGCTGGAGCTTAAGCACCCAAAACAAATCAGCTAGGGTTTTCAGCTGGTTTGGAGGCAAATTAAACAAAAAAGAAATTGACTTGCAGGCAAGGGTTTTCTTCCTTGCTCCCCTTTGTTTTAATTTTTGATTAGATTGGTCTCTCAAATTCTCCATTTGCATGGGTTCAAGTTAATAATAGAATTATTACTGAAAATTAACGAGAAGATATCTATTATTAGCACACTTGGATGTGTGTCTATTATTGTAAAGGTGCATGGCTATTTTCAACATGCACCTAGGCATGATGGATTTGGGACTTAGTTGATTTTGGACTATGAGTAAATTCACGTTAAGGGAACGAATGGAAAAGTGACCAGATATAGTTATGGATAAACTATGGAGACTTGCAGCTCAAGAAAAGAATATTCCAGGGCATTATTACAGTTATCATGAAGGGATAAGGAGCTGAGTTTTTATGGATTAGCTGGCACTTGCATGCTAAGGATACTTGATTAGGGAAATGCATGATGACATTTGGCATGTTCTTGGGTAGTGGTTAGGTGATCATGGAATATTCCTTCAGGAATTTTCTTGTAATGATGAGTGGTTAGAGGAGATTCCTTCCAATTCCTTCTTATGTATGGTTTTGTATGACATCTGAGGAGAGAGAGAGAGTGAGAATGTGTTTGTGACGATAGGATGTATAGAGAGTTTACTACGTGATTCTAATATCTGTAATGAAGTTGTGATAGAGAGCATGTTGAGGCTCTACTATTGTATTATCTCCATCCATGGAATCCTTAATGTATTCTTGGCTACTATAATGTGATGAATTAATACAATGGAATGATTCTGAACATCTGTGTTATGGATCTTGATCTATGTGTTCTCTTTATTGTCTATGAATTCAAACCCTTGTGTTCTTGATATTATTTAGGGTTTATCTATGATATTGCTATAATGTGATCATGTTTACTTCCATATGTGGTGTGTCTGAACCTAGATCTAGTTCTTGATCTGGGTTGTAAGAATGACTAATTTCTATCTATGCAACCATCTTTTTGTTAATGGAGAACATTCTCATGAAGCTCACATAAAAGAGGGGCTCCACACTTGCGTGCACCTTAGATGATTATCTAGTCCATTATAGATGATGTGCCGATGCGCTTGGGGTTAGAAGAGAAGTTGGAGGAAAATAAAGACTACATTTTGGTTCCATTGTCGTGACCTTGTTTCAAAGTTATTATGAGAATGAGGTGTGATGCCGAGTGCTTGACCTTGGAAAATGTTGAAGCATGGCTTAAAATCATGAAGGATGAATTTTCTCAGAGATTCAACACTAGACCTAAGATTGATGCACGTAAATGGGTAGAAGATCCCATGTACCATGAGTTGTATGAGACATTTTTTTTTCTAGTGGATTTGTATGAATGGATTTCATCAAATGCATCTAGGTCATTTAGTATTATAGACCTTGGTTATGGACTCAATATAAATATCAAAGGCTACATGATGCCAATATGACCTGGACCTGTGTCGTTGATCACTGATGGATCAGAGCGCTAACTAGTTATACCTTGAAATACGGTATTTCAATGTATTCTTTCCCATAGATTTCGAGTTTGAGTTCTTAAGGGATCCTAGAGGATCATTTTTTCATGTTATTCCACTAACTATCAAGATCCTAGTTATTATTTTGAGTTTGGAGGCCTTCCTTATAATCTGGCTAAATTCCATCTAGGCGTGTGGCATGGAATCCAATGTGATGAAAGATGATATATCCTATGGTAGAGAAGGAGAGAGAAGAGAGTTGACTCAAGTATGATGAAGTGTGAGAAAGGGAGTTGGCAAGACAACGCGAGGTTTATGGAGTGATGGAAATACAAAGGAAGATGTTGTGGGAAGGATTTTAGGTCTACGTGATAGGTGTGGGACTTGAGAAGTCTATGCTACTTCATCTTGGTAAGTGTGAGAGAGTTACCCTCTTGGTTTTTTGTGAGATTTCGTCACGTGAAGAAAGGAGTGTCGTATGAATGCATCTTAGCCCACCTGGTGACCAAACCCTGGCACTTAGCCTACCAATTTATGAGGAAAACTTTGCTTATTCATTTATTAGTGGTGTCGATATCTATGGTCCAACAACAACTAAGAGGTATACTTTCTCGTTTTCATCTATGGTTGCATAGTGTTTTCTAGTATTTGGAGGAATTTTTTCTAACATAAAATATTTGGAAAAGTATAGAGTGACAAGGTTTGGGTATCACATATAGAAGTGACATGGGAAACACAAATGGGAGTGGGTTGATATCATAGACCATAGGAACACGGTTTAGCGTGACACTAGGGACACAAGGTGTAAGTACTTTAGGACCCTTACCTATGACATGAGGAGGATCTAGTGGATCTGGAAGAGTTGGCACTAGTGGATCTAATGGTGCTAGAGGTGGTGGAAATATTGGAGGATGCTAAGGTTCGGATCGGTGGGCAAGGGCCTAAATAACCTCAGTATGTAGTTTTTGAGATGTGTTTACATTTTTCTCGATTAAAAAGGTGTGGAAGACACCATAGATCATGTGCATGAATGTGAATTTATATAGCACACAAAGGGTATCACTACCCCAGAGTAGAAGGCAAGTTAGTTTGCAACCACATTGCAAGGATGCACGAATAACTAGTATAGAAAATATGATTCACACCATACGGTGGTGGATTATGCCACACTATGTGATGCATTCTTTATAGAGTTCCATATTATTAATTTTGAACAAAAAATCATCAACACATTGAAGGATATTCAATAAGGAATGACAGAGAGTGTGCATGAGTATGATGTACATTTCAAGACTCTCATATCTAGGTTATTTTATGATATTCATCCTTCTTAGCATGCTTAGTGGTTCATCAAAGGGCTGATCATACCATTTATGATGGAAATTTCACATAAGACCTTCATAGATATGCATGAGGCCTTAGAGGTATCCTTGTGCGCTTAGGCCATGGAAAGAATTGATACTAGAGTTAGCCAATTTCTTGAAGACCAAATTGTTGTCATGGAAAATCAGCTGGAGAAACTATCTATGATATCGGCTCATGAGACTCACAGTGGGCTATGGTGCAAAATCGTGAAGTAAATGGGAATACAAAGGATAGTTTCCCATGAAGATCGAGTGTGTTCCATGATGGTGAACTATGATATTTTCCATGAAGATCATGATGTAAGTATATGTTCACTCTTGCTAAGCACACGATCTAGAATAATATGTCTTGTTATTGGAAGATTTTTACCTCTACCACTCATGAAAAAAGGATTGTAAATTGATTGAGTGGATACATGATGCTATTGACACTAGGGTGCATCAAGCTAGCATTTCTAATAGTTCCAAGGATGATGGTTTTCATTATGAAGGGTGTGTGAACAGAGGATTTTGCAGAAAATCATTTGGAGGAGGAAGAAGTGAATTTCTGTGTGGAAAGTGTTACAATTGTGGGTATATAGATCATTATAAGTGAAATGACCTGACGATATAGTGCTCATGGTGTGGAAACAAATCACAAGTATGAGGAATGCCCAAAATCATTTGAACACATGAGCTAGAAGAAGTGGAAGGATATAGGCACTGGGATGGTAAGTGTGAAAAGTGATAATCCACAATGGATGTCATGGATGACATGTGAATCTGAATTAGAACCTATCCTAGTAACAACACGAGATGAGGTGTGTGCATTAGGGAGATACCAAAGTAGAGGCCGTTGGTTACAAGAGAAGAGGTGGTGCATGGGAAATATCCAGACCCTACTCATTAGAAGGAAGTTTATCAAGAAACTTTGGATGTGATTCGAAGCCTACAAGGAGAGATTTAGTGCCTAAAGGAGAAGTCGTGGTGGTTAGAATATAAGAAAATCATTGAGGCTCCACAGAAGGATCTAGATGAAGTTAGAGAGGTATACAAGATGCCGAGACAAGATAATATCATCCATCTTCTAGGAGAATCGATACAAGATAAATTACCGCACATTAGAGGTGAGTGTGAGTCAAAGGTCTTGCATGCTAACCTTCCCCCACACACCATTGACTATGATAATGATATTACATTGAAGGTTGTGGTTGATGGATGGATTTGAGTAATATTATGATTGATATAGACATGGAAGTTAATGTTCTCCCCTTATATGCATGAAATCAAATGGGAAGGACCCCATTATAGCCATCTTCAAATGTGTTGTATATGGTTAGCAAGATAAATTTTATGCCCATTGGTGTGTTAAAATATGCTACTATTACTATCCAAGTGGAAATTTTCATTTGAGACTTCAAATTCTTGGAAGTTCTAAATGAGACAACTTTCTAGCGTTACTTGGGTGCCCCAGTGCTGTAAGAACAATGTTGACTTATGTTTCAATGAGGGATATATAAGTTCTAAGAATAGGGATGAAAATTTTATCATTCCTTTGATGGATGGAAAGTCAAATCCCTATACTGAACCCTTGGGAGAAAAATATATGGGTGGATCTATGTGCACACTATCTAGAGACCCTAAGGTTGTGCATCCAACAAAAGAAGGGGTTATTAAATGGGAAGATGCTCAATCTATAAGTGATATAACTAGTGTGACATGTGATAATTGGGAACATAAGACATATGAGTTAGTCGGAAGATAGTTGAGGGGCTTTGTGATTAGAGTAATAAAGGCGCACTCACTCAAGAACACGGGAGGAAGATAGTTGTTGAGTTACACTAGGGAAGGAAACCCTGATGTTTTCCTATGAGAAATGGAGACCCAATGGAGATGTGAGCTTGAAAGGAGAAGTATGTTCATCTATAAATTACATGGGACCACACCACTTTAGTGGGTGACCCATTGAGATAAACTTATAGAGTGGCACGAGGTGAGAATCGTGTTCTCTGTTAGGTTTCTCCCAAGTAATGCACCTATTTCTATATAGGCCTATCATGGGAAGGAACCCATGTCATCCCACTTCCGGGCATGTGATAAATCCTAGATGGAAGGCATGGAAGCCTTTCCCCCATCACTATGGGTTCATAATCTTTACTCTAGCTTATAAGGTTGCATGCGTGTGTGGTATATTCATTCATAGTTTCACCATCGAAAATAAGCTAACAAGAGTTGACAACTGATCTTATTAAAAAAATTGAGTATTAGAGTACTAAGCCATCGGTGAATGAGGGCTACAGTCTGTTAAGTGCCTAACTATGGGAAATAGTGCCATGGTGGAGGAAAACATTCAGAGTTGATAGGAAAACCTAGTTTGGAGGTGCATTTTGATGAGAAAGAATCAAAGGAGGTACAACTTGAGCACACCCGCATGGAGAAGGAGAAAGTAAAGTTTGTGTACATGGTAGATGGTGAATAGGTGGAGAAATTGGATACTAACCCTATTATGGGTACGTGTGAGGTTATGGATAGTGCGATGAGCAAGCACACGCATACCATGAAACCCCGAAAACTAAGAAGGTTAACATTGGAATGGAGACAAAACCCAAGGAAGATACTATCGGGGATTACTTGTCAGAGAAAGAGGTGTCTAAAATTATTGATCTCTTGTGTGAATTTAAGGATTTATTCCCACACAAGATTTACAAGATCATCACATCAGGCATCATTAAGGCTATTGAGTAATTAGAGTGGATATATCCAATGGTCATCAACATTAAGAAGGATGGGAGGATAAGGATTTGTGTTAGCTATAATGATTTTAATGCGGTGTGTGTCATTGATCCTTTCCTAACCCCTTTCACTGAGGAGATCCTAGAAGGAGTAGGTGGGCACGATATATATTCATTTATGGATGGATTTTTGGGGTATCATTAGGTTAGAATTGCCAAGGAGTACCAAGAGAAAACAAATTTTGCCACTTTGAATGGGGAATTTTTACATATACGGTCACGCCTTTTAGATTGAAGAATGTGCCTGCTTTGTATTTTCATGTATTGTGGTTCAGGAATTTCAGGACTTCATCCAAAAGTTTCTTCAAGTCTACCAAGATGATTTGACAATTTACAAACTAGTAAAGGACTAATGTGAAAATACAAGGTTGATGTTTGAGAGATGTCGACATTTGAGTATATCTCTCAACATTAATAAATGTGTTTTTACTACTCCATTTGGCACCTTGTTGGGACATATCATATTTAAAGAGGGCTTGTTAGTAGATCTAGCCAAATTTGTCGTTATTATAGGATTAGCAGAACCTACTAGCCAAAACACGATGCTCGGTTCCTCAGGCACACAAGATATTACGGAAGTTCATAAAAAGTTATGTCACGATTGTTGCTCTGTTAGAAGAGGTATTAAAACACAAGAATATGTTATATTAGGAAGATGTATGGTAGGTGGCATTCGATACACTAAAGAATAGGATTATTACTACGCCCATATTATGCTTTCCCTCTTTGGATAATCCATTCTATGTACATGTTAATGCTTCGGGAATGGCATTTGGAGTAGTATTAGCACAACCTGGTGAGGGGATAGTTGATCGCCCTCTATGTTTTACAAGTAGGAAATTGACTCCAGAGAGAAGAACTACACTACTACAGAGTGTGAGGCATTATCAATGGTCTACACACTACAAAAATATAGGTAGTATTTCTTTGAAACACCCTTTCTATTCTACATGGACCACATAAGACTTGAACTACTTAGTTAATAAGCTTGTTTTGTAAAGACGTATATACAGGTGGGTCCTATTATTTTAGGAGTGTCGGTTTATGATTATTGAAAAGATAGGTAAGAGTAATTTGGGTCTTGACTATTTATCAAGGATTTACTCAAGAGACGATGCGTAGAGAATTGAGGATATAATGTCGATGCACAAATATTCATATTAAAGACAAACCCTATGACTTGGAATACATCATTGTGTTCTTAAGAATGGGTGTGGTGCCAGAAGGAATGAAGGCCTTGGAGAGGAAAAAATTAGTTATACATGTCATGCCCTATATGTTAATTAGTGGGGACTTATACAATTTAGGAGGAGATGAGGTCTTCTTGTTTGGTGTGTATTAGACCATGAGCAACCCACAATCATGGAGGAAGTACATGGTGGGATTGTAGGAGGACACTATGCAAAAAATTTCACCATGACAAAGATCTTATTGATAGGTATTTGGTGGGAGAAACTTTACCAAGATTGTATTAAGTGTTGTAAATTTTGTGACCATTATCAATGCCTTGGTAAACCTGGGAAGAGAGATGAAATGCCCTTAAGGCTAATAGCTAGTTCTAAACCATTTGAGAAGTGGGAAATTTATTTTTTAGGCCATATTTCACCTTCCATGTGAATTACATGTTCACATTATATCATTACTTATAATTATTATCTAACACGGTGGGTGGAGGCATGGACTATGAGGTATTACACGGTGGCCACAACAACAAGATTATTATGGGAAAATATAATCAACATATATGGGTGTCCTACGAGTTTAAATAGTGAGGGGGTACTAATTTTTGAATGAGATAGATAAATTTTTTTGGTAGAAATCATAGTGGCTCATCACAAAACTACTCTCCCTAACACCCTCGGGATAATGGGACAGTTGAGACATTCAATAAGATACTAATTCACACATTGACCAAGATTTTTGATGTTGGGAGATAATCTGGGATGAAAAAGTCTCGACCATGCTATGTGCATATATAAAAACTTATAAAAGATTGAAAAAATTCTCACAATTTCAATTGGTGTTTGACGTAGAAGTTGTTTCGGTGGTAGAGTTCATGTTAACTCTCTCTGCATATTGCGCACACGGGAGGATTGGCCTAAGAATAGGTGTTACAAGATCACATTAAAATTTCAATCTAGTTGGATGAAAGATGTGACATAACACGATGGAGTTAGAAAATGGAAAAATCTAAGAAGAAGGCATGGCATGACAGCACATTAAGAACATAAAGTTTGAAGTTGGGAAGATGGTTCTCGTGTACAACTCAAAAATTTTGGGTCATCTTGGAAAACTCAAGGTCCATTGGTTGGGACCATATTGTATTACCCATATACTTAATTTAGGCACTTTATAGCTACAAGCACTTTGGATGGAATGTGACTTCTTGGGTAATTCAATGGGAGTAGGCTAAGGCCCTACTATAAAGAATTTTTTTGTGTGTTTATAAAAAGGTAGTATTGCTAGTTAGATTAGGTTTCCCTTAATACTTTTTTCCCTTTCTTTTGTTTCCTTTGTTGTCATTTTACTTTATCTTTTAATTTCGGTGTTGTGTTGTGCATTAGTGCACCAGTAGATAATTACATTATAAGTGATTCCACACATAGAGGAATGCACATACATTTAGTGTGGGGTGGATTAGAAGATATGTTTGGATATGGTTGAAAAATTATTTGAGAAGATGTATTGTTGGGAAAATCATTCTGAACGACTAACGTAAAGGTAGAAGAATGAGTGGTACAATGTTTAAGGTGTTTGAATTTGTGTGGTTATAAAGGTGTGTTGAGAAAAGTTGTTTAAGACGTAAAAAAAAGAGATAACGATCGTGTAATATAACAAAATAAAGGTGGCACATTGGGGAACTACATGGTGAATACAACAAAGGTTATGAACTTTGGCATAGTGACATGTGTAAAGGAGATCTATAGCAGTGAATTGGTGTTGGAGCGTGAGAAGGTTATAAGCTGTGGAACATGAAGGGAAGTCACAAAATTTGATCTAAGTGGAATAAAATTCTTTATTTAAAAGAGATGTTAACACAAGTGGTCGAAGGAACTTTAGTTGTTGAAAAATTATAAATAGAAGGGTAAGGGAAGTCATTTTGACTACTTTTCCTGAATGATTTTTTTCTTCTGACATGACGTTTGTGAGGATTTTTCAAAGGAAATTAAGGTACTTGTCATGAAAAATTAGAGTTGTGTAAGTTGTCTTGTGATATTTTGGCATAGCAAGAGGGAAAGAAGACAACAAGGAAGGAAATGGTTGTGTGAGAGAGAAGCATGGAAGTTTCCAAGTTTGAGAAAATGAAGGAAAATTTGAAAGCACCTATGGTATTAAAGAATTAAAAATAAAGGAGATGGTACCTAATAAAGCTCATATAAAGAGACCGGTGGTGGAAAAGGAAGAACATGTGGAGGTCTATTCAAAAATGTTGTACCCCTGGGGTTATTAAGGCTGAAAAATAGAGTTTGAAGCTTTACATGTGTAAGTTCAATGAGTATAACCATAGAAAAAGTGACAATGATAATCGATGAGGAGGAATTTCATTTAAGACACTCCAACGGTAGACGATCTTGGAAACACTAAGGTTGACAACTTAGTATAACAAGAGTTACAAAAAAATTGATTTTTGCAGCTATGGGAGTTTTCATTCTTTGCAAAACTCACCCCGTTGTTCATGTGGTTAATCTTGGGGTGCACAAGGACTTATTATACTTTACGGGAAGAAGGATGAGAATTATAAGCCACCTAATGAGGATAATTGCAGGCATGCAAAACACTAGCGAAGACATGACACTTGACTTATGTGCCACTATGAAAATTGAGGAGTTCTGAAACAAATGAACTATGAGAAAGGGGAAGGGATTAGGTGATTGCAGATATTCCAGACCTAGCGTTGCGATTCACTTCCGACTCATTAGTTACAATTCTGGGTGTATTGTAAAGGTGGATGGACATCAACATGATGTTCTTGTACATGGCCTACAAAGTGTTCAGGTGGGCACATTACAATTTTGCATAGTTTATTGCAAGCAACATTATTGAGGAAGCGCAAGTGCTAGAATGTGGTAGGAGAAAAAAATCAAATGGGGTTCCATACTTTTGTTAATTGCATTCTAAGAAATTGGTGTCCCATATGGACTAGATGGGAACACATGGGTTCACCCACCAAAGTGCACTCATCTCTTGTAGTACCATTTACACAATTCACTTGTGATGGAACCATCTCAATTAACTATAAGGAACAGATGAATGTATGGTATGAAAGGTTGCATGAGGCCTTTGAGAATGAGTGGTGTATTCCACATGAATTGCCACATTTTTCAGGGATCGGGTCAAATTCATGGTTATAAAAACTTATTCTTACAAAATTTCATGATGGCCAAAGGAAAGATGGGGTTGTGGTGAAGCTCCCATTTGTGTACACTTGCTAAATATCTAAAGTGCACCATCAACCGAATAAAGGATGCGTAAAAGTTGGTTTTTGATATAGATAAATTGGACACTAATTTCCATTCCCTTTGCACAACATATGAATATGGCACCCAACCCACCTATGTTGAGGTTTTGGAATTGTATTTTCTGGACCTATACCCATAAGTCAATGTCACCATCAAGGGGTATGTCCATCAGGTATTTGTGCAGTTGTGCCCCAAAACACAAGGGGATTGAAGTGGATATTACTAGACTCCCCCTTTCCAAAGCTACGGGAGGCACTAATATCGCCAATGAAAGTATTTCAAGTTGATGGAAAGGAAGAAGAAGAATGGAGTGAAGGGAATTTATACACCTCCCAAAAGAGGAAGTATTACATACATCAAAATGGTAACAAGGGCACGATAACACCACATCGAGGGTAGTGCACTGTAAACACCCTAAAAATACACACATATTTCTATTCGATTCCATCCAATTAAAATTAATTAAATTAATTCTATCTCACCATAGTATACCCATTTGGAATTAATTAAATTAATTCCATCATTCAAACACTCCCTTTAGAATTAATTAAAATTAATTTTATTAACTAAGCTATATTCCTACCGTTGGAATTAAATAATTTAATTCCAACATGCCTTTGGAAGTAATTAAATTAATTCCTAACACCTTCTAGCTAATATAATTAAAAAATTATTTATTTAAATGGTTAATTATCTCCTCACAATTAAATACTAATTAAATTTAGTTATTTAATTCAACCTATTTCAGTCAATAGCCACTTGGACTCCACATCCTCATCCTAGCTAACTGCACTTCTAGAATCCTAGAAAGGTGGGTGCAATTGAATTGCATGTACAACCACCTTCCCGGACTCCCCACATTTTATTTCTTTAATTTTAGTTAATCATTTGTGATATAACTCTTTCTTTAGGTTTATTGTTCTTTTTTAACCTTGTTGTCCAAATTTTAGGTTCTCAGGTGAAGTACATAAGTCGGAAAAAAAAACCAGCTATCGGGGTGTTTTTCTCACGTTCAAATATTTCAATGAGAGTGTTATTGTATCCCATCTTTCGAAAGCCATAAATTTTGCTCGCGAACTCGGAATGACTTCGTTTATTTTTATGGAAAGGTATTGAAAAGATATGTGCAATGGAAAAATAATATTCTGATTTGTACTTACAGAAAATTTATGGTTTTATTTCTTCTAACACTTGTCTTTTTTTTTTTTTTTTAAATTATAGTTTTTTAAACTTTAATTCATTTTTTTTAATGTAACAACCTCACGAGTATTCTCTTTCCTTCCACTTTAAAAGTGATCTTGAAAATTATAAACGTGATTGTTTTTTTTGTTTTGGGAATTAACCTTTCTTTTATTTTTTTAATAAAAAGCTTGTTTTACGTGTATGCTCTTTCCTCACGCTTTTTAAAGTGATCTTGGAAATCAAAAGCGTGAACTTGCTTATGTTGTTTTGTCTTTTACCTCCTTCTAGAAAACTTTCTAATCTTTTCTTGTAAAACCCGCTCTAAAAAAAAAGATGGATAACACACTCAATACCTTCTAACCATAGGTTGTCAAATGGTGTATAGCCAAACCACATTAAAATCACAAGATAAAAAAAAACACCACATTCAAAACACTGTATTTGTAGGTTCGGTTAAGAGCTATGGATTTACCACTTAAATAGAACATAACCCTCTTGGCATAAGCCTAAATCTATAACAAAGGGGGTGATTCTAGGAGCCCCAATGTAGTCCACACCTTAAGGGAGTTGCTGTGGACGAAATGGGAACCTTTTTATCCTACTTGAATAGTAAAGCCTTTATGAGTTAGAGTCACGGATATCCTTAGTGGTGACCCTAATGCGATTAATTCTGATCAAGGTCTTTGATCAAGGTTTTAAAGGGGGTAAATTAAAGTTGTCAACTAGTAATAGCATCATGGTCGCTCAGATTTACTATTGACACCTAGTTGAGAGAGCCACCTAGGAAGCCACACATTTTCCAAGTCAATATATGGTAGAGGCCACAAACAAACAATTAAACAAGAACTCTTTTTCTATTTTCTTCTTCTTTTTTCTTTCTCTTTGTCATAGTGTTCCACACTTTCTTTTTCCAAACACTCCTTTTTGGGATCCATCTTTCATGTTCATATCTTTTTTCATTTTCCAAACATTCCTTTTTTGGATTCTACATTCATTCTCCTTTCATCTTTCCAAGTACACTTTACTTGGATTATTTTTCACCTTCTTTTCGAAATCCCAAATACTCCTTATTTGGGTTCATCTTCTATTGTGTTTGCTATCTCCAAATTTATCCTTATTTGGACTTGACATTCACTTATTTTTCTTGTCATCTTTTCTCTTCATCATCACTTCATCACTTCTCTCATTAAAGCATTCACTTTGTTTTAATTTGAGATCACTAATCCATCAATTCCCCTTTGTCTCTTATCTCCATTTTTGTGACATTGGACATATTTCTCATCATTTATTCACTTCTTATGACAAACTTTAATTTTTCATTCTTTTAGTAATTTCACTTCCTTTTCATGTCTTATCTTTTAACACACTTTTTGTTAAGATTTGGCATTGATCATCATCTTCCTAAGTCTCCCCTTTTACCATTCATCTTGTTAAAAGTTGAGAAAATCCATCATTTTCTTTCCTAAGTCTCTTCACTTAACATTTTCGTTAATAATTGAGCATCATCCAACATGTTTTAAGTCTCATCTTGTCACACTTACAATTTTTGCAAGTTGAGCACTCTAACCTTTCATCTCTCCTCTCTTTAAGTTAAATTTTTAAAGGATCGTACAGTCCTTTAAAAACTCTTCTTCATATTTCTTAACACTCACTTTGTTAAGAATAATCTAAACTAACACTTTAGTCCATCTTCCACCTTAACATCACTCTTTTTGTTAGGTGTTGCGAATTCCCCTCTTTTCGTCACTCTTATCACACATTTTATTAGGAGTTGATCAACTTCATCTTGTTAAGTTTTGTCTTCCTTTATATTCTTTTTTTGTAACAAGTCGATCACGTTTCACTTTTCCCTTTTTTTTTTAATTTCTCTTAACACTTACCGTGTTAGGACTTAGCCTCTTTTACATATTTTCATCACTCTTATCATTCATTTTTATTACGATTTGATTACTTTCACCTTGTCTAGTCTCTCTTTCTTTCACACTCTTTTTGTTATGGAATAGAGCACATCTAAAAATTTTCATCCATTTTTCTCTTTATTATAATTTTGTTAAGATACGAAACTCGACTAACATTTTTTTCTTCTTCCCTCTTAGCAATAATTTTGCTACGGGTCTAACTTTTCGATCTTCTTCCCTCTTCCATCTTAGCATTCACTTTGCTAAGGGTTGAATTATTTATCATACCTTTCTTCATTCTACCTCATTTCTCATTACAATGGTGGATTTATAAAATTGATCCTTTGCCTAAGAATGGAAAATGATGAAAGACATTGTTGTGGGTATGAAAAAACATTGCAAACAATTCAATTTTGATGAATTGTGTCCATACACTTTTAATATGGAAATCTTATGCATACCCTTCCCATAATCTTTTGAGATGCCCAAACTTGACAAGTACAAGGGAAAAAATTATCCAAGACAATATGTGAAAGAATTTTTCATAACATGCCACAAAGTGGTATATAACAATAGCTTTCTCTTGTGCCTTTTTCCTAGAAGTCTAGGAGGAAAATATTTAGATTGGTTCTTACACCTTCAAAGGGATCTATTACCACCTTCGTAGACCTCTCAGAGAAGTTCGTCAAACATTTTTCCCAAAACCTCACTTGCAATAATCACCATACTAGAACTTCTCATGATGAATCTTGGTACATCAATCGCAACCATAATGTCATCACTGTTGGTGTCATGGATAATCAAAATATGGTACATGACCAATCAATCAAAAATCAATTCATACAACCTAGCCAAGACACTATGCTGCATAAAGTTAAACCTAAGTTTACACCCCTAGGCAAAAGTCTCTCTAGTGTCTTTCATCAACTCAAAGTGGCTTGGATGATAAAATATACCCTTAAAATACCTTGGATTGAAGGAGAACCTAAGCCATAGTGATACAAAACTCATGCATATTGTGATTTTCATCGTATGGATGGACACTTAACATATAAGTGTCTGCACTTTAATAATTATGTCCAAGACTTAATTTATAATAGAGAGATATTTGTAGATCTTCATGATAAATATCTCACAAATGATGATGTGTCAACTTCCACACCTTTAGATGAAAATTTTACTATTATTCCCACTTCTATTCGTACTAACATTCTACGAGATCACGACGAAGGTAAAATATCTCCCCTTCAAACCAATCCATTTCTTCTATAGATTTTCTTCCTATACTCAGGACAGACATTGAACCTATTTTTGTATAACCAATCTTCTAACACCTAACGAGAACTTGAATTTTATTCAAGACTCTCTTTCAACACTTGACATGATAGAGGAGGTTCATTCATCAAGCACAATTGAGCTTCATGCCATTCTTCCCGTTCTAGCTCCTACGCCTAACATCTCTAGTCTTGTTATTGAATTACACTAACAAAAATCTTGGACACCTTCTTCTATGCAATCTTCTATGTCCATTATACCTCACATGAGGAACCTTGTAATAATATCATTAACAATGATTCCTACCTGTTAAGACATCTTCATATGTACACTCTATGAGGTACATATACCCAAGAATGCCCTTGTACAACCATTTAAAGTTGTAATTACAAATATTTTGTTAAATAAAATAGCTTACAACCTAGAAGGAGAAACATTGACTATTTCCTTTCTACAACTTACAAGGAATCCGAGTCTACATCTATAGATTTATTCTTCTTTCCTCACACAATTAGAGTTGTGAATGTAAATTAAGGTACAAGGAAAGTAAGGTACTTGTCATGAATAATTAGAGTTATGCAAGTTGTAGTGTGATATTTTGAAGTAGCAAGATGGAAAGAAGAGAGCATGGAAGGAAAGGGTTGTGTGAGAGATAAGCATGGAAGTTTCCAAGTTCCGAGAAAACAAAGGAAAATTTGAAAGCACCTAGGTTATGAAATAATTAAAAATAAAGGAGATGGTACCCAATAAATCTCATACAAAAATATTGTTGATGGAAAAGGAAGAACATGTGGAGGTCTATTCGGAAATGTTGTACCCCTGGGGGTTATAAAGGTTGAAAAATGGAGTGTGAAGCTTTACATGTGTAAGATCAGTGAGTATAACCATAGAAAAAGTGACAACAAGAATCGATGAGGAGGGATTTGGTTTGGACTTTCCAATGGTAGACGATCTCAAAAACCTAAGGTTGACAACTCAAGTATAACAAGAGTTACAAAAACTGAATTTTTGTAGCTATGGGAGCTCTCATTCTTTACAAAACTCACCTTGTTGTTCACGTGGTTAATCTTGGGGGTACATGATGAATTATTATACTTTTTGGGAAGAAGGATTAGGATTACAAGACACCTAATGATGACAACTACAGGCCTATAAAACATTGGTGAAGACATGGCACTTGACTTATGTGCCACTATGAAAATTGAGGAGTTAGTGAAAAAAATGAACTATGAGAAAGGGTGAAGGGCTCAAGTGATTGCAGATCTTCCAAACCTAGCGTTGAGAGTGGCTTCCCAACTCATTAGTTGTAAGTTGGGCATATCGTAAAGGTGGAAAAACATCAACACGAGGTTCTTCTACATGACCTCTAGAGTGTCCAGTTGGGCACATTACAATTTTGCATAGTTTATTGTAAGCAACATTATTGAGGAAGTGCAAGTGCAGAATGAGGTAGGATAAAAAATGAAATGGGGATCCATACTTTTGTTAATTGTATTATGGGAAATTGTTGTCCTAGATGGACTAGATGGGAACATATGCATTCACCCATCAGCGCACTCATCTCCTACAGTAACATTTGCACAATTTAGTTGTGATGGAACCATCTCAAGTGACTATAAGGCACGAGATGAATGTATGGTATGAAAGGTCACATGAGGCCTTTGAGAATGAGTGGTGTATTCCAAATGAATTGCCACATTTTTTTGGGGATCAAGTCAAATTCATGGTTATACAAAAATTCTTCTTAGCAAATTTCATGATGGCCAAAGGAGAGATGGGGTTGTGGTGAAGCTCCCACTCATGTACATTTCTAAATACCTAAAGTGTGCCATAAACCTAAAAAAGGATGCGAGAAAAGTTGGTTTTGATACGAGATAAATTGGATATTGATTTCCATACCCTTTGCGTAGCATATGAATATGTCACCCGACCCACCTATGTCGAGGTTTTGGAACTAGATTTTCTAGACCTACACCCATAAGTCAATGCCACCATCAAGGGTTATGTCCATCGGGTATTTGTAAAGTTGAGACCCAAAAAAAAGGGGGATTGAAGTGGATATTTTAGACTCCCCTTTCCAAAGCCACGAGAGGCCTTTGGTCTTGTCAATGAAAGTAGTTTAGGTCAAGGGAGAGGAAGTAAGAATGAAGGGAAGGAATTTATACACCTCCGGAAGAGGAAGTATTACATGTAGTGAAATGGTAACAAGGGCATGAGAACATCACATCAGGGTAGTGCATGTAGACACCCTAAAAATACATACATATTTCTATTCCACTTCTATCTAATTAGAATTAATTAAATTAATTCTATCTCACCATAAGTACACCCCTTTGGAATTAATTAAATTAATTCCATCATTCAAATACTCCCCTTTAGAATTAATTAAAATTAATTCTATTACCTAAGCTATATTCCTATCCATTGGAATTAAATAATTTAATTCCAACATGCCTTTAGAACTAATTAAATTAATTCCTAACACCTTTTAGCTAATATAATTAAAAATTTATTTATTTAAATGGTTAATTATCTCCTCACAATTTAATTAGTAATTAAATTCAGTTATTTAATTCCACATATTTCAATCATTAGCCACTTGGAATCCACATCCTCATCCTAGCTAAGCTGCACTTCTAGAATCCTAGAAAGGTGGGGGTAATTGAATTGCACATACTGACCACCTTCTCGGATGCAACGTAGTTAAATACATTACTGCCACTAAATTCCCCGATACTATTGTAACTTCCTCCAATGTAAATTTTAGCATGTGCATTCAACTATGTTCAACAAAATTCCAACCACTTTTAATTCTATAAATTGCAAGCTTACTCTCTTACAAATTCAACTAAATTGTTTGCAAATCAGCTTTGTCAATATGCAATCGAAGTTTTCCAAAGTATCGAGTGTTTGTAGCATTTGAACTCACATTTTGAGAATATATAAGAGCACCCACATCCATTTGGAAGGCTCCATAGATGAAGTCTACACAACCTTACTGAGGTTTACACTAAAGGATTACAGGGAGGTTTGCATTATTATTTGTGTATCTTTTATTACTATAGTTGTTTTCTCTGCATACATTTTGTCGCGCCCAGTGGGACTCCCCACATTTTATTTCTTTAATTTTAGTTAATCATTTGTGATATAACTCTTTCCTTAGGTTTATTTTTCTTTTTTAACCTTCTTTGTCAAAATTTTAGCTTCTCAGGTGAAGTACATAAGTCAGAAAAAAAAAACCAGTTATCGGGGTGTTTTTCTCACGTTCAAATTTTTCACTGAGAGCATTATCGTAGCCCATCTTCCGGAAGCCATAACTTTTTCTCCCGAAATCAGAATGACTTTGTTTACTTTTACAAAAGGTATTGAAAATATATATGCAATGGAAAAATAATATTCTTATTTGGACTTACAGAAAATTTATGGTTTTATTTCTTTTAACACTTGTCTTTTTTCAAAAAAAATAAAAAAATATAGTTTTTAAAACTTTAATTCATTTTTTTAATGTAACAACCTCACAGTATGCTCTTTCCTCACACTTTAAAAGTGATCTTGGAAATCAAAAATGTGATTGTTTCTTTTGTTTTGGGAATTAACCTTTCTTTTATTTTTTTAATCAAAGCTTGTTTTACGTGTATGCTCTTTCCTCACGCTTTTAAAGCGATCTTGGAAATCAAAAGTGTGAACTTGTTTCTATTGTTTTTTATTTATCCTCCTTCTAGATAACTTTATAATACTTTCTTGCAAAACCCGCTCTCAAAAAAGGTGGATAACACACTCAAAACCTACTAACCGCAGGTTATCAAAT
Organism: Taxus wallichiana var. yunnanensis; assembly: GCA_018340775.1. Classification (NCBI taxonomy): domain Eukaryota; kingdom Viridiplantae; phylum Streptophyta; class Pinopsida; order Cupressales; family Taxaceae; genus Taxus; species Taxus wallichiana. The sequence continues at coordinate 42,879,938 of CM031234.1, forward strand.
GGTGTACAACCAAACCACATTAAAATCACAATATTAAAAAAATGCCACATTCAAAAATTTGTATTTGCAGGTTCGGTTTAGAGATATGGATAGACTACTTAACTAAAACATAACCCTCTTGGCATAAGCCTTAAACTATAACAAAGGGGGTGGTTCTAGGAGCCTTAAAGTAGTCCACACCTTAAGGGAGCTGGTGGATTAAATGGGAACCTTTTTATCCTACGAATAGTACAATATTTGTTAGTTAGAGTCACGGATATCCTTAGTGGTGACCCCAATGTGATTAATTCTGATCAAGTTCTTTGATCTGGGTTTCAAAGGGGATAAAGTAAAGCTGTCAGCTAGTAATAGCATCATGCTCACTCGGATATACTGCTGACACCTAGTTGAGAGAGCCACCTAGGAAGCCACACCTCTTCCAAGCATATCTATGGTAGAGGCCACAAACAAACTATTAAACAAGAACTCTTTTTCTTTTTTTCTTTTTATTCTTTCTCTTTGGCTTAGTGTTCCACACTTTCTTTTTTCCAAACAATCCTTTTTTGGGATCCATCTTTCAATTTCATATCTTTTTTCATTTTCCATACATTATTTATTTGGATTCTACATTCATTCTCCTTTCATATTTCCAACTAAACTTTACTTGGATTATTTTTCACCTTCTTTTCGAAATCCCAAATACTCCTTATTTGGGTTCATATTATATTGTGTTTGTTATCTCCAAATTTATCCTTATTTGGACTTGACATTCACTTATTTTTATTGTCATCTTTTCTTTTCATCATCACTTCATAACTTCTCTCATTAAAGCATTCACTTTGTTTTAATTTGAGATCACTAATCCATCACTTCCCATTTATCTCTTATCTTCATTTCTTGTGAGATTGAGATGTTTTTCTCATCGTTTATTCAATTCTTGTGAAAAACTTACTTTTTCATTCTTTTAGTAATTTCACTTCCTATTGATGTCTTATCTTTTAACACACATTTTGTTAAGAGTTGACATTGATAATAATCTACTTAAGTATCCCCTTTTACCATTCATCGTGTTAAAAGTTGAGAAAATCCATAATTATCTTTCCTAAGACTCTTCACTTAACATTTTCGTTAATAATTGAGCATCATTCAACGTGTTTTAAGTCTCGTGTTGTCACGAGTTATAATTTTTGCAAGTTGAGCACTCTAACCTTGCATCTCTGCTCTCTTTAAGTTCAATTTTGAAAGGATCATAAATTCCTTTCAAAATTCTTCATATTTCTAACACTCACTTTGTTAAGAATAATGTAAACTAACACTTTAGTCCATCTTCCACCTTAACATCACTCATTTTTGTTAGGTGTTGTGAAGTCCCCTCTTGTCGTCACTCTTCTCACACATTTTGGTAGGGGTTGATCGACCTCATCTTGTTAAGTCTTATCTCCCTTGATATTATTTTTTGTTACGTGTCGATCACGTTTCACTTTTCCATTTTTGGCATTTCTCTTAACACTTACCATGTTAGGAGTTAACCTTTTTACATATTTTCATCACTCTTATAATTCATTTTTATTACGATTTGATCACGTCCACCTTGTCTAGTCTCTCTTCCTTTAACACTCATTTTTTTTATGGAATAGAGCACATCTAACTTCTTGTCATCCCTTTTTCTCTTTACTATCATTTTGTTAAGAGATGGACACTTGACTAACCTTTTTTATTCTTCCCTCTTAGCACTCATTTTGCTACGGGTCAAAAATTTTCCATCTTCTTCCCTCTTCCATCTTAGCATTCACTTTGCTAGGAGTCGAGGTTTTCAAAACATTTTCATCACTTCCATCTTAGCATTCAATTTGCTAAGGGTTGCATTATTCATCATACCTTTCTTCACTCTACCTCATTTCTCATTACAATGGTGGATTTATACAATTCATCCTTTGCCCAAGAATGGAAAATGATGAAAGACACTGTTGTGGGTATGAAAAAACAACGCAAACAATTCAATTTTGATGAATTGTTTCCATACCCTTTTAATATGGAAATCTTACGCATACCCTTCCCACAATCTTTTGAGATGCCCAAATTTGACAAATATAAGGGAAAAATTGATCCAAGACAACATATCAAAGAATTTTCCATAGCATGCCACAAAGTGGCATATAATGATAGCTTTCTCTTGAGCCTTTTCAGAGAATTCTAGGAGGACAAGATTTATATTGGTTCTAACACCTTCGAAGGGATCTATTAGCACCTTCAAAGACCTCTCGAGAGAAGTTCGTCATACATTTTCCCCAAAACCTCACTCGCAATAATCACCATACTAGAAATTCTCATGATGAATCTTGGTACATCAATCACAACCACAATTTCATCACTGTTGGTGTCATGGATAATCACAATATGGCCAACATACATGACCAATCAATCAAAAATACAATCATACAACCTAGCCAAGACACTATGCTATGCATAAAGTTAAACGTAAGTTTACACCCCTTGGTGAAAGTCTCTCTAGTGTCTTTCATCAACTCAAAGTGGCTAGGATGATAAAATATCCCCTTACAAGACCTTGGATTGAAGGATAACCTAAGCCATATTGGTACAAACCTCATGCATATTGTGATTTTCATCGTATTGATGGACACTCAACAGATAAGTGTGTGCGCTTTAAGAATTATGTCCAAGACTTAATTGATGACAAAGAGATCTTTGTAGATCTTGACGATAAATCTCTCACAACTGATGATGTGTCAACTTCCACACCTTCAAATGAAGATTTGACTATTATTCCCACTTCTATTCATACTGACATTTTGTGAGATCATGACGAAGGTCAAGTATCTCCCCCTTCAAACCAATCCATTTCTTCTACATATTTTCTTCCTATAGTCCAAACAGACATTGAACCTATTTTGTACAACAATCTTCTAACACCTAACGAGAACTTGAATTTTCTTCAAGACTCTCTTTCAACACTTGACATGATAGAGGAGGGTCATTCATCAAGCACAATTGAGCTTCACGCCATTCTTCCCATTCTATTTGTTACACCTAACATCTATAGTGTTGTTGTTGAATTACAACAACATCAAGCTTGGACACTTGCTTCTATGCAATCTTCTATATCCATTATACCTCACATGAGCAATCTTACAGTAATCTCATCAATGATGATTCCCCTACTGTCAAGACATCTTCATATGTACACTCTATGAGGTATGCATACCCAGGAATGTCCTTGTACAACCATTTCAAGTTGTAATTACAAATATTTTGTCAAATCAACTATCTTACAACCTAAAAGGAGAAACATTGACTATTTCCTTTTTACGACTTACAAGGAATCTTGAGTCTACATCTAGAGATTTATTCTTATTTCCTCACACTCTTTCACTCACGGAGTTAATATGTATCTCAACATATTCCTTGCATCACCCTCAAGCATAGAGATTGTAACATAATTTATGAGGTTTCTAAGGATAATGGGAACATTACTAAGGATTCTGAAGATATCAAACATGAAGCCCTCAAATTTTACAAGAATATACTCACTGAGAATAATTCCTACAATGAACAAGTAGCCTCCTTTCTTTTAGACTCCATTCCTAATAATATACTACCTGCTGAGAGGTTTAAGAGTCTTTCCAAAACTGTTACCATTGAGGAATTAAAAAAGGCTATTTTTTCTTTAAAAGGTGATAAGGCTCCGGGTCTCGATGGTTTTTCAAAAAACTTCTATCAAAGATGTTGGGAAATATGCTCTGAAGATTTGTTGAAAGTTTTTAATGAGTTTTATAGAACTGGAAATCTTATCAAAGAATTAAATAATACACACATTGTGCTTTCTCTGAAGAAGTTGGATGCAAAGGAATTTAAATATTTCAGGCCAATCAGTTTGGTTAATGTAATATATTGGATCTTCACAAAGATTCTAACCACTAGAATGTAACCTATTCTTATGGAGAACATTTCACAACAGCAAAGCGGATTCATTCAGGGAAGAATTATTCAAGATGGAATTATCATGGTTCATGAAATAATACATTCTATGGATAAAAGTAAAAAGGTAGGGATGGATATCAAGCTTGACATGCATAAAGCCTTTGAAAAAGTCTCTTGGAGATTCATGGATGAGGTCTTATCCAAGTTTGGCTTCCAAAATAAATTCAGGAAAATCATTCACTCTTGTATTTCTACTTCTAGATTCTCAGTGGTTGTTAATGGGGAACCGGTTGGTTTTTTTGCCAGCAATAGAGGAATCCGGCAAGGAGACCCAATTTCCCCTCTATTATTCATTATAATGGCAGACAGTTTAAGTAGATCTATCTCCAAAGCTATTAGCATTGGCATGATAAAAGGATTTCCTCCAACTTCTGGCAATCAAGTCTCCTCCCACCAACAGTTTGCTGATGACACTCTGCTTCTTCTGATGGCCTCAATAATTGAGGCAAAGGCTATCAAAACTGTCCTTAGATTTTATGAGGAAGCCTCGGGGAAAAAAGTTAATTTTGACAAAAGCTCTATATATTTCTTCAATACTCCTATGGAAAGGCAAAGAAAGATTGCTAATATTCTAGGATGCACTATTAATTCTCTTCCCACTACTTATTTAGGTTTACCTTTAAGTACTAGCAAGATTTATAATGAGGTCTGGAATGATCTTATTAAGAGATTTAAAAACAATTGGCTGGCTGGAAAGGAGCTCTACTTTCAAGTGCAGGCAAGTGCTTATTGATAAAAATCACGCTTCAAAACCTGCCTATTTACATCATGTCAATGTTCAGCATACCAACAACAGTGACAAATAGTATTGAAAAGATTCAAAAGAAATTTTTATGGCACGGTACTGAGGACAGGTTCAGGTATCATTTAGTGGCTTGGGAGCAGGTTTGTAAACCAAAGAGGCTTGGGGGGTTAGGTATCAAAGATATCAAGCATATGAGTGCTGCCCTTATTGTAAAGTTAGGTTGGAGACTTATAAAAGAGCACAAGCCTTGGATAGAGTTGGTTAAGATCAAATACCTTTCAAACCAAAGCAAGATTTCCTTTATTTCGATCAGTCTCTCCCGAATTGTTCTATTTTACGGAACAATATTCTTCTGATAGACATATTCTCTCTCGGGGTATAGTGGAAGCTTGGGAATGGGCAAGACATACGGGTGATAAATGAACTGATTTTAATTGGATTTCTTCTTATGGGCACATTAAAGACAGACTTAATCACACACAGTATGGACACAAAATTCAAGGATACATTGAGGTGGATGATAACAAAAGAAAATGGAAACAGATTAAAAGTGGAGAAAGATAATGTACGATCGATGTTTCATCTTTACGAGAATCAACTTTCTCTAATCCACATTAGTAATCAAAATCTTAAGGATGAACTCATCTGGAAATATTATTTTGATGGGGAATACTCGGTTAAATCAGGATATAATTCTTTCTTTACCGTTATTGAAAGTGAAATTAAGTGGCATAAGTTGTGGATGCGAGCTAACCCATAGAGTGAACTTCTTCTAGTGGCTCATCATTAAAGTCAAGATTCGACCAATGACAACCTCATTAAGAAGGGATTCATCATGTCGAATAGATGTTGCATGTGTCGAGAAAGAGGCGTAAGACAAGACATTTATTTCTTCATTGTGAGTATGCTTCCGAAATTTGGCATCTTGTTTTTGAAAAATTTAATCAGAATTGGATCTTTCCCCTTACCTGTCTTCAGGCCTGGGAACAATGGGACTCTCCGTATAAGCATTGTGTGGTGAAGATATAGTGGCAAATTGTTTTACGTCACACTATGTGGTGAGTTTGGAAGGCTCGTAATGATGTCATTTTCAGAAACACTAGAAAGGCATGTAACAAAGTCTACAAGGAAATTATCATTGTTGTGCAGGATAATATTGCTAGATTTAAACCTCCTAAAAATAGACTTTACCCTGAGAAAGAAGAATACATTCTGACTAATTGGAATATTGACACTTCCTCCAAAGAGAACAACAATGGTATGGATAGAACCACCGTCTGATGGACTAAGCCTCCCAATGATTGGCATAAGTTAAATTTTGATGGGGCATCAAAAGGTAATCCAGGAGACTCTGGAGGTGGAGGAGTCATTAGAGATCAAAGAGGTTGTTTTGTTGCTACTTTTTCTGGAAAAATGGGTAGGCAAACTAATCATTACTCTGAAGCTCTTGCTACTCTTTGGGGAATAAGGCTAGCCAGGGATTGTAATATTCTGAATATTATAATTGAGGGTGATTCTCTGAACATCATCAATCTATTAAACAAAAAGCAACACCCCAGCTGGTCAATTAGAGACTTCATTGTTGAAGCTACTGATATATGCAATAGTTTTGAAAATGTAAAAATCATTCACACCTATCGGGAAGGCAATAGGGTCGCAGATGGTTTGGAAAACTTTGGAGTTACCAATACTTTTCAAACTTGGCTAAGGGGGGACGTTCTGCCCATTCAAGTTAATAAAGACATAATCAATGATCTACATGGCCACGAAAATCATCACTAATGGCTGTAATATTGATGCTAATGAGTGGATTCTTAAGTACAGAATGATGACATCATATAAGATTTGTGTGATTGATGACATTTGTGTGAACTGGACAGCCATCATTTCTTGTCATAGGGAGAACGCCAAGGAGCGGGTCACTAATTACAAAGTATGGTCTAATAATTACATCTTCTTTCACGGAAGGGAAAGATTCAAAAACAAAGTTAAATCTGCTACGCATAGTGCTAACATCTTTACCGTTGAGAGTAGAAACAGTGGAAAAATGGGGGGTCCGCCATGCAAAACAGAGCCCACCCACAATCCAGCGTGGAAAGAGGATGTTGTGCTCTGGAACTACCTTCAAATTGGGGGTCTGGTAAATTTGATAGAAAGGATTCAAGGTTTTGATCAAGATATTTCTATTAAATTCGCACAGGGATGGAAGAATCAGTTGTTAAATACAACAACATGGAGGTTGAGATCACGGAGGAGCTCATCGCCCAGATCTCGGGACTCAGTCTTGATGGCATAAAATTCTTCAATAAGAAGGTAGACAGGGAGGTGGAGACAAAGAAATTCTTGGACGATGGGGAGAATCTTGAGTTTGTGACAGCCGGCATCAAGGTGGCTTCGATTCCTGAGCCTTTTGCTGAGCTAGCCAAGATGGTTGTTAGGTATGTAACTCTTGAAGGGAGATTTGTTACTATACCACAAAAGCATTTGATATTTCTTAACCACTTTCGTAGAAATATAACCATCAGCTTCCCTCACTACTTGATAAACTCTCTGGAGAAATCCGTTAGGGAAGTGCAGAGCCATTCTAGGGTAGTCCCTCTGCATCAAGGGCTAATTCTGCTTATACATCACCACTGTTCAAACAGTCCCCATGTGAATCCTGACCCACCCTCTTCCTCCATTCCTCCCCCTACTCACACCGCCTTCATTCCCCCTCAGCTTGAAAGGAAGATTGAAACAACTGCATCTAGCAAGAAAAGAAAGGGCATGAAGACTAAGATCCCTACTTCTCAGAGGGTGCTTAGAAGCCACAAAGACCTTGAGCTTGCTGAGAACCTCCTACACATCAGCCAACCGATGGAGGAGCCTAAGGAGGAGGATTTGATGGTCAGAGTGGATAGGATGGAAAAGGAAATACAAGAGCTCAAAAGGGTTATCAAAAATATGGAAAAAGCTAAGGGAAAAGGATTACTACAAAATGATGATGAGGAGGGGTTATTGCTGAAGTATTCAAGAAGCTACAGTCTTTGGATGGTAGAATGGGAAATGTAAAAATTTGTAATGACTGCATCCTATCTGCTCTTAAAAGTATTTATAATTTCATTGAACAACATGTTCATAGTGTATGCAGCCTAAGCGGGGTTAATGAAGACATTTGGGGCCCCAAAGAGAAAAGGGATATGGAAATTGCTCAGGCGGATATGAAAGACTCTTCTCAGGCCACAGCCATTGCTTTCTTTATCTCACTGCAAGTGATCAAAACCAAAATTGACAGGGCTATCAAGTAACATGGTGCTGTGTTGTTGTTTTTTACGCTACGAAGTTGCTAATGACTGGCAGATCTGGAGCTATTTTTTGGTGAAGATATTCTATGATAGATATCTATTGTTTTCTTTTTGATCTCTTCTGTTGTTTTTTGGATCATTGTACGTCTGGATCCTTTCTTCTAATTTTTTTATCTGGCTGATGAGCCCTCTGAGGTTAGTTGTTTTGCCCTTCTCTGGGTTGTTTCTCTCACTTCTAATATCTGGCTTTTGAGCCCTTTTGTATACAGGGTATAGTCCCTTCAAAACTATTTGCCCTTAATAAAAAAAAAGCATATTCCTCGCATGGAAAATCATCTTCTAAAATCACATATGTCTTTTGATGTCATTGAATACTCATTTAATCACACATACTTTGACTTGGAACCTGTCTGTCTAAGTCTAATAATTCATGGGTCATATAATTTTAGGAGTGTCAGTTTATGATTGTTGAAAATCTAGGTAAGAGTCATTTGGGTCCTGACCATTTATCAAGGATTGAATCAGGAGACGATGCATAGAGCATTGTGGATACAATGTTATATGCACAACTATTCAGATTGTAGTGCACACCCTATGACTTGGAATATATTTTTCTATTCTTAATAATGGGTGTGGCACCAGAAGGAATGAAGGACTTGGAGAGGAAACAATTAGCTATAAACATCACACCCTTAATGTTATATAGTGGGGACTTATACATGTTAGGAGGCAACGAGGTCTTGCACTAGTGTGTATTAGACCATAAGCAACCCACAATCATGAAGGAAGTACATGGTGGGATTGTAGGAGGACACAATGTAAGAAATGTCACCACACGAAAGATCCTATTGGCAAGTCTTTGGGGGGAAACACTTTACCAAGAATGTATTAAGTGTTGAAAACTTTGTGACCATTATCAATGCCTTCATAAATTGGGGAAGAGAGATGAAATTCCCTTAAGGCCAATAGCTAATTCTAAACCATTTAAGAAGTGGTAAATTTATTTTATAGGCCCTATTTCACCTTCCGCATAAATTACATGTTCACGTTATATCATTACTTGTCTTGATTATCTAACATAAGCGGAGAGGCATGGACTATGAGGTATTTCATATTGGCCACAATAAAAATATTATTATGGGAAAATATAATCAACATATATGGGTGTCCTCTGAGTTTAACTAGTGACAAAGGTACTCATTTTTTGAATGAGACAGTCAGAATTTCTTTGGTAGAGTTCATGGTGGCTCATCACAAAACTACTCCTTACGATCCTCAAGATAATGGGATAGTTGAGGTATTCGATAAAATACTAAGTCACATATTCACCAAGATTTGTGATGTTGGGAGACAAGACTGGGATGAAAAAGTCTCAACCATGCTATAGGCATATAGAACAACTTATAAAATATTGAACAAAGCCACACCATTTATATTGGTGTTTTACGTAGAAGTTGTTTCTTTGGTAGAGTTCATGTTACCCTCTCTGCATATTGTGCATGCAAGAGGATTGGCCGAAGAACTAGTGTTACAAGATCACATTGAAAATTCAATCCAATTGGATGAAAGACATGACATAACATGATGGAGTTAGAAAATGGAAAAAGGAAAGAAGAAGGCATCGCATGATAGACACATTAAAAACATAAAGTTTGAAGTTGGGAAGATGGTTCTCTTGTACAACTCAGAATTTTTGTGCCATCTTGGAAAAATCAAGTTCCATTGTTTGAGACCATATTTTATTACTCATATACTTGATTCAGAACTTTCTAGCTATAAGCGCTTGATGTAACATGAATTCCTAGGCATTTCAATGGGAGTAGGCTAAGGCCCTACTATAAAAAAAGATTTTGTGTGTTTATGAGAAAGGTAGTATTGCTATTTAGATTAGGTTTCCCTTAATTCTTTTTTCCCTTTCTTGTGTTTCTTTTTTCATCATTTTACTTTATATTTTATGTTCGGTGTTGTGTACTAGTGAAGCTGGTAGCTAATTACATTATAAGTGATTCCATGCACAAAGGACTACACATACATTTAGTGTGGGGTGGATTGGAAGATATGTTTGGATATGGTTGAAAAATTATTTGAGAAGATGGATTGTTGGGAAAATCATTCTAAACGAATAACACAAAGGTAAAAGAATGAGTGGTTCAGTTTTTAAGGTGTTCAAATTCGTGTGGTTATAAAGGTGTGTTGATAAAATTTGTTTAAGACCAAGTAGAAAAGAGATAAAAATCATGTAGTATAACAAATGAAATGTGACACCTTGGGGAACTACTTGGTGAATAACATAAAGGTTATGTACTTCAGCATGGTGACATGTGCAAAGGAGGTCTATGGCAGTGAATTGGTGTTGGAGCGTGAGAAGGTTATAACTACGAAACATGAAGGGAATTCACAAAAGTTGATTTAAGTGGAATAAAATGCTTTATTTACAAAGAGATGTTAACATAAGTGGTTGAAGGAACTTTATTTGTTGAAAAATTATAAATATAAGGGTAAGGGTAGTCATTTTGACTACTTTTCCTTAATGAATTTTTTTCTCGACTTGAAGTGCGACAAGGGTTTTGAAGGAAAGTAAGCTACTTGTCATGAATAATTAGATTTTGCAAGTTGTAGTGTGATATTTTGGCATAGCTAGAGGGAAAGAAGACAATAGGGAAGGAAAGGGTTGCGTGAGAGAGAAGCGTGGAATTTTCCAAGTTTGGGAAAATGAAGGAAAAGTTGAAAGCACCTAGGGTATGAAATAATGAAAAATAAAGGAGATGGTACCTAATAAATATTTTACAGTAAAGACCGGTGGTGGAAAAGGAAGAACCCGTGGAGGTCTATTCGAAATGTTGTACCCCAAGAGGGTTATTAAGGCTGAAAAATCAAGTTTGAAGCTTTATAGGTGTAAGATCAGTGAGTATAACCATAGAACAAGTGACAACAAGAATCTAATGATGAGGGATTTGGTTTTGAGACACTCTAATGGTAGACGATATCGGAAAACCTAAGGTTGACAACTTGGTACAACAAGAGTTACATAAAACTTGATTTTTGTAGCTATGAGAGCTATCATTCTTTGTAAAATTCACCTTGTTGTTCACGTGGTTAATCTTGGGGGTACACAAGGACTTATTATACTTTACAGGAAGAAGGATGAGGATTACAAGCCACCTAATGAGGATAATTATAGGTCTCAGCAAAAACACTTTGGTGAAGATATGGCACTTGACTTATGTGCCACCTTTGTGAAAATTGAGGAGTTAGTGAAAAAAATGAACTATGAGAAAGGAGGAAGGGCTCAAGTGATTGTAGATATTCTAGACCTATCATTGAGTGTCACTTCCCAACTTATTAGTTACAAGTTTTGTGTATCGTAAAGGTGAATGGACATTGAACCTAAGTCTACCTAAGTCTAGTAATTCTTCCTATAGTCCAAATAGACATTGAAACTATTTTGTATAATAATCTTCTAACACCTAACAAGAACTTAAATTTTCTTGAAGACTCTTTTCAACACTTGACATGATAGAGGAGGTTCATTCATCAAGTAAAATTGAGCTTCATTCCATTCTTCCCATTCCAACTCCTACGCCTAACATCTCTATTCTTGTTGTCGAGTTATAACAACAACAAGCTTGGACACTTGCTTCTATGCAATTTTTATATGTTCATTATACCTCACATGAGCAATATTACAGTAATCTCATCAAAAAGATTCCTACATGTCAAGACATCTTCATATGTACACTCTATGAGGTACACATACCCATGAATGTCCTTGTATAACCATTTCAAGTTGTAATTACAAATCTTGTCAAATCAACTAGCTTGAAACATTGACTATTTCTTTTCTACGACTTACAAGGAATCTTGAGTCTGCATCTAGAGATTTATTCTTCTTTCCTCACACTATTAGAGTTTTTCAAGTAAAGTAAGGTACAAATAAAGTAAGGTACTTTTCATGAACAATTAGAGTTGTGTAAGTTGTAGTATGATATTTTGGCTTAGCAAGAGGGAAAGAAGATAACGAGGGAAGGAAAGGGTTATGTGAGAGAGAAGTGTGGAAGTTTCCAAGTTCGGGGAAATGAAGGAAAAGTTGAAATCACTTAGGGTATGAAAGAATGAAAAATAAAGAATATGGTACCTAATAAATCTCATACAAAAAGACCGGTGGTGGAAAAGGAATAACCCATGGAGGTCTATTCGGAAATGTTATAACCCGGGGGTTATTAAGGCTGAAAAATGGAGTTTGAAGCTTTACGGGTGTAAGATTAGTGAGTATAACCATAGAAAAAGTGACAACAAGAATCTGATGAGGAGGTATTTGGTTTCAGACACTCCAATCTTAGATGATATCAGAAACCCTAAGGTTGACAAATCGGTATAACAAGAGTTATAAAACCTAATTTTTGTACCTTTGGGAGCTATCATTCTTTTCAAAATTCACCCCATTGTTCACGTGGTTAATCTTGGGGGTACATGAGGACTTATTATACTTTGTGGGAAGAAGGATGAGGATTACAAGCCACCTAATGAGGATAATTATAGGCCTGTAAAATACTGGCAAAGACATGGCACTTGACTTATGTGCCACTGTAAAAATAGAGGAGTTAGTGAAAAAAATGAACTATGAGAAAGGGGGAAGGGATCACGTGATTGCAGATCTTCCATACCTAGCATTAAGATTCACTTCCTGACTCATTAGTTGCAAGTTTGGTGTATCGTAAAGGTGGAAAGAAATCAACATGAGGTTCTTGTACATGGCCTACAGAGTGTCTAAGTGGGCACATTACAATTTTGCACAGTTTATTATAAGAAACATTATTGAGGAAGCACAAGTGTAGAATGAGGTATGAGAAAAAAATTAAATGGGGCTACATAATTTTGTTAATTATATTCTATGAAATGGGTTTCCTAGATGGACTAGATGGGAACATATGGGTTTACCCACTAGCACACTCATCTCCTGAGTATTATTTTCACAATTCACTTGTGATGGAACAATCTCAAGTGACTATAAGGCATGGATGAATGTATGGTATGAAAGGTTGCATGAGGCCTTTGAGAATGAGTGGTGTACTCCACATGAATTGCCACATTTTTTGGGGGATCAGGTCAAATTCATGGTTATAAAACATTTCTTCTTAGCAGACTTTCATGATTTCCAAAGGAGAGATGGGCTTATGGTGAAGCTCCCATTCATTTACATTGCAAAATACATAAAGTGCACCATCAACCAAATAAATGACGTGTGAAAGTTGGTTTTGATATAGATAAATTGGACATTGATTTCCATACCCTTTGTGCAACATATGAATATGGTACCCGACCCACCTATGTCAAGGCTTTTGAACTAGATTTTCGGACCTATACCCATAAGTCAATGTCACCATCAAGGGTTATGTCCATCGGGTATTTGTATAGTTGTGCCCCAAAACACAAAGGGGATTGAAGTGGATATTGTAGACTCCCCTTTCCAAATCCACAGGAGGCACCGATCCCGCCAATGAAAGTAGTTCAGGTCGAGGGAGAGGAATAAGATGAATGGAGTGAAGGGAAGTTATACACCTCCCGAAAGAGGAAGTATTACATGCATTGAAATGGTAACAAGGGCGTGAGAACATCAAATTAGGGTAGTGCATGTAGACACCCTAAAACTACATACATATTTCTATTCCACTTCTATCCATTTAAAATTATTTAAATTAATTTTATCTTACCATAGTACACCTATTTGGAATTAATTAAATTAATTCCATCATTCAAACACTCCCCATTAGAATTAATTAAAATTAATTCTATTAACTAAGCTATATTCCTACCCATTGGAATTAAATAATTTAATTCAACATGCCTTTGGAATTAATTAAATTAATTCATAACAGCTTCTAGCTAATATAATTAAAAATTTATTTATTTAAATGGTTAATTATCTCCTCACAATTAAATACTAATGAAATTAAGTTATTTAATTCCACCTATTTCAGTCAATAGCCACTTGGACTCCACATCCTCATCCTAGCTAACTGCACTTCTAGAATCCTAGAAAGGTGGGGGCAATTGAATTGCACGTACAACCACCTTCTGGATATAACTTCTATAATTAAATCCATTACTACCCCTAAATGCCCTGACACTACTGTAACTTCCTCCAATGTTATTTTTAGCATGTGCATTCAACTGTGTTCAACCAACTTCCAACCACTTTTTCTTCTATAAATTGCAAGCTTACTCTCTTACAAATCCTCCTGAATTGTTTGCAAATAAACTCTGTCAATTTGCAATCTGAAGCTTTCCAAAGTATCTATGTTTGTAGCATTTTAAATCACATTTGGAGAATATTCAAGAGCACCCACATCCATTTGCAAGGTTCCACAGATGAAGTCTCCACAACCTTACTGAGGTTTGCACTGAAGGATTATAGGGAGGTTTGCATTATTATTTGTGTATCTTTCATTACTGTAGTTTTTTTCTCTGCATACATTTTGGCACGCCCAGTGGGACTCCCCACATTTTATTTCTTTCATTTTAGTAAATAATTTGTGATCTAACTATTTATTTAGGTTTATTGTTCTTTTTTAACCTTGTTGTGAAAATTTTAGCTTCTCAGGTGAAGTACATAAGTCAGAACAAATAAACTAGCTATCGAGGTGTTTTCTCACATTCAAATTTATCAATGAGAGCGTTATCGTAGCTTATCTTCTGGAATCCATAATTTTTTATCTCAAACTCATAATGACTTCATTTATGTAAACGGAAAGGTATTGAAAATATCTATGCAATGGAAAAATAATTTTCTGATTTGGACTTACAAAAATTTATGGTTTCATTTCTTCTAACACTTGTCTTTTTTTCAAAAATATAAAAACATTATAGTTTTTAAAACTTTAATTCATTTTTTTAATGTAAAAACCTCACACGTATGCTCTTTCCTCACACTTTAAAAGTGATCTTGGAAATCAGAAATGTGATTGTTTATTTTGTTTTGGGAATTAACCTTTCTTTTATTTTTTTAATCAAATCTTGTTTTATATGTATGCTCTTTCCTCACGCTTTTTAAAGTGATCTTAGAAATCAAAAGTGTGAACTTGTTCCTTTTGTTTTTTCTTTTACCTCCTTCCGTATAACTTTATAATCTTTTCTTGCAAAACCTACTCTCAAAAAATGTGGATAACACACTCAAAACCTAGTAACCACAGGTTGTTAAAATGGTGTACAACCAAACCACATTAAAATCACAAGATAAAAAAACACCACATTCAAAAATTGTATTTGCAGGTTTAGTTAAGAGCTATTGCTTGTCCACTTAACTAGAACATAACCCTCTTTGCATAATCCTAAATATATAAAAAAGGGGTGGCTCTAGGAGCACCAAAGTATTCCACACCTTAAGGGAACTAGTGGATGAAATGGAAACCTTTTTATCCTACCTGACTAGTAAAGCCTTTGTGAGTTAGAGTTACAGATATCCTTAGTGGTGACCCCAATGTGACTAATCCTGATAAAGGTCTTTGATTAGGGTTTCAAAGGGGGTAAATTAAAGCTATCAGCTAGCAATAACATCACACTCACTCAGATATTCTGCTGACACCTAGTTGAGAGAGCCACCTAGGAAGCCACGCCTTGTCCAAGCCAATCTAAGGTAGAGGCCACAAACAAACAGTTAAACAAGAACTCTTTTTCTATTTTCTTCTTTTTTTTTCTTTCTCTTTTTCATAGTGTTCCACACTTTCTTTTTTCCAAACACTCCTTATTTGGGATCCATCTTTCACATTCATATCTTTTTGTCATTTTCCAAACATTCCTTGTTTGGATTCTACATTCATTCTCCTTTCATCTTTCCAAGTACACTTTACTTGGATTATTTTTCACCTTCTTTTCGAAATCCCAAATACTCCTTATTTGGGTTCATCTTCTATTGTGTTTGCTATCTCCAAATTTATCCTTATTTGGACTTGACATTCACTTAATTTTTCTTGTCATATTTTCTCTTCATCATCACTTCATCACTTCTCTCATTAAAGCATTCACTTTTTTTTAATTTGAGATCACTAATCCATCACTTCCCTTTGTCTCTTATCTCCATTTTTGTGAGATTCAGACCTTTTTCTCATCATTTATTCACTTCTTGTGACAAAATTTACTTTTTCATTCTTTTAGTACTTTCACTTCCTATTCATATGTTATCTTTTAACACACTTTTTGTTAAGAGTTGACATTGATCATCATCTTCTTAAGTCTCCCCTTTTACCATTCATCTTGTTAAAAGTTGAGAAAATCCATCATTTTCTTTCCTAAGTCTCTTCACTTAACATTTTCATTAATAATTGAGCATCATCCAACGTGTTTTAAGTCTCGTCTTGTCACACTTACAATTTTTGCAAGTTGAGCACACTAACCTTTCATCTCTCCCCTCTTTATGTTCACTTTTGTAAAGGATCATAAAGTCCTTTCAAACCTCTTCATATTTCTTAACACTCACTTTGTTAAGAATCATCTAAACTAACACTTCAGTCCATCTTCCACCTTAACATCACTCATTTTTGTTAGGTGTTGCGAAGTCCCCTCTTGTCGTCACTCTTCTCACACATTTTGTTAGGAGTTGATTGACTTCATCTTGTTAAGTCTTGTCTCCCTTGACATTCATTTTTGTTACGTGTCGAGCACGTTTCACTTTTCCCTTTTTTTCTCTCTTAACACTTACCGTGTTAGGAGTTAACCTTTTACATCTTTTCATCACTCTTATCATTCATTTTTATTATGATTTGATCACATCCACCTTGTCTAGTATCTCTTCCTTTCACACTCATTTTTGTTATGGAATAGAGCACATCTAACTTCTTGTCATCCATTTTTCTCTTTACTATAATTTTGTTAAGAGACGGACACTCGACTAACCTTTTTTATTCTTCCCTCTTAGCAATCATTTTGCTACGGGTCAAACTTTTTCCATCTTCTCACTCTTCCATCTTAGTATTCACTTGCTAGGAGTCGATGTTTTCAAACATTTTCATCACTTGATCTTATCATTCAATTTTCTAAGGGTTGCATTATTTATCATACCTTTATTCATTCTACCTCATTTCTCATTACAATGGTGGATTTATATAATTCATCCTTTGCCTAAGAATGGAAAATGATGAAAGACACTATTATGGGTATGAAAAAACAATGCAAAAAATTCAATTTTGATGAATTGTGTCCATACCCTTTTAATATGGAAATATTATGCATACCCTTCCCAAAATCTTTTGAGACACCCAAATTTTACAAGTAAAATGGAAAAACTAATCCAAGACAACATTGGATACCCTGCCCATACTACTCCCACTCCACCCCTGCTAAAAATAAATAATGATGATGTTGGCTCCAGCAAGAAAAGCAAGAAAGCTAAAATCCCTGCTTCCGAACGAGTCCTTAGAAGCCACAAGGACTTAGAACTAGCTGAAAACCTCCTGCATATTAGCATGCCTGTGGAGAAGTGAAAAGAGGAGGATTTGATGGAGAGGGTTGATGATTGGAGAAGGAGATTCAAGAGCTCAAAGGGCTCTAAAAAACATGGAGAGAGCCAAGGGTAAAAGGATCCTTCAAAGTGAGGAGGAAGAGGGGGTCATCGATGAAGTCTTCAAGAAACTGCAGTCCCTTGATGGTAGATTGGGGAATGCCAAAAGCCACAATGACTGCATTTTATCTGCCCTCAAAAGCATTTATAACTTCATTGAACAACATGTCCACAGTGTTTGTAGTTTAAGTGGAATCAATGAAGACATATGGGGCCCTAAAGAGAATAGGGACATTGCAATCTCCCAAGCAGACATGAAGGACCCCTCTCAGGCCACTGCCATTGCCTTTTTCATGTCACTGCAGGCCATCAAGACCAAGATTGATAGGGCCATCAAGTAACGGGCTGTTGTGCTGCTATTTTTGGCTGCGATCTGGCTGTCCTCGGGTGGTTCTGGAGCTATTTTTTGGTGAGCTCGTTATTCTGTTTCTCTTTTGGTTTCTTTTTTATCTTGTCTTCTTAGATCTAGATCTCTGTACGTTTTGATCCACTTTTCACCTTTATTGTAATATCTGGTTGTTGAGCCTTCTTGGTTGACTGTTTTTCCCCTCTCTGGGCTACTTCTCTCTTTTTTTCTATCTGGCTTTTGAGCCCTTTTGTATACAGGGTATAGTCCCTTCAAAACTATTTGCCCTTAATAAAAAAAAACATATCAAAGAATTTTTCATAGCATGCCACAAAGTGGCATTTAACGTAGCTTTCTCTTATGCCTTTTTCCTATAATTCTAGGAGGAAAATATTTAGATTGGTTCTTACACTTTATGAAGGGATCTATTACCACATTCGCATACCTCTTAGAAAATTTTGTCAAACACTTTTCCCAAAACCTCACTCATAATAATCACCATAGTAAAACTTCTGATGATGAATCTTAGTACATCAATCCTTAATCGCAATGTCATCACAACGGTGTCATGGATAATTGCAATATGGCCAACATACATGACCAATCAATCAAAAATCAAATCATACAACCTAGCCAAGACACTACGCTACATAAAGTTAAACGTAAGTTTACACCCCTCGGTGAAAGTCTCTCTAGTGTCTTTCATCAACTCAAAGTGGCTAGGATGATAAAATATCCCCTTACAAGACCTTGGATTGAAGGAGAACCTAAGCCATATTGGTACAAACCTCATGCATATTATGATTTTCATTGTATTGATGGACACTCAACAGATAAGTGTGTGTGCTTTAAGAATTATGTCCAAGATTTAATTGATGATAGAGAGATATTTGTAGATCTTGATGATGAATCTCTCACAACCGATGACATGTCAACTTCCACACCTTCAAATGAAGAGTTGACTATTATTCCCAATTCTATTCATAAATACATTCTATGTGATCACGAAGAAGGTCAAGTATCCCCCTTCAAACCAATCCGTTTCTTCTACAAATTTTCTTCCTATAGTCCAAATAGACATTGAACCTATTTTGGACAACAATCTTCTAACACCTAACAAGAACTTGAATTTTCTTCAAGACTCTCTTTCAACACTTGACATGACAGAGGAGGTTCCTTCATCAAGCACAATTGAGCTTCATTCCATTCCAGCTTCTATGCCTAACATCTCTAGTCTTGTTGTTGAATTAAAACAACAAAAATCTTGGACACTTTCTTCTATGCAATCTTCTATTTCCATTATACCTCACATGAGGAATCTTATAGTAATCTCATCAACGATGATTCCTACTGTCAAGACATCTTCATATGTACACTCTATGAGGTACGTATACCCAGGAATGTCCTTGTACAACCATTTAAAGTTGTAATTACAAATATTTTGTCAAATCAACTAGCTTACAACCTAGAAGGAGAAACATTGACTATTTCCTTTCTACGGCTTACAAGGAATCTTGAGTCTACATCTAGAGATTTATTCTTATTTCCTTGCACTCTTTTGATCACAGGTGAATATGTATCTCAACATATTCCCGCATCAAAAATTGTCTTCTAACATCACATATGTCTTTCAATGTCATTGAATACTCATCTAATCACACATACTCGACTTGGAACTTGTCTACCTAAGTCTAGTAATTCATGACCCATCAAATCATTTTATTCAATTATTTTACTTAGAAAATGTCAACCCAAGTCTAGTCTTGTAAGACCCATCAAATCCTTTGATTCAATCATTTTACTTGGAACTTGTCCACCGGGTCTCATATTACAAAACTTATCGAAACTTTGGTTTCACTCCTTTTACTTGACTCATGTCCATCCAAGTCTCATATTTCAAGACTTATCAAATCTTTTGATTCTCCCTCTTGACTTGCATTTCATCTACACAATTCTTGTATCTCAAGACCATTCAAATTCAATAAACATGGACCTTTTTCTTGACGAGTCCATTTCAAACTCTCATCCACCAACATTCATAAAACTCAAAAATCACAAAAAGAGAATAGAACTTTGTATTATAGCTTTGTTTTCTAATCGAAACAACAAAGTGTGTAAGAATAATGTTAGGAATTCCTTGTATTGATAGATACCTTAATCATACCATTATCGTATACTCTCCTTCTTTACCTATTATGGCACATGTTAACCTTTTTCCTCTTGGGAATTATGTCTCTCATCTTTGTTATGGTTCTTATCATTTCAAATATTTTTACCTACGGTTTTGTCTTGAAGCTTACTAATGGAAAACTCCTCCTTTCAAATAATCTCTCTCTTTAACTAACAACACTAAACTTCTTTACCCGGTCCTTTTGACCGCCCATCTCAATCTACGATGTTAAACCCTTACGTCCTACTAGTCGCATGAGGCTGAGACTTGGGGTAGAATGTTCCTTCCCAAAAAGCACACTATCAACATACAAGGTAAATTTAATCAATCTAAAAAATACAAAAATTATAAAATCAATACACCTTTCATCCTTCACAGTCTTTGGTGATAAGCCCATACTTCTTACTGGCAGTATGAGACTAGGAATGGAGAAAGACCTTACTCGCCTACATTTTGTCTTTGGTGTTGATCCCTTTCCTTTTACTGATGGCATGGGGCAACATGTAGGGGTTCCTTCATAAAAATTAATAAATAATATTTCAATAAATCCTTTATGAAATCTTAATTAAAGTGCTTCATCAAAAAATCCCAAGAATTAATTTAGTTGCTCATGATAAAGAGAGACAAACAATTACTTCACCTAGATTTTTCCAATCAGTAGGCCATCAATGGATCTAAGTCAAGTCAAAACATATAAAGTGGAATCATCTTGTAATTGGTTAGATAATCTTGATTGGATATGAGTTGCATTTCTTCTCACATGGATCATTGTTACACCTTATGTCTTTGTATACATTATCTTCACATTTTATATCACTATTCATCTCATTTTCATGTCCTTCTTTGTTATTGGTGATGATCCTTGCATCTTCCTAGTTGTGTGGAGCCACAAGCAGAGTGAAACACCTTATCATTTGATCATCTACACTTCTATCAATGGACTAGAATTCTTTTTATCTTACATCTGATTTCAAGCAATACACCCTATTTACCAAGTTGTACTATACAATTATTTTTTGCAAACATGTCTCACAAAACTTCAAAAACGTTTAGAAAAACTTAAAAAACAATATTAAATTATTTAAAAATAATATAAAATTGTCCAAAACTCCAAAAATAGTTTCAAATTGTCATAATCAAAATATTCAGATAATGTTCGACAAAAGTTCAACAACTGGATAACACAGAGTTCAACAATTTTTCCATTTAATGGTGCTCCTCATGATTGTTCCAGATCATACTCATATTTATTGCTGATGGAGTATATCTATACTCAAGGAAATCATTTACACTTTTACAATATAAATTTTCTTGGGGCACACATATATTTTAAATTTTAATCTAATAAAGATCAAATTTCAATGGGATCTAACAAGATTATCTTTGAAGTATCTAATAATCACTCTACTCTTCATCCCTGATCCAATCCTCGATGTGCTAAGCTATCCCTTAGGGGCATTCAAATATGTCTAGTTCTTTAATTTGGAACACATTCAGAGTGTCATTAGGCGTTGTTTTTACACGTTGTATTATCTTGTTATAATTTGTTAACAATATGACAATGTTTTTATTCTTTCACTTTGTCATTATGTTTTACTATGTTTACCTTTTCTTGTAGACCAATTACAAGATATTTATCCACATCCTGGTGTACATATAACTCTAGTCTTGTTTCTTGATTTTCATATTGGGTTTCTTTTCAATGTTTGTTTCATGTTTTCTTAGCACTTACATGTGTTATTTTTTTCTCTGGTTTATTTAAGACATGGAGTGTTTTCATTTTTGCTATGTATTCCTATTTGTTTGCATTTGTATTTCAAAATTTTCAAAACTTGCAAAATTTCAAAAAAATCAAATATTTTTCAAAATCCCAAAAACAATAAAATATTTTTCAAAATACAAAAATAAAAATCAAATATTTCAAAAATCCAAAAATAATAATAATAACAAACTTACAAAAATTTTGAACAAACATTCACTTATCACTAAAATCCTACAATTGGAAAACCCTTGCGGTGAATTCTTCAACATCTCAATCTTGATAAACATCATACTTTTATATATTACCCTAGTGATTGTGAAATCTTACAACTATCACTTTCTTCCCTTTCCATGATATGTTAACTATGCTTGGGGTAAGTCACAATTTTTTTTTTTCCTTCGTGATATAACTTCATCTGAGGAAATTTCAACTTTGATCATTTGCACAATGGATTTAGCAAGAGTGTCATAAGGATTCGATTTAAATATGCTCTTCCATTATGATCCTATTCCCACTTGGGAGCATTTGTATCTACTTAATTATTATTGTGGCACACATGAGGGGCATGGCTGATTGTCTTATTTTTTGACTTTGTGTTGCATTGTTGATGTTTACTCTTTTTAGACCACTTACAAGTAGTGTGATCACATCTTGGTTCCTTTATAACCTTGATGCGTTGATACCTACTTTGTATATTGGGTTTGTTTTATTTTTAATATTTTCTTTGATGAGTGTGTTTGTTTATGTGTATCTAGGTTAACCATCTTGATTATTTTATAATCATGGTGACAACTCTATTGTGCAACAAAAAAATTAGGTTGTTCTAAATATTACTCTTCAAATGAAGTTCATACTATGAGAGTAATCCTTTTTCCATCCTTTTTCCAATCCCTTGCTTTCTTCCTATCAAGTGGTTATCCAATACCTTGCTGCATCATCCACCCGCTTGAGGGGCCATTTATTTACCATTTTTCTTGTTAGGGAATCTTGATGCTTCAAAATTTTCCACTCGTCAATCTACATGCGTCTACTATCTTTAAAAGAACTATTACTTCACAATAACACTTTAAAGAGGGGAAAATTTAAACACCCTAAAATACATACATATTCCTATTCCACTTCTATTCAATTAGAATTAATTAAATTAATTTTATCTCGCCATAGTACACCCGTTTAGAAGTAATTAAATTAATTCCATCATTCAAATACTCCCTTTAGAATTAATTAAAATTAATTCTATTGACTAAGCTATATTCCTACCCATTGGAATTAAATAATTTAATTCTAACATGCCTTTGGAATTAATTAAATTAATTCCTAACACCTTCTAGCTAATATAATTAAACATTTATTTATTTAAATGGTTAATTATCTCCTCACAATTAAATACTAATTAAATTTAGTTATTTAATTCCACCTATTTCAGTTAATAGCCACTTGGACTCCACATCCTCATCCTAGCTAACTGCACTTCTAGAATCCTAGAAAGGTGGGGGCAATTGAATTGCACATACAACCACCTTCCCGAGATGTAACTTCGTAATTAATTCCATTCGCCCTAAATTTCACAACATTGTTACAACTTATTCCAATGCTATTTTTAGCATGTGCATTCAATCGTGTTCAACCAACTTCCAACCACTTTTGCTTCTATAAATTATAAGCTTACTCTCTTACAAATCCTCTGAATTGTTTGCAAATAAACTCTATCAATTTGAAATCGAAGCTTTCCAAAGTATCTATGTTTGTAGAAGTTGCACTCACATTTGGAGAATATTCAAGAGCACCCACATCCATTTGCAAGGTTCCATAGATGAAGTCTCCAAAACCTTACTAAGGTTTGCACTGAAGGATTACAGGGAGGTTTGCATTATTATTTGTGTAACTTTAATTACTATATTTTTTTCTTTGCATACAATGCCGAGGCTTCACATCTAGAGCCCAGAGAGAGAAGAAGCAAGAGGAAGAATAATTAGAAGAGAAGAAATAGAGGACACACAATGTATTGAGCTTCGGGATAGGAACCGAAGAAGGAGAAGAGGAGGACCACACTACCTTTAGGGAGGAGTTAGAAGGAGAGCTTGAAGAATAGGAGAAGAGATTTGAAGCTAAGGCCAAAGCTACGGGAGAGGCACAAGAGAAGAAAAATGAGCATTATATAGAAGAACCAGAGAAAATTCTAGCATGTGAGGCCTCCCATACATAGATCACCATCTTGAAATAAAATGATAAGGGGACTCCTTTACTATAAAAGAGGATAAAGGATTCACCTCGGGATTAAAAAGAAGTGGTCGAAGCGTAAATTAACAAGGAATAAGTGGACACCTGTATCCCCTCATATGGACTTCATGGATGATCCCACAAAGGTATTGCGCGCAGAGGTTTCGAGCCATCCTTCCCCAAAATAAAATACATGGTTTAGATCTTATAGATTAATAAGGGGGAATGTTTAGGACTAGAAAAATGCTAAGTTGTAACTGCATTGCCACTCCAAAGAGCCTAAAATTGAGATCAATGATCACATGATCGAAGCTGTTTATTTGAAGAAGAAAGAGGGAGAGATGTATAAAGTGGCGGATCCTAACCACCTCAAAGATGATCGGGCATGCAATGGGATACAAAATATATCCTTATAGGTGATTCAACATAGCTTAGATGCATGTACCACTATTCGAATCTTAGTCATGGTGAATAAGAAAAAGGAAAAGGAGATAGAAATATTGTGCCAAAGACTAAAGGGAAAACAAACACGAACCAAGGAGGCCTATCGATGCTAATTATCTAAGCCAAGACATATTATGGGGATGATATGGAGTATACCAAAGACCACATAGGGATATTACTTGTAAACATCAAGGGTGGTGGGTGGGGCCAATAGTTGCGCAGAGCTCACAAAGGAGAGAGAAGAGAACAAAATCATCATTAAATCATGGTTCACTGAGTTAGAGGATTTAATTACTCAACTCAAGGAAGAAAACATATTATTGGATAGGGGATTCAATAGTTTTATGAAGTGTGATTCCATAATTGACACGCAGGTAATAGATGAGGAGGTCTCCCTCAAAGCTTTGTAGGGAAGATCCCCACTAACAAGGTTGAGTGTGCATAGTTGATTGCTGATACCACAACTCAGAAATACAAGATAAAAACAAAGAGCAATAAAATTGACTTGAGGATCAGTGAACTCCGGGATTCCATCACTAAGTAGATGGATGAGTTTGATGGTATCTACGTGTATCGATGGTAGCCATAAATGCGCTCAAAGGGAAGGTGGAGGAAGTCACCCCAGACCAAGTTCCCGATTGTTGTGGTAGAAGTTCCGGGAACATATTTAGTAGAATTTAAGGCATGGGATAATTTGAAGGATGAAATATACATGGAGTTCCTTGAACTTCTCTAGTTGGTCTCTTAGTGGTTAAACCACGTAGAATTATTTCCTTACCATATTTTTGGTCATTGAATTTTCAAGGAGGAAATTGAATTAGTTTGGGGTAATGTTGGACCCTTGAATTGACCAAGTACATGAGGTGTGAAGGGTTGTGGTGCATAGAAATAGGGTGCAAAGGCATGCATGGAAGTATCTCTTGGGTATTCCCGAAGGCTCGCTTCTAGGCAAGATGGATTTGGGACTTAGTCAAATTTGTACTATGCGTAAAGTCACTTCAAGGGAACAAATGGAAAAGTGACCAGATAGATTTATGGATAAAATATGAAGACTTGTATCTCAAGAAAATAATATTCAGGGAATCATTACGAGTTATCATGAAAGGACAAGGATTTGAGTTTATTATGGATTATTTGGAACTTGTATGTTGAGGATACTTGATTAGGGAAACACATGATGACATTTGGCATGTTCTTGGGTAGTGGTTAGGAAATCATGAAATATTCCTTCAGGCCTTTTCTTGTAATGATGAGTGGTTAGAGGAGATTACTTCTAGTTCCTTCTTATGTATGGTTTTACATGACATGAGTGTGAGAGAGAATGTGCGTGTGAGTAGAGGATGGATATAGAGTGTAATACGTGATTTGTAAGCTATGTTGTGAAGTTGTGATAGAGAGCATGTTGAGGCTCTACTGTTGTATTATCTCCATCCATGGAATCCTTGATGTATTCTTGAATCTTTTTGTAATATGATGAATTAATACAATGGAATGGTTCTAAACATCTTGTTATGGATATTGATATGTGTGTTCTCTTTATTATCTATGAATTTGTACCCTTGTGTTCTTGATATTATTTAGGGTTTATCTATGATATTTCTGCAATGTGATCATGTTTACTTCCATATGTGGTGTGCTTGAACCTAGATCTAGTTCTTGATCTAGGTTGTAAAAATGACTAATTTCTATCTGTGTAACCATATCTTTGTTAATGGAGAACATTCTCATGAATCTCACATAAAAGAGGGGCTCGGTGCCTACGCACACCTCAAGTGAGCATCCAGTCTAGTCTCAATGATGTGTTGGCATGATTGGGGATAGAAAAGAAGTTGGAGGCAAATAGAGACTACATGCTTTATGCAAGGGTAAAAAGAATGCTGATATGATCGGCAGGATTTATAGATTTCCTTTGTTTAGATAGAATTAATTTTTCTTTCATATCATGATATTTTATAGCTTAGAGGGCTAGATCACTTGATTCATACCTTTTATTTTTAATCATTTATTACATGTGTGTTTCATTTGATTTAATTTGTACTATTGGAAAATTTTAAAAGTAAAAAATACAAGGGGAAACTCGCATTTTTATAGAATTCTATACTTAGCCATTTTTGGATGAAATGTGTATGTTTGACTTTTATGATATGTGGATTTATCAAAAATAATGATGGTTGCAAAACTAATTTATTTTCCTTGATTTTTATATGTTAAATACCTTGATTGGGTTATTGATTATTGTGCATTATCAATAGATCTGAAACAGATTCAAAAAATGGTGTCCCCATTGAACTCACAACTTGCAATTATAGAGGCAGAAGAAACATATGTGGAGTGTACCTTCGAGGGGCCTTTGCACATATATTTTTGTATCTCTTCCTTCACTAGCTATCGGGTTATTAGAGGAATATAGTTCCCTAACTGTCACATAATCATTTTTGTTGCAGAGTGATCAATTTAATTCATAGACTAATCTTATTATGAGTCAAAACTTAGAGTAGCAATTAGGGTTACTCTTATTAGTTCATAGAACTGACACCCCTTAAACATACAATGTCACAATTTAAATATGGATGATTGGATCATTACACCCCAACTTGACGAAGTTTCCGTTGAATGAATGTTTTTGTATGGATCTTGGATCCATTTATAATTTTACTAACTATAAAATATATTTTCCTTGGAAATTTGTACCTTGTATTAGTCCTTAGTGGATAGAATTTTTCATATATGTATTAATGAAATGTAGTATTATATTGTGTATTAAATAATAATAATATAGTAGTTTTGTGTAAATATATATTATGATTTTGTCACAAGTTGGCAAGAAAAGTGAATAATTTGATAAGATATGGAATCATACAATCATTTATCTAGTGTTTCAAATAATTACAGTCATGAAACCAACAATGTATCTCTTACCTAGCAAGATTCCATGAATGTAAGGATTGTATTTGAGTAAATGGAAATAATGCTAAGTGATTAAAGAGACTGAAAATTTAAGGGAAAATCCTAAAATATTAGTTATACCTCCTTAACAAATATGAGTTCTCTCTTAATGTATTTCCTCACAAATGAATATGAATGGGCTAAGTTACTAAATTGTGCAAAATGCTTAATATCAATCTAAATCCTTGTCAAGTTGTATATCGGAAAATAATGGTTCTTAAATGTGTATAAAAGCATAATTAAAAGGAGTAACATGCAATATAATTATTATCCTTATAAGATGGAATCCATAATATGATTATTGGTTTGAGTAATCCTTAATTTTTATTATGAGATTTAAATTTGTTAATGTTTTAGGAAAGAAATAAAATGAGATAGTGCATGCCTAAATGGTAAACTCAAGTGGTACTTCAATCTAATCTACTTAAGGTCTAATCAAGCTAGGAAATTAGCCTCAAACAAGGAGTGACATTAATCTAGTCTATACTTAATAATGGCTATGATCTTTGCTATTGATAACCACGCCAAGATATAAATCTGCCTCAATTGATTTTTGGGAATAATAAATAAGGGCACACATCTTGAACATTATAGTTGAAAGTCAAGTTCAATTTTAAAGGAAAGATCTCTAAAGTAAAGAATGGTGAACTTAATATTTTATGGTAAATTACTACACCTAAGAAATAGGATCATAACCAAGAGGTTAATTTACCTTACGGAGTAAGAGGTACACCTTAAGTGGCATTACCTATCCTAGAATAAATAAAGGCGAATGGGTAGTCCTAGAGATGTCAATAATACCTTAACTAGGGGGTTACAAGAAATAATACACTTACTTTGTGATTAACTAAGTCTCGTAGGACCTAATAGAAACCCCTTTAAGGGTATAATACCACATTCCATAACCAAATGTTTAATAAGGCATTTAAAGGCAACAAGATAAAAATAAGCTCTTCGTGACCCTAATCTCAAAAATAAGGTAACTAAATACTTACATTAATATCTAATAGGAAAGGAATTACATATGAATGATTACGATGCTTGCAGGAAATTATTTACCAATGCAAAATGTAGGCTACCTATGAGCAGCCCATTGGCTTCCTAATACAAAATGTATTAGTAGCAGATAGATATCTCGTAGGTAACCAACAACGATCAATTGGGGTTCCTTGAGCTTGATTAAATGAACTTGTTATGAGCTAAGTGATTCATAGTAGGTTCATCTACTCAAGCTTAATGAATCTAAATAATTGTGATGAGACAATAGTGAGGTGATGGGAAGACAAGTCTAGACGGGTTGTGTACTTATCTATACTAAGCATACATAGTACAACTAGACACTTTGGATAAAGTAATGTACTTTCTTGGTACATTGTAGAATCATTTTTATTCCTCAATCCCGAAGTGTAGGATACAAGTTGGGGTTACTACATGACCCTAGGTAGGCACTAGAGGATCAATCACCAGTTCTCACTACCGTAGCATGGTAAAACCAGCAAGGCTAAATATGAACATTTAGATAATGTTAAAGGGTGATCATTGTTGGGGTTAACCATATAACAATGTTGCATGATTTAAAATTAGATAAAACATACAAGAAATGAATGCGGAAATAAACCAGAAGATAAAATAAACAAGAGAAAGATAATACCAGATTTAACATGGTTCACCCAGTGTGGGCTACATCCACCAAGAAATGACCAATATTATTATTTAGTGCTTTATAAAGGAAAAACAATGAATATCTTCATCTTCCAATTCCTTACAGGATGTTCAATGTTTTTCCCTCACTCAGATACTCTTTCTTGCTCACCAAGGAAACTAACATGCAAAAAAATTGTAATTATCTTCTATCTTACCCTCATATAATGCATACATGCATATATATCTATTCTAGGCAACTAGCTATGCTTTTATAGTAAAAAAATCATCTTTAAAGAAAAAAAATTAATCTAATTCTTGGCCAAAAATAAATCACCGTCGACAGTCAACCAACACTTTGGTTCCTACCTGTGACCCCTAAGCGATATTGGTTTCTTCTTGGTGATATCGGTCACTATGTAGTCCAGAAACATTGTAAAAGAAATATTATATGAAGAAATTAAGCTCGACACTAAAAAATATCCCACTTGGAGATCAATTTATACACTATATTGTACAACACCATCCTTGGATATTTTTCCTTGGCATGTTTCTTCCTTTTCAAGTCTCAAAATTGAAGACCAATAGAAGTGGAGTGAAACTCGACTTCTCCTTTTCCAACGGCTTCATAAAAATATCCACAAGTTTCTCATCTGTATGAATCTTATTCAAATTCAGCTACCACTCCTCCAATACTTTCCATATGAAGTGATATCTCAATTGAATGTGTTTCGTTCTCAAATGAAACAATGAGTTCTTTATCGAGATGGATCATTATTTATCTATCACTATATAATCTTCAATACTCTTTCTCCTTACCTAACTATTTCATGAACCTTCTCATCCATATCATCTCCTTGCTATATTTTGTAGTTGTAACATAGTCTTCATCTATATTAGACAATGCCACAACCTTCTAAAATCTTGAAATCTAGCTAACTATCATTCCACCTCTTTGTAAAAATATATCCAAAGTGGTACTCCTCCTACCATCCAAATCTCCATCCATATCGGAATCAACATATTCATGTAAATAAGTATCTAACCCTCCATAGCATAATTCTATGTTGGATGTCCCTCTCAAATACCGAGAATCCATTAGAACTCTTTCCAATGTTCTTTACCTTGATCATCCATAAAATTGCTCACAACTCCTACTAGTTGTGCAATATATGGTCTACTACAAACCATGGTATACATAAGACTTCCTAATATGAAGCATAAGGAACATGTTCCATGTACTCAACATCCTCATGTGATGTAGGACATTGATAATTACTTTATTTGAAGTATCTAGCCATAGGTGTACTAACATGTTTTGAATTATGCATGTTAAACCTTTCCAACACCTTATTGATATAAGTCTCTGAAATAAATACAACTTATTTTTCATGTCTCGGTGAATTAGCATGCCAAGGATTTTATTTTCAACTCCCAAATACTTCATTGCAAATGTGTGATCTAGATTTTCTTTAAGCTCAATAATTTCCTGCATACTAGATCTTGCAATCAACATATCATCCACACATAGTAATAAAATAATATAGCTCCCACTTTCAAGCTTCTTGAAATAAATGCAATGGTTAGATTCACATCTCATATAACTATGCTCATCCATAAAACCATAAAATCTCAAATACCATTGCCTTGGAACTTGTTTGAGCCCATATAGGATTTTTTCAATGCACACAAGTTTCTCCTTACCCTTGATTTTTAACCAAATGGTGTTGCATATAAATCTCTTCCTCCAAATCACCATGAATGAAATCCATCTTAACATCAAGATATTATAAAATTAAATCCTTTGTGGAAACCAAACTTAGAATAGTATGAATAGAAGTCATCTTAACTATAGGAGAAAAAATCTCATTGTTTTCACAGATTCTTAACAAGTTAATGAAATAGATAGAAGGTGATAGGCCAAGGAGGAATACCTATTTTGATGTTGTTTGAAGTTTATGTGCTCGTTCTCATTTCATGATCCAATGTTGATTGCGAGAGCTCCCTTTTGGCTAGGAGGAACTACCTATAAAATGAAAAATAATACCACCAGATAGAGTTAAATAAAACAATGAGTGGTGCCTAGCGAGAATATAGATCGGGAAGTGTGATGCTTCCTAAAAAAGTTGTCAATCTACTTTTATATAAAAATATTAATGCTATCCAAAATAAACATGAAATAACAATCTTATTGGAATTGGAACAATTTAATTAAAAATGTTTATAAGGATAGTATGACCTAATTTAATTAAAAAATTTATAAGGGTAGTATGACCTAATTTTGGTGTCTAATTTTTTACCATTTTTATTACGTAGCTTGTATTGATAAGTGAAATTGAAAAAAATAGGAAGTGATTGCCCCATATATGGGTGAGAGCAGGGTTGTTCCAAGTGTGGGTGAAGGTGATCCCCCTCAAACCAAGAACTGATGAGGTGGTATACAGAGTCGGTGAGTGGTTTGATAAATGTGTAGTTGGTGAAAGTGAAGGTAGGTGGGTTGTGGGTAAGGGTATAGGCACATTAGGTAAAGGGTAATGGTCAAATTAGGTAATAGGGAATGGGAAAGGGTCAAATCAGGTAATGGGTAAGGGAAATCTAACACACACACACATATAGACTGTGAAATGGTACTAGGTTGAAGAGCTTACAAACTCTACATCATCCAAGAATGATAGGTTTATCCAAACAAGGTTGAAGTGATTTAGGTATCCAGGGTATAGGATATGGTTTGGAAACAAAATGTAGGTTAGGTAAAAGAATGTTTAGGTATGATTTGGTACACCATAGGTTTGGTTGGGATAAATGGCATGGTAATAGAAAAGGTATGGTTGTTATGCTAAAACAACATTGTAAGGTATAGTGAGTACACCTATTCAATGGTCACAAAAAGTAGGTCAGGTCTAGGTAAATAGGTCATGGCACGGGTAAGGCCAAGGTATAGGTAAAATAACAAATCCCTAAATGTAATTAAGGAATTGTATGGGTAGTTTAGGCTTGTGGGTAGGGTACAATGGGTGTTGGTACTGGAAAAAGGTATGTGGTAGTAATGAGTTTGGTCAAAATGGGTAAAAGGGGGTGTAAATGGTAATGACAAGGTAATTGATGTCGGTTAATGTCTAACCGATGTTGGTTTATTAGGGCACAACATGACTGACCGCGTCATTTGTGTCGATTTGGGTATAAAAAGAAAATTTTGTGTTGTACATATTCACTTTATCTTGTTGTCATTTGGGAAAATGACAGAGTGATAGTGCTTCCACAGAAAGTGACAATACGAGACTCTAAATTGAGGTGGAGGTTTCTAAGTGGTGAGAGGAGCTAGGTAGCTGGGTCCACAAGGTCGGTTGGAGGCATGTGATTGGTAGAGAGATTCGAGGTATATTTTTGTCATGGTAGAGGTGGGAGAGGGTTTGGGTGGACCACCTGGCATAACGGTCAAACGTGCCACCATGTAGGTGACACTGTAATGAGGTAGGGGAATTTCTTAACTTGTTGATTTTCTCTAATTGTGTTTTATAATGAATAAAGTTTGCGTGGGAATGGTAATTTTGAAATTCGGGTGAAAAATAGATGAAATCTGAGGAGATGAGGTCAAATATAGCTTTGATTAGGGGGAGAAATAAGTGTGGGGTGTAAGTGGTTGGGATTAAGTAGGGTTGTAGTTTGTTTTTTTCAATTTTAAAGAAATGGAGGAGGGGGTTTCAATTTTGGGGGTCATAACAAAGACTAACGTCAGTCAAGGTTTTGTCGATGTCGCATCGGTGTAACCAACATTGGTCAAGACTAAGGTGTGACATCGATTAATCGAGGCCTGATTTGAGTCAAGGAGAACTAGTGATGGTCCAGAAGACCAGCACCGGTTAGGGTGAAAGAGGGACATGGGTAAGAAGGGTTATGTATGAAAGGTAAAGAGGCCAAGAAGGGGTAAGTAATGTTTGGTTGTTGAGGGTAAGGGTAAAATATGATCTTTGGCTAGATGGGATAGGTGAGTAGGTGAAATAATGTGAAGGTAATGAGTCATGAGTGTAGAGGGTAGGATGTTGGTATATGAATTAGGTAAATGGGGTAAGTAGGATTGGTGTGATTGGGTATTGTTTTGGTGTTAAGATGTAATAGGAGGTAGTGAGGTCTTAACAATGTTATGTTTTGTTGGATGTAGGCTAGGGACCATCTATGTATGCAAGACAAAGTACCACCTCTGTTGGTAGAGATGTGGTTGAGTAGATGTGGTTGAGTATGACTATGGAGGAGTTGGAGCATATGAATGATGTTATATTGATTGGGATCCGATGATATAGGAATGTAACTTGAGCTCCTAGTTTAATGGTCACACTAATTGATAGATGGGATACATCGACCAAAAATTTTCATTTTGAAGGGTAAGATTATTATCACCTTAGAGGATGTTTACGAGGATCCCTACGGCTACCGATTGTGGGTGAGTGAGTGTATTATATTTATTCAAAGGAATTCATGGAGTCTATAGTGGTTTTTTTTTGGGAAGTGATGGGTGAGTTGAGGTACCATAATGTGAGCCTTAGCTATAGAGAGATGTATGCAGCCCATCCTCAAGAGATGAGGTTGGTTGTTTTGATGATGGAGGTGGTATGTTGTTTCACCTTACAGATGCCAAGGGTGGTATATTCCTACAAGCATTGATGGGAGTGCTCTAAGATATGGTGGAGGAGTAGATCTATTTTACATGGGCACCAAAATTCCTGGTGTAGCTGTATAGGGAGTTGTGGGCCTATGGGAGACTCACTGTGGAACTTTAGTTTTTTTGCACTTTTCTTCGCATTGTTGGGAATATTAGTACATTATATGTGTACATCCATTTGGTTTTCACTAAATTTATTGGTTTGGGGTTTCTTTGGTCAAAGTCACATAGACGATGGGTATAAGTTAGTGGGAAGCATAGGGTGGCTAGGGACACACATGATGTTTCATATTACAGGTGGTTACTAGAGGGATTATCTGGTGTGGATATTTTTTGGAGGCCATATGTTTTCTATCCCTCATACATGGACATGAAGGAGGAGTTAGACGAGTTACGGCCTGCGAGGTGGATTTAGAGGCATCATGATGGTCAAGCACGAGATGATATCGTAAACAAGGTGAGATGATAGTTTGGGCTGCCACAGGACATGCCTCCATCCTTCCCACAGTATAGGAGAGATGATGTGGAGATACCTATGTCTCCACCATGACCAAGTGTGCCTATAGGGAAGGAGGAGCGGGTCTTTGGATAGGCATATCGATGATGTAGGGGTCTCTAATAGATATAGGAAGTGGTGGGTGGCATAGCTACGAGTGGTACCACCGAGGCTAGGGAATCTAGACATAGAAATCATCACATTACAAAGGGATACCTTGTAACATTAGGTGGCTTCCCTTCGGGCATAGAATACATCTATATAGGGGAAGCTTACCAGGTCGAGGCATAAGTTTCCATTTTATAGGCACATGTAGTGGTCTTATAGGCTCAGTAACATAGGTATAGGCACCCAAACAAGGTGGAGATGGATATGGTGGATATGTGGCCACTTTATAGGTGCATTTAGTAGGTTTGCGCAGGTGAGTTGGTCACCACACGAGGCTCAGTTTTGGCCTTATAGGCCCAAGTTGCAACACAGGCACCTCCACAAACTCGGGATAGGGTCACATACTATAGGCAATTGTGGTGGGACAGGGTCCCATGGTATAGGGAGGAGGACATGACTCATAGATATATGATCTAAGGCTAACATTAGTAGTTCGAGCTCACAAAGTTGTTGTGATACCTATGGAACCATCTCATATGGTATCGATGGAAAGGTTCGAGAGATGTTTTGAGTGAGGCATGATATTACCAGGATCATTTGACTACCACTGGGATAGATGTCCCTTCTTATGTTGAGTACATGGCACAACAAGAAGTGAGTGAGAGGACTAGATACCACACTCATAGTTCTGAGAGCACGGGAAGACAATGAGCCCAGAGGGTGGTCGGCGAAAGGCTATGAGTTCATGGAGGCCATTCCTAGGTGAGGGGTAGGAAGAGATTAGGCTAAGACCCATGCTAGGTGGGGAGGTGTAGGAAGGTTATCGGGCTGGAGGTGAGGAGGAGGAGATAGATGAGACATGCATGGATATCAGATGGAGTGACGACTAGTCACCTGATATGATTGGTGTATCAATTTTTGGTATATACCAACCTACGTGCCAATGATAGTGAGGATGTACATGAGAGTTTTGTGATACTTATTTATTATATTGGCCTATGTGCCAAAGATAGTGCGACTATATCTGAGAATCTTGAGATACTTGTATTTATTTGTGGTTGTGTACATATGTATTGATACATAGATATTTTCATTGATATAGATGATGATTTTGATGGTGATGTGTATGTATTAATGATGTACTTGGTTTTAATTTCCATTATTATTGTGTATGTGATGGAAACTAGGTGAATTAGGCATGTTTGAGTCAAGGTCATGTAGGCATGGTTGAGTTAGGTCAGTTAGGCATGGTGGAGTTTGAGGTTTTTAGGCATGGTTGAGTTTAGGTCAGTTAGGCATGGTTGAGTTTAGGTCAATTAGGCATGGTTGAGTCAGGTATAGGCATGGTTAAGTTTATGTCATTTAGGCATGGTTGAGTTTAGGTCAGTTAGGCATGGTTGAGTTAGGTATAGGCATGGTCAAGTTTATGCCATTTAAGCATGGTTGAGTTTAGGTCAGTTAGGCATGGTTGATTTAGGTATAGGCATGGTTAAGTTTAGGTCATTTAGGCATGGTTGAGTCAGGTATAAGCATGATTGAGTCTAGGTGAGTTAGGCATGGTGGAGTTAAGGTTTGTTGGTTTTGATTTAATTTCCAAGTTATTGGTAACATGGGAAATAAATGATGATGTATATGTATGTTATGGTGTAGATTTCCAAAATATTTGATATCATGGAAATGTGAAATGATGGATGTATGATATGATGTTGTTAACAAAAATGGCGGGTATTTATGTTGAATTTCCAAGTGTTTGTGAAAAATGGAAACTAAGTAAGGTGAAATGTTAATTGAAAACATGGGAAGAAAACTGGTTAGGGTAAAGAGTGGTCGAGCTAACCTCCAAGGGCCCCATGCCCTCGGAGTGCTACCATATAGCCTTGAAAAAAAGGGGCCTAAGACTAATGTAGTTCTCCCACAAGTTAGGGAAAAATAAGATGAGGTAGCGGAATGGGTGGATAGGTTTTACATATGATTAAGTCTAGATCATTTAGGCTCTGGTTGGGTTCGAGGTTATTTTAGGTATGGTTAGGTTTAGGTAATTTTAGGTATGGTTGAGTTTAACTCATTTAAGCATGGTTGATTTTCATGAAAGGGGAATTCATATTTCGAAGTCAACGCAAATACGAATCTCACCATTTTTCTTCCGATGACAGGCACAATGTTGGCAATCCATGTTGAATGGTGGATGGGAAAAATGATTTTGGATTTCAACAACTTTTATATTTCCTAAAAATAGTGTCATCTATCTTAGAATTGTATTTCCTTTGTTTCTTCTTGAAAGGTTTAATCCCAGGTTTGAGGGGGATGAAATGTGAATCTCCTTTGGTTGGAAGGCTTTTAGATCCTCATAGGAATATACAAGAACATATTTATACTTCCTTAAAAGGTTGATTACTTTCTTCTTTTCTTCTGGTGTACAACATTTTCCAATGTTCACAAGCTTGGGGTCAACAAAACTCCCAATATTAGTTTTTTCATACTCAGCAGATTGTTGTGATCCAGTAGAAGCTTTAGACTTCACATACCTGTCATGTTTATCAAACAATTCTTCTAAACTCACTAGTCCTTTTGGAATCTTGTTACCTTTGAGTTTGATACACCCATCTTGATCTATTTCCTCTTTGACCTCCTCTTCATTGGAAGACACACTCTCACGAGGAAAATTGTCACTTCCTTCAAAGTAAAACTATTCAAAGTTGTCCCTGAGCTCTAAGAAAGAAAGAAAATGTTGATCATCATTGAAAATTTTCCAGTTACTTGCATTATTAGGTACAATAGGCCTATGGATCATCTCAATGGTAAACCTATCTTGAGAAAAGTCAGGATGAGGTATCAACAACGATCCTGAGACAGCTAGTGAATTGGCCCTGGTGTTCTTTTCCCTAGGTACTTGCTTCAATGGACAAGGCATCAAGGAATTCAATAGAATCCCAAACCTGATTCTGTAATGCTTCAACCTTCTATTCTTTACTTGAAAAAGGTTTCTGACTTGTTTAACAACAAGTTTTGCATCTCCACAAGCTAGAAGATTCTTTACACCTTTTTCTTTTGCCACATTAAGCCTAAGAATGAGAGCTTCATACTTTAGTATATTTTTGGTATTTTCAAATTGTAGTTTGAATGAGAAAGGGTGAACTTTTCCCTTAAGAGACACCAATACTACACCAGCTCCAGAACCAGCCGAGGAACAACTTCCATCAAATTCCAAAATCCAAACCTCATTAGGATCATGAAGTACTTCTTTGGGAAGTTGGATTTCCTCTGGAGACATAATCATATAATTACCATGCCCCATATATTCATAAATTATTTGCGCTTTGGGATCATCTATTTTTTGTACAATATACTCAAATTGCTTCTCGATAACAATTTCTTCATTTTCCCATTGACTGGTATGAGGGCATGTGACCAATCCATTTGAATTTCTCCTCCCACATCCTTGTAGAAGTTCCTACTTAGCAGCATACCATATGAAGGTGGAATATTTGCTACGAGGATAGTAGCCAACACCTTTTTCTCAGGTAAAGTGGTAAAAGATACTTGTGCATCTTTAATTATTCCAGCAAGGGGAACTTCCTTACTCTCCATGGAATAACAACACCCATAAGTGCATGTGAGAGTTAGGCCCAAGGCATTGGCTACTTTAGCAAGCATTACGTTATCGATGCTCCTAAATCTATGACACGGTTCTTTGAGTTTATGGCCTCGCTATAAGGAGGGTCACATATAATGTTTTGATATTATCATTAGGTGAGGTGACAAGTAGCTACCAAATTGGGTTGAGGTGTAGAAGATAGAGTAGGTAAAATGACTTTGGTGGAAGCTTTAGATTGAGAATTAACAAAGTGAACCATTTTGGCAAAATCTTTGGGATGGGTTTGATAATACTCAGCCTTTGAAATTTGAACCTTTGTCTTTTTTAGGTGATCAATGATATCGAAAGATCCAGAGGTGGATGGGCTATCATCACTTGGGACCTTAGGTTTGTCAGATTTAGGAGTTGTGGAAGAAGAAGAAATTTTAGTAGAAGAATTAGGAAAAGTAAAATTGGCAGAACTCACCTTCTATGTGGACATAGTGGGGATAGGAGATCCTCTTTTTGCAATCACATGGATAGTCATGGGATGCTCCTTGGATATTTTAGTGGGATGCATCACTTTCTCCCTTTTATTTGTCTACTCTTGAGTCATAACAACATATGATTCACTATTCATATCTGCTACCACTTCATCATAATCATCTTCCTCATCAACACCTTCAGTAGTGAAGAAATTAACTCAAGATCCCTCAAGTTCCTCCATCTCTCCATCAATCTCTTCTTCAAGTTCTTCACAATCTTCATTAACCTCCTCATCTTTAGGCTCTTCAACCTCACAGTTGCATTAACAGGAACCTTGATAGGTGGCCCCTCAAGTGCTAGCCTTGTCTGAGAAGCAAGCAAACAATTCCTAGGTTGAAAATTCCTCCTTGGAACATCTACATAGGGGGCATGCTGAGCCAATTGTTTCTTGATGGCAATGAGATCATTAACAAGATTTTACACTAATGGATCAAGTATTAGGCCCGGGAGTGGAAGAGGAGGAAGAAGAAGATCTAGACTTAGCAGGGTCTCTTTTCAACTTTCCAGACATAATCAAATCATCTTCAACACTAACAACAAGAGTTTGATCCTCGGCCAATGTAGCAAGATTGGCTCTTCTTAATGCATAGCTAACTTTAGGAAATTGAGCATTCAGGAAGAAACACTTTTGAATTTGATCTATAGGTTGAGTGTCTGGTGGGATTTTGTTAATTAGCTTGTTAAACCTAGCCACAAATTCTCTCATGGGTTCTTGTGAGTCCTTCTTTATTTGATAAATCTGGGATAGCAAATCGTGTACATCCTCTACAGGTTTGAAATGGTTCTCAAAACTTGTTCTCATCATGTTCCAACTAGTAATGGCCCTAGCTAGAAGGTGATAGAACCAATCGCTGCATTATCTTGTAAATTCTCTACGAAAAGCCTCACTGAGACATCTTCATGTTCAACTTTGAGAACTCCACATGCAACTATGAAGGCTATGATATGTTCTTGGGATGCACTTTTCCATCACCTCCGAGCTTGGGAAGTTTTTTTACTCCGGTTACCTCATGCAACGCATGCGCTAAGGAAGGGTGACGAGGCCCAACATGATGGCCCAGGGAAATGGTGCTGCCATCCTTGGAAAGACGGCTTGAAGGGGAACCAAAACACCAATGAGAATCAGAGCATAGAGATTAGGGCTGAGTTGCTCTAAAGGAATAGTGCCTATAGGGGTTCTATCTTTAACATGAGGAGTGCTTGTTGAACAAGCTCTTCTATTTCTTCCTGTTCA
This sequence comes from Taxus wallichiana var. yunnanensis, assembly GCA_018340775.1. Taxonomy (NCBI): domain Eukaryota; kingdom Viridiplantae; phylum Streptophyta; class Pinopsida; order Cupressales; family Taxaceae; genus Taxus; species Taxus wallichiana. Next base: position 42,919,642 of record CM031234.1, read on the forward strand.
AGGAAAAGGAAAACCTTGTTGTTCCAAAAGTTGAAATTGAGAATCTTCAATACCAAGGGCCTCGCTTCCATGAGTAAAATGTGGAGTTGCTAGATAAAAGGATGATCAAGAAATTATTCATAGAACTGGAATGTGTTTTAATAAAACGAATCCCCAGTGAGTCACCAAAAACTGTTGGTTGTTAAATAGGAATTTGTTGAGAGAAATAGTCAGGGGACAAGAAGTCCCTCCTATTTAATGGGAGAGGTTACCTTATTCAAAAGAAAAACCTATTTACATATGTACAATGCATAATTTTAATGTGGAACTTTGATATCATGAAAGTGTTCTAAAATAAAATGCATCATCAATACAAAAGTATAGAGGAATGAAGTAGTGGAAATGAGTAGAAAGGCATTCTCCAGAACTATAGATAACAAAATAATTCCTTATGCATGCCAGAATAAAATTGTTTGGAATAAAACCATTTGCATTTGAATCAATAAGATGTTATTGCAAAGACACAAAGTTCCAGAAATAACATCCACAAGAATACAAAGCTTCTTGACATAATACAGACAAATGATTCAACAGTATTCAACGGATAGCAATAAAGAACATGATCAGATGGACAAAGAAAGAAAGCTCTTTTGTATTGATTACTTTGTTACTTTTTACACTTTCAAAAATAAGCCAAGTTCCCCTCCTAAAAATGGCGGAGAGAGCCCATTATATAATTTTACAGATTAGTTACACTTGTTAACTACTTATTTTAACTAAAATGTTTAGTTAAATGGATGCTTAACACAAAACCCCAACTACTTACAATAAGACCAAATTTAGAAAAAGAAGGAAGAGAGAATCTAGGAGGGGAAAATAAGTGCTCATGATTGGGAAGGGCCCACTGACTTGAGGATCCATTGTCGAAACCTTTTCAATGCCTCTATAATGTCTCTGCCACATGGAACCGATGTGTTGGCAGTAGCTTGGGTCCAAGATCCAAGACATTTCTCCATCTGTCAAACTTAGTGTGCATATGATATTCCTTATTCATTTCCTCAATCATATATTAGAGAGAGCATATTTCCTTTATCTTCTCCTTGGTCATTGATTCCTCCTTGAATAAATTTTCTTTGAAAAAAGTTCTGAATTGAGCTTTAATTTCATGGAAGGAGAAAGGTACACCTGAAGTCCCTTCATGGAGGTGGCAGTGGATATACTTAAAAGTAGATACCACCAAAGTTTTGAAAGCCTCTCCCTTCGCAGTTATTCCTTAATTCTCCCAAAGCCTCCTCCAAAGCATTTTGATTTTCCAATCCACACCGAATACCCATGACTTTGACAAATTATCTTTCACATCATCAAATACGTTACTTGCCATAAACATATTTTCATTAGTATTCCCCATCAGGAAAAGGTCTACTATGCAGCTGCTCCAAAGTTTGATCTCTTTATACATATTTCCAATTGTGGAGGAGAGATTTTGCTTTAGATTGTTCACCTTCTCATTGAGCTTGGAGGCTTCACCAATGAAAATAAAAACTACTATGACCATATCATCAACCATGTCTTCCATAGCCCTCCCATAGATGGAGTACTGTGTATGTCCTCGATGCTCTGGACTTCATCTTTACTAAGGATCACAGGTGGTGTAAGGCGATCGGTGGGGTAGGGTCTAAAACTTTATCTTTAGACAACATTGACTTGATGAAACCAAAAATTACTTGATCCTGCTCCTCCACTGCTCTATAGTTTGTTATCCTTGTTCTACCCTCCCAATGACCCCGGTTATTGTTTCTTGAATATTTTGTATCTCACCTTTAGGAGTAGACTCTCCCATTAAGATTCTTGAGAGTTCTAGATCATAGGTCTAAAATCCTTCTCTGGATTATCAACCTTGGGCTTAGCTATCCCAAGGAATTGCTGACCTTGGGAATCTGTTACTATCCTTGAAGTTGTTCTATCTTTCTTAGTAGGAGGAGTAGTACCCAACAAGGCCACCACAACATCAAAATTGGGCCCTGAGATCTGAGAAGAAGACTTCCTCTTCCTACTATCAACAAAAAGTTGTACCCATGCAAAAGTGGAGGAAGAAGAAGAAGGGGGAGCAAGAGAACCAAGAGTGAGAGAACTCATGGCACTGAGAGTGTTTACCACTGTTGCCTCTAGTAGAGATGTGAGTGGGGCAGATGAGGCTTCTTGGATGGTGGAGTCTGCGGTACTTGGAGGCTCAGTGGTATGAATTTCTTGCTCCTTATCCATTGGGGATTCTAGAGCTCCTACAAGAAATGGTACTTCACTGTCCTCACTTTCACTGAGAACAATAACGTTCTATGGCCCAAAAGGTAACTTTGAATGTTTGGGTAGAGGATCTTCTTCAACTGGTTCCTTCTTGACTTCCTTCACTTTCTTCTGATATACCTAAGTAGAGGAGGAAGGAGTAGAGGATTTAGGATCTTTACCTAATGATGTGGGAGGAGTCCAAACAGGTACCTCTGAAATGGGTGTTTGTGACTCCTTCCTCTTTGTCGATGTGTCTTTGGAAGAGGATTCTCCACGTTCTTTGTCAGCTCACGAACCTTTCTATCAACACAGAATTTGGTTCTTACTAGGACAGGGATAGAATCTCAGAAAAATCATCTTTCTCCTTCTCAAACTAGTCCAGATTCTCTAAAGGAGTGTGCTTGATCATAGTGTCATATTCATATGAAAATATGTATGTATTTTCATCCTAAAGCCCTTTCAGAATCGAGATACTGAGTTAAGCTCTTATATTAACTGAAGGTGAAAGCTAACATAATGCCTCCCTTCGGCCTCGAGAATCATCTATGCATTTAGCCCAATAATCCTCAAAGTGTCTACCTTATGATTATAGTTGATTCTAAGATTCAGATTCAATGAATTTATTCAAGTCAAAATAGGTTTTGGGTGTGAAGAAGTGGACAGTGATGGAAGCCATGGCTCTCTCTATGTTCTGATCATCCAGAGTGGTTTTGCATGTATAGTTCCCCAAAGATATGGGGAAGTGTAACTTGATGATATTCTTATCCCCACAGTACTATGTAATTTATCTAATTGTCTACACACCTCAATCAGTGCCATCTTATCATTACAAAAAATGGGGAGATTAAGAGGAGTGCTCTCATAACTCGCTAGCTTTGATATAAGAGAACCTTCAATTGAATGAAGTAGGCTTCATATTTTGTTATTAGGCTCATGGCTTCATCAGGGAATCTCCTTGTTGTGTCACTCTCTAAAAGCCTTACAATGTACATGGTGAAAGAATTGTTACCCAAAATGTGCCCCCTGCTCATTTTCTCGCTAACTCCTTTCATCTTTCCTTCTCTTGTGCCTCAGACATAAAATTTTTCTTTTCAGGCACTCAAAATCTTCTGGAAATGGCACCATTGGATAGAGATCTTTCTCATCTTTCCATAAAGCTAAATTTTTCCTCCTAACTCCACATATTTTTCAAGTTATGGCTCGGTGGAGTTTTTGTGGGAAATTTTCCCCTAGAAGGCCCGCAGCCAATCAGGACTTGCCACGTGTCTAGGAAGTGGCGGGGGATGGAGGAGAATTTGGTTTTTTGCCAAGTGTTTTGGCATAGGTTTCAAAAGGAAAATTTGGCTAAGTGTTTGCGCAAGGAAATTTTGGAGAGATGGCCCAGCGGCCAATTAAAACAAGACATGTGTCCTAAGGGACCGAGAAAAGTGGGGCGTGGAGGGGAGTTAGAAATTTTGGAAAAATGTTTTTCCAAAAAATCCAAAAGTAAATTGTGATCCACCTACCCGCCGATGAACCAGAACATGACACGTGTCACCAGGAGCGAGTTTCAGAGGGCGGAGGAAAAGTTGAAATTTTGGCAAAGTGTTTTGCCGAAAATCCAAAAGGTGAAGTTTTGGCCCACTGCCCCCGCCAACGAATAAGAACGTGCCATGTGTCCTAGCTGGGTGGAGCGCGGGAGAAAATGGGAAATTTTCCCAAAGTGAAGAATTTCAAATTTTCAAAGGTAAATTGCGCCCCTCAGGTCCGAGCCAATAAAATAGTGCCACGTGTCCAAGTGGCAAAAAATTTTAAGGAAGGGCCCGAAAGAAAATTTTCAAAGGATGATCCCATGGCCAATCAGAGCCTGACATGTGTCAATCAAATGGTGGAGTGTGGGGAATTTTTTTGAAAATTTTCCAAATGACCAAAAAGGTAAAAAATTCAAATTTTTTGCCCGCCGACCCGATTTGGCCCTGTTTTGCCCTAAATTTTCAAATGGCCATAACTTTCGATCCAGAGATCAGATTTTCATGTTCTTTATATCAATGGAAAGCTGGTAAAATTATCTATAAGATTCCATGGTCATTTTTGCATTTTGGTTCAGTTTGGAGAGAGAAAATCAAGAAATGTCTCTGGCACGTGGTAATGGCCAGAAATGACGTTTCAACAACTAGTTTTAATGTAAAATGGGTCGCATTCTTCTTCAGCATGGCCAAAAATGTTAGGGCATGTTTCTGTAAGGATGCCCATGTTGTTTTAATGCATCTTCATTGAATGGGGAATGGCTCCCACGTTTTTACATGTTTTCTCTCTCCTGCGCTCAACCCATGCATTGTAAAAAGCCGATTTGGCTCATTTTTGGGGTTGAACATTTTTTGGATAGCAAGCTTCTTCTTTCACCTCCAACAAGTGATTTTAGCAAGTATCAGACCTTCTTCATGATTGTAACATGTTTCTACCTCTTTGATGTTGTAAATGCAAGGATTTTGACAAAGTGAAAATGACAGTGTAGACTCGTGATCAATTTTCATCCTTTGTTTGTATTGTCTTGCTTCATTTCAGACCTCTAATTACATCTTATCAGCCTATGTATGATGTTTCATGTTTCATTTCATGAAACCGTGTCAATTTTCATGAACAAGAAGTGTTCACCACTCCTTTGGTGTATCACCTTTTAGTTTAGTTTCAATTTTTGCACTTTTTATCTCTATCTCCTTGGAATTTAGAGTAGGATTAGGATTCAAACCTCTCGTAATTGTGCAAATAATGATCGATCGAGAGGAGCTTGAGGAACCAGCCTCTAATATGTAGATTCCTCTCTCATTTTACAAGTCCCACACTTGGAGAGAGGTTTCAATGTTGTGCAATCACACTTTGGATGCCTGAAACATCAACTTAGAAACCTGATTTGCATCCGGGGTGCTGCTGATTTGCAACAACAGTTTTGGCACGCCTGTGGGACCTTAGAGGTCTCATTTTCATTACAACAAAGTTGATGTGCATCTTCTACGATTTTCTTGCTTAAAAGATCTATAAATTACACATCTGGAGACTCCAAGGGGAAGAATTAGTTGGTTTTAGCAGTGCAGACCTGAAAGCTCATGAGAAGAATCACTACAAGGTCAAGAGCTGGAGAAGAAGAGGTGTTGTTTGAATATCTGTAGTTATCTCTAAGAAGAAGGAAAAGAGGAAGAAGGATTCAAAGGTCTCCATCTCCACCAAATAGAACTCTCTCAACTTCTCCACCTGCTAGGCCTTTCATTCAGTCAACAAGGGTTCTAAGACCAATTAGAATGGCACAAAACAACCCCTATGTCAATTTCACTGGTAGCAGCCCACTTGCTCTCAATGCACAAAATCCAATTCCAATTATAGCCTTGAAGAACATTCCATACTTCACTGGAGAGAATCAGACTACTCCTGGTGATCATGTTAAAGACATTGCCAACCTTTGTGCAATTCATGAAATCAATGAGATGCAAGTTGCTGTCAAATTGTTGGCATCTTCATTCAAGGGGAAGGCTTTGCAATGGTTTAGAAGCCTTGCCTCAGGTTCTATTCAAAATTGGAACCAGCTATGTGTAGCACTTCATGAGCAATTTGGAGAGAAGGGAGACAACTTGTCTCTTTTGGAGCAGCTGACAACCATCAAGAGAGCTCCCAATGAGTAGCTGACTGATTTCAACTTCAGATTTCAAAGGACTTGGGAGAGAATTCCAGTGGTAGTCAGGCCAACAGCAGAAGGTGCTTTTCTTTACTATCTCAAAGCTCTAAATTCTGATATTTCTATGTTGATTCAGTCCATGGGAGGCATAACTATCCCTATGGCTTATAGCATTGTCATTAGGGCTGAAAATTGTTTGATCTAAGATGGCAAACTAACCCCTAGACCTCCCATTCCATTGTTTCCAAGTTTAGAGAGCCCAAAACTAATCAAGCACATAATTTGGATCCTTCTCCCACTCCTAGAAATCGAGTTCAAATGAAGCTTCTACTTCATCTCCAAGTGCCCCAAATGAGCTTCAAGAAGTCATGAAGCAATTGCAAAATTTAGGTAATGAGCTGGTTACTCTCAAGAGGAAACAAGCCCAAAGTTTTAGACCTTCCTGTCACCTCAAGCTCACCTAACGATCAGCCATATCAACCTCCTAGACCACCCAATCCAGCTACAAATCTAAATCAAGCAAGGCCTCCTGCCAACAGACCATTTCAGCCCTATAATCCAAATGCTATATCTTCCTCTAAGGCATTGGTGCCAACACAAAACAATGTTGCTCAGGAGTATGATTGGTGTTTTCCATGCAATGAACCTCACAACCAATCTATGTGCTTCAACGGTGCCTTAAATCAAGCATTAATGGTGACAACTACTAGTGTGGAGGGTGAGGGTAGTCAAGGAAACAACCAACAAAAAGAAACATTCCAGCAGCAATCAGCTCCAAATGACACCACACTTGTGAACTGGCAGGCAGAGGATTTTTGTGGCATAAATCAAATAGTCTCTCAAGGTGTTGCAGCCAACACAAGGTCAAAAAGAAGGAATTTGGGTGAAGAACAACCATTAGCTCCAACCAATCCACAACCTTTTATGGCTCCACAAATGGTTGGTAAACAAAATCCAGTTATAAATGCACAAGGGTAGCCAAGAACAACTCCTAGACTAACTCAAATACCAGTTGTTGCTGCCCACATGCAAGGGATGAATATGCAAACCAAGGGATAGCAAAGAGATCCTTCATCACCATTTAGTATCATTGATCAGATGAAGAAGACAAATGTAAATATATCAATGTGGGAATCCCTATCTATCCCAGGCCAGAGAGATTTGCTACAAGCTGCCATGAAGGACTGGCCAACTTCGAATCAGCAAGTCTAAATGCAAGAGAAGGTGCTCACAAATGCTGCCCAGCCTGAAGGGAATCATGGAGGACAACAAGGTAAAATGTTGAAGCCCCCTCCTTTTTATGTCTCATTAATCATTGGAAACCAATTGGTGCACAATTGCATGATTGATTCCGGGGCAAGTAGCTCAGTGATGCCCAAGAAAATAGCTGATCAGCTAGGACTTCAATATGAAACCATATCCAAAGGGGTAGTGCAGTTGGATGGGACAGTAGTAACAACAGTTGGGGTGATTAGAAACTTGAGTCTTACCTTACATGCATGTCCAAATGTTGTTGTTTTACAAGATGTATCAGTTATAGACCTTCCACCACTCTTTGCCCTATGTTTGTCAAGAGATTTCACAGCCAATATTGGAGGATATTTGTCTATTGATTGGTCACACATGTTGTTCAGAATGAGGTATGGAACCAAAGCTACAATCAGATCTAAACCTATTGCAAAATTTCACATTGAGCCCTACACTCCAAGTCAAATCAATGCCAACTGTTTGGCATTTGATCAAGAAGATCACCCAAGCACTGATGAAGCTGACACCAAGGTTGGAAGCATCCCAGATCTAACTCTTGATGAATGGGCAAGCAAGGTGCATGCTTTTGATCCTTATCAAGAAATAGAAGAATTTGAGCTGGGAGTCTATTGCATACATCAAGAAGATCAGCCCATTCCTAGCATCACCAAGCCAAACCACAAGGATGACAATGAGGTATGGCAGCTATTTTTGATGGATCAAGGAGTAGACAAGGTGCAGGAGGTGGAGCTATGCTTATTTCACCTCAAGGAGTAAAGTACTATTCAGCTTTTAGATTTCAGTTTGCATGCTCCAATAACACTGCTGAATATGAAGCCTTGGTGCAAGGGATGCATTGGGCAATAAAGAGAGGAATAAAGAACTTGCAAGTCTTTGGTGATAGTGAATTGATTGTAAATCAGGTCAAGGGACACATGCTGCCAAGAATGATCTACTCAAGTGCTACAAGAACAGGGTGTGGGACCTCATTGAAGATTTTGAGGGTTTTGGCATCAAATCCATTCCTAGGAAAGAAAACCAAGCTGCTGACAGGCTTGCAGCAGTTGGGGCAGCCTTTGATATTGTGGAAAGCATTCAACAGGACAAGGTACAGCCAAACATCCATGTGATTGTGAGGCCTTTAGTGCCAGATAACAATGTAAGTTGGCAAGTGTTTGAGAATGACCAGTAAATCATCCATTTCTTGCAAGAAGAAGCTGAGTTCTCAGCTAAAAATCAGGAAAAATTGGAACAACAGTATGGTGACCAAGTGGTACAGCTGAGAACTAACAAGCTGCCCAAGGGACTTATCACTTTGGAGTCCATTTTCAATCCCAATGATCAGTTTAGGAAAGAGAAAGCAAACATTCAGGTCAAGAGAGAAGATTCAGTATCCATCTTGGTGGAAGAGAACAAACCATTGCAAATTGGAAAGATGACAACTGAACAAGAAAGGTATGAGTTCATACAGTTGTGTCAAGAGTTCCCTGATGTGTTTGCTTGGAGCTATGAAGATTTGAAAGGTTTCAATCCCAAGTTAGCTCAAGCACACCATTGATTTGGATCCAAATACTAAGCCCATCAGGTAAAAACAAAGGCCAGTCAATCCACACATGGAACCTCTCATGAGGAAGGAATTGAACAAGTTGATTGAGTCAAGAATCATATTCCCAATCAAGCATTCTAGTTGGGTTGCCAACTTAGTTCCAGTCAGAAAGAAGAGTGGAGAGATCAGATTGTGTGTTGACTTCAGAGACTTGAATAGAGCATCTCTCAAGGACCATTACCCACTCCCTTCTATGGAGCAAATTTTGCAAGTTGTGGCTGGCTCCGAGAGGTTTTCACTACTTGATGGCTACTCGGGCTACAATCAGATTATGGTGAAGGAAGAAGATCAGTTCAAGATAGCCTTCACAACCAAATGGGGAACTTATGCATACAGGAAAATTCCATTTGGGTTGTCCAACGCTGGAGCTACCTTCCAAAGAGAAATGGACATGGCATTCAAAGGTTTGATTAACAACGTGGTGCTAATATACCTTGATGATATCACCATTTTTTCAAAGAATGCAGCAAACCACCTATCTCATTTGAGACAAGTCTTCCAAAGGTGCAGGATATTTGGAGTGTCTTTGAATCCTAAGAAGTGTATCTTCCTAGCACATGAAGGAAAGTTCCTTGGCCATATTGTCTCTAAAGAAGGATTAGCAATTGATCCAGAGAGGGTTGAAGCCATAAGAGCACTACCATTTCCAAGCCACAAGAAGGCCCTTTAGAGTTTCTTGGGGAGAATAAACTTTGTTCGGAGGTTTTTCCCATATTTTGCAGCCCTTGTCAAACCTATCACCAAAATGTTAAAGAAAAGCATGGCTTTCAAGTGGACAGCAGAAGGCAAGGAGAGTTTTGAAGCAATCAAAGAAGCCATCTCCCAAGCACCAACTCTCATCAACCTGGATTTCTCCAAGGATTTCATCCTCTATGCATTTGGAGGTAATGATACTATCTCTGCCATTTTGGTATAGCAGAACAAGCACAATGATGAGCAACCAATTTCTTTCTTCAGCCAAATCCTAGAGGACTATGAGGTGAGGTATTCTTTTATTGAGAAGCATGTTCTTGTAGTAATCAGAAGCTTGAAGAAATTCAAGCATTTAGTCTCAAACAACAAGGTCCAGTTGTTGGTTTCTCATGTGGGAGTTAAAGACTTCCTCCTCAACAAAGACTTAAATGAAAAAAGGGCAGGTTGGATCACTCGTGTCATGGAGTATGACATTGAGATCAAAGTCACCAAGCTGGTCAGAGGGAAAGGATTATGTGAGTAGCTGATTTTGAGCAAACAAAAGGAAGCATGCAATGAAAAGGAGGCTGTTTTGGCGTTGCAAGACAGCCATGAGCAAAGTAGCACTCAAGAAGAAAATAATGATATCCCCAATCCTTGCTGGACCCAAGGTATAATACACTTCCTAAGCACAGGCCTATGCCCTCCGGAAATGAACAAGACCCAAAGAAGACACTTCAGATTGCAGGTTGTCCCATATGCCCTTGTTGATGGTGTTTTGTTCAAGAGAGATGTGAATGGAGTGCTGCTGAGATGCGTCAGTACAAATCAGGTTCAAAGGATGTTGGAAGAGTTCCATGGTGGACCAGCTGGTGGTCATTTTGCACCAAGAGTGATAGCTCTAAAGATCATGAGGGCTGGTTATTATTGGCCCAAGATTTTCAGTGATTGCTACGCATGGATCAAGAGGTGCAAGAATTGTGCATTCTTCACAGGTAAAGAAAGACTAGCTGCCCTTCCATTGCATCCAATTTCAGTTGACCAGCCATTCATGCAATGGGGTTTGGACTTCATTGGATTCATTAATCCCAATTCAAGTCAAGGGCACAAGTGGATTTTAACAGCCACAGATTACTTCACCAAGTGGACTGAAGCAGTAGCACTCAAGGAAGCAAATGAAGCTAGTATCCTAGACTTCTATGAGGGGATAGCAACCAGGTTTGGCATACCAGCTACAATAATATCAGATAATGCATTAGCATTCATTGGATCCAAGGTGACTGAATGGGCTGTCAAGAATGGGATCTACCTAAGTACTTCATCAAACTATTACCCTCAGGGTAATGGCCAGGCTGAATCTACAAACAAGAACTTGTTGAGGATCATTAGGAGGACTCTTGATGAGAATCAGAGGTCTTGGCATACCAAATTGAAATCAGCCTTATGGGCTGATAGGATAACTCCCAAGAGATCTACTGGTAACTCTCCATTCAAGCTTGTTTATGGAAGAGAGGCAATCTTGCCCATATCACTTGAGTTGCCAACATTGGAACTCATGAAACAGTTGGAGTTGTTGGAGTTTGAGCCCATGGAGGTTAGATATGTAGAATTGATGGAGCTCCAAGAAATCAGAAATCAAGCATCCCAAACAATGGAGAAGGATCAGGCTTTGATAAAGAAGACCTTTGATAGAAAGGCCAAGAATAGATCCTTCCAAGTTGGAGATCTAGTGTTAAAATGGGATGTAGACAGAGCAAAACTGGGAAGGCATTCAAAATTTGATGCCATTTGGAGTGGCCCATACATGGTCACAAAGTGTAAGGACAACAATGCCTTCCAATTGTCTTCATTGGATGGTGAAGAACTGCAGATTCCAGTCAATGGAATCCATCTAAAGCATTGCTACTAAAGGGAAATTATCCACCTTGTAAATATTAGCTTAAGTTTTCATTCCTCCAAGTGCTTGTGCACATTGTTTTGTTGTAGGTTAGTTTTACTTTCCCTAAGTGCTTTGGCACAGCTTGTTGTTCCTGGGAATGTGTTTGCAGGCCTTGCTCCATCAGGTGATATTCCATCTTCCTCCTTGCAACGTTCTAGTCAGTTGGGGTATTAAACAAAGAATCAGGTGACTCCATGCCCAATGGATTGCTTCAGGAAACTGGTAACTTCATCCAGCAGGTAGATGACCCCTCTGAGTCACCAAAATTGTTACCCAAAATGTGCCCCCTGCTCATTTTGTGGCTAACTCCTTTCATCTTTCCTTCTCTTGTGCCTCAGACATAAAATTTTGATTTTTAGGCACTCAAAATCTTCTAGAAATGGCACCATTGGATAGAGCTCTTTCTCATCTTTCCAGAAAGGTAAAGTTTTCCTCCTAACTCCACGTATTTTTCAAGTTATGGCTCGGTGGAGTTTTTGTGGGAAATTTTCCCCTAGAAGGCCCGCAGCCAATCAGGACGTGCCACGTGTCCAGGAAGTGGCGGGGGTCGGAGGAGAATTTGGTTTTTTGCCAAGTGTTTTGGCATAGGTTTCAAAAGGAAAATTTTTCTGCGGGGGGCCGATGAATCGGGATCTCGCCACACGTCTAGGGGAAAAAATTGGAAAATTTGGCTAAGTGTTTGCGCAGGGAAATTTTGGAGAGATGGCCCCGCGGCCAATTAAAACAAGACATGTGTCCTAAGGGACCGGAAAAGTGGGGCACGGAGGGGAGTTAGAAATTTTGGCAAAATGTTTTGCCAAAAAATCCAAAAGTAAATTGTGATCCACCTACCCACCGACAAACCAGAACACGACACGTGTCACCAGGAGCCAGAGTTTCAGAGGGCGGAGGAAAAGTTGAAATTTTGGCAAAGTGTTTTGCCGAAAATCCAAAAGGTGAAGTTTTGGCCCACTACCCCTACCAACGAATAAGAACGTGCCACGTGTCCCTGGCTGAGTGGAGTGTGGGAGAAAATGGGAAATTTTCCCAAAGTGAAAAATGTCAAATTTTCAAAGGCAAATTGCGCCCCTCAGGCCCGAGCCAATAAAATAGTGCCACGTGTCCAAGTGGCAAAAAAATTTAAGGAAGGGCCCGAAAGAAAAATTTCAAAGGATGAGCCCATGGCCAATCAAATCCTGACATGTGTCATCCAAATGGTGGAGTGTAGGGAATTTTTTGAAAATTTTCTAAACGACCAAAAAGGTAAAAAATTCAAATTTTTTGCCCACCGACCTGATTTGGCCCTGTTTTGCCCTAAATTTTCAAATGGCCATAACTTTCGATCCAGAGCTTGGATTTTCATGTTCTTTATATCAATGTAAATCTGGTGAAATTATCTACAAGATTTCATGGTAATTTTTGCATTTTGGTTTAGTTTGGAGGGAGAAAATTAAGAAACATCTCTAGCATGTGGTAATGGCCAGAAATGACGTTTCAACAACTAGTTTTAATGCAAAATGGGTCACATTCTTCTTCAGCATGGCCAAAAATGTCAGGGCATGGGTCTGTAAGGACACCCATGCTATTTTAATGCATCTTCATTCAATGGGGAATGGCTCCCAAATTTTTACACGTTTTCTCTCTCCTGGGCTCAACCCATGCATTGTAAAAAGCCAGATTTGGCTCATTTTTTGGGGGTTGAACATTTTTTGGATAGAAAGCTTCTTCTTTCACCTTCAACAAGTGATTTTTGCAAGTATCAGACCTTCTTCATGATTGTAATAGGTTTCTACCTCTTTGATGTTGCAAATGCAAGGATTTTGACAGTGAAAATGACAGTGCAGACTCTGTGATCAATTTTCAGTCCTTTGTTTGTATTGTCTTGCTTCATTTCAGACCTCTAATTGCATCTTATCAGCCTGTGTATGATGTTTCATGTTGCATTTCATGAAATTTTGTCAATTTTCATGAACAAGAAGTGTTCACCACTCCTTTGGTGTATCACCTATTAGTTTAGTTTCAATTTTTGCACTTTCTATCTCTGTCTCCTTGGAATTTAGAGTAGGATTAGGATTCAAACCTCTGCAATTGTGCAAATAAAATATCGATCCAGAGGAGCTTGAGGAACCAACCTCTAATCTAGATATTCCTCTCTCATTTTACAAGTCCCACACTTGGAGAGAGGTTTCAATGTTGTGCAATCACCTTTGGATGCCCGAAACATCAACTTAGAAACCTGATTTGCATCGGGGGTGTTGTTGATTTGTAAAAACAAGCATCATTCACCCTCCTAAAATTGTGATTACTAGTATCCGGGGTGAACCGAGGGAAGTAAGAACATATAGGATCACCCTTATGAGCATCAATGTATGTGAAGCCAAACCACTATCTGGATGCTGCTAGGGTATACATCAGATAAGAAGTCATGTAGAACTTCTTATTTTGTTGTACATTAGATAGCTACTCTGTCAAATTCATGCAGATGATCTCTGCTTAGTTGATGTTTTGGGTACCTTCACAGACTATGCTGATAAGTGGGCACATCTAGAAGTGGAACTCGCTAGTAGAGGGTAATCCCATGACACAAGCTAGCAAGATTATGAAGTCAGAGAACTCCTCATTGAAATCAGCCCTAAACAAAGCTTTTGATAGTCAAGATGCCCCTTTCTTAGGGTTCTTCAGCCATGACTTCGCCACTCTTGCTTTACATTTCTCACTGTCTTGTTCGAACAGTGCTTGTGCTTGATTTTGAGAGATTACTCTAGAATGATCCATTTCAAGGATCTATAGGGTAGCAAAGAATGGCGGGAACATCAAGCTTAACAATTAACTCCCCATACACATTTGTTAATTCACTCGTGTCACATCGAAGTGAGCCCGCAGTGAGTACCATGTTGGCACATCGTACAGAGATTGGGAAAATAGTAGCAAAGGCCAAGCCACTATCATTAATCATTTGTGCCATGGGAGAGGGGTTCGGGTCTATTAACCTAGTCCAAAAATCACCAAATTCCAGGTGACAAACTTCACTATCCCCGATATTGAGAACGGAGGACTCAAGTGGAGAAACCTACTCCTGGCCTTGAAATTTAATCTTCATGTTGACTAGTACTTAGAAAAAAAAACTCACAGCTTGAATCCGCGATGAAATTACAGGGGAATGGGGACGCGAGTAGATGGTTTCAATCACAGGGGTATGAGCGGATGGCAATGAGAAAGCAGTGTGAAAAAAATGTGTAGGGGGTAGTCTATTAAATAGCTGTTTAGGAGAGAGAAGGTTATTAAATGTGCATTAAATTCATATTCACCAACTCAAAAAGTAAGCATCGGGAAGAACGGGAAAAATTAGCCTGAATGACCTTTGGTACATTTCAGGACATGAGGGACGCAAAATCATGATTCGACCGATGTGGGTGATGCGGGTGATGTCGGGACAAAATGAACAAATGATTTCAAGATGTGAGGGACCAAAGTACATGAAGTGCATGATGTGGCTGATGCGGTCGATCGAGGGCAGAGAGCCCAAGTGAACTTGGGACAATTGGAACAAAAAGTTCCGACGGGCCCGCAAGTTAACATATTTCAGAGAAAGTGGCTGATCGGCAAACAGAGAGACCTAGTGAACTTGGGATACATGGGACAAAAATGTCTGACAGACCCGCAAATCAGACAAATAACTCAAAAAATGTAGAATTTTCCTAACATCTCGACTTTTCTCTTTACCAAAACATCAAGAAAAATGTCAACTCAAAATTTTTCAATTTTTGACTTTGAAAGAGGGGAAATTTTGAGAGGACAACAGGTGTACAAGTTGTGAAGTAGAAGGAAAACCAAGGATAGTTGTCCCCTTGAGATCAAGTACATTCATTATTACTAGACCGTGAGATATTTCATTTAAACCATTATGCTAGACACTAACCATTATTACAACTCGTAATAAGGAATAATTCCTCTTCTATTGTAAAAATTTTAGGTCCATGAATCACGATACAAAAGGACTGCCTTAACTGATTGGTTAGATCCATGATGCTATAGATATTGGTGTACAAAATATGGGAGAATCAAATAACTCTAAGGGTAAGGATGAGCATCGGGATCGAGATCACAATCAAGCGCGATATGATCATAATAAAGGGAATTTTGAAGGAGATCGTGGCAGAGATTAAGGATACCATGGTGGATTCAAAGGTGAAGGTATTAGTGGTGGGCGAGGTGAGTTTCCTCATGGAACATGTTATACATGTGGATCTCTAACCACTACAGAATTGAATGTCCTCAGAATATTACCTGTTCTTTTTGTGGAAAGAATCATAGTTGTGAGGAATTCCTGGAGTTATATGAGCATCTTAGTAAGAAGCATAAACAAGAAAACAAAGGCACAAGGATGGTTAGGATATAACACATTGTGGAAAATTAGTGGATGCCCAAGTTGGAACCAGAATCGGGGTATTACCTATAAAGATCACTACATATGCTGAAGCGGCATGTGCCAAAAAAGTGTTACAGTAGAAGCATACCATCACTAAGGAGGAGGTTTTACATGCACGGTACCTAGATCTTGCCCATCAGAAGGAGGTTTATCAGAAACCATGGAGGTACTCGAAACCTTAGGGTGAAATACAATGTTTAAAGGAGAAATCATGGAAGATGGAGCAAAATAAAGTAGCAGAGATGGTCCAATCTGATATTGATGACTTAAAGGAGGTGTGTAAAATGTTGCGCTAGGAGAATATCATTCCATTGTTAGGGAATTGGCTAAAGGAAATACTCGCACGTAAGTATTGAGACTGGATGGCAGATCTTACATGTAAATATTCCCCCCCATAGCTTAGACTACAACAAGGAAATCACTCTAAAGTTTTTGTGGATGGATGGATTTTGAGCAATATATTGATTGATACAGGCACACAAGTCAATGTGCTTACTTTAGATGCATGGGTGCAGAAGGGGAGACCTACAATGTAGCCATATTCTAATGTATTATTTATGGCTAATCAAACCAAGGCCATCCTTTTTTGAGTTTAAAATATGCATCCATTACTATAAAAAGGTCCAAATTCACAGGGGACTTTGAGTTTTTGGCACCTATAGAAGCAGATAACTTCCCAACTCTACTTGGTTGCCCTTGGTGTTATGCAAATAATGTTGATCTTCAGTCCAAAAAGGGATATATCAGCTTTGAAAACAAAGAAGAAAGGGTTATTATCCCTTTAACTAATGGGAAATCTATGCCCTATGTTGAGCCTTTGAGTGAGGAAGATCTGAATAGGATTTATGTACGCTCCATCTAGGACCCAGAAGTGCTCGGGCCATCTAAAGAGCGAATCCTATAGTAGAAAGATACACAGTATATTAGCAATACTACAAGTGTTTCTTGTGATAATTGGGATCATGGTACCTATGAGTTGGTAGGGAAAAAATTAAGAAGCACATTTGTGTGGAATAGTAGACCTTTTTGTATAAGGAGAATAGATAAAAACTTGGTACCTCGATACACTGGAGAAGGAGATCCTACGGTATTTTTGCATGCCATGGAGGAACAATAGATAGACCAGTTGGATAGACAAAATAGGTTGACATATACCCCGCATGGAATAGCAAAACACCGATGTGTGGTTTATAAGGATAATATTATAGGATGGAATGAAATCGGGATTACTATTTCTACTTGGTTTTCTAGGAGCAATCCACGTACTCAAATCTTCACTTATCATGGTAATTAATATGTTCAGCACTACATTCAACAGTGTGAGAGACTCTGGATAGAGGGGCAAGAAGCTTTACCACCTTCACTCTGGGTGCAAAAATTTTATTCCACTTTACAAGGATGCGTGCATGCTTGGTATGTATATGCAGAACTCCATAGAGAGATTGGAAATTGGTAGGATTTGATTACAGGAATGATCCATACTTTTGACTACTTCTCTACTAAACCTCTAGTAGAATAGGCATTAAGCGTTCTAAAGCGATTAACTATGGGAGACAATGCAAATGCGAAGAACTTATTCAGGAGTTATTTGATGGAAACGAATTAGGAGCACATTTTTCTAAAGAAACATAAATGATTCCACAAGATTTTAAGCATGCTTTCCTTGAGAAATAAAAAGGAAAGATGGTTTACTTAGTGGATGATGAAGAAGTAGAAAATCTGGATATAGATCATTCAACAGGTAGGCGTGAGGTTTTGGATAGTGTAGATAAGACCACATGCACCTATCATGAAGCTATGAAAACAGATAAAGTGAATATTAATTCAGATGTTGAGCCTAAGGAGGCCATAATTGGGGATTATTGGTCTGAATTTGAAGTGTCAAAAATCATTGAGTTACTACAAGATTATCAGGACTTATTTATTAGGGGATACCATGAACTGAAAGGTGTGCATGGATCATTAGGAGAAATGAATATAAAGCTTAAGGAAGGTGTGCACCTAGTCTAAAAGAGACCCTATAGGATGAACCCCAAATTGCACGAAAAGGTCAAGGAATAAATTGACAAAATGTTGAAGTCTGGAATCATCAAGCCCTTGGACGAGTTAGAATGGGTTAGCCCAATGGTGATCAGTATAAAGAAAGATGGTCAGATTAGGATTTGTGTGGACTACAAGGAGTTGAATGTTGCATGTGTGACTGATCCCTTTCCTATGCCCTTCACAAAGGAGATGCTATAAGGTGTTACAGGGCACAAAATCTATTCATTTATAGATGGATTCTCTAGGTATCATCAGGTTTGAATTACACAGGAGGATCAAGAGAAAATTCTTTTACCACTAAATGGGGAAGTTTTTCCTATATTGTGATGCCTTTTGGTATGAAAAATGCACCTTTTGTATTTTCATGCATAGTTGTCCAAGCATTCAAATATTGTATTCGCAACTTCTTCCAAGTTTATTTAGATGACTAGACGGTGTATGTACTTGTTAAGGATCATTTTGACAATTTACGCTTAATGTTTGAAAGATGTTGATAGTTAAGCATCTCTTTGAACATCAAGAAATGTGTATTTGCTACACCATTTGGCACATTGTTAGGGCACATCATCTGCAAGGAAGGTTTGTTGGTTGATCTAGCTAAGGTTGTAATCATTATCGGCTTGGAAGAGCCTACCAGTCAAAGTGAGGTGCATAAATTCTTAGGTCACACTGGGTATTATAGAAAATTTATTAAAGGGTATGCTAAGGTTTTCGCACCCTTGGAGGAGTTACTAAAAGGAAAAGGGGTGCCCATTCGAGACATTGAAGGAGAAACTTACTACAATGCTAGTTTTGGGCTTTCCCTTGTGGGACCAACCATTTCATGTACATGTGGATGCTTTCGGCGTGACCACTAGCGCTTGAGTGTTGAATTAGCCTAGAGAAGGTATTATATGACATTATATCTATTTTTCTATTAGAAATTTGACTCATGTAGAGAAAAATTATACAACTATAGAGTGCGAAGCTTTTTCAATGATCTATGCGCTACATAAATTCAGATAGTACCTACTAGCAACACCATTTGTATTCTATACCAATCACATGGCATTGAAGTATTTGGTAAACAAGCCTATTTTACAGGGGCACATATGTCAATGGGTACTCTTATTCCAAGAATTTGATTTTACAGTTGTGGTAAAACTAGGGAAAAGTAATTCTGGACTAGACCATCTATCCAGAATATAGTCAGGAGAAGATGCGAAGGTAATTGAAGATACCATACCCGATGAACAGTTATATCGGGTACAACACACACCATCATAATTAGAGGACATTGTTGTCTTTCTACGAATAGGTATGGTGCTAGAAGGAATGAAATCCTTAGAGAAGAAATAACTTTCCTTTTCGCGCAACACCATTTATGTTGATTAGTGGTGACCTATACAAACTAGGTCAAGATGAAGTACTCTACCAATGTGTACTAGAGCGGGAGCACAAAATATCATGGAAGAGGCTCATGGTGGTATTGTAGGTGGGAACTATATAGGTGATGCTACTAAGCACAAGATTTTACTCATTGGATTATGGTGGGAGACCTTGTATAAGGATTATAAGGCATATTGCAAGGCCTACGATCACTATCAACACCTTGGCAAACTAGGAAAAAGAGATGAAATGCGTTTATGACCTATTCCTAGTACATAACTATTTGAAAAAGGGGCTATAGATCTTATGGGTTTTATTTCAGCAACTGCGTGTAGGAATGGATAACCCTATATCATCACTTTCACAGATTATCTGACAAGGTGGGAAGAAGCAACACCTACAAAGCATTGTACAACAACTACAATAGCCAAGTTTTTATGGGAAAATATTATTACAAGGTATGGATTCCTATTGATTTTAACCAAGTGATAGGGTACAAATTTTTTGAATGAGACAATCAGGATATTATTGGATGAGTTCATGAATGCACAAAGCATAAGCCTACACCATATCATTCTTAGGAAAATGGAACTCCTGAAGCTTTCAACAAGATTTCAAGCCAGACATTGAAAAAAATTGTGATGTTGAAAGGAAATATTGGGATGATAAATTTTCTACCATACTTTCGGCATATTGAACAACATATAATACGTTGAACAAAGCTACACCATTTTAGTTAGTGTTTGTGTGGAATTAGTTCTTCCTATGGAATTCATGTTGCCTTTTTTACGTATTGCATGCGTTGGAGGTCTATTTGATGAAAAAAAATTAGAAGAATGAATTTGAAACTTGATTAAGTTGGATGAGCGACGAGCAATAGCATGTTGGATTCAAAAGCAAGAAAATTCCGGGAAGAAAGCATGGCATGCGGGCACATCGGGAAAAAAGTTTGAGATTAGATAGATGGTTCTTCTTTATGATTTTAAGTTTTTAGACCATCAAGGAAAACTTAAATTACATTTGTTAGGACCATATGTTATCACTTACATATGTGAAATATGATCTTTTCAATTTGAGGCACTTGATGGAATACAACTACGAGGTTACTTCAACAAGAGTAGGTGAAGCCCTACTATAAATAAGTCTTTTTGGTGTTTGTAATAACGAAGTATTTCCATTTAGATTAGGTTTTCAATTATGTATTCCTTTAATGAATTTCCTTATTCATCGTTATGCTTTTTTAATTTAGTTTGTGTTTTGTATAAATAAGCACATTTGTGCCTTTGGAATCTACTTACCATTTGAAAGATTTTTTATGCAAAAAGGACTACGCATACCATTTGTGTGGGGTGGCTATTGTAAAATGGGTACACATAAAGGAACAAACTGATACATGTGCTATTCAAAGTTTGCGAGTTGGTGGAAAGAAGATTTCTTCCAAATAAGGACAATAGATGGAGAGAAATGAAGGAGCAGTATAACCAAAGGTAAGTAGTGGATGCGGAGACTACCAAGAGAAAATGCAATGGCTAGGTACTCAAGCACATGAAATTCTCTCGAAGATAATTCTATATCCGAGAAGGTAGGAAGGCACGCTAGAAGGTTATAGCGAGGTGCGAAGATGTACCACATAGACATTGAGAAAATGGTCGATTAATGAGGGGATTATTGGTAGGTGAAAGAGTAATAAATGCACAATTTTTAAAATATATATATATATATATATGGACGTGATGCGAGTTAATTTTTACCATTATGATCACAAGAATTTGGTGAGTTAAGTGTGGTGAGTGAGAAAAGAGTGTGAAATCGGACGTGGAGAGTGGACTTTTCACGGAAGAAGCTTATGTCCCCATTGGTGAAGGGTTTGAGTGAATCGGATGCACTTGAAAGAGAGTTATGGAATGTGGTTTTCTGTAACATCTTTGAAAAACTATTAAAATATTTCCTCTTTACACTGCAAGCATTGATATGTATTTTTCCTAAGAAGGTGTATTCTTTTGATTGTTGGAAATCATGCTTGTAATCGATAAATTATTTTGTTCTTGGATTCATTTCACTGCAATATTTTTTCTTGTAAGGAATCCATTATGCTTGAGATCGGTAAGATTGTGGCGGTGATGGTGTTTACAATTTTATCTCTTTATATAGCAAAACCTTGGATCAATTCCATTGATCCAGGGTGTGCTTCAATTCTTCTTGTCTCGATCTATATGACAAACCACCCTTTAAAAATTAAAGGAATTAAGGGACTAAGTCCTTAAATGTACACAATTTTATTGATCTTTCTTGGAGGTCCTTGCTTTGCATTCTGCTGTAAATAGTGTGCTCAGATCTTCTTGTTAATATATTATGATGCTGGTTGGCGTAAGGAGGAAAAGGACCTACTTCTAGACTATTAAGGTAAAACCTTAATCCTATATTTTTAAGATCTATCCTAACGGAATTCTAACCTAAGGTAAACTGGACCTACCTTAGATCTATGTCTACACTAATTCTGTTGCATCCTAATCTAAGTTGTATGTTTTACAAGTGTGGGATTTGGAAATAACCTAAGGTAATGAGAGGTCTATCTCTAACCTATTACCTAATACTAAAAATACTAAGGTACATGGCTTAATCTATGATGGCTTGTTACCTAAGGCAATATTAAAATGACCTAAGGTAAATAACTTTTAACTAGCCTAAGGTTGGATCCTAAACTAATGTTTATCTAACCTAAACTAATGTAAGGTGAAAGGGGACCTAAGGGGTCACATGGAAAGTAGAAGGCGGTGGTGATGGTTTCTAAGTCATTTATGTGATTTGATTTTTGAATTTATGGGATGGTACTACCAGTTTTGGCAGAGGCATGGAAATTAGATGGAATCCTAGTTGGCATCATCACTAGAGTTAAGTGATGCATGCTATCGTTGAAATTGGACTCACCAACTTTAGATGGCGGTGGTGTGGAGATATAGGTGGGAAAGTGGAATTCAATGGAATTAATGACCATTGGTTTTGGTGATCAAACTACCTAGGAAACCATGCAAGTGGAATTCTTGGAGGTGTTTCGTCTTTCATTCTTTTCAATTTTTTCTCTATAGGGAGATATTTGGTTCTTCAAACCAGTAGTTCTATTTGCAATTTGTTTCTATTTTTGTCTCTTTTGGACTATTTTGGATCCAATGAAGGTATAAGAGGCATATGAGAAATAAGTTTTGGGTTTTTGACTTCATTCAGAGAAGAAGAAATTGTGGAGGCTCACCTAGAAATCTTCTTTGAATCAGCAGAAGCACTATCAGGCATGATAGGGTGTACCCATTAAGCTATTATGATTTTCTCTAATTGTCTTCATTAAAAAAATTGCTTTTGTGATCAATGGGTTTTTACTTTATAAAGAATGCCTTGATTTATTGCTTGAAATATCTCTGTATTCGTTTAAAAATGAGTCTCTATTAGATGATATGGAATGTGGGTCATTTCCTGTTTAATTTTAATAGTGAATCATACCTTGATATTTAAGTTATGCCAATCTAATGAACCCTACCTGTCTACTAAAAAGGGTTTATGGAAATGTGTTGTTGCTTTAAGATTTGGAATTGGGTTTGTCTGTTATGGTTGATAGAAGGTAAGAAAAATGTCCTTCTCTATCACATCTTTGATTGGTTGAAGTATTGTTACTTCTGATTTAAAATTGTATATATATGGATGCTTGTATTCAATGTTGTGTGAACTGGAATTCATATGGAAAAACAGTAATGAAAGAGTGACTTCTTCTTGAACTTTACTGTATAAAATTTCATTCTTTTCAAACCTGGTATTTTGATGGAAGTTGGACTGATAATGGGTGTTTGGATTTTCTATATTTGTGGATTCAAACTCATGTGGAAACAAGAATGAATGTTTTATTTATTCTCTCACCCCTTTTCAATTAAAACTTGTTGTTCAAATCTTGTTCCTTTATGGAAACTATGTGGTAATGGTTTCTTGGATACTTAGATTTTGGAATAATCTTGTTGAATATAACAGTGTGTGAAGTTCCTCCTTCTAAACTTTAAATATTGTTGGGTTTTCATGGAATCTTTGGAAGACTAAACTAAAATTTGGATAGAGGAGGTTCTGTTATGTTTAAGGAATTTTTGAATTGATTTGGTCTGGGATAATATTTAGTTCTATTTACGTTAGCTCTTCTTGAGCTTTCAAGATGACGATCTCATTGTTCTTCTTCATTTCAAGTTAGATAATGATTGTTTAATCTTACTTGTTCTTGATCTGGGAAACATCATAAGCTAACTTGCTAGTGTAAGTTGTTGAAACCTTACTGTTGTGGTTTCGTGGGGATTTAATGAATGTTTATGCGGATTTTTGGTTGATGTTTCGTGAGCTGGAATTAACCAATCGGTTTTGTATGAAGGGTTTTCTAGATACTTTAGTTCTTTGATCTCTGAGTATGTTGAAGGATTAGAATGTCTTTTCGACTTAGTAGATGTGTATAGTTGAACTGTCCATATAAATATAATGGAAGGAATTCTAATCATCTATGTAGTTGATTTGTGCACATGTAGCTAAGTCATGTCATTCTGTGTGTTGCATCTTCTTTGAGATTGAATTAGGATGGATCTTTCTCTATCCATTCAAAATATGTTTTCTCTCACCTCTATGAGGATGTGAGAGTGATTCTTTCTTACTGATTGTTTCACTATTGTCTAGAAGGAATGAGTAGTCTATGGCTTCTTGACTGATACTTTATTGATTTGAAATGACTGTTGAAGGTTGTTATTTTTCCTGTAGATGTTTAACAATTCTTTTTATTTCATCTCTTTCTTGATATGGATAATGTTCTACTGATACTATAATTGTGTAATTATGGGGAGCTTTATTTTGAGAACTGATTATAATACTTGAGTTGTTTACTTGGTTAGCATCCTCTAGTGCATGATTTTAACTCTTCTAAAAAAAGAGTTAAAGGATGTTGCATGAGTGGGTCTGCATCAGTCCTTTTATGACCTTATTTACTTAAGATATAACATTGGGATCCTCATCTAAACATGATTGATTCACTCCTTTCTCTTATTTTCTCCGAGGTTAATTCTTCATCGCTATCCTCTTTGGAAACTATAGGAGATTTTGTGTTGCATTCTCCCTTACGAGTTGTGGATTGATATTTGGTTTGAATTGGGAGGGAAGTTCTAACTTATTTTCCTTCAGTTTGTCCTTCCCTCTTCTATTTAAATCTTGTTATATATTTTACAGTTCATTTTCATTACTTGCATAAATTCATTTGAATAGTCATTGATACTTCTTACTTATTCTCTTGATTTTTACTAAATGAATCAATCTTCGTAATAGTTGATTTATGTGAAATGATTTTTGTTGAGTGTATACTTTGCTAATTCTAATGTGTGGCCTAACTTGAGAACTTATGCTATATCATGGACTTGAAATTAGGATATAGCATCTAAAAAGGAAATCTCTTATTCTTATGATGTTGATGATTCATCCTAAAGCCTTTCATGAAGTTGGAAGTAGTTTGGCTATAGATGCCCTTTTATGAAATTTTGTAATGTTGAGTTTGTGAAGTACTTGTTAATTAGAGTAACTCTATTTTGGAAAAATAATGGAGTTATTTTCTATATTTATAATTCAGATTGAATTATATAGGAAATAAATAGTAAGTATCTTTATTAAAAGGAGATAAGTAATTTGGTTGAAATATTACTTATATGATATAATGTTATAGGGTGCAGATTTTATCATGATCTTTTCATAATGTTAATTCAGATTGTTTAAGTGTTCTTCTTTTGTGGTTGGTATTACTTATGATTTATTTATTTGCTTGGCCTTACTGTTTCATAAAATCAGAGTTGGTTTTATGAAACAGTTAGTTGAAAGCACATTGTTTTAATGCTTAGTGCTTATCATGCTCAGTTCAATGAACTGACCCGTGCTAGCAATTTTTGCAGATGGACTTCGTAAGTGATAAAGGAAGGAAATAACTTATATGATGTATTGGTTGCTTAAAGTTTGGATATTTTATAGAGAAATCTGATTCATTATTGAAATGTATTGAAAGAAGAAAAGTTGTATTCTTTAATGATCTTGATGTTGTTTGACATGGAATATGTCTAAAATGTATGGTCCTATAAAATATGTATTTTACCATGATGAATTGAAGAAGATTGAGAGTTACTCATACTTGATATGTCATTTTCCTAGTGAATTATATGAAGGAAATTGGTAATCTTATTTACATTGTTATCATTCTTATCTGAATGGATCCTTATTTTTGTTGTAACTAAATAGGTTGGATGTATGGGAATTAGTTACAATATCCCTTATTTGAATGTAACTTATTAAGTTGGCATTCATCGATGTTATTTTATATAATCATGCATGGTTCATTGAAAATATGATAATAGAAGTATAACTTAACTACCATGACTCACGTAATGGAAAAGGTTATAACAAACCCTATCACTTAACTAGAAAAAGGAAGGTTCACTCCCTCTAGAGTAATACCTTGATATGTTTCAAAACAATTTTTTGGTACATGAGATCATAATCAATTCGACTTCATCTCTATGAAGTCTACTTTAATGTAGCATGTTTTGGATCTTGAACAAGCTATGAATGGTTGAGTTCTATTAAGTAAATCTTATGATGGATGTTGTTTCTGTTTGCAATTAACTATACATTAAGTAAAATTTAATGAACATGGAAGTAATCATAATTTTATGAGTTTCGTATTACATTAACAACTCAATTAAGGATGAAAAACTTAAGGGTTGTTGGAATTAGGGTTAAGCAGGGTTGTTGTAATTTGAATCTTAATTAAGAAATAAATGGGTGTAAATGACCTCTTCTCAAGGTGTGTACATCAAGATGGGTAGTTCTATCAAATGTTGGCACATGTCAACTACATGATTGTACCTTCATGAAGGCTAGGGTCTTCACGAGGATATAGTGTTGTAGTTGACATGTTGCAACACCCCTCAGCATTGGTTCATCTAGATCTACACAAATCTGGACTTGAAATTAGTTTCTCTCTAATGATTTAACATAGGAAGTGACTCACAATGACTTAGGGTAACTAGGCACATCTAATTGAATTAGGTTGATTGATTATGTCTATATACCCTAGGTCATCATGAGTGGTTTCCTATACCAAATTATATCACTAACCCAGGTTAAGTCCTAACCTTAAACAAGTGAACTAACAGGAGCTAGTGAAGACCATTCTAGATAACAAATGAGTGGGGTGAAGGACGTATTCCATTAGATGAGTATGTCATCTAGGTATAGTAACATGAACAATATGTTGGAAATATTTTGCCAAAGTATCACAAGTTGTTGACTGCGTTCTCGTATGTCACCTAGTTTAAGAAATGAGATTTCAGATGAATATTGGTAGCAAACATTTAGATAGGTTTCTTAAACAGAACACTCAATACTTAAAATAGGGTAAGAGAACCAGGTATACTTAGTATACACATAGTATTCAATACTTTAAGTTAACATGAGAGATCGGTTAGAAACCGAGTCATGAAATGAGAGATCGGTAGTTCACCGAGTCATTTACAACTGCATATGGTTATCTGTTATGAGATTGATTGGCATGGAATATGTGTTCTAAATTATGATTATTTAGAACAGAGAACATTATGTGAAAAAAATTTCCTTGTTTCTAAAGTCTTAAAATGGGAATGTTACATCTTGGTATTAGAGCTGAATGTTATAGCTCTTTTACCTATTGTGTCCATAATATGATAAAACTTAAATTTTCTTGTTAACAAAAAATTGTTAGAACAAGAGGAAATGTTGTAAATAACCCACCACAGGTGGAGAAGAAGTAACTACCCAAAAACTCGATGAGATCCTTGTTGCCCTATTGGACATAAGAGATTATTTGGTTGTACTTGAACATCAAGTAATGGGAAATGAGGAGGAAGAAGATGCTGGTAATAACAATCAGCCACCTCCTATGGACAACGCTAATTTGGGAAATTTAGGTGTTGATAACAATAATTTAAACCTACCTGATCAGCCAGAAAATAAAAAGGCAAGGCTAGCAGTTGAACTCACTAATGATATCAAAAGGATAAGTCCACCTAAGTTTGATGGCACCACATTAGGAGATGGAGCTGAAAATTGGCTCAGTGAAATGGAGAAGTACTTTGCGATAAGGAATTTCTCAAAGGAAACAAAGGCAATATGGGGATCATATCATCTTTCCCATGAAGCATCTTCATGGTGGGACAACTGTAAGGATGAGTTAAACATTGATGAAATGAATATTACTTGGGATCAATTTAAAAGTTATTTTAGGCAATGATGACTGCCAATAATTTATTATGATTATAAAATGACTGAATTTTAGAACTTATCCCAAGGAAAATTAATCAGTAATGTGAGTCTTTGGGAGAGGTTTACTAAACTCCTTAAGTATGTACCTCAATATCAAACTGATGAGAAATTTAGGATATGGAAATTTATCATGGGACTGAATCCCATTATAGGAGGAGAGGTGGATGTTCACAGCCCAACCACTATGGAAGGGGTTGTAGAAAAAACCATATGACAGGAATAGAAATTGAAGGAAATTTTTTCTCATAAAGAAGAATTCAGAAAAAAAAAAAGTTTTGAAATCCTCTTCATCATCTCTTGCACCTAAGAAAGGACCATGGAAGAAGTTTGGTATGAAAAATAAGTTTTCAACTAATAATAATAAGAAAACAACAACAAATAAGCTTGTTGCTAATGTATGAAATAAAAATTTTCAAGAACAATAATAATGCATGAAGTCCTATGGAGGTCGAATGACAGCTTTATGGCTAGAAATAAATTTGATCCTAAAAAGGGACCTATATGAGGATGTTACAATTGTGATAAGGATCATTATGAAAATCAATGTCCTTTGAAAAATGATGACTATAATCGGTAACACAAGATACACGCCACAACAACCGATAAATAGGATGAAAAGTAAGTCACACCCATAGAGGTTTTGGGTAAGTTATTTGGCATACCTGTAACTATTCTTTTTGATACGGGAGCTACTGAATGTTTTATTTCTAGTAAATTAGCATCGAAATTAAAAATAAAAGCTAGAAAAATGGATAAATCATGGGTTATACATTATGGGAATAATGTTGTTCATACAATTAGTATGTGTCTTTTTGGGGCAGTCCTTGACTTACCTAGTTTTTCCACAGAAGTTGATCTCTATGTTTCTCCTTTAGGGTCTTATGATGTAATCATAAGTATTAATTAGCTAGCTGAGCATAAAGCAAAAGTTGACTATTTTGAAAAACATATTAGTTGTTTAGATGACCTATAGAAAAAAACAGACATTCAAGGTGTAAAACATGAAATTTCTATTAGGAAGTTGTTAGCTATGCAACTTAAAAAGGCCAAAAATAAGGGTTATACCTTATATGCTGTAAAAATTTCAGAATATACTAAAGAAAGTATTGATTTCTTAGAACGTTATTTACTATCACAAAATTTCAAAGTGATATGTTTCCAAAAGAACTATCGGTCCCCCATCGAAATGGGAATTTGACTTCACAATTGAAATCAAACCTAGAACCGAGCCTATTTCTAAGGAACCTTATAGGATGACTACTATTGAATTAGTAGATCTTAAGGCTTAGTTACATGAAATTTTGTCAAAGGGTTTGATTAGACTGAGTGTCTTACCCGGGGAGCATCGGTAATTTTTGTGAAAAATAAATATGGTACACTTAGATTATGTATCGATTACAGAATGTTAAACAAGGAAATGATTAAGAACAAATATCCACTTCCTAGAATTGATGATCTATTTGATCAGATGTGTGGTGCATTAGTATACTCTAAGATAGATATTCAATTTGGATATCATCAGTTGCGAATTAAGGATGAGGACATTCATAAAAAAACTTTTAGAATGAGGTATGGACATTATGAATTCATAGTTTTACCTTTTGGATTAACAAATGCACCCGCAACTTTTATGAATTTAATGAACAATATTTTTCAAGAATACTTGGACAAATTTGTGCTTGTATTCTTGGATGATATTCTCATATACTCTAAAAGTATTGAAGAACATCATGAGCATTTGAAGATAGTTTTGGAAATATTGAGAAAGAGATAGTTATTTGGTAAGTTATCTAAATGTTCTTTCTATGACACAGAAGTGCACTATTTGGGTCATGTTATAAGAAAAGATGGAATAGCTA
Organism: Taxus wallichiana var. yunnanensis; assembly: GCA_018340775.1. NCBI lineage: Eukaryota > Viridiplantae > Streptophyta > Pinopsida > Cupressales > Taxaceae > Taxus > Taxus wallichiana. The sequence continues at coordinate 42,949,039 of CM031234.1, forward strand.
TAGATCCCTCTAAAATTGTAGCTATAATTGAGTGGCCTGCACTAAATAATGTACATGAAGTTAGAAGCTTCATGGGTCTTGCTGGTTACTATAGGAAATTTGTAAAAAATTCTCAAAAGTTGTTGCACCAATAACTTCATTGTAGAAAAAGGATAAGAACTTTGTGTGGAATGAGAAATGTGAATCTACATTTAAAAATTTGAAGGATCAGTTAAATTCAGCACCTATTTTAGCTGTACTTGACCATAATGGAGACTTTACTATTGTAACTGATGCATCCAGGGAAGGTCTTGGAGGTTTTATATTACAAAAGGATCATGTCATAGCATAAGAAAGTAGAAAACTTAAGTTACATGAGGTGAATTATGCTCCACATGATCTAGAACTTTTTTCCATTGTTCATGTACTTCAAGTTTGGAGGCACTATCTTCTTGGTAAACCTTTTGAACTAAAAATAGATCATCTTGGGCTGAATTATATTTTCACTCAGCTAAATCTGAATACAAGACAATGAAGATGGTTAGAGTTTTTATCTCAATATGATTTTGACATAAGTTACATTAAAGGAAAGGAAAATAGGGTAGTGATGCTCTAAGTTGCAAGAAGCACATTTTTGCTCTTATAACATTGAGAACTCAGTTTAAGGATGAGGTAAAAAGTGTTATGGAATCTTATTCTTATTTTCAGCAAGTAAAAACAACACTTGTTGCAGATCCAAATGATGTGAGATATAAGGGTTTTCACTTTGATAATGAAGGAATCTTACGATTTGAAAATAGGGTATACATACCTTTGCTAAATGATTTAAGAAATAAATTATTAGTTGAATTTCACAATTCACCTTTTTCCGGACACCACTGGTATTATAAAGATGCTTGCTGATATAAAACAACAATATTTCTAGAAAGGGATGAAAAAGGACGTGATTGAGTTTGTGACACACTGCTTAGAATGTCAATGAGTTAAAGTTGAGCATATGCATCTAGCTGGTTTATTGTATCCTCATAGCATACTGCAGTACAAATGGTAAGTGATAAGCATAGAGTTTGTACAAGGGTTACCTATGTTAAGAAATAAACATGATGTTATTTTAGTTGTTGATAAACTAACAAAAGTAACACATTTTATTCGTTGGTAATCTTAAGGATGATTTACCTATTTTAGCAAAAAGGTTTGTACATGATATTTTCATATTACATGGAGTACCTAGATTAATCATATCTAATGAGAGATCTAAGAATGATTTTAAGATTTTGGCAAACACTTAATGCATCTCTAGGAACTAATTTGAATTTCATTTCTACGTATCATGTAGAAACAAATGGAAAACTGAAAGAGTTAATCAAGTTTTAGAGGATATGTTATGAATGTATTGCATGGATCAACAATATAAATGGGAAGATTACCTTCCATTAGTTGATTTTGCATACAATAACACATATCACACCTCTTTGAAGATGGCACCTTTCGAAGCATTATATGAAAGGAAATGCATAACCCTTGTTAGTTGGGACAACATTGAAGATAGAGAGGTGGTTGGACCTAAAATCCTTATGGAAATGGAACAACAAGTTAAAATTATTTATGAATGCTTGAAAGAAGCAAGCGGATAGGCGAAGAGTTATGATGACTTGAAGTGGGTTGATAGGAAATTTGAACTTGGTGACAAGGTCTTTCTTTGGGTTAAACCGAAAAAGAGTTCTATAAATTTTGGTAAGGTTGTCAAGTTATCACCTCGTTATGTGGGAACTTTTGAAATTGTTGAAGTAATCAACCCTATATCTTATCATTTAGCATTACCTCCTACTTTGTCATGAATGCATGATGTTTTCCATATTTCTTTGCTTAAGAAATACATTTCAGATTTATCACATGTGTTAGATTGGAATTCCTTATAGGTCTAAGACCTAGGAATAATCATGGTTAAACCTATACAAGTGCTGGAAACTCACCAGTTATAGTTAAGAAATCATGAAATAAGATAATGTAAGGTCTAGTGGGATCAGTTTAATGAAGAAAGTGTAACCTAGGAAAATCTAGAAGATATGAAAACTACTTTTCCATATTTATTTGAATAGAATTGATTCTATTGACTGATAAGTTTAAGTTTTTATTATTTTTATGTCAATAAATCTACCAGTTTTGGGTAGACATTTCATATTTAAAATAAATAGCTACGTAAATGTTGATTTTGGAATTTTAAAATCCAATTTTGTTTGGAACATATGAAAAGAAATATAATAATTTGATTTGCCCTTGATGTAAATTTTTAAACTAAGTTAATCATCGAGACGATGCTTTTTTTAGGAGGGAAGTATAAAACATCTTTAACAAACTATTAAACATTTTCCTCTTTGCACTGCAAGCGTTGATATGTGATTTTTCCTAAGAAGGTGTATTCTTTCGACTATTGGAAATCATGCTTGCAATGGATAAATTATTCTATTCTTGGATTCATTTTGTTGCAATAATGTTGCTTGTAAGGAATCCATTCTACTTGAGATCGGTAAGATTGTAAACTGGTGATGTTGTTTGAAAATTTATCTCTTTATAATAGCAAAACCTTGGATCAATTCCATTGATCCAAGGTATGCTTCAATTCTTCTTGTCTGATCTATATGACAAACCGACATTCAAAAATTAAAGGAAGTAAGGGACTGAGTCCTTAAATGTACACAATTTTATTGATCTTTCTTAGAGGTCCTTGCTCTGCATTCTACTATAAATAGTGTGCTCGGATCTTCTTGTTAATATCTTATGACGTCGGTTGGCGTAAAGAGGGAAAAGGACCTACTTCTGGACTATTAAGGTAAAACCTTAATCCTACATTTTTATGATCTGTCCTAACGGAATTCTAACCTAAGGTAAAATGGACCTGCCCTAGATCTATGTCTACACTAATTGCATTTGCATCCTAATCTAAGTTGTATGTTTTTCAAGTGTGGGATTTGGAAATAACCTAAGGTAATGAGAGGTCTATCTCTAACATATTACCTAATACTAAAACTACTAAGGTACATGGCTTAATCTATGATGGCTTGTTACCTAAGGAAATATTAAAATGAACTAAGGTAAATAAATTTTAACTAGCCTAAGGTCGGATCCTAAACTAATGTGAGGTGAAAGGGGACCTAAGGGGTCACATGGAAAGTAGAAGGCGTTGGCAATAGTTTATACGTCATTTATGTGATTTGATTTTTTGAATTTATGGGATGGCACTGCCAATTTTGGCAAAGGCATGGAAATTAGATGGAATCCTAGTTGGCATCATCACTAGAATTAAGTGATGCATGCTATCATTGAAATTGGACTTGCCAACTTTAGATGGTGGTGGCATGGAGATATAGGTAAGAAATTGGAATTCAATGACATTAATGACCATTGGATTTGGCCACAAAACCACCTAGGAAACCATGCAGGTAAAATTCTTGGAGGTTGTTTCATCTTTCATTCTTTTCAATTTTTTCTCTACATGGAGATATCTAGTTCTTCAAACTAGTGGTTATGTTTGCAATTTGTTTCTATTTTTGTCTCCTTTAGACTATTTTCGATCCAATGGAAGTATAAGAGACATATGAGAAAGAATTTTTGGGTTGTTGAATTCATTTAGAGAAGAAGGAATTGTGGAGAGTCACTTGGACATCTTCTCTGAACCAATAGAAGCACTATCAGGCATGATAGGCTCTATCCATTAAGCTATTATGCTTTTCTCTAATTGTCTTCATTAAAAAAACTTTTCTCTTGTGATCAATGGGTTTTTAATTTATAAAGAATGCCTTGATTTATTGCTTGAAATATCTCTCGTATCCATTTGAAAATGAGTCTCTCTGTTAGATGATATGGAATGTGGGTCGTTTCCTGTTTAATTTTTAATAATGAATCATACCTTGATATTTAAGTTATGTCAATCTAATGAACCCTACATGTCTGCTAAAATTTTTTATGGAAATGTGTTGTTGCTTAAGATTTGGAACTGGGTTTGTCTGTTATGGTTAATAGAAGGTAAGAAAAGTTTCCTTCTCTATCACATCTTTGATTGGTTGAAGTATTGTTACTTCTGTTGGAACTATATATATATATATATATATATATATATATATATATGGATTCTTGTATCGAATGTTTTTGAACTGGATTTCATATGGAAAAACAATAATGAATGAGTGACTTCTTCTTGAACTCTACTATATAAAATTTCATTCTTTTCGAGACAGGTATTTCAATGGAAGTTGGACTGATAATGGGTGTTTGGATTTTCTGTATTTGTGGATTCAAACTCGTGTGGAAACAAGAATGAATGTTTTACTTATTCTCTCATCCCCTTTCAGTTAAAATTTGTTGTTGAATCTTGCTCTCTTATGGAAAATATGTGGTAATTGTTTGTTGGATACTTAGATTTTGGAATAATGTTGTTGAATAGAACAGATCTGTGAAGTTTCTCCTTATGAACTTTAAATATTGTTGGGTTTTCATGGAATCTTTGGAAGACTGAACTAAAATTTGGATAGAGGAGGTTCTGTTATGTTAAAGGAATTTTCAAATCTATTTTCTCTAGGATAATGTTTAGTTCTATTTACGTTAGCTATTATCGAGCTTGCAAGATGACGATATTGTTGTTCTTATTCATTTCAAGTTAGATAATGATTGTTTAATATTACTTGTTCTTGATCTAGGTAACATCATAAGCTAACTTGCTAGTGTAAGTTGTTGAAACCTTCTTGTTGTGGCATCATGGAGATTTAATGAATGTTTATTCATATTTTTGTTGGATGTTTCATGAGCTGGAATTAACCAATTGGTTTTGTATGAAGGGTTTTCTAGATACTTCAATTCTTCGATCTCTGAGTATGTTGAAGGATTAGAATGTCTTGTTGACTTAGTAAATGCGCATACGGATTGAGCTGTCCATAGAAATATAATGGAAGGAATCATAATCATCTCTTTAGTTTATTTTTTCACTGTAGCTAAGTCATGTCATTCTACATGTTGCATCTTCTTTGAGATCGAATTAGGATGGATCTTTCTCTATCCATTCAAAAGATGTTTTCTTTCACCTCTGTGAGGATGTGAGAGTGAGTTTTTCTTACCGGTTGTTGCACTATCGTCTGGAAATAATGAGTAGTCTATGGCTTCTTTACTGATACTTTATTGATTTGAAATGACTATTGAAGGGTGTTATTTTTCTGTAGATGTTTAACAATTCTTGTTATTTCATCTCTTTCTTGATTTGGATAATGTTCTACTGATACTATAATTGTGTAATGATGGGGAGCCTTATTTTGAGAACTGATTTGAATACTTCAGTCGTATACTCAGTTAGCATCCTCTAGTGCATGATTTTGATTCTATTTTTTAAAAAGAGTTGAAGGATGTTGTGATTGGGTTTGTACCATTCCTTTTATGACCTTCTTTACTTAAGATAGAATGTTGGGATCCTCATCTAAACATGATTGATTGACTCCTTGCTCTTCTTTTCTCTGAGGTTAAGTTTTCATCGTTGTCCTCTTTGGAAACTGTAAGAGATTTTGTGTTGCATTCTCCCTTCTGAGTTGTGGATTGATATTCAGTTTTACCGAAGGCGGGAGGGAAATTCTAACTTGATTTCCTTCAGTTATCCTTCTCTCTTCTATTTAAATCTTGTTATAGATTTAACAGGTTCAATTTCATTACTTTCATGAATGCATTTGAGTAGTCATTGATACTTCTTACTTATTCTCTTGATTTGTACTAAAGGAATCAATCTTTGTAATAGTTGATTTATGTGAAATGCTATTTATTGAGTGTATACTTTCCTAATTCTAATGTGTGGCCTAACTTGAGAACTTAGGCTATATCATGGACTTGAAATTAGGATATAGCATCTGAAATGGAAATATCTTATTCTTATGATGTTGATGATTCATCCTAAAGCCTTTCATGAAGCTAGAAGTAGCTTCATTGTAGATGCCCTTTTATGAAATTTTGTAATGTTGAGTTTGACAGTAAATGTTTCTTAGAGTGAATCTATTTTTGAAAAATAATGGAGTTAGTTTCTATATTTCTAATTCAGATTGAATTATATAGGAAATAAATAGTAAGTATCTTTATTAAAAAGGAGAAGTAATTTGGTTGAAATATTACTTATATGATATAATGCTATAGGGTGTAGATTTTATCACGATCTTTTCATAATGTTAATTTAGATTGTTTAAGTGTTCTTCTTTTATGGTTGGTATTACTTATGATTTATTTATTTGTTTGGCCTTATTATTTCATAAAAGCAGAGTTGGTTTTATGAAATAGTTAATGAAAGCACATTATTTTAATTCTTAGTGCTTATCATGCTCGGCCGATGAACCGACCCATGCTAGCAATTTTGGCGAGATGGAATTTGTAAGTGATAAAGGAAGGCAATAACTTATATGATGTATTGGTTGATTAAAGTATGGATCTTTCATAGAGAAATTTTATTCATTATTGAAATGTATTAAAAGAAGAAAAGTTTTCTTTTTTAATGATCTTGATGTTGTTTGACATGGAATATGTTTGAAATGTATGGTCTTGTAAAATATGTATTTTACCATGATGAATTGAAGAAGATTGAGAGTTACTCATACTTGATATGTCATTTTCTGGTGAATTATATGAAGGAAATTGGTAATCTTATTTACATTGTTATCATTCTTATTTGTATGGATCCTTATTTCTATTGTAACTAAATCAGTTGGATGTATGGGAATTAGTTACAATATCCCTTATTTGAATGCAACTTATTAAGTTGGAATTCATCGATGTTATTTTATATAATCATGCATGGTTTATTGAAAATATGATAATAGAAGTATAACTTAACTACCACAACTCACGTAATGGGAAAGGTTATAACGAACCCTATCACTTAACTAGAAAAAGGAAGGTTCACTCCCTCTAGAGTAATACCTTGATAGGTTTCAAAACAAATGTTTGGTATATGAGATCGTAATCAATTAGACTTCATCTCTATGAAGTATACTTTAATGTAACTTGTTTTGGATCTTGAACAAGCTATGAATGGTTGAGTTATATTAAGTAAATCTTATGATGGATGTTGTTTCTATTTTCAATTAACTATACGTTAAGGAAAAGTTAATGAACATAAAAGTAATCATAATTTTATGAGTTTTGTATTAAATTAAAAACTAAATTAAGGATGAAAAATGTAAGGGTTGTTGGAATTAGGGTTAGCAGGTTTTGTAATTTGAATCTTAATTAATAAATAGGTGTAAATGACCTCTTCTCGAGCTATGTACATAAAGATGGGTATTTCTGTCAGATGTTGGTAGATGCCAATTGCAGGATTATACCCTCTTGAATGTTAGGGTCTTCACGAGGATACAATGTTGCAGTTGACATGTTGCAACACCCCTCAGCATTGGTTCATCTAGATCTACACAAATCTAGACTTGAACTTAGTTTCTCTCTAGGTCAGATTAGGGATATGATTTAGCATAGGAAGTGACTCACAATGACTTAGGGTAACTAGGCACATCCAATTGACTTAGGTCGATTGAGTATGTCTATATACCATAGGTCATCACGAGCGAGTTTCCTATACCAAATTATATCACTAACCTAGGTTAGGGCCTAACCTTGAAGAAGTGAACTGACAAGAGTTGGTGAAGACCATTCTAGATACATGATGAGTGGGGTGAAGAATGTTTTCCGTTAGATGAGTATTCTATCTAGGAATAGTAACATGAATAGTATGTTAAAAATCTTTGGCCAAATTATTACAAGTTGTTGTTTGCGTTGTCCTAAGTCACCTAGTTTAAGAAATGGGATTTCAGATGAATATTGGTAACAAACATTTAGATAGGTTTCTTAAACATAACACTCAATACCTAGAACATGGTAAGAGAACTAGGTATACTGAGTATACATGTAGTATTCAATACTTTAAGTTAACATGAGAGATCAATTATAAACTAAGTCATGAATTGAGAGATCGGTAGTACACCAAGTCATTTACAGCTGCATATGGTTATCTTGTTATGAGATTGATTGGCATGGATTGTGTGTTCTAAATTCTAATTACTTAGAATAGAGAACATTATGTAAAAAAATACCTTATTTCTAAAGTCTAAAAATGGGAATGTTATAGTTTCAAACTAGGGTATGCAAACTCAAGCTAGGGTTTGGATTTGTTCACTATAGAAGATAGAAAATTAAGATTTGACGATGGCACCAAAGAAATCATCTATTGTAAGAGCCAAAGGAAGGAAGAAAGTGGAGGCAGAAGTTAAAATTTCTCCCAAGAGTAGTTTCTCAGAGATGTAGTACCTGGAAGGCATGATAATTGGGAAAGACTGGGATTCCCACATACGTAGTTGCAAGGTGAGTGATTATAACCACTGCACCTGTGATAATAAGAAATAATTAGATGTGTTGTTGAGTACAAAGACCAAAAAAGCATGACAGAGCATATGTCGGTGTATGATGCCGCTAGGGAGAAAATTTTAAAACAAGTACGAGTGTAACATTTGTATGAGCTCCTATAATTTGGTAAATACAAACTTGTTACTAGTGGTAATGAGTAGAGTCCATGAGTACTTATTCTATTTTTCGGAAGAATGATAAGAATTGCATCATTGTTGATCTTGACGCTAATAGGGTTAAAGGGGATAGGGATGGAAATTGACAACAACCTAATTGATAAGGAAAAAATTGTGTAAACATGAAAGGAAATGGGGTATAAAAAAGGCCCGCATGGAATGGACATCGATAAAATAAAGTAGTACCTAGTGGTACAAGTAGCTATGCATTTGGTGACCAAGTTAAATGATCAGGAGAGATGGTCACAAGTGAATACAATGTGGCTCTATGTCATAAGGAAGATGTCACAGGGGGTAGTCTATAACATAGAAATCTACATTGTGGAGACCATCGTCAAGGATGCATGAACCTGTTAAAGAATCAATTTTGGTGCTATCTTGTTGTCACTAGTATTTATGTAGATTGGAGTGTATGATGGGCCAAAAGATAAGATTTGGGAGTACCCCTTCGAGAAGAAGTCCCTCGTAGATAGGTTCATGAAGTATTTATACAAAGGTTAAATGAGTGGGCCATTCAAACAGAGGGTGGAGATGTGGTATGATAGGCTCTGTGCAAGATTTTAAGAGGAGTGGTGCATTCCTAAGGATTTACCATCAGTGGTGAGAAAGGCAGTAAAATTCATGATGTACCAACACTTTTACATTGCATGATTTTCTATGAGGGATGGGAGTTAGAACACATGGTGCAAACTTACGTATGCCTTGACAAAGTGTGCTAATTCTAGGCTTTAGTCCATTGATTCAAAAATGTGCGTCGACTAAATTTTAATGCGGATAAGGTAGATTATGACTACCAAATTTTAAGAAAAACACACACACACACACACACACACACATATCTAGGCCGGATGATATATATTGAAAGGATTATATCAGATGTTATAAATATGAATCCTATAATCTTGGCTATTAGGGAGTGGAGCCACGCTTGTATGACTTTACCTTAAACCTAAGTTGGAGGGTAAAAATAATGTAGAAAATGATTTCACACTCCCAGGGCTACCAAAAGGTAAGCATACAATGGAGAACGTGTCAGCCCCTCAACCTGCAGAAACCATAGTGGTGGATGAAGAGGAAGAAGGGCATGAAGATAGTGGTGGCTTGGTATATAGAGGCTAGAGGTAGCCTATAGAAAAAATGGAGACTGAGCGCATAAGTACCCCACCATAGGAACAAGAAGAAGAAGAGGACTTGGAAGCAGTCTAAGGAGATCATTGTTTCAAGAGAGTATTCAGAAGAACAAGAACACAAGGCACGGGAACTCCTCAATCTGTCAAGATATCACCACAACTCTCTCCACAGAAAGAGACAACTGAGAAAAGAAGGAGAAAGTTGAAGTTGAATGAGGAGGTAGAGGCATTTATACTGAGCACTCATAGAAATATATGTACAACCAGAGGATGTGGAAGAACCCAAGGATGAATAAATGAAGGATGAAGGAGTAAAGGAGGTAAGTACATAGATGATCTAACTCTAAACCTTAGTGCTCAAGTTCTTAAGGGGCCAAGAACAAAGAGGGAAAGTGGAGAGTGTGTTGCACCGATCATGGGCTATGATGAGGACACAAGAAAAAATTTATGTACCCGATTCCAGAATATAGTGGGCCTCAAGGACTTGTATGGATTTGAAACAAAGGTAAAGTTGAGCCAATTTGAGGGTGGTCTACATGTGATCCAATTTTCTAGGAAATAAATTGTAGAGCCCAGTTTTAGGTCGAGATGGAGTTCAAAGTTATTAGGGAAAAATAGCTCATTTTCAAGCTTATAGAATTTGGAAATAACGTGCATGGAAATAGTTATAGGCACGTTGCACATGTGAATCTTGAGCTCATAGGGATTGCATGAGTTAGCTCCCTAGAAAGGTTGATTTCAACCTATAATCTCAAGATCAAGTCACTCGTGGAAAAAGGGATCAACTCATTCGACCGAGTTAGATTTGAGTCATTTGGTGGTGGGAGAATACCAACTTATCTCAAACGTTGAAATGACCTCGTCGGGAAAATTCCAAATCAAAGACAAGTTTGGGTTTTTAGAGTTGGTAAGCCAAGGTAAAAGTTACACACTCGAGGATTTTTTTGAGGTCCATGGCATTGGGGAAAGTTGAGGTAATCAAACAAGGGAAACTCAAACTTCTTTTCCCGTGAGAGTTTGGACCTACCAGGGTAGCTCATCGTGACATGAGTGGTTGAAGTAATGAATAAGGGAGATATGATCAACATGTTACATGGTGAAGTGATCCCTAGGCCACTCAATGGGTAAGTCTAAAGGTTTGTGCTAGAAAATTGTGTGTCGTGTGAACTTAGTCAAACGAGTAGCTTACCTAATAAGGAACTTTTTATCTAACAACGTGGAGCCATTTTTTTTGGAGATGCTCCCTTCAATGTAATATGTGGCGATGAATTCTATATATAAGGAAATGAACATGTGGAGATTGACGAAGAAATACATTTTGGCTTGGAAGTTTCAAGGGAATGCGTGGAAGTGAGAGAATTGATCAACCAATTAAGTGAATAAGTGTTCAATACAAATTATACTATGAAACCCTTGCAACAAATGGAAAATTGATCACTTAACTTGAAGTCGAGTGTTCTATGATTCACATGGAGTGTTTAAGACTTGACCAATTTGGCCATGAAGGATGGGATGATAGATAGAACTAACTTAATTGGAGGTTTTTAATTCACATCATAGGTGTTGTGAAGCTCAATGCATTAAGGAGCGGTCAAGTTGTGTGTAAGGTACATGCAATGAAGAGCTGCTAAGTAATGCAAAGGGGATAGCTCACCAGTCATCTTGGTGAGCTAGGTGGCAAGCCAATTGCTAATTCATCATCTCAAAACCCCTTCAAGCAACATTAAACCTAGTTGGTCCCGTCAAATGGTCGAGATGCCTTAGAATTTGATTAAAAATATTATTTTTAATTAAATGGAGGATTAAATTCAATTTTTGAAATTTTGAAGGCATGATGGAATGTTCTTTTCTGGTGAAATTAATGATGTAATTAAGTATGAAGGCCATCATGTGTTATTATTTGGCCCAGAATTTAGGATTTCTCCTCTCTTCTCTCATGGTTGGGTTTTCTATAAATGTAAATGAGAAACCTATTTCAAAGGGTTAGAATTTTTTCCAATTCCTCTCTCTTTTCACAAGTTAAGCTGTTATGGATTATGGGAAATTTCAAGACTTTTCTCCAATATTGTAATGGAAAACATTATCTCTTCCTCATGTAATGATGCATTTTGCATGTTATTAAAGTAGTAAATATTACCTTCTATGACTAATTATTGGTCCTTTCATAGTTTTGGCTACGTCTTTGTGCGTTTCTCATGTTTAGAGGTGTCTTTGCGCAATTTCAAGTTTCCATTTCAGATTTTGGGAGTTTTGTGCTTATGTGGGAGTGAATTTTTATATGCAATTGGGTTGGTATGCTTATTCATCCTTCTTCACCGAAAGATCGAAAACTTTTATAGAAAAACCCTTTCTTGGTACATCGACACTTTTAGTATAGGTTTTACTTCTTACAAATCTCTCTCCCTTAATCCCATAAAAATATTAGTATAGGTCTAGTTATATTTTTATAACATTAGAAGTAGAGTTGTGTTTAGATTAGGAAGAGGAATATGGCCTTCTTCAGAGGTTCACCTCAAGTCGTAAGTCCCACTGACTTATGAGGTAATCCCATGTTACCCAATCACACTAATACCCTATCCATAACTTTTCCATTTAGAGGGTGCAATGATTTGGTGATAATATTTTTGGCACGCAAAGTGGGAAAAGATTTGGTACTTCTCTTCATACTTACACAAATAAAAGTACCTAGTGACTCCATATCTTTGGATTTTGAATTTTAGTGTGTTAACTTATGTAAATAATTCATACAAGATCTTCTTCAAAGCAAGAAAAGTATTATAATATCGAGTTATCCTTTTCTCTTGTAAGGAGAAGGAGAAGAGGCATTTCAACATCACCAATTGTAGCATCACCTTATAGGGGTCAATCAACTCCTCCTTACTGAAGGTTTCCTCCACTAAGGAGCAATCGACCTTTCATCATTATAGTATCCCCTAAAAGGAACCAAGTTTTTCCTCCTTTCAATGCAAACAGTCCTCTTCAGTTGGCTCAATGTGATCCCATACCTAGTGCGGCACTCAAAATTTTACCATTCTACATAGGGGAAACTCATATTACTCTAGTGGAACATATTCTTGATGTGTCCAACATTTGTGCAATACATAATATTACAAAATACAACGTTGCGGTAAGAATATTTGATAATTCCTTTAAGGGAAAATCACTTCGGTGGTTTTATGGGTTAGAATTTTACACTATAACTACTTGGGATGAGTTGGGAGAGAAGCTCACCAAATAGTTCAAGGACATGAGTATCCACTGTCATTCATGGAGAAACTCACTGCCATAAAGAGAGCTCGTCAAGAATATATGAGTGAATTAAATTTTTTATTACAAAAGACTTGGAATAGAATTCCAATACTCATAAATCCTTATCCCAATAATGTATTCTTGTACTATTTACAAGCCTTGAACAATGATGTAGTATTTATGATCTAGTCCATGGTAGGGACTACACTACCTGATGCCTACGAAGTTTCCATAAGACCAAAAAATTATTTGATTCAGATGGAAAGATAAATCTAAGACCACCGATGTTGTTGTATCAAGAAATCCCAAATAACCAACCTACTATTGTGCCTCTTCCAACAACTTCTAAGTAACTAGATTAGTCTATACCCACCCCTTGAAACGATCTAGTTGAATTCAAGTCAATACAACCAAATTTTGGGAATGAAATCGTAGCACTCAAGAGGCAACAACCTCAATATGGTCATCCTTACCAATCCTTGAATAAACAGTACCAAAATAACCACCCACTTTCCAAGGAAATAATCAAGCTATGAATATCAAACATCTAAACTTTAAGAAACATCTTGTTCCTAGATCTTCTAGATCCATAGTACCTATCTAGAATAATCTAGTTCAATATGTGAATGGTGTTATCCTTTTTCAACTCCACAATCAAAATATTTTCCCCAATGGAGTTCTTAACTAAGCCCTTATGGTTCAAAGCATATCTGCTCCACCTAAGCCAAAAAAAAAATCATCTACATAAGAAACAACAAATCAACTATAGGTGGGTGAAGAAACCACTTTGCTAAATTTGCAGCGAAAAATTTTTGCGGGTTGAAAACAAATTCTTCATCGGTGGCAGAAAATAGTCACTTGAAAAAGAGGAAAATTGAATCCTCATCTTCAAAATATGATCAAGCATCCACCTCATAACCTCAGCCACAAGTGGTGGTTGTAGAAAAATATGAGGGAAACAAGTCAATAGAAACACATGATATTTATTCTGTAAGGAAAGAAGGTCCTTCAAGCATCACAATACCCAACAAGAAATTTCCAAAAGAGGATTCTAGAGCCCAAATAAATTTCAGCAAAGTAGGATAAATTCCCTTCAGTATTGTAGAATAAATGAAGAATACCTACTTGAGTGTTACCATATGGGACGTACTCTTGATTCCTTCTCAAAGAAATATGTTGCAAGAGGATATAAAAATTTTAGGTACAACTGACAAAGCATCAGGTCATGGGGAAATAACTACTACAATTTTTGTCAACCGGAAGGGAAAATTATTCCTAAGGTGAATAATCCGCCAACATTTTATATTTATTTGATCATTGGTGATCATTTGGTACATAATTACATGATTGATTCTAGTGCCAACATTTTATTCATACCCAAGCAAATTGTAGACGTGTTAGGAATATAATATACACCAATCTCTAGAGGAGTTGTTTAGTTGGATGGTACAATAGTTTAGACCATTGGAATCATCAAAGGACTCCAACTTACTATCCATGCATGTCCTAGTTTTTGTTCACACAAGACATATCGGTCATCGATCTTCCTCCTCTCTTTTCCATTTTCCTATCATGAGATTTCATTGCCAAGATGGGTGGTTACTGTCAGCTGATTAGTTTCATATGATCCTTAGGACTCGTCTGAGAACTAAAGTGAATATAAGGGGATAACCAGATTTTGTCATAATCATGTGGAGCCCTATACTGCTAGTCCTATAAATGGGAATTATACCATTCTTGATCCGAGGAGGAAGAAGTTGTTGATCACAAACCAACCAATCTGTGGAAGAGGTCCCTGATACTATAATGGATGATGTAAGTATAGATCATGAGTATGATACCTATGCTAAGGAATTAGCAGAAGAATAATTTGGTTTTTTTCTTTTAGAGGAGATGGGGTTTGGTACATATTGTATTCATGAAGAAGGTGTAATAATACCAAAACATGTTAAAACCAAAAATAGCTATGAAGGACTTTAGAAACTAATTTTTGATGTCTCAAGGAGAGAAAATGGAGTAGGTGTTTGTGTCATGTTAATTTATCCTAAAGGAGATAAGTATTTCACATCTTTACGAATGTAATTCAGTTGCACCAACATCATTGTCAAATATAAATCTCTTGTGCAGGGAATTAAGCTAGATCAAAAGAAGGGAATCAAAGCCTTGATTATTTTTGGTGACAGTGAATTATCTATACATCAAGTAAGATATTTTAGTGCATCAAAAAAATTTTTAAAATGATCTTATAAAAACCAAGTCTGGGATTTGATTGAATATTTCATAGCTTTCGGGATCCACGTGGTTCCTAGAAACTAGAATCAAGATGTTTATATGATTGCTATGGTTATCTCACAATATAATGTACCTATCGATATCATTAAGGAAGAGTGAAAATATGTTAAAATGGTCGTTCTACCTAGAGTTCCTAATAATGCGAGTAGTTGGCAATTTTTCAATAGTGATAAACAAATCTTTCTTTTACGCAAGAAGCGGAGTTTGCTACAAAAATTCAAGATAAGCTATAGGAATCATATAGTGACTAGATTATACAATTGAAAATTAACAAGCTACCAAAAGTATTGGTTACTCTTGAGTCCATTTTTAATTCAAATGATCAGTTTGTAAGACAAAGTGCTAACATGGTAGTCAAAGAGGACAATTTTGAAGAAGTTGAGGTAGAAAATGAAAATTTCCTAAAGATTGGAAAAGTGTGTACCCTAGAAGAGAAAGAGGATTTCATCAAACTTTTTCAAGAGTATAATGATGTTTTTTCATGGAGTTATAAATATTTGTGTGGCTTCAATCCATTTCTAGCACAACATACTATCAAACTTAATCTAAATGCTAAGACATTTCTTAAAAAACAGAGGCTAGTTAATCCCAAAATTGAACCACTGATGAGAAAGGAGATGACCAATCTTATTGAGGCTTGCATAATTTTTCCAATCAAACATTCCTATTGGGTAGCTAACCTAGTTCCTATGAGAAAGAAGAACGCAGAGATTTAGTTATGTGTGGACTTCAGGGATTTGAACCGTGCTTCATTAAAAGACCATTATCCTCTTCTGTCAATGGAGAAAATCCTTCAAATAGTTATAGGAACCACAAGGTTTTCTTTACTTTATGGATACTTGTGTTACAATAATATTCTAGTCAAAGCATCTGATAAGTTCAAAATGTCTTTCACTACCAAGTGGGGCACATACACCTACAACAAGATGCCATTTGGATTATCTAATGTTGGAGCTAATTTCCAACAAGCTATGGACATGGAATTTAAGGGATTTATCAACTAAATCATCTTGGTATATCTTGATGATATAATTGTGTACTCCAAGCATGCATAATATCACATTGCATATCTAAGTAAGGTTTCTAAGAGGTGTAAGGAATTCGGGGTTTTACTCAACCAAAAGAAATTCATTTTTGTGGTGCATGAGGAAATTTTTGGAACATATTATTTCAGTGGAATGAATTTCAATTGATCTAGCCAAGATTCATTTTATTTTGTCCATATCTCTCCCAAATCACAAGAAAGGTATTCAAAATTTTCTAGGAACCATAAATTTCATGTGGAGATTCATTCCTCATTTTTCATCTTTGGCTAAACAATTAATAACCATGTTGAAGAAAAATATGCCATTCTCATGGATAAAAGAAGGAAATGAGAGCTTTGAAGCCATCAAGATAGCCATTTCTCAAGAACCTATGTTGGTGAATCCAAGGTTTCATAAATATTTTATTCTTTATGCTTTTTGCAGTCAGGAGAGTATTTCTAGGATCCTCACTTAGTAGAATGATGATCTGATGGAAAAACCAATTACTTTCTTCAGCCAATCCCCAAAATACTATTAGCTCTATTAGCTCAAATGTTCATTTGTTAAAAAGAATATTTTTTCTATTGTTTGAGCTTTGAAAAAGTTCAGGCACATGTTGTCCAATAATAGAATTCATTTGATGGTATCTCATCTAGGAATTAAGGATTTTTGCATAATAAAGACATTAATGAGAAATGTGTTGGGTAGATTACCAAGGTGATGGAGTATGACGTACACATCACAGTAACCAAGTTATTTAGAGGTAAAGGTTTGTTTCAACAAATTTCTATAGATTTGGAATCAAAAAGTGACACTTTTGAATAATGATATAGGAGATGATCAGGTTGTATGGTTATCAAACATGAAGGCCTTCCTTCTTTTAGGAACATATCCTATTGACATGGACATGACTCAAAGATAACACTTTCATCTCTAGTCTATTCTTTATGTTATAGTAGATAATGTTATCTTTGAAAGGGATTTGAATGGTGTTTTCCTTCGGTGCATAGGGATGAAACAAGTGAGTAATATTCTAGAATAATTCCACAATGGTGTATTGGGAGGACATTACTTTACACAAATAAATGCTACAAAAATCATGAGGGCTAGCTACTATTGGCCAGATTTATTCAAAGATTTCCATCTTTGGGTAGAGAAATGTAAACAACCTTTTTCACTAGAAAGCAGAAGTTGGCAGCCCTTCCACTCCATCCAATTCAAGTGCATCAACCCTTTGTTCAATGGGGGTTGGATTTGATTAGAACATTCAATCCTCCATCCAAGAACAAACATAAATTGGTCCTTACAGCAACAGACTATTTTAATCGATGGAAAGAGGTAGCCACATTAAAGGAGGGTAATGAAAAAGTTGTTCTTGTTTTCCTTGAAGGCATAATGACAAGGTTTGGTGTCCCATTTATAGCCATTTTAGACAACAAAGTGGTTTGTTTTGGTCTAAAGTTGAGTGAATGGGTTGTTAAGAATGGATTTTATCTCAAGACTTCATCTAATTACTATCAACAAGGAAATGGATTGGCTGAGTATAGCAACAAGAACCTCATAAGAATTATCAAATGCAAAATAGAAACCAACAGGAGGACTTGGAACACACAACTTAACACTTATTTATGGCTAGATCAGATCACACCTAAAAGGTCCATCGAAAATTATCCTTTCATGTTGGTATATGGAAGAGAAGTAAAACTTCCGTTATCCTTGGAATTACCTTCTTTTGAGTTATCTCATCAACTTGAGGTTATGGAGAGTGATCCTATGACAATTAGGTTTATAGAGCTCATGGAGTTATAAGAAGTATAGAACAAGGCCATGAAGACTTTGGAGCAACATGAGGATCAAGTTAATAAATATTTTGACAAGAAGGCATCCAACAGGAATTTTCAAGAGGGAGATTTAGTTCTCAAATGGGATGTAGACACAACCAAACCAAGCATGCATGCTAAGTTTGATGCTCTCTAGATTGGGTCATACATCATCACAAGTGTAAGGATGAGAATTCATTTTATATATCTAGGCTCAATGGAGATTAATTACCCATTCATGTGAATGGGATACATCTCAAAGATTGTTTTTAGATTTTTTCAGCCCATGTATAGTTTAGTTAGATATTTCCTCCAAGTACTTTAAACATTGTTTATTATGTTGTGTTTCGTTGTTGTTGTTTACTTTCCTATTTATAGTGCGTGTTGTGTTTCGTTGTTGCTCTTGCATAGTGTATTGAAAGTGGAATTTTTTAGAGAGAGAAAAGGTTCAATTTTTCATTAAGTTCCATGATGTTTCAAACTCAGCAGTTGTGCTCAAGGATATTTTAGGATCTATCATGGAGAATTAGATCGAGTTCGGGATTCCAACATTGAATCCATGCCCAATGGAATACCTTAGGCTCTCGGAACCATGCTTAGCAAGCAATCATTCCTGAGAGGTTGCAAAAATGTTATTCAATTTTTCCCCTCGGGTTAAAATTGGACAACGGAGGCCTATTGGATCTTCAAACCGTAAAATTTCTTCATGATCATTTTGCACCTTCTCAAGTGAATTTTGAGATTTGGGAACATTTATAGTGTCCCAGGAAGGTTTAGGATCATCTTGAAGCTATTATTCCCTTTTTCAGGTTTTGAAGTTTTAAGTTTGCTTAAATTGGAAAATTGGCCCCAATGGACCCATATTTGTTCAAACACAAGCAAGGATTCATCAAAATTGTGAAATTGTTTTTGAGGGTATTTTGTGTTTACACTACCCTCTAGGTTTGAGAAAAATCCATGGGGATCACATCCAGTGTAAAAATCATGTTTGAGAAGCATTTTCCATTAAACTAAAAAGGGAGCTCACCGAAAAGCTCAAATATCTACTCATCTCGCTAACGTAGTGAAGGGAATTAAGCTCTATTGTAACTCAAAAGGGAGGCGATAATGGATCCAAATAACCGGTAGATTCGGATGAGTCAACAAGTGTCAAAATTTTGTGAGGTATTTGCAAAGAGGAATACATAACACATAGCATAGCTAAGGTGATTGAATAAAATTGAATATGATGGGAGAGTTGCTCGAGCATAGATAAGAATTAAATCTTGGCAAAGAATTCATATTTTATCTCAGAACTTTTGGCCAAATAAGTAGGCTTGGGGATGAGCATGTGGTAAGAATTTTGTGAGATCAAGCTCCATGGAATCATTGATGAATGGTGAATGATCTTGGAGTCTAAAGAGTCATCAAAATTGTGAAATTATTTTCGAGAAACTTGAATATGATGGGTGATTTACTCAATAACATATGAGAATAAAATCTCAGTGAGGCATTCGGATGTTATCTTAGTGGTTTTTTCCAGATAACTAGGCTTGGGGATGAGCTTGTGGTAATAATTTTGTGAGATCAAGCTCCATGGACACATTGATGCATGGTGAATGATCTTGGAGTGTAAGGCATCATCAAAATTATGAAACTATTTTCGATGGTTTTTTTGTGTTTACATTACCCTCCAAGTTCAAGAAAAAAACCATGAGGATTATATCTAGGGTAAAAATCACGTTTGAGAAGCATTTTCCATTGAACTAAAAAAGGAGCTCACTAAACAACTTGAAGATATACTCAATGAGATAACGTAGTGAAGGGAATTAAGCTCTATTTTATCTCGGAAGGGAGGTAGTGATGGACCCAAGTCATTGGTAGAGTTAGATGAGTCAACAAGTTTCAAAATTCCCTAAGGTATTTGTAAAGAGGATTACATAACACATAGCTAGGGAGATCGAAGCAAATCGAATATGATGGGTGAGTTTATTGAGCATGGATGAGAATAAAATGTCGAAAGGAATTTAGATGGTATCTTAGTGGTTTTGGCCAAATGAGTATGCTTGGGGATGAGCTTGTGGTAATAATTTTATGAGATAAAGATTCATGGAATCACTATGTATAACGATGCATAGTGAGAAGAACAAAATCTCGATGAATGGTAGTGTTGTAAGACATTAATATCGGTGTTGATCTTGTTAGAGTGTCGGCATTTTAAAACTAAGTGATGTGCTCACTGAACAAGGGTAAAATTACAAGCAATGGGAGTGAGGAAATGTGTGATTACCTGCAAAGGGCCAAGCTAAGTCCCTCTTTTGGTTAGAGGAGAACATGAGATCACTTCATGTTTGGATGGAAAACTTGAGGATGAAGAATGGAAATCTAGGATCGATTCCAGTGCAAATGAATCTATATTTCTATCAATGGCTTGACAGGGCATTGTTTCCTAAAATAATAACTATCGGATGAGCTCACCAAGAAGATGGAATGTATGACAAAACTATAAATAGGATCAATATAGGGAAGGCTTTATGCTTAGTGGTTTGGATCCTTGAACTAAGAGCTCAACTCATTATATAAATAACTCAAAAATGATGTGAGCTCGAGCTCGGGGATGAGTGATTGGAATAATACTATGATTTGTGTGGGTATTAAATAGGCACCAACAATCTCAATACTCGAGAAATAGAATAACTTGGAGAATTAATGGATATCACACATAGTTTGGGAGCTCGAAGGTTAGATAGATAGGGCGAAGATGGAATTGATATGCAAGTTAGGGAACAACATCTCAAAGATGATTTAATGGCTCAAACTAGGAATCAAATCGGTTTTGGGATGCTTTGGAGAATAAGGCAAGGCATGTCACCAAAATAATAAGGAAAATGATAGGCATTGGAGTGGAGGGCACATTAATGTGATTTGGCATGGAGCCAAGAAAAATACTATCTCAATGCACTAAGCTAGGGTGAATTCATGGATGACTCAGTGAGCCCATCATATAGAGCTCGATCACATTTGTTAGGAGGCTCAGGATTAAGCAGCTAGAGAAAGCTCCTTATTGAAATGACTACGTAGGATCTCGGTGCATGCCAAGTTAGATTTGGAAGAAGAAAAATTGAATAGGGGTAGCTCATCAATCAACTAGTAGGAAAGAAAGTTTCAAGGCTGTGACAATTGAAATGGTAAGCTATGAAGCCCAAAACTTAATCGAGCAAAAGAAAGATCATCTCTAGCATAATACAAAGAAAAATCTCTAGTGGCACAAATGAAATAAAATAGCTTAGATGAGGGGTTTTGTGTGTCAATTTTATGAACAAGTTAGGCTATAGTACAAGGAAGAGAGGCAATAGAGTGGATAAGTATGAGCTTGTCTTGGAAGATTAGAGAGTCATTTGGGATGTTGATCGACAACATCACATGATAGAGTCGATGAACAATGATTTTGGTGTAGGGGAACACATCATGGGAGGTAACCACAAAGAGATGATGGGATAATTGAGTGATCCATTGGGATAGATCACTCGGGAGAGTCATTTTGATGATGAGGTCGCATGGCTGATGGATTCGTCACGTTGCAGATATGTGGAACTCAAGTTGAACTCGGTAGATGGGAATTTAAAGGAGCTTGATCAAGCTTGTAAGAATAATTTGACATGGATTAGATAGCTAAAGTGTGATGGATTTTGGCTTAGTGAGTTTAAAAATGGTAAAGGTGAGCCAACTCGAGAGTGGTCTATATGGGAGACAAGTCATGAGGAAATACATTGTAGAGGCCAAGTTCAAGTCAAGATGGAGTTCGAAGGTCTCGAGGTAGAATAGCTCATGTTTGAGCTCAAATAAGTTGGAAATAATGGTAATGGATATAGTTAGAGGCGTGTTGCAGATGTGAATCTCGAGCTTGTAGGGATTACATGAATTAGCTTGGTGGAAAGGTTGAGTTCAACTTGAAATCTCAAGATTGATTCACTCATGGCACAAAGGGATCAACTTGGTTGACCGAGTTGGATATTAGTTTTTGGTAGTAGGATAATACTTCCTTGGCTCAAACATTTAAATGACCTCATTGGGAAAATTCCGAGATCAAATCCAAGTTAGGGGTTTATAGAGCTGGCAAGCCAAGGTAAAAGTTCCACACTCAGGGAGTTTTTTGAGGTCCATGGTTGTGGGGAAAGTTGAGGCAATTAAACCAGGGAAACTCAAAATCCTTTTTCTGTAAGATTTTGGACCCACTGGGGTAGCTTGTCATGATAAGATTGGTCGACGTAATGAATAAGGGAGACCCAGCCAACATGTTTTGTGGCGAAGTGATCCCTGAGCCACTTAGCAGGTATGTCGGAAGGTTGGTGGTGGAAAAAATTTCACTATGTGATCTCTGTTAAATGAGAAGCTTGTCTAATAAGGAACCCATTATCAAACAACGTGGAGTCATTTGTTTTGGAGATGCTCCTTCAATGTCATACATGGCAGAAAATTCTATGCAAAAGGAAATGGACGTGTGGAGCTTGACCGAGTAAGCTATTTTGGCTCAGCGGTTTCAAGGAGAGACATGGAGGTAAGAGACTTGCTTAACCAAACAAGAAAATAAGTGGTCAATACAAAGTATACCACAAAGCCCCTGTAACAAATGGAAAGTTGATCACTTAATTTGAATCGAGTGGTCTATGTTTCATGTGGAGTGTTTGGGACTTGACCGAGTCAGCCGTGAAGGATGGGATGATAGAAAGAGCCAACATAATTGGCATTGTTAAAGTCATGTGGCTTGTGGTGTGAATCTTAATCCATTGGTGTGTGGTCAATTTATGTGTAAGTCATGTAATACATGCAATGAATATCCGCTAAGTAATGCAAAATGGGACAGCTCGCTTGACCAACTTGACGAGCTAATGGGCAAGCCAATTGTTAATTCATCATCTCAAAACCCCTCTCGAAGTAAAATTAAAGCTAGTGGGTCTCATCAAAAAGGTTGATATTCCTTAGAATTTCATTTAAAAATATTATTTTTAATTTAATGGAGGATTAAATTAAATTTTTGAAATTTATGAAGGCATGATGGAATTTTATTTTCATGTGCAATTAATGATGTAATTAAGTATGAAGGCCATCATGTGCTATTATTTGGCCCAAAATTAAGATTTATCCTCTCTTCTCTCACAGTTGGGTTTTCTATAAATGTAAATGATAAACCCATTTCAAAGGGTTTGACTTTTTTCAAACTCCTCTGTCTTTTCACAAGTTAAGCTATTATGGATTGTGGGAAATTTGAAGCCTTTTCTCCAAGAATGTAATGGAAAACATTACCTGTTTTTTATGTAATTATGCATTGTGCATGTTATTGAAGTAATAAAGATTTTCTTCGTGACTAATTATTTGTCCTTTCATTATTATTTTTATGCCTTTATGCATTTCTCATGTTTGTAGGTGTACTGTGCAATTTCAAGTTTCCATTGCAGATTTTGGGAGTTTTGTGCTTATCTGGGAGTGAATTTTTGTATGCGGTTGGGTTGTGGTGCTTATTCATCCTTCTTAGTTTCATCCTTCTTCACTGGAATATTAAAAAAATCTAGAAAAACCCTTTCTTGGTGCATCACCACTTCTAGTATAGGTTTTACTTCTTGCAAATCTCTCTCCCTAAATCCCATGAAAATGTTAGTATAGGTCTAGTTAGATTTTTATTGCATTAGAAGTAGTGTTGTGTTTAGTTTAGGAAGAGGAAGTCAGCCTTCTCGGAGGTTCACCTCAAGCCACAAGTCCCACAGCTTGCGAGGTGATCCCATGTTACCCAATCACACTGAATGCCCTATCCATCACTTGGCCATTCAAAGGGTGCAAAGTGATTTGGTGATAATAGTATTAATAATATAATTTCCACCATCCAATTAATTTAATGTGAAAAAATCATTTATTATAGATACAATTTATACGAATTAATTTTAAAAATTAATGCTTTGGTTTTTTCAAGGAATTAGCCTTGATTTATGCATTCATTAAAACCATAAAATTATAGTATTTTCCTAAAGCTATGTGCGTAATTCTAGATAACTTATTTTTTAATTGTTTTAATAAATTTATAAAATAAAAAACTTAATGAAGTCTAGATACTAAATTATATGCCGGAATCACCTAATTCTTGAATGCATAACTATAGTATTTAGAGTAGCAAGATATCGTATTTAATTTTATCAATAATAGTGTATGGGAATGTTGTATATCAATTGACTTGAGGCATCTCGAGTGGATGAGTGGGTGACATAAATTTGCAAGGTGGTAGGGTTCTGGTCAAGGATTCATGCGAACTCCTCATCTCCGTTAGCGATAGTAGTAGGTGGATAGGATCCATGGTTTTTGATAAAATAGAAGGTGATGAAGGACTTAGTGGGAGTGGTTGGTAAGCGGTGTGGAACATGAGGGTGCTTGCTTGTCTTCGGGTCAGCACCATGTGAACCAAGATTGATCGAGTAGGATTGCTTTCTCAGTAAATGATACTGCATAACATGTGAGAAACAGTGAATCGGTGATAAAAATGGATGTAGTAACAAATTGTGGGTGGAATGTGAAATAGGATAACTGATTCCAGTTAGGGAAAATTGACGTCAATAAGGGTAATCATTATATCCACTATAGAACCGGTCGATGAGTAAATAGTGAGGCAAAAGTTAAAATCGACAAGTATGCCAAATCTAGGGATGTTTAAAACATCAATGGGAATAATGATAGTGACAGAGACTGTGAAAAGTGGAAGAAAGTGGAGATTTCCTTTTGAGTAGGTTAGAAAAAGGACCTAGAACTGACACCGGTTGGGTATAACCAATGGCGGTCAGAGGTAACCGATGACGGTTACTGTGAAATTGAAACAGTGATGAAAGAAAGTGGTTGTGAATTAAAATTTGATGTGGAATCAGACCTAGAATTTTGGGAATGATGATGATATGGCCCAAGAACACTCAAGTGAAGCCGGAATACACCAGATATGATGAGGAGCGTGCAAGGATGAACAAAAAAGTGATGAATGTGATTTCTCACCTCAAAATGCAAGCCAAGAAAAAACACAAAGAAAATGCGATCCTAGGAGTGCCTTTTCTATTATGTTTGTGTAGCTTATTCTATTTAGGGACTGACACATGAATTGTGAAATAGATTTTTGGTGAGGATGGCTTCCTACAAAGAAAGAGACCTAAAAGGTGAGGTTTGGGTATGTTATGGTAGGGGCGGGCTTCACTCTAAAGTATGACTCGGCAAAGCAACAAGTGGGTGCCTATTGTGCCATGATCATGTGATCACCTACAACTTCTTCTAGGTAAGATGTTGTTTAAGAATGTATGTGTTTTGAATTTTTGTGTTGTTTGGTAAGACTCTAGAGAAAGAGAAAAGGATAGAAGTGCTTTTCTACGATTCATTTGTCAACCATCAGCTGGTCATGACCTCCAACATATAGGTTGCACTTAATTAATGTGAAGTAATGCAATAAAGTAGAATGGAATGCAATTGTTTTTAAACCCAAATCAAAAATGTGGAATTAGATGACACAATAAGATGAAGAGAAAGAGGGATTCTCTTTCACTATAATGCAAAAAACATGAAGAGATGATTCTTTTAAGTACACCAAAAGAAAAGTTTCCTTTAGAGTAAATAGAAAGGAGTGGATTACCAGGGAATAAAATTAGTGTGTATGCTTTTTAGAAGGGAAACAAACACAAATTTTTTTCCTAAGAATGAATGAAATGCAAGGAACCCCGAATGGGACCCACCGGGCATGCCAAAATGTTTCACCTTTTTATTCGATTGTTTCTTTGAATTTTTGACGAAAAAAATAGGGTAACGGGCGTAAGAGGAATACCTATTCAAATATCATTTGATAAGTTTCTACACACTTATAACTTCTAAATCCACAACTGATCGTGAGAGCTTCCTTTTGGCTAGGATGAACTACCTGTAATGAAAACAAGACTGCCAGAAGGAATTAAACAATATGGGCAGTGAACTACCTAGCGTAAGCTAGATTCAGGAAGTATGATACTTCCTAGATGGCTATCAGTCTGCTATTTTAAACAAATTAATGTTGTAAACAAAGTAAATCCTACTATTATTTTGAAATGATTTAGGTATCTCACTTAAAACACAATAAGAAAATAGATCTAATTGAAAAGGCTAAGCTAGAATAGAATCAAAGGTCAAACGATTGGTTCGGGTCTCTACTGAGTCTAATAAAGGTCTCGAGATAGATCATAGGTGAGTGAGGATGAGGTAAAATTAGGTGAGTAGGTCTCTATTTAAGGCATGTGTGGGCAAATACAGAGACCAAGAGATCGGTCGGGGTGACCGACAACGGTTAGGTATAACCGGTGCCGATTCTTATGAGATTTGGAAATGTCACTAGAATAGGGTTTTGGTCTCCTTTGTGATTACACAAAGGATTTTGGTTGGTCGGGACAAGGTATTGGGTAACTGGAGTAGGCTTTTGTGAGGTTTTAATGGGTCTATAAAGGTGAAAATGTTGGAGAAGGTTAATAGGGAGCAAGATAAACAATGGGTGATAAAAAAATGATGAAATGAAATAACCAGGAAAGTATGATGTTGTAATTACTCATATTTTGTTCCTGAAGGTCTGTGTGTAAAGGATGGAGGTGTTGATGATGGGTTTGAAGGCTGCAAGTGATCACAAACTAGAGAAAATCTTCGCATGGGCTGCATGCACACTCCTCTTTCTTTGGGTTGGATCACATCATGGTTGGGATGGCTTTGTAGGAGAAGATGTTCAATCTCCTTCCTTGGAGATAAAAGCTTCTACATGGGCTGCATGCACACTCCTCTTTCTTTGGGTTGGATCACATCATGGTGGGATGGCTTTGTAGGAGAAGATGTTCAATCTCCTTCCTTGGATGTGAGTTTTCACTATAATTAGCTCTTTGAAGATGCGTTATATCTCTAAGATGTGTTCTTGCTCCTCCAATTTCTCCCAAAGTTTTCTAACCTTGAGAATAAGGTATTTTAGGGGTTAAAAGGGGTAATTGATGGCAATCCAGCTTAATCGGTGATGGTTAGGGGTAATCGACGTCGGTCAAGGTGAGATTTCCTAGGTTTACTAAACTAGGGAGATCCTTCTGATTTCCTTGGATCTCATGTTGTTATCCCACGGATTAGACTCAAAGCCTCTTGTGAGCATGCGAGAATGTGGTTAGAGGGAATGTAGGCATTGATTTTTAGGGTTTGGGTAAGTCTTAGTTAGTTATGGGAACTTGCTAAGAATAGGTCTTAAGTTGAGTTAGCTTGGTGAGGTGTCTAAGTGAACTATATGTGTAGATATTATTTAAATAAGATATTTAAATAATAAATATAGTGAGGGTAAATCATTAATTTAATTAAATTAATATTAGTGGGGTAAAGGGGATCATGGCTAGGTAAATGTAATAAAGGGTGCTTATATGTTGAGGGAAAAGGGGGAGTGTGACCTAATTTTAGTGTCTACACAAGGCTATGAGGAGGAAGGTTTAAATGCAAACCCTACCTTTCATGCTCTGCTCTAGTGCATGTTATCTTCTCCTCACCATTCTCCTAGCAAGGGAATAATATTCTCTTACCTTAACATCCTACATACTTCTTTGACTTCATCCAAGTCATCCTTTGGAGCCTTAGAATTCTTCCTTTTCTCCAAATGCTTTGATTTCTCCTTTAGACATTGGATCTCCCCTTATAAAATTTGAATCACATCCATAGTCTCTTGATACACCTCCTTTTGATGAGTAGGGTTTGGATACTTTCCATGTACCACTTCCTCTCTTAAAACTAGTGTCCTTTGTCTTGGCATCACTTTTGTGCATGCGGACTCTACTCATGTCCTCACCAAGTACAAGTTCTATCACGACTCATGCGCCACTCTTGGCATCCATTGTGAATCAGCCTTCTTGATGCTTACCATCCCAATGCCTTTTTCCTTCCAGTGCTACTAGTTCATATGCTCATAAATCTCTGGAAACTCTTTGTACTTATGTTTCTTTCCACACCATGAGAATTGTAACAGATCAGGAAACTCACGTTTGTAATGCTCTGTAGATCCACAATTATAACAAGTTCCTCATGGCAACTCACTTCGTCCTCTTCCATGCGGTTATGTGACCACAAAATCCTCTATGAAATCCTCTTCCAAGTTCCCCTCCATATGCATACCCTTCATAATGATGGTCATCATCCTTGGAACTACTTGTAAGGCTAGTCTAGTGCACACCAAGATTAATAACATCATGGATCTAATCAATCAATCTGCAATCCTTAGTATCATGGGTCATAGAGGTATAGATCTTACAATAGTAAGAAAAATTCTTGTGGATTGTGCATTTTAGTAGAGGGAACCTACTTACATCATGATCCCCATGGAAAATCTCACAATCTACCACCATAGAATGTACCAAATTCTGAGGGAAACTATCCTTTGCATGTCCTTCCACTTCACATTTTTATACCAAATCCCACTACAAACCTCATATGCTGAGTTTTCAGATAACTTCTCTAACTGCTTGGCCATTATAGAAATTTGAGCCTCCAGAAAAGGACTAACACCAATATCAACACTCCCAACAGATTTGGTGTATAGGGTAGCTTCCAATGCCTCACGTGAGTCTATGTAAGTTTTTTGTGATAGAGCCCTTCTAAACAATGTTATCAATCCTCCAAAAATCCATTGAGAATTTTGAGAAGGATGAATTTCATAGATAATTTAAACAAGAGAGTATTGAAACAAACATCATACTCCCACACACTCTTCTCCATTCCCTATTGGATCTCCTTGAGCACCGATGCTCTTCTACTCAAACTCAGGATATGCAACTCGCTAGGAAGGTGTTATTAAATGAGGTGTAGTCTACCACCGTCTCGATGGGGATCATACTTCCTATATGAACTATGTGCGCATCCTTGTAATGTTTTTTTCAAACTAACCCGCCTTCCGCTCTGGGGTAGTGATGCCTTTCATGTGCCATAGTAATTCACACTTGTGCAAATTCTCTCTGCAGTATCTTTAAAACCCTATATAGTATGGAAAGTGAAAATTCGTCTCAATTAATACTTGTGGAGGTGGCTGAGGCCCTTGTCCTCCTGATATAGAGCCTTGGTTTCCTCCAGTGTTTCCTCCTCCACCAGATTCACTGGATCCACTAGGTCATGTTCCTCCTGACCCACTAGATCCACCTCCTACAGTCGACAAAAGGCCTAAAGTGGTCACACCTAGTGTTCCCAACATCCCACTAAAATGCACGTTGATGGTTTGTGATATTATCGCATTACCAGTTGTGTGCCCCACACCATTCCTAGATGCGATACCTAACCCTTGTGTACTTGTACCTTGTCCAAAGATTCCTCAAAATACTAGAATGGATTACATAACCATGGATGTTCCAAACAATAAATTATATCTCCTAGGTACAAATCGGTTACTCCCAATGATACCAACTTGGTTAGCAATACTTCTCCCTTGATCTGGAAAACCAAGTGCTAGGGGTTGGTCACAAAGTGGGTTCATATGTGTGTTGATGACTCTCCTTTCTCCATGCGATGAAATCTCATCAAAAATTGAAGGGGCTTCTCTCTCATGCTTTCCAAGATGGGGTAGCATATACTGCTTAGGTTCCACATCCTCTACATGAACCTCAACTCCTTCCTATAATGTATACCTCTATAGATCCATCACACTTGCAACCTCACATTGTCTATCCATCTCCCTTTCACGAGCTTCGCTATACTTTAGTCATCTCTCCTCCCTTTCCTTTTCAGCCATAATTTCTGCCATATTCCTCCACCCTAGCTTCCTCTCCCATCACTTATATAAGCTTAGATGGCCATGGGAAATGTCTCTAAACTCAAGGTTATGACCAAGATCTTCATATCCAAAGATATAGCACACAAAAATGATCCTCTGGGCTCCCTCAGAAAATCAAACTCAGCAACTTCTGGGTAAGAATACATAGAAATGGTGTATTCTAGAGTATAACTGGTCAACACTCTTTTCCACCAGTGATCAACAACATGCATCCAAGTTAGATCTGCATCTTGTAGCCTCTGATAGTCATCTTGGGTCCATACGTGTGATCTATAGTACTAGATTGATTTGGATGCATATGCTGAAATCCATTCATATAGTTCTACTGGAAAATAGAAGAATAATTTCTTAGACAACTCATGGTATAGGTTCTCTCCCACCCATCTATGCAAATTGAACTCAGGTCTTGTGTTGAATTTTGATCAAATTCTTCCTCTGTGCTCTTGAACCTTGCTTCAACACTTTCCAAGGTTAGATGTTTTGTCATCACACATCACGGGGAAAAATATGCATTCCATTTCTCACAACAACTTTGAAATGAGGTACTAATAATGGAACCAAAATGTAGTCATTTTTATACCCTTAGACCAATAGGCTAATCCCATGTGTTTCAACCTTTCACCCAATAGGAACTAGGCACTCACTTGAAGCACACGCAGTGCCGAGTCTCTCCTTCATGTGAGTCTTATGAGAATACATCATCTAATGACTGAATAGAAAATAACCATGCACCATTTTGAGAACCTAGGATGAGTTGTTACCTCATTGCAGCAAGAAAAGAAAAAGAATAAACAACATATATAATTGATTCATACATAAAGGAAATGCATAACGATTATACTCCTGAACACATATATAATTCAGAATAGAGCCTTATATTCATATTAACATGTTCAATAACCACATTACATCCCTTGAGGTCATAACAGACCCTCATATAACAATGCAGAGCCAAGTCACACATCAGAACTACACTATATCCATCACATTCCAAAGGTGAATACAAACCTATCCCTCTAAATATGTCATCAATCCTATATTTACTCTATAAGATCTCTACAAAGATTTTCCTCCTTCCCAGTACCTCCACTCTCTTAGGATGACTCCATGTATATCTCTTTTTTCTACCCATGCAACTCAATATATAGTTTTCCTTCCTTTACCATCATGCCTCTCGAGGTATGCAGATCGGATTCCAAGTGTCCAAGTGGTCCTCTAAAGGATCATGCCTCTTTTGATCCAAGCTCTCCACTTTTTCAATGATGTTCTTCTGAAACCTTCCATCACATGCATAGAATATTCCCTTTTTGATCCTATAGTCACTAGGTTGGCACCTTATCCACTCCGCATGCTAGAAGGATCACTTTTTCCGTATGCTTCCCGGGACTCCGAATACATCTAAGCCCAAAACCTATCTTGCCTTGTGCACACGCAGGTGTTCTACAAAACCCTGCTAGAACCCTTCCCTACACACCTTCAACCCACGTGCCCTTCTTCAACTAGGTCTTGTGTGCCCACATGCCTTCTTATACTTGGCCAATATTCTAGGGCCCAACAACTACATCCTCAAATATCATCTCTTTACTTTACTCAAGCCAAGAGTGTTGAACCATGGTCCATTGATGTTGACATCGATGGAAAAGAGTAATTGGTGAGGTGTCAATCATTTAGGGGCATGAAGTTTGATTTGTAGTTTCTTCTTCATACCTCAAATGGAATTTTTGGAGTTTCTTGGTGTGGTTTTTCGAGATGTCATCGTGTATGCACAAGGTCATGGAACAAGATAAGTTCTTTGGAAAGAAAATAGGTGTATGAAGGTGCATAGTGTATGAAGGTGTTCTATATATCTAAATAGGTATCTCAAAGGTGTACAATATTCCTCATGATGAAGAACAAGAAAAAATTTATGAATCATCATTGGAACAAGCTCATTTAGGTCTAGTTCAACAACCTAGTGCAAGCTTGGATGGGTGTATGAAGAAAAACAAGATATGACATGTCATTCTAAGCCGAGGAGTGTGTTAGGACATGGTAGAGAGGATGTGGAAGGTGTGTAAGGTCATTATTCAGTTAGGAGAGGTAAATTCCAGGTCACTTGAAGGCATGTTCTTAAGAAAAATCCTAGTAAGTAGGTGTAAATCATGGTAGTCAAGAAGGTACATACATATTTATGTGTAAATGAGCCATAGAAAATGTAAATTAGGTTGTCCCAAGATCTTGTGGAAAATGTTTTAGGAAAAAATGAAGATTAGTTTTAGATTTATGAGGGTTTTGGTGCTATCGATCTCTCGAATGATCATCTCCTTCTCAAAGGTCAGTTTTGAAGTACTCACTTACACATTATAATTTTGTATGGAGACCCAATATTTTTATCAAATTTGACACATTGGGCCTAGTTTATTTTGCAAGTATAATGAGGAAGAATTATGCCTTAAGATTTATGAATAATGCTTAAGAAGCCAAGGTGATCCAAACCCTTTCAAAACCTTATCACTGTAGAAATGGAGAACTAAATTTTGTGATCATGAAATCATTTTAGAAATCTAATGTGAATAGTAAGAGATGTAGGGAACCCTCTTGTATCTTAGGTTGGTAGCATTTTGGTACTCCAAATATAATTGTAAGGTAAAACTTACTTCTATTTTACAAATAATTGGTGGTATCGGGTATAAAAGGGATTATGGTGAAAACCAATTGTGGGAGAAATATTGGGAGGTGCCTCAAGTGTTCATGAGAAGACACACATTTGTTCTCAGTGTAAAATTTTGATGAACCATGTCAATATACATGACCTATTGCTAAAGGAGTAAAGATGTAAAAACAATTCATGGTGTTTGAGAGAGAATTGATGTGAATTATTGTTATGGAGGTCCAATATGGGCATGAACAATTGAAATAATTCTAATATAAATTTTTGAATCCCATAAATTGATATGGTGAAGAGATTTAAGGTCATAGTTTAAATTGCCAAATCCGTCCTAGTTATTATGTCAAAAAGGTTTCAGAAAATTGGTTGTAAGTTTGCACTTCTCCACACATCCCAGAATAGGAGTGGTTGAGAATGAATTATATTTCTCTGTAAAATTAAAAATTCATTGGTTTTTTATTAAATTGAAGGGTTGAGTGATGGAAGACTTCTAGACCAAGAATAGTTCTTGGGACTTGAAACCCGATCTAAGTAGTCCTTGAAATATAAGCTTAGTTGAGCTTTATTCCCCGAAATGAAGCATGATGTGGACCTCGATAATATTTCCAAGACATCCTTCTATAAATGTGTAATAAAATTTAAGAGAGGGTGGATAAGTGCATGATATTGTTCAGGTTGTGTAGACTATTTTTCTAGACATTCATATTCATTAGGAATTTGTCATAATCGAGCCTCATGATGTGATTGAAAATAGTAGTGGTTTTTATAAGTCTTGAAGGTTAACCAGAGGTCAAAAATCCTCTCCCCAAGCATTGTAAGGTTTTACAAATGCAAATATCAATCTTAAATGAACTTTCTTAATGATCATGTTTTAGAGCTTCCAAGACTTTGTTTACTCGGTTCGGATGAAAAGATAGAATGGTGTGGTGTGATTTGACTTGTTTTCTCTCTACAGTTATGGTGGTGTTTTAGGCCTCTTAAAGATTCATTCCTCCTAAATTCATTTCATTGCATGAGTTTATAGTTCTGTTATACACCTAAGTTAAAGACTTCATTCTAAAATTCATACACCTAGATGTGCATGTAATCTCTAATGGAGATTTGAAAGTGGAATGGTGAGTTTTGAAGATTTATATAGCTATAGAAGACACTAAGAGGTTATTTTTAATGTATGTATACTCCTCAAACACTTTTTTCATGTTCTCATTAGATACAAGACAAATAATCCACATTAAAGATGAAGAAAAAATGGTAGAACCATAACAAATCGAGTGTGTAGGTGTCGAAATGAATATCTTATTTTTCTTCAAGTATACAACAATCTCAAGAGAATTTGAGTTATTCATAGGTATAAGAAGGGATACGACAAGTTAAGGAAGGGAAAAATCTACATCTGAAACCTTTCCAAGTGAAATGATGACAATATGGAAGTTTTTAAGTGATGTCATCCATGTCCCTTATATGAGATGAAGAAGCTAGAAGGTGAAGGAGTTAGATTTTAAAGTTAAAAATGTGCAAGAATATATCATCCTTGAATATATGAATGCAAAAATATACATTATGCTGATAATTTAAGGAAGGTGTTTGAAAGTGTAAGATAGTGATCATATAGCTAAATTTAGATGTGTGAAGAAGAAGTATGAGAAAATAGGAGCTGAATAAGAGATCACTTATTTTTGTTGTAAGAAAT
Source organism: Taxus wallichiana var. yunnanensis (assembly GCA_018340775.1). Taxonomy (NCBI): domain Eukaryota; kingdom Viridiplantae; phylum Streptophyta; class Pinopsida; order Cupressales; family Taxaceae; genus Taxus; species Taxus wallichiana. The sequence goes on from CM031234.1 coordinate 42,983,253, forward strand.
TATAAGAATGGAGGTAATAATTTTTTTTGAATATTAAGTAGGTGTTGTTATCACTGAATCAAAACACCCTCAAATTTGCACAAGTGTGTGTTCTTGAGCTCACAGTGTGACTGGGTAACATGGGTACTATCTCCAATTGTGGGACTTGCTACTTGAGATAGACCTCCAGAGAAAGTTGGTTCTTCTTCCTAATCCTAGTACAAACTAACTCGCTAAAAGAAAAATAATAACTAATCCTAACCTATCACATCCAAGGGATCAATGAGAGGAAGATAACATGCAAGTACATGAAAAATACACTATAGAGGTGATGCACTAAAAGAAGAGTATGAGAACAATCTCCAATATGTGAAAATGGAAGAAAAATGTATATTAAAGATGGTGATAAAAGTTTTGCATGAGTCTAACAACATATTCACAACAACATTCTCAATAAAACATAATAAAAATGAATCCTTGTAAGAGTATAGAGTAGACACAATACATCTGCAATAATATTGAAGAGGCAAAGAGAAAGAAAACAAACACAACAAGGGAGAATATATACACAAAATTGCATATATTACTTCATGGGTATGCACAGATCAAATATTTTACAAAGTAGAGGCCTGGATCACCATGTAAGGATTCCAATATAAAGGCATACAACACATTGGATTCAAAAACCAAAATGTGAGTTTTTCTACTGAAATTATCCCCCTTTTATAATGAGCCCAACACTTCAATTTATAGGATTTAGAAGAGAGAGAGAGAGAGAGAGAGAGAGAGAATGCAATTCATGAAATCCACTTTTCAACCAATTGCAAGTCATGATAAATGAGTTTGGTTGGTGATTTTGGACCTGCAGAAGCAATCTCAAGGTGTCCCATAACTTGCAGTAGTGAAAGAATGATATCCCATGCTCATTTCATGTTCTTCAGACCACCTTCCAATAACCAAATAAAATTGGGCTAGTTTTCCTTTAAAATTACCATCAAATATTCATCAATTTATGTATTTATTGGTTTATGTGTGCCGATATTAGAACTACAATTCCAATGAGACCAATTTTGTAAAAATATGTTGATAATTGATCAAGTTATGATTATTTGAGCACAAACAATTATTTTGATTTTTCTAGGCATTTCTTGCTTCCCAGATTAGTAATTAATTCATTGGTTGGAAAATCACATTTAAATTATTTTCCCCTTTTCTAATGTTTCTCTCCATATTTCAAAATGAATTTGTATTCAAAATTTGGTCCCTTCCACTTTGTCTTTATTTTCTTTCATGAAGGGGAAGAGGTTTCTTTTCATTTTAGTGGGTTATGCCTAGCCATATCGGCACCGACTCACCAAGCTATCTACCTCCTATATTGTCCAAACTTTATGGTCGATCCCTTCTAACTCTCATCATGATCTCGGTGTAGGTGATAGTGCCAATTCAAAATCCCCCTTTGAAAAGGCCTCTCGAATCACCCCTTCCACCATGCCACAAGCCTTGCGTTGGGACGCGTCGTACTCACACCGACTCTCATATCAGATTGATTGATTTCCCTACCAAAATAGGTGTAACTTGGAGACTCCCTAATGACATTACATTGGGCTTCACATGATATTACCTACACGATATCCTAATCCCTGGCACCAAATTTTACATTGCTTCATGTTTCTAACTACCTTGTTCCCCAAATGCCACATCCCTTTTGCATCGTTCAAAATCAAACTTGAAATTTCCTATTTCATGTGGGCCACATGTGTTTCCCTTCCCTATGCACCGAGTCACCTTCCCAACTTTCTACAAGTTCAATTTTGTCTTACGGTTATGTCGATCTTTTCCAAAGACTCATGGTCCTAGTGTAAGCAAAGCATTTGGGCTCGACATCCCGTTTTCTCCACACAAGCTCTTATGTCGTTGATTTTGGAAATTCAATGTACACATATCCCAAGAAACCTCACCGCTTGGTACCCACATGAACCTCCTCACCCCTAACACGTCCTCCTTTCTTGATCGTGCCAAATTTATTCATATGAACCATGTTAACCCCACACTAAGCCATTGATCGCTCACTCGCCCGCACAACATTGTTTCAGAATTTTGGGTCTCCGTGCTCCAACTGCTTGGGCCACTTAAGCCACCTAGACCTAACATTGCTACATAAATCTCCCACCATGGAGAGTTTGGCATATTCATTCCTACATGTATCGGCCCATTATGCATCAAAATTCCAAATTCATCACATTGATAAAACTTTTAATTCATTGTTTACTTAAGTGTTTGGTTCTTTTAAAAGCTATGAACTTGGTGTTTTAACGTAGCCAGCTCGGATTCTAACTTCACAAAAATCACCCACGTTCTCTTGGGAAAATCTCACTTGATCAAAGCTTGGTATGTTTAGTCCAATCTCTCAGCTTGGCCATGACTCTTTCATAACCCGAGCACCATGATCCGAGTTCTCCCCATTGACACGGTCGAATTGGATGTATTTGTGTTCCTCCATCATGTATTTTCTTGGCTCATACAAAACTTGGATGCAAATAATCTCGATCCTATTGTAAGGTTGGATGTGGCATGTAACATAAATAATATATGTATGATTATTCCTAGATCTTGGCTAATTCATCATTAGTTCGTTGCCTTCTCCCTAATGAAAAGGTCGATGCGACTCCAAATGGCCCCGCTCACTCCTTGGAATGTAGATCTCTACTATTTCCTACAAATCAGCTTGGCGTTTTATAAAATATCTTGATGCACATGTGGTAACTTAGTTTGATGTGAGATGAGTTTGGTTGTTCTTGTATCAAAAAATTGGCTCAGACCTTCAAAATATATTGCTCAACCTTTTATAAAATAGCTCGATGCACATGTTTAGACAACTCAGTATGGATGGAACTAGATAGACTTCCAAATGATCTCGATGAGCTACAAGATAGCTCACTCCCCAAAAGACAACTTGGTAACAAATGGATTAGCTCATTTTTTGAGCTCATTGGAATCCAAAGACAAACCCTCAACCTCCTCTATTATATGAACTTGATGAGTTTTGTAGCAAAAGGTAATATGTGTGAACACTAGATTTCAACATTAATCTCGAAAGTGAGTCCCTCCATTGGTCTCCTAATTGCATAAAACTTGGGGCTCAATGAAGACCAAGAGGAGGAAAAATTACTTTTTATACCCTTTAACTCCTTTAAGGACCCTTCAAAACTAAATTCATCTTGTTTCTTCCGAGGACCCCCAACACAAGCTCTGTCTCGTTATTCACATTTCCACTAGGGTGGAAATTGATAATAGGTGTTTAGAAACATTTGGATTTTTAGCTTCCATGTGAGTAGGACCTTGTGAAATTTCTCAAGTAGATGTTTTTCTTAAACATTGGAGTTGGTGTTTCAAGTTGAGTGGGTTCTCAACAACTTGATATCCTTGTAATCTATTTTAAGAAAATTTTCCATCATAGTGCATTGATTTCAGTGGGTTTTTCTCCCTTCAATTTTTTCCCACATTAACTATTGTCTTCTTATGTGTATGCTTATTTATTTCTTTGTTTGAATATCATATTTCTTCAATATAAATTTTAAGAAAAGTTGAATTTCCTTAAAAATTTGATGAATAATTTATTCACCCCTCCCCTCTCAGTGGTTGTGTTCTTCAATAATTGGTATTAGAGCTAGGTGATTTTGAAGAAATCTTAACATCTTGAAGGAGATCTAACAAGCACAAACACGACTAAAAAGTAAGGTCAAAGTGGTTTCTCTACATCCAAGGCACCTCTCTTCAATGGAACCAACTATGATTTTGGAGTATTAAAATGAAGACCTACCTCATGTCTCTAGTCTTTGATATGTGGTAATCAATAAAGGATGGCTAGACCATTCTAACCACACCTCCAACTGATGCAACTAGTGAAAGGGCTAGTGAGAACAATTCAAAGGTAATGAATGCAATCCTATGTGGAATTAGAGAAGAAAATTTTATAAAATTTATGCACTACAACACAATTAAAGAAATTTGGGAAAAGATAAAAACATTTATTAAGGAGACAACAAATTCAAGCTAGCCTTATTGCAGACCTAGTTGCATACCTACTAAGGAAAATTTGAGAGATCGAGGATGAAATAATATGAAATTATTTCCTCCTAGTTATAGAGAGTTGATGAGGTTATCAATGTTATAAGAGGACTAAGAGAAATTATATAGGAACGAGTGATTATTTAATAGGTCTTAAGATCCTTGACATCTAAGTATGAATCAAAAGATTTAATTATTTAAGAAGAAAAATACTTTATAATCTTACAAATGGATGAACTTCATGGCATAATAGTTTCTTATGAGATGAGGACTCATGGAGAAAACCCAATCAACAAGGAGTTTGCATTCAAAGATGATAAGGACCCCAAGCAAAGAACAATAAATTTTAATCGACATAGAGGATGATGATGGAAAAATAGAAGCTATGTTTGTTAGGAGGCTAAAAAGAAGGTCAGGAAAATAAAAGGGAAAATGACCCTTCAAGTCCTTTAGTTGTGGTCAAGTGGATCATTTTGCATACAAATATCCAAACAACAACAAGGAAGAGAAATATGCGCTTGAAAAATAAGACAATACTTCTCATAATAACAAGAATAAATTCAAGAAATATGAAGGCAAGAAAATATTCTTCAAGAAAAAAAAATAACTTCTATACCAAAGAGGAAAAAAATTTCATTTGACTCAAGTAACTCCAACAAGTTATAAAGTGAAGATGAAGACACAAATTTTGAGATCGTATTTATGGCCATGGAGACAACCTCTGCAAGTATCTCAAAAGGTAAGTATCCTAGTGAAGATGAAAATTCAAATGAGGATGATGCTGAAGTAAACCTTGAAGCTAAGATGATTAGTTCTCTTAAGGAATTGAAGAACCAAAGGAGGAAGAACCAAAAGTTGAAGTCAATGTTGAAAGAGTATGAAGAGAAAATCATTCTTCTTGAGAAGAGACAAGGAAATAATGATATAGAGCATGATGATGAATTCAAGGATCTTGAAGCACAGCTAGAATTGATCTCAATATCTTTCAAATCCAAGGAGGAAGAATGCCTCAAAATCAAAATAGATATGGAGCTCCTAAAAACTAAATTAGATCATACCTCAAGAAAATTGAAAACATATCAAATATTTGAAAAGAGTTCAAGTGATCTAGATGAGCTTCTAAGTAGTCAGAGGTATTCAAATGATAAGACTAGTATAGGGTTCAAGGAAGATCATATGAATGACAACACAACCAAAAAAATGATTAAAATATCATTTAAAACCCACCTCAAACAAGGGATAGTAGTGAAAAATAGATAAGAGAGGAACCATTCCAATTAGAAAATCTCATGGAATAAGGTACACTCATTCTTTCTATGGCTATTGTTTCTCTTGTAATATGTTTAGACATAAAGATTCAAAGTGTAGGAGATATACAAGAGGTCATGGAAGGAACCTTAACTCACATCACATGAGAAGAAAAAATGAAATGGTTTGCTATAATTTTCAAAATCTTGGTCACATAGAAAAATTTTGCTATCAAAGACATCCAAAACAAGATAAGAAGGTATATGTTGCTAAAACTGATCCTACTAGCAAGAGAGAGCAAGGTATAATAGCTCAAACTACTTTTCATACTCAAAATGAAGACATGGAATGATACATAGATAGTGGATGCTCAAGTCATATGATAGGAACAAGGTAAATTTCATCTCATTAGAAGATAATGCATCAGGAACAATAAGATTTGGTGACAACACATCAGCTAGAATTGTAGGAAAGGGCACATAAAGTTTCTACAATGGAAAGACATTCAATGGGAATATTTTTATGTAGATGTCTTGAAACACAACCTATTAAGTGTGATTCATATGTGTAAGAAAGGGCATACCCTGATATTTCATGACAAGGGTTGTAATCTAAGGAATAACCTAACAGGAAAGCTATTTGGAAAGTCCAAAAGGACCAAGAACAACATCTATGTCTTGAAAGAGATCAACAAGGAGAAATTCTTCACAAGAAAGGTGGATGATATTTGGCTTTGGCATAGGAGGTTAGCAAACCTAAATTTTGACAATATTGTTAAAATAATTTCTAAGGGATGTGTGAGAAACGTGCAAAAATAACTAAACCTTCAGATACACTTTACAAAGCATGTCTACATGGAAAAAAACCAAGATGAAATCTAACTCTAACGAGTTATCTATAACAATACCACTATAACTGATCCATATTGACCTTTTAGACCAACAAGGACTGATATCATTCAATGTGAAAGCTACTTCATGATACTAGTTGATGATTACACAAGAATAAATTGGGTGGTATTTTTAAAGAAAAAAGAAGCACTAGATAAGTTCAAAACATTCAAAGATCTAGTTGAGAATGAGAAAAATTCAAAGATCATAATGTAGCCTAGAATTCAATGCAAATAGCCTAAGGCACACTGGAACATCACTCAAAGATGAACTCGAGCACTCACCCAAAGTGTGCAAGGGTTCTAGATCCCTATTTAGGGTTGTTTATCCAGAATGTTAGCATGATTATGCATGTATGTATTCAGATCCATAACAATTAATAACCAATCCACAATACATAAACCGGATCTAGATCTAACCATATGAAAGATAGACTAAACAATGACTATAAGGATATTTACTATGCAAGAAATATATTCAGTCACATCTAACACCAATATCCAGCCAATATGATCCATTACATAAAATTTTATAAAACATGAAGCTTTATACATCAAGATACAACTCCATATTCATGTGCGATAGCAAATCCACAACATAACTCTATAGTAAAATAGTATCGATCGGCTCCCTAAACCATGTAAATTAATACATATATATATAGGGGTGGGGACTTTCCCTTCACCACCCATGTACCTTCCAAAAATAGGCTACATGCTAATAATAGTCATGTGATTTTTATAAAAGAGTACAAAAGCATGCAAGTGATAATAATAGATCTTCTAAAGTTAACTCTAAGTATAGATCCTATTAATAGAACAAAACCCCTGCATGATGCTCAAAATGCTACAAATCCCAAAATAGCCTTGCGTGAACTATAATTCTCCACATCATTACATGTTCCACACTTCATGTCCAAAAATAGCCTTGATCTACAAAAGTGGCTAAGTCATGTTTCCAACTGTTTTTCGGGCACGCTCATGTTCTCGCTATAATTCTACGCCTTCTCGCTTGCCCTGTTCTCACATGCTAAAACCTTAAGCTATAATTCATATGCTCAACATTACCCCATGCTAAATGCATTTCCACCCCAGAAATGGGTAATAATAAGTTATCTCTCCAAGAATAAATAATAATTAATAACGGAATAACAAAATACTTGATCAAAAATAATGAAGTGTCACTCGGTGCTCTACTCCTCTACCGGTAGAATCGATTCTCAATACTCATTTTTAACCTCTACCTCTAATGCCTACCAGTCACTTAGCACCTTACCTATCTTATCTAAGATTTCACAAGTATGGATTATAGTTCATCTTGAGTCATTTTCTCCTTTTCATTCTATAGAACCACGATAACATTATCCATGCGACATTATTCCACCGACAAAATGCATTTTTTGCGATAATAAGATTCCCAATTTCATTTATTCCTCCCTGTGTGGATCTTGGGTTGGTGTAAGGGATCCATGATTTTATTTTATGAGACCAAGTCTATCCTTGCGCATGAGTGTCTCATCCTTCATCACCTTTAGGACCTCATTATCTTCTTCAAGAGTCCTTGTCCTAATTATTGCATCCGGCATCATTCATATATTCAGAGATTGATCAACCTTTTTATTCCCACCCTTCAAGGCCTGTAATAATATTCATAAGTCACAATTTTTCTATAAATGGTGGCCTTGGCCCTCAATACTTCCTCTCGTAGGATATTTTGGTGCAAACATACACATGGGCCCTCATCTATGACCGGTTTTACCATCGTGCATGGTAGTTCATGAAAGAAGGAAATTTTTGTGGAACTTGATATTCAGATGATGTATCCTTACCTTAAGAATATCATCTCTAATTTATTTATCCATACCGATCAAAGATTCTATCTTTTCCTTGAACCTTTCCTTTTCTTCTATTAGGTGTTTTATTATTACATCCTTATCCTTTTTATCATCCATCAATGCCTAATGGTTACCACTTTATTAATTTTCCTTTTTGAAACCTTTACAAATACCTTTACCAATGCATTGCTTACTTTTTCTTCTAACATACACAATTGACTTAACATTTATATCGGACATGGGGTGCTTTCTTCATCCTAGGTGAGATGTACGATTATTTTGCACATGTCAAAAATTAGGCTCATCCATATGAGTCTGCATTGAAAATGATAACTTCTTTCGAGTGCGTGCGTTTACCATCTCCACATCCATCAGCTCCCAACCATATAAGTCCTTAGGTTCCATAAGTACTTTGAAGTGCATGTGTATGATATTATTGGTATCATCCCCATATCCAACCACAAGAGTCACATAGTCTTCACTTTCTTTCTCTTTCCTTATTCTTTTTCCCCATTGGTAAATTGGGGCACTTGAATCCCAAATTGGGCCTTTTCCCTTTTTTTCTTTTGTTTTTTGCCCTTGATCCCTTTCTTATCATCCTTCATTTCTTCATCAGGAGCTCCTTTGTGCCCTCGAATGTACTATAATACCTACCACGCTTTCCCTAATTCATCTTCCTCTTCATCTTTTAGATCTAGCTTGTGCCTTTTTTCTTCTCAAAGGCTCTACTTTTTGTGGTAAAATGATACGTGAACTCTTAATGGATGCGATGACCCTACGCCCGAGCCCTTATTCTTCAAACACCCTTTTGAATTTTTTTCTCCTTGGTGGTCTTGATTCGTAGCTATTTCTAAAGCACATGTTTCTAATAATCTTCTTCTTTCTACAAGTGGAGGATTAGCCACCCATTCGCTTTCCTTCTCATCAGTGGGCTACCTTCGACCCATGTGCTCTAAACCACAACTTGCTTCCTTCCTTCCTCCTTCCTCTTCTTCCTCAATCTAGGGTGAGGTTGGTTCTTCTTCTTCCAAGATGCCTACTATATGTTTCCCCTTGGGTGGTCCTATAATTACTTTCCATTTTGCATCTCAAGATTCAAATTATATATATAATACACAAGGGCCATGCCCAAATTTATGATGGCCAAACTTATAACCTTCATATTAATGTCATCTAATATTATTCTTTCAATGTAAGCAGTCTTACCTAGATATACGTAATACTTCCTTAGTGTGTGGTAGTCATAATCCACCTTATTAGTGTTAAACAATAGTCTATGCGTATCTCGAGAACCTATGTACGAATTCCTAAAAATAGTGTGATGTGAAGGCATAGGGAAGTTTGAACCAAGGGATCCATTTCCCATCCTTCATCCCAAATTGCCTAATGTAAAAGTGTTGGTACACTGTAATTTGTACTTATTTACCTATTACCGTCGAAATATCCTTTTGTATTCTCCACTCTTCCTCAAACACAGCGCGTAAGCATTCATACCACATTTCCACCCTTTATTTGAAAGGTCCACTCATTGACCCATCACAAGTATAGTCGGAAAATATTTCTACCAAAGACTTCTTTTCTGTAAGAAACTACCATATATTTGCTTTCAGCCCATCGAGCACACCAATTTCAACAAAGACCAATGACAAGAGAATAGCACCAAAAATTATTTTCTTACCTTCCTATGTTTCTTCAATGATTTTATCAGCAATGAAATTTTATAAGTTATATAGAACACCTCATGTCATCTTGTGTGTAATATGAAGCCAAGATCTTTTAACTTGAGATCAACGCTCTTGATTATTTAGCTTTGTTAGGAGATGGGATGTTTCCTAAGTAACTAGATACTTCTAAAATTTAGCGATGTCCATCCCATGCCCTCCTTTGTTGATATCCAAGGACATCCGCACCCTCCTTTGGTGTATCCAAGATCTTTCTTCATTTTTTCTATGGCTTCCTTATTAGTGAGGTCGCTACTTAGCTTAACGTATGAACTCCTCATCCCTATAAAACTTCTAATCAAAGGTGGGTTGATCCTCATTCAATGAACAATTAAGTATAATAATTCCTCATGGAATCTACTCAAGATCCATTGATATATTTTCTTAGGTTTTCCAAAATATGGGAAGCTCATATAACTATAAAACTCCTACCTTGGTCAATAATTTTTCACCGTGTCATCGTAGACTATCATGTCATATGTTTTTCTCTTATCGGTATTTATTACCATAAATTTCTCCAGCTCCTCCTTGTTATCCTTGTTCTTATGGTTTTCATTTTTGACCTTGCAGTGTCGAAGGTGTGAATCCCAATCATAACCCATGAGAACTCCTTCTGGGTACTACATTTTAGAAAATCTACTTTCTAGAGCATCTTCCACCTCAATCTCACTTCCTTTTTCTTCTTTCCCCTTGTACCAACTCTAGGTGCTCTTTTGGGTGCCATAATAACTAAAAAGATGTGTTCTTTTTACCTCTTTTTAAGCTTTGTAACTTTAATTTGCATGCCCTAGTAAAAAACTATGTTCCTAGCTTCGATTCAACCCCTAACTCTCAATTTATCCTCTTCATATGCCTTTGATTCACTCAAACACTTCTCCAAAGGGAGTGAAAGTCAATCCCATCCAAAAATCTAATAAAAAAATCCTAGTTTTAATCTCTCTGCACTTCACCATCGTCTTACTAGCTAGCTGCTCGTAAACAACCCGCTCGAAAATTTGTAATCGCAAAGGTAAAAATGAATCCACATTACATCCTTATATAGATTTTGAAAAGTTATACACATTTATTTCTCCTCCACCTACCACCAATCCAATCCCAACATTAATTCATCATTTGTAAAATTTTCGGCATTGTACATCTCTGCGCCATAGTCATAACCTTCTAATGCGCCTTTTTACTTCTTGGCCACATACTCCTTTTGCACTCTTCCATGCACCAAAGTACTTTTCCACTGCACCTTCTTCTAAGTAGTTTCCCTACCGCAGCCTACCTCCTGTTATACTGTGCATCCATCATAAGTGGTTTTTAATCATGAGAAATATTTCTCTATCTATGCACTCTTCCAAAAACACCTACACAATTTTTCCTTATGCATACCCATCTTCATATGAAAATCAACTATATTCAACTTGGTAATGAACCTTGTATGTAAACCACCCACACTAAGGGATATACATGGTCCTCTTTGCATGAAAACACTTAAATTATAGTCATATTTTTAGTGCACGCAACATGCTTATTACACCAAACACTAAACTAAATTGAAAAAGCATAACAACGATGAAGGAAACACATATAAAGGAATGCATTAAGGGAAACCTAATCTAAGTGGAAATATTCCTTATTACAAACACCAAGAAGACTTATTTATAGTAGGGCTTCAGCCTACTCCCATTGAAATAACCAGGTAATCATGTTCCATCCATTGCCTCTAACTAGAAAGTTCTGAATCAAGTATATAAGTGATAACATATGGTCCCAACTAATGCACTTTAAGCTTTCCAGGTGGTGCAAAAACTTTGAATCATACAAAAGTACCATTTCCCAACCTCAATCTTCTTATCCTTGATGTGCCTATCATGCCATGCCTTTTCCTGGATTTTTCTTGCTTCTGACTCCATCTTGCTATGGTGTGCCTTTCATCCAAGCTTGCATCAATTTGTCAATACATTCTTCCAATGCTTTCTCATTACCCAGACCTCCTACGTGTGCAATACACAAAGAAGGTAACATGAACTCCATGGGTAGAAATTCCTCTTCCAAATACCAACTAAAAAGGGTGTTGCTTTATTCAACCTCTTGTAGGTTGTCTGGTATGCCCAAAGTACAAAAAATACTTTATCATCCCAATCTCTCCTTCCAACATCACAAATTTTTGTCAAAGTATGGCTCAATATTTTGTTAAAGGCCTCAGTAGTTCCATTTTCTTGAGGGTGATAAGGATTTCCTATGGTGTGTAACCATAAATTCATCCAATAATATTTTGATAGTCTCATTAAGGAAATGAGTACCCCTATCACTTGTCAAACTTAAAGGGCATCCATACTTGCTAATAATATTTTCCCATAAAAACCTTGTTGTTGTAGTTTTTGTGTAATCCTTTGTAGGTGTCACTTTTTCCCACCATGTAAGATAATCTGTATAAGTTATAATATATCACGTGATCATGTCCTATGCGTGGTGGGGAGATAGGGCCCACAAAGTCAATTTCCCACTTCTCAAAAAATTATTTGCACTAGTAATAGGCCTCAAAGGAATTTCATCTCTATGCCTAAGATTTCCAAGGTGTTGAAAATGGTCACATGCCTTACAATATGCTTTGTAATCCTTGTATAATGTTTCCCACCATAGACCAGCTAGTAGAATCTTATGCATGTGGTGGCATCCCCTACATAGTGTCCACCTACAATTCTGCCATGAGCCTTTGCTATAATTGCATTGAACTCATGCTCAAGCACACACCGGCGCAAAACTTCATCATGACCTAACTTTTATAAGTCTCCACTGATCAACATGTAAGATGCACCATGAATATCAAGTTGTTTCTTTTCTAAAGCCTTCATTCCTTTGGGGCACACACACATGACGTAAAAAGACAACAATATCCTCCAAGTTTGAGGGTGCATGATTCAACCTGAACAAGTTGTGCATCGGAATTATGTCCTCAATGCTCTTACGATTCCTCCCCTGATTGAATCCTTGATAAATGGTCTGGACCATAATTTCTCTTACTTGACTTGAATACCACTGTAAAATTAAACTCCTAAAATAATAGAACCCAAAAACATATGCGCCCCTGTAAAAATGGGCAATTTTTTACCAAGTATTTAATGCCATATGGTTTGTATAGAAGATGAAGGGTGTAGCAAACAAGTACTATCAAAATTTATGAAGTGCACGTAGATCATAGACAACTTTACACTCTGTTGTTGTATAATTTAATTTTGTTGGAGTTAATTTTCTTCTATCAAAAAAATAGGATGATCAACAATCCCTTCTCTAGGATGAGCTAATACCATGCCAATGGCCATGCCAGAGGCATCTACATGAATGTGAAAGGGTTTGGACCATGAAGGAAAGCGTAAAATAGGTGTTGTAGTAAGCCTCTCCTTCAATGTCTCAAATGCGCGTTGTTGTGCCTCACCCCAATAGAACTTTCCTTTTCCCTTGAGTAATTATTCTAAAGGTGTGGTGATCTTGGCATATCCCTTTTAAAATTTATGTAATAACTCACGTTGCCCCAAGAATTTGTGCACCTTGATTTGGCTAGTAGGATCCTCTAAGCCTAAAATCACAACTACCTTAGCAGGATCCACTAGTAACCCTTCTTTATAGATGATGTGTCCCAAAAAATTCCAAAGGGTGTGGAAAATATACACTTCTTAATGTTCAAATATATTCTCAATTGTCTACATCTCTCAAACATCATCCTCAAATGTTCATAGTGGTTTTTTATAAGCCCATAGACTTTCCAATCATCTAGATACACCTATAAGAACTTGTGAATGAAATCTATGGAATACTTGTACCACTATGCGTGAAAATACTTTGTAGGGGCATTCTTTAACCCAAAGGCATAACCGTGTATGCAAAAATTCCTCACTTGGTGGTGAAAGTTGTCTTCTCGATCCTCACTAGTTATTCACACTGATGATATCCATAGAATCCATCAGTGAAGGAGTAGATTTCATGCCCTACAACACCCTCCAAGATTTCTTCAGTAAATGGTGTGGGAAAGGGATCTATAACACATGCAACATTTAATTCCCTATAATCCACACAAATTCTAATTCTACATCTTTCTTGATGTTGATCACCATAGGGCTCACCCATTTAACTCCTCAATGGGCACAATGATCCCAGAAATTAACATTTTATCAATCTCTTCTTTCACTTTGACATGCTAAATTTAGATTCATCTTATAAGGCCTCTTCCAAAATCGGGTGTGCACCTTCCTTTAATTTTATCTTCATCTCTCCCAATGATTCATGTACACCTTTCAATTCATGATAGCCTCTAGGAAAAAATCCTAAAAGTCATGCAAGAACTCAATGATTTTAGCAACTTCAGAGTTAGACCAATAATCTTCGATAATGGCTTCCTTAGGTTCAGCATCCATCTTAATGTTCACTTTCTTTTTTTTCATGGGCTCATGGTAGGGCGGTGCCTTCTCATCTGCACTATCCAAGACATTACACATACCCTCTATGTACTCAATGTCCAAGTTCTCTACTTCTTCATCATAAACCATGTAGATCATCTTACCCTTTTCTTTTTCTAGGAAAGCATGCCCAAACTTCTCAACATTTGTTTCATCTTCTTTAAAACGTGCCACCAAGTATGATTCTCCTAATAACTCCTGAAGTAACTCTTAGCCTTTTTACACTATCTCCCATAGTTAAGTGCTTCATAAATGAAACACCTCATTCGGTGGAGGCTTAAAGAAAATTAGTCAAAGGTCTTGAGTCATACCTTCAAGTAAGTTTTTGCCAATTTTCAGTTGCTCTATTCAACTCTACATAAATATACCATGTGCGTGCGCACCTCGTAAGGTGAAATAAAACTTGTGCACCCCATAACAAAGGTGGTAAATCTTCCTAACCCCTGCATGTCAGAGTATCTTCACACTATTGAACATGGTTTTAAAAAGATCATTACCATGAAATGCAAAAATCTGAGTAGGTGCATTGCTCCTTAGAAACCGATTAGATAAAGCAATCCTTACTTCTCTCACTCAAAATATTATCCTGTGAACAATCCACTAAGCGTTGTTGTCCCACACAAAGTATAAACTAACATGTTCCTTCTTTCCACCTGACATTCCCATTGAAATTCCATAGAAAGTAGGAATAATTCTGGATTCTCTTCACCTGTGTACTTTGGTACCTAGTTGTTGCCCAAAGTTTGACACTATGTGGATTACTAATGCATGAAAAGTTGTGCTTCAACTTCATGAAAACCATTTCATAAGTGTCATGTGCCCAATTGTCACATGTAACACTTGTAGTATCACTCATGGATTGTGCATCATCCCATTAGAGAACTCCTTATTTTGATGGCTCAAGAACTTCAGATCTCTAATGGTGTGCACATAAATTCTATTCAAATCTTCTTCACTTAAGGGTTCTACATATGGCGTAGATTTCCCATCTGATAGAAGTATGATGAATCGTTCTTCCTTATTCTCAAAACTGATATACCCCTTGTTGAATCATAATTCAATGTTGTTTGCATAACACCAAGGGCACCCAAGTAATGTAGGAAAATTGTCTACTTCTACAAGTGCTAAGACCTCAAAATCCCCAGTAAAATTGGCCCCTGAATAGTAATGGATGCATCTTTCAAAACTCCAATGGGTGTGGCCTTAGTCCGTTTTCCATGAAAATACATTAGAGGATGGTTGTAAAGGAGGTCTACCCATTTAAACCCATGCATCCAAAGTGAGCACATTTACTTCGTGCTGTGTCAATCAATCAAAATGTTACTCAAAATTCAACCATCAACAACAAACATTTAGAGTAATCTCCTTGTCATAATCTAAATTATCGGAGGAAGATTAGCATGAAATGTTTCCTCTCATTCTCAATCCCGGTGCATAGAGTGTTATCCTTCAACCAATTCCCTAACAATGGAATAATGTTCTCTTGGCATAGCATCTTGACAAACCTCCTTCAAATCATCAACATTTTTTGATGAAGCTAAAGCTACTTTCTTTTTTCTCTAACTTCCCAAAATTTTCCTTCAAACCTTGTATCTCACCTGTAAATTCTGAATTACCTCCATGGTTTCTTAATAAACCTCCTTCTAATGCATAGGGTCTAGATACTTGGCATGCAAGACTTCCTCCTTAGTAATGGTAGGATTATGTTGTAGCATTTCTCAGCACGCACAACCTCAACACGTGTAGTAATCTTTATAGTAAAAACTCAGGATCGGTGCTAACTTTGGAATCCATTGGTCTTTAGGGAACACTTACACTCTAACCATTCCCATGCCCTTTTTTTTCTTATTTATGTTTCTTTCTTAAGTGTTCATACAAGTCTGGGCATTCTTCATAACTATGATTCTTTTTAAAAAAGAACACACAATATTTTGTGGACATTCACACCTATAGTGATCAGGAGATCCACATGTATAACAAGTCCCACGAGGGAAATCACTCCTTCCCCCCATGACCTCATCCTCTCGAATCCCACCCTGTATAACCTTGACCTCTACCACAACCACCATCAGAATGTCCCTCACTATGATCATAGTCATGATGCTCACCCTTATCCTTGGAATTATTTGCAACACCCATATCTTTCATACGCCAATATCAATGACATCATGGATCTGATCAATCAACCTGTAATCTTTAGTATCATGAGTGGAAGACTTTAAATCTTACAATAATTGGACACATTCTTTCTTATCACATACTACAATAATGGGCACCGAATTGAACTTGTGGTCCAAATGACATATCTCGCAATCCAATAACAAGGAAGGCACCAATTTATGAAGGAAAATATCCTTAGTATGCCCCTCTACTTCATAATTTGTACACAAATTCCACTATGCATCTCATGCACTAAATTAGTAGATAATTTTTCCAACTATTTTTCCATTATTACTATATGAGCTTCCAAGAATGGGCTCACTCCTTTGTCCACATTTCCTACCATCTTAGCATGTAGAGCTACTTCAAGCACCTCACATGGGATGATATAAGTTTATGAGAAAGCACCCTCCTAAAAGGCATGATCAGTCCTCCAATGAACCACTATACATGTTGGATTGCATGTATTTCATAAGATAACTTAGACAAAAGAGTTTTGAACCAAGCATCATATTCCTAAACACTTTTCCTAATTACCCTACTTAATGTCCTTAACACTTATGATTTTCTACTCAAACTCTAGGATATAAAAATTTTAAAAGAAAGCATCTCGTAGTGTTGTATAGTCCACACAAGTCTAATCAAGATCAAACTTTCTATACTAGTTGTGTGTGCTCACTTGCAATGTAGTTACAAACTAACTTTCCTTGCACTCTGGAGCCGTAATCCCCTTTGCGTGCCACAATATCTCACACATATGGACATTTTCTATAGCATCTTCAATGCCTCTATACTCTGGAAGAGAAAGAGACATATCCATGTAAATTTTTTGAGGTTGGTGACCTTGACCTTACCCATGAGATAGAGCCTCATGTGTTTCCTCTTATATTTCCCCCTTCGAGATCCACGAGATCCCACAGCCCAAGCCACTTGATCCTCTTGATCCACCCTCTCCAATAGTTAATGGACTAGAAGATACACTACATTGTGTTCTAATGGTTGTGTTAAACCGAATGCCCATAGTTTACAAAGTTACACTACTTCAGTAATATGCCAAGGTTACGTGCCCTAAGTTTTTGTGATAACAATGTTCCTAAAAAAGACCTCCAACTGGTCCTCAAAATAAAGTACATGATGAGTACACCATAGATGAATAAGACCCCGATTAACTCTTGAACTTAACTACAAATTAACTCTTTCTACTACAACTATAATTATCCCACTAAATTGCTTGATTACTAACCATCATAGAAACTGGAAAACCAAGTGCAAGGACTAGGTCATCATATAGATTCAAATGCATGACTACTACCCATGTCGTCTTTATCAGTGCACTCTTATCTAAGGCTAAAGAGGGTTCCCTACTATGCTTTCCCAAATGGGGGATGTATAGATTCTCTGGCTCCATTTCTTCTGCGTGAGCTCTAAATCCTTCATGAGCCATCTCTCTCCACAATGCCATCCATTCCATAACTTCACGTTGCTTTCTAAATCTAAATACCTCATTAAACTTAAGCCACCTTTCTTCTCTTTTCCTCTTTGTTGTGAGGTCCGCCATCCTCACAAATCCTACTCCTTCCACGTGTGGTGGGTTTTAGTTAGCCATCGAATTCTCTTCTAAATCCAGGGTTACAATTGGGATCTTGATTTCCATTGGAATCCACACAAATACGATCATCTGGGCTCACACAAAAACTCAAACTTAGTAACCTCTCTGGGCAAGAGTAAGTTGAAATTGCATATTCTAGAATATAACTGTTCAAAACACCATGGAACCAAACATCCATAGAGCATGTCCAAATTAGATCTACATCATAAAAGGCCTAGAATTCTTCTTACATTCCAAATACGTGTGCAAAACCTCCAATTCCTCTTAGATTGATAAGTAACAAGACACTCATACAACTCTTTGGGAAATATAGCAAAGAACGTCTCATATAATACATCATATAAATTCTATCTCAACCCACGCATGTGCATTAAACTTAGGTCCAAGTGTTGAATATAGCATGTATTCTTCTTCTAGATTGTTTAACCATACTTCAATATTGGCCAAGGTCAATTGGTAGGTCTTCATCATGCAACATCCTAGAAAACAATTGAGAAAGAGGTACCGCAATGGAAACCAATGATGTAGCCTAGAATTCATTGCAAATAGCCTAAGGCATGTTGGAACATCACTCATCTGAAACCGAGCACTCACCCGAAGTGTGTAAGGTTTTAGGCACCTCTTTGTTTCTTTTCCATAATGTTAGCATGATTGTGCATATATGTATTCAGATCTATAATAATTAATAACCAATCCATAATAAATAAACTAGATCTATATCTAAACCATATGAAATATAGACTAAAATATTATTATAATGAGATTTACCATGCAAGAACCATATTCATTCACATCTAACACCAATATCCATCCAATATGATCCATTATATTAAATTTTGTAAAACATAGAAGCTTTATACTTCAAGATCAATTTCCATAGTCATGCACGCTAAACAATCGCTACATAACTCGTAATAAAATAGAATCGATACGGATCCATAAACCATGTAAATCAATACATATATAGGGGTGGGTACTTTCCCTACATCTTCCATGCACCTTCCAAAAATAGGATACATGCTAATAATAGCCATGCACTTTTTACAAGAGAGTACAAAAACATGCAATTGCTAATAATAGATCTTCTAAAGTTAACTCTAAGGATAGATCCTATTAATAAAACAAAACCCCTGAATGACACTCAAACTATTGTAAATCCCAAAATATCCTTGCGTGAACTACAAGTCTCCACATCATCCCATCATTCCACTCCATGTCCAAAAATAGCCACGAAACCTATTTCAATCGTGTTGCGCTCATGTTTTCTATAATTTCACACCTTCTCGTGCACTCTATTCTCATGCACCCAAACCATAAGCTATAATTAATCTTCTCAATAGATCAAAATATTTATATCTAATAGAGGAGGTGATTTTTGTCAAATGAGTTTGATGAGTTTTGTGAATGTCGCGGTATAAGAAGGAAATCATCAAGAATAAGAACACCTCACCAAAATGGGGTTATGGAGAGAAATAATATGACTATGCAATAAATGGAAAGAACTATGTTGAATTACGCAAAAATTTTAGATGGTTATTTGAGGAGGAAATCAAAACATCATTCTACATCTTGAATAGAGCCCAAATCAGAATAAATTGTAGAAAGACTCCTTGTGATTTTTGGAGAGAAAGACCTATAATTGTAAAACATCTAAGAGTGTTTAGAAGTGTTTTATCAAGAGGGATGAAGACAATATTGGAAAATTTGATTCAAGGAGTAATGAAGGAATATTTTTAGGATTGTCCTCAGTGAGCTCAGCCTATAGGTGTTATAATAAAATTCAACAAAAGATAATAGAAAGCATAAATTTCATAGTGGATGACTCATATCCTATGAAGACCAAATATCAGCCTAAGGAGACTCCCCATAGCATAGAAATTTAGGATGATGATGAAATTGTAGAGGGTAATCAAGAAGAAGAGGATGAAGATGAAGAAATACCAAAAACAAAAGTACCCTCAAGACAGTTCAAGAGATACCATCCTCCAAATCAGATAATAGGAAACAAAGAGATAGGATTACAAATAAGAATAATATTGAAGAGTGTTCAAGGTCAAGAAAAAAATTCCCTCTTATCCAAGATTGTACCAAAAATTGTTTTAGATGTCAGTAAATACCAAAAGTAGATTGATGTAATGAATGAATAATTGGACCAAATAGAGAAAAATGAGACTTGGGAACTAGTCCCTAGGCCCAAGAATAAGAATATCATTAGAACTAAGTGGGTATTTAGAAACAAGCTCAATGAAAAAGGTGAAGTCATAAGGAATAAGGAAATACTTGTTTATAAAGGATATTCTTAGGTTAAAGGAGTGGATTTTAAGGAAATTTTTGCATGTAGCTAGAATGGAGGCCATTAGAATCTTCTTGGCATATGTAGCATACAAAGGATTCAAGGTATACCAAATGGATGTCAAGTCAACATTCTTGAATGGGAACCTAAATGAAGAATTCTACATTGAAAAACCTAATGTTTTTTCACTCATAAAGGACAAGGAATATGTTTTTAGGTTGAAGAAAGCATTATATGGTTTTAAGTAAGCCCCTAGGTCCTAGTATAGTAGATTAGATAAGTACTTTACTGATCAAGGATTCAGGAAAGGAGTGGCAGATAAAAATATTTACATAAAAGAAGAATAAGGTCACCTATTAATACATAAAAGATAGTGAGACCATGACACATGGATTTGCAAAGGTCATGAAGAAGGAATTTGAAATGTCAATTCTTGGAGAACTTTCATTCTTCCTAGGACTACAAATCAGTCAATCCAAAGAAGGTATCTTCATATCACAAACCAAGTACATAAAGGAAATTCTCAAGAGGTTTCAAATGGAGGAATGTAAACTAATAAGTACACCAATGATCATAGGATGCAAACTAAGAAATGAGGAAAAATCACCTAAATTTAATCAGACCATGTACATATCTATGATAGGTATTCTATTATATTCAACTACATCTAGGCCTAATATCATGCAAGCAGTTGTTCTAGTTGGAATATTTCAAGAAGATACGAAGGAGATCAACCTAAAATATGTCAAAATAATATTCAGATATCTCATGAGAACCATGGAATATGGCCTTTGGTATAAAAAAAGCAATGAGTTTGAAATAAAAGATTTCAAATGTATATTTTGAAGGTAACATTGATGACATGAAGTGAATAAGTGGAGGATAATTTTTTATAGGTAAGTGTATAGTTTTTGGCTAATAAAAATAAAAATCTTGTAGCACTATCCATGTGTGAGGATGATTATGTATTAGTTATCTTATGTTTTTCTCAAGTGTTATGAATGAGAAAACTCTAGAAGATTACAACTTTGAAAATTATGATTATATTCCCTTGTATTTTGAAAGATCAAGTTTATAAGTGTGAGTAAGAAAATCCTAATCAAATATCATTTCTTGAGGGAAAAAGTGAGTGAGAAGAGGATCAAGCTAGAACATATGCCAACCAAGGAGGAGGTAGCCGATATATTAGAAAAACCTCTACCAAAAGAATCCTTAGAGAATTTAAGGTAATATTTGGGGATAATACTCACCCCAAAAAACCACTAAGAGACTCAATCCATCAAGGGGAGTAAGCTAATTGACAAATTTTCTCTAAGAAGTTGTAAAGAGTACCAACACGGGGGATAATTCACTAGCTAAATGTACAGGTCAAGAATATCAAAAGGAGACATTTGCAAAGAGTGAAGAGTCTTATTTTGAGGATAATATGTTCAAGAGGAGTATTGAAGTTGAATGGTGAAGAATTTATTACATCATTTGAAGCCATGAGTGAAAATAAGTAAGCCTAATCCAAGGGAGAGCTTATAGAGGTAATTCTATAAATTATTGATGTAGTAGGCATGTTATTTGATGAATGAACCTTTTCATATCTATATAAGGGGAGAATGCAATCAAAAACAAGAATAGAGTGCATTGAAGGTATTGGTATGTTTTTTTACATTAAAGTTTCTAAGTTTGTTTTCATCAATGACAAAGAGGGATATTGTTGAACCATGGTCCATTGATTTTTTCATTAATGTCATATGAAATTGATTAAAAAGAGTGAGTCGTGAGGATTAAATCATTCAAAGGCATGAGTTTTGATTGGTAGTACCTTCTTTATACCTCAAATGGCATGTTTAGAGTGTCTTGGTGTGGTTTCTTGAGATGTCATAGTGTGTGCACAAGGTCTTGGTACATGATTATTTCTTTAGAAAGTAATTATATGCATGGAGGTACTTGGTGTAAACTCTAAAGGTGTCCTATAGGTCCAAATAATTTTCTTAAAGGTGTACAAGATTCCTCATGATGAAGAACAAGATAGACATTATGAATCATGGTTGGAACAATCTCATTTAGGCCTAGTTCAAGGACATAATGTAAGCTTGGATGGATGTATAAAGAAAAACAAGATATGATAGGTCATTTTAAGGAAAAGGAGTGTCTTAATACATGGTAGAGAGGATGTGGAAGGTTTTTCAAGTCATTGTTCAGCTGGGAGAGGCATACTCAATGTCACTTGAAGGAATGTTCTTGAGAACAAGCCTAGTAAGTAGGTAAATCATGATGGTCAAGAAGGTACAAACCTTTTTATGTAAAAATTAGCCATAGAACATGTAAAT
The DNA here is from genome assembly GCA_018340775.1 of Taxus wallichiana var. yunnanensis. NCBI lineage: Eukaryota > Viridiplantae > Streptophyta > Pinopsida > Cupressales > Taxaceae > Taxus > Taxus wallichiana. Next base: position 43,005,818 of record CM031234.1, read on the forward strand.
GAGGTTGTCATAGTGTTGTGGAAAACCTTTCAAGGAAAAATGAAGAATATTTTTGGATTTATGAGGGTTTTGGTGCTATTGAGCTCTTAAAATTATCATCTCCAGCTCGAAGGTCAGTTTTGAAGTGCTCACTTGCACATTAAAATTTTACATGAAGACCTAATATTTTCATCTAAGTTGACACATGGAGTGTATTTTATTTTACAAGTGTAATAAGGAATAATTATGCCTTAATCTTTATGAATGATTCTTAAAAATCCAAGGTGGTCCAAACCCTCTCAAAACCTTAGTACTAAAGCGATGGAGAAGAACTGAAGTTTGTGGTCATGAAATCACTTTGGAATCTAATATGAACTTTCAAGGATGTAGAGAACTCCTTGTATCCTAGGCTAGTGGCATTTTGGTACTCCAAGTGTAAGTGTAAAGTGTAGTTCTACCTCTATTTTGTACATAATTAGTGGTATATTCAAGTACAACAATGATTATGGTGAAAATCCAATGGTGGGAGAAATATTGGGAGGTTCTGCAAGAGTTCATGAGAAGTTACATGTATGTTTTGTGCAAAATTTTGATGAACCGTGTCAATGTAGATGGTCTACCACTAAAGAAGTAAAGATGAAAAAACCTTTCATGGTGTTTGAGGGATAATTGATGTGAATGCTTTTATTAGATTCTAATAAGGGAATGATCAGTTTAAATAATTCCAATATAAGTTTTTAAAGCCCATAACTTGATATGGTGAAGTGATTTAAGGTCCTAGTTAAAATGACCAAATCGGTCCTAGTTACCATGTCAAGAAGGTTTGAGAAACTTGGTTGCAAGGGTGCACTTCTCCATCTTAGGGATAATCCTCACATGATGGTATTTATATTACATGGAGTAAATGTAAGTTATTGTTACATAAGTAACAATAACATTGGGTTATTTATATTTGTTAGAATAACTATTGTAATATTATGTAAGTTGTTTTAACAACTTACATAATTAGGAGAATGGGTTATTCTCACGTAATATATTAGAATGCCCATTTAGTGGAGTGGTTATAGGAGTGGCTATATGAATCCTTATATTTAGGATATCCTTACTTATAAATATGTAATACTATTGTTATAGAGTGCAGTCGAATTGATTGATTAATTAAGCCTTAGGATCTTCTCAAATATGGGGTTTCCCACATTTGGTATCGAAACGGAGTTATTCAAGCCTCTTTAAGAATTGTTTGGCATTCCATTCATTTTTTTGATCCACACGAGAAAAATGTAAAATGTTATGTAGACCATGAGCAAATTCCATTGCATTTTTGTTCATCTTGACTAAATTTTGTCAACAATTGAGCGGTGCGAGACCAAGTGCAAAAAATTTTGACATTCACCATTCACCAACATCTCCTCTCCTATTCCATGGTGTACACTCTATCTATAGTTTTCATTCAATTTGTTCACGATATTCATAACCTAAAAATGAAAAAAACGTTTTGAAGCATATATTTTGGTTTCGAGAAAAAGTTGCTTTGTAGGAAAAAAAAATTAGTCTCTAGGTTTCTTGGACAAATATCGGTTTGAGATCTACATGATGAAGGATAGAAGTAAATAAAATTCTAGGTTTTGTAAATCCAATTAAAGATTAGATTTCATGGATATAGAAATTGTTTTGAAATTATTTGCATGAGCTCAAAAGAATTTTTATTTAAATATTTGTTGTAGTTTTTAATTAAAGGGGAATTACGGTGAATTTTTAATTTTGAAAAATTTATGGTGACAAGTTATTCAAGGTTTCACTAGACATGCTACCCCTTTTTGGGTCTATTTAGAGCCAAATCGGCCTTGGCACTTCGGAGCTAAACTCGTGACATGTGTTTATCATTTCAAATTTGAAATAGGTATCCTCTCGACAATGACAACATTGATCCCGCAACTCATATTTTGCATTGGATGATGATCTCTCTCTTTAAATAATTCCATTGTTTTCTCATTGCATAAAATTTAAATTATTCATTTTAGATTTGGATCGACTACTCTGAGATGGTCTTCATGGCTTGTGATAAGAAAATAATTCATTTGTATTCATTGAATCTACCTTGAGTAACACAACTCTGATAAAAAAGGAAAGTAATCAGAAAATAAATCAATTTGGATCCCCTTTTTCTTCAAATCGGGAACTAAATCAATCAATTTAACCTTCTCTCAAAGCATTGGCACAATAGTCAAAATTCTACCTTGGCAATAGATCTCCTTTGCATTTGGCAGACTAGGTCTTTAAAAAGTTCCATACCTACATGACATGGCTTGGTGGATCTCTCCACACACCCCTACATTATATAATTCAATGGGTCGAACCCTTGAAAAATCAAGATATTCCCATGTTGCATCCTTTTCTATCTTTAACTTGTATTTGGTTGTGTCTCGCCACTTCAACGATGAAATATTTAATGACCCTTGCAGATTGTTCTCTACAAAAAAATTTCAAACCAATGCAATGATAATATCTCCTAAATGAGCTATAAGAGATAAATGAAACCTAAACGTGGGTAGGTGAGATATTATGTTTTTAATAAAGAAAATTTTCTATGTAAAGGGGATATTTTTCTGTTTAAACAAATAAATAAACCTATCGGGGATAATATTTTGGTATAAAGGGTAACTGAGACTCTTGGATGAGGGATATATTTTCCCTTATGAAATTATATTGTAAACTATTTTTCAAAAATGGGGATAGAAACTATATTTTCAAAACATTGTATTAGGGTCATTATAGATGGATGTATTATCGGTTGAAACCGACATCCAACGGTTATTTATCTTGAGGGGGACAAAAATGAAACAATTCAAATGATGGATGTCATGAATGATGTTTCTCACCCCATGTTAGCACTAAGGGGGGAATGTTAGGGATAGTCCTCACATGAAGGTATTTGTATTACATGGAGAAAATGTAAGTTATTGTTACATAAGTACCAATAACATTGGGTTAATTATATTTTTAAAATAACTATTGTAATTTTATGCAAGTTATTTTTAAAATTACATAATTAGGAGAATAGCTTATTCTCATGTAATATATTACAATTCCTATTCAATGGAGTGGTTATAGGACTCCTTCTATTTATGATATCCTTCCCTTAAATATGTTATACTTTTTTTGTATACTTATGTTGAATTGATTGATTAATTAAGCCTTTATCTCTTCTCAAATATGGGGGTTTCCCCACACTCCACACATCCTAGGAAAATAAATGATTAAGAATGAATAAGAGGTATCCTGTGAAATGCCAAATGCATTTTTTTTCATGAAAGATAAGGTTTGAGTGATGAAAGTCTTCTAGACCAAGACTAGTTCTTGGGACTTGAAACCTAGTCTAAGTAGTCCTTGAAATACAATCTTAGGTGAGCCTTGTGCCCTGAAATGAAGCATGATATGAACCTGATAAGTTTTCCAATATATAGATCCTTCCATAAATGTGCAATATAATTCATAATAAGGTGGATAAGTGTGTGATATTTCTTAACTTGTGTAGATTGGTTTTCTAGGCTTTCATATTCATTTGACTTTGTCCTAATCAAAGTGTCATGATGTGATTGAAGGTAGTGGTGGTTGCTCCAAGTCTTAAAGGTGGAACAGAGGTCAAAAAAATTCTTCCCAAGCATTAGAAGGTTTTTAAAATGCATATATTAGTGTTAAAGGAAATTTCTTCATGACCATGTTTTAGAGCTTCCAAGACTATGGTTACGTAACGTAGATGAAGAGATAGAATGGATTGGTGTGTTTTTAATATTTTCTCTCCAAGTTCATGGTGGTTGTGTATACCTCTTGAAGAGTCATTCCTATTTAATTCATTGTTTGACATGAGTTTAAAGTACCCCTTAAACACACAAGTTGAAAAGTGTTTTTAATATTCATACACCCAGATGTGCATGTAAACTATAATGAAGACTTGAAAGTGGAATGGTGAGTAGTAAAGATTGATATGGCTATAGAATACACTAAGAGGTTATTTTTAATTTATGGATACTACCCTAACACTTGTTACATTTTCTCATTATATACATGAGAAAATAATATACCTTGAATAAGAAAAAAATGGCGAGAACTATTACAAACTAGAGTATGCGGGTGTCAAGAAAGGAATATTTTCAGTTTCTTCAAGTATGCAACAAGCTCAAGATAATTTTGAGTTCCTCATGGGTAGAAGAAGGGACATGAAATTTTAAGGAATCTCAACATCTACAACTGATACCTCTACAAGTGTAATGATGACATTATTGCATTTTTCTAAGTGATGTCATCCATGTTCGTTAAAAGAGATGAAAAAGCTAGAAGGTGAAGCAGGTTATAAGTGGAAATTTAAAAGATGTGAGAATTTATAATACTTGACTATATGAATGTAAAAATATACGTTAGATTTATATTTTGAGGGTAGGTGTTAGGAAGTGTGAGATAGTGAGCATATAACTAATTTTAGTGTGAAGAAGAAACATGAGCAAATAAGAGCTAAATAATATTTTACTAAAGAGTTTTTTCTTTCTAAATTTAACTTAATGAAGTGAAATAAAAAACAAACTGACCTTGGAAGATGGAAGGGTTTACCAATACCCATGATGTGGAATATCAATACTTGATGGATGAAGGATGTCCACAGATTTAAGCATGCACATAACTTCTTCTTTCCAACGGGATAAACTACCTACAATACACAAACACTCAAAAAAAGATAGGATTAGATAGATATATGGAAAATTTCTTGGAAAAGGCCAAAATTCCCTAAAAGTCAATGGAATTCCTTGCAAGGATGTCAATCCACGTTCAAGAAATCAATTTGATAATGATAAGATAAAATGATAAAACAGACAATATAACCAACAATGCAAAGGAAAAGGGATTGACATGGTCCATGGCTATATGATGGTCTAATGGTGATACCTAATCCAAAAGGAGTTTAGGGATCACAAAATGGCTTAAAGGAGCAAAAATATAAATATATATGTACTCACAAAGGTGAGCATGATGATAGTTTTGATTTATATAATTGATAGAGTGTTGAAGATGGCTCAGAAGAGCTTGATATGACTGGAAAAACATTTAAAGGGTCTTTTGGTAATAAATGATGGGATCTGGATGTATAAAAAGTAAGCTTAACATCCAAAATACATTTTACATAGGAATCATTAGTGATTCTAGTGGATCATTAGTGGTCCTAGTGGATCTTGAGTAATCCTATTAGCAAGCATGGGGAATCATCAGCGATTCTAGGAATCATCAATGATACTAGGAATCATTCGGTGATTCTAGGAATTTTTAGTGATCCTAGTGAATCATTAGATATTGTTGTGAAAATTTATAGGATGATAATGGATGGAGATTGAGCTCAAAAGGGATGCTAAAAAGGTTGATTTAGGCCTAAATATGATGCATAAACACAATGATTAACTAAATGAAGATACGTACCTTGTATATGTTGATAAATGATGATAAGAGGATGATTTTACCCGAGAAAGGAGGATTATAGATGCAAGAATATCATTGAGTTGATTCTTAGATGTTTGAAAGGATGAAGAAGAGATTATTGATGTCTTGAATGTTGTTATGATGATCTCTAACTCTGTGACATGGCTATGATATAAAGAAATAACAATGTGAGGTCTCAAAGAGTAAGAAACTTGGACTGGACTTAAGAAACCTCAAGCTAACCTTGAATGGAGGCCTGAAACTCATTTATATAGGATTACTAACAACCAGGGAGAATATCTAGCGATTCATTAGGATCTCTAGTGATCTAGGTTTTACGGATAAAGGTTTAAACTACTTCCCAAATCAAATTTTTTGTTTGTTTTGATGAAGGGTATGTGTTGGAAAGAGGTTATGTGGGTTAGGGAGGTTGTTAAATGGTTAAGAAGTTGTTGATTTTGTTTTTTTTTCATTTGATTTTGGTTTCTAAGTGGTTTGGGTGGTTTTAAGAGGAGTAAAATAGGATTTTATAGTTGTAGAATGATATTTACAAGGAGTAAATATAATTGCGGAGAAATGAGACCTAGGATAACAGTTTAATAGATAATATGATAGAGATTTGATAATTTTGAGGGGCTAGTGAACATGGATATAAGAATTAGCGGTGTTAATTTTAGGTTTCTACATTTTCCCCCTTTTTAGTGGTTTGGTGTACAAAATCCACAAGAAGAAAAAAAAAATATGCGAAAGATAATGACGTGAAAGATGTAGAATTATATGATGATGTGATCCCCTCAAACTAGGGATTGATTATCTAAAATTTAATCTATCACAAGTTTGAAAGAGATAGATGGAAGGATACAAGGATGGAAAGATAAGAGATGATGCCCCAAAATGAGGTACAAAGACATGAGTGGTACCTCCATAGAGCCAAGTGATAGGGGAAGAAAAGAGTTTATGTCCTATTGATGATGGTTCATAAGAAGTGAAAAGAATTCATAAGAAGACTAGGGAACCAAGTGATAGGGAACTAATGGTCTCGTTTCCTATAGACATATGGTCTATCGATGTTGAGGAGAGATAAAGTGACAATTTGATGAGGTCAAAGGACCATAAATTAATGTTTCCACAAAGGTGGGCTTACGAGGCTAGGAAGTCAAGTGATAGGGGAACTAAAGGGTTTTTTTCCTATATGAATATGACTTTAATCATATAAATATGCGGTCATCGAGATAAAAAATAATATTGCCACAAAGGTGGGATTACGAGGCCAGGAAGTCAAGTGATAGGGGAACCAACCATTTCGTGTCCTATAGACATATGACTTAATGGTGATGATGAATGAAATGAAAATTTTATGAGGTCAAAGGACCATAATTTTATGTTTCAACAAAGGTTCGATTATAAGGACTAGATGGGGGTGTATTCAGTGGTCAGGGGAGAAGTGCTGGAGGAGGCATTTGGTCGACTAATATTATTTTTACTAAGTAGATATGATGTTTTTGATACAATTATGTAATTTTCATATGTGCTTAGGATTATGTGGATATTAATAGATGTTTATATGATGATAGAAAAATTGATATATGTCAATGTGGTAGGGTTGACAAATATTAAAGTTATATTTTAGACATGATGTGTTATTTGATATTTATTTTAAAGTAATTTTTGTGTATGTATTAACCATGGTCAAGAATGAAACATGGAGTGATTAATTTTGTATTGGCTTTGATGCATATATGATGGTGAAGTCACTTGCACTCTTTAGCCTTATAACAAATGTTAACACATGACTAACAATGGGTAGTCACACATAGGATTTTGGATAAGGATGGGTGTGAAATGTATACCTACCTAGGACATGGGAAGGGTTGGCATATGTAGGTTGTGTTAGATATTAGTTTCTCCTTTCAATGACTTCATGGGGAGAATCCCCAGCTATACATGTTTATTTTGAGGTAAACCGATAGATCTTTGGAAGTTTTCTATAATGGGAAAGTTGACTAATGTGGGAAGATTTCTTGGGATGCTTTTTGATATTTCAATTTTTGAATTTTGGTCGATGCGGGAAGACTTTTTACATAGGTATCCATCCTTTGAGGGAGTGTTATATAATTTTTACCTTTTGAATTTTTATAGCCATTCTTTGAGGTATGTTTCTATGATTTTAATAGGTAGTTATCCTTTGAGGGATTAGTCTACTTTTATTTTTGATAATATGATTTTTATTTTTGAATAGTTATCCTTTGAGGGATCAGTCTATTATTTTTGATAAGATGCATCCATAGATATTTTTAAATTCTTTGAGTTAAGGGTAGAAATTAATATACCATTTCAATGAGGGGGAAATTTGTGCACAAACTAACATGTATGCCCCGTGACATGTCTTCGGTTGATACATAAGGTGGATGAGTGTAATGATTCTAGAGTTCCTTCTAAGGAGGAACTTTTCCATATGAAATATGTGATGAATAGATCCATAGTGCTCATATTTAAGGTTTTTGAGGATATATATGGAAAACCACATGCTTTCAAATCATTATGATGATAAAATTACTAGTTGGTGGTGGAATATGATATTTAATGACTATTGTTATGACGGTTAAATTGTTAATGTAGAAAGGATGTCGGTGAAAGGAATTCGAGAGGTTTTTTTAGGTGTATCATCAAATGAGGCTAGATGATAAGCTCTCAACCCATACTATATGGAACGATCTAATTAAGGGAAAAAATTCATTGTTTACTCCTTTTTAGAGTTAAGACATCATGGATTTGATTGAGATGATGAAACATGGTTAATCTAGGAAATTCCCAATGTGTCGATAAGGCTTATATGGTACAAATGGCTGGATGGGTTCATTACAAACCTGATCATAAGTGAGGATGTGTTTGGGTCCTTTGATAGTGTCCTATAAATTATATAGCTTTTTCTATAAATCTTGTATAGGATCGTTTGTGGGATTAAGCATGAGGGAATTAACATACGAGTGTGGATGAATATGTAGTTGATTTGATTGATGATGATGAAGAGTAGGATGGTTTTATTGTTGATGGGTTTGATGTGAAGGTTGATAAGGGGTAGCCTGAGAAGGTATCGATTGCAAAGTAGGTTGTGATAAAGGGATGTGGGGAGACATGTAGGGATGTTGGATATGTTGTTGTTTTTGGATGAGAGGGGTTGATTGGGCTTGAGTAGGGATGTGTGTATGGGTTTGGGATGTCTAAGGTATTGAGAAAGGCATTAAAGTTGAGATAGGTTGATTAGATAAAATATGGGGGATGTTAAGATTCTGATGTGATGGTGATCAAGGAAGGGATACAATAAGGATTAATTGGTGTGATACACTTTCCATGGACCGAGGGGTGATAGTTTCAAATTATTCGGAATTAAAGGATGTTCTTAGGATTGTTATATGGAATTTTTGTAGGGTTGTATGATTGGGTGAAAGGTAGAGGTTCCATAAGGGAAAAAAGGTGATCTAGATGATTTTGAGAACATGCTAGAGCTAGGTGAAGTTGAGTGGGATGTGATAAGTTGATGAGATTCATAAATATTAGATCCTATGTAGGGGATGTTTTGGTATTAATTGGGGTGAAAATATGTAGATATAGTGGATGAAATAACTAAATATGGTTGTAAAAATGATGCATAGGGGTTAAAGGGATATGTTAATGTGGAGGTTTGATCCATATTAAATGATGGTTAACTAAAGATGATATAGAAAATCCCTAAGAGAGATACAAATGTAATAACAATTCAAATAGAAAAATTTTTATTATCTTGTTTAGAATTTATATTTGGATAAAGAGGCTATGAGGTAACCTAATGATATGGTTGTTCTTAGACTAGTTTTAGGTAATGTTAAAGGTTGAATTCCTCGATATACTTGAAGGTATGTGAGGCCTGAATCTATGATAAGTTTATACCATAGCCAAAACACCATGGATGCTTTCCTATTGTGTGATGAAATCCCAAATCGGATCACACCGGGTAGTATTGTCTTGATGTGAGTTGTGTTTGATGTCATTTGGTTGTGTGTGAGGGGGCTAGATTAAGTGAATGCAATCCGTTAACCTCCAAATTAAACTATGTAATCAAGAAGTATGAAAGTTTTATTCTAAACCCCACAAAAATATTGATTTCGATGAGGATGAGACAACAAAAATAAAATGTTTTGAAAGAAGAAGAAAGGAAAGAGATGCACCTTTAAAATACTCACTTTTTAATTTTTTAGATTTTTTATTTTTTTAGAATAGCTACAGTGCAGCAAAAATCTCCCAAGATAGAAATATATAAGGGTTAGATGAAAATAGAACCAAAAAATAAGAAAATTGATGTTAGAGGTTAACTAACTAAGTAATAAACAATAATCCATAGGGATCATTAGCAATTCAACTATATTATTAGCGATTGTAAAGAAGAGAACACAATGATGAAATTTAATTAATTTGAAATGAAAAAAGGGGAAAAATGGCCCATCTAACATGCCAAAATGTACCAGAGAGTTTTTAATTTCCAACTTTAAATTAATGAAGTGAAATAATGAAAATAAACCAACCTCGTAAGACGACGTGGCTTACCGATACCCTCGATGATGAATGTTGATACTTTATAGATGAACAATGTCCATAGATCAAAGCGTGCACACAACTTCTTATTTCAAACGTGATAATCTACCTACAATTCACAAAAATAAGAAAAATATATGATTAGATATATATATGTTAGATTTCATGGAAAATGCTAATCCCAGGAAGTCAACGGAATTCCTTGCAAGAATGTCAATCTTTGTTCAACAAATCAACTCGATAATGATAACATAAAATGATAAAATAGACAATATAACCAATAATGAAAAGGTAAAGGGATGGACATGGTTCACAGCTATATGATGGTCTCGACGGTGATTCTTGATCCAAAGGGAGTATAGGTATCACACAATGGCTTAAAGGAGAAAAGATATAGATAGTTGTGTACTCACAAAGGTGAGCAAGATGATAGATTTGATTTAGATAATTGATAGAGTTTTAAAGATGGCTCAAAGGAGCTTGATATGACTAGACAAACACTTGAAGGGAATTCCAGTAATAAATAATGGGATTTGGATGTCTAAAAATAGGGCTTAAGGTTCAAAAGACATTTTAGATAAGAATCATCGACGATTCGGTGGATAGTCAACGATTATGGTGGATTATCAGCGATCCTTTTGGATCATCAACAATCTTGTTCGATCATTAGTAATCATGGTGGATCATCATTGATATTGTTAGTAAGTGCTGGGAGTCATCAATGATTCGGGAATCATTAGTGATCCTAGTGAATCGTCGTGATCCTAGTGAATCATTAGCAATCACCTGCGAAAATGTACAAAGTTGATAATGGATGGGGATTAAGATCAAAAGGGATGCTAAAAAGGTTGATTTAGGCCTATATATGATGCATAAATACAATTATTAACTGAATGAAGGTATGTACCTTGTATATGATGAAAAATGATGATAACAGATGATTTTTATCGATAAAGGAGGATTGTAGATGCAAGAATATCGTTGATTTGATTCTTGGATGTTTGAAAGGTTGAAGAAGAGATTATTGATGTCTTGAATTTTGTTATGATGATATCTAACTCTATGACAAGGCTATGATATAAATAAAATTCAATGTGAGGTCTCAAAGAGTGAGCAACTTGGAATAGACTTAAGAAACCTCAAGCTAACCTTGAATGGAAGTATGAAACTCATTTATATAGGATCACTAACAACTAGGGAGAATTGCTAGTGATTCATTAGGATTGCTAGAAATCCAAGTTTTATAGGGAAATTTTGAAACAACTTCCCAAATCGAGTTTTTTTGTTTGTTTTGATGAAGGATATGCGTTAGAAATAGGTTATGTGGGATATGGAGGTTGTTAAATGGTTGATAAGTTGTTTTTGTCATTTAATTTTGGTTAATAGATTGTTTGAGTGGTTTTAAGAGGAATAAAATAGGATTTTATAGCTATAGAATGATATTTACAAGGAGTAAATATAATGTGGAGAAATGAGACCTAGGATAAAGGTTTAATAGACAATATGATACATATTTGATAATGTTTAGGGGCTAGTGAACGCAGATATAAGAATTAATAGTGCCAATTATAGGTGCCTATAAATAGATCACTAATTTGTTGTTGTAAGCAACTAAAATAATGGAGTTGATCAACACTTGTGAAGACTAAGAAGGTGTTTAGTAAAATTGGGAGTTTTATCTTCCATACAAGTATGATCTTGCAAAAATTTTCAAGTAGGTGCTTGGATTTAACATTAGAGTTGGTGATTCAAGTTGAGTGGGTGCTCAACAACTTGAAATACTTATAATCTATTTTTGGACAATTATACATCATAGTTCATTGATTTCAGTGGGGTTTTTTCCCTTCAAGGGTGTCCCATATTAACTAATGTCTCTTATGTATATGTTTGTTGATTGTCTTTGTTTGAATATCATTATTCTTCATTATAAAGTTTGAGAAAGGTTAAATTGTCTTCAAAATTTAAAGAATCATTGATTCACCCATCCCCTCTAAGTTCTTGTGTTTTCCAATAGGGAGGGTATACATCATAAGATAGGAAGGTTTTCATGTCATTCATCCATCTCGTGTGCATTGTATTTTCATCTTGTTTAACTTATGTGAATGGGAGCTCCTCTTCTATGAACAAAGAAGTTTCTTGATTATTTTTGTATCCATAAAAAGATACTCATGAAGTGCATTTCCTCTCACCAAATTTTTGGCTTTGATGGTCACATAATACTTCATGATTTTGGTCACCCATTTAGCTCTTTTATCATTGATTTCTACTCCCATAATGAAGTCTCTCACACTAGAGTGTGAAACTAAAACCTTGAAATGATTAGTGGAAAGCATACTTTTGAAATTATTTATCGCATGCATGATGGAGATGACATGTTTCTATGTGTGAATTTATTTCAATTCGTACTCCTTCAACGTTTGAATGAATAATTTAATTAGCTGCTCTATTTTTTTATCATTTTCTTAAGTCAAAATAGTAGCAACATTAGAATCAACCCCATATACATAAAGAATAAAATCATTAGAATAATATGGATCGATAAGTTTTAGAGAATAATAAATTTCTTGCTTGATCCTAGTGAAGCTTTATTTTCCTTTTTTTCCACCTAAACACTAAATATTTCTTGAGCATGAGAGTGATATGCCTAACTAATCCTACAAAATTAGTAATGAATCTTCTAACAAAGTTTATTTTTCCCGTGAATGATTGTGAGGCCTTATTGTGAGCTAGAAAAGAGAGAAATTTTGATATTATTTCTAGATTAATGATGATGTCATCCTTTAAGACAATATGACCCAAAAATTTTCCTTGTGAAATAAAAAAAATTGTACTTTTTAGAGTTGATGGACACTCCTAATTATTGCATCTCTCAAATAATTTGTCCAAATGAATGATGTGATCCAAACTAGGATTTGAGAAGATAGTTATATCATCTAAGTATTGATGTGCCCTTTTTAGGTAATGTCCATTACTCTTTGAAAATTAGCACCTACATTTGACAAACCAAAAATAATTTTCTGGTAGGTACATGTTCCCCATTTGGTTATAAATTTAGTCTTGAATTGATCTTATTTAGTGACCATGATCTGATTAAAACATGAGCAACCATCTAGCATAGAAAACCTTTGCATGTCTAATACTATCTATAAAATATATTCCATATAAGGTAAAGGATAGTGATCCTTTAATGAAGCCTTATTCAAATCTCTAAAATCAACACAAAGTTTGATTTCACCATTCTTATTTTGCACTAGAACAATATTTGTGACCCAAGTAGAGTACTTGATAGGAAATATTATTTTGCCTCAATCATTTTGGAATATTCCTTCCTCATGAGGGGCTCTATCTTAGGATTTACAAGCCTTTTCTTTTTTCATATGGGGTTGACGTTAGGATCAAGTTCAATATAGTGCTGCATAATTATTGGATCAAATCCTTTGAGGTTCTCATAGTCCCATGAATTTTTTTCATTATAACTTTGAAACAATGAGATGAAGGCTTGTTTTTCCTCTTTCATGTATACCTTTCCAAGTAGCAATTATCTGTCATGTGCAATGGTGACTGGGTGGTAGTATTCTTGCTTTACGGTTGTATTATTTTCTTATCCTTTAAACTCATCATTAGGATTGAATATGTGTTCTTAGGTGACCAATAATTTTGGTAATTTTTTCATATTCATCTGAATAACTTGATCATGATAGCTATCTTGTAAGTTAGACTATAATTTTGAAGAAAAATGAACCTCATTCTCGATGAACTACAAAATTTGTGCATCATTGTAAAAGACTTATCGTTTGGCTTCATTTTTGTAAAAATGTCTTGATTACCATATTAATGTGTTGTGCATTTCCTTTGATAAAATCCTCATATGATGAGAATTTGTAAATGAGGGATACCATCTGGTCTGCTTCTTTATTTAATTTACTTGGCACCACCTGTAAATTAAGAGCATCAAATATCTCAAAGAGGTGCTAAACTATGTGTTTATAAGATTTTATAAGCTTATTATTTATGGCACATTGGTTCCTCACTTGGTGGATGACCAACTCCATCTCTTCAAATATTTGCAAAGATTTAATCTGCCTATTTTTAGCAATGAGAAGGTTATGTGCCAATGCTTCATGATTTTTATGTTGTTGGAGAACACAAACTACATCCTATGCACAAGGAATAATTTATTATCCTTAGGAAAAATTATAACAACATATGCATGTGAAACCATTTCTACTTCTATGACCATCAAATAACGTCTTCCATAGTCGAGAAGTATTATATTTTTCTTTCTTGAGTGGGGTAGGAAAAGTGGATTCTTATTCAATAATGTAATATGTTCCAAGTCCAATTTCAACAATTATATCATAAGGATCAAATTCATAGTGATCATTGGCCCGTTCATCTAGTAATATATTAGGTATGGGAGGAGGGATAGGCTATTCTTCTAAGACTAACTTATTTTCTTAGTCTTATTGTATGAGATAATTTTATTGTAGAGGAGTGGGATCATATAATTCAAACATGATAATAAAATATATGCTCATATTTTATGGTGAATCTTGTACCATATCTAGTTCTTAAGAGCATATGAAACCAATCTAAAGAAAAGTAGCCACCCACCTTGGCAAAAGTAAAATCCTATGATATGTAAATGGAAAATAAATGACTAAAACATCTTGAGCTATAGTTAGACTTGTACAAGCATGAAAGGTTAACTCAAAGTCTATGATGACTCCTATGATGTTGACAGTTGAGCCATCAAGTTACAAGACTCCTTTAGAAATAGGGTTGTACTTAAGACCTAGGATATTAGAAATTTTCTTGGTCATGATAGAAGTACTAACACCTGAATCAATTATACAATTGTGAACAAGATGTTTTCCTACTATGAAGGAAATATAGAAGGGTATTGTTTTATCAACCTTCCTTACTTGTCTCTCCTCTTCTTGACATAAGTTGACAACAACATGAGTTTTTGGAATGACTGGAACTAGCTAAGGTAATTTTGTTAGAGGTTGTGTTGTGATGGAATAGCTAGAGCATCCCACATTGTGACATTTACATTTTTCTTCTTCATCTGATCCATAATGTTAAATTCAATTCCCATGGACTTGTCCATATGAGGTGTAACGTTCTATTTTCTTGATTATTTAGGCATTGAGGCAAGTGTTTTAGGTTGTGCAATAATCTCATTTGCTAAATTAGATTTGTGCATAGACTTGCATGGAGCTTTGCACGTGGAAGTAGATAAGCTAGCGTTGTTGGTTGAGATTATGTTATCCTTCAGATTTTTAATTATATCATTTTAACTAGAAGAGGAAGGTTACATGGGAGTATCCAATACTCTTTTCTTATACCTTGTGTTGTTAAAAACTTGTATGCGTGATTTGTTTGAATTATTCATGGCTTGATTCAATTATGTAAATTCATCAACACCAAATAACATAAGGTTAGTTTTAGGATTGACCTCCTGCACTTCTTCATTATTGGTCGTGTGCATGCTCATGGATGGATCTTGATGAGTGGAATAACTCTAGATCATGAATTCCTATACATGTAAAGCATTTACGCATTTATACCGAATGTGTGGAAAATTAACAGAAAATACCATTATATCTCTTTAACCGTATTGTGTTGTACTAGAATTAATGCTTTTATTAAACTAGGTACATGAATAGGTTCCATAATAAGTAAATCGGAAGGGGGAGGTGATAAATTTTACTCGATCATCTCTCATTTTGTTGACTTTTCTCATACTTCTAATTTGGATATTGATTTCTAAAGGGATGATGGATTTGATTAAATCCTTGATTAGAATTATTTATAAAGGCTTGCACCTACTATTTTTCTAAAGATATAACTTTATTGGAAAAATTTCTAATCAAGGCGTTCATCTCTTTATCTTATTTCTAATTTTAAGGAGAGTAGGATGTGGAGGTAATGATTTGACAACTCCACTTAGGAATGGGAGTAATGGAAGGCTGAGAAGCTTGAGGAACTCAGGGAACAAAGGCATATGCAATCTAGGGGCTATTTTACCATCTTAGATTAAACAATTTTTATCTTTAATTGTTATTAGATATGCATCGAGGAGTTACATAGAACCCATAGATTATATCATGACAATAACATCAGAATTCAATGCTCTTGAGAAATAAAGGAAATCACCTTATGGAGTTGGTCTTAAAAGGAATGGAATTTTTTCCTTGTAATCTGAAGTTGAAGTCATCCATGAGCTCATTGGGAACTCTCTTGATGGTTGTGAGTTGTTCTAAAAATAAGATGTTGTCTATATTCTCCTCAAACTAATTACAAATAGTTGTACCAAGCTCATCCCAGTTATGAATAGAGGTAGGTATTAGATTTTTATACCATTTAATTTATTTTCCTTTTAGTGAAGACATCTTCCATAACTAGATGAACTGAATAGACATTTTCAATGTCTTGAATATGATTGGCATGAGTAGTGTGACTCTCAATAGTGAAAAAATTAATAATTTTTAGTACATCCTTTGGTATTTCATGTTCGACGCCAAGAGCTAAAGGAGTGCCATCATTGAAGCTAAAAAAGGAATATTTCTCTGATATGTCATGGTTAGGATGGATCTCAATAATTTGGAGGGTGTGTGTAGGGTATACGAAACAGAGGTTTGAAAGATATCTATGCACAAGAGATGGAGTCCTTCGCACCACTCTACTACTTCTTCTTGAAGATAACTACAAATATTCAAAGGATTTTCAACCATTGCACATTTTCTAGTTTGTATTATTCTCATGAAACAAACACTCTAACTTTTGAAACTAGTATATATGGATATTGGAGAGTCACCACATGTGTTAAAACAAGCCTCCAAAGGCTGAAAAATCACCAAGTCACACAAAAACTTAGAAATAATGAAATTTGAGCTTTTGATTCTTGTCCCACTGGGTGTTCTAGAACTATTGGCACAGTGAAGGCACTAAGGTGGCTAAAAATTTGTGATATAACACATTAATATGTACAACTCTTTAAACTTATGCCACCCGGCATGCCCGAACTGTTGGAGCTCAAAATGTCACCCATCTCAAACTAGGATGATCCACGTATTTTAGGTAACATGGAATTATCTCTAAAATGTGGGAATCACAAACTAAGATTAACCTCTGAATACTTTTGGATTCCTCTACTTATATCTAATACTAAAACTACTCTTAAGAAGGGAGATGCCACTCTCTAACTCTAATCTATCATTCCAATGGATGAGGGTGAGAAAGAGATACATAAAATGAAATCCTAGACTAAGGGGAGGTGATAGTGCCAAAAGATGGGGAAGAACACTCGAGATGAGTGAAAATAATGAAGATGTTCAAAGGAATGGCAGCCATACATGCCACATTCCAAAAAAATATTTATTCTCTCATTTTCATGGAGCACATAAAAAGGAAACCTTGTCAGAGACATGAAACATGCACAATATACCAATATTGTAAAATAAAGGAAAGTAAGGGAAACAAAATGTGATCTATGGTAGAAAATAGCTGAAAACTACAATTTTATTTCTCAAATAAATATTTTTCATTACAATGGAGATAGAAGGAAAGAATCTACATGCAAAGGAGCCAGATATGAGGCATGTAACTCAAAATGGAAAGGATACACTACTTTGAATAATTATATTTCATTATAATAGTGTCTAACCTTTACAAATGATAATTATTATATAATATATAGAATAATATGAGAGAAGAGGAGGGAAGAGAGGAGGAAAAACTTGAATTTAAAATCATAACCACCAACATCAAGCATTAAATTAATGAAAATCATCATGTAACTCTGTCAAAACCACTTCTTTGAGTCATTTTTCTTGTGGGAAAATGAAAGAGGAAAACTACCATGAAATTTGGGTGGTTGAGTCAATTGGAACTATTCATTCATGGCCCGAATAATGTTTACCAATTTTCACTTATTAAATCCTACCAAAATCAGATTTTGAAGATCCTAGAATGTATCCCTTCTCAGTATATTTCCAATGAGATCAAGTGTGCATGATTTTGAGATCTCTGGAAGAAATTATTGTGATTTGAATTTTTCAAAGGCAGAGGAGAATGCTAGACAAGTGGTGTGATCGATTAATCATGGGAGTTTTCAGATTAACTATAGTTGTCTTACGTCAGTGTCACCATTCCATTCGATATGAAGTTTGGTGCATAGATGGCACTTTTCCATTCATCATTATGAGCTACACCTTATACACCAAGTCCCAAATTAGGCATGTGGAGTGCTAGGATTTTCTCATAGAGATAGCATCCTTGGGTGTATATGTGGGAGTAGGAGGAAGAAGAGGAAAATCACATAAGAATTTATCTGACACACACCTGAGGATCCATGAGGGTACAGAAGAAGGATGCATATTATCATAAGTATGAAAATGTGAATGAAATGCACGAGGATCCGACAATGGAATGCACGATATTTCAAGAGAAGGTTTCATGTGAGGAAACATGCTCAGATGAAAAGGGAAGTGCACAAGGTAAGGGTGCATGAAGGGGAAAAGAGTGAGGATATGAGCGTAAGATTAATTCGTAGGGGAAACATGTTCAAATCAACGATTCCACATGAAAATATGTGTAGAACTCGGGAAGAAATATATATGTGTGTAAGAGGCATGCTAAGGACTAGTAATAATGAAATAAAACCCCACAAGTGCACTTGATAAAGTGTGTAACATCTAGGAAAGAAAAGAAAATGCACATAGGGATACATGTAAAGGGATAATGGAGGGAGATAACAGAATAGAAGTGATGAAAATTATAGCATGTGTAAGATGTGTAGAAGAAAATGAAAGAAAGGTGAAAATAAAATATATCTAGTGAAGGAGCATGTAAGAACTCTGCAACCAAGGAAGAAAACCAGTTACACATGTTACCTCTTAAGTGATGATAGATCCGGAATGGAAATGCAAGTTTCCCAAAGAACAAGGGGGTATTTTGGGAAACAACAACCTATGTTACATATGTTCAACCTGCACTCCATTATCTATGAGGACACAATACATTTATTAAGAATTTGAGCTTGAATATATATGGGTAAGTGTAAATAAAATTTATGTCATAGTATAAAGTCCTCTTTTTTAAGGATATTTTTTCAAACATGAACATGTATAAAGGAAGAACTATATTATATTTTATTGAATGAATATTTTATAATAGTAAATTTTCCTTAGAATTTTTACTTATCATCATCAAAATTTATTAAGCTTTTCACATATGATTCAATGGGTCCAACTACCCTAATAACTTACACCTCTAACACTAGTAATATAATCACATTAGTGATTAAAGAATATCATTAAGTAATACTACAAATTAATTTAATATATATTTATCTACTAAGGGGTTTTTCTCATGAGATGTATGCCCTGTAAAACATATAGTCTAATAACAACATACTAAAAACATATAATGTTATGGATCAAGCGACCTAAAAACCCCTTGATATAAAAGGTTCTAGAATATAATCGAGATCATATGATTTTTAGGTCATCCAATATTCTTCTTCCCACCTACAAATGGAACACTATACATCATGGTATGGGTCAACCAATGTAGTTTCATGTGAATCTTGTTACCCAATGAGTTATGGAGTGAATTATGAATATAATATTGGCAAGTTCACCCTCTATGACCATTATATACCACATTATAATATAAGCACAATAAAGGTTTTCTTAAATATATTTATCTACATAAGGCTTTGCACATAATCCCACCTAGTGACTATTACGTACTATGTTTGGAATATCTCTTGGATGCCCAATGATACTGAAAAACATTGTATCAAAAATATTTGTCGTATAAACTCCCCTACCAATTCATACAATCACCATTGTCTAATCAATATCCAATGTAACATCTTCCCCTATCAAGAAATAGGTGAGAAATCCTTTTAGTAAAATAGATCATCGAAACAACTTGATCTTCTACTCATTAATGATATCAAATAATTAAAAATTTAAATTAATAGAAAATAAAAAAATTATATATATCTAAATTTTCCACTATAGCATAACCCACTCTTGGACCTAAAGACTTGATCAAAATGGAAGTGTTGTTGGTTTTGTCATCTTGATAGATATTTAGGGACTTATAAACACCGAAATACAACTACATCATTTCTAACAAGACAAGTAGTGAGAAAATTATTATTACATGCATAGTTTTGAATTACATCAACCTTGTATAAAAATAAGGGTGTCATTTTCCACCAATATGCACCTATTACACATTAAACTTCCCGATTTTAAAATATATGGAAAATGTATGCAAGTATAAATAAATAAAAAATTATCCCCACAAAAAGCTCTCAAAAATTTCATTTCATGAAAATGAGTGGTCATAAGCAATATATGACCATATTATGCAAAATTTATGACAAACGCAAGTTTTTAATTAGTTTCAGGCTATATATAACCCTTACCAATGTAATTTCAATAAATTGTCTTGATTTTTGAAGATTAAAATATATTGGACTTATAAATTATAGCATATAGTATGTGTACTTAGAAATATTTCTAATCCTAGTTTTTATAAAGGTAAATTTTATATTAAAATATGGTTGGACATGAAGTATTTGGTAACAATTGTGATAGTGGGTATTGATGTTCCTAGTTTTGAGTAGAATATGTTTCGACTATTTTCCAAAAACATACTTTTATGAATGAATAGGAAGGTAACCCATAAACAAATAGATTCAAATGGTTGGTTTTAACAAAATAAAAGTAATCAAATCTATTTGAATGACTGTAGAGGTCTAATTTCACCATGTGTTATATATTTTGTTTTCTTCCATACAATCACTTCCAATAAAATAGTATAGTTGAGAGACTTGAACACATGATCTCTTACCTTTCAATGCTTTAAAAAAATCCTTTGTCCAACTTTTTTGGCAATATTTTAAAACTCAAAGAATAAAATAGTCAATGTAAACTACATTTTGAAAAAAATTCTAAATAAGAAAACTTGGCATCGATATATACATCACCTAACAGTGATGATACATATCTTTTACTCAACAAGTAGTTAAACATTTCCAACAATTAGAAAATCTACCCATGTTTTTATCTTTATAAATATAAGAAAATTTTAAACTTTAAATTTACATAATCACTTCTTAATGTTGTAACATGTGTTTAAAAGCTTCAGGAAATTAAATAGTGCTCCAAAAAAATATGGCACTCTAGCATGAAAAATTCCTACCCAAGAAAGGGAAATAATGCCATATGCAAGAATTTAAATACTATATTTTAATTTTTAGTTCCCAATGCTTTTATAGTCCCCAAATAGACTTTTCACACCTTTTAATAGAAAAATTCAATTTTAAGCTATTTTCAAAAGATAATTCCTTGGTTACTCCTAGAGAAATATTTTAATGTCAACAAATGAATTTAAGGGTTGTGTATAATGTTTTCTAAAGGTGGCTATTTCAATGCTCGACAATTCTCACACTAAAAAAATTACTTCAGAAAAATATATTTAGATTATTTCTTCTTAAAATTTCTTATTTTAAATTTTAATAAAACTTTTAAAACTTCACCAAAAATTTCTCCAACTTATTTAGGAAAACTCATGTTTCCTTCTTTGTCATGGATCTTCCATGATTGCTTCTCAAGGATCCATTGTCATCAATGGCTCTAATATAACCGATAGAATGTGGATAAGTATATACAAATAACTACATTTTGTTTTATTCAATGAATCTTATACAATATTAAATGCTCATTATAGTTTATATTTCCTCATCAAACTTAAATAATATTTCCCATATATTTCAACAGTCTCCAACAACCTAAATAATTTACCTCTCAAACACTACTAACATAAATAGATTAGTAATTATTTATAAATACAATTAATTACTAATACAAATTAATCTAATATCTATTTATTTACTATTAGGTAAATCTTATAAGATGCATGTTATGTACAACACCTAATAACAACATACTAAAAATCTAAAATGCTTTGGATCAAAAGGCCAAACAATATGTGTTTCTCACTTTGTCTTAGATTATTTTAAATGGATGTACATTATATGAAATCATTGTTATTTTGTAGGGTTATTATGTGTAAAGATTGATATTGGATATCCTTGTATATAAAAACCATTTAGGAAACTCTAATATTTATATTTTCTCTTTAGTATTAATTATTTATTCCATGAAGCCATAATCCCTTTTTTTGGTGTGATGACTCAAGGTGGTTGGGGTATATTATGTATTATAATTGAGTTCCTACTCCTAGTAGGAGAGGTATTAGCTAGAGGTATACCATGTCACACTACAACATCAACCACTTCTTATTATTTTCCAGCATGAAGTATATGCATAAGTAAAGCATGGTTATTAGTATTCACTAAAAGAGAGTGATGAAGGTATAATGGAGATCAAAGATATAAATCCTTATATCTAGTTATGGAGATAATTTCATATTCCATGTGTGCACAAATAATCACTCAAGATATATTATTAGTAACATTATTCATGAAAGTAGTATTATAAACATCATGTGTATTAAACCAATAAACTTTTCCTAGCAATATATTATGATGCCTTTCTATTAAGGATTTAATATTTTTTTAATGATCCATATTAGAAGGTGAGAGGTTATAAAGTATATGTTTGAATGTAACCCTAAGTTCTCCCATAATGTTTTTTAAAAAATATAATAAATTTGAATCCCTATGGGTGAATAATGAAACCCTAGATTGTGCAATTTGATAAAGCAAAGGTTCACTAAAATTCAATATGAAATCATGGTTTTACTCTATATATTATATATTTTAGAATATGAAATCAGTGGGTTCACTAAAATGCAATATGAAATCAGTGGGTTCACTAAAATGCAATATGAAATCATGTATCCTATAGAGAGGGAGCAGGAGGATCAAGGTTTTCAAAAACCAAATGGGAGAGAAGTGTTTCACAACACATGGGACCCTGATAGAGGTGAAGGTAGGGGACCCACATTTGGTATAAGAAGGAGGTAATATTTCTCTTTCTCCCTCATGGGCTGATAGGATTTTGGGCCATAGAACAAAAGTTTTGAATCAACCGTTTGATTCAAACATTATGACTGTGGAAAAATATGGGATTTTAAGTATTGCTATCCCTGATGGGTTAGCAGAAAAGCTAGATCTAGGATGGAATATGCTCGGTTGGAAATTTTATGGATCAAGACCAAATGTGGAATGGTTTCGGGAATGGGAGAAAAGGAAGTGGAACCCAAAGGGATCAATGGAAATTGCTTCCTATGTGAATGGGTTTTTTTATCATTAATCTTTCAAATTTAGAGGACTGTAAAAACATCTTGGTTGGAGGTCCTTGGTTTATGGGAAGATCAAGTCTTCTGATCCAAAATGGAGCCCATGGTTTGATCCATTTAAGGAGAAACCAGATGAGTTTCATGTATGGGTAAAACTTCCTAGATTACCAATGGAATTTTGGGAAGAAGAGATCTTAACAGCCATTGCAAATGTTATAGGGTATTTGGTGGTGTTTGATCCAGTCACTAGGGAAAGAATGAGGTTAATGTATGCACATTTTTGTGTAATTGTTCCTGTGGGTAACTTGTTGAGAAAGGAAATAGAACTTAAATCAATTTTGGTGAATGGATCTAGAAGATAGAGTATGAAGCTTCTCCTTTGTTCTTCCATAAATGTAGGTAGATGGGACATGAGAAAAGACAATGTAAGGAGGGTAAGAAAGGTAAGAAGACTTGGGAAAGAAAAGAAAAGGAATCACTGAGAGAAGAAGGAACCAGTTCATTACCTCTAAATAATTTTTCTTTAAACAAGTTCCATTTGCTACAGGTAGATGAGTTGGAGGAAGTTGTAGCTCAAGAAAATATGGAACTAAAAATGGATTCTCAATAAAAAAGAATGTAAGGTTATGGATGGTGTTGATTAGGATCTTGAAGGAATTGGGTTTCAAAACCAAAATGTGGAGTTGAATGTGGAAGGGTTGTTATGGAGGGTCAACAACCTAGTCAAGAAGGTTTAGATCCAAATTTTTGGATCTATCAAAACATAATGAATATTTTTTTAAGGAAGAGAAGGAGTTATCTCAGGTGGAGGAAGTCCCATGTTCTCTAAATTTAGATAGGATTAAGGAGGTGTTGGAAGAAAAGAGGATCAACACAAGAAGTGCTTAGAAACAAGACAAAGTTAAAGCAGATTGTGGGAAAGCTCCTGCAAGAAAAGGAAATACATCAAATAGGGATAAGAGGGAGAAAACAACGGCTAAAGAAATAGATTCAAGAAGACAACACTCCATTGAGGAGAGCATTTCACCAAATAAATTGAGATGAAGGTTATTTCCTGGAATATAAGGGGTTTAAATAACCCTAATAAATAGAGTATTTTATCTTCTTTCAGGAAAAGGAATAAGCCTGATATTCTTTTGATTCAAGAAACTAAGATGTCTAAAGAAAAAATGAGTGAGGTAAAGAATAAAGTTTGGTTTAGATCTGAGCTACAAAGTGTATCCTTGGTAGGTGCATCTAGGGGTTTGGTTATTTTTGGAATCAAAATGATAGAGAAGGGACTTTGATTTTTCAGTCTCAGTATCATGTAGCTATCTTGTTCAGAGAGAAGCAAGATGGGTCTGTGTGGATTTGTTCAAATATTTATGCTCCCAATTCAGCGGTAGAAAGAAGAAAACTTTGGATTGATATTGGCCAATTTCGTAGCCAATTTAAAGAGTTAAATTGGTTAATTGGAGGTGATTTTAATACTCCATTGTGTATGGATGATAAAAAAGGTGGTTTAGGTGTCTATAGTGATAGTATGGGGAATTTTCTGACTTTATTGTTAACTGTAATTTGGTGGATGTTGAGTTGAAAGGATCTCCTTTCACATGGTCAAATAGGAGATTGGGGGAAAATATGATTCAAATAAAATTGGATAGGTTTCTCATTAATTTATCTTGGTTACAACATCTTGATGTGTCTTTGGTTGCTTTACCAAGAATTGGATCTGATCATAGTCCCATTTGCCTTCAAACTGGTATAAGTAATGGTGTAAGAGGAAGGTCATTTAGATTTTTTAAGATGTGGTTACAACATCCTAGTATCGAGGAGGAGATTAGGTCAAGCTGGAAATTTGATGTTAAAGGTAAACCTATGTTATGCCCGCTTCAACTACCACTTGAGACCAAGAAACAAACTAGGAAAATTATGGAATAATTTTTTTTTGATAAGAAGGGTCTACAAACAAGTAGCAAGACACTAGTTTGAAACTAAATAGGTTCCGGAACAGATTCTAATTAACCAAACACAAGATTTCCATTTTTATCTTATAACAAGTTTACAAGGTTCCAATTTGGAGGTTACAAGTTTTACTAAGGTTCAGGGAGAAATTTATCCCCAGGCCTACTCTCTATCAAGCCCTGAAATTCAACTAGATTTTTCACACACTTAGAGTTATCAAAAATTTCCTAAACTAGGATCAATGGATAGGAAATTTCCTCACCTTTCCAACCATATAAAGAAGTCCTCCTAACTCCTTGTAAAACTCAAGTTATGGCCGGGCGGAGTTTTAGGGGAAAATTTTCCCTTGGAGGTCCGCGGGGTTAGGGAGAAAATGCCTTCGTGCCCCCACCGATGCCCCAAATGCCATGTGTCATCACATGATTGGTCTGGGCTAGTGGGTCGCAGGGAAAAACATGAATTTTTTCCCAAAACCAAGTTTTCAATTTTCCGAAGGAAAATTTTCCTCCGTGCCTCCATGCTTGCCCAAATGGCCACGTGGCGCTTTGTGATTGGCCGTGGGCGGTGGAGAAAATTTTGATTTTTCGCCCAAGGGGTTAAAAGGTTAAAAGAATTGTGCAGACCCATGCACCCATGGGGACATGTGTCAAAACCCTATTGGCTGCGGGGATGCGGGTTAGCGGAGGAAAAAGTGAAATTTTTCCAAAAGTGCAAAATGTTAAGTTTTCAATTCTAAATCCATGCGGGCCCTCCCTGCCACGTGTCAACACATGATTGGTGCGGGGCCACGGGGTTGCAGGGAGAAAAGTGAAAATTTTCCAAATGAAAAAATGTTAAGTTTTCCATTTTGTTTCGTGCACCCCTTGCCACGTGTCAGCACGTGATTGGTTGGGGTCGCAGGGTTGCGGGGAAAATTGGGAAAATTTTCCCAAGGCAAAATTTTCAAAATGTTAAGTTTTATTAAGGGTCCGCCCCTCCAAGGTGCCACATGGTGACTTCTGATAGGATGAGAGGGTGGTGGGGCCCGTGGAACTTTTTAAGAAATTTTTCTAAAGTTCAAAATTTAAATTTTTCTAAGGTCGAATTATTTCATTTTTGGTTTGGGATGGCCATTTTGAAGTAAAACTTCAAATGGCCATAACTTTTGATAGGAAGCTCCATTTTAGGAAAACGAGGACTTTCCAAAAATCTCTCGGAGTCCTATTTGCACAAAAATCATAAATTTTGGAATTTGGTGAAGTTTTAAGGGTTAATTTTAAGAAATCTATCTGCAGGGTTTATAATCTTAAAACTGGCAATTTTCAACTTATAAGATTTAATTCAATTTTGATATTTCTTCTTCTGAGCATGTAAATTGAGCATGGAGAAATGGTCTTGGGTAATTTTAATTATATTTTAAAGGTCCAATTGGGATATTAAGTTGGAATTGATATAAATTTATAGTCCTATGACAGGGAGTTGGGTTGAGAAGTTTAAATTGGGTTTGATAGAGTTTTAGAGATATTTTCTTAAATGTGAAGTTCAATGTGGGTTCAATAGGACCCAATACATATAAAATACTTTGTCTCCCTTATTAATTTTATTCATAAATTTGAACTGTACATTAATTGCATTATTTTCAAATGTCAGAGTTATACAAATAACAAAATTCTTCCTTTCATGAGTTGCATAATTAATGTGCAACATTCAAGTATGGAAAACATGCCAAATTCCTTTCTCAAACACTCTATTGATCCAACAACACATATATACAGTATTTAATGTTAATTTCTAGTTTTTTTTTGTTTTTTTATAGCTCATTTCAAAAGATCATTTTTCTGTCATTTCTTTTAACTGTTTCTCTTTTCCAAAAATGTAATTTCCTAAGATATAACAATCATTCATTTTATAATACAACAATGCAATTGAGCAAGAACACTATTCTTTCTTTTATTTCCAATAACAATATACAATTTAAATCCTTCTATTTGATTTCAAACACAGTACATTTACTGGCAATGTTATTTCTTAATCTCTTTCAAAATAGAGTATCATTCACATTTTCTTTTCCAAATAAAACAGAGAAGTATAATTCTTCTTTACATTTCTCAAATCAATTTCATCTTCCAACTACAAGGTGAACACTTCACATTTCAATATAAATTACATTCATCCACTTGAAGTGGGAAGGAATTACAAGAGTTTTCTCAAAAGAGATGACTGTCAAATTGTATTCTTCTTTCTCCAAACAGCAACATGTTGTTTTCTTCTTCTTTCATCTTTTGATCACAACAAGGAAGGGGGAAAGGCAATGCTCTCCACCCAACCAAGACATCCAATGGGAAAAGAGAAGCCATCTTTCCCCATTGGCCCCCGAGCCCCAACCATATTGGAATGGAACATGATAAAACAACACATGGCAACATAGCTTCTTCCACATAGAACATACATTCACATTCACAAGAAATGCACAAATGCACACACGAAAAGGATGTAGTTCTCAACCACAAAAAAATTTCAATCAAAACAAAGGCTCCTTCTCCAAGAAAGCAAGCCAAGCAAGAGCAAGAACTATGGAGGTCTCATTATGCCTCCCATGTTGGAATTAGGCATCCACCTAAAACAAACCGCCAAAACATAACCATCCCATAAACCTTATCCCTCCTCAACCCCTCCTTATCCCTCCTCCAAATTCATCCCTTATACCTCCCCAAAGTAAGAAATGCAAGCATATTCTTTTCCCTAGGTGGATCCCAACCAACACTCCCTCCACAAGACAAGTGCCAATGGTAAATCCCTTATCCCTCCTCTGATAAACCTCATAGTATTCTCTCCACACCATGCCCTAAGCATTCTACCCATCCCTCTAAGAATTGCAAACACAAACACATTCAAAATTCATGCTAAAAGAGGGAAAAACAGCAATTTTAAAAGAGTGAGAGCCTACCTCTCCATAATGGAGACTTGTTTCCAAAACAACAGATTCTTTGTTACACAAAACCAGTCCCAAATCAGCAAGAGGAATGCATGCACAAGTAAATCCACTTCTTCCACCAAGCAAGCTCCAAAATGCAAGAGAAATTCGACCCAAGAGTGAAATCTCCAACTTTCAACCAAAACCAAATGAAGAAGCAATTTGCATTTTTAAAGGGGAAGGGTGGAAGAGGATGATGTGGATTCCAAGTGGGATTCCACATCATTTTTCCTCATTCCAAAAGCACTCAACATCAAACAAATAAATCACCATAAATGTAGATGACAAACCATTTACATACTTCAAATTTAGCCCATACCCCAAAAGGAATGCATTTAAAATTTGTAAGACAAGTGCAATCAATACTTACCCAAATTTATATCAAAATACAATAAAATAGATTGATTTTGACTCCTAAATAATAATCATGGTTGGTGGAGGTTTTTGAGAGGTGTGGGACAAGTTTAACTTGTCCCACAAGCCTCCAATTTAGGCTCCCAAGACCAAATCCGAGTTTCAAGGAGGATGAAGTGTTATATACCCCAAAAATCTGATTTAAACAATCCATCATTTCACTTACACAACTCTTACATCCTCTTACACATGCATTAATGTCTATGACTCTATTTATTACATGTTTTGACATAAATATTTATTTATCTATCATATGGTTATACATAATATAAATCAAATTTAATTATTAATCAAGACAATAATATTATTTCCTTACATTCCACCTCCCAATTAATTTAATTAAAATTTAACTATATGACTTCACACATTTAACTATCACATTAGAATAATTAAAATAAAGAGCACATTACAAATAAAATACACACAACAATAATTAAAAGGGAACACATACATGTCCCATGGTCACAATAATGGAAATCCCCCCCATGGGAAATCCTAACACAACACAACACACCGATCAAACACAGTTGCCATGGTGACCCTTGTTGATTTCACACTGAATTCCAATATGGTTAGTCTCCAGTCCCTCGACATTGTTGTGATTTTTAACCTATAAAATGACAATACCTCCTTCGGCCTCGTGGCCATATCAGAACATCCAAGAAGATATAAAATCAACATATAATTATTAAATCCAAATCACAACAATATCAAGAGTTTATCATTATTATTAAATTCAATTGCAACTATATCATCATCCAATAGATCCCTATGCTAGAGCTATTCATAATATCAATGTCACATGTCTAAAATCAACATCAATAACTTGTCCATGTCAACCAGTATATCATCATCCACATAATAATAATAATGTCTCACTGATCATCAAGCAAAATATCTGAATCCAGATCAATACTAATCCAGGATCTAACATCTAACCATCATACTAATCAAAACATAATAATGTCCATAATAATCCTTGATACATCATACTACATCAAAACATAATAATATCCAAAATGTGATCAATAGTGTGGGATCGATCTCGAATAGTGTCCAAGGAAAGTGGGCACTACAACCTATGTTCAAAGCTAGTGACAAAATTAAAGAATGTTAAAACTAGGTTGAAAGTCTAGAACAAAGAAACATTTGGTAATATTTTTTCTCAAAAAAATATGATTAGTGAAGCTTTAAAGAAGGTGGAGGATGATATTGATAACAAAGGTTTGCAAAAAGAGTTGAGAGATAAGGAGAAATTCCTTTTGACGGAATATCATAATTTAGAAGCAAAAGAGGAGGCTTATTGGAAATAGAATTCTCATGTTTTTGGCTAAAGTAGGTAGATAGCAATACAAAAAAATCATCTTACTGCATCTATGCATAAGAGCAACAACACTATTCTAGAAATAGAAGATAGAAGAGGAGTTAGAATAAAGAATCAAGGTGATATTTCACAGGAATTTATTAGTTTTTTCTCTCAATTATTGGTAGCAGGAAGGGAACCTGATATGGGTAAGGAAAGTGATATTGAAAATATTTTTCAATCAGTCATTTCTCATCAGGATAATGTTGAATTGATTAAAATTCCATCTACTGTAGTTTTTATTTGGAAGGGGATAAATCCCCTGGCCCCAATGGATTTCCTACTCTTTTTTCCAAAATTTTTGGGAAATCATTCATAAAGATGTGGAAGAGGCTATTCAAGACTTCTTCAAGTATGGTAAGCTTCAAGGAGGTTAATAGTACTTTCATTTCTCTTGTTCCTAAGGTGCCTGGGGCTGAAAAAGTGATAGATTTTAGACCAATAAGTCTATGTAACATGGTCTATAAGATAATAACTAAGATTATCTCTTTAAGAATTAAAGGTTTTTGGAACATTTTATTTCATCAAATCAGGGAGCTTTTGTGGAGGGTAGACAAATTTTGGATAGTGTGATAACTATTCATGAAGTTGTTCATTCGGTGGATGTTTCAAAAGAGCAGCCATGATGCTTAAAATAGATATGAATAAAGCCTATGATAGAGTATCATGGAGATTTCTTAAAATAATTCTTGGAAAATTGGGTTTCCATAATCATTTTATTGATATAATAATGGAGTGTATTTCTACTCCGAAATACTCAATTCTGGTCAATGGGAAATCTGAAGGTTTTTTCTCGTCAAGAAGGGGGTTAAGGCAAGGGGATCCTCTTTCTCCCTTTCTTTACATCATTGTGGCAGAGACTTTAGGCAGACTTTGTGCTGACTGTAAATTGAAAAATAAGTTGCATGGGTTAGTTATTTCTAATGGTCTAGACCCTATAGCTTTGCAGAAATTTGTGGATGATACTTTCCTTTTGGGTAAGGAAACTCAAGTAGAAGCAGTGGTGTTTAAGGAGGTCTTGTAGGATTTTGAGGAGGTTACAGGTCAACTCATTAATTTTAGGAAAATATTTGTTCTCTTTTTAATGTGGATGTTGAAATTCAAAATAGAATTGCAGTGGTTTTGGAGTGTCCTATACAAGTGTTTCCATGTTCTTATCTTGGAATGCCTTTTTTAAGGGAAGGATGTAGTTGGAAAGTTGGAATCCCTTGATTATGAGATTTCAAAAAAAGTTGGCAACCTGGAA
Organism: Taxus wallichiana var. yunnanensis; assembly: GCA_018340775.1. NCBI lineage: Eukaryota > Viridiplantae > Streptophyta > Pinopsida > Cupressales > Taxaceae > Taxus > Taxus wallichiana. The sequence continues at coordinate 43,037,042 of CM031234.1, forward strand.
AGGAACTTTGTTATCTCAGGAAGGTAAACTCCAATTACTTCAAAGTTGCCTTTAGAGTATGGTGGTGTATTTGATGTCTCTTCAAAATGCCAGCTAAAATTAGATAGATTATTACTCAGATTCAGCAAAGGTTTTTATGGTTGGGAACAGAATCAAAAGATAGAATTCCATTGGTGGCATGGGAAAAAGTTACCCTTCCAAAGTATGCTGGTGGGTTGGGATTGAAAGATATCAAAAGTATGAACTTAGCCCTTATGGCTAAAATTGGTTGGCGTTTGGAGCATGAAGATGGCTTATGGGTTAGAATTCTAAAAGCTAAGTATTTATATTTTGATCAAGCCTCTTTTGTCTCTAATGTTTCTCTTCCAGATGGGTCTTTTTTTGGAATGGTTTGGGTAAATGCAGGGATATTTTGTTGAAAGGTAGTAAGTGGTTAATTGGGAATGGTACAAAAATTATATTCGGGAAGACTGGTGGTTATTTGAGGCTCCTTTAGTTAATCAAGTTCATTGGAGAGAGGTGGCAGTTCACTTTCAGTTGGCTATGGGAAATTGGATTAGAGATTATTGGGATAGATTTGATTGGGGTTGGGTTTGGAAAGAACTAGACTGGGAAGGTGAGGATGAAGAAATTCTAGGAAAGAATTAGAATATTAAATGCTAATCTTAGAGGATTACATATACCTATTTTCCAGAAAGAGGATGAGTTGATATGGTCTTTGACAAAGGATGGTATGTATTCGGTAAAAACTGGGTATGGTATAGCAAGAAATTTTCCTCCTTAACCATTTTGGAAAAATTTATGGGATAAGAATCTTACTCCAAAGGTTAATTTTTTTTTGTGGCATGTTGTCCAGAATAAAATTTTAACCATTGATAACTTACAGGTGAAAGGAATGATGATCCCTAACTGGTGTGTCTTGTGCAAAAATGATAGTGAATTGGTTCAACACCTTTTTCTTCACTGCCCTTTTCTATAAGGGTTATGTTTCATGTTATGAAAGTCTTCTAGACTTTGTGGGTCTTTCCAAAGACTTTTGCTGACTAGTATGGGAAATGGACAAGTCCTTTTGTTTCTTTAAGTCTTTCTAAGGCTTGGAGTTTTGTGTTGCCTCATTTTTATGGGGGATTTGGCTTGAAAGGAATGGTCAAATTTTTAGGGATAAACAGAAAAACTCTTTGAGGGTGGGGAGTGGCATATTAGGTGCTTTGATAAATAATCTTTCTATTGTGAAGATTAAAGAGAAAGGTGGATTTCCTAGACATGAGAAGGAGATTATTCAAGCCTTAGGTATCACTAAGTCTGTAAAACAAGCTCCTCTGGTGAAGGATATGGGTAGAAGAAGTGTTAAATGGGCAATGCCTATTGAAGGATGGATGAAATTGAATTTTGATGGAGCAAAAAAGGAAGAACTGGTTTAGCTTCAGTAGGTGGTATTATTAGAGATGAAGTGGGTGCCTTGGTTTTAGCTTATGTTGAACCTATTGGAAATAATTCAAATAACTATGCTGAGGCTTATGCTCTTTTAATTGGGTTACAATGGGCTAATTCGTTGCAAATAAAGAAAATTCAGGTGGAGGGAGATTCCTTATACATTGTTAATGTGATGAAGGGCCTTTCTAAGCATCATATTAATATAGATTCTATCATTAGAGATGCAAAGACTATGTTAGTAAATTTTGATAATATTCTATTTAATCATGTGTTTCATGAAGCTAATATGTGTGCTGACATGTTAGCCAATATTGGAGTTTAGGTTCATAATAGAAGGTGGTGGTGGGATGAGGTGGATTTTCCCCAAAGTACAAAAGTCATGCTTAATGCAGAAAGACAGATTTGGGTGTGAGAAAAGGATATGTGACATCCTAGAAATAATTTCACCATGGGTGAGATTTATTGTGAAAATCATTACAAGGTATGCGCTGGTTTGGATTAGTTATTTAAAGGTTTGGTTCAAGTTTTTATGCAGGTTTTTTCAAGTTTGTTTCAATAGTTGGTTCGAGATGGGTGGGGCTAGGGTTAGGGTTGAGCCTTCTTCATTGGCGAGCTTGGAAAGGGATTATTTTCTTTGGGATATTTTTAAGGATGGTGGTATTTCGTATTTTATTCAGAGTTTAAGGGGGGCTGATGAAAATATCTCGAGGGAATTTGTTATGGCTTGGGATAATGGGTTTGTTTCTATGAGGGGTGTGAGTTTCCTAGTTTCTGAGGACTTCATTGGAAGTGTTACTAAGATGGATTATGGGGGTTGTAAAGTGTTTAAGGATAGGTCTCAGCTTCGAAGGAAGTCCATATTTTCTGGATAATTATGAGAAAAATTGTTTCATGGAGGATGGTATTGCTCAAAAATATTTACCGGGGAGGTGGGCTGAAGTTTGTTTCTATATCATGAAGTATATTACTTTGGATGGGAAGTATCGGAAGCTACATTCTCAACATTTAATGCTTCTGAACCATTTTCGTAGAGGTAGGAGGATGATTATTCCTTTTTATTTGTTTAATTCTCTGTAATTTTTGGTTAAAAATTTTAAAGAGGAAAAAATGGAGGTCCTTCTTCATCAAGGCTTAATCCTTTTGTTGGTTAAATTGGGTAAGCCAAATTTGCAAACTAGGGGGGTTGGTATAATATTGGGGATGACTGGGAAGACCATATTTCTCTAGCTGATAGGATTAGGCTTAAGAAAATGAAAGAGAGAGCTATGAAGGAGGTGGATGCAGTGACTATGTTACAAAACCTTGTTGGGGAAGCTGAAGAGTATATGCCTAAGGAAGGGTTGGTGGAAGGAAACACAGTTTTTAACTTCTTTGCTAGTAAAATTGAAGCTCTTGAGGATACGGTTAGTAAGTTAAAGCTCAGAATCAGAATTTGCTAATGGGAATGCCGAGGATGAATGCTGAGTTGAAAGTTTTAGAAAATAGGGTAGATACCCTCCAGGGGATGGTTGTTGAGGAAAAAGGTAAGAAGAGGTAGCTGGATATCAGTTCTTTAGATGAGGAATATTTCCAAGTGGATGGTGTTGGTCCGAGCTCGAGGACTAGGGAAAAGTGTGTTTAAGGCCAAAGTTGCTAACTTTTTGTGATTGTTGATATGTTTTGATGATGTTGTTTTTTGTTTGTCAATAACTGTTTTTGGGTCAATATATTTTTGACTCAGGACTTTTTTGGGTTTTTTTATAGATACTTTTGTTTCAGTGGATATTTATTGTAATATCTCTTATGTAATAGGCCCTTGGATCCTTTTTCCAATTATTATCTATCAAAAAAATTATTTTATAATTAATAAATATTAAATATTAAAGGTAAATCTCAAGCAAGCTTAAACTATTGTAAATCTTGACTTTTGAAAACAACACATAGAATCTGATATAGTATGATCATGGTTAGAAAAAAAAACCAAAATACATAAACAAGATGTGAGACATATTTCTCATATTTTCTTAAATGGTGGACCAAAAGTGTTTTCAAAGTGCTTATTAAATATTAAGACCTAAAAAGGTGTTATGGATGCTTTTTTAGATGTTTGGAAAATGTCATCATTGAGCCTATCTTGAAGGATATGAAACTATCCTCTATGTATGTGTACTTTCTCACTCAATATATGAAATTTCAAATGTGTTTTCAATTTTACATTTTGGATTTATAATTTTGTGATGATTGTTTTTAAAACACATATGGATTATCTTTACTTATAACCATAACCTTGAACCCTTGACATAAAAGGGTGGTAAAATATTTGGTTGGATTGCATGAGCACACAATTTTCATGTGATGATAGTTATGTTACATACCACTACTTTCAAGAGGGATAAATCCACATGTAGCTTCAAAAATATATGATGATATGGAGTAAAATATATAATATAAAATGATCCTTTGATTCTTCCCTAACACTTGGCAACGTATACTTTATAATTTTTTACTTTAGAATTAATCTCAATATGTATGATCTAGGATGTGTATGGTTGTTTTTATGTGTAGATAATGACCTCTAAGTAATGTAGGGTATTCCCAAAATATTTCTGGATGTTTATAATAAATCAAGGCATGTTTTATGTATAAGGAATATTCATTTGTTTTTGTACTCAACCAAACAAAAGCCTTGTCAAGTTCGAATAAGATAAATGTAACATTAATTATAGAAACAATCTAAATTAATATATAATAAAAAAATGCAAAATAAAAATATAGAAAGACACACTCCTAAATTATGTAAGGAAAATTAGATCATCCAACACACTTCTAGAAATGAGGGTAAATCACAATTAGGGTTATATTTTTATAAATTATTCACCCCAATTTATACTTAAACTACATGACATTAAATTGAAATTAGATGAGAAGGTTATTCAATGTCATAAAGATACCTAAAATTTTGGATCTAAAACTAAGTGCAAGACAAGTTCAACTAGCAAGTAATACATTTTGAAATCACTCCTAGGAAGAGCCTCATTCTAAAATATTCCACACACTCACCTAAGTTTACTCTAGTCTCTGTGGGAAAAAAATTCTAAAGATTTTGAAAACATACCGAGATACATTGTTATTTGACAAGAAAAAATCTCCGGGGAGTGGGCTGCCTCCACCTGTGGTAACCAAATCTTCCTTCAAATAAAACATGGGTTACAACACTTCTAAAGGAAGACCCTCTAAGAAAAATAAAAGGAAGAGGGAAATAAATAAAGCATTGGCTAATGGAACTCGGTCTTCTTTAGACCATTTGGTCCACTCCTCTCCCTATATTTTTTAAAGAATATTTTTTCTTGGAACATTAGGGGCCTAAATGGTAGTGGAAATAAACACACTCTAAAAGAGCTAAGAATAAGTAGCTTCCCTGCCATCATGGTTATTCAAAAAAACAAGGTGGGCACTTGAAACATTATAGGCTTGTTGCAAGAAAATTTTGAAGCAAGTTGAGAGGACAGTTGTGGACTCAAAAGGTTCCTCAAGTGGTATGGTGGTCTTTTGGGACCCAAGCAATCTATCAAGTAGGACCATATTTTCTTCACATTCTCACTTGGCCATTTATTTTCATATTGTTGATGGAAATATAGATTAGATTTTAAGTCATTTATGCTCCTAATACTCTCCACGGGAGAAGGAAACTTTGGAGAGACCTTTTAAACTTTCAAAGAACCTACATTGGTTGGAACTAGCTAATCATGGGAGAATTAAATTCTCCTCTCTCCTATGAGGAAAAAAAAGGTGGCACTAGTGAGAATACAATTGGGATGGATGATTTCGTAAACTTTATATCTCATGCAAATCTGTTGGACCTTGAACTCCATGGAAACCCCTTCACATGGTTTAACAAGAGACTTGGCAGCAATCTCATCTAGGTTCATCTTAACAGAGATCTTATTTTTGTTGACTAGATATTAAGTCCATAATTTCATCTTTCCTCACTTCCTATAATTGCCTCTGATCACAATACCATTGTGTTAAATATGTTGAATCATGAAAATATTGCTCACTCTTCTTTCAAATTTAAAAAGATGTGGTTTGACCACCCAGAACTCATTTAAAACATTAAATACTAGTGGGGATTCAAGTTGAGGGATATGCTCAGTATAGTTTTGTTTAGAAACTAAAAAAGTAACAAAAAAATTTTGAGTCTAGAACAAAGAGGTAGTTGGTAACATTTTCATATAGGAAAAACAGCTAAAGGATGAAATTGAAGCCCTTAAAAAGAAATTTTCCACCTTTAGGATGAACCATGAGGAATACGCTCATGAAAAAATCATGTTAGCTGAGTTCCACACTATTTTTACTAAAGAATAATCCTAATAGAGGTTGAAATCTAGGGTTCGTGGCTTAAAGTTGGTGACAGAAAGACAATTTATTTTTGCATGACACTTTAAAGGACAGGCCCATTCTAAAATATTTGAAGTCACTAGGGAAAATTGAGAAACCACTAATAATCCTAATTGCATAAGAGAAGAAGTGGTTAAATTCTACAAGAACCTTTTAAATGATTCACTTGAGTTGTCTTCAAGGTCTTCCATCATGCTTTTTGACTCCATTACGAAAAATCTTGTGTGAGCTGAAGATTTTAAGGCTCTCTCTAAACATGTCACACTGGAAGAAATTCACAAAGTTTTCTTTTCTATGGAAGGAGAAAAATCCCCAGGCCTTGATGGTTTTCTCACCTTTTTCAACCAAAATTGTTGGGAAATATGCATTGAAGACCTTCTTAAAGAAGTGAATGAATTTTTAGGACTGGAAGGTTGCTTGAAGAAATCAACAATAATTCCATATTCCTGGTTCCTAAGAAAGTGGGGGCCAAAGACTTTAAGTACTTCATGACTATAAGCCTTTCCAACATCTTGTACAAGATATTCACTAAAATACTCACTTCTAGGCTCTAGCCATTGCTCCCCAATATTATCTCAAGTCAACAAGGGGGATTTGTTAAGGGAAGGTTGATTCAAGACGGGGTAGTAATGGTTCATGAAACCATCCACTAGATGGAAAAAATTAAGAAGGAAGGAATGGTTCTAAAGCTAGATATGAATAAAGCCTTTACTGACTTGTCGTGGGCTTTTCTTGATAAAGTCCTGGAAAAGTTTGGATTTGATGCTCACTTTAGAAAAATCATTTGAATCTATATTTCTATTCCTAGATTCTCTATGTTGGTCAATGACATCCTAGTGGGGGTTTTTCCAAGCAAGAACAAATTCCGTCAAGGTGACCCTATATCTCCTATTCTCTTTATTATCATGGTAAATAGTCTTAGCCATACTATTAATAGATTTATTTATATGGGCTATCTCAATGGGTTTAATCCCTCATCTTTTGATATTATGGTCTCCCATTAGTAGTTTATTGATGACAATATCCTCCTCCTTCTTTCCTCAATCATTGAAGCCAAAGCTATTAAGTATATTCTCCAACTTTACGAGGAAGATTCTAGATAATAAATCAACTATGATAAAATTTCCTTGTATTTATTTAACACTCCCCATGCGATAAAAATAATAATTTCCCAAATAATTGGTTGTGAGATTAACTCCCTTCCCACCACTTACCTTGGGCTACCTTTGGGTACTAAAAAGGTTCACATGAGTGTTTGGAATGCATTGTTTGATAGGTTTTAAAGAAATATTGTAGGTTGAAAGGGCTCCACTCTCTCAAGTGATGGAAAATTCTTGCTAATTAAAAGTACATTGAAAAACCTTCTGATCTATATCATGTCTCTTTTATTTATTCTAGCTTCCATTGTCAAAAAAATTGAGAGGATACAAAAAAATTCCTTTGAACGAGCATGGAAGAGAGGAGTAGAATTTACTTGGTTGTTTGGGGTAAGGCCTATAACAAAATAAATCATGTGGAATTGGCATAAAAAATTAGGATCATAAATGTTTCTTTAATCTCTAAAATGGGTTGGTGATTTATTAAAGAGGAACATCCCTAGGTTAGTCTCATTAGGGATAATTACTTAAACCTGGGTAATGTTCAATATTTTATTCATAATGCAATTCACTTGGTTAAGAATAGAAAATGACCTTACCTACGGATACAAATGGATTATGGGCACGAGAGAAAGTATCAACTTATGGAAAGATAATTGGGCTGACTTCAGCTTTCTAACCAATAACCAACTTTGGGTACAACTTCAAGTCAGCCTCACTGCAGCTTTGGGACAGAAAGTTAGTGGGCTATATGTAGAACTCTGGTTGTATAGTGCAATGGAAAAATTTAGGGAATATTATCCTTTCTCAAAAGGATCTCGTCAGGGACCTAAAAATTCCCGAGTCACATACCCATCATCAGTCAAAGTGCATGCTAAGGAAGAATACACCTAGGCTCACTTATTTAATGGAAATTATTTAGTACAAACTGGATACCATCTATATGCCAATTAACTAATTAGAAAATTCCCTTGGAAAAAGGCTTGGTTCAAGGAACTTACCCCTAAGATTAACCAATTTCTCTGGTTCATCCTGAATAAAAGCATTCTCACTATCGACAACCTTATCAAAAGGGGTTCTACCATGCCTAACAGATGTTATCATTGTAAAAATAATAATGAAACCATTCAACACCTCCTTCTTCATTTCCCTGTGGCTATGGTTATTTGGAGTATAATCTTCAATAGGTTTGGTTTTAAATGGTCCTTCTTGGAGGATATTTCTCAAACTTGGTTTCAATGGCAGCCTCCATTCAAGCATGCACTCCTTCATATATTTTTATGATCATCTTTCCCCACACCATATGGAGGATTTGGAAGGCCCGTAACTCCATAATTTTCAAGGAAACTAAAAATATATGAAAATCATTTTAAATGAAGTCACAAGTGGTGGTTGCTACATGAGAAAAATATCTAGAGATTTAAACCTCTCAAAAATCTTTGTACCCTCGGGATAAGGTTAAATATTTGAAGGCCTGGAACATTAATACTCGGTACATAACAACTCCTCCTTCTAGCATTGATAGGTCTCTTTTGCAATGTATTCCCCCTTCAGAAGGTTGATATAACCTCAACTTTGATGGTGCATCCAAATATAACCCTAGTTTAATTGGTGGTGGAGGTTTTATTAGGAATAATTCGGGCCATCTCATTATCACTTATGTAGGATCCATGGGTAAACAAACAAACCACTATGTTGAGGCCCTAACAGCTCTTGGGGGAATGAGAATTGCTAGGAACCTTAAAGTGGTAAACATTATAATGGAAGGGGACTTGATGAACATCATCAATAATATCTCTAAGTCTCAACCCCCTAGCGAAGCATTAGTGACTTTATAAATGAATCCCTTGTTATAAGCAACAATATTAACATAAATTTTTAACATGTTTATAGAGAGGGAATAAATTAGCGAGACATCATGGCTAATGTTGGGGTGTGCATTAACAAGTACGAAAAATGGTATGATTTACTTGAAACCCCACAAAACTTCGCCAAATCACCATTACAGATTTTAATGAAAATCCTTATTTGGAGGCTCTCGCATAGGTGGAATCCTTGGCATGGTTTTCGACATAGATCAAATTAAATCGATCTAATTACTTCGCCACCTCGAAAAGGAAATTATTTTTATTTTCAAATAGAATTGGGGGAAGAAGTTGGGGTTCATCTCCATGACTTCCATTTCTAGTTGCGAAGTGTTGTCAAGACGACTGGTTGTAGCTTCCACCATCTCAATTCTTCATGACCACAGTCAATTTTAGATATGCACGGTTCTCTATGTTAGGTTAAAATAATGTTTCAATCCTTAGTGGAGAGAAAATGTTGATATTTGGGAAACCCTTAGCATTGGGGGTTTCCCATAATTTATTCAAAAATTAGGGGACATGATCAATACATTTCACTCCAGCAGTTTTTGAGAACTAGAAAAATAGAATGTCCAGTTTCAAGGCCAAGATTTTATTATCATGGAGGAGTTCATCTCTCACATTATAGGGTTGAGTATGGATGGTAACAAATTATTTAGAAACAAATTTGATAAGGAAATAGATGGAAAACTCTTTTTGGATGATGGGGAACAATTGGAAAATAAAAAGGAAGGTTTAGTCTATGATTCAATCCTAAAGCCATTCAACAAGGTTGTGCGTATGATGGTCCGATATATCACTCTTGAGGGTTATTTTTCCACAATCCCACTCCATCACATGGTGGTTCTTAATAATTTTAGGCAGGAGGCCAAGGTGATTCTTTCATACTACATGTTGCAATCTCTTGAAAAATATGTGGGTGAAGTTCGAGTCATAAAATGACTTTTCCTTTGCACCATGGGATTATATACCTCATTCATCAATACATTTTAGGTGTTGTGTCTAATAATACTAGACCCCCTCTTGCCCCACCGCCTCCTTAGCACCCGGCATTTGATCCAACAACCACATGTATCGAGACCCTATTGTCGAGCCCCCAAAAGGGTTCTTAGTATCATTATAGGTAAAGAGGTTATGGTTTTTTTAGTCCCCTTGTTGTTATTGATACTTGTAATCAAGATGTGGTATTGGAGAAGTTGAAATTTCAAGTGAGACATTGAAAACTCGGAAGATAATGTGGACTTTCTCCTAAAATCGACACACAAAACTCAGCTACTAAATCCATTTCAATCATAAGGAGCTATCTTAACACTATTATCAACCACATAAAAGCACTAGAATCCAACCATAACAACCTTCGAGGCTATTCGTAGGGCATTTCATGATCTCTTGCAAGTGCACATACGTCGAGATATGTGATATTAGTGGAATACTAGAATCTTCTTGGAAGAATGTCAAGCTCTCCAGAAAGTACCATGCCTCCAATTGGGACCCCAAGATCATCACTTCTTTGAACCTATACAAGGCTCTAAGAGTTGCACTCAAAGTCTACAACAAATCCATCAAATAGTGCATGTTTGGTATTTTATCCAGTGCAACCTGTCTTTTGGTTGTTTTTGTGTTGTTTTTATGTTGTTCTATTATTTTACTAGTAGTTGGGATTTGTACTAGCATTTGGCCCCCGCCTGGTTGTTAGTTTTTTCGCTTTATTAGTTTGGGTGTGGCCCCTTTATATTTTTTAGCCACTCTACTTCTTTTTGGATATCTTGTTGATGAGCCTTTGTATGAACTCTTGGGTAAGGTCCCACCAAAACCCTTTACCAATAAATTAAAAAACAAGGAAGAAATTTTCTAGGTGAAATTTTCCAAGGATCAATGAATGTATCCTTTGGGGTATGAATCTCTAATATGACTCTAGCACTTATTCTTATTGCGTCTTTAGATCTATTTCCTATATCTAGATATTTATGATGATTATTTTGAATGTGTATATGTCATCTCCTCCTTTTGACCTAAAAAGAGTTAGTATAATTTGAGTAGGACCGATCTCACTACACGCCCAATAATATGATGAGTATTACACTATTACCAGTAATCCTAAGAGGTATCAAACCCCATGTAGTTCTCTAAATCCTATGATGATATGAAGATATAAAAATTAAATAAGATAGAGCCCTTGATTTGGCAATTAATACTTGGAAATTATTTATTGGCTTGATTATAATACATAAATGTGTGAAATAGGGTAACAATAATTATGTATTCAAATTTGGGTAGCAATTTTATGGTGTTATCTAAGGGTTTTTACTTCAGTGAATGTTCTCAATGACCTTATTAGAGTGTTTCTTTGATATAGTATCCCTAGATCCCCAAAATGGGTAAGGTTGTACGTGTTTATATAAATGATTGATTTAAATTATTTATTGTTCAACCAACCCTAAGTTGACTAGGGTAACTTGTTATTTTTAAAATATGTTTGTTGCAGAAGCACATGGGATAGGTTCATTGGTCACATGATAGACTAGTAAGATAAACCTATCTTAGGCCCTAAAACCTGTATAATATTAATATAGAACCATATTAGAGACAAAATATGATTTGTAGAGAGTTTTAATATGTTTTTTTATAATGTTGAAGAATAAGTTATGACCAAGTGGAATCAGATTCTAGGATAGAGCAGAAGATTAAATTTTATTGAATTAATAGGTGAAAGGGATAATGTCAAGATAAATGCTAAAGCTATATTTTCAAGTACCACATGACCAAATTTAAATTAATATAATTTCCCCTTCTTAATTTAATAATGATAGTGTTGGATTAAAATAAAAATAACAATTAGATACAAACCTTACATCTCTATTATATGAGGATGATGTGTGAAACCAAAGAGTGTTTCCCCACACTAATATAATGTGAAATATGCAACCACATGGAAAAGACATTTATTATTGTTCAATAGAGATAAAAAAATTACTATATGAACAACTAATGTGTAAAATGATGTAAGGCATGAAAAAAATAAGTCTAATTTCCATAAAGTGTTCCATGGGAAATTTCTAAATATTTTATGAGAGAACAAACATTGGATTTATTGCACCAATAAAAAAATATGATAGGATACTTTCAACATTATAAACTACAATTAAACTACTTACACCTTTATAAAATAGTAGTAGGTCACTTGAACCAATAGAACTAGCATTAGGATGTTTTCACCATTAACACTAGCATTAGGATATTTTCACCATCAAAATTAGCAATAAGCTTATTTTACCTTTATAAACTAGTATTATATTGTTTGCACTACTGTAAATCATGTCATAAGTGTGAGTCTATTCGTAATATGGTTTTATGTATAGTCCATGTAAATTTCATATAAAGTGAATGAATAGCATATATGTGTATGAATATGTAAGATACTCTTGACAAAGATACAATTCCCGAAATTTGGAATGATACTTAAAAAATTATAATTTGGCATTTATCTCATCTTGTTTTCATTTTTTCACTTAATTGAATTATTCTTATATGCATATCTCTTGATTTAGCACTCCATAAAAATATATAACACTTGTTACTCATATTTGACCCATAAAAAACCTATTTATTGTATATATAACACATCGTCATACTCATGGCCACCTTTTTATTATTAAAATAGAGTTTAAAATTTCCCATGAAAAATATCCATTTAGGGTAAAGTTGATTGACGAGTTTGTGTCCAAGGTTGACATTTTCATCTCTACTCACTCATTTTTTCAAATGCAAAATTTATCCTAATTGGCCGAGGGTCAATTGAGTGAGAATTTTTTTGTGAAATTAAAATATAAAATCACAATTTCCCCACACATTTGATGGGCCTTGTATATTACATCTTTGTGATACATAGGAGATCATGATTAAACTCCAAATGCAAGGAATACTATTGCAAAGTCACTCCTTGAAACATATAAATAAGGTACCAAGTTTAAATGCATCATATATAGCTTCCTTAGGTCATTATCACATGCTAAAATCTACACCAAATTTAATTACAAATATTCAATGGCATTATTAGGATCTCACTAGCACATTATTTTTATTATAAATTCACAAACATTTATTGGGAGGGAGAATTGTGTGCTTTTTTGTCCCTCTTTAAAGTATTAGTACATAGTGCAATGCTCATCATACCATAAGGGTGGGGTGAGGTCAATTTATCCAAATCGACTAGCCCATTTTTTATGTCCTCAAATCATACCTATGGTTTTGAAGAATAATTCCTAATATGTTATAGAGATTTGATTGGAATAAACTAAGCATGTAATTACTAACCTAGAACACAAAAGATCATAGTGCTAGAATTATATTTGAGCACAAAGTAACATAGGTAAAAATTAGTTAGATAGGTCAAATATATAGACATTTTTATCTATAATATCAATTTCAACATTTGTATACCATCAAAAATATGATTTTACACAAATTCGGATCACATTACATAAAACTAACATCAATTGTCACATTCCTTTGATCAATTTCCAAAAAAATGAATTAGTGTTGTAGACACTCAAATTTAGTAATTGGCACTTTGGAAACCCTTGATTTTATCATGCACTCTTGTTATGATAAATAATACTTCTCCATTCCCACTCAAGACTTACCAATGTCCATTATTTAGCTTGTTTATCCTTACACACAAACATTTTAACAAAGTCGAGAATGTAATGTACAAAATCCATAAACAAACATCAATTGACAAGATCTAAACTTCATTTGACATGTTTTTAATCCTAAATAGGGTTTTACAGATTGTTCGAGACTATATCATCCAGTCTTGACCTATTTGTATAGTACTAGACTGACATATCTTCCAAATACACTTTCATATTGACATCTGTAATTGGGTCTTACACTTAGTTTGGGTCAACCTTTCTTACAAAAATCATAAATGAAACCCTATTTAAGAAAGTAAACACTACCTCATTTTCTAACCTATAATTCCTAACGTAATGCACTAGATCACTCACTTCATAGACTTGTAAAAGGTATACAAATCTCCTTTAATCTTAGAATACACATCTACAAAGTCATTAGGGAAATACCCACATCAAGTATGAAGCTACAAACTAGGTCAAGGAAGACATATCTCTCATCTATGATCATAAAAACATCCTCTCTCCAATTTTTTTAACAAGAGAAAAGTTAAAACAAGTACGTTCAAAGTAATTTCTAAATCTAATTAATCTATCTACATATCACATGCTAGGTGGAGAATGACATGTAGTTTGAGGCCTCTTGAAAGTAATTCCACTATTGTTGGTGCATGGGGATACCTATAACCATTCTAATGTTTTTGTAGGAATATTCATCCATGGATAAGGTTTTATATAATGATCGACGTTTAGAGAGCCTCACTACATATGAGAAAACTATGGTTTGATAGTGATCGATAAGTCCGTAAAGATGATCAACCCAAAAAGTTACATATGTAGATTCGAGAAGAATTCGAAGACCATACGAAGGGGTTGGACCATATCATATAGTCTTGACCTAATGGTACAATCCCGACCTAGGTATAGTTACAATTCTAGTTCAAGTAATGAGGGTTACTTATGTTCGAGATCTACATGTTTCATCTGTTGCATAGTCTCAAATCTCTCAAAAATTATCTAGAATTAGCTAAGTCCTTTTATACCTCCATTTTTTATTTTTATTACATGTAGGTTAATTGGTGTATACAAATTCCTCCTATCGATATAGGTTGCAAATATGGATTAACATTTCTATTGTATCATATTTATTAGATTTATAAATCAATTATATTATAATCTACACCTAATTAAATTGACCTAAAACTTAATTAAGGGTTAAACCTTTTCGTGAACCCAATGTGATTATACCCTTCACCTAATCTAAGGTCTTCTTAGTTCCTTGAGTATTAGGTCTTCCAATTTGAATATCATAGGAGTTACGTTGATATTTTTTATTCATTATTTTATCTTTGTTTCATATTTTTTATGTTTTCCATATATGCCCTTCCGAAATAGTCTTCACATTGATAATAAACCCATTAAGTATATTAATATTTCCCATCCTCTTTGCAAGCATCATAATTCTATGGCCTCATCTACGATACATATAGATAGCAATCCTTCCATCTTGGACCAATTTAATGAGGTCTAGTTTCATGATCTTGAAACTTATAGTGAAAATTATAATGACTTTTCCCATGATGATAAACCCTATGGATATTGACTAATTTCAGCTTGTGTCTAATATTAATGAAAAAATTCATCAAAACCCTCCTCATATCAAGCCCATCATCAAAATCTTGCTTGAACCCAAATCAGCTCATGATCAAAAGTCTAATAAGGAATTTCTTGTTAGGAAACCCCAAAATTATTTATCCTTGTCAACATATGTTGTTCCCATATTTGTGTTGCCTACCCTTTTGTGTACACCTCATATATCAATGTAATTTTTATCTATTATTATTATTACAACTAAAATTACTACTACACATCCCACATATACTCCTCATGGTTCTCATGTATCTTCTTCTAGCACACAAGCTCTTGAATCCCTTGTTCATACTTTACAAGCACAAATATTACAATTGTAACAAGGTACATCTACTTCTTCTAATGTTATGGATTCTACACATGTTACTTCACAATCCCCTTACACTCGAATTGACTTCTTATCCATTACCTATTAGTATTTTTACTCCTAAATTTCCTAAATATAATGGTAAATGGTATTTTTATAAGAATATTCTCTTATTTCATGTTTCTTGCTTCGATTACGTTTCTAACGACATCTTTCTCACCAATATTTTTCATTGAAGTCTTAAGGAATTCACATTATAGTGGTTTTATGATCTTCCACTCATTCGACATTCACTTTTGTTACTTTAGAAAATATATTTTTGTTTTAATTCTCCATTAATATTGAGGACAAAATTGATTATGCACAATTGGCTCGAATATTAAAAGGGTCTACTAAACCTCTTAATGCTTATGTTTTGTGTTATAAGACACTAATGACCAAGATTAATTATATCTCAGCTGATAATTAATTGTAATACCTATTCACTCAAAGATTATTATCCCTTTGAAATATTCAATCATGTTTGATAAGTTTTGATATTTCGACCATTTATGTCATACTTTGAAAGATTGCAAGGATAAGTTATTACATATGAAAAAAATCAAGTATTGATGCAAAATAACAAGAAGAAACTAGCTTAAATAGGTCTTTTTCATTCTTTCTTGTTAAAATTTTCATGTGGTCATCTATCCCTTCCAAACAAAAATCCTGGTGTAAGTGGATATCTACGATGTTTCTTGTTAAAAAAATTTATTCCTAACACCCTTTATGTAGTTTAAACTATTCAAATATTTTCAAGTTTTCATGCATACCCTACCACCCTGATTCTATCCTAATATAGTTTTTAGGCCAAACTATCCCTCCCCAAGATCAAAGCTTATATCCTAGAAGAAATGAGAATTATTTACATAAAAACAAGACCTATTTGAGATAAAATTTATTCCTTATAGCTTACAAAAAAATTATGACCCAACACACAACCAAGCCCCTCCAATTACTGATTGAATTCCTTGTAACTAGACCTCTTAGTATATCTATAGGCCTACTAGAAGACTATAAAAAATATGGGTCTTGGGAGTATCACTTGGCACTAAAACTTAAAAAATATATATGTTTTCTTTGTATAGATTCTTTCCACAAATATTTAGTTATTTTATGGTGTTTAAGGCCTCCAAAACACTAATTCCTCTCAAACACTAGGTAGGGTTTCTAAGTTACCTTGTAAGAGGAAAAATCTTATAAAAATAAATTTACATAATTCCAAACCATTAAAATGAACTTGTAGGTCTGTATACCTAATAATAATAATTATGAGTAATCAAGATATCAACAAACACTCAAAAAACTTCAATTTCCAACTAGTTACCTTCCTACCCGAGAAATAAAATCAAGGTTCTTGGTATCCTCAAGAGAAAATTAGAATAAAATAAAGTCTTTACTCACTAAATCTCCCCAAAACTCTTTAAAGTGGTGCTTTTACATCATTCAACAGGTTCTCAAGCCAAGTTTTCACTCTAACATTCCCATTATTCCATGCTTCATATAATACCAGATAGTTTTGAATGTGCAATAACAGAGTTCTTACCATAGACAAAATATAATTATAAACCATAAATTAAATCATTGATTATATGATTAAAAATATATTTGGATAGATTCATCTAATCCCCAAACAAATATTTTATTCATTCTTAAATAGAAACATACATTGTATCAAGATTTCTTTAAGAAATTGGCTATAAAATATTCTTAAATTAGAAAAAAAAAAAAACAATTCTCCTTGATATCCTTTAATGTTTTCAATCATCTTCTCATTTTTTAGTTGTATCTTTATTATAACTACTAATACCTCTCTCAATTCAATATCCCTTTTCCTTTTCCATGTGTTTTGTAAATACTCTAATTTTCTCGTGCATATGCCTCTATTGAACCAAATTCCCTCACTCATGCTCAAATTAGTGAACTAGTAGTAAATAAAATAAGAAAATAAAAATATGCAAGGTTTTAAGGTACCTTGAGATGGGATGATGATGTGTACATGTGCAAATAAAGATCCTCCTCCACAAAGAAGTCGAGTAACTTTGTAAATCAAGTGGACTCAACATGAAAAGGGATTAATAGATAGATGGGTGGGTTTTCTGAAAAATTTAGTCCCGAGAAGTGAAAACTTCCTAGGATTGATGTCAACACAAATTTTATAAATATATAAGGAAATAAATGGAAGATGGATCTGATATAAAGAGGAAACCGAAATGCAAGATTAAGAAAAAAATGTAGATATGATATAAATGAACACAAAGTAAATCAAATTTGGGTGGGTCGATGGTGACCTTAGAATGAAAAGGGCCAATGATGGTGACGGGGAAGATGGACTAAAATAACGATGTAAAATGTATATCTAAAGGCTCTAAAGGCTGACCTAGAGGCGATGTTACACCGTGGAGGTAGACAAGAACCTAAAAGAGATCTAGAACAATATCCAATAGAAACTATGCAATAAAATTAGAGATTTAAGGGTGAATTATGAAACGACAAAGTAATTCGACGATGACTAAGTTGGGTCGGTGGTACACGGGGTTGGCGAGAATGAATTTGAGATGATAGAGGGGGAAATGACAAGATCTAGAGGGTGGGTGGATGGAGAAATAAAAAAATGGATGACTAGAGATTTGAATGATAGATAAACGTGATACAATGGAGGTTAGGTCAATGGCAACTAGACAGGTTGATGGTGACTGGGCCTAATCTAGAATTGGAAAAAAATAAATGGGCTGAAATGAAGACCTACGAGATAAACACATAAGGTGAAAAGGATAATATTGAGTCCCTGATGATAGATAAACCTGCACAAGATGTTAGTGAATGATATAGATGATAAAATAGCAATAAGGAAGAAAATCACGCAAAGGTGAAAGAGATATCCCTAAATCTCAAAAATTGAAGCACAAGATCTCTAAGAAGACTCTAAGATGGTTTTACGATTGCAAAGGCACTCAAGAATGGAGGAAATATTAAAAGAAAGAAAAGGTTTTTAAAATTGCATCCTTGAGAAAGGGAGGGTAAGGGAGGATTTATAGGATCGGGGTCACCATCAATTACGGGATCCATCTATTTAGGCGTGGAAAGGTGAAGGGATTGATACAAGGAGCCCATGTAAAATAGGATTAGGGTTTTAGGATGCTTAGGCGGGTTAGGGTTGCATAGGGAAGTGAAATGGGTAGGTGAGGGATGAAATGTAGTAAATAAAGGCAATGATGTGGATGAAATCATTAAATGGGGGTGGTTGAGAGCATAGAAAGGATAAAATGGAAGAATCTAGAGAGAGGAAGTAAATTAATGAAGGATTAGAATTAATTAGGGATGATTAGGGATAGTTAATGAATGATTAATAAAATTTGGGGAAATAATGATATGGTATAGATGAGATAGGTATTAAAGTCGGGAAAATGATTTTATGTGGGATGAATTGAATTTCGGAGGAAAATGGAGATTCAAAAGGGAAGAGAGGTATGCATGTAGGACAAAGACAGGATGGGTAGCGATACTAAAAATTGGTTACTACATTTTCCCCTTTTTTGAGTGGTTTTCATTGGGAAATCCATGAGATAAAAACAATAAGTATGAGAAAGATAATTTATGAGGTTCCCCCTCAAACTTAGGGTGTACGAAACAAAAGTAAGTTGATCACAAGTTTGAAAGAGATAGATGTAAAAGGATGGGAAGGATGAGAAAATAAGATGAGGGGATAAGATATCCCCGTTAAGGATAAAAAAATGGGAAATAAAAATATGGTTGTGATTTCAGAATCACTTCGGTAAGATACATAGTATGGCCTCAATGGAAACAATGGTAATGTCCTATGGACTCGTGAGTCGAGAAAAAAACCACCGCAAAATGGAGAAAAACCAAGGGTAATCTATTCAAAAGAATGTGTAAGATGTGGGACCAACGGGTCAAAGGAAAACATTGAGTATGTGTGAAAAAGTGAAAAAATGGTCAAGAAAAGAGTCAACAAAAGGAAATGGGTGGGTAAAAGTGAATGTAATATCCTTCCGATTGGAGGTATAAAAAAATTCATCCAGGGGGATGACAAGTAGGTAAATTAATTATGCCCCAAGAGGAAACACAAAGATGGCCACAAAGGTGAGATGAAAAAAACAAGATGCGATAGATAACGAAGCCTGGGTGAGATATAATAAGGATGTGATATGAAAATAACTTAATGAAAAAGAGGAAGAAAAGGTAATTTTAAAGGAAGGATTGATCGAGATGATCGAAAATGAATGTTGATGAAAAATACATGGTTGGGTCAAAATTGACTAGGAAGGGTCGGGTGACAACTAGGGATGGAGTGATAGCGACCCAAGGGTGTCGAGAGGTGACCAGGTCAATGGAATATCTAAGTACAAAGTGCCCATGGATTTATATAAAGAGCTGGAAGATGAGGCATGAAACTATGAGTGTATCATGACATTGAAGATGCTACTGAGACATTAAGATATGTAGCATTATTGAGAAGATAGAATATTGTTCGAAGGAGAAGACACAAAAAATATGTCTACGTGGGAAAAAGGAGCATTTAAAGGTGTGGAAAGATAGGCAAGGAAAGATGTGCTAGAACAAGTTGGCTCAAGAATTAGTTGTTCTATAGATAAGGGCTATTTTTAGAAGATAGTGTGTGGAGCACACATCGGGATGTAGAGTTACACAACATGCAATTGGTATTTTGGGAACAAGTGAATGATAAGCATCACACATGGTTTTAAGTTAATAATAGGATTTATTCTTAGAGTTAACTGTATGACATCTATTATTAGGGAACTTGCATGTGTGCATGCTATCATAAAGGTGTACGGATATTATCAACATGCGACCTATTTTGAGAAGTACATGAGTGGTGAAGGGAAATTCCCCACCTCTATAAATACATATTAAACTATGTAGTTCAAAGAGACTGAGTTATTATAGAGTTATCTTGTTGGATCTGATGTGTGCATGACTTATGGATATACTTTATAATGTAACAAGCTTCTATGTTTTACATTGTTTAATGAAATGGAGTATATTGGCTGGATAATGGTGTTAAACGTGACTGAATCTGGTTCATGTATGGTTAATATCATTATAGTTATTATTTAATTCATGATTAACTAAGATCTAGATATGAACTATGAACTATGGAATGTTTATGTTTAATTATGGATCTAAATATGTTTTATCACCATCACACTAACATCCTACACAAGTAACTCTAAAGAGGGATTGGTACCTTTGCACACTTTGGGTGAGCGGTCAGCTTAGGTTGGGTGATGTGTTAGTGCACCTAGGTTATTCACGTGTAGATTCTAGGTTGCATCATTGGTTCCATTGTCGAGACCTCTTTTTAGTTGTTTTCAGGATGTTTCGTGATGAAGACATACCGGTTGACCTTAGCAAGTGTTGAGGAGTGGATAAAAGATCTGGAAGAAGAGTACACTCGGAGGTTCAACACTAGATTTGAGTTTGACACACGTGTGTGGGTGGAGTAGAATTTGTATGATTGTTTGTATGAGATCTTCTTTGTTATCTTTCTGATAGAGTTATATGAGTGGCTAGTTACTTATGCATCTAAAAGGAATTGGAGGTATCACATGCTTTTATAGACGTAGGAATA
The DNA here is from genome assembly GCA_018340775.1 of Taxus wallichiana var. yunnanensis. NCBI lineage: Eukaryota > Viridiplantae > Streptophyta > Pinopsida > Cupressales > Taxaceae > Taxus > Taxus wallichiana. Next base: position 43,058,059 of record CM031234.1, read on the forward strand.
ATTTTAGGCCCTCTATGACACTGATTTTATTTGGATGTGTGTTGTGGACACTTGGTTCCATGGTGTTCTAAATAGCTATACTTTGTAGTACTCAATTTCCACTTACTCGTGCCCATAGGTAGCTGATTTCTAGTTTTTACGTTAACCAGTGGGGAAATTATCTACAAGGCATTCCACTGGCAATCAAAATCTTAATGGTAACCCTGAAATTGGAAGAAAATTTGATGGCTAGATAAAGCTTACCACATGCGGGGGTAGGAGTAGGTTTGGTGAAGGATGATGGACCTAGCGGAATAGAGGTAAAGAGAGGAAAGGTGGATTAAGTACAATGAGGCACATGAGAGGGAGATAGAGAAGCAATATGATATTGCAGAATGGATGGCATTGAGGAGAGAGATGTCTCGTGAAGGATTTAGAGCTCATGTAGAAGGCATGGAGCAGAGCATATGGAACTCTTCCATTTGGTCATGTATGATAGGGGAACCCTCCTCGGTCTCATATAGGAGCACGCCAACAGAGACAACATGGACCATAGGTGCATATCTGAATCTACCTAGAAACCTATCCCTTACGCTTGGTTTTCCAGTATCTAGTACAACCAGTAGTCAGCAAGCTAGTTTGGGGAGTAGTAGAAAAGGAGTAAATCAAGTAGAAAGTGCATCTATGGCCAAGAAAATGTCTTCTTTGTTATTTAGAGGTACCTTTTCAGGTGCATCATCGGCATAGAACTCAAGTGTGTAGAATTTTGGACTCACTTCTAGGAGTAGTACCACCTCACAAACTATAGGATTTTAGTTTAGTACCACTATTAGGACACATGGTAGTACATCCATTGGTCCGCTTCCAGCTACAGGTGGAGGATTAGGGGGCATAGGTGGCTCTAGTTCTAGTGGATCTTGTGGGTCTGGAGAAAGAGGTAATACAGGAGGTTCTGGATCAGGTGGGCATGGTCCTCATCAACCCCAGAATATTTACATGGAGATGTCACTTCATCTTCCAAAGTATAGGGAATAGAAGATGTTCTTTGAGCATGTGCACATGTGTGAGATACTATGGCGCGCAAAATTAATTACGGCTTCTAAATGCAAGGAAAATTAGTTTACAACTACGTTGTAGGGATGCACTCACAGTTGGTAAAATTTTTTTGACCTTGATCAGACTTACATAGATTATGTAGCATTGCAAGAGGCTTTCCTTAAGGAGTTTAATATCCTTGAGTTTGAGTAGAAGATTATAAGCTGCGCTCAATGGTATTAAGTAGGGAACTACTGAGAGTGTTCGGGAATATGATTCCTATTTCAAAACACTTTTGTCAAAAATTTATTATGATATTCATGTAAGCCAACATGCACAGTGGTTCGTAGGGGTTCATATTGGTTCTTAGGAGGGCACTATCATATAAGACATATATGGATCCACACGAAGAAATTGAAACAACGTTGTGTCTTTGAGGAAGTCGAAGTATAGACACTAGACCGAGTCCAATCCTGGAAGCACAAATTACAGTTATGGCAAAGAAATTAAAGAAATTATTGTCCAATTTAGCACATGAGACATGCACTAGAATTTGGTGTATAAACTGTGAAGTGGAAGGGCATACTAAGGATAGTGTTCCCTGCAGGTCAATGCATTCATTATTGCTATACTATGAGATATGTCATTTAGAACATGATGTAAACCGTTACCCATTATTACAATGTGTGATAAGAAAGAATGTATCTTACTATTGTAATATTTTTAGTCCACGACTCACAATACAAAAGACTACAGGTTGATTGGTCAGATCCATGATGTTATAGATATTGGTGTACGATAGACAGGAGTATCAGATAATTCTAAAAGTAAAAATGAGCACCATAATCATGATCACAACCAAGGGTACTATGAATGGAATGAAGGGCTCTTTAAAGGAGGTTGTGGTAGAGTTTGAGGATTCCATGGTGGATTTGGAGCTGAGGTCGTGGTGGTAGACGAGGTGAGTTTCCTTGTGGAACATGTTTTACGTATGGATCTCCACGACGATTATAGGCATGAATGTCCTTTGAATATTACTTGTTATTATTTTGGGAATAATTATAACTATGAGGAATGCCCAAACTTATATGAGCATCTTATAAAGTAGCATAAATAATAAAACAAGGGTGTGGGGATGGTTTAAATATAGTGCGCCATTGAACATTAGTAGATGTTAAAGTTGGCATAGGAAACTAAGGTAGTACCTTTGAAGATTACTACATGCGTTGAAGATGCACACACTAGAGAAATGTTACGAAAAATCCTACCATCACTAAGGAGGAGGTTTTACATGTAAGGTATCTAGATCCTACACATCGAAGGTGGTTTATCAAAAACCATGGAAGTGCTCGAGAAATCTTCTAGAGAAATACGGTGTTTAAAGGAGCAATCATGGAATTGTAACAAAAGAAGGTAGTAAAAATGGTCTAGTTTAATGTTGATGATTTTAAAGAGGTATGTAAGAATCTTGTGCCAGGAGAATATTATTTCATTACAGGGGAAATTGGTTCAAGGGAAAAAATTTGTGCATAGGAATTGAGAATGGATGAAAGATCCCGCATGCTAATCTTCCTCCTCGTAGCTTGGATTATGACAAGGAGATCACTCTTAATGTTGTTATGAATGGGTGGATTTTGAGCAATATATTGATTGACACAGGTGTAGAAGTGAATGTGCTTACTTTAGATGCATGGGTATAGATGTGGAGACCTCCATTATAGTCATCATCTAATGCGGTGTTTATGGTTAATCAAACCGAGGCCACCCCAATAGGATTTTTAATGGATGTATCTATTACTATACAAGGGGCCAAGTTTACTTGGGGACTTTGAGGTTTTAGCAATTGTAGAATCAGACATCTTCCCATCTCTACTTGGTTCCCTTGGTGTTATGTAAATAATGTTGATCTCTCGGTTCAACAAGGGGTATATTTGTTTTGAGAACAAGGAAGAAAGATTTATTATCCCTTTGATAGATGGGAAATATGTACCTTATGTTGAGCCTTTGAGTGAGGAAGAATAGAAAAAAATTTATGTGTGCGTCATTCGAGATCCAGAAGTACTTGAGCCATATAAGGAAGGAATCCTCTAGTGGGAAGATGCATAGTATATTACTAATACTACAAGTATTGCTTGTGATAATTGGGCACATGGCACCTATGATATGGTTGGGCATGAGGTAAGAATCACATTTTCGCAAAGGAGAAAACCTCGTTGTATTAGGAGGATAGGTAACAACTCTGTACCTCGGTATACTAGAGAAGGAAACCCTATGGTATTCATGTGTGCCATGGAGGAGTAGTGGACAGATCAAGTGGAGAGAAGAAATATGTTAGTATATACCCTACGTGGGATGGAAACACACTTTGGTGGATGGTTCATAGGGATAATCTCATAGAATGGAATGAAGTAAGAATTGCTCTAACAACTGGTTTCTCAAGAGCAATGCACCTACTCAAATCTACATATATCATGGTAATCAACTTGTTTAGCACCACGTTCAATAGTGTGAGAGACTCTAGAAAAATGCATAGGAAGATTTACCACCCCGGAATCTTCACTTTGAGTGCAAAAAAATTATTCCACGTTGCAAGGTTGTGCACACATAGGGAGACTAGAAATTGGCAAGACTTGATTGTAGGAATGACCCAGAATTTTGAATACTTCTCTACTAAAGCTCCTGTAAGAGATGAATTAAAGGTTATGGAGTGCTTAACTATGGGAGACAGTGCAAAGGCTGAAGAACTCATTCAGGAGTTATTTGGGGAGGAAGCACAAGGAGTGCGTTTTGATGAAACATATGACAAACTATTGAGTGAGGAAGGAAAAGGAAAGATGGTCTACATAGTTGATGATGAAGAGGTAGAAAAATTTCACCTAGATCATTCAAAAGGTACGCAGGAGGTTTTAGATAACGGTGCGAGATAAAAATACATGCACATATCATGAACCTATGAAGACTAATAAAGTGAACATTGTCATAGATGTTGAACCTAAGGAGGCCATAATTGGAAATTACTAGTTTGATTCGGAAGTAACAAATATAATTGAGTTACTAATGGATTTCCAAGACTTATTTCCTAGGGGCTACCATGAGTTAAAGGGAGTGTATGAGTCATTGGGTGAAATGAAGACTAAGATAAAGAAATGTGTGCACACGATCGGGAAGAGACATTACAGGATGAACCCTAACTTGCACATAAAAGTTAAAGAAGAAATTGACAAAATGTTGAAATTTGACATCATCAAGCCCCTAGAAGAATCAGAGTCGGTTAGCCCCATGGTAATCAGTATAAATAAATATGGTCGGATTAGGATTTGTGTGGATTACATGGAGCTAAATGCTACATGTGCAATTGATCCTTTTCCTACGCCTTTCACCGAAGAAAGATTAGAAGGCATTGCAGGGTGTGAAGTTTACACTTTTACAAATGGATTCTTAGGGTATCACCAAGTTAGAATTACACAGGAGGATCAAGAGAAAATTAATTTCACCACTGAATGGGGATTTTTTTCATATACTGTGATGTCCTTTGGTTTGAATAACTCGTTTCTTGTATTTTCATGCATAGTTGTTCAAGCACTCCAAGATTTTATTCACAAATTCTTACAAGTTTACTTGGATGATTGGATAGTATATGGACTTGTTAAGGATCATTGTGATAACTTACACCTAATGTTTGAAATATGTAGATAGTTGAGCATAGATCTTTAAACATCAAGAAGTGTGTATTTTCTACGTCTTTTGGGACTCTGCTAGAGTATATCATCCGTAAGGAAGGATTTTTAGTAGATCCAGTTAAGGTTGTAGTTATTATAGTCCGGGAGGAACCTACTAGTCAAAGTTAGGTGCATGGATTCTTAAGCCACACAAGGTATTATAGAAAATTTATCAAATGATATGTGAAGATTTCCACACCCCCTGGAAGAGTTACTAAAAGGAAAAGGGACATTCTATTGGGGAGAACCACAACAACGCGCATTTGAGGCATTGAAGGAGAGACTTACTACAATGCTTATTTTGTGTTTTCCCTCATGGAACTAACTATTTCATGTACATGTGGATGCATCGGCATGACCATTGGCACAATGTTATCTCATCCTAGATAAGGTATTATGAATCATCATATCTACTTTTCTAGTCAAAAGTTTATGTGGAATATAATTATACAACTACAAAGTGTGAGGCCTTCTCAATGATATACACATTACATAAGTTTAGACAAGACTTGCTAGCATCACCATTTGTATTTTATATAGATTACATGGCATTAAAATACTTGGTAAATAATCTTGTTTTACAAGGGAACATATGTCGATGGTTTCTATTATTGTAAGAATTTGACTTTACCATCATGGTAAAACTAGGTAAAAGTAATTCTATCCCAGACCACTTATCAAGGATTCAATCGGGAAAGATGCATATACAATTGAAGATACAATTTATGATGCATAGTTTTACATATTACATCATGTGCCTTCAAAAATAGAGGATATTTCTATCTTTTTACACACATGTATAATGCCAAAATAATGAAATCCTTAGAGAAGAAGCATCTTACAATTCACACCGCACCTTTCATGTTGATTAGTGGTGAATTAAACAAACTAGGATGAGATGAATTATTGTGCCGGTGTGTACTAGAACATGAGCACTCAGATATCATGGAAGAGGCTCATGGTGGTATTCAGAGTGGGCACTATGTAGGTGATGCCACTACGTGAAAGATTCTACTCATTGGATTATGGTGGGAGACCCTGTATAAGGATTGTTAAGAGTATTGTAAGGTGTCTGATCACTATCAATGCCTTGGAAAACCTGGTCAAAGAGATGAAATTCCTTTTAGGCCAATTACTAGTGCATATACATTTGAAAAATAGGTTATAGGATTTTTGGGTCTTATTTCCCCAACCATGCATAGAACCAGATTTCACTACATCATCACTTACACATATTATCTTACAAGGTGGGAAGAAGCAACACCTACAAAGGATTATACAACAACTACAATAGCAAGGTTCTTATGGGAAAATATTCTTACTAGGTATGGATGTCCATTGAGTTTGAAAAGTGATAGGGGCACACACTTCTTGAATGAGACAATCAGGATATTATTGGATGAATTTATGGTCATGCACCATAAGACTACACCTTATGACACTCAAGCAAATGGGATTTGTTGAGGCTTTCAACAAGATATTGATCAAGACCTTGACAAAAATTGTGATGTTGGAAGTAAATATTAGGATGATAAAATTTCTATTGTACTTTTGGTGTATAGAATAACCTACAAGAGGTTGAATAATGCCACACCCTTCTAGTTGGTTTTGGTGCGTAAGAAATCCTTCTTATGGATTTCATGTTAACTTCTTTGTGCATTACGTACGTGCGTTGGAGGTCTAGCTGATGAGAAAGCATTAGAAGAAAGAATTGAAAGGTTAATACATTTAGATGAGAGCCATGGCATAGCACATTAGAGTCGAAGTAGGAAAAGGCTAGGTAGAAGGCATGGCATGACAGACACATCAGGGAAAAGAAGCTTGAGGTTGGATAGATGGTTCTAGTCGATGATTCTAAGTTTCCGTGTCATCCATGAAAGCTCAAGGTGCATTGGTTGGGACCATATGTTATCACTCATATAATTGATTATGGTGCTTGCGAGTTAGAAGAACTTGATGGAATGCAATTACTCAGCTACTTTAATGGGAGTAGGTTGAAGCCCTACTCTAAATAAGTCTTCTTGGTGTTTTTAATAATAGTATTTCCATTTAGTATAGGTTTCCCTTTTTGTATTTCCTTTAATGTATTTCCTTCTTCGTCACTATGCTTTGTAAATTTAGTTTGATGTTTTGTGTAATAATCTCATTTACGTGCTAGAAGCTAATTGTCATATGAAGTATTTTTATGTGTAGAGGATTGCATATACCATTGGTGTGGGGGCGCTTGTTATTTATTATTAAAAATGGGTACACATAAGAACATATTGTTACAACTATTATTCAAGAATGGAAAGGAGCCATTAGAAAGAAGATTGATCCTAGAGAAGACCATAGTTAAAAATAAATGAATGAACAGTATAACATGAGGTAATCAGAGGCCGTGGAAATTACCAAGAGAAATCACAGTGGTGAGGTAATTCGGCACATGGAAGCACATAGAAGGAGGTCTATAACCAAAAGATAGGAATGCACACTAGAATATTATAGATGGGTTGTGAAAGCGTATCGTGTGGAAGTTGGGAAAATGGTAAATTAATGAGAGGATTGGTGGTAGGTGAGGGTGTTGACACCAAATTTGGGTCACACTCCCCTTGTTCCCCTTTCGATCAGTTAACATAGAATGTTCATATAACCATGAACCCTTTACCCCACCTTCATATTAATTTAATTACTTACAATTGAATTAATGTTCATCCTCACTTGATCTATTAATTTAATTACTTTAATTAAATTAATTTACACCTCACCTAGCCACATCACCTAGACACCTCATTTGGTTAAGGTAAGTAGAAATGGAGTCATAGTTAAAAGAAACATGTTAAAGTCTAACCCTAACATTATATGCCTATTCTTTCTCCAACAACATGCCAATTCATCTAAGCGTTAAATGCCATTTTAGATCCGGACCAACAGGCAAAATTGGTCAAAAGATAGCCAAGATCTGCTACTTTGGTAAACCTAGGATTCCCGTCTTAACCGACATTGGTTAACCCGAAACCAATGCCAATCACCCTAACCATCATCGGTTACCATATATTCATTTTGGAAACTTGTTTGAGAGGTTATCAATTTTTGAGTTTGGAGAGAGAGAGATCTACATGAAAGCATGAACCAGAGCCCTCTCACACATCTAGACACCCCTAGCCAACACCAAGACTAATCTGAAGGCATTGGCATTCATGGTAACATTCTAGGAAGCACTACCATGGCGGTGAACACCGGTTTCACAGATCAACCATTGTTATCTTCCACCAACCAGGCCTACAAATACAAGTATGTTTTGATCTGCATCATTCTATGTTTACTTAGATTGTAGTTTCTTTACCTTTGTTTATTAGATCCTATTCTCCCTTGCATTCTACCATCCCCACCTTCCTGTTAATCCACCCATCCAACCACCCACAACCCTTTTAGCTCCCCATACCCAACTCTTAGACATTCAGAGCCTTCCTAGAATTTTTATAAACCCAACCATCCTTCCTCCATTCTCTGTGCAATCATAGAGAAGCCCTCAAAACCAAGTTTATTTGATTTCCACCATTTCACCCCTACCGATGCTAGTCACCCTAACCATTGTCGTTTCCCCTTCATCGGCATTAGTCACAAGACTGACGTTGGTTACTATATCTTTTGACTGACTTTCACTAAGTTCACCTTATCGCCCCAAAAAGCTTGACATAACCTTACCCAAGACTGGTACCCCACCTACAATCCCACCACATGCCTTCCCAACTCTCTATGTAGACACAGAGAGAGTCTAGACACCTATTTTGACCTTCTACCATTATCCATCCCAAACCATCATCAGTCACATCTAAACTATCATTAGTCATACCCCGATCGGCAATGATCTTTGTGTCTAATAACCCATCTCATGATAGAAAGCTAATACCCACTCCTAAACTACCCAAAATCATTTTTAGCCTTTACCAGATCTCACCAGAAGCCTATACCAGACCTATAACCCAACACCAGTCCATCACCTAACCCATTTTGACCTCAATCACCTTTTTACTTGACCCTTATTATTCTTTTTTCACGAGGTACCTAAATCATTTCAATTCAAATAAGATTTTTATTTCATGTTTATTTCAAATAGCATTAATATTTTTATATAAAACTGGATTTACAGTCTATTTAAGAAGTACCATGCTTCCTGGATCTAGCATCCACTAGGAAGTCCACTCATTGTTGTGTTTAATTATATCTAGTGGTATTGTTTTTCACTTTACATGTAGTTCCTCCTAGCCAAAAGGAAGTATTTGCAATCATCATTGGATAAGGAAATCAAGACGTGCACACATCCTTCACCCAACATCATAAACATGTATTCCTCCTTGGCCTATCACCCTCTATCTATTTCATTAAATCTGTTAAGAATCTAGTGAAACATATTGGCATGCCCAGTGGGACCCTCTCTTGGGTTCATTGCATTTTCTTCATATAGGGAAATCTTGTGTGTCTCTTTCTTTTTGAAAAATACACATTTAATCTTCTCCCGGTAACATTATTTTCTTCTAATTTTCTAAACAAAATTTGTGATTTGGTGTTTAAAATGAATCATTTCTTTCTTCCTACATTTGCATAGTAGTGAAAGAGCACATTATTGACCTATTCATCATTTGATACATCAAATATAATTATCGATATGGGTTATAAAATATGTTTTATTTCATCCTTGTATGCTGAATTTTAGCTCACATTAAAAACTGAGGGCAACCTATATGCTAGAAGTCATGCCCACTGATGGTTGACATAATTGAATCATAGAAGCACTTTCTCTTCTCTCTCTCTTTTCCAAACTACATAAATATAAATTTACACATCTTCTTAAACAACACATTACCTGGAAGATAATGTCAATGATCACATGATCAAAGGACTGATAATGGGCACCTTGTTGGTTTCTCTGACCAGTCATTATCAGAGAAAGGACCACCCCCACCAAAACATAACATGAAACCACCCTTTAGAATTTTCCTCTTCATAGGACACCTTTCCAACCAAAAAAATATGTTCTAAATTCACAAGTCAAGTATTAAATAGCATAAGCTAAAAACATGAAATTCACTTATAGGATTGCATGGTTTTCTTATCTTTTCCTAAGTTTAATTTTAAGTTGTGAGGTTATGTTATCCAATTTCCTCTTCCTTTCACACTCTTCCATCATAGTTAGAATATTCTAGTTGTTTCGAGTGTGTTAGGTTCTAATACTATCATCCTCAGACTTTTGGGTTGATACTCCATCTGACTTAATTCACAAAAACCAATTTTTCTTCACTTCTTCAAATTTCACAGTAATCAGTGTTGGTCCAATGACCATCATCGGTTTCCATCTGACCATCATCGGTTTACCTAACCGGTGTTGGTTTCCATCTCTTTTGGTCATTTCACCCAAAAATCATTCATCACCTCTTTTGTTCTATTTGAAATTCTCAAGACATCATCATATCCCTAGAATTCTAATATCACAGTCAAGTATAGTTTCCTTATTTCATTTTCATCAGTTTTTGCCCGATTTTCTAAAAATATTTATTTCCCCATAAGAATCGGTATCAGTCATCCTTTAATCATCATCGATTATTCTAAATGGTGTCAATCACTCTGTTTTGATTTATAATTAAAACACCGACAAAGTTCACCTAGCGGAATCTATCCTTCTCCATTTCTATTGTTTTCTGTGTTATTTATAGAGTACGGTTTACTAGGTATATGCTAATTCACATGGTGTTGACTCACACCAAGCCAACACCCTTGTGTTTCACACTAACCTTCAGTCACTTCCACCTATCCCATCACCGCCTTCTATCTTGTTGCCTATGGATCCAACTCAGCCCATCACCATTAGTACCGGTGACGAGGAGTTCGCAAGACTCCTTGATCATAATCTTGTTACCCTATAGTACTACCTTGCCCACTCCTCCACCCGGGACTCCTCACGATAGCTGGTATACAACATTCCCATATTTATCCCTCCTTCCCTCAACCCCACTTCTATGTCACTACTACTAGCTCTACATTACCTTCATCCACTTTACCACATGTGGTGTCTCTATCCTTCTCCATTTCTATTATTTTTTGTGTTATTTACATAGTATGGTTTACTAGGTATATGCTAATTCACATGGTGTTGACTCATGCAGCTAAGCGAACACCTTTGTTTTCCATGCCAACCTTTAGACCCTTCCACCTAGCCCATCACCGCCTTCCATCTGTTACCTATGGATCCAACTCAACCCATCACCATTAGTACCAAAGGTGACAAGGAGTTTGCAAGACTCCTTGATCATAATCTTGTTACCCTACAAGACTACCTTTCCCACTCCTCCACCGGGACTCCTCAAGACAATTGGTATACGTATTGCCCATATCTATCCCTCCCGCCATCACCCCCACTCTCGCATCAGCTACTACTAGCTCGACATTACTTACATCCACTTTACACTGTGGTGTCTCAACTCGACCCCACCTCCTTTATAATTGTTGTACCAATTGCATCTATCACACTTGTAGTGTCGACCATTCTTTCACCAACCGCCTTGAGCATGGCCCCATCTCGCACCCTTTTCCTTATATGTATCAAATACATCACAACCACCCATGGTGTGCGAAAACTATTGGAACATAATGATTAAGTGGTTTGGCCAACCCTTACTGTATATGGGTCCATCACTAATATATAGGTTAATATTTAATAATATGAAATATTTATATTTCTATTATTAAATATACTAACCTAGGCATATACTTTAGGTTAAATATTTAATATCATGAAATGATTATATTTCTAATATTAAATATTATAAACCTAGGTGTATGTGTCAACCATTTTAGGTTGAAAAGGTGGGTCGGGAGACATACCCGATCACCTTATATAAAAAGGACTTTAGGTCCTCATTTGATATATTCGAAAATATATCAAAGGTGTGCAAATCAAGTGATTTAGTTTTACCCTTGGTAAATAGGGTTTGAGGAGGTGATCTTACCTGGATGTAAAAAAGTTCTCTGAAGTAAAGAGGTTATTTTCAAAGTGTTTTTACCCTATTGGGGTTTTCCACTATAAATATTGTGTCACATGTGTTATTTATTTCATGTAAGTATTTCTTTATTTACTTATGTTATGATGTAATCTTTATTTAAATATTTATTGTAACATTATGTAATATATAAGTTGATTAAATCTATATTTATTAGAATCCTCAAATTCTAACATGGTAACAGAGCGAGGTAAATTAAATAAATTAAGATCAAATATTTTGTATTTTATTTATTTAATTTGTACGGGTTTTTTCAACCAACCCAAAAGGGTATTTAAAAGTATTTGGTCCCCTTCTTTTTTCCCTAATTTATTTTGGCATTACATTTGTGTAATTAAACTCTCGGTAAAAATTTTAAGGTTTTTTAATTTTAAATCCCTAATTTATTTTTTTATTTTTAGGGGGTGGAGATGTAATATGATATGATTTTTACTTTCATTTACATTTTATAAATTATATGGAATTAATGTTTGTTTGGAGATTGATGTGTGCACATGTGAAAGGGACTTCAAATATTTACCTGCGAAAATCACATATAGAAAAGGAAATGATTTATTCCTATATTAAATAATTTTCATGTTTTCTATAATTTCAAATGTTTGAAGGTTAAATATTTTAGAAGGTAAATTCATACCCGTGTTCTTTGGTCCCCTCTAAAAGGATTTGATTTGAAAAAATATAGTTTATAGTTAATCTATATCTATATCCTATATAATTTGAAAACTATATTATTATTTTTAAAGAAAAATATATATAATATAGAATAAGGTTTATATAATAATTTATAAAAACATCATATTAAAATTTATATATTTTTGAAAAAAATCTATATATTAAAAGGCTTAAACCATATTAAAATTACATGGGATTGAGGGAAGAATTAAGCCTAACTTATAAATCTATGCATATATAGTTTTTTTAAGAAACAAACCTAAGTTTGAATCATATTATATATATAGTTAGTTTTTAAAATATAAATTTCATTAGATTTGGTTTATATATGTTTTATAAAAACTTAAGTGCTTACTTTTTTGGAAAGGGGTTGTATTTATTGTTTGGCCATGGAGGGATTACTTTTTAAATCTCAATACTTATTAAATAAAACCTAACATGTGTCCCAAACCATTTATATTATCCATGTAAGGGGGTGACCCCGTTCATTTATATCTTATAGTTAATAAAAACTATATAAATAAACCTATTTAAAGGTTTTCTTTTCTATAAGAGTGGGAGTGGAGAATAGAATGAGATAATATCTAAGGTATAAATGTGGAACTCTCAAGTATAAATGAAGAATTAAAAAAGGGCTAGTTTATTTGGTCCACATGAAGTGTGGTAAATATCTATTAAAATATTGGTAGTTATAGCCACATAAAAATTTTAAAGTTTTTAGCATGCAAGAATTATATAAAATGTTGCAGAAAGTTAATCTATACTCTCATAAATTAACCTATCCCCTCTATAAAATACTTGTCCCCTCTATAAAATATACGAGTTAATCTATACTCTCATAAATCTACTTGCACTTGGTAAAATTCTTTTAACCTAGTGTATGTCCTTTAAACCCCTTTAATAAGGGTTATGTGTTTTTTATAAAAATATACTATAGTTTATAATTTTTATGAACTATATGTTGTTTTTTATTTACATTCTATAAACTATATACCTTTTTTTTAAAGTGTATATATTTTTATATTATAAATTATAATAGGTTATTATAATGTATTAAAATATAACCTTAGTAATATTATAAAGAAGGAAAAATTATGGAATTTCACATTCTGGAAATACACAACAAGTTTTTGTTTCATTAAATTTGACGATCAAATGACATCATGGTAGACCAAACATAAAACAGTATGACAGTCATTTAGACGTCAAATTTAAGTCATTGGATATTTGTATACATTAATGTTTTCTAGAAATTTTAAGTTATGCATTCTTAGGGGTCTCTTCTTCTCTTTTATATGGTCGGAAATATTTTTTATATAAATTTGGGGTATAATGTAGAGCCATTTATATTGTGATTTATTATTTTGATCATGGGAGGGTAATTATATGCATTATAATAACAAAATTAGTTATGATCAAATAGTTTCGTTAGATCTATTAAATTTAGATCTGATTCTATTAAAAATGTTGTTTTTATTATCGATAAATATGTATCTAACTCTATGGTACATTATATATTATAATGGGGTGTATTTTACAAGTTTAGGAAAACAATGACATCCAACTATTTCTATCTTGACAAAACCCAAATCCTGAATGAAACTAAATACAACATTAGGATCAAAATAGAATTTATGGTGAGGAAACTCTAGATGATTATTTCTAGATCTAAGGTTTCTCCCACCAGTCGTCAAGCAACTATAGATAACATGAATACATTCTTGCAACGAATGCAGGAGGCTCTTTCTATGATTCTACGCAATGTGAACGATGAGTACCTTCTACACATTGGTAATATCAAACATCCGAAAGAAGTATGGACACAACTAGAATCCATGTATGAAGGATACTTGGTATATCAAGTATAGTAATGAGAGTACAATAGCTGAAGGAATTCAAAGAAATGGTCTATATATTTTTGATGATTTCTCTTCTGCATCTTGTTTTATATCTCAAAGTTTGAATAATTAAAAACTATGGCGTAAGACATGTTAATTATCAAAGCTTATATGAAATGTATAGATATAATCTAGTGAAAGGTTTACATGTGTTGTCTTCTTCTCTTAAAGTTACTTCATTAAATGCTTCTAAATGATGGTTTTGATTCTGATTTAGATAATGGTCATGATGATGTTTTGATGCTATAGATGTTTGTAGAACTCTTATCTTCCTAGATAAAAATTAAATTGGGCTCAATCTATGTTATAAAGTTCAAATCCTATTAACCTTAGAAAAATGACCGAGAAGCCATCATATGTACCATGCATTAATTACCTTGTATGAACCTGATCCGTGAAGTATTATAGGGTCTAGATGGATATACAAAGTAAAATATAACGGTGATGATAGTATTAACAAACATAAATCTATACTTGGTGCTTTAAAGGTTTAACTAAGAAACCTGGTATTGATTATGTTGAGACATTTCCTATAACTAAAATGAGTACTGTTAGGGCTTTATTTGCAATTGCTGCTCAATTTGGGTGGGAAATCCACCAAATGGATAAGAAAAATACTTTTTTGAATTATGATTTAAAAGAAGAACTTTACATGTTTCAACCTAAAGGATTTGAAGAGGTGGTAAAGAAAACTATGTTTGTAAGTTGAAAAATCCTTGTATGGTTTAAAACAAGCTCTTAGAGCTTGTTATGCAAAAATTGTTTCCTTCTTAAACTAATAGGTTTTGTTAATTGTTCTTCTAATAATGATATATTAATTAAGCAATAAGGATCACATATTATTATTATTATTATGCATATATGTTGATGATTTGCTTATGTCTGGTGACAATTTTGATTTAATTCATAGGATTAAAGATAAATTGAAGCAAGATTTTTAAAATGAATGAGTTAGGTTTCTCACATCATGTTATTTGTATGATTGTATTTCATTATATTGTTATTTTTAAAACACAATATGCAACCATTGTATTGAAAAAGTTTCTTATGATTGATTGTAAACCATTTTCTACTTCAATGGAAGTTGGAATAAATATTGATCCTAAATCTGCATATGAAAAAGGTTGATCCTATTTTATATATGTTGTTAGTTGATAGTTTGATTTATCTAACTATAACTAGATCAGATATTTCCTATATAGTAGGAATTACTTCAAGGTTTATGCAGGAACCTTTTTTAGAGATCATTGGAATCTTGTAAAAAGAATTTTTAGATATTTGAAAGGAACAATCAATTATGGGTTGCATTATAATAAGAATGAAAATTCTATCTTATATAGATTTTATGATTCTAACCATACCGATGTTGTGTTATAAAATATCTTTGGATATGTGTTCAAGTTTTTTGGTGTAGGAACCATTACTTGGAACAAAAATACAATCAACAATCTCCATTTCTTCTACTGAGGTAGATAAGTACAATGGAAGAAGTAAAGAAGTCATGTGGCTGCAACGGTTATTGGTAGAGATACACATATAAGATAAATGAAGTATTTCTCTTATATGTGGTGGTTAGAGTTGTAGAATCGATGTGCGTAATTAGCAGGAACTTGACAAGGTAATAACTTGAGTTCGAGTGTTTGTTTGAGTCCATTTTTTTAAACCACATGTTTCGATGAGACGAACGCAACGGAAACCTACCCTACCGGTTGGGGCAAGTTTTCGACACATTTTTTGGGCCCTAAATCTGCCATCTTGAGGCCAAAAATTAGGATTTAAGTTATAGTTCGATTTTTTCCTATTTTTGAGCATTAGTTAATTTTAGTCTATTAATTGCATTATGAGTTAGAAAGTTGGAAATTACTCTAATTTAGGGATGTATAAGATGCGTGGAAATTTTTGTGCCTGTAGGAATAAGCATGTGAACTTACTAAGAATAGCAGGTTCTAGTAAACTGCTAAAAATAGTAATTTCCGCCACCTAGAGTAGATTTAGTCAGAGTTAGCTAGAGTTTACTTGGCAACTCGAGTTGGGAGTTTTTTTCCTATTTAGGAAACATTGTAATTCATTATTTGATAACAAATAAGGAGATCTATTTTCTTTTGGAGTTCATAATATTTGCAAGATATCTGGTTTGTTCTTAATTTGGCTGCATTATCTGGTATCAGAGCAGGTTTGAAGTAATTTTTAAAAAAAAAATGGCAAGAAGAGGAAGAGGAAGAGGAGGTGGTATTGTACAAATGAATAGAAATATGAAAGATCTATAGAGACAAGTTTCTGTGCTTGCTGCAATGATAACCTAGAGAGGAAATCAAGGTGGAGATGACATTGATGAAGAAGAAGTTTGTGAAGAGGAGGAAATGCAAGCACCACCATTAGCTTTTGAAGAAAGGATGCTTCGAGCATTAGAAGGAAAGAATGATGGGATAAGAGTTGATGTTTTAGAGTATGGTGGTAGTCTAAAACCAGAGGAGCTAATAGACTGGTTGACTAGCATGGGAAATTTTTTTGAGTGGAAGACTATGTCAGAAGAAAAGAAGGTAAAATTTGCATGCACGAAATTAAAAGGTCATGCTATGTTATGGTGGGATCACCTATAGAAAGAGCGGTCAAGAAAGGGGAAAGAAAGAATTAGGACATGGAGTAAGATGGAGAAGAAGTTGAAAGATAAATTTCTCCCTGTGGATTATGCACAAACCCTTTACATGAGGTTTTAGAATCTTAGACAGAACTTACAAACAGTGCAAGAATACATAGATGAGTTCTATAAGTTGTCCATTTGTGTAGAGCATGAAGAAACTGAGGAATAAATGGCTACAAGGTATGTTAATGGATTAAAATTTTCTATTCAAGATGAGATAAGTATGCATAGGATTAAAATCATGGAGGATGCCTATCAATTAGCCTTAAAGGCTAAGGAAAAACAAAATCATCAAAGTTTTAGGAGATCAGTTGGAATGAATAGGGGGGGCTCAACTTCCTTTTGGGGACAAGCTGGTTTCAGCCAAGGTAGGGGAGAATCATCTCATGGATTGGAAAAGCAAGAGGATATGAGACAATATTTCCAAAATCAACAAAGAGGCAAAGGATTTCCTAGGGGCAGAGGATATGCTGGTGATAGAGGATGGGAGGCTCCACGAAGACCATTTGTTTGTTACAGATGTGGTGAAGAAGGGCATCAAGATTTTGAATTCCCACATACTTATACACATGACAAAAGGCAAGGAGATGCTCCAAGAGTAAATCTTGTTGAAGCTGAGCAAGTAGAAGATGAACAGGACCTGGAAATCCCACCAGATGTTGGAGAAACTCTGATGATCAAGAGGATGATGATTGCTCCAAGAAAGGAGGTCAAGGGGGATGCATGGCTGCGTACAAATATTTTCAGAACAAGATGCACTTCAGGAGGAAAGGTATGTAATGTTATTATTGATGGTGGTAGTTGTGAGAACATGGTTTCAAATGAGATGGTCGATAAATTGGGTCTGCATTGTGAGAAGAATCCTAACCCTTATCGTATTGCATGGTTTAAGAAGGGTAATGAAGTTACTGTTGATAAGAGATGTTTAATAAGCTTTTCTATTGGGAACAGTTATAAGGATGAGATTTGGTGTGATGTTATCCCTATGGATGCATGTCATATGCTGCTAGGAAGACCATGGCAATTTGATAGAAAAGTTATTCATGATGGGGGAAAGAATACTTATACTTTCTAGAAGGATGGCACAAAAATAGTTTTTCTACCTCTTAAAGAAGAGGGGAAGGCTGAAAATATGCTTTCTGCAAAGGAATTTGTGAAGGAGGCAAAGGCAACCGGTTTTTGTTATGCACTAGTTGCAAATAAGGATGAACTTGTAAGTGCTCAAATACCAATAGAAACATCAGAATTAATAGAAGAATTTTTAGATGTTATTCCTGATGAGCTACCAGATGGATTACCACCCAAAAGAGATATTCAACACCACATTGATTTGATTCCAGGGTCTTCACTCCCAAATCAAGTGGCTTATAGGATGAGCCCGACATTACATATAGAGTTGAATAGGCAAGTGGCAGAGCTCGTGCGAAAGGGGGTCGTAAGGGAGAGCATGAGTCTGTGTGCAACACCAGCTTTATTAACACCAAAGAAGGATGGAACATAGAGAATTTTCATGGATAACAAAGCGATCAATAAAATTACAATCAAGTATCGGTTCCCAATACCTCACCTTGATGATATGATGGATGTGCTTGTTGGATCTAAGTATTTCACCAAGATTGATCTTCGAAGTGGTTATCATCAGATTCGGATCAAAGAAGGAGATGAGTGGAAAACAACATTCAAGACAAGAAATGGATTATATGAGTGGCTGGTGATGTCATTCGGGTTATCCAATGCACCTAGTACTTTTATGAGATTGATGAACACCGTGCTATGGGAGTATAATGGTAAGTTTGTTGTGGTTTATTTTGATGATATCTTGATCTTTAGTAAAACTAAAGAAGAACATTTGAGGCATCTAAGGTTGGTATTTGAAGTGTTAAGAAAAGAGAAACTCTATGCAAATATGAAGAAGTACACATTCATGCAAGAGAGTTTGGTATTCTTGGGCTTTATTATTTCAGCAGATGGGGTATAGATGGACTCAGAAAAGATAAAGGCAATTATTGAATGGCCTACTCCACGGAGTATAACAGAGGTAAGGAGATTTCATGGTCTAGCAACATTTTATAGAAAATTTATTAAAAATTTCAGCAGTATTGTAGCTCCTATAATAGATTGCACAAAAGGAAGGGAGTTTTTGTGGACAAAGGCAGCTGAGGATAGTTTTCAATTCTTGAAGAAGAAGGTGACAGAGGCACCCATTTTGGCACTACCATATTTTTATAAAGTGTTTGAGGTTTATTGTGACGCCTCACATGTGGATATTGGGGCTGTTCTAAGTCAAGGAGGAAAGCCAAGTAGCTTTCTTTAGTGAGAAACTGAATGAGGTAAGAAAGAACTACTCTACTTATGATGTAGAATTTTATGCAATTGTACAAGCATTAAGGCATTGAAGGAATTACTTAGTACCTAAGGATTTTGTGTTATTTGAGACCACATAGCCCTGAAGTATGTGAATACCCAAAAGAAGTTGAATAGTAGGCATGCAAATTGGGTATCATTTTTGCAAGGATATAATTTTTCTCTAAAACATAAATCTAGAAAACAGAATCAAGTTGCAGATGCATTGAGTAGGCGTGTGACTTTGTTTACCACTATGGAAAATGAGGTGGTGGGTTTTGAAGTAATAAAGGGTTTGTATTCTTCTGATTCTGATTTCAAGGATATTGTTGAAAGACTAATTAGTCCATTGTCAGACAATGCAGGAGATGTCCTGGATGAGTATATTTTATAGGATGGCTACCTATTCAAGGGACACCAATTATGTATTCTAGTTGGGTCTATGAGAGAGAATATAGTGAAAGAGTTGCATAGCGGAGGGTTAGCTGGGCATTTTGGTAAAGATAAGACGATAGCCTTGGTAGTAGACAAATACTATTGGCCAAAGTTGAAAAGAGATGTGGTAAGATATGTGGAAAGATGTCAAATTTTCCAAGTCTCAAAAGGCCATGCACAGAATATAGGGTTGTATATGCCATTGCCTATTCCTAAAGGGTCATGGACAGATTTGAGTATGGAATTTGTTTTGGGATTACCAAAAACACAACGAGGTAATGACTCAATTTTTGTGGTTGTTGATAGGTTTTCTAAGATGGTTCATTTTATTTCCGAAAGAAAACAAGTGATGCAACAGGCGTAGCAGATTTGTTTTTCAGAGAAGTTGTTCATTTGCATGGTGTTCCAAAACCATTACTTTAGATAGGGACACAAGGTTCTTAAGTCACTTTTGGCGGACTTTATGGAAGAAATTTGGAACTCAACTACAGTTCAGTAGTGCCTATCATCCGTAGATTGATGGGCAAACAGAGGTGGTAAATCAGAGTTTGGGAAACCTGTTAAGGTGCATTGTTGGGGAAAATCCGAAACAATGGGACTTAACATTACCACAAGCTGAGTTTGCATATAACAGTTCCATAAACAGATCCATAGGAAAGTCTCCATTTTCAATTGTGTATGGGAGTAATCAAAATGGGGTGTTAGATTTGGTGTAACTACCAGTTTATGGTAGAGTCAATGATGATGCAGAAGCATTTGCCGAACATATACAACAATTGCAAGAAGAAGTGTGGAAGAAGCTGCAGAATAGTAATGATAAGTATAAAGAAATAGCAAATGTGCACAGATGGAGAAAGGTATTTACAATTGGTGAGTTGGTTATGGTATATCTGTGGAAGGAAAGGTTTCCAAGAGGAACCTATAACAAGATAAAGTACAAGAAGATTGGTCCCTGTAAAATCATGAAAAAAATAAACGATAATGCTTATGAGGTAGAATTGCCAAGGAATTTTGATATTTCTCCAGTGTTTAATGTTTCAGATTTGTATTATTTTCATGGGGATGGTGAAGAAGGGGATTTTATTGATGAAGTAGTAGATTGGAGGCAACAAGTTCCAATAAAGAAGAAAGAAGAAGTGGATCAGATTCTAGATAAGAAAACAATGGACACACGAAATGGGAAATACAACAAATATTTGGTACATTGGAAAGGACTGGAACAAGAGGAAAATACTTGGGTCATAGATTGGGAGATTCAAAAGTTGGATGCAGATAAATGGAAGTAGTTTGAAGAAGACAACTTGCAGGAGCTGTGGTTTTTTTCAAGCAGGGGAGAATGATGCGCCAGAATTAGCAGGAACTTGACAAGGTCATAACTTGAGTTTCAGGTGTCCGTTTGAGTCCATTTTTTTTTTAAACCACGTGTTTCGATGAGAAGAACGCAGAGGAAACAAGAGATACTAGTTGGGGCAAGTTTTTGACATTTTTGGGACCTAAATCCGCCATCTTGAGGCCGAAAATTAGGATTTAAGTTATAGTTCGGTTTTTTCCTATTTTTGAGCATTAGTTAATTTTAGTCTATTAATTTCATTATGAGTTAGAAAGTTGGAAATTCCTCTAATTTAGGGATTTAGAAGATGCATGGAAATTTTGTGCCCATAGGAATAAACATGTGAACTTACTAAGAATAGCAGGTTCTAGTAAACTGCTAAAAATAGTAATTTCCGCCACCTAGAGTAGATTTAGTCAGAGTTAGCTAGAGTTTACTTGGCAACGCGAGTTGGGAGTTATTTTCCTATTTAGGAAACATTGTAATTCATTATTTTATAACAAAGAAGGAGATCTATTTTCTTTTGGAGTTCATAATATTTGTAGATATCCGGTTTGTTCTTAATTTGGCTTTGCATTAATTACTCTTGATTAAGAATCCAATTCAATATAGAGGATGAAGAAAATTGAGATACATATATGCTTCACCTATGAGAAGGTGTAAAGTGATGAGATAAATATCAAATTTCATGTTGAATGAAGATCAAGTTGTTGACATCGTCACAAAGTCCCTGAGTGCTGCAAAGTTTTGTCACTTTTGTGAAAAAATTGGATTGACGGAGTTGCCATTGAGGGGGAGTGTGCATGAAAATGTCACCTCCTAATGGAACTTGGTTTTTGTAAAAATACCTTTGGGAAAGTGTAAAAAGACCTTCGGGCATGTATACCTCATCGGCTTCTTTTTTAGAAAGAAGTGTAGAAAAATCTTAAAGGCGGTCTTTAGTAAACTCTTTAGGGATATTGAGTTTTTGGTAAACATCCAAGACAAGCATATCGTTAAGGAGGTCCTTGGTTGTAAAAAGCTCCTATATGCTTGGGTTTAATAACCTTTATGAGAACTTGTGAGAACATGTAAAAATCACAAATCATACTTAGCCACCGATCATGGGATGGTCTTTTGGATTCCAAATCCTTTTGTACCAAAATAAAATTTGAGTATGATGAAGGTGTTATAATTCCTTCAACCGATATGCTAGCCTATAAACTTTATGGTTTAAGGATTGTAAATCCTCTAGTGTACCATAGGTAGGTAATCTATTGGCATATGTTATGTTATCCCACTTAACAAGTAAGGGGAGTTTTGAAACATAATGATTAAGTGGTCCTGCCAACCCTTAATGTATATGGGTCCATCACTAATATATAGGTTAATATTTAATAATATAAAATATTTATATTTCTATTATTAAATATGCTAACCTAGGTATATAC
The DNA here is from genome assembly GCA_018340775.1 of Taxus wallichiana var. yunnanensis. Lineage (NCBI taxonomy): Eukaryota > Viridiplantae > Streptophyta > Pinopsida > Cupressales > Taxaceae > Taxus > Taxus wallichiana. The sequence goes on from CM031234.1 coordinate 43,080,578, forward strand.
TTTAGGTTAAATATTTATTATCATGAAATGATTATACTTCTAATATTAAATATTATAAACTTAGGTGTATGTGTCAACCAGTTTAGGTTGAAAAGGTGGGTCAGGAGACATACCCGATCACCTTATATAAAAAGGACTTTAGGTCCTCATTTGATATATTCAGGAAATATATCAAAGGTGTGCAAATCAAGTGATTTGGTTTTATCCTTGGTAAATAGGGTTTCAACGGAGGAGGTGATCTTACTGGATGTAAAATAAGTTCTACGAAGTAAAATGTTATTTTCAAAGTGGTTTTTACCCTATTGGGGTTTTCTACTACAAATATTGTGTCCCATGTGTTATTTATTTCTGTAAGTATTTCTTTATTTACTTATGTTATGATGTAATCTTTATTTAAATACTTATTGTAACGTTATGTAATATGTAAGTTGATTAAATCTATATTTATTAGAATCCTCAAATTCTAACAAAACCACACCCCATTCCAAAACCTTGTCCTTTCCATCCCATAGTCTCTACCCCCAATTACCATAAGATTCATTATGGCTACCCCACCTGTTTACACACATCATCAACAACCCTTAATCTCGTATATCACTTATTCGAGATATCTTCCACCCACATCTATTCCCCCTTTGCAATTATCATACTTGACACCCCATATACCGAGATGCCATACGCATCATACATTCATCCTCAAGCGCCTTATACTTGTAGGGGCACCCATTCATGACAACCCACCAATGACCTCATTAAAATGATGATAGAAAATATGCAAACATTGGAAGCATCAGTCTCGAGCTCTCGCAATTTCTTAACTTATGACAAAATCTGTAATGAGCTTATTCATCCATCTATCCCCATTCGCCCATACCCTATACATTGGAATATTCCCAATTTTAGTCATTTTGATAGTAAATAAGACCCACAACAACACTTACGGTTGTTCAAACATGGGTGTTATCTAATTTCCCATGATGATGCTTTACTCCTATGGACATTCCCCACGTCCTTAACAAGACCCGCCTTAGATTGGTATAGTGGTTTACCTAGACATTCCATTTACTCTTTTAACTAGGTAGCTTGGGCATTCTTGAACCATTTCCCAATCAATGTCATCAAAAATTCATCATGAATGACCTATACTCAACACGAGAGTATGATGATGAATCTATTACAGATTTTGTTTCTCGGCATAGCCTCATCAACCAACTAACATTCTAGTTACCCCAAACCGAGATTATAGATTTTTTTCACTAGAGCTTGTGCAGGCACATCTCGCCAACTCTACAAGTGAAAACCTTCCATACCTTCGATGAAGTATTTACTATGGCACGAAAGATGGAAATTTGTGCCATCAAAGTGAAGAAAATTCAATACAGAACAAAAATGTCATGTTCAAATAAAATGACACCTCTTCGTCTTCAAATCCCACAGAAATTATTCAAAAGCCAAGAGATTTTCCAATTGGGTAGTTCTCAAAGCTGGCCCATCTCACCCATCTAACCAAGCAAAACCATCCAATTTTTCTCCTGTTCAAAATTTTTAGTTCGACGAGAACAACAAAAGTGCACTTCAGTTAGAGAGCCCTATTCTTCAAGATTAGAAAATCTTCTTAAGGTGAAGCCATTGTATTTCCCCCATAAAACCTCATACCGGTTTTGACCCCACTTGTCCCATTTCTTCATGGTATAAGGAGCATGATTATTGTAACTATCATCACGTCAAAGTCCATAGTGATGGTAATTGCATAACCTTCAAAAACATCATCCAATAAATGTTAGATAATGGAGATCTAGTCTTGGACAACCCAAATGCACCGGCTAACCAGAACTTACATATCTTCAAAAATTCATTCCCTAATCACACCCCATCCTCTAATCCAACTAGCAAACCTTCAACCAATGACATTAATGTCCATGAATTCCATGCCATTTTTGATAACATACCAACCATTCCCAAATTCAACGGCCCACATCACCATCTCCACAACCCTTTTATCTAGCTCGAAATTCGATATCTAGCTCACATTAGAGATTGCTAAAACCATACCAAAATGCCGGTGTGCCCTACTCAATTCATAAGGTTCTTACCCCGCATTAGGTTTTTTTCCACCATGTTATTATACTACTAATGACATACCTTCTCCATCCACCTCTTTTCCTCAAATTAATATGATCCAAGTTGTCACTCGTGCCTAAAAAGACAAAGGAAAAGAAAAAGCAACCAGCCCATCCACTAATCTTGTGCCTAACATACCAACTGCACCCACACCCAAAATCACCATTCGAGGTCCCACATACCCTATTTCTAATGGGGTCACCCATCATACAATGATAAAATAATTACACCAATCCCCTTTTAAAATGTCTTTGTATGACCTCATCCAAACCTCTGAATCTCACCGACAGGCCCTCATGGAGGTCCTCCAATCCATTAAGGTTTTACCTAATGACCCTACACCCGTGGCCTCCATTATTACCCCTCATCATCTAGCCTCTCTCACCAACTCATCCCCTTCCTCTACACCTCCACCTACTCACCAAGTGGCTGCTCTCATATTTTTTGATAATGAAATTTCACCACTTGAATCATATGAATCCGATCCCACCCTTTTCATCTCCTTCTATATCGATAATATAGGCATACGATGCATTATGATCGATCGTGGTGCCAATATTAACATTATCTCCTCCCATGCGTACAACTAAATACACATACCTACTAATTACATGCGTAATAACCAAGTTATGATGTGCTCCTTCAATGATGCCATCACTTCCACCCTTGGTACCATCATTCTCCATATTCGTGTGGGCCCTGTACTATCTCAGAATTGTTCTATGTCTTAGAGGGGAGTTCCAAGATAACCTATTGCTTGGTCGACCTTGGATTCACATTATGGGTTGTGTTCCTTTGACTTTACACACGATGTGTAAAATTTGAACATGAAGGACATAGCTACACCATCCCGATTGACCGTCACCATTCAAAACCTATAACATGTTGTACCGACCTAATGATGTTCTTGTACCAGTTAAGGCATCTACCACCGTTGTCACTTCTCCTTCACCCATAGCCCCATCCACCGATGTTTTTGCTACCTCACCCACACCTACCTCTTCTATTCCCACTACTTCCATAGCCTCTCAATCCGGCCCATCGGATATCCCATCTAGTCCCCAACCAAACAATTCTTCTTCTTCCCAATCACCTAGTAATTCATCTATTCTTGCTACCTACATATCTACTACTCGATCCCTTAGAAGGCATTTTTCAACATCTCACTCTAGTAGAGTACCACTTGTACAACATAAATAACTTCTTTACCCCACAATAGTAAGGTAACCTATGCCAAAATCCTTGTTATGACCATCACATAGGCAAGGTATTCTCTTATGGTCCTCCCCACCTTCACACCAACTTAACGTATGGGGGACTTGATAATTCCACCTATTCACCTGATCCACCTTCCCAAACATGACCATTTTCATCTAACCTCTAATATCTCACTAGCCATTTCTTTTCCACACCTTCCTCCACCCCTGTGCTTTGAAAGGATTTATATTTGGTTTTTACAAACAAGGTCATCATACCATCATCTCGTGTACCACCTGTAAACACAAATACCGCATTGGTATCGACTTCACCAAACTACCCTCTAAGAAGGCCCATGTCAACATCATCAAGGATGCCAAACCTTCTCCACCCCATTCACTCATGTCACCCACCTTCATCCATAGAGTCTATGGATCCAGAATCTATTCCTCCTAAAAAAATCGTAAACACCATTTCCTAGGACCTTTGACTTATCAATGTGATGGCGAGGCTCCCTCTTCTCTTCCCTTCTTATATCCTAACGTGATCAATGATGATACGCCATCTATTAATGTCATTCAATGTTAGGATGATGAGTCTATCCTTGCCTACCTTGGTGCGAGAAGATTCTTGTATTCACCAATCATTGCCTTCTGAGACACAAACCATGTTAGGCAGAATCGACCATCGAAGTCAATATAAACACTCAAGATGACCCGCACATTCTAAAGATAGGTCAATATTTATATGCTATTAAATAGGAAGCTTATACTTCTTTCCTTTGGGATCATAGAAACACTTTTTCTTGGTCTTATGCTGATATTCCTGGTATTGATCCAAACATTGTGGTCCACAATATCATCACCATCCCTAAATCCAAACCCATAAAAAAAAAGCTACGAGAAAATGCATCCTTGCATTTCCCTTCTTATCAAATAAGAACTCTAGTGCCTTCTCTCTATTTCCTTCATCCTACCCATTGACTATCCCTAATGGATTTCTAACATCATTCCTATCACAAAAAGATAGGGGACTCCGCATTTGCATAGATTTCCATGAACTCAACCTAGCTTTCCCCAAAGATTACTTTCCACTACCTAGTATTGACCAACTAGTTGATCTTACCGCCATCCATGAGATGTTATCACTCATGGATGGTTTCTCAAGTTATAACCAAATATTACTCACCCCAGAAGATTAACACAAAACCACCTTCATCACTCCTTGGGGGACCTTCTGCTATCGAGTCATGCCTTTTGTCCTTAAGAATGCTGGTGCTACATATCAGTGGGCTATGACTTATATCTTTCATGACATCATGCATCACATATTGGAAGATTACGTTGACAATATCCTTGCTAAATCTAAACATTGGGCTGAACACCTTACAGTCCTTAAGGTCATCTTTGACCATCTCATCAAGTATTATGTTCACCTTAAACCTAAGAAGTGTGTCTTTTCCATTCTTTCCAGAAAGCTCCATGGTTTTATCATTTCTTTGCATGGCATAGAATTTGACCCCACTAAAATCAAGGCTAATCTTGAAATTCCTCCACCTACTAACCTTTGTCAACTTCATAGTTTGCAAGGAAAGTTACAATCTATTCATCGCTTTATTTCATAGCTTTACATCGCTACCACCCATTTCATCATCTCCTCAAAAATATGTCTCCTTCAAATGGGATGAGGAATTCCACAAATCCTTCAATGCCTTAAACAACTACCTCTTCTAACCACCTGTGCTCATTCCCCTAAGGATGACCAACCATTTTATCTTTACATCTTGGCCATTGGCCATCCCTAGGTGCCATGCTCGCTCATCGTGATGGGAAACAAAGGGAACAAGTGGTTTATTATATAATTCGTATGCTTTTGGACTATGAAACTTGATACACTCATGCCAAAATAATCTTCTTAGAGTTAGTTTTTTTCACCACTAAACTTTGCCATTACCTACTTAACCATAAAACTTTCATTGTCACCAATATCGAACCCTTACATTACATGTACACAAAACCCTATCAAAATCAATGTGCTACACATTGTCTTATGCTTATTATAGACCTAGAATTTGAATTCATCCATCTAAAATATGTCAAACAACAAACCATTGCTGACTAGCTTGTAGACGTACCTCTCTCTGGAAACCGGTCCTCTAACTTTGATATCCCAGATGAATCCATCGCTACCCTCTCTTTGAACAATACCATTTACCAGATGGCCTTATTCTTTGATGGTTCCAAATGTCAACGTGGGGGTGGTGCCAAATTTATCCTCATTCCTCTTCATGGTGATCCTATGCCATTATATTTCAAAATAGATTTTGATTGTACTAACAATATTGCCAAATATGAAGTACTCATATTAGGTCTTCAAGCCATCATCACCTTAGACATTAAATCAATTAATATCTTTGGTGACTCTACACTAGTTGTGAACCAAGTTAATGGTATATACCAGTGTCATAACAAGATACTTCAAAAGTATAAGCATCATGTTGACATACTTTTGACTAACTTTGACCATTATGAACTTCAAACCACCCCACATTCTACTAATAAATTTTTGGATACCATGGCATTCCTTGCTTCTCAGATACTTGCTTCGCCCTCCAACTCAAAAATGTTTGTCATGGTACAAAGGATGGAATCACCTTCCTATATTACTTCAAGACGTCAATCATGTCTAAACCATTGAACCTAACCCATGTGACCTTTGGTATAAGTAGTTTGTTGACTACCTTTCCCTTTCCATTCTTCCTCCATATATTACTCACAATGGACAACAAGCCTTTCTCAAAAGTGTCTCTCACTATGTCATCATGGGTGGTCTTATTTACAAATGTGGTTTTCATGGTATCCTCTTACGATGATTTACAAGCTCAAATCCCATATACCATCAAGGAATTTCACGACATAATTTTTAGGGGTCACTTTAGTGGTTTAGCTATCACTAAACACATTCTCCTCCTGGCTATTCATTGTCCAACCCTAAACCATGATTGTTATGACTATATCAAGCATTGTGTGAAGTGTTAGCAACATGCTAATCTTCATCACACCCCTAGTCATGCCTTATAGGTCGCACAAGACCTTTGGCCTTTCTCTCAATGGGGTTTGGATCTTGTCGGAGATATTAATCCTCATTCTTCCCAATGTTATCAATGGATCATTACCGCTACCAAATACTACACTAAATGGGTTGAATCCATACCTCTTATTTATACAAAATCCAAGAAAATATTTTAATTCATCAATCATCACATAATTTTTCACTTTAGTGTTCCTCACCACCTCATCGCGATAATGAGAGAGGTTTAGAAACAAAACCCTATGGAAACTCTAGGATGCCTTCGGCATTCAACTCAGTTTTTCTTCACCCTACTACCCACAAACAAATGGCCAAGTAGAATCAACCAATAAAACCTTGAACAAAATTATTATGAAAGTAGTTGACGATACTGGAAAGGATTGTCATACGCACATTCCTTTCACCTTGTGGGCTTACCGTACTAGTATTTTCACCTTAATTATTACCACACCTTACTCTATGGTCTATGGTACCGAGGGTGTCTTACCTCTCAAATTCAAAATTCCATCTCTTTGTATCTCATTCTAAGACATTCTCAACGATGATGAATTTCATCGGGATATTTTGGCACAACTTGACTTATTAGATGAACTTTTTCTTAATGCTCTTGATAATCTCCAAATCTACCAAAAACGTATCAAATTTTCCTATGAAAAACGTTTCCATGAGTGATCCTCCCAGTGTCGGTGACCTTGTCCCAAGGAAAATCAACATGTAACCAAAGAAGAAAAAAGTAAACGGGAAAATTTGCTCCTAATTGGCTTGGACCCTATATCGTTAACCTATGGATCAAGTGCTTATCATTTGTCTTCACTCGAAGGTAAACCCGAACCCAAACCCCTCAATGCCTTGCATCTTCGGTAATTCTTTTATTGAATCAAGTCTTATATCACATTATTTCTATTTCAAGCTCATCCCTTGAGAACCCTTCACCTTTCATATTATCTATTCTTGGGGTCAATGACTAAATAAGAATCATGTGATTACCCATCACCTTTCGCCTTATCTTCAATATGAGTACCACAACTCTACTCATGGCATGATTTTCATGGATACTTTTCATCTTTTTCAAGATGGAATCCCATGGTCGTTCATCACTTGAAACCATCTCTTTCATAGTTAACCTCTATGTGCTATGTTTTTTTCTTCTAGACAAGAGCCTAATCTTCCTCTATAGTCTTTTCCATGACTTAAACATCCAAAAGAAAAATAATTTCAAAATTAAAATGGGATTCAAATCCTTGAGTCAAACTTCTAGAAAAGATATGACTCCCTCAAAAGGGACATCTCTTCTCTCTATCTCACCACTATAAATAGACTACTCCCTCAAAGGACAAATATACAAAGCTAGCCATACTGCACATAGTCTATCATAAAAAGGACTATCCTTGAAAAAATAAAATAAAATATTCAGAATCTTCCCACATTGATCAACTTCACGAAGACCTTAAGGAGATAATATACTCATCCCACATAGACTTCCCACATCGACCAGTCTATCAAAAACAAGATAAAAAGAGAAAAAGATAACATTTTGTCATGGACTTGCCTATTTTGATCTTGGGTCTCTTGCCAAGTAGGCTGTTGTCTCGCACAGGTTATGCTAAAACCAACCATTTTCACCTCATTTCCTTTTCACCCTAATTTCCTACCTTCTCAAGGGACGTGCCACAAATGTGACATTTCATGATCATGTGACTTTCTTCCCCCTTAGAATAGTCAATCACGCAACACCTTTAGGGTCTTACGTTCATAAGCCCATCTTTGGTATGGTAGACTTGTTGTGGTTCTTATCAATTAGACAAAAACATACAAGGATGAAATGCAACAGATTTTCCTATACACCTCTTACCATTCACCTTCTTCATCACTTGTTGATTTTCCTATACAAGACTAGACCATCGACACCTACATTTTGGGGATTCCTCTTTCACCAAAATCAACCTAAAATCACCCATGCCTAAATGACCTAACCTCAACCATACCTACATGACCCCAACCCAACCATGCCTAAATGACCTAGACTCAATCATGCTTAAAACCTACCAACCCATTCCTCTGCTTCACCATATTCTTCCCTAGCTTACGGGATAACTACATTGTCTTGAGGCCCCTTTTCACTAGGGCTATGTAGGCAGCACTCCAAGGGCATGGGGCCCTTGGAGGTTAGCTTGGCCACTCTTTACCCTAACCAATTTTCCCCCATTTTTCTATTCACATTCTACCTTAGTGAGTTTTCCATTTTACACAACAATTGGAAAATTAAAACATACAAACATACATACCTACCATTTTTAACACACCATCATATCATCCATTTATCATTTTACATTCCCATGATATCAAATATTTGGAAATTTAAACCACATACATACATATAAATCATCATTTATTTCTCATGATTACCAATAACTTGGAAATTAAATCAAAACCATAAACCATAGCTCAACCATGCCTAACTAACCTCGAATCAATCATGCCTACATAACCTTGACTCAATCATGACTACATAACCTCGACTCCATCATGCCTAAATTACCTAGTTTCCATCACATACACAATAACAATGGAAATTAAAATCATAGATAACATCATCCATCCAATAAAACATCTATATAACTGGAAAAGTCTGTGTATCCATACATATGTACATAGATACAAAATCAATACGACTATCTCAGATACAACCTCTCTATCTTCAGCACGCAGGCCAATACAAGAATCAAAATCACAAAACCTCTCATGTACATCCTCACTATCATCGGCACGCAGGCTATTATATACCAAAAACTGATACACCAATCATATATGATGAATAATCATCACTCCATCCGAGATCCATCCTTGTCTCAACTATCTCCTCATCTATGCATGTCTATCCTCCTGTCAAAATCTCTCCACCTCGTATGGGTCTTAGGCTAGTATTCTCCCGCACCGTAGTTGGTTATGGCCTTCGTGAACTTGTATCCTCACCCTAACCTAGTTTCTAGTCTCGTCGGCCCCTCGTGCTCTCCGAGTTATGAGTACTAGAGCTAGTCCCCTCACTCATTGATCGATGTCCTTATACTTAGCATAGGAGGGTGTATCTATCCCCGTGGTCATTAGATGATCCTTTTAATACCTGGGCCTCGTTAGGGAATCCCTAAACCTCACCATTATTACTGTTTGAGGTGGTGCCATAAGTCTCACAAAACTTGTGAGCTTTATCCTGCTAGGTGGCCTCGGACCACGTGTCGTGTATCTTGTCCTCCTCTCTATATAATGATACACCTTGTCCCACTACTACCTGTAATATGGGAGCCTATCCCTAAGCCTCGTGGTGGTGGTTGTGCTATAACCTAGGTATGTAGGTTCATAACATGATCTTGTGCAATGGCCAACTATCCCTCGTAAACCTTCTACCTATGCCCGTAAGGTAGAAAATTTTCCTCCATCTCCATCTCCATCATGTGTGGGTGTCTTTCCATGTGCAACCTGGTCCTATAAGGCCACCACCTCCACCTATAAAGTGGTAGCATATGCCTCTGACATAATAAGTTACCCTTGTAACATTGTAATTTGTTCTGAAGGGAAACCTAACCCGACCCTACAAGGCATCCCTTTGTACTATGACGGTGGCTATGTTAGGATGCCCTAGCCTTGGTGGTGTTGCTTGTAGCTGCACCACCCACCACTACTTGTATATATATAGGACCCTGGCATCATCAATCCGGATGTCCACCGCCTACTCCTCTTACCCTTCCAAAGCACATTCGGTCATGGTGGAGACATAGGTCTCTCCATGTCATCTCTCTTATACTATGGGAATGGTGGAGGCACATTCTATGGTAGCCCAAAATGTTGTCGAAATTGTATACAAGTATCATCTCGTGCTCATCGGCACAGTGCCCCTCTATCCACCTGAGTAGCTATAACTCCTCCAACTCCTCTTCCATGTTCATGTATGAAGGAAATCCAACATACGACCTCCAAACAATATCGACCCCAGACAACCCCTCTAGCACTTTCCTATAATGTGCAACAACATGTGTGGCCCTTTTCACCCTATCATGTCCTCCAAGTAGTACCCATCATCTACACCCAACCCTAACCAAGCCACCCCCAAACCAATCATGTCGGGGAAAACCAACTAGATGCACACATATGATGTGCTCGTATTCCCAACAATGTAGAAGGAATTTGTAGCACAAACCGAACCTCTGCAACCTCCCATTGGCCCATAGCTCTCTATACAGTTACACCAAGAATTATTGTGCCTAAGAAAAATGGACCCACTCCTCCATCATGTCCTGGATAACTCCCATCAGTTCTCGTGGGAATCTCCCAACCTTTATATCGACAAGGAAAAATAACATATCACCTCCATTATCAAAATAACCAACCTCATCTCCTGAGGATGGGTTACATACATGTCTCCATAGCTAAGGCTCACACTATGGAATAATGGAATAAACCGGCTCCCCAACTATTGGTAGCCATAGGATCCTATATAAATCCTCTAGGGTGACAGTAATCTCACCCATCAATAAGTGGAAAGTATTGGTCGTTGAATCCCATCTAGTGATGAGCACGACCATCAAACTCAGATCTCGAGATACATTCTTGTAGTGTCGGATCCCAATCAATCCAACATTCGTCATGTGCCTCCACTCCTCCGTAGTGACACTCAACCATATTGCTAGTAACTGAGGTGGTACTCTATCCCGCATCCGCAACTAGTCCCTGGCCTGTATCCAACAAACCACAACATTGTTATAACCTGACAACCTTCACTTACCTCTTAACCCCCCAAACCATACCCAACCACATCAATCCTACTCACCTCACTTACCTAATTCACCTACCAGCCTACTACCCCTTTACAATCATGACTCATCATTTTAAACAACATTTCACCTACTTACCTATCTTTTACACCAATGCTAACATTTACCCCCATCTCTCTACATATACCCTACATTTACCCCTTTCTACCTATTTTTATTTCCAACTTAATCTTTCTTACCCCTATTTCTCATTCACCCTAACCGGCGCTAGTCACCTTGACCATCATTGGTTTTTCTTAACCAAAATTAATTCAATTTAATTGGTGTCGGTCACCTAACATCGACCGATCTTTGGCCAAATCCAATCGACATCGACCTAGCTTAGACCGACATCGGTCTCTATTGTGGCATCCAAATCAAAAACCCACCCCAGTTTACTGAAAATTCCTAAAAATGACCTAAATCCTTACTCTAACCTACCCAAACTTATCCTAGCTTCATTCCCAATCCTATTTACCCTACGTTTGACCTTCCCACCCATCATTTCCTTCATTTTCACTCACATTTTCAAAATTAAATCCCACCCAAATTTTAAACCAAACAATTTCAATCTTTTCAACCAAAGGATAGAATCAGATTGAATCCTACCTCATCTTGGTGTCGTCTACATGGTGGTATGTGGTCTGTTACATTACCGGTGGTCTACCCGACCCCTCTCCCACCTCTGTCATGACCAAATCAACTCCTCACCCCCAAATGAATGAAATCACTTGAGCCGATCATGTGGACCCATCAATCAACTACCAATCACCTACTATGAGGCTCATCAAATCAACTCACTACCTTTTCTTGTGGTTTTCCAACCCTCACATTATCCTATGTCATTTTCTACAAATAGCAAATGAAAAATGATTCCATAAAAAGTGACCCGATGTCGGTTAGACATTATCGACATTGGTCACCTGCCATTATCATTTAAACCCCATTTTACCCATTTTGATCAAAATCATCATTTTCAGATACCCTTTGACCTTACCCACCCTTATTGCAACCTACCCACAAACCCACACTACCCATACATTTCCTTAATTGTGTTTAGGGACTTGTCATTTTACCTACACCTTGGCCTTACCCGTGTTGACCTATATACCTTGACCTGAACCTACTTTTTATTACCATTGAACTTGTGTACTCGTTATACCTTGTGATGTTATTACCCACGTAGTTTTATCCTAACAACCATACCTTGCCTATTTTCGTGTCATTTATCCCAATCAAACCTTTGGTGTACCGGAACATACCTAAAATTTCCTGCACCTGACCTACATTATGTTTCCAGACCATATCCTATAGACTAGATACCTAAATCACTTCAACCTTGTTTTGATAAACCTAGAAACCTTGGATGATGTAGAGTTTGCATGATTTTCAACTTATTACCATGTCACAGTCCATATGTGTGAGTGCATTCGATTTCCATTACCCATTACCTGATTTGACCCTTACCCACTACCTATTACCTGATTTTACCTTTACCCTTTACCCACTATGCCCATATCCATACCCATACCCACCTGCCTTCTTTTTCATCACTTCCACATTTATGAAACCACTCACATGATTCTGTCTTATACCTCATCAGTTCCTGGTTTGAGGGGGATCACCTCCACCCACATTTAGGGCACTCTCACCTTTAACCCTACTTGGAGCAACCCCACTCTCACTTATATTTGGGGAAACCACTTCCTATTTTTTAGCATCACTTATCAATACAACCTATGCGAAAGAAAGGGGAAAATGTTGACACCAAATTTGGTCACACTCCCCTTGTTCCCCTTTCGAGCAGTTAACATAGCATGTTCATATAACCATGACCCCTTTACCCCACATTCATATTAATTTAATTAATGCTCATCCTCACTTTATCTATTAATTAAATTAATTTACACCTCACCTAGCCACATCACCTAGACACCTCATCATGGACCTATTCTTAGCATGTTTCTTTTAACTAAGACTCAATTTCTACTTACCTTAACCAATTGAGACTTAGTCTAACCCTAACATTAGATGCCTATTATTTCTCCAACAACATTCCCTCTTATCTAAGTGTTAAATACCATTTTAGATCTGGACCAATGGGCAAAAACTGGCCAAAAGATAGCCAAGATTTGTTATTTTAGAAAACCTAGGATTTCCTACATTAACCGATCGATTGGTTAACCTCGAAACGACGCCGGTCGCCCTAACCATCATTGGTTACCATATATTCATTTTGGAAACCTTGTTCCATAGGATGGAAAATTTCAAGTTTGGAGAGAGAGATCTACATGCAAGCACGAACTAGAGCCCTCTCGCGCATCCAGACACCCCTAGCCAACACCAAGACTGATCTAAAGGCATTGGCATTTGCGGTAACATTTTGGGAAACACTGTTGTGGCACTAACCACTAGTTTCATAGATCAACCATTTTTATCTTCCACCAACTAGGCCTGCAAATACAAGTATATTTTGATTTGTATCATTCTATGTTTATTTATATTGTAGTTTCTTTACCTATTTATATTATATCCTATTCTCCCTTGCATTCTACCATCCCCACCTTCCTATTAATCCACCCATCCAACCACCCACAACCCTTTTAGCTCCCCATACCGACTCTTAGACATTCCTGAGCCTTCCTAGCATTTTTATAAACCCAACCATCCTTCCTCCATTCTCTATGTAATCACAAAGAATCCCTCAAAACTAAGTTTATTTGATTTCCACCATTCCGCCCCTACCAACACCGGTCACCCTAACTATTGTCGGTTTCCCCTTCACCGGCATCAGTCACCAGACCAACACCAGTTATTGTATCTTCTGACAGACTTTCACTAAGTTGACCTTATCACCCCAAAACCTCACAGAACCTTACCCAAGACTGGTACCCCACCTACAATCCCACCATAGGCCTTCCCAACTCTCTGTGTGAGACATAGAGAGATTCTAGACACCTATTTTGACCTTCTACCATTATCCATCCTAAACCATCATCGGTCACATCTAAACTATCATCGGTCATACCCTAACCGGCATCGGTCTCTATGTCTAATAACCCACTCAGGACAACAAGCTAATACCCACTCCCAAACTGCCCATAATCATTTGTTTCCTTTGCTAGATCTCACCAAAAGCCTTTACCAGACCTACAACCCAACACCAGTCCATCACCTAACCCATTTTTACCTCAATCACCTTTTTACTTGACCTTTCTTATTCATTTTACACAAGGTACCTAAATCATTTCAATTCAAATAAGATTGTTATTTCATGTTTATTTCAAATAACATTAATATTATTATATAAAAGTGGACTGACATCCTATTCAAGAAGCACCATGCTTCCTGCAGATCTAGCATCTCTGCTAGGATCCACTCATTATTGTGTTTAACTCTATCTAGTGGTATTGTTTTTCACTTTACTGGTAGTTCCTCCTAGCCAAAAGGAAGTATTCGCAATCAGCATTGGATCGGGGAAGGAAGGACGCGTGCACAACCTTTAACCAAAATCATAAACAAGTATTCCTCCTGGCCTATCACCCTCTATCTGTTTCATTAAATCATGTTAAGAATCCAAAGTGAAATAGAAGCATTAATAAATGAACTAACTTATTGAAAATCTATATAAGGACACGATGGGGGTTCATTTTTACCTTTGTGATCACAAGTATTCGAGCAAGCTAAGTGTGAGCAAGTCAAGAGAAATGTATTGAGGTGTGGAGAGTTATAAAGCTATATATGGAGAGAATATTTGTGCATAGAAGTGGATTGTGTCCCCATTGGTGAAGGGTTTGAGCAAAGAAAACAAATTGAGAAGGAGCTAGGGCACCTAGTTTCAAGCTAGGGCACATCGTTTTGAGCTAGGTTTTGATCTTCCTTGACATGGAAAAAAAAAAAGTGATATTTTTATAATGGCACCAAAGAAAGCAAAACTCAGAAGTAGCGGTATGAAGGGGAAGAAAAAGGTGGAAGTTGAGGTCAAAATTTCTCCCGAGAGTAATTTTTCAGAGATGTAGTATCCAAAAGGAGTGATAGTCAGACGAGATTAGGATTCCCTCATCCCCCTGAGTCAAAGTAAGTGATTACAACCACCGCACCACTGACAACAAGGAGATTTGGACTTTTTTTTGAATAAGAATACCAACAAGCACATGGTGGATGACATGCCGATGTATGATGACGCTGGGGAGAAGTTTCTCAAGAAGGTAGGGGTTTATCGGCCAGTATGAACTCCCATATTTTGGATAACCTGAATATTTATACAATGAATTATGAGCAGAGTCCATGAGGACTTCTTCTATTTTTGGATGAAGGGTAAGGATCAAAACATCCCTAATTGTTATATTGACATAACCTGAAGGGCATAAGAACAAACATTATTAGTGATCTTACTGATAAGGTAGCTATGTAGCCATAAGAAAGGAGTTGGGATACTCAAGTGCGTAGAATGGACATATACAAATTAAGGAAGTACCATGTGGTGGAGGCATCCATGCATTTTCTCACCAAGCTAAATAATCAAGAGAGATGGCCGCAGTAAATACCATGTGGCTACATATTGCAAATAAATGTCACAAGGAGAATTCTATAACTTAGCAAGCTACATAGCATGAGAGATAATTACTAAGGAATCATGCACAGGTGAAAAGATAAGTTTTGGTGTTATCCTTTTATCCCTTGTGTTTGTAGAAATTGGAGTGTCTGATGGGCCAAAGAACAAAATTTGGGAATACCCCATGGAGAAGAAGTCCCTCTGAGAGGTTTGAGAAGTATTTGTGTGAAGGAACAATGAGTGGCCCATCCAAAAAAAAGGGTATAACTATGGTATGATAGACAACACATGGTGTTTGAGGAGGAATGGCGCATTACAAAGGATTTTCCTTCACTAGTGGGTAAGGAAATGTAGTTTATGGTGTATCAACATTTTTGTATCACGCGGTTTGCAATGAAGGATGGGACATGCAGTCCATGGTGCAAAATTCCATACGCCTTCATCGCGCACTATTTATAGGCCTCGGTACACTAGTTTACTTGATGTACGCTAGTTGAGATTCAATTTTGATAAGGTATATTGTGACTACCATACATGGAGAAAAACTTATGTATATCTAGTTTGATCTACCTACATTGAGAGGCTTATTTATAATGTTATAAACACGGCGATCGGTTTGTATATTGGGGACAAGTGGAGCTGCACTCCAAAATTTCTCCCGAGAGTAGTTTTTAGAGATATAGTACCGAGAAGGAGTGATAGTCGAGACGGGATTAGGATTCCCTCATCCCCGAGTCAAAGTAAGTGATTACAACCACCGCACCACTAACAACAAGGGATATTTGGACTTTTTTTTGAATAAGAATACCAACAAGAACATGGTGGATGACATGCCAGTGTATGATGACGTTGGGGAGAAGTTTCTCAAGAAGGTAGGGGTTTATCAGCAGTATGAACTCCCATATTTTGGATAACCGAATATTTATACCAATGAATTATGAGCAGAGTCCATGAGGACTTCTTCTAATTTTTGGATGAAGGGTAAGGATCAAAACATCCCTAATTGTTATATTGACATAACTGAAGGGCATAAGAACAAACATTATTAGTGATCTTACTGATAAGGTAGCTATTGTAGCCATAAGAAAGGAGTTAGGATACTCCAAGGGTCTGCATAGAATGGACATATACAAATTAAGGAAGTACCATGTGGTGGAGGCATCCATGCATTTTCTCACCAAGCTAAATAATCAAGAGAGATGGCCGCAGGTAAATACCATGTGGCTACATATTGCAAATAAATGTCACAAGGAGAATTCTATAACTTAGCAAGCTACATAGCAGAGATAATTACTAAGGAATCACGCACAGGTGAAAAGATAAGTTTTGGTGTTATCCTTTTATCCCTTGTGTTTGTAGAAATTGGAGTGTCAGATGGGCCAAAGAAAAAAATTTGGGAATACCCCATGGAGAAGAAATCCCTCGCTGAGAGGTTTGAGAAATATTTGTGTGAAGGAACAATGAGTTGCCCATCCAAAAAAAAGGGTATACCTATGGTATGATAGACAACACATGGTGTTTGAGGAGGAATGGCGCATTACAAAGGATTTTCCTTCACTAGTGGGTAAGGAAATGTAGTTTATGGTGTATCAACATTTTTGTATCACGCGGTTTGCAATGAAGGATGGGACATGGAGTCCATGGTGCAAAATTCCATACGCCTTCACTGCGCACTATTTATAGGCCTCAGACACTAGTTTACTGATGTACGCTAGTTGAGATTCAATTTTGATAAGGTATATTGTGACTACCATACATGGAGAAAAACTTATGTATATCTAGTTTGATCTACCTACATTGAGAGGCTTATTTATAATGTTATAAACACGAAGCCAATCAGTTTGTATATTGGGGACAGTGGAGCTACACTCGTATATATTCATCTTAATCCTAGGTTGGATAATAACAAGTATGTGGAGAATTGATTCATGCTCCTAGGGCCGCCTAAGGTAAACACATAGTTGAGAATGTGGAAGCTCCAAATCCTACCTTGACCATAAAGATAGAGGAAGAATAAGAACATAAGGATAATGGAGGATTGGACCATAGAGGTTGAAGGAAGCTCACAAAAAGAGTGGAAATTGAGTGCACAGATACTCTCCCATAGGCGCAAGAGGAAGAATAAGATTTGGACATTGATGCATTCCATGAGGAGCGCCAATGTAAGAGGGTGTTCAAAAGAACTAGGAACTAAGTCGTTGGAACAACTCAACCTTTACGGAGGTCACCTCGATTCTCCCCTCAGAAGGAAGCACCCGAGTAAAATAGAAGAATAGAGTTTAATCTTAACAAGAAGGCGGAGGAGTCCGAAGAGAGAGCCCTTGGAACCCTAGTTCAACCTAAGGATGTGGAGGAGCCCCGGGATGAAGAAATGAGAGATGAAGAAGAAGGGGTGAAAGAGGTAGAAGAAACTATGTGCAAGCATACCAATGCACCCATTGTGACTCAGGTAGGAGAAGGGCTAACCCCATCCATTGACACCTAGGTTCCTAAGGGGCCAAGGACAAGGAGAAGTAAATAATATGTTGTCCCTAGTATGGGATATGCTAAGGACACAAGAAAAATCATCTGCACCCGGGTTCATAGCACAATGGATCTAAAGGATTTATATGGGTGGGAGTTGATGGACCCAGATATGGCCACTACATGTGCAAGGAAACAATTATCCTAGTTAATGTAGACTCACTGGATGAAACATATTTTGACGTGTGTGAGGATTCTGTGTCTCACAAAGAGTGAAGAAGCCACCCCACATCAGGCACATGACAATAAATCCTACTCTTATGTTTGATGAACAGGTGAGAAATGCCTTGGTCAAGGTATCTGCTGAGGTGGCACAGATAAATATTGATAAGGTTGCCACCATTAGAACATTGATGGAGGATAATAAAGATAAAAATGCAGAGATAAATCGGTTAAAGGCAGAGAAGGATCAAGAACAGATAAAGAATGAGGCCTTCGTTAGCATGGCGGAGGAAATTGGTGATTACATTCTGAAAGCAAGGCCTCATCTTGAACCAAAGGTACCTAAAAAATTTCCTTCTGCTATGCATTATGTGCACACTTTGGTTGATTTGGTGTTAGAGGATGGATCAATTCAGATGTGGTCACCTAAATATGTTGAACATGAAGCGAGTGAGCAAGGGCCTCCCTGATTAGAACAATTTAAACTTATGAGGCATTGCTCCAAACTTTAAAGGATGAGCTGAAGAAATCAGAACAAGCTATCTATTTATGTGCAGCACACGAGAGGTAGTAATAAGGACTAGAACTCTGGTTGAAGATAATGAAGTTTTGGTAGCAATGAAATATGAGACATTAGGGCACATAGAAATATTGGCATTGGTGAAATAAAAGTGCAAAGCCCTTGTAGTAGCTCACGATCCACATAAGGAGAGGATAGATGAGATTAGGAAGCTCATAAAGTATAGAAGATGGATCTTCTTGAAGGAATGATGTCAGGTATGGCCAATGTTGTCTGGGTATTGTAGAATGAGAAAGAAAATATTACTCAGGATGAACTATATTTCATAGCCAAATATATTTCAGAGAAGACAATGACCACACTAGATGAATGGAATACATTGGAGGATAAGATTAAGAATGAATATCCAGAGCTAATCCTCCTATTTGAAGAAGAGAGATCTGTAGAGTAAAGATTCATTCTTTTGTACAGTGATTCTTTAATTCTTTCAATTCTTATTCTTTATTATTGGGAACATCAGAAATAATTCCCATTTCGGACGAAAATGTACTTTAGTTTTGGGTAATTGTGAGCAAATAGAATATTATTCTAAGGAGAAGAAACAAAAGGATTCGTGTGTGGGAACAAGGCACATTTGAAGGTACAGAAATATAGGAAAGGAAACATGCACCAGAACAAGTTGGCTCAGGACTTAGTCATTTTATGGATAAGGGATATTTTTGGAAGATAGCATGTGGAGCACACATTGGGATGGAGAATTGCATGACATGCAACCGTATTTTGGGAACGAGTGTCTTATAAGTTTCATGCTTGGGTTGAAGTTAATAATATGATTTCTTCTTAGAGTTAACTATAGGACATCTATTATTAGCACACTTGCATGTGGGAATGTAATTGTAAAGGCGCATGGCTATTATTAGCATGCTACCTATTTTGAGAAGAGTGTGGGTAGTGAAGGGAAAGTCCCCACCTATATAAATACATATTGAACTATGTAGTTTAGAGAGACCGAGTTATCTTTGTTGGATTTTATGCACGCATGACTTATGGATATACTTTATAATGTAACAAGCTTCTATGTTTTTCAGTGTTTAATGAAATGGAGTATATAGGCTGGATAATGGTGTTAAATGTGACTAAATCTAGTTCATGTATGGTTAATCTTATTATAGTTATTTTTAATTCATGATTCACTAAGATCCATATCGGATTATGCAATCGTGGAATGTTTATGTTTAATTATGGATATGAATATGTTTTATCATCATCACACTAACATCCTACACAAGAAACTCTAAAGAGGGGCATGGTACCTTTGTGTGCTTCGGGTGAGCACTCAGCTTAGGCTGGGTGATGTGTCAGCGTACTGGGTTATTCACATGTAGATTCTAGGTGACATCAAGCATATCTATTTTTAGGGGAGCAGGTGGTGTAGTACCATCTAGGAGTACATTGAGTGTGGCACAACCACTTTGAGATTTGGGCCATGATGGGGTGATTAGGCCTAAGGATTGATTCAGGTGTTTTCATCGAGGGGAATGTTTAAGACTCTCAAATGCACAGTTTACTAATTTGTATGATGTATCTACTTTGAGACAGACACTTAGTGGCCTATGATAGATGTATTGATGGAATTGGACTTACGATGATATGTGTGTGTGTGTGTGTGTGTGTGTGTGTGTGTGTGTGTGTGTGTGTGTGTGTGTGTGTGTGTGTGTGTGTGTGTGTGTGTGTGTGTGTGTGTGTGTGTGTGTGTGTGTGTGGTTTTTGGTTGTGACTCATCATCTATTATTATGTATGACTCATGGTTTTGATGGTGTTTATGTTAACTTTAGATGTGGATGGTTTATTATGATGTTATGGATTAGATGATGATCTTGTGGATTTTTATTTGGATGTGAATGTTTGATATGGATTATGGTTTTATGGATTTTCTTTTGAAAATTTAGAATATGACATGGATAGGTTTGTGATGTAATTATGTATATATGGATGAAAAATTTATTTTTTCATGGATAGATAGTTGTTATTCACAAATGATGGACACAAAAAATATGTTTAAATATGGAATACATGGACATGATTAATGTTGTAGTTACAATCATACACATAAACATGGGTAAAATGGTTATATAGGAATGATATGCTTAGTGTGAGAGAAAGGATGTGACTTCAATAGAAAGAGACCAAAGGAGATAAACAACACTTGATCATATTAAGAATCACACAAGGGAATAATGATTCAAACCTGATTGGAGGTAAACAAGAAAATGAGCCAATCAAGGTAATGAACTTGCAACCAATAGCAAGTGTTAACACATAACCAACGATAGTTAGTTATTCCAAGGATCATGAGGGAAAGTATGGAAAGTGGACTTATAAACCTAATGTTGACATGAAAAAGGGTTTTAGATGTGACTCATACGTGGGAATATAGGTTCTCCATAGGTGGGTTTCCCTAGGTCTATGCCCCATCTCTGAGAAATATAACACAAACTAATCAATGTGAGAAGTTTGTTGTGGATGAGAAAGTTGATTGATGTGGGAAACTTTCTTATGATGTTTTATTTTGAATTTATGCTTTTTATTTTGAAATAGATATAAGGTTGATCAATGTAGGAAGCCTTCACTGCCATGATATAGATGGTAGCCATCCTTTGAGGGAGTGGTCTTCCTTTTCTCTCTTTATGATTTTTACTTTTGGATTTTATGAATGGTAGGGATAAGATATGCATGATAGTTTTCCTTTGAGGGATCAGTCTATGATTTTGAAATTTTTCTTTTATGAATAATTTTCCTTTGAGGGAGAAACTTATTGTTTTTAGATAAGATAGCTTTATAATATGAGCATCCATGGAAATTTGGCCTTTTATGGAAGAGTTGGGGATAGTTAGGTAGACCACTTTGAAGGGGATAGTGGATGTAAAAGTGACATCCATGGACCCTTAGCGTGGTTCCAATAGGTAAATAAGAGGTTAATGGATGTAATGATCATGGAGTTTTCAACAAAAAGGGATAAAATATCCATAAGTAATATGTTATGAGTAGAGTTGTGGTGCCCATATTCAAGGTCACAACTAGGAAACTGACAGTAGACCACACAATTATAAATCATTATGATGAAATATGGAAGAGGCTAATGATGGATAGATGACCACTAAGATGACTAAGTTCATGTTTTGTAGGTATGTTAACATTAGAAAATTCCACACGTGTAATGCATTAAGAGGTTGTGTTCCTAGTTTACCATCACGGGAAGCCAAATGATAGGATCTAGACCCACACTTATGTGTGATAATATAAGGCCCTATCCAGTTGGGAGAAAACTTTTGACGTTGAATCATTTCTAGAGTAATGATGTTTTGATTTTCTCTAAGGATAAGGTCATCGATGTTAAATTCGAATTCCTTGAGATGTTTTTTGTAAGCACACTTAATGTGTTCTTGATAGATATGATGGTTTTGAAAAGCAATAAGGAGATGTTTGTCTAACAACTTGAGATATACTAAACACTCTTGGTGATAGTCTTCGTCGGAAAAAAATTCACGAAGAGAAACACATAAGGATGAAATTTAGAATTTGAGAGGAAGAACTTTGGAGTTGTAGAAGATAGATAAATGAGTAGTGCTCATAGAGGTGTAGATGTCAGTCCTATAATCCCAAAGATTGAAGGGAAGACGAAGGTTTCAATTGCAACTTGATTTATTAATAGTCTTGGAAAGAATGTTACAAAGAGTCTTGTTATTTTCTTCAAATTGACCATTAGCTTGAGGATAATATGAAGAAGATAATATAAGATTAATATTGAATGAGTCATAAATATTCTTAAGATATTTATTTTTAAAGTACTTTTCATTGTCTGTGATAATTTTGTGAGGAACGTTGAAGTGGAGATGATGTCTTTGATAGATGAAATTGATGATTTGGTTAGCTTTAGTGAATGCACGTGGAATTTCTTCCACCCACTTGGTGAAGTATTTAGTAGAAGTGATGATAGAATGATGGCATTGGGAGGAATGTGGATTGATGAGGCCAATGAGGTTGAGTCCCCATTGTGAGAAAGGCCAAATGTCTTGATCCGGATGACAGCCCGACTAGGACTATGAATTAGATCGGAATGATCTTTGGAATCTTATGCATTTCTTAACATATTCACAACAATATTGATTAAGAGAGGGCCAATAATATCCCATGTGAAGGACACATTTAGTGATATCCAAACTACTAAAATGGCCACCACAGATACCATTGTGGACTTCTTGGATAGCTCAAGTGGATTCATGAGACTTAAGGAAACGAAGCAAGATTTCATCGAATTCATGCTTATAAAATATTTCACCAAGGATAACATAGTGGTTGACATGTTGAAGAAAAAATATCCTACCATTTTTAAATAGGTTGGGGGATGATTTATTGATAAATATAGTTGAATATTTGAGAATACAAAATATCATGAGAATTAGATTTGATGAGGTTAATACCGGGTAATTCACCGAGATGAGTTGGATTGTCAATGAAATGAATGATAACAGAGAGCTTAGACTCTTCTGTAGACCAAGGGATAAGATATGTGAAAGAAGTCATAATGTCTATAAAATGGTTAGATGATTGAGGGAAGGTTTAAATGGTGAATAAATTGAATTCTCCAAGAAGGAATTCAATAATGTCTTTATAATTTTGAAGGACCTCATTTTTACATTGATAGATTCCCTTGACTTGATTAATGATGAGCTAGAATCCCCGTAAATATCAAGGATTTGGACACTAAGTAAGATAAAAATTTGAAGGCCTAGGATGAGAGCTTCATATTCATCCATATTATTTATTCACTCAAAATTAATTTTATAGGAAATAGGAAAAGGAGTGTCCCAAGAAGGAATGATAATGGCGTATTTTCTTCCCCCTTTCCTATGTATAGATCCATCAAAGAAGAGAATCATCTTAAGAGGAGAAGAATCATAATTAATGGTGTGGATAGATTCATCTAGAAATTACTCATGAATAAGATGAGTATCAAGAAGAGAAACATCAACTAGTTGGTGTATGATAGCTTGGTCGTTGATGGATTTCGAGCGATGAACTCTAGATCAGACTTGGTCATGAGCATGAGCTATCGAGTGATGTGATCACTATGGTAAGGTTTGGAATGTATGGTTTTGAGAATATGAAATCTTGTGATGAATAAGTCTTATGATTGAGAAGATAATGACAAAATTTGGAATTGGTGAAGAAAAGAGCACAACAAAGCTTCTCAACTTCAGTGTAGTGAGTCTCATAGTCATGAAGGGTGTGGCTAATATAATATATGGCATGATCCCTACCTTTTTTATCGCAGTGTGCCAACATTGCACTGAGAGCATGATCAAAGGTAGAGATATAAAGATAAAAGGCTCCCCCTCACGAAGGCGTAAGCACATGAGGGGATAAGAGATACTACTTGAGATCATCAAAGGATTTTTGGCAGATAATTTCTCATTAGGATTCAACAACTTTACGAAGAAGATAATGAAAGGGTTGGAAATGATCAAAAAGTTACGAGATGAAGTGGAAAAATTATTGAATTTTGCCTTGAAGATTAAAAATCTTCTTTAGATTAGAAGGAGGCATCTCAAGGATGGATTTGATTTTGGTGGGGTCAACTTCAATACCCTTGATGGAAATGATAAATCCAATGAGTTTACCAATAAGCACTCGAACACACACTTGGATGGATTGAGATGGAGGAAGAAGCGAGATAAGGAGTTCGAAAATGATCTCAAGGATGACAAAGTGATCACAATGATGCTTGGATTTACCCAAAAGGTCATCAATGTAGCCCTCTACCATCTTATGGATGAGATTATGAAAGATGTTAGTCAAGGCTCACTTGTAGGAAACTATGGCATTTTACAAACCGAAGGGTATAACACGAGAGTAGAAAGTACCCCAAGGAGTGATGAAAGAGGTATTATTTTTCTCTTCTAGTACGACGAGGATCTAATTGTATCAATAATAGAAAGAATATCATGTCCTACGGTAAGGTCTATGAGTTGATCGATGTTAGGAAGAGGAAACTTGTATTTAATTAAATCGAGGTTTAGATCTCAAAAGTTAGTGTGTAGATGCAAATATGTCCGAGAAGGTTTGGAAATGGGTATAATGTTGTAAAACCATTTTGGATATTCGATAGGGATGATGAAGTTGACTAAAAGGAGGAAAACTCGAGGGTGCATGTGACGAAGCTTCTACTTAACCGGCTTAGAGATGGGAAAGGTGATAATGTTATGGAAAAAATGGAGGGATCAAGGATTAGCATGTCGGTGTACGACCATGCAAAGGCTTTGATATGTCAAGAAAGGAAGGTTGTGAAGGATTCAAGCTCCTGCAGATCAAGGGATTAACCCACTTTGAGGATGTGGGGCTCTTACGGAGTCCCTATGTTGATTTCGATGGTGGATTCATTATGAATGGTAGAATTATGTATCGGTAATAACTTATGAAGATAGGAATATTCTACCCCTATGTAGGAAAGGATGGAATCATCTTCAGTGCATTGAAGAACACCAATGGTATGGGAATATTCCTCTATCATTTCCAAAAATTGAAGAGGGAGGGACCTAGATTTTTCGTCACATTGATAAGTGATTGGTCCCAAGGTAATGGTGGAGATTAAAAAAATCCAAAGGTGATAGACATGGTGTAATTTGTATCCATAACCTTGTGGAATGGAGAAGATGGAGGATCAATTTTATGAGATCCAAATATGGTGGAAGAGGGTCTATATATTTTTCCTTACAACCTAACCCAAATTTTTTATGGGGTTTGTGAGATTTATCGATGACAAGGTCATGCATTCCCTATTTGTATCACCCCATTACAACTCCTTTCCAGGTGTAGGTAAAGGACTTCTTATAAAGAGAGTCAAGGTTTTTATATATGGTTTTGTGTGTGGGTGAGTGTCAATGTGATATGAAGGGTGGTCAATGTACCATAGATGAGGTCGGTGCGTATATGAGATGGAAAAAGGAGAGGATATCCCTAATTTTAGGTTGGTACATTGGAGCTATGTCATATCTACCAAGTCTATGAGATGTGGGGAAATATTTAAGTGTGAGAAGGTGGTACTCCCCAATGTGAACTGATCCAGAGGTTGTTTAAGGAGTCATCAATAGATAGTTTGGACGCGGTGACAGATGAGCTAGTGGATTCTTTAGAAGGATCTTGTGCATGAATGAGCACATCATTAGGATGATAATTCATGTGACATGCTTTGAATGAAGGAGTGTCTATGGGGAGGGTTAAAATTTCCCCCTTGTGTTCATACTTGATACATCGATGGAGTGTGGAAGGAGTACAATGCATGGCATAAATCCATGGTCATCCAAGAAGGATATTATATTGAAACTCCCCTTCTATGATATAGAAGATTTCATGGAGGATTTTTTCACCAACACGGATGGGAAGAATAATTGTACCTAAATCGGGGGCAACAACATCATTAAATGAACAAAGGACCATGGGTGATTGGTAGGGAGCTTAATTTAATCAATGGTGTGAGATGAAATGATGTTGATGCTAGCTCCATTTTCAATCATAAAATAATGGATGAAAGTGTTATTAATGCACACAAGTGATGAAGAGGGAAGATCATGTTCTTTAGGTGTGATGTCAAGGATTTTAATGTCGTCAAAGAATATGAAGGCTGGAGTGGCAAGTGACCTAATAAGATATGTAAATGGATGAGCCTAATCTTTAGGAGTAGGGATACATTTAAGAGCGTATATGAGGTATTGCCTATGATTTGGAGAGATTTGGATGAGCTCGTAGAGTGACATCTTAACTAGGGCCTGGTTGAGTTGTTTCATGATAATTTGTTTAATAGTAGTAGGATGAGGGGTAGATAAGATAGAAACTTTGGGTTTTGATGAAGAGGGTAGTTGAGTAGACTCTTTGGAAGGAGTGGTGATAACCACTTTAGATTTTGATTGAGTAGGTGGTTGGAATTCATGGGGATGCTAATGATTGTGACCCAAACAACATCGATAAAGAGAGGAGGAACTTCTTTCAGAGAAGTCAAGGTTGGAGGAGGGATGGAGACATAATTATTGGATGAGTGAGGATATTTGTATATTTTAGTAGATGAAGGGTAGTATGAAGAAGCTGATTTGGTTAGTGGAAGAGGTTTTTTCCCTTCAACAAGAAGGTCATCGTCATTGATAAGGAAATGAATGATAGTTTGAAGGGACCTATAGTGTTATGTTTCATGTCCTAGTGCTCAATGGTATGCACAAATGCTGTTAGAGTCTAACCATAAAGGTATTGGGGTATTTGTATTGAAGGGTTTGATAGATGGAAGGGTGGTTCGAAGCTTGAATTAATTGATGAAATATTGTTGTGTGAGAGCCTATGGGAAAGGTTAAAGAAGAGGTCATAGATGAAGAGGTTTTAATAATGGTGGATGAAGGTAAGAATGGTTTGGTTTAAGGTGGTTTCATGGGAGCCTATGATTTCATATTAGGCTTGAAAGAAGAGGAAGATAGTTGTGTTGTAGTTTCAGTTTTGATTGGTGGTGACTTAAGTGGTTTGGATTCATATTTAATGGTGGACGATGTGGATGGTTTGGAAGGGGTGTTTGGTTTAGGATAAGGTCTAATTTTAGTTCACTTGTTGATAATGGAGGTTTTGGATAAAGAAGTTGGCCCCATGATAGAAGAAGATGCTCCTAAGGATGATGGTGTGGCATTAAATTGCTTAGGAGGGTTAATCTTGCGATAAGGAATCTCTATATTTTTACATGGATGTGTTAGGGACTTTTGGATCAGTACATCAAGGTCTTTGGTGTTTGATTATGAGGATTTACCCTTGGCATAAATAATGACACCTTCAACTAGAGAATCTATGGTGGTAGAACTAGGTAACGAGGTTGTAATATTTAATATGTGAGTGGTTTTTACATGATGTGTTTGACAAGATCTAGAGTGGTGGCGAGATCATGTAATTTTAGGATTCGTTGGTGTAGTTATATCAATTATGGGTGTTTGTATAGTGGAGTATTCAAGGGTGATACAGATATGGGTGTAAATTTAGATGTTGATGTAGGTGCGATTGTGGTAGTATATGTGTTTTGTATGGAAGTGAGTGTAGATGTTGAAGTAGGTGTTGAGGTTCATGAAAACACACAAGTTTACACAAAGAGAAACATAAAATATATTATTCACATCATGATGAATAGAGTACAATATATTGGCTATTATATAGCCATAAAGTTAGGCAAACAACTTCCTAGGAAATAAGAAGTGAGTTTAACAATTAACCTGGTAATATCTATGGGTATAACAACAAACCACATACTTAATAATATGATTTATTTTAACTCATATAAAAATATTTATCTCTATTCTATATTATTAATGAGTTACCAAACTCAAATAATGTGAACACTAGATTATTCCTAACATTCGCCCCCTTAGTGTGAACATTATTAATCTTTGACTTCACTCCTTAATGTGAACAAGATGAAGAACCATATTTCAAAGAAGTTGAACCACCTCTTGAAAGTAGTTCTTAGACCAGGACAAATTCCATAAATTATCTCCTTACCCTCATAAAGGTGTAGTGTCAAGCCAAATTATGTAGGAATACTCTCTTCCTCTTTGGGTTCCTGTGGGACTTTCTCTTCCTCCCTGTGTGCTCAAATTCTGAATCTCCAAGATCCACAAGATTGGCACTAGATGGATAAACATCCCTTGAGTCTACCTCAAAATCTTCTCCTGCTCCCAAAAAGAGAGTCTTTTGAAAACATGAATCTTCCCTAGAATTCTGGAAAGGGGTTCATTTAGCAAACTAGCACACTAAAAACATAAGAACTCTAAAAATTCAAGCACACTAAAACACACACAACTAAAAAAATGTCACTAAACCATTTGTGTGGCCATGTCGTTCATGATCGACAAGAAGTCATTGATCAACCTTCAACCTCTGATGCCTCTGTCCTCTAGTGTCATACCGTTAGCTCACCAGATGTGATCATAAAGATCAAAATACCTTCAATAATTTCGACGTCACATTCAAGAGAAAATGCGTCCAAAATTGAAATGCAAGCAATTTTATTTTTTATCTTTTGGACTTTCGACGACATAAAATGGCACTTACAATTTTATAACTATGAATTACGACACAAATACTTACAACATTACACAACGACAATTTAATTGACTAACAAAAAAATTATAACAATAATTAAAAATTAATAACTAATTACTTTTTATAATGTAACTCCTAAAAGACATTTGGTATGTTATGGGACTTGTTGATAGACAAAATGACTTTCACAATGAACTTGATATTTTAAGATCTACTAAAATCTTATTAACTTTAACATGATTACCAACAAACAATATTAATACTTGATACAAAATATTTGAACTCACTAATGACTTTTAAGCGAACCACATCCTAAATAAGCACTAAAAACAAAATAATATGCACAAATAACCAAACAAAACTAATGATGGACTTCCGGTGAATAGATGTGGGAGAGAACGCGTATAAAAAAAAAGTGCGAGATAAACATACACATCGATGAAATCATGCACCGAGTCAACTATGAGAATCTTCTTTTCATGCGATGAAAGAACCCCATAAATGAGATTTAATAACATTTCACAGAATTATTAAATGGGATTTGATGATGCGGAATACATGACCAGGAAAACGGATGCATTGGATGTCTTTCGAGTCTTGAAAAGTGAGAGAATTTACTGTGAGCAGAACCCACCAATGCAAATCGCCAATGATCTACTCTATTACCAGCTGATGCTAGAATGGAAGATGGCATATGTCGTTACTACAAAAACTATCAACAAATAAGTAAAATTTCTACCTCGTTACTTCTTGAGGATATGAAGAGAAAATTTTGTTATTTTCAAACGCCACAGGAAAGAGTTAGAGCAATATCAATCAGATATACCAATATCAGAACCTCAGATGTGTATAGCTACATCTAAAACATGATTTCTTCAGACATATGTAGGTTGAATTTTATAACTCGTCGTGTTGGACATCAACACAAAACCTTCGCAGAACGGTGAAAAACAAAAAAACTTATCATTTTGGCTTTGATAGTTCCCAATGACCACATTATTCATACAAGTTTTCTCCATGGCTTCTTTGTTGCTCTGGCATATTTCCCATCAAATCTGCCTTGTATTGATAACTTCATACATACATATAGGAGCAGACCAAACTGTAAATAAATCTGAATGTCGATATAATAAACACCAGTTAGACAATCATCCAGAAATCGATCTCAGAAAGAAAATCATATTTTACACAGTCTGAGTCAAATAGAACTTTTCCATGTATCGGTATTGACGAAAATTGGTCTGTACTGAGTGAGAGCGAGACCAACAAATTGTGCATCTCCTCCTCTGCAACAACTACTCATAATTCCATTATGCAAAGGATCAGACTAGCTCTGATACCAAATCATGAAAACACACAAGTTTGCACAGCAGAAACACAGAATATATTATTCACATCATGATGAATAACGTATAATAGATTGATTAACAATTAATAGTGTAATATCTACAGGTATAATAACAAAGCATGAACTTAATAATACGAGTTATTTTAACAACTCCTATAAAAATATTTATCTCTATTCTATTATTATTAATGATTTACCAAACTCATATAATGTGAACACTAGATATCTCATAGAGGTAGTTATAGGTGAAGGAGGAGATACAATAGATGAGGATGTAGATGATGTAGATGGAGGAGTAGGTATGGTTAAGTCTAATGGGGGTGTTTTGGTTGTGGTCATGGTTGATATTGATGAAGTTGTGATCATAGGGGAAGAATCTGAAATAGGGGTAGATGTAATAGGTGACGAGGTGATGGTTGTAGGTGATGGTGTCGGAATTTGATCTATAGTGTTAATGATATGGGCATTAGGTGCCTACGATGTGGAAGGTTGAGTTTGATTGTTGGGTGAATGATTTGGAAAAGGTTATTTTAAAACATCTAAGGGTTGATTGGGTGGCACATTAGGATTGTCTACTTGGAGGTCACCAGAGTCTATAAGTTTTTGGATAAGGTCTTTGAATGTGTGACACTTCTCAATTTCATGGTCATGGACTTGGTGATATTTGCAATATTGTTCCTCACGGTACCATGTTGGTTTAGGTTGTGTTTTTTCATAAGGTCGTATGGGGAATTCAAATGAGATTGATCGCCATTAACTTGTCAAATATTGAGCTATAAGATTCCCAAGAGGGGTATATCTAAGAGCTATTTGTGGAGGATCCATGTGATAAGTTTATGTGGATAAAGACTTAACCATGATGGCATTGGTGGTGTTTTTGGATTTTTCACCATGCATGAAGGATTTAGTGAACTCAGTTTTGGGTTTGTTTGATCGAAGCTTAAGACTAAATTGCTCAAGGGTGTGGAGTTTAAGTTTGTGATCCATGGTGAATGCCTCTTCAAAGGTTTAGAATGATTGAATTTGAAGAGTTGAGGATATGTGCTTCACACAAGACCATGAAAATTTCAATTAATTCAATTTGTGGAAGGGAAAATGATAGTTGGTTGATGATGCTACGCCATCGTGCAACAAAATCTGCAATAGATTCGTCATCATATTTTCTAATGGCATAGAGGTATGTGATAGTAATATTATACATAATGTTGATAAAAAAGTGTTCAAGGAATAATTATATAATTTGAGTGAAGGATAATAATGAGTGTTGTGGGATGTTTTTGTACTAATCCAATGTGGGACAGGATAATGACATAGGAAATGTGTGAAGCATGAGATCTTGATCATGGGCGATAAGGTAACATGCATGTCTAAAAGCTCAAAGATGTTTTTGAGGATCCTCCTTGCTATTGAAATTGGAGAATTTTAGAAATTCCTAATGAGGAGGATATGGTTTCACGGGAATGGATGGATTGGTGGGTTCATTACAGTTTTTTTCATATGAAAATGTAGTCTTGGATCCCAAAGTAACGACTTTAAGGTTAGAAATTATACTTAATAACGCTTGTAAGGGATCATTATATGGATGGAGTTGAGATGTTGAAGTATGATATTGTGATGCATATGATGTGGATTGGTTGGGTTGTTGTTGATATGTTTGAGGATGTGTTGGTGTTGGTGGAAGTGGTTGATAAGGGGGAATGTAATTGATAGGTTGTGATTGAATGGGTTGAGATAAAGGTTGATGTTGAGAAATGGGGATGTGGTAATATTGGTTAGATTGAGTTGGTTGTTGAGAGATGGGGACATTTGATTGGTTTTCTATGGGGTGAGTTGGGATGTAATTAATTGGTGGTTGGGATACTTGAGTTGGTTGAGCAAGAATTATGTAATGATAAGAACCTTGAGGAGGAGGTTGATGGGTTTTCATTGATTCAGATGGATGAGGTTGTGAGTTGATTACATTGGCATGGACATGTGAAGTGTAAATAGGGGTAGAGTTTTGTGATGTTTTTTTTATATGGGAGGAAGCAAGTGTGATTCTTGAGATGATTGAATAGGGACACAAGTGATCGTGATAGATGATGAGGTGATGGGAATAGAAGAAGGGATGGTAGTATTAACATGAGGAAAATTAGGAGGGATGTGAACCCTTGATTGGGTATTTTTATGATTATGAGGAATGGAGGAAGATTGTTGATTAGGATCAAGCTCATGTTGGGCCCTAACAAGCTCACCCATGGCTCTAAGAAAAACAATGACAGATTTGGAGGTGAGGACTTGGGTAGATTCCAAATTAGAATGGTAGGTGAAAATTTGTTATAAATGAGGTACATCAATGAGGATGTTGTTGGTCATTCGAATGAGATACTCATGGAGGGAAACTAGATTAACATCAAGAATCTCCTAGAATTCTCGTGCACCTACAAGGGATGAGAGGAGGCCAAGAAGCATCAACATAGGTGGAAGAAGGAGGTTTTTTTGTGTAGATGGGACAAAATGGTGATAAAGGAAGGGATCGGTTTCAACATGAGTTTTTGGTTGGTTCAATTGAGTTTATTGAAGAGGATGGATGGAGAAAATGGTCTGAGTAACTATGGAAGGGATGACCAAAGGGGTGGAGGTAAGAATGGAAAGTTGGAAGTTTTTGGAAGGAAGTGGTAGTGGGGGTTGGGATGTTGTTTGATGTCATGTTTTGTTCCATTTTTTTGCTGAATATCTTGTAATAACTAGCATGAAACAAAAAATGAACAATACAATGTTGATATCTAATTAAAGAAAACAAGTCACTCAATTTTTTTATTATCTTGATTATTTAAGATGTGAAAAGAAATGAAAAATGGGCTTGAAGGAAACGAGGAAATGGAAATATATGAATGGTTTTAGGTGGTTTTGGTTGAAGTCCTCGATATGCTCAAAGGTACATACAACATGAATCTATGATGTATACTAGTATGGGGCTTGGTATTTTGGCCTAGCCCCTCACTTCATGGTCCAGTAGAGATAAGGGAGTCAGGTGATTGGCCAATATACCAATATACAAAAAAATTGTAATGTGGTCAGAACATCAT
This sequence comes from Taxus wallichiana var. yunnanensis, assembly GCA_018340775.1. Classification (NCBI taxonomy): domain Eukaryota; kingdom Viridiplantae; phylum Streptophyta; class Pinopsida; order Cupressales; family Taxaceae; genus Taxus; species Taxus wallichiana. Next base: position 43,114,089 of record CM031234.1, read on the forward strand.
GGTGGATTTCATATTGGGTGATGAAATCCCAATAGTTCCACCTGGTAGGAAATGTTTAGATGTGTAAATTGGTTTTTGTATTTTGGGATGTGTGTGATGAAGTGTATGCAACATGTTAAACACCCTAATTAAACTATATTTCCAAGTAAGCATGAGGCATTCTTTTTTGACCTAAAATGAAATGTGTAGATTTGATGAGAACAACAAACAATAGATGCAATGTGATAAAATAAAGAGATGGGGAATTAAAACAAGGAAAACCTAGATAACACTTTTCTTTTTTATTTGAATTTTTAGTTTTTAAGAAAGAAAGAAAAATCCAATCCAAGAGACATGATCCAATACACACAAGCAAGAAATCATGATCCAATAAACATTCCTTCCTATGAGATTAGTATAAAAGGGAAGAAATAAGATGAAAATGGAAAATAGATGACAAGACTCACTAAGAAAGCGTGGTTCCCACTGAGCATGCCAGAATGTTGAACCAAACTCTCTTATTCCTGCTCAGATTAGTGAACTAGTACTAAATAAAATAAGCAACTCCAAATATGCAAGGCTTTAAGGTACCTTGATATGGGATGACGATGTGTATGGTGCAAATAGAGATCCTCCCGCAGTGAGCTAAGTGACCTATAAATCAAGTAGAATCAACATGAAAAGGGATTACTAGATAGATGGGTGGGTTGTCTAACAAATTCAGTCTTGAGAAATGAAAACTTCCTAGGAGGGATGTCAACCCACGTTTTATAAATATATAATGAAATAAATGGAAGATGGATCTAATATAAATGTAGAATCTGAAATAAAAGAAGTAAGATAAAATGAATATATGATCTAAATGAACATAAACTAAATCAAACTTGGGTGGTTCGACGGTGAATCGATACTACTGTGAGGGCCAATTGATGGGGACTGTAAGGTGGAGTGAAACAACAATGTAAAATGCAGATCGAAGGTTGACCTAGGAATGATGTTGCTCTAAGGAGGTAGACATGAACCTCTAAGAGACCCGCAATCAGATATAACAAAAGGATATAAGAAAATTATAGATCTCAGGTGAATGGTGAAAAGATAGAGTGTGTTGATGGTGAATAAGTGGGTCGGCAGTCACTTTGGGGTTGGAAAAATGAATTTGAGATGATAGAGGGGGAAAATGACAAGATTTGAAGGTGGGTGGATGCAAAAATAAAAATTGGATGACTAGATATCTGAATGAAAGAGAAATTGATGTAATGGAGGTCACATCGTCGGTGACCAGATATGGTTGACAAAGATTGGGGCTGATCTATACTTGGATGAAAATGGATGGACTAAAATGAAGATCTACATATAAACACCAAAGGTGAGAAGGTTGAGATTGAGTCCCTAATGATAGTTGAACCTGCACAAGATGTTAGTGAAAGATATAAATGATAAAATAGAAACAAAGAATAAAATCATGCAAATGTGAAAGATATCTCCCTAAATCTCCAAAATTGAAGCACAATATCTCCAAGAAGACTCCAAGATGGTTGTGACAGCTGCAAAGGCACTCAAGAATGAAGGAAATATCGCAAGAAAACTAAGATCTCCAAAATTGCATCCTTGAGAAAGGGAGGGGTAAAGGAAGATTTATAGGGTCTACGGAGACCCATATGGGTTACCTCTAATTGTGGGGATCTATCCATTTTAGCTTTGGAAGGGTGTAGGGTTTGAGACAAGGATCCCATGTGAAGCAAGATTATTTTTTAGGATGCTTAGGTGGCTTATGGTTGCATAGAGAAGTGAAATACATAGGTAAGGAATGAAATGTAGTAAACAAAGATGAAGGGGTGGATGAAATCATTAGATAGGGGTGGTTGAGAGAATATAAAAGATAAAATGGAATAATATGGAGAGTTGAAGTAAATTAATGAAGGATTAGAATTAATTAGTGAAAGTTAATGAGTGATTAATTAAATATGGGGAAATAATGATATGGGATGGATGAGATGGGATTAAAGGTGGAAAATGATGTTATGTGGGATAAATTGAATTTAGGAGGGAAAATGAAGATCTAAAAGGTCATGTAGGTATGCATGTAGGGAAAATATGATAGAGAGCGAACATGGGGGAAGGGTTGTGATACCAAAAAATGGTGTCTAACCTCATCACAGCAAAACATTGGAAAGGTGTTTTTTTTTACATTTTAAACATTTCTCCCATTTTCACCCTTAAGAGATGCTTAAGAAACATCTATACACCTATACCTCTTCAACATAACCATATAAACCTCAAAATTTTACCTTATAAAGCTAAAATTTCCCATAACAAGTTTAAATTTTCAAATTTTTAAATCGGTGGAAAAATGGAAAATAATGAAAATTTTGAATTTCTATACAACTTGAAGGCTTAATTAAACACCTACGACCGTAGGATGACTCCTTAAACATGAATAAAACAAAAAAATTCTCTCCCAATTACCACAAGTTTATTCTCCTACATCAAACTACCCATTTTGAAAGAAAGAATGGGCTCCTACACTCTTTATTCAATATACTTTATCTTTTATCTATCTCTCTCTATAATACACTATTTCTCAATGTTGTCATGAGTATCCTTACCTAGATGGACTATAAACTTGCATTGATCATCCATCCTTCTCTTGGCTGCTTGTTCTTACTTTCTTGTGCTCTTTACCCTACCAAATTTTCTAGATCGATGCCTAGACCTCCTTGTGTAAGTTCACTATAATTTAGATCACTCTTGGCCTCAATAGGTACCATTTTCATAGTTATACCTTTATACACTTCTCTTTGATCCATTACTTCCAAAAAATCTTACAAAATAACAGTCATTTCTTCTATTTGGAACTGATCACCATATATTTTCTCTTCATCATGCTCTAAATTTAAGATGTTAACATCCACCTCAGCCTTGAATCCCTCATTATCTTCTTGCTTCTCCACTCATTAGTGATTCATTTTCCAAAATTTCAAGGAATGCACCCAAATAAGAATAAATATTAGTAAGTGAACAAGTTTAGGGTCTAATATGTTTACCTTGTCAACATTCATTGCATATTGCTCCATTTCATCCTCTTGTACCTACTATAATAACTCTTTTTCATCTATTATCAACACACTTGGGATGATTACCTTCTCTTTGTCATCTTTCACTAACACTAGTGTATGACCCTTCCCATCCTTATATAAATTTTATGTATTATCTCTCCCATTGTATTCCTTTCATACTTCTAAGGCCTACCTAAGAGCACATAACACACATCCATAGGCATGTTATCACAAATTATTGCATCCTTATATCCTGTTATTTGAAACTTAACCATACTCTACTCAATCATAAGAACATGATGACGTTTTTTAACCCAAGACAAATTATAAGGTGCTAGATGCTTAATCCTCCTAAGGCCTACTTTCTCAAACATCTCTAAGGAAACCAAATGATCTATTTTACCTCTATCTATAAAAAATTACAACACTTACCATGATATTTGAAAATGGTCCTTAATAATGTTTTCCTTTGGGTAGGTTCCTTTTCCTTTATTTTTTTCAGTAAGACTCTTCTAAATAGTAGTGACTCTTCTGTCTCGAGTTCCTTTATTTGTGATGTTGAATCCACACTCTCCTCTTCATCATCTTACACAATGTAATTTCTTCCTTCTCTTATCTTACTACCACTTTCTTAAGAGTTCTCTAGGCATTCATATGATTTATGACCAACATAATTTTTGCACTAAAAACACCTACTTGTAAACTCACCTCTTCCTCTTTCATAGTTATTTCTTCCTTTAAAATAGCCACCTCTTGTAGCACCTTGTACTTGGGAACCAGTTTCTCTTTCTTCTTTTCCTTGTTGTTATTGTTATTTTCTTGTTTGTTTTCATCTACGTTTGAAGACTTTACCTCTAAAATATCTAGTATGTTGCATTCTTCTTCTATTCAACTTGTCTTCTACCTTTAATGCATATTGGAAACATTATTCTAAACCTCTAAAACTTACCAAGATAATTTCATCTTGAATTTTATATCTCAGCCCATTCAAGTACCCTATTATCTTGTCAACATCTTCTTCCACATGCCGTAATATGATTATCATCTTATAGAACTCTTACGTGTAGTCCTTGACATGCATTTCCATTTGTTTCAGATTTTGAAGCTTCTTATATGATTTTTCTAATAGTCACTAGGTAAGTATGTATCCTTCATATTTGACATCGTCATATCCCATTCCTTAATCCTTAATTTACCTTGTTTGATTATTTCATCTTGGATAAATTCCCACCATATGGTTGCATGTCCTTTTAACCTTATACAAGATTACTTGAAATTTTTTCATCTTGTACATTCTCATACTCAAAATACTTATCCAAGATAGTTATCCAATCAATTATTTCCTCTCCATAAATACTACATATATATGTAGTAATTTCTAACTTAGGATTTGATCCATGTCCAATGATTACTTTGAGCAACCTATCTATTTCACTCTCTTCACGTTCTTCTACCTCTCCTTGTGTTATAATTTATTTTGTTTCTTCTTCCTTGTCAATCACATCATCTATCAAGAATCCTCTTCTCTAATTAGCCACTAGTGTTATCAAACTTGCATCAAAACTCACTCTCATGTTTCTCAACTCTTCCATGATAACATCTCTAATTTGCATGCCTCCTCTACCACCTCCTCTCATTTCTCTTCTGGGTGGCATTGTAACTTTTCTCTATCACTTCACTTCTTAATATTTTTTTTTGGTATCATCTTCCTCTTATACCAAAAATTATGCAATCCAACAAGAAGAAACTAGATCAATTATGTATTTTACCTTCTTTCTTGAGAAAATTGTCCTATGGGCTTATATCCCTTCTAAACAAAAATCCTAGTGTAAGTGGATATCTACAATGTTTCTTATCAAACCAAAGTTTATTCCTAACAACCTTTATGTATTTAAATCTCTTCAAATATTTTTAGGTCATCACTCAAACCCTAACACCTCTAATTTTGTCCTATCACTATTTTCTAGGCCTAACTAACCCTCCCCAACACCAAAGCTTATATCCTAGAAGAAATGGGACTGATTTACACAAACCCAAGACCTATTTTATATACAATTTTCTTCCTTATATCTTCTCATAAAATTTTAGGACCCAACACATAACCACACCCCTCCAATCACTAATCGAATTCCTTGATAAAAGGCCTCTTAACATACTACAAGCCTATTAGAAGATTGTCACAAATTGTGACTCTTGGGAGTATCACTTAGAACTAAAACTTGTAAAATCTATATTTTGGCTCTGTATAAATGATTTCTACCAAGTTTCACTTCTTTTTTATGGTGTTTGAGGCCTCCAAAACACTATTTCCTCTCAAACTATATGTAGGGTTTCTAAGTAACCCAAGTAAGATGAAAAGGCTTATAAAAATAAATGTACATAATTACAAACCATGAAAATGAACCTTTAGGAATGTATACCTACTACTAATAATCATGAGTAATTAGTATCAAAAATGACTCAAAAAACTTCAATTTTCAACTAATTACCTTCCTACCCGAGCAAGAAAATCGAGGTTCTTGGTATTCTCAAGAGAAAATTAGAAGAAAACAAAGTATTTACTCACTAAATATCTCCAAAACATTTTAAAGTTTTTTCTCTTACATCTTTGATAGGTTCTCAACCAAATATTTCACTCTAACAGTCCCATTATTCTAATCTTCATACAATCTCACTCAATTTGGAAAGTGCAATAACAAAGTTCTTACCACAAACCAAAGATAATTAGCATTATATTAATAAACCATACCTTAAATCCTTGATCAGAGGATGAAAATAGTATTTGGATAGATTCCTCCAATACCCAAAACAAATACTTCCTTTAGTCTCAAACGGAAGCATGCATTGTGTTGGTGCTCATTCGAAGCCCTGTTTAGAAACAAGTTGAGTCTAAAAAAATATTTCCTTGTACCATTCAAAAGACTCAGATTTACACATATTTTGTAATACCAAAGCTTTGTGAATATCCATGATCATTCCTTTTTATAATTTTGAACAAATTTAGAGATTGGCATGACTATTTAGTTTTAAGGATAGCATGGTACATTGAGTTGGTAATCCATAGAATGAAGAACTTAGTGGTCCACGGGTTGCTCCAATATGTGAAAGGATAAAAATAAAATTAGGACCAAGGAGGAATTTTGGAATGGTTTTTTATTATTCAAATGGATTTAAGCTTTCAAGATGAAATAAGAAAATTTGTTGTGGGATGATTGTTTACAATAAATGGGGAATATGGCTATATAGAAAAGTTGTGGCACACTAATCCAATGTTCAATGGTTATATACTAATTTTATCATTCAAAAGATTTCAAAAGCCTCATAACACTCAAGAATTTACCAAATGCCGAGGAACATGTAGTACAATTAAGAAGTCTACGTTAAAAGGATAAATGGAAGTAAAATCATGTAGGACACGTGAAAACAATATCTTTCACCAAAGTGCATCTAATTATAGGTATCTAAGTCATGCAAGATTAATTTAGAGGAAACTACTATACTATTTAAAATTAAGTTCATTCATGAAAATAGTTATGAAAAATAAGCACATGTATGTACTAGGAAAAATGGGGATTATATAGGGGCCTAAACCCTTGAAATTCACATAACTTCTAGTCTACATGCACAAAAAGGGATGTTCTTGTGAAGTAGATACATTATCAATTTATGATTAAAAATACTTTGCAAAGGTGGAGATCTGATTTAGCAGCTTCTTCATCCTAAATTAAACTCTCTACGGTCATGATCCCGATAAACATATTGGTTATTCCTGCTAGATTGTGGGACACACCCATTTTCATGAGTTGTTTAATATCAATTATTGAGCCTTCCAAAATATTGATTACATATAATTTTCTCCTATGAGAGGATACCCATTAAACAATATTGGACCCAAATTTAAGATAATCCTTGGTACCCCACCAGGTAATAGTTTTTAGGTTGAAGATGGCCTAGGAACGCCGATCGGTACCACGGGGGTAGACTCAAGCATACTGGTTTGATCAACAAAAATTGGCTCGGTTACACTTGATGGGTTAAGTGAACCCCTTTTGTGTCTCTTCAATAAAGTCAATGACACTTCAAGGGCCCTTTCAAAAGAATATTTCAATGGGCACTTCTCAATATTGGTAATTATTTTATCTATTGCGGATATTCTGTGAGAGATTGAATATATGTATTCTATATGATCATCACTAGGCACTACATGGACATCAACTATAATATATTTCTATGTCAATTATTTAGTAAAAAATATGGGGCATATGTGGATGGTGTTCTTACCAATAGTTGGCTTATAGTGGAGCCAAAATTTCTTCAATTTCTCATGAGCTATGTGGTCATCTCGCACGAACAAGTGATGAAACTTAATTTGAAACACAAAGAATAAGAGAGTCATCTTGAAAAAATTCACATCAATTCCATCCATATTATGTGGGATGTTAATGGTCCTACGGGCTCTTCCCCGGTATTCAATCATGAATAAAATCCTCACAAAATATTTATTTTGTCAGAAAGGTTGAAAATTACATGCAAGGTTTCCGAAGAAATATCTTTCAGATGGTTCCTAATTCCACATCCTCCATTTCTTGAGAAGGATTAACATGATATATTTTCACTTAGAATACTCAAAGGAAGATGCAAACTCATGGAAAATCGTGAAAATTTATAGAAATATGCATTTTCATAGTGACTTTGTGAATCAACATATCAAGATTGAATGTGAAAGTAATTTTGGATACTCACATGGATTTGAAAAAAGGAAAAGTAGATTGATATCTATCAAAATATGGATTTTGGATTTTTTTGGAGATTCACACAAGGGAAGCATAAAATTCTACATAATATCAATGATTATCCATTTCCAAAAACATATCCCTAAAAAAGTAGGTGTCAAATTAGATAGAATAATGACATAGGGAACAAACGGTTTGTGACCGAACACATGAATGATGGTGATAGCATAGATAGGAAAAAAAGAGATTAAGAAACATAAGAAAAATATCGTACACACACAGATGTCAGCAACCAAAAATAGAATCAAGTTAAGGAATGAAAAATGAATCTTTGCGTTACAAGATATTTTCCAAAAATGGAGTTCATTTTCCATGCCTTCTAGGATGGTTCATTAAAGTTTTTCGTGGGGAAAATAAGAGAGTTTCCTAGGCAATTTCTGTATAAATATGGGGATTTTTCCTCATAAAAAGGGGGTTTTAGTTTTTCTATATAAAACATTTTCAAGATAAGATGTAACACTACATATTTTCCTTTGTGAAATACATATGAATTTTGGGTCCTTAGGATTTTTTGTCAAGGTGGTTACATTGTACATCCATTGACAAACATTGAGAGCATTTTATTTATGTTCCCATGTCAAGAGATTGAATATTTAATGAAATGTGATTTCTTATGAGTCTAATTTTTGTTTCTGGGTCCTATAAGTTGGATTTTAATTAACAAGTTATATTTTTCTACTACAATTTTGTGTTTATTGCTTCTCTGTGTAATACACTAGATCAATCCTTAGTGGTTGTGTTTTGGTCATTAAATCCGTATTGTGTTGTAATCATTTACTCTGCAATATTAGACATGATTTTAAAATCCTTACTATAACCATTTTATTGAGTGATTTTTGTTATCCTTTGAGTGTATCTTAGGTGTATGAGAGTGGAAGCAACAAATAATTTATTAGAATGCTTACGCAATTTTTGTGTCAAGTATTTTAGAGATTGTGTTGAATCTTTGCATTTGTTGGGTATCAATGAATGCAAATATTTCATTGGAGAAACTTTCATTACTTAATCAAAATTTATTTACTTTCCAAAATAGTATGTTGTCTTAGTAAGTGAGTAAAATATTTGTTACAAAGAAGTTTGTCATCATTTAAACCCCCTTCTTTACAAAATTAAACCTACTATACTGATTCTTATCCCATCATACCAATATCCTAATTTCCATTTGTTTATTCTTTGTTGTCTTTAAAAATAACTGAAGGTGTTTTTATCCTTAATTATCCTATCAATAAAATGTAAGAGCAACTAAATTTTATTGTTTATAGTAACCTATGCGGTGCATTAAGAATATACAACATCTTTGTGATGTTCATAAGAGTGAGTGTTGTATTCATGGCCATGTTTATCTCAGATTGATCCATCATTTGAAAAATCAAGATGAACAAATAATTTATCTCCCCTCTCCATTCAAGTTACCTTGTGGGTTCTCTCACCCTAGTTTAAGGCAGACGAGGCCATCCCCTCTGTATGTTCCACTCAATCATCTCAAAGCTTGATCCCAGGGAAAGTGTTAGACCCCTTCCCAGCTACAAACAACACATACCACACATCCTACCACTATCCAAGCATTACCATCCTTATGGAATGCTTTCAAGCCACCTGGGGGTGTAGAACTAAGGTCCAACACATTGTATTAATATTTCTTCAAGAAATCAACTTTAAAAAAAAAAAAACAGAGCATTCTCCTTGATATCTCCTAATTTTCTCCATTAACTTATTATTTTTTATAGTTGTATCCTCATTTTAACTACTAATAACTCACTTAGTTCAATCTCTCTTTTCCATTTCTACATGTTTTTTAAAAACCCTAACTATCTTTTCATATATCTCGTCGCACACAAAACATTAGAAAGGTATTTTTACATTTTAAACATTTCTCCTGTTTTCATCCTTCCGAGATTCTTAAGAAAACCTAAACACCTATACCTCTTCAAACTAACCTTATAAGCCTAAAACATTTACCTTATGAATCCAAAATTTCCCATAACAAGTTTCAAATTTCAAATTTGAAAATGGGCAGAAAATGGAAAGTAATCAAAAATTCAATTTCTAGACAACTTGAAGGCTTCATTAAACACCTAGGACCCTAAGATGACTCCTTAAACATGACCAAACCAAAAAAATATCTCCTAATTGCCAAAAGTTCATGCTTCTAAATTAAACTACACATCTTGAATGAAAACATGACCTCATGATCATATGTCTCGCATGTCTACTTCTTAAAGTGAGTTATGGCTTCTTTGGATATGATTTTGCTTTTCTTCTTCATTCCATATAACTTGTCATGTTTCATGTCCTCCGGATCCCGTGATTTGTATTCTACTCTTACATTGTTTTCAAATAGATGTCTCTTATTCTTGTTTTCAGTATTCTCTTTCACCATCCTTAAGTCCTCTCTTGTTGTACTGTATAGTTAATTAGCACAAGAATAAATACAATTTCTTCAATATACTCTATCTTTTCTCTCTTTATAATGCACTCTTTCTTTTTTTTGTCATGATTTTCCTTTCCTATATGGATTACATAGATCATCCACACTTTTCTTGACTACTTCTTCTTGATTTCTTGTGCTCCTTACCTTTCCAACTTGTCCTAGATCAGTGTTTAGACCTCTTTATGTAAGTTAACTACAATTTAGATCACTCTTGGACTCGGTAGGTACTATTTTCATAGTTTTACCTTCATTCAATTCTTTGTGATCCATTAATTCTAAAAATCTTACAAAATAATAGTCATTTCTTCTATTTGGAATTGATTACCATATATTTTTTTCTTCATCATGCTCTAAATTTGAGGTGATAACACCCAACTCAACCTTGAATATCTCATTCTCTTCTTTCTTATCCCTCTCACTAAGTGATCCATTTTCCACAATTTCAAGGAATTCACCCAAAGAATAATGAATATCAGTAAGAAAACAAGTAAGTTTAGTGTCTACTATGTTTTCCTTATCAACATTCATTGCATACTCGCTTCATTTAATCCCCTTGTATCTATTGTAATAACTCTTTTCACCTATTATCAACACATTTGGGATGCTTACCTTATATTTTCCATCTTTTAGAGACACTAGTGTATGAATATTCCCATCCTTCTTTTAAGTGTGGGTATTATCTCTCCCATTATGTACAATGTTACTATCATACTGCCAAGGCCTACCTAAGAGCACATGACACACATTCATAGGAAAGATATCACAAATTATTCCATCTTTATATCCTCCTATTTGAAACTCACCCATACTCTTCTCATTCACAAGAATATGATGAATTTTGTAAGCCTTAACACCTTGTAAGGTGTTATGTGCTTGTTCTCTTAAGCCTAGTTTTGCAACCATCTCTAAGGAAACAAAATTATCTATACCAACTTTATGTATAATAACTTTACAACACTCACCATGAGATTTACAGATGGTCCTGAATAATTTTTCCTTTCAGTCAATTCCTTTTCCTTTTTTATTTTGAGTAAGAATCTTCTAAATAGTAATGTCTCTCCTCTCTTAGGTTCCTCTGTTTTTAATGTTGAATCCACACTCTCCTCTTCATCAAATTTCATAATTTTATTTCTTGCTTCTTTTGTCCTAATACCACTTTCTTGAGAGTTATCTAGACATTCATATGATCTATGACCAACATACTTGTTGCAATTGAAACACCTACCTGTAAACTCACCTCTTCCTCTTTCATAGTTACCTCTTCCTCTTGAGTAGCCACCTCTTGTAGCACCTTGTTCTTGAGATCGATTTTCATAGTTTTTGTTGTTCTTTGCTTGTTTGTTGTCCTTTACCATTTAGTTATTTACCTATTAAATCTTTATTATGTTTCATTATTATTCTATTCAACTTGTCTTCTACCTTCAATGCATATTGATAACATTCTTCTAAACTTATAGGACTTACAAAGCTAATTTCATCCTGAATTTTATATCTCGACCCATTCAAGTAGTCTAATATCTATTCAAAATCTTCTTCCACATGCCCTGATCTGATTTTTAGCTTATAGAACTCTTATGTGTATTTGTTGACACTCATTTCATTTTGTTTCATATTCTGAAGCTTCTTGTATAATTTTTCGATAGTTAATAGGTAAGAACTTATCCTTGATTTTTGGCCATCATGTCGCATGCCTTAGTACTTGTTTTACCTTGTTTAATTCTCTCATCCTGTATGAATTCCCATCATATGGTTGCATGTACTTTTAATCTTGTACAACTAAATTAACATTCCATTCATCTTTTACATTCTCATACTCAAAATACTTGTCCAAAGTAGTTATCAAATCAATTAGTTCCTCTCCATCAAGAATACCTACATATGTAGGAATGTACATCTTTGGCTTTGATCCATGTCTAATTATTACTTTGAAAACCTATATATTTCACTCTCTTCAGGATCTTCTACCTCTCCTTGTGTTATAACTACTTGTGGTTCTTCTTCCCTATCACTCACATCACCTTTCAAAACTCCTCTTATTTGATTTTCCTATATAATTTCCAAACTTGCATAAAAAATCAATCTCATGTTTATCAAATATTACAAGATAGCATCTCCAATTTGCATGCCTCCTCTACCACCTCCTTGCACTACTCTTCTACACAACATTGTCACTTTTCTCTCACTTCACTTATTAATCTTGTTTAATCATATCCTCTTTCTCTTATACCATAAATGATGCAAGACAAAAAGAACAAACAAGATCAATTAGGTCTTTTACCTTTTTTCTTGAGAAAATTTTCCTATGGGCTTGTAGCTCTCCCAAACAGAAAATCCTAGTGTAAATTTATATCTATAGTGTTTCCTTTTAAAAAATTTATTCATGACACCCTGTATGTAGTTTAATCTCTTCAAAGAGTTTCAGATCTTCACTCAAACCCTAACACCTCTAATTTTGTCCTAACATAGTTTTCTAGGCCTAACTAGCCCTCCCAATACCAAAGATTATAGCTTAGAAGAAATGAGAGTAAGTTACACAAAACCAAGACATATTTTAGATAACCTTTTCTTCCTTATAGATTCTCAAAAAAATTTAGGACACAACACATAACCAAGCCCCTCCAATCACTAATTGAGCCTTTTAGCATTGTTACAGGCCTGCTAGAATATTGTCACAAATTGTGGCTCTTGGGAGTATCACTTGGAACTAAAAATTGTAAATTTTGTATGGTTTCTCTATATAGATTTTTTCCACCAACTTTAACTTGTTGTTATGGTTTTTAATGCATCTAAAACACTAATTCCTCTCAAACCCTAGGTAGAGTTTTTAAGTAACCCAATAAGAGGAAAAATATTATAAAAAATAAATATACACAATTACATACCATGAAAATGAAATTGTAGGTCTGCATACCTCCTACTAATAATCTTAATTGATCATTAACTGAAAAGCACTCACAAAATTTCAATTTCCAACTAATTACATTCCTATATGAGCAAGAAAATCAAGGTTCTTGGTATCCTCAAGAGAAAATTAGATGAAAAAAGTATTTACTCGCTAAATATCCCCAAAACTCTTAAAATTAGTTCTCTTACATCCTTAAATAGGTTATCAACCCAATATTTCACTTTATCAGTCCTATTATTCCATGCGTCATATAATCTCGAGATAGTTTGGAAAGAACAATAACATAGATCTTACCACATACCAAAGCTAATTAGCAATGTATTGTTAAACCATATTTTAAATCCTTTATCGAGAGGATGAAAAAAATATTTGGATATATTCCTCCAATACCTCAAATAAAGGATTTATTTAGTCTCAAATAGAAACATACATTACATTAATATTTCTTCAAGAAATTAACTCTAAAATAGTCTTAAATCAGAAAAATAGAGTATTCTCCTTGATATCCCCTAATGTTCTCCATCAACTTCTCTTTTTTATAGTTGTATACTCATTGTAACTACTTATAACTCTCTCTCTCAATTTGATCCCTCTTTTCCATTTACATATGTTTCTTAAAAACCCTAATTGTCTTTACATATGTCTCATCACACACAAAACATTGGAAAGGTATTTTTTTACATTTTGAATATTTCCTCCATTTTTACCTTTAGGAGATTCTTAAGAAACATCTAGACACCTATAACTCTTCAACCTAACCATATAAACCTCAAGCATTTACCTTATTAAGAAAAAAATCCCATAACAAGTTTAAAATTTCAAATTTCTAAATGGGCGAGAAAATGAAAAATAATAAAAATAATAATTTATAGACAACTTGAAGGCTTAATTAAACACATAGAACCCTAAGATGACTCCTTAAACATGACCAAACCAAAATTTTTCTCCTAATTGATACAAGTTGATGTTTCTACATCAATTAACCTTATATCTCTCCTCCTACATCTATTGTTAAGTTTTCAATTAAATCCACGTTTAAAAGAAAGTGTAATGAGGTAAAAATAATTCTAAAGATATTGTTAATGTTATATCGCAAAATATTAATTTGCAACCCTATCTTGTGCATCATCAATTTACTCATTTTCCAAGTCCTCCTCACATTTTATTGAAATAATTTCTTGATTGCAATCTCATATCTCCCCATCCACCACTTGATATTGATATGAAATCGGTTTAATGTTAGTGCTAATTATGATTATCATTAATATAGTGGAAAATCTACAAATAGTTTTTAAAGCTTCACCATGTTATTCAATATCTTATAGATTCTCAAGCTATTTTATGGGATGATCCCACTTAAGCTTATAATCCAACCAATGATAATGCTAAGTTAAAAATATTCAATGATCCATTTCCTAAGCATGACATTTTATAATATCCTTCATATATGAAGAATGTTTATCATGCAAAGTGCACCTACTAACCTATTATGATCACTCCTTGGATGTGATGATTGGCATGATTAATCATGCATTATCTTCTACTTCAATCATCACATTTGATGACTCTTGTATTGATGTTGCACTTATTTCTGATACATTTTATATTACTATTTCTATTAATCAAAAACCCATGTGGGATGTTTTGTTCAATCCACACAATAAGGGGAAAAATTTTTTGTCATGTTTCTTTAATCTTTGGGTATTCCTATATACAATATTTCCCTTGATGTAAATCCTCAATACTACTTTGCGTTATTCTACCCATTATTGTTAGTCCTATTACATCAACTAAATTCTTTCTTGAATTTACTCTTATTTATGTTGTCTTATGGTTAGGTCTCCTTAGTTACATACTCTTAGGTAAATTCCCTAAATTATACATCAATGTGTTAATTTCATCCACAATCAACAAGTTATCACCATTATAGGTATTCCCTTTGAGGCTACCTGCATAAGCATGCCTATTTCTCCTTTTGTAGTCCCTCCTCCTAGTCCTCCTACATACAAGTCTTTGGTTATGCACAATGTCTCTAACACTTATATGTTTACTCTTTATGCTATTACTCTTTCACTCTACTTCCAAATTTGTATATTTTCCTAGACCCCGTTTGTACACGATTCCTCTCCCAGGTGTTGATCATCTTACGTCTCCTAATAGGAATTCAATTGTACACTCTACATCTCATGACTTTAGGCCTCCTCATAGGATTTTCATCCCATGACTTTTTCTCATTGTGTTCACTCCCTTGTAGTTTTGTATTAATCCTCTAGTACACATGCTATTGATATAACTTTTTAATAACTTCCTAGTGGTCATCACACTCGTTCTTCTAGTCCACCGCATTGACATCGCTATGTGCATGTTAGTAATACCTATATGAAGCCTTCATTTGCACATGTTACTACAAAAATTTAGTCACAAAATGATGTACTTAATATTTACATCATGCCTCAAATAATGTTATTATATACATGATTCCTAAGTAAGAAAACTAGACAATAAAAACACTTGTGCTTTTACATTTCTTTATCCCTTTTGGTACTCTTGACAATTTATTTTATTAAATGGTAAATTTACTTTTAGAAATTAGAAAACACATGACATATATATGTATTTATTTTTATCCTTTGAGCATCGTGAACACTACCAGACCATTGGGGAGAGGAGATCCAAGCGCCATTGTCCCCTTTGGACACTTCGTCCTTTTCCTCTCTTTTATCACTTTAGGTTAACCTTTTTGGTTGTTAATGATGAAATTTAAATAAGGGAATCATATATATATGACTTACTCACTATAATTTTGGTAAGGGGGAAAACTTTGGGATAATACTTATTATCTACTACTTGGGAAAGGAGAAACATTCAAGGATTACATTTGGGTTGCATTATTCACTACATAAGAGGGGTTATTTCTAAATTCCATCTCAAACATTCATATTGGGGTAAAATTAGTTATATCGTATTATATTGGTGTGATTGGCACAACTGATACTTGGCTTCAAGGGACATAATTCAATCACACACACACACACACACACACACACACACACACACACACACACACACACACACACACACACACTAGAACTACATAGAGTCTAAAATGTAGTGCAGTGCTTGGTGACAATCATATTGGGGTGACCATCGAGGTTAGTTTGACTCAAGAATATGAATTATTTATTTCATATAATGTTTGCTTGATCCTTGTGCATGTAGCTAGGGTTTTTTTATAGGAATAGGTGTGGCCCAGAACCGTATGCACCCAAAATTTCACATGCTACATTGTCAGGAAAATGGTTACAAAAGTCCCCAATGATGATTCAAAGTCCTTTCAAGAAGGTGTTCAAGTTCTAAAAACCCATTCACAGTATATACTTGTAGCCTAGATGCCCTTAACTTTTCCATGTGTTTTTCCATCTCCCTTCTTCTTTTTGTGCTTGTTTTGGTCTTCACTTCTAGGACCACCGCCCTTCCCGGGTGGCGGTCCGAAACCATCTCCTTGCACAAGGTGGCGGTCCTGCCCTCTTTTTCCAAATTCTTCACACATGTTTTAAACATGCGATGGTTCACTTAACTTTGCTTTTTGCATGCATCCATGAGCCGAATTGTCTAAAATTAGCTTTGATTGCTTGGTTCTCCTTCCTCCTATTTTTAAATAGATTTAATTAGTTGGAACTCCTCCTTCTTTGCTTGTGCATGAAGTAACCTCCTGGCCTCCATTCCTATATATTTCATGCTTGTATTCAAGCAAAGGGTCTGATAATTTTTGTATCTTGTATTGTTTTGTTGTCATAATCTTGCTAGGAATTACATAGCCAAGCTTAGATATCTTGTTCTATCTCTCTTCTACTTGCATTGCGTCTATATTGCTTCCAAGATGTCATTGCTCAAGTGTCATCCTCTTGTTGTTGTTCTTTGCATTCCCAATCCCTTGGACTCACATGAACACTCAGAGAAAGAAAGGAAATAACTGAGGGGACAAATACTGATACTACTGGATTTTCCAAGGTTCTTTCTCTTCCAGGTTGGAGTTGTGTATTTTTTTCTTTGTTTATCAAATTTTCAATTAAGAATTGTTAATTTCAATTCCATATCAAATAAAGTAGAGAAAAATTTCATTCTAAATTAGCTAGGAAATTTTAAGTAGATCAAATCAATAGGAAGTTGTCTCTTCAACATTACCAGGGAAGTTGTGGGGAACAATAGCTTTTTTAGGGTTATGATTTGTTCTTCACTTTTAGGAAGGGTTGGAAATATCTTTGATTGAGTTAAAGTAGGTTTTAAATTTATATTCACACATCTGCATAAATAGTTAGCTACATCCAACTAATTTTTTGTATTTAATTTGTTTATTAGATTAGATGCATATTCGAAAAGTTAGAAAAGAACAAAACATTTACTTTCCATAGATTAGCTTGTTTTACTAATTTCTTCGATATATTGAGAAAACACCCAAAATATAGGCTAGATTTCCTTTTATAGATAGTTTATTTACCAAAAGTGATTCATTTCATCTTGCATGACCATCAACGGTCCACAATAGGAAAAGAATTATGGTTATGATCCCCTAGTTCCACAACCCAATGGGCCAGAGCTAATAACTTACATTGACACAAGCTTTAGTTTAACAGTCTTATGCACACTCCTGCAACATACGTTGAGAAAATAAGACAGTTAAATACACTGAATATCACTGCTAATCAAGCCTACGACTATTGGACTACTCTCGGAAATAAGGTTTGATTGAATGAATGACCATATAAGGTCCTCAGCCTTAATGATTCTTTGCTTTTGATTTCCAGGTCCCATGCAACCAAATGGGCATGCCGATCAACTAGATATTGACACTAGTGTATGCACATTGGTATTCATATCTTCACCACTTCCACCGATATTATTACACAACTTTCATTGTTAAATATATTAGTCGATTAGGCTAAGACTTTCTAGACAAGACCAGAAAATCACCCATAATTCCTATAGCTCCACTACACCTCTTGTCTCCACTTCCATGACCTTGTCTGGAATCCCATACGAGGCACCTGTATGTTACTTTCCACGTATTCCAAACCAATCAATATAATCTTGGCAAAACTAGACATCGATTGGAGTCTTTAGTAGCTATCATAACAGACCATACCATCACACCCCTTCAGGTTAGGAGAGCATTATTTTCCTTAGATTCACATATTCTAGTATTGTGTGTCGAAGACATAAGGTTTCCCAATTATCTTGATCACCGCCATCACTTTCACTTCCATTTCAACTCCACACCGGCTGTCTCGGAACATGACCTCGGGAGGTCAGTGCGAAGAAGGTCACGTGTTAATTTTTCTATTGTACAAAATTTGTGAACCCAACGTGAAGAGATAGTCTCTGAGTATTTCCACTTTCTTCGTCCATCCTTTATTCTGCGGGTATTCTTATACCCCTCAAATATTTCGGGATATGATGAGTACGGTCGGCCCATCCAGGTTTTGACATGTACCATTACCAATCAAATATCCCACAACAATCACCCTCACTTTCAACATGGGTGAAAACCGCTCATCCGCTCAAAACCCTCTGCTTTAGGGAACCAATGTTGGTTCTTCTGTATGCATTGAGGAACTTGATCAGGTCACTCAGACTTATCCCCTGAAAAATCAAGTTCAAATAACATGACATTCACTGGTGAAGTAAGTTCATCTCCTCAAGTATTGTTTCAACAACCCATTAGTGTGCAATCCGATAAACTCCCCATCTAGATGAGGAGTATTTAGCATGATATGCTAGGAGTGAACAAAATTCCAACACATGAACCAATCTTTTGATAGGTTGCAAGGACAAGGTGATGTCCTACTTCAAAACAATAACGCTACCCCACCACCAACTGACAATACAACTAATGAGGGGTGGCAACATCATGAACAATTCATAACAGGATACCATACTCCTCAACAACCTCCAAGGGTTCAACAAAAGGTACCTAAGCAAGACACCGCCCCGTCAACGGTGATGTCATTTTAGCTTTGGTAGACAAGGTTAAAGAGTTAGAGCTTACCCAAAAAATGTAGAATTCATACACAGGGCAAGGTCAAACTCCGTCCTACCCACAAAACTATGGGAAAATACCGACTGCACAGAATCCTCCAGTCTACATGAATACTTCCAATCCTAGGTATTTATTAACTGGGATGGGTATCTTGGGTATGCTTCCTCAAGCCACATGTGGATACCTACAACAAGTGCCAACTGGAAGTGTGTTCTCAAACGATATACCAACCAGAAATGTGGCGTTCCTTGGCTTCACTCCTTCAGCTCCATATCAAAGTGGTCAACCCCCCTATATGCACATGTACTCTAAAATGCCACAAGGAGATGTGTACACCTATCTAGGTCCTTATGGTTATCCGCAGGGAATGCCATATGCCCGCCAAACTCCTTCGCTATGTCGTTTCAATAACTAATGGTTGAAATTTATGCAATGGGAACTTATTATGAGTACCTAAAGGAGCCTCTAGACTTTTCCATCTTGACATTCATGCTCCCAAGTCCATTGTGTGATCTTCCAAATTTTAAAGGGGAAGGTGACCCAAATGCTCATATTAAAGCCTACGCAATAACCATTCGAGAGCTACTCTTGTGGGATGTAGTTGTTGCAAAAAAAATCCCTATGATATTAGAAGGCATCACTCTTGACTAGTATTATACAATATCGGAGGCCTCGATACACTCTTTTAAACAACTCATGTCAGAGTTCATTAAGGATTTCGATATGAACAAGATGCTAAGAACATGGATCAATGAATTCTTTCATATCAAATAGGAACATAACAAATCCGCATCCCTTTTCATTCAGAGGTGGCGAAATGTTCTCTATTCTTCTGCAAGTTCTCCAAACATGGATCAAATGGAGCCTTGTGATTTATTCCTCCACTCTCTCAATAGAGAGATAAAGGAAGAGGTTCAAAATTTCCCACTCAGGAGCTATGAGGAAGTGCTAGAAGGCACTCTTCAAATTGACCAAGTGGCCATTGATAAAGTGGTCGTAATACCAATGAGGAAAATGGGAATTTATTCACTCATGCTCAAAACACTCCCAGATACTCCAAAAACATGAAAAATAATCAAGGACCAACAATCCTTAATAAGAATCATGGATTCATGACTAACTTTGTGATTGATCAACCCAAGAAGCCTAATGTTGTTAATTCTACTAGTACAGGTGCTACAAATAACAACAACAATAATGGTAATAATCAGAGAAACAACAATTTTTCACCCTCAATAAACACTGTCACAAATGCCAACCCCAAGCCCTAGTCAATACCCAAACCAATTCCAGAACCAAGGGCAAGGGTTCCAAAGTGCTAATTATAATAATCAACAACCAAAAAATAACCGTAGTTTTGGACCACAACAAGGAACAAACCAAAGGCCTCGAGATTATGATCCTGACTTATACTACGGTTTCCATAGGGTCCATGAGCATGATGCAAGAACTTGTCATGATTGTAATAAGTTTTACAGTTTTTCTAGAAGACCAAAGACAGTTATTTGTTGACATGTTTATGGTAAACCAAACTGCACCCAGTCAAAACGCCTATATAGGACCAGTGTCTCTGTAGAATACACCATTAGGGATCTTCAACGATCCTCTCCCCACACATCCAAAGGATGGTAGACTAGATCCCAATGGTTTGAATAAGGGTATTGTAATAAGGACTCATGATCATGAAGCCTCAACTTCGTCTAACCCATAGGTGGTACCTCCTTTAGATGGTCACCAAAAAATGAATGTCATGGGCTTGGTTGAGTTAGACGTTGAACCCCAAATTAACATTACTACATTAACCAGTGGATTATTCTTCACAAAAATATTGATTTATCCGGTTTTGTCAGAAAATGCTCATGATACATTAAGAAAGCCAGTAGGGGCTTATGATCTAATCAGTGATCTAACCAAGACCTTTTCACATATTTCCTTCTTGGACCTACTAAATAATTCCCCTTCTCATCGAGTCACTCTGTTAGAAGTGCTAGGTCTCAGCCATTTGATTAACATTACCCTCTACCAAAGGCACAGATAAATCACATAGACTTCGATGTTAGTCCTCCAGGGAAGCTTGAGAGAGATATTGGGTTCGTGTTTAACATAAGTAAGATGCGTACGAGATGCTAAAATATCTCGTAGAGGTGATCCGACCTTATTTTTACAAGTTTGGATCTATAATAACTACGTAAAACACGCAATGATCAATGATGGGGTAACAGTTAACATAGTCCCCTTCTCTTTTCTTCAGAAGCTAGGGTATGGGGAGACCAATTTCTCCTCTACGCAAAACACATTGAGGGGCTATGATAGCCTCAAGGCAACCTCAATCGGAACCATAGTATTACCGGTTACTCTTGGGCCCAAGATGGTACTCACTAAGTTTTATATTATAGATTGGGAAACCAACTATAACATGATCCTTGGCCGTCCTTAGATCCACCACATGAAGGAAATCCCCTCCACTCTATTCCAAGAGGTCATATTCTTGCATTTAGGGAAATTCTTTATGGCTCAAGGTGATCCAAAGCCCTTTGATATACATTTGGCCAACTTGAAGAAAAATCCAAGGGTCCACTCTGAATTTGAACTTCCTACAAACCTTTTAAACAAACCTGGCAAGCGCAGTACTCAGAAGAAAAGCTAGTTCCCACAACGGAGTTAGAAATTATGGGTTTCATCAAGGGTATTCTAGAGTTCAAGGATGAAAATGTTGTTGTAGAGATAGTATCATTAGGAACTACAACAAAGATTATCGAGATATTACAAAAAGATTTTCATATCCTACTCCCTTTTGATTCCATGAGTATGGGACATGCCTTGGGACTTGGCTCCCTTCCAGAAGATGAGGTTTACATGGTGGAGGTAACCGAGGTAAAAAGGGAACTTACAAAGGATGACTTAATGTCCATCTTTCTGAGTAGTTGTTGGACTCTCCATTTTGATGGATTCAAGTGTTGCTTTGCGCGTAGTGACAGTGTGATCCTTACTTTTCCCAAAGGAAGGATTTTACCTTTTGCTTTCAAATTGAATTTCAAATGTAAAAACAATGGGGCTGAATATGAGGCTCTCTATTAGGTCTCATTGTAGATAAATCCTCAAGGAAAATAAAAAAGCCTTCGCATTTAGCTACAAGGAAATGATGGGAATTGTACCACATATCACAGTCCATAATCTTGTCACCAAGTCAGATGCCAAACCAATTAAGTAGAAGTCAAGACCTATGAAGCCAAAGGCGGATCTTATGGTAAAAGAAGAAGTAATGAAGCTTCTCCATGTAGGATTCATCAATCCATTCGATTATTCACAATGGGTATCTAACATTGTCTTGGTTCTAAAAAAGAATGGAAAGATCTGTATTTACATAGACTTATGGGAAATTAGCAAGGATTTCCCAAGGATGATTTCCCACTACCATCCATTGATGTTATCATTGATGCAACAAATGGATTTGAGTTGTTATCTCTCATGGATGGGTTTTTAGGATATAATCAAATCAAAATCTCCATGGAGGATCAAGCTAAAACTACATTTATAACTCCTTGGGGAACTTATTGTTATGCCATCATGCCATTTGGTCTTAAGAATTTTGGCACTACATACCAACGAGTAATGACCTACATATTTCATGATCTTATTCATAAGATTGTGGAATCCTACGTAGATGACCTATTGGCCAAGGCCAGAAGCACTGCAATCACCCAAAGGTGCTTCACATCATCTCTCGTGCTTAATTGAGTATGGTGTCATGTTAAATCCAGAGAAATGTGTATTCGGTGTAACAGGAGGTAAGCTTCTAGGTTACATTATATCTTCATGAGGGATTGATGTTGACCCGAAAAAAATCTAGGCTATGTTAGAAATGGTTTTGCCATCAGATGAGTCTAGTATTAGATATTTTCTTGGGAAACTCGGTGTAATCGAAGGTTTGTCCCTAACTTGACCTTCATCATTCATCCAATCAACAATTTGTTGAAAAAGGATTATAGCATTGATTGGATGGAAGAATGTAATGAGGCCTTTAAGGTAGTTAAATGATTCCTATTGTCCCCTCCTACACTAATGCCACCTAGATCAGATCACCCTTTGATCTTATATTCATGAGCTACGGATGTTTTACTAGCCTG
The DNA here is from genome assembly GCA_018340775.1 of Taxus wallichiana var. yunnanensis. Taxonomy (NCBI): domain Eukaryota; kingdom Viridiplantae; phylum Streptophyta; class Pinopsida; order Cupressales; family Taxaceae; genus Taxus; species Taxus wallichiana. The sequence goes on from CM031234.1 coordinate 43,137,417, forward strand.
CATGTTGGCTCAAGAGGATGATGATAAATGGGAACGTGTAATTTACTTCATTAGTTAGATGCTACTTGATTATGAGACGTGCTACACATAGGAAGAAAAGGAATGCCTTGCCATAGTTTTTGCAACAAAGCATTTAAGGCATTACATGCTCAATCAAGAAACAAGGGTTATTGTTAAGACAGACCACTTACGAGACATTTCTCATGCAAGGATCCTTGTCTAAAAAGGTTGGGTGTTTCATAACATTAATGGGTGAGTTTGAATTAACATTTGTAAATAAAAAATCTGTTAAGGGTCAAATCATTGCAGACTGGTTAGTTGATAATCCATTAGATGGGGGTGATTTGGTAGATCTATACTTTCCGATGAGTGCGTCTACTTTGTCAAAACTAGGCCCCCTATATCTGTATGTCCATGGTATACTGAAATTGTCAATTTCATCATGTACCATACATACCCAGAAGGGGAAACATTGCAACAAAGAAGGTGATTACATGTCATTGTTGTTAAATATGTTATTTTGGAGTAGGTACTTTATCGTAGAGCCTTTAATGGAATTTTTTTGAGATGTGTCGATGCCGAAGAATCTGAAAAGATTTAGTATGAGTCATATAGTGGGGTATGTGGAGGTAACTTTGGTGGCCACACCACTACCTAGAAGATACATCAAATGGGATATTTCTGGCCCACCCTAGAACATGACGCAATAGAGTTTTTGTGCATATGTCACAAATGTCAAGAGTTCTCCCATGAGATTCAAATATCGGCACAAGCTTTGCAACCAATAGTAGCCCCATGGCCCTTTTCCATGTGGGGCCTAGATTTGATATGAAAGTTCTCTCCTCATCAATGGATGGCCATAACTTCATAATCATAGCCACATGGAATAATTTACCAAGTGGGTAGAAGCCATGCCCCTTACCACCATACCTAGCTCTGTAATCGCTAAATTCATCCTGAACCAAATCATTTATAGGTACGGGGTGCCACAGTCATTATTTCTAATAATGGCATGTCTTTCAAAAATGACGAGGTGTGTGAGTTGTGTACAAAGTTCAAAATAATTCATCACATGGATTCTCTCTACTATCCTCAGGCTAATGGACAAGCTGAGGCTACCAATAAGACTTTAAAGTCCATTCTCCTAAAAATCATTAAGGAGAATAAATGATATTGGCACCTAAAGCTTTTTCCGCCTTGTGGGCCCTCTTTGAGCGTCGGTAAGAACACCAATGGGGGAAACCCCCTTTTCTTTAGTGTTTGGTGGTCAAAATACCTAGTCTCTATATTTCACTACATGGGATCTTGGGAGAGGAGGGTTATCGAGAAGCATGACTCTCCCAGTTAGAAAGTCTCGACGAGGCTAGATTGAATGCTAAACAATGACACAACATTTACGCTAACCGAATGGCTTGGTAATACAATAAGAAGGTATAAAAATGTGATATCTATGAAGGAGATTTGGTATTAAGGATTGATAGCTAGAGATGAAAAAGGACTGGCGAGGGAAGAAAATTCAGACCTAGGTGGTTATGTCCATATCGAGTAGTGGAAGACTACAAAAATGGCACATTTCATTTGTGTACACTAGAAGGTGAGGAGTTTAGCAAATCCGTAAACTCTCTTCACCTAAAGAGATATTACACATGATCCATCAACATTTTCATATGTACATTATTGCATATGTATTGCATTTTCATTTGTCCGTTCATTTTGTAAAAATGTGATCAAGGAGCTTATTCTTATGGAAATTCCTAAAAGCTTCGAAAATGTGGACAAAACATTCAAATCATATCTCTTCAAACCTTCATAGTATCATCAATTATTTTTGAATCATTTATCAATCCAAACAAAAAAGATAGAGTTTTGATGGTAACCATACCAAAGCCTCGCATACTTGGTTTTACTTTTGGTCTCTTCCTAGGTTGGGTATCTTTACCCATGGTCATTCTAGAAGCTTCATGGTGTCGCATCTATCCATTATTCATCTCCTTAGAAATAAGAACATTCTAAACATTTTTCCCAAATAAATAAATCAAATTCAAATCCACATAAAATTTTATTTTTACACATTTCTTTTCCCTACCAACCTTCGGTGTTGAGCCTACGTCTCTTACTAGTGACGTAGGGTTGGGAAAGGAGGTAAATGCCCTTACTCACCTATGCCTTGTCCATGGTATCATGTGAAAAGGTGTAGGGGTTCTCTTTGATAAAATTTAAGGTTACAAATTAGTCAAACATTGTGAAATCATAAATCAAAAACAAAATGAGTTAGATGTCCAAAATTCCAAGAGAGCTTAAAACCCAAAAACCATATTTTGTCAACCAAGTGGCCATCTATGGATCCAAGTATAGATAAAATGAAAATAAATTCAAATTCTAAACTATGAAGTATCTTGAGTAGAGTAAGGTTGTAGCTTCCCAATTTTATTATGTCAAACCTCAATCTTTCTCTCATCAAAGGCATTCAACAATTTTTCATAACTTGTGCCCTTTCTAACTATTTGTGTTGAGCCCTGAATCTTATAAGTTACATGGAGTTAGGAGTGGGGAAAGTACATCTATTTATCATATCATTGTATCATCACATTTTATCAAGAAAATATGAAGTACTAAAGATTACAAAAGAAACTAAGTTTAAGATCACATTGTATTTGCATCATCATATATCAACAACATAAAATACAAAAAGAAATCATTTTTTTATCATTCATATCCATTACATACATTCTGAAAAGCATTGAAAAGTGGAAATTCTAAACATCTAGAGTACACATGAGAGATAAACCAAAAGAGAGTCAACTCAGATACAATGGAATATTGAACCAAAAATAGAGTTTGTATATATCATAGTAGATCAAGTTTGTATACAATATCATCATGCACTAGGCATGGTCAAAATGCTCACAATGAACCCGAAATATAAAAAAATCATATAATATCAAAAAAGGTATCAAAGAAATAAAGGATCAATGACCTATTAATCCCTGTGGGATCCCTCAAATGGTGCGCAGATCCATCTAGGGCTCCTTCTAAGACCTGTGATGGTGATGAGAATGTACTAATTGGTGTGAGTGCTCATGGTGGCACCCGCTACCTATAGCCTCACTATGAGAATAACTCTACCTCATCAGGTGCTCAGCAGTCTTGTATCCAGCTACCTGGGTACAAAGGGAAGTCACTATCTCCGCCACCTTCTAGATGGGAGTGAAGACATTAGTATGTCGACCGATACCTAAGGGTTGTCCTGAATCCACTAAAAATCATCCCGGGTCATCCCCGAGGTAATCAATAGGGTGTCCACACATACCCAATGAATGATTTCTCACCACTCATGTGTAGATGTTGCAGAAAAGAACAAAGAGAGAGAGAGAGAGAGAGTGAGTAAGTGAGCTAGAAAATCATAGAATGCAAATCAAAAGGATAATGCTAAGCTAAACATATGAAAATTAATAGAAAAATTGAGAAAGGAGTATCAAACATACTCGGGTCTCCGGGAATCCATGTGGGATCAGTGGGTGCTATTGGCAAGGTGTGCTTTGGGTTATGGAGCCTCACCAAATCTAGAGACACGAAGGACATTGTCGATCACAGACTCATCATCCTCTCCAAGTGTCTCCTCCGAGACTAGTGTCTCTCTCTCCATGCTCACCTCCTCGTGCACTACTCTGAGGATCTCTTGAGTGTCATGCCACTCAGGGTCACTCTTCACTCCCTCTGAAGGTCTTGCCCCCTCATCCTCCTCTTTGACAGACTCCCCTCCACATCATCTCCTACATCCTCCTTAGAGTTGGAGTCCAAATCAATCATCTCATCCTCCTCCCCACTATGAGAAGGAGCCACCCCAATCTGAAGTAAGGGTGCTCGAGGGGCACCAGCTACCCGCCTAGCCTAGGACTACGTGCCTAACTACTATAGACACACCGAAGGAAGTAACAACCGTCCAACCAATATCCCTATAGGACCCCTCCAAGCCTCCCAAATAGTCCTATAAATAGGCTCCACTAGAGGAAGAAGCATGATAGGGTATGGAAGCCGAACTTGAGGTACCCGGTCAAATGGGTGAATCTCTAATCTCCTAGCTCTATCAACTAATTGGCTCATGGAAGAGCAAGATACCATCGTCGTAGCCTCCTCACCCCATACCCCTACCATGTCCTAGTAGGGTGTGGCAGTCATGTCTATGTATGTCGGGAGGCCACCGATCGATGTGGTTCCGTGAGCACCGATATTCCTATCCAACTAGCTACCCAGACAGCCTCTGGATCTAATACTAGTACCCCTGCCATAGGGGATGAAATGCTCATAGACCCAACTCATAACCAGAGTAGGGTGGCTCAAATATTGTCCCTGTAATATGAAAACTCTATACAAGTCATGGTATGTAGTCCCCAAAATATTTCCCAGGCATACTTATGGACCATGAGCCTCGATCTGTGTAATGATGGGGGCCCAACAGTATAAGAGTGTATCTCCTCCCTTGTCCCCAACTAGTCTCAAGGATAGGATACCCATGATGGCTCTCCAAAGGATAGGAATGGGAGTAGTAGCAATGGACCAAACCTTCATTCCCTTCTTTGAGCCAGATGAGACAATGGCATCTCCCATGTATGTGGCCCACTACATCATCACGACCTTGGACCCCGCTGTCTCCAATTTCAGCCTCCTACCAAGTACTGGGAGTCCAAGGATGTGGTATACATCCTCCAAGGTGATGGTCCACTCACCCCTAACACCTGGAAACTAGAAAGTGTTCCGGTCTACATCCCAGTAAGAGAATAGGTCATACAGAATGTGACTGGCAGGAGCGACATGGGGCACCCATGCTATCCACTAGATGCCTGCTCACTGTAGAAGATCTGTCTCAGCCTGGGTCAACATATCTAGAATCCCAGGGATCCAATCACACTCTCTCTATCTACTCCAATGTATGTGTTATCACCAAATCACAGCACCCTAATGTTTATACAAGTGCATATACTTGAACTCATGGTGTGATTGGATAACATGGGTACTATCTCCAAGTTGTGGGACTTGCTACTTGAGATAGACCTCCAGAGAAAGCTGGTTCTTGCTCCTAAACTACCTGCCACAATCTACTCTAATGCAGGGAAACTAACTATTCTAATATAAATTTTTAAGGGACCAGGGAGAGAGAATGCATAAAATGAAAGCCTACACTAAAGCGGTGATACACCAGAAAAGGAGTGGCGAACACTTCTAGTTCTCTGTGAGATAGACACAGATCATGGAATGCAACATAAACATCATGCACAAACTAATAAGATGTAATTGAAAGTATGAAATGAAGCAAACAACACAACCAAAGGGCTGAAAACTAATCACAGAGCCTGTATTGTCATTTCCACTGTCAAAATCCTTGCATTACAACATCAAAAAGGAAGAAAACCTGTTACCACCATCAAGAGGTCTAATACTTGCAAAAATCACTTGTTGAAGGTGAAAGAAGAAGCTTGCTATCCAAAGAAATGTTCCCCCAAAAAAATGAGCCAAATCTGGCTTTTACAATGCATGGGTCGAGCCCAGGAGAGAGAAAATGTGTAAAAACATGGGAGCCATTCCTCATTGAATGAAGATGCATTAAAATAGCATGGGCGTCCTTACAGACCCATGCCCTGACATTTTTGGCCATACTGAAGGAGAATGCGACCCATTTTGCATTAAAACTGGTTGTTGAAACGTCATTTCTGGCCATTACCACGTGCCAGAGGCATTTTTCAATTTTCTCTCTCCAAACTCCATCAAAATTCAAAAATGACCCCGGAATCTTGTAGAGAATTTCACCAGATTTCCATTGATATAAATAACGGAAAACCGAGCTCTGGATCGAAAGATATGGCGATTTGAAGTTTTAGTGCAAAACAGGGCCCAATCAGTCGGCGAGCAAAAAGTTTGAATTTTTTACCCGTTTGATTTTGGAAAAAAATTCAAATTTTCACCGCACTCCATCACTTGGATGACACGTGTCAGGCTCTGATTCGTGTGCGGGCTCATCCTTTGAAAATTTCTTTCGGGCCCTTCCTTAAAAAAAAAAAATTACTTGGACACGTGGCACTATTTTATTGGCTCGAGCCTGAGGGGCACACTTTGCCCTTCGAAAATTTGGCATTTTTCACTTTGGGAAAATTTCCCATTTCCCCCTACGCTCCGCCACTTGGATGACATGTGTCAAGATTCCATTCGATGGCGGGGGCAGCGGGCCAAAACTTTTACCTTTGAAAACTTTGACTAAAACTTGGAAAATTTTCTAAGTCCTTCTCTTTTCCTCGCCACTTCCTGGGACACATTCTCCCGCATCGGCTGATTCGGGCTTCCTTGTCTCCTGCTCGTGGCTTTTTACCTTTTCATGTCTCACGCGTCCCTTACGCATTACTTTTGTCCCATTGCCCAGGACGAATATCTCGAATCGCGCCGAAATGGACTGTCTTTTGGAAAATCGGCCGATTCACGTCCCACGCGTACTTTTGTCCCGGCTATCCGGACGAATATCTACAAAGCGCCGAAATGGACTATCTTTCAAAGTGAATCATCCGGTTCATGTCCCACGCATACTTTTGTCCCGGCTGTCCCAAACCACGTGAAACAAAAACTTGACGATTTTTCTTGCTTTCGGTCGTTTCAGCTTTTTGCGTCCCGACGTCCCAACTGTCCCGTGGACTACCTGGGACAAAAATGTCTGACTTAGCTGATTTTCTTTTTTTTTCGACCCCAAGCTTGGTACGATGAACCTCAGTACAACCCAAACCCTTCAGACCCGAAATGCTTTAAAACAGTCCTACAACCTTATTTTTTGCATTTTTTCATTTTCTCAACTCGTTGGGATTTCTTCTTGGATGGGAGAGTTAGAGAGAAGCCGAGGGGGCCCCAAAAACATGATTTCGGGCCTTGAATCAATCTACTTGCTTGGGACTGAATAATTTGATGCATGTTATCAAAATTACCTTGAGGGTGAATTTTGGATAACAATTTTGGTGACTCAAATGGGTCAGGGTCATGCCTACTCTTTGGATGAAGTTACTAGTTTCCTAAAGCAATCCATTGGGCATGGAGTCATAAGAAAGCTGAAAACTGATATGAACTTTGAAAACTTCCCTCTGAGCCACTTGAAATCCATTGAACTTAGAGTTGTTCTCACCAAAATGCAAGAGCAAAACCAGCAGCACCAAAACTATTTTACAAAACTGAAAATCATACATGCTCCAAATGGAACATACGAGTGTGCACAAGCACTTCTTTTACTGAAATAAAACTACCTATCCTACTCTAACTAGAAGCAAAAGTGGGCTAAACAAACCTTGCAACTGGTTGGGAGAAATAACTTCCCTTTCTCAAAAGTTGCAACCATGCAACTGATTTGGCACTAAACATGGCTGATTGGATGAGTGGAAAATCAACAAGAAGCTGGTCTTCTACCCAAATCATCAAGGTGTCAACTGAAAACAAATCCAATACCTCTTTTAGTTGCTCTACATTTGGATTGAAGAGGTATGACAATTGATCCTTGGTACTTTGTAGCTCACCCTCATGCTTAGAAGCAAGCATGACTGGTTGTGACTTCTCCTTTGGCTCCAATAAAGCCAAATACCTGATTGGGCAAGGTATGGTCCTTTGAGTATGCCCATTTCCCTGATTTTCAACTCCAAGAATGGAGTTCTCTTGTAGACCCTCATGAATGGATGATGTGGAAGCAATGGTAGAACCTTTCTGCCCTTTCTCTTCCTCTAATGAAGAACATGAAAGATTAAAATCTTCCAATCTTAGTTCCAAAGAGCTGCTATAAGATGCAGGCTGCTACAAATGAATGCTCTCCTTCATGACAGTAGGCTCAAGTATTTGGGACGTGGAAGATGAAAGAGAGAATGGTGGAAACTCAACCAGTTCTTCTTCATCAAAACAGTCCTCCAAATCTGACAGATACACTACCTCATTGTTGTCCTGATGCAAATGCTCAACTTCCTCCATAGTGTCCTCTTGATCTGTAACTTGATCATCATGGTTTCTTTCATCCTCCAACATTGAGTTTGAGAGATCAAACTCTTCTTCAGCACTAGAACATGAGAGGGATGAAGTAGAAAGAAGAACTGAAGGTTCTCCTATAGCCTACCTTGTGTTCAAAGCCCTTGGATCTGCACTTTTCTTCTTCACAGCTAGAATGTGCTCCTCTTCTTTCGCATTTGGAGCGGCTTCTCCCTCCTCTACTACTTGAAGGCAATCTTGCTCTTGATAGAACTCTTCTTCTAGCATGAAGTTTGTCAAGTCAAACTCTTCAATCTGCTGCTCTAGAGGACAAGTTGGGACTGTAAGATCTTCTTGAGCTTTCTTCCTCTATGGCTGATTGTGCAACTTGAATTGAATCAGCATTCTCTTCAAATAGAATGCTAACATGGACACTACTTTCTGAGCAAACTGATTGCTGATCTACTTCTTCTTTTTTCTCTTCTCCTGCTGCACAAATTCAGTCCTAACCACCACTTGTTTTCCAACTCCAACCTCTTCTAAAGGCTTAACCATCAAGGGGATCTTTGTCATCCCAAATTTAAGAGCCCAACTCTTGAGACTTCAAATTTATTCATCCTTGTTTGGATTTTCTTTTTTCTGTTGTTTTCCTTGACTAGAATTCTGATTTTTATCCTCCCAACATGGATTTGGGAATGCAAGAGGAGAAGTGGATTGTAACTCAATTGATTTTGCAATTTTTTGTGGTGGTGGAGGAGGTAGGAACTCTTGTTTCTTTGGAGGGAATGGCTGTTTGGAAGGGAAAAGGACAAAAGAATTGAGATGGGGTGGAAGACTAGGGAATGGAGAAATGGATTCAACTCCTGGGGCAGCATTGACTGGATTTAGAATTTGAAATTCCAAATGAGATGATGCTGCTTGAGTAATGGGAAGAGAAAAACCAGATGATGGTGTAGATCTTACCCATTGACAAGGTTGTTCAACACCAAGTGTATAGGCCTCTATTTCTGTTGTCCATTGTGTAAGTTGGGGAAGCATCTTCATCATAAAGTCCAGCTTCTCCTGAGGGCTGAAGTGTCTTGGAAAAGGGCCTCCCCATGGACAAGGAGTCCTGCAACCAATTTTGAAAGCCTTCATTTGAGCTGCTGCTCTTGATTGCACCATCTTTGCCTCCATCTTTTGGATTTTTTCCACAAAATCTGCATCTTCCATTTGATTGTCTTCATTGCATGCGTACCCTTGCTCTTGATGTGCTTCACAACCAAACTGACTTTGGTACTGCTGCTCATATGGGTAGACATGCTGATTTTGAATTTGACCAAAATGTTGATTTGGAGGATTTGTAAAACATGTTGGAGGTGTGATATACTGCTATTGTTGAAAATGTGAATTCCATGTTGGAAATGAAGTCATGATTGCACAACTTCATGGAATGGAAAAGAATGAAAGAGATGGAAAGAAGGATGGATGGAAATGGATGGAAAATGGGTCTGCAACTCAGAGAATGAGTTATTTACTAGATGGAGTCACCAGATGTGCTTTTGAAAGTGCCTCCAAAAGGCTAAATCTTTAACAGGAACACACCAACCTATCAAAGATAAAGTGAAAGACCTCTAAGGTCCCACCGGGCGTGCCAGAACTATTATCACCGAATCACAACACCCTAATGTTTATACAAGTGCATATACTTGAACTCACGGTGTGATTGGATAACATGGGTACTATCTCCAAGTTGTGGGACTTGCTACTTGAGATAGACCTCTAGAGAAAGCTGGTTCTTGCTCCTAAACTACCTGCCACAATCTACTCTAATGCAGGGGAAACTAACTATTCTAATCTAAATTTCCAAGGGACCAGGGAGAGAGAATGCATAAAATGAAAGCCTACACTAAAGCGGTGATACACCAGAAAAGGAGTGGTGAACACTTCTAGTTCTGTAGATAGACACAGATCATGGAATGCAACATAAACATCATGCACAAACTGATAAGATGTAATTGAAAGTCTGAAATGAAGCAAACAACACAACCAAAGGGCTAAAAACTAATCACAGAGCCTGTATTGTCATTTCCACTGTCAAAATCCTTGCATTACAACATCAAAAGGTAGAAAACCTGTTACCACCATCAAGAGGTCTGATACTTGCAAAAATCACTTTTTGAAGGTGAAAGAAGAAGCTTGCTTTATCCAAAGAAATGTTCCCCCAAAAAAAAGAGCCAAATCGGCTTTTACAATGCATGGGTCGAGCCGGGGAGAGAGAAAATGTGTAAAAACATGGGAGCCATTCCTCATTGAATCAAGAGGCATTAAAACATCATGGTCATCCATACAGGACCCATGCCACGACATTTTGGCCATCTTTGAAGGAGAATGCGACCCATTTTGCATTAAAAGCTGGTTGTTGAAAGCGTCATTTCGGCCATTACCACGTGCGAGAGACGTTTTTAGATTTTCTCTCTCCAATCTCCATAAAAATCAAAAATTACCTTGGAATATTATAGATAATTTCACGAGCTTTCCATTGATATAAATAACGCGAAAAACCGAGCTCTAGATCGAAAGATATGGCGATTTGAAGTTTTAGTGCAAAATAGGGCCCAATCGGGTCGACGGACAAAAAGTTTGAATTTTTTACCCGTTTGGTTTTGGAAAAATTTTCAAATTTTCCCCCGTGCTCCGCCACTTGAATGACACATGTCGAGCTCTCGATTCGTGTGTGGGCTCATCCTTTGAAAATTTCTTTCGGGCCCTTCCTTAAAAAAAAATTTTTTTACTTGGACACGTGGCACTATTTTATTGGCTCGGGCCTGAGGGGCGCACTTTGCCCTTCAAAAATTTGGCATTTTTCACTTTGGGAAAATTTCCCATTTCCCCGTGCTTCACCACTTGGATGACACTTGGAAAATTTTCTAAGTCCTTCTCTTTTTCCCGCCACTTCTGGGACACATTCTCGCATCGGCCGATTTAGGATTCCTTGTCCCTGCTCATGATTTTTCACCTTTTTACATCTCACATGTCCCTCGTGTACTTTTTTTCCTGGCTGTCCCAGGAAAAATATCTCAAAGCGCCCGAAATGGGATCTTTTGGAAAACCGGTCTATTTCGCCCCATGCGTACTTTTTGTGTCATTTACTGTCCCTGACAAATATCTCTGAATCTTTGAAGCAAACGCGTACTTTTGTCCCATTTGTCCCAAACTATGTGAAACAAAAACTTGATGATTTTTCTTGCTTTCGGCCGTTTTAGCTTTTCACGTCCCTCGCGTCCGATGTCCCAAGCTGTCTCGTGGACCGCTGGGACAAAATGTCCAACTTAGCTGATTTTCTTTGTTTTTTCAGCCCAAGCTTGGTATGGCGAACCTCGGTATAACCCGAACCCTTGGACCCAAAATGCTTTAAAAGCAGTCCCGCAACCTTTTTTTGCATTTTTTCCATTTTCTCTAACTCGTTGGGATTTCTTCTTGGATGGGAGAGTTAGAGAGAAGCCAAGGGGGCCCCAAAAACATGATTTTGGGCCTTGAATCAATCTACTTGCTCGGGACTGAATAATTTGATGCATGTTATCAAAATTACCTTGAGGGTGAATTTTGGATAACAGTATGTATTCCACCTTCTGCATTCACCAAAACATGAAAAAAAAATCAAGTTAGTAACATATATCACATGATAAGCTCATCAAAAACATAGCAAAACATTGAAAACAAAAAAAAAAATCAAGATTAAGGTGTATTTTAGATATTCTGTTCAAAACCGCCACCTAGTGCAGGGTAGTGGTTCCAGAACCACCTCCCTATCTTGGGCGGAGGTCCTGACCTGATTTCCCAAAATGTTCCCTTAACCCCAAAATGCCCAAAATCGAAAAAAATGACCATTTCTAGAAAAATAAAAGAATGCCCTATGGGCACCCCCTAAGGACTCATTTAAAACAAAAAAATGTCCCCCCTAGGTGAATTTTTCAACATTTTAATATCTAGGGCACAAAAATACAAAAGAGGAAATAACTAACTTGAGAACGCGCCAATTGGTTTCCCACTCGTGGAGGCATGATTACTATCTCTCAGCGGTCATTTCAGCTATATTTGCATCATAAGCGATCAACGTATGTTCAAATCTCCAATTTCACCAAATCAACAATGCACAAATGAATTAAAAAATGAGTTTGTTTCGATATATATATATATATATATAATAATTTTAAACTTGTTTTGAGTGTATGTGTTTACAGGGTTGGAGCGTTGGCGCAGGTATATTTCTACATCCTGCGCAAATGGTAAGTCCTCTTGTCATTTTGGTTTAGTGTTTATTTTCCAACATTTTATCTATCTGCATTTGATCCTCTTCTCCTTCTTGCAGGAAGCGGGAGCTTGGATGGTAAGATTTCGACACACAGGCATGTTAGGTATAGCTTCTAACTCCCCATTCCAAGAACACCATACTCGGACTCTACATTTTACACTTTTTCATGGCTAAGATGCTTCTCCAAGGGGGCAATATGTACACACCCAAAATTACATGTGCTACATTATCAAGAAAATGGTTACAAAAGTCCCCAATGATGATTCAAAATCCTTTCAAGAAGGTGTTCGAGCTCCAAAACCCATTCATAGTATATATTTGTAGCCTAAATAGCCTTACTTAACTTTTCCATGCATTTTTCCATCTCCCTGCTTCTTTCGTGCTTGTTTTAGCCTTGGTTCTAGGATTTGCCACCCTTCTGGGTAGCGGTCATGTCGCTTTTCCAAATTCTTCACGCATGTTTTAAACATGCGACGGTTCACTTAAATTTTCTTTTTGCATGCATTCGTGAGCCGAATTGTCTAAAATTATCTTTTATTGCTTGGTTCTCCTTCCTCCTATTTTTAAATATATTTAATTGGTTAGAACTCCTCCTCATTTCCATGTGCATGAAGTAACCTCCTAGCCTCCATTCCTATATATTCCATGCTTTTATTCAAGCAAAGGGCCTGATAATTTTGTGTATCTTGTATTGTTTTGTTGTCATAATCTTGCTAGGAATTACATAGCCAAGCTCAAATCTCTTGTGCTATCTCTTTTCTTGCATTGCATCTAGATTGATTCCAAGCTACCATTGCTCAAGCACCATCCTCTTGTTGTTATTCTTTGCATTCCCAATCCCTCGGAATCACATGAACACTTAGAGGAAGAAAGGAAAGAACTAAGGGGACAAATACTAATACTACTAGATTTTCCAAGGTTCTTGCTCTTCCAGACTAGATTTGTGTATTTTTTTGGTTTGTTTATCAAATTTTCAATTAATAATTGTAAATTTCAATTGCATATCAAATAGAGTAGAGAAACAGTTCATTCCAAATTAGCTAGAAAATTTCAAGTAGATCAAATCAATAGGAAGTTGTCTCTTCAACATTACCCGTGAATCTATGGGGAACAATAGCTCTGTTAGGGTTATGATTTGTTCTTTAATTTTGAGGTAGGGTTGGAAAGATATTTGATTGAGTTAGAGTAGGTTTTAAATTTATATTCACACATCTACACAAATAGTTAGCTACATCTAGCTAATTTTTTGTATTTTATTTGTTTATTAGATTAGATGCATTGTCTGAAAAGTTAGAAAAGAACAAAACATTTACTTTCCATAGAATAGATTTTTTCTTTGCTTTCTTCGATATATTGAGAAAACATCAAAAACATAGGTTATATTTCCTTTGATAGATAGTTTATGTTAGCAAATAAGTGTTCATAGTTTGAACATATGCTTCAAATAATTGTATTATTTAATATTTAAATAAATCATAAGTGTGCACAAATAGTTGTCATGCACAACTCATAGATAGGGGGTGTGGGAGTAAGACTAGGGAATAGAGGGAGAGATTCGGGGATAAAAAGATAAGACTTTTCTCCATGATTATAAGAGAAATCAATTGTATAAATTCCCTTCCTATTCAATAGAATTTACTCAACTATTTTCTATATTTTATTTGTCTCTGGATTTTTCCTATTTTCATGTGCTAATCTCAAATTTTTGTTGCTAAATTTAATCATCAAATCTAGATTTTTGTTATCATCTGGTATCAGAGTAGGTTAGGAAGATTTATGAGAGTGATTATAGGACAAAACCGCAGCCTCAAGGATGCAGATCTGAGATTTTTGAACCTTCCGTCGTCATTTTCTAGAATCTGATCTTGAAAAAAAAAGACTGGTAAATCATATTTTTCTCAAAAACCCAGATTTCAAATCTTCTAAAAAATTTTGGGTCCAAATATACGTATTTTATTTCTATACGTTAAACTTTCGAGAATAACCTAGTTTCTATTTTAAGATAAAACATGAAATATATTCTACGGCATCGAAGCAATTATGGAATTTGTATATGATTAAAACAAATTTTTTGTCAAAGTTTGTTTCTGCATCTATTTGGAATGGCAATTAGATATGGTGTGATTTTTATCTAATCATACATATTTTCACTTGTATGTGACGTTCATAATCTTTGGGGTGCATTATCGGTTAAGCCCGACACCCAATAGAATTATAAAATGAGACTCAAAGACAAATTCAGTGAGTTAGTAGAATCACAATGATAGTGGAGGCATAGGAGGATGGAGGCAAATTGGCATCTCTTGTTATTCACCAACAAAGAGATTGCTTCATTGTATTGGTGACCTTTTGTTTCAGTTGTGTGGTGTGTTTACTTTCCATTGTAATAATGAACAAAAGTAATATTCATGTTCAAAGCTCCTGCATGAGCATAATTTCTATTTTGTAATCCCTCTAAGTTAGAAACAATGATGTGAGAAAAATAATGTACACTACTATGTAGTGGTTGGTTCCACTAGAAAACCATTTTCTGAGTTGGAGGTTCTCTTTGAAAACCTCATATTGTTTGAGTTGTTGGTACTCATTGAAAACCTTCATTTCTATGTAGATCATGAGCAGGTACAAGAGATAGCTTTCCCCATGTTCACACTAAGGGGGTGAATGTTAGGAAATAAGTGTTCATAGTGTGAACATATGGTTCGAATAATTGTATTATTTAATATTTAAATAAATCATAAGTGTGCACAAATAGTTGTCATGCACAACTCATAGATAGGGGTGTGGGAGTAAGACTAGGGAATAGAGGAGAGATTTGGGGATAAAAAGATAAGACTTGTCTCCATGATTATAGGAGAAATCAATTGTATAAAATTACCATCCTATTCAATAGAAATTACTCAACTATTTTCTATATTTTATTTGTCTCTAGATTTTTCCTATTTTCATGTGCTAATCTCAAATTGTTATTGCTAAATTTAATCATCAAATATGGAGTTTTGTTATTAGTTTATTTACCAAAAGTGAATCGAGTTCATATTACATGACCTTCAACAATCCACAATAGGAAAATACTTACGGTTGTGATCCCCGGTTCCACAACCCAACAGCCGAGCTAATAACTTACATTGACACAAGCTTGAGTTTAACAATCTTGTGTACACTTTGCAACATACGTTGAGAAAATAAGACAATTAAATACACCGAATATCGCTGCTAATAAAGCCTACGACTATTGGACTTCTCTCGGAAATAAGGTTTGATTGAATGAATGACCATATAAGGTCCTCGGCCTTAATGATTCTTTGCTTGTGATTTCCAGTTCCCAACCAAATGGGCATGCCAATCAACTAGATATTGACACTAGTTTATGCACATTGGTATTCATATCTTCACCATTTCCACGATATTATTACACATATTTCATTGTTAAATATATTATTTGATTAGGCTAAGACTTTCTAGACAAGACCAGAAAATCACCCATAATTCCTACAGCTCCACTACACCTCTTGTCTCCACTTCCATGACCTTGTCGGAATCCCATACAAGGCACCGCAGTTACTTTCCATGTATTCCACAACCAATCAATATAATATTGGCAAAACTATACATCGATTGGAGTCTCGAGTAGCTACCATAACATACCATACCATCATACCCATTCAGGTTAGGAGAGCATTATTTTCCCTAGATTCACATGATTCTAGCATTGTGTGTCGAAGAGATAAGGTTTCCCAATTATCTTGATCACTGCCACCACTTTCACTTCCATTTCAACTCCACACCAGCTATCTCGGCATGACCTTGGGAGGTTGGTGCGAAGAAGGTCACTTGTTGATTTTCTATCGTACATGAACCCTATGATATATCTGAAGTGATAAACAATGAAAATAAGAAGCCAATTTTTGGCCCTAAAAGAGAAGAAGAAGATCACCTCCTAAGACCATAGCTCTCAGATCATACACTAACACACAAGTCTTCCTTGTCCTAATTTTAGAGGTTATGTCTGAATAAGTGCCATATTCTAGTTTCTCAAACAAAGCTTATATAGATCAAATCTAGCCTTCTCAGCATGATTTCTATCCCAAAAACAATTCAAATCTCTCAATACAAGCTAAGTCATTATTATATCCTATGTTACACACTTGCTTCTACTTTACATGGTATATCTTATTTTTTACTATTATATTCATATGATCTTAGTCATCGATTAAGATTTAAATTGTTTAGTGAATCTGGTCCTCTTGCATGTTCTTTAATGTATCCATTCTTCTCTAAATTCAAACCCTAGTTACATTAGGGTTCATATCTACATCTTATATTCATATCCAAATCTTATTTTCATCTATCACCTACCATAAATCATATTTGCAAAAATATTCCTAGGGTTTTATGCTTCATCCTACCCTTTGGGTCACTTGTTATGTCTCTTAATTTTTTAAATAATTATTTGTTTCATATCTCAAATGTAAAAACTCTATTTTTAAATTCCTTTGAGGTTATTTTTAAATATTTAAATATGTAATGAAAACCTCTTTTTGTTTTCTCTAATTTTTCTCACAAGTTTTGAAAACTAGAAGTTTTTCTTTAAATTCATAACATTAAAATTACCTTTATTAATTTTGAAAAATTCAAATTCTATCTTTAGATATGGTCATTTTATTCATTTGACAACAATCGCTTTTGTCTAACATCACTCATTTACTTTTATCTCCATGATCTCTTAATTTTCAGTCCTATATACGATTTTCTACATAATTTAGGCTTATCCATCATTTTATTATCTATCATCATGGACCATAACATAACTTCTCAAGTATCCTTGTTTCATTTTCTTCACTGACATCCATCATGTAGAGATACTCTCACACAACTACTAAAAACATATAAATCCTTAATAATATGACATCTTCCCAAGTGAATTCAATTTTGTGTTACTTTCAATATATTTTTATTGATAATGATGAAACCTTCTATAAATATATCTTTGAATTTGTATGATGAATTTTAAGATAAAATTCTAGCCATGAATGCTACAATTATATCTCTCAAGGATGAGATACAACACCTCAAAGATAATTCTAATGCACATATTAGTTCTCTTGTTATGCATCATGATATTTATAAATTAAAGGATATATAATATGATGCAAATATTACATGTTCCCATACAAGTGAATTCAAATTCATGTAATATAAAATACCTCTTCATTTTGTTAAACAACATGATATTTTACCTATGCTTTACTCAATAATTAATTAATCACTTTGCTACCTAATCATTACTCTCCCATTATCAGATTAGATCATTCAAAGGTAAACCATTTTGTAATTATCATAGAGTCAATGGAAATTATGAAAATGGATGCTATACTTTACAATGGAAAATCCAACAACTTGAGTGCAAGGGATTCATTTCATTTGCTAAACCACATTCTCAAATTTATAAATCTCAATGGGTTCCTAAAGCTACATCATCTATGTCTAGTGAACATAATGTCATAGTACATGGTACAACTTCTCAAATAATACAAGAGATACCTATTCCAAAAGAGACAAATCATGAAACACCTCCTTTGGAAGTACCAACATCCATAGCAACATCACATCCTACTACTGAGGAAACTAAAGAACTATCAATTGATCTTGAATCATTACACACCACAAAACTAACAATATCAGTGGAGCCATCACAAGCCCCATCTAAGGCCAAAAAAAAAAAAATCTCTAATAATCTCCACTCCTTCACAAAAAATGAGATAGATTTCAATAGCACAAATAGTGATGAAATCCCCGATGATATGTGGATCAAAGACAGTATGGGATCATCTATGCCAAATCCTAAGTATAATTTTACAATATCCTCTAAGAGCAACATGTAGCATAATCTCACTTATTCTTCACATACTATAACATATCCACCTTCACATGGTGATACATCCTTGGCTCATGATCATATGCATTCCTCTTTCAAATAGGTAGTTAGTGGGCCTTTTTATTATTTCCTTATTAGATAGATTGATCTAGAATACACACTTGGGGGGCATCTAATCCCCCTTGCTACCTAATAATGCACTCTTGTTCTAGGTTCATACATGATTGTTGAGGGTGAACTTACCTACATGGACCTCACCATGTACACATACACTAGGGAAACCTTTCTCCCCTCTCCTAGTCATAGCATTTCATTCTTATATTTGTAGAAACTCAAAAATACTAGCTTAGATCTTGATTGGACGTATCCTTGCTTGCTCATACTATTCTATGTTGTACATTACTTATCATGTTACTTAGATTCATAGTATGTTCTATCATTTTTCCATACACACATGCACATTCATATCGCATCTTGTTTGAGGTGAATGTAAATCACTTACAAGTTTCTACACAATGTATGATGTTTGGCATTATTCCCTACCGGTCCCATTGAGGCTCCTAGGGGCATATACCTTTCTTATTCCTCTATATTTAAGTTCTATCATTGAAATATATAATAATATCATTCCTATTTTATATTTATATACATTGTGGCATACTATAAAGTTTTCTAACATGAAAACAGGTGCTTCATGTGTAACATTTATCTTGCAAGCCTACTTTCAACCATGTTTATCTAATTTTATTGTATATTTTCTATGTTTGTGTCTTGATTGTAATTTTTTTAGACTATGCCCTATGCTTGATTACGTGTCTTTGTTTCCATGGCTTCAAGGTCCCATGTTTTCAACTAGCTACTCATTGTGTATTGTTCCATGTTACTGTGTGTTTTGACTAGTTTTTATTACATATTTCCATGTCTATTTATAACTAAAATTTTTAGCTAGATCTTCCCATTATTTTGCATACATCATGGTTTTCACTATGTGCATTCCATATTCCCCTATAGGATTTATATTTTATATGTGCACATCAGTTTCATCTTTCCATGTTTAAGTTGCACTTGCCTTGGTTCATCTCATGCACCCAAAATGAGTGGGGGAAATAATCAAGTGACTATTTCACCCTCTCAGTAGTTCAGAGACTATGCATAAAATGATACACAACAAAATCAGGATACACATGAGCTATGAAAAAAAATTATAATCTAAATTGGGCCAAAATTAGTGCAAAAATAGAAGTGCCCAATACAAACAGGAATAGTGTGAGCTAGTTTCCCTCCTAGTTAGGTATTTCCTAGGGGAAGAAGCGTGTAAATTATAGAATCAATAGGTTATTAGTGATATCCTTTCCTAATTTCCAATATCATATACTCATTTAAATTTTAATATCATTAAAAATAGGAACAAAATCAATGGAAAGTTACACACTTTTAGAAAGGGACCTAATTACTCTATTTTCTTAGGATCATTTATGACCAGTTTTTATTAGGTTTATAACCATATACATTGGCACTTCTCCTTGGGAAATCATTACCAATTGGAGGTAAAATCCTACAGATCTCCCAATACTCTTCCCTTGGTGATAGAATTCCTAAATCCTCGGTTTAGCAATCGTATGCTCAAATTCTCAATTTGGTGACATGTTGGAAAGAAAAAATTGTGAGTAGACAAATAGGTGGGTATCTTACCAAAACTATAGGACTCTAGGTCCCTCTTGTTGAATGTTATAACTCCATTTATTGTAGTGAACTAGAAGAAAATATGTTGTTTTCTTATGAGACCAAGGATCTAATAGGCACAATCTACTATACCCGTGGAATATTCTTACAATTTCTTGCAATGGAGGAATTTTCTAGATAGTGGGGGAAAGGGAGTGAGAAATTAGGGCGGAGATATTGACTTTGTAAGTAGAAAATCATATTCTTACCAAAGCTAACCAGAATTTTCACATACACAATTGGGGGAAGAAATAACTATGCTTATAACATCAACAACGAGAGGAAACCATGCACACAAAGTTGCACACATTCATACATATGAGAAAGAAGAAACTCTTTCCTTGATTGATATCTCCACAAGTTATACAATGAAAAGGAAAAGAGGAAGGTATGCCAAGAAAATGGAATAATGTTATCTCTTTTATATTTCTCCAAGTAGTAATCTCCTTCAATACAAACTTGATCACTCTTTGAGCATAAAATTGAAAACCCTTAATAATAAGGGTGTCATTACATCATATATATATATATATATATACTTTAGAATTAATATTCTCCTACCCCCCACAAGACCTTTAATTTTTCCTCAAAACCTATGACCTTTGACATTCCTAGGAAAGAAAATTAAGTTCCCTTTTATTAATTAAGGGTAACTTATTAAATTTTAGACTATATTCACCTTAATGAATAAGAAAATTGTCATGATTTCTCATAATAGAGAATTAGAAAGAGTGAAGATAGATGATGAGGAATAATGAAGAGAGAAAGGGAGAGTTATCCATAGCATAAATGGGGCTACCTCTTCCTTTGGTGAATAACTTGTCGATGATGATTATGTACGGACACCCTGAACCATGAAAAAGAGTGTTTAGAAACGTTATTTCAAGACCCCCCAATGTGATCTTAGAATAAACACAGACAATGCTGATATTGATCCACCTTGATACTTTATCAACAAACCTCCTTATCTCATTTATCTCACCCTAACTTACTCAATTTGACTCATCAAGCTCATCGAGAGATGGTGGTGGATTCACTTGTTGCACCTTGTAGTGCTCTACCTTTCTTCTAGACATAAATGAACTCACGATGATAATTCAAGGACCTTTGCAAAGTTATCATTCCTCTTTTTGAATAATGAAATCATCCCATCAGCCCATGAAGAGTCCAAAAAGTGGAAAGATGAGTGAAAACAAATCCATCTGTAACATTTTGTCCCCAAAACTGAAACTTTCTATTTTAAGAATGTGAGACCATGACCTGTTATTTTAGGATATATCATATGTTTTGCTCCAATTTCACCTTTTGAACCTCCTAGAACATTCCATCCTCTTCCATTTTTATGAATTACTATTTCTATCACATTTCTATTTTTATCGGGTTACTTTTTTAGGAAACTGTTATTTTAGAGAAATTTTCATTTTTTCCCTACTTTCCATTTTGCATCTTTCATGATTATCTTAAGTGATCAATCTTGCAATTCAGGGACTTACTATTTAGTATGTAGAAGAGCATAGAATATGTTATTTTTAGTAAGTGTAAAAATGTTCTCGGTTTGTGATGGGAATGATATTTTTGGATTTGTCTCTTTGTCATGATCTCGTGCTCCAAATTCCATTGTGTTTCGCTCCTTTGGAAATCTCGAAATAAAAATGAAATTTTTACCCAGTGATAGCTTCAAGCATGGAGCTACCATAGTAGCAATTAATGGGGTCACCATGATTTAAGATAGGGTCTTTTTCCACCTCCGATTTTAATGAAACAAACTCCATTGAGATAGGTTTTTCTCCTGGAGTTTTTATGCAAATTTTAGCTTCACCCATTGTCCTAGTCAATGGGAAATTGAGAAGAGAAAGATATGGAAAAAAATTGATTTTTATAGCATTAATGATCTAAGGATTCTTCTCATTTCCTATTTTTCAGTTTGAATGCATTTGGGAGGAAGAGATGTGGCCAAAATTTCAAGAGAATTTGATTTACAGATCATGAGTTATGAAGATTTCTTCATTTCTTGGTCATGGAAGATTATGAAGAAAATAGATATGGTGATGGATGAAAATAAAGGTTTTGGTGTGAAATAATAAATGGAATATGATTAATGGATTTGAAATTAAAAATTTAGGTTTTGGAAGCAATTTTAATTGAATAGAATGAATATTTCCGGTAGCAGGGTTTCACGTGTGCACAAGGAAGAAACAATAGAAGCATCGCAAATTGAAAAAACATAGTTTTTCTTCATGTCTGGCATGAGTGTACTTTTTTCCCCAACCATCCCACACTTTTGGGATGGTTGGTGTAAAAAAGTGTGTCCCTTTCCCATTGGTCTACATGTCAGAACGTGATTTGTCGAGGCGGAAGAGAGCGGGAAGGGAAAAAGACTCATAGGTAACTTCCTGGGTCATGTGGGTGACCAAGAGATAAAATAGAGGACGAACATTTTTTTCTAGCCATATCAAATGTTTGGGATGGTTGGTGTAAAAATTACTTCCCTCTCTAATTGGTTCATACGGCACATTGCGGTTGGATGAAGTTGGGGGCTAAAAATGATGCACGGGGGCTTAAGCTGGGCTATTTCAGCTCAAAGGTGGTCATATCATGGTCTAGGGGGATTCATGGGAAATGGGTGAATTTTTATCCCAAAATTTTGGGAAACTTGGTACAAAAAGTGTGCCACCACCTATGCTCTACATATGTCCACCAAAAAATGACTAACTTCGTTACCTTGTGAAACAACTTGATCAGAGGCATAACTTGAGCATATAAAGGTCTTTTAATACTTTTCTTTATATGAAATTGAGATAAAATGGCCTTTACAAAAATAATGGGAGGGTCTCATCCTATGCTTCGATTGTAACCCCCTAAAAACTAGGATTTTTCTTGAGATTACCTATTATATAAGTAGAAAATAGTCGTGGAACAAAATGTTGATGAATTGGGAAAAATATGAAACCAACATCATCTATATCTCTAAAATAAATTTCCAAAAATATCTTTTATTACTTCAAAATCTTCACGGATCTCCCGAGAATCACTTCACAAAGCTCAAGGGGTGTTTTGCACTATAAGTTGTTTCGCTCTCGGACTAGCTTCTATTCAAAGCGTCCCAAAACCTCTAAAACTATCAAGAATCTTCAAAAACTAGTTTCATAATGTTTTTATCACTCTAATACTCCTCCTTGATGAGTTTTATTATTTCATTCTGCTCTAGGGGATGCACATCATCCTTAGGAAGACTAGAGAATGACCTTTCGTAGGCTTCTTAAAGCACTGTCTTGACGGGTCTTGACTTATAATCTGTTTGAATTGGATGAATATCCATAAATCACCTATGTAAATTATGACATAAAATATTGGATACTCAAAAGGATGGTATAGGACTGATACAGGAGATTATGATAATCTGGAGGAGGGCTTGGGATGGCTTTCAAGCACAAATTTTCATATTAGGGTATGGTTGTCATGCTTTCAAGTTTGAATTTTTCCCTTACAAAAACTCATGAAAACATGATAGGGTAGCTAAATTATTATTTTAGGTATAATATTCTCAAATCCTCAATTTTGCAACATGACACCTACATCTTCATTTAGTGACATAACGATTGAATCCTCAATTTAGTGATATGACACACAAATCCTTAGTTTAGCGACATGATGCTCAAATCCTCAATTTTCGACAGAATGCCTAGATCATATCTACTATGTACATGAGTCTACCCTAGGATCTTTATACTCTTATATATTCCATGATAGACATTCTACAATCTCCATTCAAAGCATGATATTAAGCATAATCCTCATTTGGCATGCTATCATTTACAAATCCCTTTGACTTTCCATAATGTAAAATATTCTTATCTACTTTATGCTACTAAATATTCATTCACTAGTATAAAGTGGGAACAAATTTAGTCACAAAATTGTGCACTTAGTAATTACATCACAACTCTAAGTATGTTATTATATGCATAATTCTTAAGTAATAAAACTAGACATTAACAAAACTTGTTTTGTTTTTACATTAATTTATCCCTTTTGGTATTCTTAAATTTTGCTTTTATTGAATGGTCACTTTACTTTTGGATATTGTACTTAACATGACCCAACTCTATATTTCATATTTTATCCTCTAAGTATCTTGGACATTACCACCCTTTAGGTACGGAGTTCCCATATGTTACTTCCCCTTTAGGTGCTTCTATCATTTTCCTCTCTTTTTCAAATTTGGATTACCACATCATTTGTTATCTTTTATAAAGTCTCTTTTATGACTTTGGTCATCCTTTTAGGTTATTAATGAAAAAATTAAAACAATGGAATCATATATATATATATGACTTACTATTATTGGAGGCAAGGGGACAACTTTGGGCTAATACTTACTATCTACTACTTGGGAAAAGAGTAACATTCAAGGACTGCATTTAGACTACATTATTCACTACATAGGAGGGACTATTTATGAATTCCATCTAACACATTCATCTTGGGTGAAAATTAGTTTTAGATCACTATATTAGTTCGAATGAAACAAGGGCAACCCATCTTCAAAGGACATGATTTAATCACACACACACACACACAAGAACTACATAGAGTTTGAAATTTAGTGAAACACTCGGTGATAATCACATTGGGGTGACCACTGCGGTGATTCTAACTTAATATTATGCATTATTTATTTCATTTAATGTTTTCTTCATCCCTGTGTGGGTAACTAGGGTTTATTTTTAGGAACATGTACAACCTAGAAACCCTACATTATATCTTAAGTGATAAATAGTGAAAAGAATAAGTTAAGTTTAGACCCTAAAAATAGAAAAATAAAAACACTGCTAGGACACTAGTGCCCAAGGAGGTCTTGTCCCGATTTTGGTGGTTTTGTCCAGAAGAGGTTAGAGATTCCAATTTCTCATATAGATCTTACACATATCAGATCTAACCTTCTCAACCTATTTTCTAACCCATAATCAGTATAGATATCCTAATATAATCTAAGTCATTATTATCTCCTATATTGCACACTTGTTTTTACTTTACATGTTATATCCGGGTTTTCACTATTATGTTCATTTGATCTCAATCCTCTTATTAAGATTTAAATTTATTTAAATCTGACAGATCCCTGCACCTATTTACATCATCATTAAGGCCCTAATCTCCATCTTCTCCATCTTTTGTGGCCACTCCCTCACCTCCTTAGGAGATTATGATTGGTTATCTCTTTTAATATTCATGATTTTTGTACATATTTATGGCTTGTGATGATACAAAATAGATAAATATTTGTAAAAATACACAATCATGATTTGTGTATTTTACTTGAGTTAGCATTTTACATTACACGTGTTATTTCTCACTTTGGTTATATTGATAGCATGTTT
Organism: Taxus wallichiana var. yunnanensis; assembly: GCA_018340775.1. Classification (NCBI taxonomy): domain Eukaryota; kingdom Viridiplantae; phylum Streptophyta; class Pinopsida; order Cupressales; family Taxaceae; genus Taxus; species Taxus wallichiana. The sequence continues at coordinate 43,162,666 of CM031234.1, forward strand.
TATTTATTTACACACATGCTTTCACTTGGTATATTGTGTTGGATGCATGACACACACATTGGTATGCGCTTATGGAAGTACTCATGTACCTTTACATTCTCATCATTTGGGGAAATCCCTCCACATAATATAGGTGTTATTGTTCTATTAAAATTAACTTACACTTCCTTGTTTATGCTCAATTATATAAAGTGTGCACTTGCATCTTTTCAAACTAATAGTACTAACACATGTGTCTTGTGTAGTAATAACATATCTTGTTTCATTTATCTCACCTATGTTGGTCATTGCATTATATTATCATATTTTGACACTTTGGTTTCATGTTTATGTGATTGTGTTTATGTTACTACTTTCTTATGGCCTATGTGCCTCGATTTTCCTTTGACACCATGGGTGTCCCATGTTTATAGCATCACACTTATCTTGTTTGTAATTTTTTCTCTTGTTTGCATGCCTATGGTCCCTTATTGTCTTGCGATACTATGGCTATCCAATGTTTGTAGGCCTATAGGCCCCGATTGTCTTGTGATATTATGGGTATCCCATATTTTCATGACCTAAAATCCTTTTATATATTATTGTATGTCATTGTTTTAATTTGGATACATTGTTATTATTCTTGTTCTCTTCTACATGTGTTTTTATACTAGTGGATTTAGTTACTACTATCCTTATTTGTTTACTAGCAATTTTTACACATCATGGTTTCCATCATGCACAAACACCTTTATTTTTATAGGTATAGGTTCTCCTGGTGGCCACCTCTTTAACAATCCAAAAATATTTTTATACATATCCTTCAACAATATTTCTTTTCAGCCACATGCTCAACCACAATTTTCACACATGCATGAAAACAAGGGGCATCTATATAGGTTTATTCTAAATTTGTAATAGACATAAACATAATTTTTGGGGAAACTCTAGGTGAAGATAGGGTACATGCACCTATAAATGCAATTATACATAGAATTTTAGTAAAATCAGCATAGGATTAAAACCCTACACTTTGGTCAAGACCGTAAGGTTAGGCATTAACCCCCATAAGTTTCTTACTAGGGAAATTTCAGCAAAGTTTTTAGCATTTTTAGTTTTAATTTTTTTATACATGGTTTTACTACAAATGTTCACACTCATATTACTTAGATCATACCAATACAGGGGCATGAAATTTTTTTCCTTCTTTGCTCGATTTGAGTTTCGGGAATCTTACGAGCATATTTATCCTTCCTAGTTTAGATTTGTTAGTACATTTTCAACATGTTTTAGTTTTATTTTCCATTCATACTGATTTTTTCAGCATATGGGGATATTTTGGGGGCACTTATTCTCTTTTGTATTGTATATCCTTATTTGCAAAATTGGGTCTAGATCCATTTGTAGTGATGTGATTCATGGGGTTATGGAAGGAAATGAAGTAGTTAAGGGATTCATGGGTAGGATTTCCTCTCCTATTACACTTTAAGGGGAAGATATCAAATTTACTAAATAACTTTAATACATGTCCTTGTTCCTTTACATGGACACTTTTCACCTCTTTCTTCTTCTTTATCTAACACATTTCTATGTTGGGTTACATGCACCTAACACTTTGGTTTCTCCTCGACATTGATTAGGGGATAATCACCCCCAATATTTTAGAAAAGTTTAGCAATAACAAATATCTAAGCATGAGAAAAAAGGTGTATTCTTTCCTGTTTTACATCTTTACATTTTACATATATTAAAATTCAAATCTGTTTTTTACAAGTTATATTTGAGCTACATTCAATTATCTATCATGAACATTGACTAAACTATATGTTACAGGTTTCCTCATGGAACATGCTAACACTAAGCATAACCAAGTACAAAACAAACATTTGAGCAAAGGAAAAGTGTGTTTACACACTCATATATGATTTCCTTTAAGCATGCAATTATCAATTTCATACTTAAAGGGGAGGAAATGTAGACACTCAATTTTGGTAATTAGCACTTTGGTAACCCTTGATTTGACTATACACTCTTACTATGATATATACTAGTCCATTCTCACTTAGTAATTTTCAAGGTCCATTTTTAGCTTGTTTATCCTTGCTCACTAACATGTCGACTATCCGATTGTTCTATAAGGATCAATATAAGGCCCCATGCACATTGAAGAGGTTACACTTCCAATGGTGACATGAATGCTCCAAGTAGTAAGAAAAACTCAAATCACAAATGAAAATCAAGTATGAAATAAATGGGGTCTAGCATTCTTATAGATCAAAAATAAGAGGTACATATAGGAGTGTTGTGTAACTCTTGTACATGACATGTGGACACAACCCTAACTAACCCTAATGACATATGATCTCACTAAGTGAGATGACTAACCATATGTGGTGGAAAAGTTTTTGAGTGAAGATGAAACAATTCATATACACCAACACCCCCTTTATCAAATCTGAGGTAAAGGTCATGGAAAGTTAGAAAAGAAAGATAAATCCCCTAGAAAACTAAAAAGGATGTGTTAATGGGGCCGGAAATGAAATTCTTGATAGGGTACCCATGTAGAAACAACAATATTTCTAGAAAAGAAGAATAGGAGAAAGGAAATGGGTCCTAGTAACTAGGACTCATTAGACAACCATGTACAATAAAGATCTCAAATGATGGAGAAAAACCCCTAAGGGAAAAACATCCACTTATAAGAGATAAAAGACTCTCATAAATAACCTAATAAATTTATGTCAAATGAGTCCCAATAACTAAAGGCCTTAAAAGGTACACATGTATAAACTATAATATTTCTACAAGAAGAAGATGAGGATAAGAATAAGAGAACTAAAAACTCCTCCAAAAGATTATTTTTGATGAAATCATATGGAATATGAAGGATCTAAAAAAATTATCAGTGGTGGAGGGAGGAGGAACATGAAGTGTCTCTAAAGGTTAGAGAGAATATTGAAGACGAGAGGAAGAAAATAAGGACCAAAGTAGATGTGAAAAATCATTAGTGGATCTTACCCCAAGACAAGAGCACAAGTAAGAATACTTGGCTTCAACAAAGGGTTGGTAGAAAATTATACAATCAGATCTAAAGTCTATAACTCTATGAAGTCTCTAAGAAGAGTGTCGATGATATGGTCCTCTACATGTATATTGAATAAGTTCCATCCACATCGAACAAATTTGTTTTCCTTAAGAAGAATATAAATTTTGTACTTAAATTCCACCCACTCCATGAGGGACCACAAAGGCGGCGAAGTACGAAGAAATCTGAATCTAGTCCATGGAAATGTGACAAAGTTCGGCAAGTAAGCACACAAGAGATAAATGTAATGCCACGAATGTTAAACTATCAAAGTATGAGAGGGGAACATCCACTAAAAGTATTCCCAAGTGAATTGAAGGTAAAGTAACAACCTCATCAATAGTAGAAATATGATCCACAAGAAAGGTTGGATAAGTAATAGTCTCTAAAAAATCGAAGTGATAAGATTCCCATAAGGAGCTCCAAAAAAGGAGATGAAGGAATCCTCTAAAACACATGTAGAAGGATGAGAAAAACCTTGTACAACAACATAAGTAGGTACTGCAAAGAGACAAAAATGTCCTGGAAAACACTTGTCCCAAGAGAATGGCTCTACAAACAAAATGGAAGTGTCTAATAGGTGTGAATCATCAACACACGAAGGAGGAGGATGGAAATCAGATCACACACTAAAAGTGGAAAGGAGGAATATGAAATGAAATTATAATGCTGGGAATAGTATTATCTAATGTCTAATGGGAAGGTAGGAGTTTCAACATTCTCTAAAAGGTTGCCAAGATAAGGTGGAGAGGATTCCTCATATGTAATATTTTCATAAGAACTAGAAGAGCAATCCTTGTCATCGGGATACAAACATGAAATTTTGTGTCAAAATAACTATCATCACATGAAGACGGAGAGGAGATAAATGTATCAAGTAGGAGAAGAAGTAATGGTAATCTCTAAGGGTCTCCTAATAAGGACTGAAGAATTTTCCAAACAGTGTGAGGACACATTGTGTACACTACATGATGGTGGAGAGGCCTAGAAATGTACGTCAAAAAATTACCAATGACCATGTTGCAAGTGTCAATCTAGTATTCAATATGATCAAGATCACTTATGGTAGGTACTCATTCATACAAGTAGAGATAAAGGTTATCATGAATAATAAAATATTCCATATTTGAACGCCACAAAGTGCATAGTTAGCCCTACCCGAGAAGAAGAGGTGGAGGATGTAATTAATTAACTAAAAATGGACTAAGTAGTGTGGGAATAATTAATCTAAGTTATGAATAGTTTTACTAAAGTAAATAAATGTAGCAAAGGAGTATAATAATGATCTAAACAAATATGTAAAATGACATGCTAACCCTAATGTGTAAAAGAGAGTGAGGAAAGAACTGAGCTGATAATTGATGCCTATAAGAGAGTGTCATAGAGATGAACAAAAATTAAAAAATTAGGAAAGACTATGTAGGGACCCCAAAAATGAAAAATTTGGGTGAAATAGCTAGATTAGAGCGCTTGGGAGAGGATTGGGGCACTCGTGGGTGCTGGTAAGCAAAAAAAGAACCCTAGTTTGGGAAAAAGGACCAAAACTGGTCTTCATAGGTCCTGAAGATAACTGATAACCTTCACTTCTTGTCTCATTAATTTTCTTATATTGTCTTTGAATACTCCAAATATTCTAAGAGGAAGAAATAACCTGCAAAATACCAAAAGGAAGTATCAAAACTCTAAAAAAATAAATATGCAAATGAATGGGTGAGAATAACCTTAACTACCACAAGATTGGGCTTACTAACTAAGTTTTGCACCACATTTTGGACCCGGATGTAGTTCTAGTGTTCGTGTGTAAATGTCATGCCCTAGGTTCTCTTGTGTTAGTCACACTTTGTGAACTATCAAGCAATAGCTAAATGTAAAAATGTAATAGAATGTGTACATGGAATATAATAGAATCCCTCCCCTAGTAAGTGTGATGTAGATTTCCTAGCTTGTGCCTTGATGATGGAGATATGTGGATGTTAATGCAATAGATGGACACAACTCTAGATTGAGTGATAGTAGTAGGTGATGATAGGTCCCTCATTATGGTCTCATAACTTTATATTTATAGGATTCTCTTTCTCTAATTTCATAATTAACCCCGAATAGGCCAACTGTAAGAAATATAAAGATGGAAAATGGCTAGAAGAGGCCCACAAAGTGGCAGGAAAGTGCAAAAAGGACCAGGGAACCCCCAGTGGGACTAGGGCACCCAAGGATGACCTAGTACTAAATCGGGTGCCCTAGCCGAGGCTATAATAACACAAGATGTCCAAAAATTGTTGGACATATGGGTATAATAGGTCACAAATTACAAAATAAAATAAACAAGATGGCCAAAAGGATGGGGGTTAATCAAGAATTTATTCACTCAAGAACCTTCTAAATAGTAGTATGAGAGCGAGACAAATAAATGTCTAAAGTACATTATTTTGTGACTACATTTTTCCCCACTTTATGGTGGTAATCGGAAAGCTCAAGAACATAAATTAGATAGAGATATGTACCGATGTCCATGAATAATGTAGTATAAATGTTCTGAAGGACTAGATAAAGCATGGAATGAAAAAATATGGAGCCTGGAAACTATAGATGAAAAATGTGCAAAGAAAAAGTGATGAGAGTGAACCTAGGGTGGAACTCGTGTGTAGTTTTTGTGGTGTGTGATGTACCTACATGATTAGTAAAGGGTGTGTTTTCATGAAGTTTTGTTGTTGTTGGTATTATTAGTGTTATTTCCCCATTTAACTTCTTGTTTCTCATACGGTTAGACTTGTAAGGAGAAAATGATCAAGTAGTCAAATATGTATGTATGTAAATGTAAAAATGTTATGTAAAAGATGCATGTGTATGTAAAATACGCTAATGTAAATGATAAATTTAAAGGTAAAGGTAATGGAACATTTGCACCTTATCCATGTTGAGAGAGAAAGTGTAGAAGGATATCCTGTACTATGAGTTTTTGGGGTGATCTCATGTCATAGGCCAAAGAAGTGTAGGGAGGAAATTTTTTGTATCGTCCAAGCTCTAACTGCTTCCACGAACGTGTGTAGATATCTTTGTACTATCCTTATTTTTCGATCAATATGAAACCACTGGCCAAAGTCATATAGAGAAGCACACCCACTGTAACCTCCAAGCCTATAACTACTTCCCAAAAATCTTAAGGACACCATGTTTTATAAAATCCACTGTGTATGGGGTTTATAGATTGGTCTCGAACCCACTCCTTATATGCAACCCACAATAAAAGGGCAGAAAGTGCAATTGAACTAAACCATCAGTAACTACATGGTTTAGTATAAACCCCAAAATGATATCACCCTCTTTAGGGGTACATGCAATGTCATTGATAGGATACATGTATCCCCAAAATAGGACCAAATTCATGTATGTTATAACCTTGGAAAGGTCTTGGTAGAAACCAAGGCATGCAAAAATAATAAGGCTAGCCAAAAACAAATGTAAACATGCATGCATGTAGAAAATAGTGTATAAGTTATGTAAAAAATGTAAAAGCTACCGAGAAAAGTAGTTTAAACACACAAGAAGACAAGTAATTTTCACAAAGTGGGATACAAACATGGGACATCACTCATGATGTCACAAGACACACAAGGCTGTTATGGCCTCAAACAAACAAGTGTAAACACAAAACATAAAGCAAGGCCAGAAAAAAAAAAAAGTAATAATAGACAATGGAACAAACAAGTATGGAAACAAATATCCCTACATAACAAATGTTACACATGAAGCACCCATTAGCATGTTATAAAGATAGCTAGTATGTCAAAAGTGTGTATAAGAAAGTAATGTAAAGTGCTAAGTACAAAATGAAACAATAGCACCTGTAAGAGACGAATGTGGATGCCCCCAATGACCAATGTAGGAAGGGTAGAAGGTGAGCATCCATGTTGTGTGTAAGAGACATGTATCTATGATCACAACTAGAAAAAGGTGTGAATGTGCATGTGTGGATGGTATAGATAAATTACATACAAGTAATCAAACTAGCATGTGTAATAAAGTGATCATGAACACCAAAAGTAAGCAAGAATATAAGAAACCATATATGCAGTATGTTGTGGATGGATCTAATGGAATAATAGGCACGTTTTCCATCCGAATGAATTGAAATGTATGCAATGAGGTTCATTTGGTTTTCCCCCTCAAAATTCAACAATGAACCATAAATGTGAGTGTGTCATTGGTAAATGGTCGAGTAGTGTGTTTTGTATCTAACACATTGTGATGAATGTGTATGCGTAGAGATGAGATGCAACCTAGTGACGATGTGTGTGAACCTTATAGCCAAAGTGTATATCCTAACAATATGAACATATAAGTGATGATTTAGCCTAAGGGTATATCACTATAATATGAATAGATACCACTAAAATATCATAAAATAGGTGACAATTCAGCCTAAAGTGTATGTCACTATCTTAGGATGCTTGCATGCGTGATGAGTGTAAGGTCCATTTGATTTGTAAACCCTCAGCAGTTGAGTATGGACTGATAAACTAAAGTGTGTCATTAGGTAGTGAGTGTAGCACGTAGAAGACAAGGCAATGATGAGAATAAATTACTATGTGATAAGTAGAATATATAAATATGTGGTTTGTAGAATGCAATTCATGGTGTGTAGAAATGTGTAAAATTTAGTGTATAAGACGACATGTAATGTATGCAGAATATTAATGTAAGGCTAGAATCTCGTATGATGAATACTACTATAGTATTTAGAATATGTGTGAAAATGTGTGGTGTAATCTGTATGGTATGTAGATAATAAAATAATGCATTGTGTAGGATAATTAGTGCGGGATGTAATATGCGTAGACAATGGTGTATGAATAATGATGACTAGAAGTATGTATGATGTATAAATGCAAAAATTTCAAAAAAATTAGGCTAAATGTAGGATGTATGGTGTATGATGCATATTGTAGGAATAGGTACAGTGTGTGTGGGGTTCAGTGTAGTAATAATCCCTCAACATTCAAGTGTTAACCAAAGCACAAGAGTGTGTCATCAGGTAATGATGTCGCTAAAACATGTCTATAAGTGTGTGAGATGATATGATTCTATGCATTAATGCAGAGAGTGTGATGTAGTATTATGTAAGAATGATAATGTAAGAATGAGGGATATGTCGATGATGCTAATGTGATTGGGGGTTGTGTGAGCTGTTATGCCCATCAAGTATGTATGTAATGAAAATATAGTCAAAATATGTTAAGTGGATCTATATAAGGAGTAGTTACTTTAACAAAAGCGATGGGACCCTAAATTGGTAGAGGAGTGTGATCATCTTATTTTTCATCACCATAACAATTCATATCCATATCCCAGTCATCAATATATGTATAGTCGATAAAAAATGAGGGCATTACAAGGTTAATGGTAGAGATAATGGTGGAATCTACATGGTGGTGGTGAAAGTGAATATATATCATAAACACTAGGAGAAGGATTTGTGGTTGGGACAAAATTAATTTGTTGGAGCCTAGATTTGAGGGGAGGACAAGTTGCATTGAGTCTCAAAGGAGACTGCTTAGGTTGACTTGGTAATGTAGTAGATGACTTAGTAGGAGGGGTTTGTGAACTAATTTCAAGATATGGTTGACTTTGTTGACTTGGAAATGTCGTAGGTGATTACATAGGTGATGTTTATCTGTCCAAAGAAGGTGCAGAAGAAATGGTGGCGTGATGCTCATTAAGTGGAGAAGAAGCAACATCAGAAATAGGAGAATCATGGGATGGAACTATAGTATTTTTCTGACTAGGTGAAGAATCATTATTCATAGAATAAGTGAAGGAGAGGGTGATGAATGCATGAGGAAAGAGAGAATGGTGAATTTATGAATGTCTTCTTAATTGAATTGAATACAGCAATAGGTACATGTAAGGAGGATTGTTTAATAGGGTGGCTCAAAGGAGTTTCATGAATAAATTGAATGCATGAAGGAATCCTTGTATGAATGAGAATTTGATTTTGATATGGTGAGCAGAAGAAAGGTTATTTGAGGGTAGAAATAAGAAGAAAAGTGAGCTAATTTAAAGGTCACCATTAGGTATATAAGATAACAAAACAAGTGTGATCAAAACTCGAAAAAGTATAAGTTCTGACTTAGTATGTGGGGAGTTGTTGCTTCCTGTAATTTGAATCTTACTAAAGGTTGATTATTACCTGGACTAAACTTGGGATTTTAAGCTTCCAGATAGGTTGAAGCTTGTCAAATTTTGAATAAAATATTTGTTGAATTTTAGAATTGCAACTCCATGTTGAAGTGAAGCTCAACCATGAAATCAATGTAACATTTACAAGACATTATTTTCCTAAGCTAGTTCTTGGTTTCAGTGGGTTTTCTCCCAGTTTGGGTTTCCCACATTAAATTCTATCTACATGCACTCTCTCTCATATTTACTACTTGTGAATGTTTATTTGGCTCTAGAATGAAAAATTAAGTAGATTGAATTGTTTTTCAAATATTGAGTTGACACTAATTCACCCCCTCTCGGTGTCCTTATTTCCAATAAATCATACTAAGAAAAACAATATAAAAAAATCTCAAGTAAAATAATATGAGGCAAAGATTCAAGATCTAGAGGATAAACATAAGGTTGTTATATAAAAATTTGATGAGATAGTGAGAAAGTTAGAGATGAAGATGAGTTCCATGACTCTAAATTTGTAATCCAAGGAAGAATAAGTGACTCTTCTTAAGAGATATTTTTTTGATGCAAGAATTAAAGATAGGTCTTTTCAAAGGTTTGAGAAGAGTACCAAATATCTTAATGATCTTCTTTATAGTCTGAAATTAGTAGGTGATAAAGAAATTTTGGGTTTTGAGAGAGGACTTAAAAGGTAAGGAAATTATGTAAGAAGATAGCATTCCATTAAGGATGGTGAAGGTCCAAGAACCAAGGAAGGAAAGAAACAAAACCTCATCAAAGATAATGTGAATAAAATTTCCATAAGGCATCCTAATGCTTCAAGGTATGAAATGTTATTTAATGATTATTATTTTACTTACAATGGATTCGGTCAGAGGAAAAAGGAGTATAGAATTTTTTCTAGAAATGGTCACCCTTTGAAGGATAGTAGGAGTGAGTAAGAAAATAATATTGTGTGCTACAATTGTCATGAAATATGCCATACTTCTAGGTACTTCTTGTATGAACCTTCAAGTCAAAATTGGGGTGTTGAAGGCTACAAAGGTAAAATTGAAGTTGTGTGTTTCAGTTGCAATGAATTTGGTCATGTTGCTAGAGAATTTCATTATGGTTTCTCAAGGAAAGATAAGATATTTCAAGGACCTATAGTGTAATAAAATATCTTTCATGGTTCTATAATGCATGCTAGCAAATAATACAGATATGGGAATCTAGAAGGAATAATAATGGTCCATCTAGAGCTGATATGGATGTAAGACAAGGCATGTCAAAGAGCTCATAGCATAAACAAGAGTATGGAATTGAGGTGTAGGTATCTAAGACTTCTTGGTTTTTCTTTAGGTCACTCTTCTAAGTTGATCATGAAATATATATGCCTCTACTAGGCTTCTTAGAGGTATAATGATCCATATGAACCACTAAGAAGACATGGGGTTGATTGTTTCAAGTATATTGTTTTTATGAGGTCAAATTTTTTCATCAAGTTGCCAAGGTATGTCATGTTGTCTTATGTATCTATTAAAGTAATGAAAATGTGTAGTCATCAGTCAAGAATTCTTTCTAAGGGTGTATAGTCGGGTTTGCAAGTATGTCATGTCTTTTAGCCTTGTGAATGTCATGATATTCAATAATGATGGTTGAATCCCTTTTATAATAACTCTAGGCATGTTTACTATTTTAATTGAGTTACTCATATAGCATAAGTTTCTTAATTCAAGTATGAATTCATGTTATGATCTCAAGTGAAGAAAATGTCTCATTTTCTCAAGTAGATAAGAATGTTTAAGTTTTGTATACCATGTAAGTCAAAATATATGTCTGAGCATAAGGTCTTATTAGTCCGTCAAAATTTCCATATTGAGTAATAGTCATGGATTTACTATTGAAGGATTTTCATAAACCATGGTATCTAAGTCAATTATGATGAATTTCTTAGTCATCTTGTCAAAATTATTGATTTTAGTATTCATGTCATGAGTAAGGTTATGTGATCTTCCAATGTTGCAAAGGGTATATGTCTTGAAGTCAAAGCTTAATTGAATTATCAAGCACATTTAGTTTTATTTAAGGAAGTGTGAAGGTATTCATCATGGTTTAAATATGGTTTAAATTCCAAGAGTGCATTGACATCAAGAATATGGTATAAAGTACACCAAAAGGTCATAAATGGGTTCTACCATGCATATATAGGTATATGAAGGAGGAAGTATATGTTATTCATGATGAAAATTGATCTATAGGTCTGAAATATTTATATAGTCAGGGATATAAGGTGTCTTGATTATTTTCAAATATAAAAATCCTAAACACAATGATGTTTCATGGTTTGAGGTCAAGGAGATAGTGAAAATCTTCACAATCTATGATAATAAACTGAATCAAATATTCTCCACATATTTCATGAGTATTATTGAGCTAAAAAGTTGTATCACATTATTTGAACCTTGATTGTGAAGTTTTTAGAATGTGTATCCTTTTTTAAAGGAGTATTAAGTAACATAAGGTAATAATAATCTAGTGAAATGTAAACATGTCTCTCAACTATTAAGCTCTATGTTAAGCTTATGTATAGATGATTGAGGACTACATTGTTGTCTCAAGCATGAGCATAGTGGGCCAAGAGGGTTTTTATATCATGTATGACTAGAAAAGTGTTGAATATTGTATGAAGGTGGTTGAGAACTAATAGTACTATAAAAGCTAGGAAGGTCTGGTTTCTAAATTGTTTCACATATACACAAGCCACAACTGACTGTGTACTGATCCTGAGAATCATGAGATGGTCTAAGTGATGTATTTGTAGGTTATCAAGAGTTTTCTCAAAGAAATATATATAAGATGATAATAAATACAACATTCAGAGTTGAGAAAATTTAGTGCTTTCAAGTGTTTTCTTATGTTATAACAGAGTGGTACAGGATTGAAGTGGTCTATTGAGATAAGGGTAATTGTCTATGAAATTTAAATTAGAGAGATAGAAGACTTAAAGACTTTATAAAAAAGTAAAATTAATGCTCTTGCAAAGGTAAGGTAAGTTTTAAAGCTTAGGTGATATTTTCAAGACTGTGGAATGGAGAAATTATGACCTACAAGTATTTGTGGACCTACTGAGACATGGGGAGCTACTCTTGGTCTTCTAGAAGGGGTTGTAGATTCCATGAAGGCTATGAAAGAATTTGTAACAATGAGACATGAAAAGACATTAACTAAGCTTCACTAAGACTATGTATGTTCATTCATGAGTTATTACATTGTTTGGGGTCAAACATGATATGATTATGAAAGAAAGAAATAATGTTACAGTCTAAGAAATTCTAATAAGGTAGGGAATCCTCTTTTGTTTCTCAAATAGGTGATATAATGAGTCAAAAAGGTGTGTTATTGAGTGGTATGGAGCTTTTAATGATAGAGAAGTTATTTTTTGAGTGTATAGTAGGACCGTGATAACATGTTACAGTGTGTGTGAAGTCTCTCTAAAACAGATTATAAGGTTGTTTAGCTTTAAATGAGATAGTAAGATGTCTATCAAGGGAATTGGATAGTTTTTATGATTTTTTGATAGGATAGTTGTAAAGAAATTCTCTTAAGTGTCTCAACATGGAATTGTATGTTTGTAAGGATAAAAATTATTATGTTATAGGTCCTGAATTACCTCATCAAAATAGGGGTAGCATGTTTTGGTTATGAATTAAGTATGGATGATGTTAAGGAGGTTTGTATCATTGTATTTAAAATTATTGTGGATTTACTTCAAAGATAAAGGAGATCATAACTCAATAATATTGAAAAATCATGAAGAGAGACTATGAATGACTAAGGAAAATCTTTAGGGTAGTGTTGGAGTGTTTGATCTATCTTCAAGGCATTCATATAATGTAAGAAGATTAAATTTTGTTCTTTCTATTAGATAAGGGTCGTATAAGTCCAAGGGGGTCCATAAAGAGGCATTTCATAGAGTGTTTGAGATTCTAGGGCATTGATAATTTGTTCTAGAATGTATCTGAAAGATGGTCTTAGGGATTTTAGTCCTAAGAGTGGTGTGGAGGAAAGATATGGAAGAATCAATCATAGATTGAGCATTATCAAGAAGAGATGGGTCAAGAAAGAGGTGAGAATGATTTTATATCCCTGAAATATTATTTTTGGCATGTGTATGAGTTTTTACATCCTTTCAAGGAATACTACAGTGTTCTTAAGCCATGAAAAGGCAAAAAGAGTTTAAGGAAGAAAGACAAGATTATGATCTGATTTGAAGACTTTGGTTGAATTTTCCAACCAAGAGGTGATCATGTGAATCTAAGAAATTTTAATACCATGATTCTAAGGTATGCACTTTATCATTAATGTAAAAAGGGGGAAAGACTAGGTGGTTTTCCATCAATGACAAAGGGGAGATTATTGGCATGTTGATTTTAGGTGTTTTCATTGATGTAAAAGATCATTAATGACAAACAAGATGCTAGAGGTATGATAGGAGATTCTCACTATATTGATGACATGGATGTTCAAGATGTTTCATGACTACATGAGTGGATTCAATCAAGTTGGATTGGTCTAAAGCAAGCCTAATAAGGTGACCTAGCTAGCTTAGGTGATGGAGCATGGTGATTAGAGATGAATAATGACTTTAGGATCATTATAGAAGCATGAATATCATGTTTTTATAGTTTTTATTCATTCGCATGAGTTCCAAAGTGCATGTACAGGTGGAAGACTTAGTTGTCGGTGTAAATCTAGACCTAGTCTAGGTGCTTAGAGGTTGATTAAGGCATGAGGATGAGGTAAATAACCATGTGAGATAATGGAGGAATGAAAAATTGTGATAAATATTGTCTCATGTGTGTTAAGGAATTTTAGAGAGGTTTGTTGATGATACATGAGGTTCTTCTATTATGACCTAGCCTAAAGCGTGTAAAACCTCAAGGGATTTTCATAAAAATGAGATGGGATATGAAGATGAAGAAATATTTAATCTAACATAATGATTTAATATGGTGCATATGGATTCCCTAGATGTGTGAGAAAAATTTCAATTCGTTATGAACAATAGTTTTCAAGTTATGATGGTTTAGAAGACACAGGGTCCAAGAAAGAGTGATTTCAAGTTCGAATTGAAAATTCTGATGCTCACCATGGATTATGTGAATTTCATGGGACCTTATGGATTTCATGTATTTTTTTACATTTAACTAATATTATTTCGTAAAAATAATGATGTCATTTCATTGTCACAGTTTTTTATGAATGAATGTTAAGAAGTCAAACTACTTTTTATGAGTTTGAAACCGTAGCTAAAAAGTGGTACGAGAGATTTTAATTGTAAGTGACCATATTGATTTTTATTTATATTATGATTATTTGAGGTTGTATAGGACTCCTTGAGATTTATAGAAAGGTAATATAAAGCATGTGATTATTTTTGGACCCCACTCAAATAGGCAAGTTTCTAAAGAAATTTAGTTTGAGGAAAAGTTTTCCAAATGAGGTATGATATAAATTAACAATTGTTTTATAATGTGAGTTTTGATTGATCAACTTGATGGTTTTAGATCATGGTTGAAGTCCTAGATGGAAAAGTGTGCCCTATTTATGAATAATGGTCCTTGAGACTAAAAAGGGTAGTTTTATAGAAGTTCAAAGATTGACTTGATTGAATGCCCTCAACTTGGAGTAGGAACAAAATTTAAGATTTTATGGAAATAGGATTCAAAGGGATTCATAATGGTATAATTTTTATTTCATGATGATGTTATTTTATGTGTGAAATAGCTCAGCTTGTGGAGAATAAGGTGGTTTGTTTTTTGGGACAAGATTTCTCTAGCTAGAAGATTTAGGTAGAAGTATCATGTTTTGGATTAGTTTATGTTTGCTATTAGTTGGAGATTGAAGAGTGTTGTCGTGAAAATGTGCAATAGGGAAATTGGAAGTTTCCAAGCACGACAACTATACCTCTATGCTGAAATTTTCATGTTTTATCATTCCTAGGCAACCTTGGTTCTATACAGTCATTCTAAATGACCTCCCAACAATTTTTAAATCATCTCCTAGGTTATTTAGGAAAGTCCACTCATTCCACCTAGGTGATTTTAGGGAGTTCTAAAAAGATGCTATCTTCTGGCAGTATTGGGAAGGGCTATCACTGTCCTTCCCAAGACTGGATTCAACCCCTGGAGCGGAACATAAGGGCCAAATTCAACATGGAAGTGAATGGAATACATTATAAGATCATGGAAATGATATTGGAAGGTTTGGGGAAGTTTTGCAAGACTTGGAGCAATCTGAGTAAAAATAGGGTTCACAAGCCTAGGTGGTACACATGCCTAAAATAGTTGTTGGGCTTGAAGAATAATTTGAGATCTCGGATGGAGTTAGAAGAAAATATATATCAAAAAGAGGATTCCAATACCTACATGATGGTGAAATAATATTTTTCACAACACTTTGGCACATCAGGTCTGCAGGTAGTTTTTCTCAGGAACATGTGGAGTACAAAATCAAAAATCTAATTTTTAGGGATCAAATGGAATAATCAAGACATGATACCCCACCATTAGATTCATAAGGCCATTTAAAGTTAGGATCATATAAAATTTTTCCAAAAAATTCCATCGGGAGCTCAAGTTATCACTGTTACAAGTTCAAGACTTAGCCAAATTTTTGGGAGGACATGTGTCAGCACCAAGAGCCTAGCGGGATTTTTTGTCCCTCACGTCCCCCAAGGTTAGGGACATAAAGGTTGGAAAATTGCACCCAGCCCCCTTGAATCCATCTCATCCCTCATATGACCTCTTGGACCCTCATGTGACCTCCAGACTCGACAATTCAGCCCCCAGGTACATTTTTGGAGCATCCATTCCCTACCATTGGATCGGGCGCCACGTGTCAGCTCCAAGACCATGGTGAAATTTTCTGTCCCTTATGCACCTGAGGTGGGGGACATCAGACCTTGAAAAATTCATCCAGCACATATGGGGAGTCATTTGAACACCCACGTGACTGAGTTTCAACCCCCAGGTGCATTTTTGGAGCATCCAGTCCCTATCATTGGATCGGGCGCCATGTGTCACCTCCAAGACCACCGTGGAAAATGATGTCCCTTATTTACCTAAGATGGGGGACATCAGACATGGAAAAATGTTCCCATCCCCTATGGGGAGTCATTTGGACACCCACGTGACCAAATTTTAGCCCCCAAGTGCATTTTTCAAGTAAATCCCCATCACAAATTCAAGACACTTGGCATCGCCCGACCAATGTGGAAATTGATGTCCCTCACATCCTTGAGGTCAAGGACATCAGGGACATAAAAATTCACCCATCCCCTCCATGTGCATGTTTTTAAATTTTAAATTCAGCACTTAGTCATTTCTTCCTCCTCATTTCTCCTTCATAGCTTCATACCTTGCTATAGCTCCATGCATGTTTGTCCACACACCCGGTCCACCATTGTTCCTCCAAACCAGCTCCAACATGGCCACATAAAGTCTCCAATTATGAATACACATTAATATGCAGGCCCCAGGAGGAATCCTCATCAAACATAGAAGGAGAAGCATGGAGCACAAAAGGAGAAAATGGAGAAAACTCCATAGCCATGAAATGAGAAGTTGAAGAAATCTCCCAAATGGATGCATGAAACAACAAGATATATTTTTATACTCATTCCTCTACCCAAGGCCATCAAGAAGACACCTTCAAACTCCCCCCATGTGACAGAGCATCCACAATGAAGAAATCTTCTTTCCAGCTCAATGAAGAAAGAAGTGGGGTTTCTGTCAAACCGGTTTTAGGATCGAAGTAAGATCACATGTGAAGCACCAGGAAAAAAACCCACATCAAAAATATAAATTTATTTGAAAATAGAGGAGAAAACCAAACCTGCAATTTTGAGGTCCATTAATGGTTGTCGTACCCAAAAGCACTACCACATCTGAAAATTAAAACTTTAAAATCTCCTAGACTATTAAGCGAGTGGGCCCAAAATTTCAGAGGGAGGATATTGGGAAAAAACCATATCAAAAAACTTTTTCCACATCAATCCAACTCCCAGAGGAAAAATTTCTAAAAATAGAAGGTCTACTACATAGGAGGCGCTATTTTGGAAAATTCATCAATAGAAGAACCTGTGAAGAAGACGAAGACATTGGAGGTGCACTACAACTGAGAATCCACTAGAATGGACATTTTTGGAACTTACTAAAAATAGTAAGTGTGCCCTCGAACACCTACTAAAAATAGAAAGTTGATCTAGAAGGAACAACGAACACAGGGAGAAAGAGGAAAACTGAGCCGCAACATCCAATTGAAGATCGAGGACTTGATTTCTCATACTTACTAAAAATAGTAAGTTGATTTTTATAAGGGAGATATGAAGCCAAAGTGGATGGGTCAGAAGCCTTCTCAGGATTACGAAGTGGAGAATAGTCAGAGAATGGAGCCAAGTCCACCTTAGACATAACTCATCCTTTGGCATAATTCTTATTCGATATAATTCACTCCTCATATGACACTCTCTCTCTTCAATGTTATATTTTTTGTTGAGGGTTGAACTTTTTAATCGACTTAAATGACTTTAGAAATATAATGTAAATTATGTTGCCTTGCTATTATAAAAGGGACTCAAATATTTAAAGTGGAATATGAACAATCGAAGTCATATTAATATATTCAAGGGTCATGAGGAAGATGATAAGTAACCTCTCATTCTATAAATCGTAACGCCATTCCCATTGCAAAGGGTTGGCAATTGATCTTGTAGAGTCAAGAGTGCATTGTACACTGGAGAAAGAAAAGGATATAGCCATTTTCTTCTACTCTCCTCCCCTCTCAAATTTCTTCCATTCCCACATTATGTACAACTTTGATTTGAGCAATCAATATAAGGAGTTTCTAGCTTTCTTTGACTAAGGGGTTTCTTGATACTTGGTGATCAATAAATTCTATTTGGTCTTGTTGTTATTCGCAGAGTTGTTTCTTCCCATAAATGCATGTGTTGAAGTTTCTAACTAGTGTGTGTGCAAGAATATGATTTTCTACCTGCAACATTAGTTCTCCTACCTCTTTTCTCACTCCCCTTTCCCACTCTACAGACGAAGACTTCCCTAGCAAGATATTTCTAGCTTTGTCGCAGGGTCAATGGAGTGCCCATGTTGGATCTCTCGGTTGAAATACCACCACATAAATCCACACTTTCTCGCACATGCACATATGGTAGCTGCACCGGTTAAGTAGAGGGACTTAGATTCCTAGAGCATTGGCAAGAAATCCACAAGTTTTTCCACCCGACAAATTTTCTCACCAACAGTTTTTGGTGCCCATTGTGGGGCAGATTTAGCAACATCTACACCCAATATATGACCGCAAGGTCTTAAAATAAAATAAAAATCATATTTCAAAGGAAAATCATTCTTTGAAGGTGACTCCATCAAGGAATGAACCCCTGTCATGTTTGTTTCCCACATCATGAAGAAATTTCCAGATTGGAGTGAAGTACCAATGAGTGACAGTGAAGAAGAAGAAGAATATTTCTTCCCGGAAAAGAAGATCATAGATCAGCCATGGTTCCGACTAGTGTTGAAAAAGGAAGGAAGAAAGAACCTGTCATCGATGAAGAAGAATGGATTCAAAGGAGACATAAGATAAGGTGTGAAGTTTGAGAATATGCCAAATTCTTACAAGAGATGAATGAGAAACTTGAAGCAGCCCATAGCAAGGAAGAAGAAGAGGAGAGTTTTCCTATAGAGGAAGATCTTGAAGATCATTCATACCATAGGGTTTTCATACCCGAAAGGTTCTTGAATTCCACTGAATAAAATCCTATCCTTGAGCCTTCCGATGAAGATAAAATCAGCATTCAAGAAGATGATGAAAGACAAGATGGTGCAAGATCCACTGAAGAATATTTTTACAATCTCGCATAACTCACTACAAAATTGAGAATTTTTTCCTTCTTCCACCATTCTCTAGATGAATTCATTGCATATGGTGATGAAGAAATGAACATGTTGAAAAGAGAATATGTGGAAATACTTGAGAGCATAATAAAAGGAAATTTTACCCCGAAGTCTTTGATGAAATTTGGAGGTATGCTTTAGCTCTATAGAGAAGATATGAACATCTTGAAGCTCCACATCAAATGGAGGAAGAAGACAAGACACACCCTGTGGAAGAAGACCTAGATTGCTGCCCATATTATGAGGCTTTCATTCTTGAAAGATTCTTGGATGCTTCTGAAGAAGATCTTATCATGGAACCTTCCGATGAAAGCCAAAGCAACATCATGGAGGAAGAAGTAGAAGAGACGAAGATAGAATCACCATTCAACAATTCCATTTGGCTCGAGTCACAGCCCATGGGGGGAATAATATATTCAATAAAGGAAGATCCTTGCTGCATAATGGATGATCCAATGCTCTTCGAAGACTCCACTAATGATGAAGAAGATGGTCAATTCAAAGTAAGCATGGATGATCTCTTTTCAATTTTTTATCTTTCAATTGATGATGAAATGGGGAGATGTGAAGAAGTGCAAGAAATTCAGCTGACATTATGGTCTAAAAATGATGAATTCAAGATGGTCATAGATAATCCTCCTTCCTATTTTGATTCTTCAAGTGATGTAGAAATGTTGCATGAAGAAATTAAGGAAGTCAAAGAATCAAACTCTCATCCTGATGCAATCATGGATGATCAAATGGAAGAATCCCACTCTCTTTTCAAACCTGAGGAGAACGAACAATTTAAACACAACCTCTACTCACTCGGGAGTAGAATCATCATCTCGGTGAAAACATAGCCTTTCATCTTTCACCTGAGAAAGAGGATTTAATAATGGATGATCAAGATGTAGCTGAAAATTCTTCTCATACTGCTGCCCCAACACAGTTCTCTACTTCTTACCAAGGAGAAGATGATATGGATTTTGAGCTTGAAGGAGTGCCATTCCCTCGAAGCTTGGACATATTCTCCTTGTCAATAGGTGTCATGAATCAAGTATGCCCACGTGTATGCAAGAAAGTGAATCTTCGGCAACACAAATCATGAAAGAGATGAATGAGAATGTTTCAGATGAATCATGGGCCCGTATGGATCATATTTTTAACCATCTCCTAGAGGCACAACAAGAAGATTCCTCCAATAAAGATAAAAAGATTCTATGGAAATTTTAGAAGAACTATCCATACAAGACATCTTGAAGGCCATAGAAGAAACTAAGGATCCTCAACTCGGTCTTGAACTCTTGACCCAGGCCATGGAGATACAAGAAAAGTATGAGTCAATTTGTGCTTCCTATTTTGGTGCACCAATTTTTGATGTTGAAATGGAGTAATTGGATAAGCTTGATGACTTCTCTAATACTTTGGTTGACAAGAATAAACATGAAAACATGTCTTTTTCTTCCACATTGTGTGAAGAAGTTCATGAGTGCAAAAGAAGAAAAGTTCATGTATCTCCTTTGGACATCTCCATTTTTGAAGACAACACCTCCACCATGGAAGAAGATAACAAGGAAAACATTGAGCTGATTTGCATTGAAGAGAGTTTTTTGGAACATGGAAAAAATCAGCTTTGGGGCAGCGATGAGATGCTCGATGGAGAATCAGCTATATCGATAAACATGGAAGGCAACTGGCATTATGAAACCGACTTCAAAGAACATGAAGGCAAAGTGGAATTTCCAAGCAAGGACTCAAGAATCAAGAAGCTCACATGGAATCACTCCTACCAAATACACAGACAATTGTGAAAGCACATGGATTTCATAAGTAGCTGAGGAGGGGAGGCTACTTTCTGGAACCCATTAATACGGCTTCAGAACATCATCACTTAGTGTTTCCCACTCAGGGGTAACTCTTGAGGAAATGAAAAGTATTTCAGTGAAAGCAAGTTGTCCCCTACCTTGTACCATAGGTGATTTATAGGTGTGTTTCCCTTTTCCATTGCGTGTGTTTCCCTTCCTGTTGTGTGTTGTGTGTTTCCTTTCCTTCGTTTTGTGTGTTTGTGTTTCCTTCTAATATTCCTTTCTAGAAGTTGTACATGACTCCATAGGGCCCAATGGATAAGGCACTAGTCAACGAACTATATGGTATAAAATTGAGATTCTAGATTCTATGTCATGTCTTCACTGCAGTCAATCCATGTCATGTCCCCAAGCTAGAGCTAGTTGTTTTCGTGCAAATGTGCAATAGGGAAATTGGAAGTTTCCAAGCACGACAACTATACCCCTATGCTGAAATTTTCATGTTTTATCATTCCTAGGAAACCTCGGTTCTATACAATCAGTCCAAATGACCTCCCAACCAATGTTAAATCATCCCCCTAGGTGATTTAGGAAAGTCCACTCATTCCACCTAGGTGATTTTAGGGAGTTCTAAAAAGATGCTATCTTTTGCAGTATTGGGAAGGGCTATCGTTGGCCTTCCCAGGACTAGATTCAACCCCTAGAGTGGAACAGAAGGGCCAAATTAAACATGGAGGTGAATGGAAGACCTTATAACATCATGGAAATGATCTTGGAAGGTTTGGGGAAGTTTTGCAAGACTTGGAGCAGTCTGAGTAAAAATAGGGTTCACAAGCCTAGGCGGTACACATGCCTAAAATAGTTGTTGGGCTTCAAAAGAAGATTCTAGGAGCTCCAGATGGAGTTAGAAGAAAAAATATATATATCCAAAAAGAGGATTCCAATACCTACATGATGGTGAAATAATATTTTTCACAACACTTTGGTGCATCAGGTCTGCAGGCAGTTTTTCTCAGGAACATGTGGAGTACAAAATAAAAAATCTAATTTTTAGGGATCAAATGGAATAATAAAGACATTATACCCCCACCATTGGATTCATAAGGCCATTTATAGTTAGGATCATATAATTTTTTTCCAAAAATTCCATCGGGAGCTCAAGTTATCACTGTTACAAGTTCAGGACTTAGCCAAATTTTTGGGAGGACACATGTCAGCACCAAGAGCTTGGCGGGATTTTGTGTCCCTCATGTCCCCCAAGGTTAGGGAAATCAAGGTTATAAAAGTGTTCCTAGCCCCCTTGAATCCCTCTCATCCCTCATATGACCTCTTGGACCCTCATGTGACCTCCAAACTTGACAGTTCAGCCCCCAGGTACATTTTTGGAGCATCCATTCCCTACCGTTGGATCGGGCGCCACGTGTCAGCTCCAAGACCACCGTGGAATTTTATGTCCCTTATGAACCTAAGGTGGGGGACATAAGACCTTGAAAAATTCACCCAACCCCTATGGGAGTCATTTAGACACCCACGTGACCAAGTTTCAGCCCCTAGGTGCATTTTTGGAGCATTCATTCCCTGTCGTTGGATCGGGCACCACGTGTCACCTCCAAGACCACCGTGGAAACTGATGTCCCTTATGTACCTGAGGTGGGGGACATCAGACATGGAAAAATGTTCCCATCCCCTATGGGAGTCATTTGGACACCCACGTGACCGACTTTCAGCCCCCAAGTGCATTTTTCAAGCAAATCCCCTACCGTCGGATCGAGGACACATGACATCGCCTTGACCACCATGGAAATTGATGTCCCTCACATCCTTGAGGTCAGGGACATCAGGGACATAAAAATTCACCCAGCCCCTCCATGTGCATGTTTTGAAAGTTTAAATCTAGCACTTAGCCATTTCTTCCTCCTCATTTCTCCTTCACAACTTCATACCTTGCCATGGCTCCATGCATGATTTTCCAGACACCCGGTCCACCATTGTTGCTCCAAAACAGATCTTCCATGGCCACATAAATTCTCCAATCATGAATACATAGCAATATGTAGGCCCCAGGAGGAATCCTCATCAAACACAAAAGGAGAAGCATGAAGCATGAAGGATAAAACAAAGAAAACTCCATAGCCATAAAATGAGAAGTTGAAGAAATCTCCCAAATGGATGCATGAAACAACAAGATATATTTTTATACTCATTCCTCTACCCAAGGCCATCAATAATACACCTTCAAACTCCCCACATGTGACAAAGCATCCACTAATGAAGAAATCTTCGTTTCCGGCTCAACGAAGAAAGAAGTGGGATTTCCCGTCAAAAAGGTTGCCGGATTGAAGTAAGATCACATGTGAAGCACCAAGAGAAAAAACCAACATCAAAAATATAATTTTATTTACAAACAAAGGAGAAATATAGATCTACACTTTTGAGGTCAATTAATGGTTGCCATACCGTAAGTCGCTGTGTCGAAAATTAAAACTTTAAAATATCCTAGACTATTAAGCGGGTGGGCCTGAAATTTCAGAGGGAGGATATTGGGAAAAAACCCATATCAAAAAACTTTGTTCCATGTCAATCGACTCCCAGGAGGAAAATTTCTAAAAATAGCAAGTCTACTACATAGGAACTGCTATTTTGGGAAAGTCATCGATAGAAGAACCTGCGAAGAAGACGAAGACATTGGAGGTGCACTACAACTGAGAATCCACCAGAATGGACATTTTTGGCACTTACTAAAAATAGTAAGTGTGCCCTCGAGCACCTACTAAAAATAGAAAGTTGATCCAAAAGGAACGAGGAACGCAGGAGAAAGAGGAAAACTGAGCCGCAACATCCAATTGAAGATCGGGGACTTGATTTCTCATACTTACTAAAAATAGTAAGTTGATTTTTATAAGGGAGATATGAAGCCAAAGTGGATGGGTCAGAAGCCTTCTCAGGATTACGAAGTGGAGAACAGTCAGAGAATGGAGCCAAGTCCATTGTAGCAACTCATCCTTCAACATAATTCTTCTTCTTCTTCTTCTTCCTCTTCTATTTCTCTCTCTCTTCGCTCCTCATACGACACTCTCTCTTCAATGTTATATTTTTGTGTTGAGGGTTGCACTTTTTAATATGACTTAAATGACTTTAGAAATATAATGTAAATTAAGTCGCCTTGCTATTATAAAAGGGACTTAAATATTTAAAGTGGAATATGAACAATCTTAAGTCATATTAAGGTATTCGAAAGGTCATGAGGAAGACGATAAGTCACCTCTCATTCTATAAATTGTAACGCCATTCCCATTGCAAAGGGTTGGTAATTGATCTTGTAGACTCAAGAGTGCATTGTACCTAGAGAAAGCAAAGGAGATAGCCATTTTCTTCTACTCTCTTCCCCTCTCAAATTTCTTCCATTCCCACATTATGTACAAATTTGATTTGAGCAATCAATATAAGAAGGAGTTTCTAGCTTTCTTTGACTAAGGGGTTTCTTGATACTTGGTGATCAATAAATTCTATTTGGTCTTGTTGCTATTCGCAGAGTTGTTTCTTCCCATAAATGCATGTGTTGAAGTTTCTAACTAGTGTGTGTGCAGGAATATGATTTTCTACCTGCAAAGCATTAGTTCTCCTACCTCTTTTCTCACTCCCCTTTCTCTCTCTATAGATGAAGACTTCCCTAGCAAGAGATTGCTAGCTTTGCCGTAGGGTCAGTGGAGTGCCCCTGTTAGATCTCCTAGTCGAAATACCACCACAAAAATCCACACTTTCTCGTGCATGCACATACAACAACTACACCGAGTTAAGTAGAGGGACTTAGATTCCTAGAGCGTTGGCAAGAAATCCACAAGTTTGTCCACCCAAAAAAATTCACCAACAAAGAGAGATAAATTTTTTCCCCATTGAATTATTATAGAAGTCTTGAAAGTGGCATAAAGGGTGCAAACTAGTTGAGTTTTTAAAACTACTTTCTGGGAAGCTCGCCATCGATAAGAAAATTTGGTGTGCTTTACATGTATGTGTTTTTAATGAGTTCTAGAAAGAAATGATATGATATACAGGTCAGTGGATTTCCAATGAGTTATTACATGTTTTATTTGAGATGTTCTCAAGTGATCTTGAGGCCCAAAGGTGAAGATTGGTTCATAGAAATAGTTTTTTTGTGAAGGAAATGAGCCTTATTGGTAGTGTTATGAATAATTTTATAGATGTAAGCTAATTTAAAACTATAGATGATGTTTTTATGTCATATTTGACATGTGTGATCTATTAAGTGGCTCAAATAATCATGATGATGAGTTTTTTTGGTGTCCGTGAACCATGTGATGTGGTTTTGAGCTATTTTTGATCTTCTATGGTGTGTTTGAGCATGAATGACCTACATGGGTCCATTCCAAGTGATGTTATGTATGTAATGTCATATTTTCATGTTTTTTTAGTTAAGATAATTTATTAGGAGTAATTCTCTTTATGTTTTTGAATTGAGAAGGGTATAAAGCAAGTGTTTTTAGTTTAAATTTGATTTAGTCGTGAGAGAGGGAAAACGTGTGACACGAGTGTGAGTGTGAAATAGGTATGAATAAATAATTTCATATATTAGTAGGTTTGATAAAGTTTGAATAGTTTTAGATAGCATGTTTGTAATGGTTTGAAGATAAATTAGTTCGTGAAAGAATAAGAAAGAGTGAGTTGAAGAAGAGAGGGTTTGAAGAGGTTTTTAAGGTGGGTGAACTGAAATTGTAATCTCCATCAATTTAAGAAGCAAGAATACATCAGATATATTCATCTAAAGGTGGTTTAGTTGGTGTTTAATCATCTTAGGGGTTATATCCCCTTCCGGATTTGGTTCTTCACTAAACTAGGATTTGGTGCTACTTGTAGGGTTGGTGCTCTACTAAACTAGGGGTTGGTGCTCCTTGTGAAGTTGGTAATTCACTAAATACTTTTTATTTGAGTAATATAATTAAATTTTTAGTGGTTTTCTTCCCCTTTAGGGTTTTCCACTTACATGTTGTGTTCATGTGTCTCTTTTGGGATTATGCTGATTTTATTGAATGCTAAGCACATATTTATGAATGATTAAATGGTTTATGGTTTAAGTAATCAAATCTGAAATTAGTTAAAGTTTTGTAAGGATTGATTCACCCCCATTAATCAATTATGTTTCTAGCACCAATATATTCCCTCCTTTTTGGGTACATGTGATGATTATAAGAGAATGCGGCCTATATAAGATGACCTGAAGTTTACATGCATAGTTGAGTGTAAATACCTAAAATATGTAGGGGATATGTATGGTAAAACCAAGGAACATGCAAACAAATTATGATAGAAGTGATTGCTAGTGTAAATAAACTAGCATGTAATAGAAGATAATGTAACCAATAACTAGGAAGACAAGAAAGAATGTGAAAAGTGGGTTTCATACATGGGACATCACTTGCAATATTACAAGAAAATCAGGTCCGAAGTAGCCAAAACCATCCAATGATAAAACAAGACATAGGTCATAACCCACAAATAATAACATACAATACAAAACAAGAAGTGATAGATAACCCTAGTTGTATTTATCCTATTGGGAAAATTCTACACATGAATAACCCATTAGTATGTTATAAAGATAAGTAGTATGTCAAATCATGTATAAATAAGTAAAGTGATAGTAGTGAGAAGTAATGAATAATGTAGCAATAGAACCTATGATGTGTAGTATGTGATAGTAGTAAAAATAGATGCCCAAAGCAACAACAAGACTAGTAAATATTTGTGTCTAACATCATGCATCATGTGTGAATATGTAAAGGTCCTTTAATTACCTCAAGATACCAAGTTAATGTGCATGTGTATATAGAAAAATATAATTACATACTAAGTATCCAACTAGCATAGGAAACAAAGTGTAACATGTAAGTAGAATAAGATAACAAGAGTAAATGCAACCAAGATATGTAAAATTTGTGTGAGTGTGAAAATGTGTTGTGATATGCAAAATGTGTAGATGAGAGGAGCCACATTGCCCCCCGATAGATGTGTATCATATGAGATTCATTTAAAAATTACCCCTCAATAGTCAAGAATGAACCATATAACAAGAGTGTGTCATCGGGAAATGAATGTATTGTATGAGAGTAGATGCTAAAAATATGTATCTTAAAGCATAGAGTGTGAAGTGTAGATAATGTGAGTTTCATTGATAAATTTTTCCCTCAACAAATAATTTTGAACCATAGCACTAGGGTGCATCATTGGGAAATGAAGGCTTTGTTATCCAAATAACTCTCCTAATTATTTGGATAACTTATATTTTCATTATGACTTTGATGTTACACATTTTAGGTTGCACGTACTCAAGATTTTTCTTTTGACACCTTAGCACAAT
The DNA here is from genome assembly GCA_018340775.1 of Taxus wallichiana var. yunnanensis. Classification (NCBI taxonomy): domain Eukaryota; kingdom Viridiplantae; phylum Streptophyta; class Pinopsida; order Cupressales; family Taxaceae; genus Taxus; species Taxus wallichiana. The sequence continues at coordinate 43,190,017 of CM031234.1, forward strand.
TCCAGCTTCTTTCACACACCCTCAAAAACCCTCCTTATTTTCTTCTTCCTTTTTTATCTCCTTATGTTTCCCCTCTTACGCCTTCCTTCTATACACTTGCTTTCAATCCCAATTTATTGCACACTCTTTACGCATCGTTGACTTGCCTTCCACCCGGGTAATTCCCTACATATCTTTGCACTTGCATGCCTTGCACTTCTTCCCTTCTCGGTTTACATCATGTAGCCCATTTGCATAAATGTCTCCTACATGTGTGCATCCATTTCACCCACATGTGCCACCTTTGTGCACCCATATTCTTCACCTTCACACCTCTTTCTTTTTCATCTTACACTAGTCACTATGCCACACCATCATCTATCAAACTTGAGTGTACAACATGTAACCTATCAAAGCACATCAATAGGGTACCAATTCTTAACAACCAACCAAAGTGTGTTACATGTGGCGAAGTGACAAAAAGAGTCAACATTTGGCTGATTTCTTTAGTCAATCAGCACATGCCACATGTCGAGTGACCTATAGGCTTCGATAGCCAAAAGTTTTACCGCAATGGTTATATTCTCACACACCTAGTCTCATTTGAAAATTACTAACATTGGCTACATGTTGTACTTTTCAAAATAATATTTAGGTGGGACTTGGTAGGTGGAAAATAAGGAAATTTCATTCTTGTCATCAATGCATACATCTAATTGACCACACCCACCATATTTATTTAGATCTCCCCTCTTTCCTTCTTCTAGAAACTAAATAGACATGGGGAAGTACATCTAACAACCTTACATGTGGTTTTGTAGGCATTTATAATTTATTGTTGGTGGTTAAAGATTTGAATCTTAGTTTCCCTCCTTTTCTCCTTCTCTTCTCTCCTTCTCTATAAATAGTAGAGTTTTGTTTTGTAAAAAGGATCCTCTTTGTTGTAACAGCACCATGCCAAAATGGTGGCCCAAATCCCACAAATTTTATACCTTGACTTGGTCTCTGCAATGTGCTCTTGCCTCTCACCATGAATGTAAATGATTGTACATCCCTTGAGCAATAAAATCTTGTTTTGTGGAACTCTTGTCTTCCCTTTCTCATTTTCATTGTATCTCACCTCTTTGTTTGCATTTTATGGTGTGTTGTGCATATTCCCACTTGCAATCCTCATGTTCATGTGTTGTACACACTAAAAGCCCGAGCCATCATGTTGATCTGTGGTGCACATCAATCACCCTCTTCTTTCACACCCTCTTTGTCTCTTTCACCCTTGTGGAGAGTGATCAACCCTTTCCCTAAAACTATCACCTTCCTTAGCTTAGGATTTCCCCTTTCTACACATCCTCCTATCCATAGTTCCTTGGCATGTTTAGTCTAGGATTTTATTTTTGCATTAGAAGTAGTGTTAGTGTTAGAGATAGGTAGAGGAACCGACCTTCTCCGAAGATCCATCTCGAGCATGCAAGGTCCCACAACTTGGAGACAATTCCATTGTTATCTCAAATAGCTCGGCTCTTCCAGATCCGAGATGCGGGTGCATGTTTGAATGACCAACATATTTTTGCACACTCAGTGGGGACAAGTTTGAAGAGCTATTCATCTTCATCTTAGCAATTTTGGTGTATTATTGTTGAGATACAACCTTTGGAGGCATCTTTCAATACATCTAGTGACTCCACTAATTGAAATGCACCCATTTTTTCATTCGCAGACCAGTCTCCCCTCCTTTTTCATTCATTTCTCCCTTTCCATCGTTCCACTTCTTCTTTTGAATTTGTGCAATCATGACTTCTTTCCCTTCCTGGAATTCCCATTTATAGCAACAAAACTATTTTTCTCCATCACCACAGCTTCAAAATCCTCCTCTAAATCAGTTTTATAAGCCCCATTACCCTGAAAATGCATATAACCTACTTTTTCTAACCAAAATGTTTATGAAGAATAGTTTTATGCAGATTATGGTGGAGACTCTATAGCAGATGCTGATTTTGAGAGGCATGTGCAAAATATGGAGATGGACATGATGCAACTCAGAGTCAAATGATCCATAAAGGCAGTGAGATTTGGCTATAAGGTCCCTTGTCCATGGGTCAACCCTATACCAAGCTAGTTTAGCACCTAGTAGAAGCTTCACATAATCACTAAGATGTTTCCCTAGATCACGAATGGGTGAAATTAATGGAGGCTCAAAAAAATATAGTGTGCAAGAACCCGCATCAATGGGGCAACCCCGCACTACTATCTTATACCCCTCCCATTCCTTTACACCAGCCTACATCATCTCAAAGCTTTCTACACATGTTCCCATATTTTTACGCATTTCCCCATTAAGAATTCCTCTCCTCCATCCTCTCATCTTTATTTCCATGCCATCATCCCTCCTACATGCGCTTCCACTCCTCTTGTGTGCACGTCTTCTCGTGCCCAAACTTCTAACTTCCGAGTCCCCTACGTCTAATTATACCATAAATGGATATCCCCCCGCCAACGTGCCATCCCCAACTAATGTCATAATGTTCAAAAACTATAGAATAGTTGAATAATAGTATGAATCATGTGACTGACGGGAAGAGGAAATCATATGGGCACTGTTTGAGAATAAAATTAGTTAGTTCCAGAGGATACTGATTCAAGGAGACCGAGTTTCTTGTAGAATAAGTACCATACACACCTTTGCTTCAGCATGACCTAGCCTATAAGAAGTCACCTTCAAAAGGAGATTCTATAAGATAATCCCATCTACGGGATTGAGCCACAAAACAACAGAAAAACACAAGGATCAAACCATGCCCAATCAAATACTTGACTAGTCTAGAGATAAATATAGAGTTTACACTAGTCATGCTCATTTTAGAGCATGAGGTTGAACTTGAGTGCACCAAATTTCACCAACAACGCATCCCTTATTCAAGCGTAGAAAAAATTTCAGGAGGTATATATTATATTTGTTGATACTTTGAGGAGGTTGAAACACCATCTGTAAGCTAGTTTTTCACTCTTGTTTTGGACCATGTCCAATGCCAAATCAATTACTTGGTCATAATCTATATGGAAGGGAAGCTACTTCTCCCTTCCTGTTACAGGTTTTACTTGAGCACCCTCTACCTCTAGTTAGTTTAGGTTAGAATAGGTTTGTTTTCAAGTAGAACAAGTGTTTTTACACACTCTACATGTTCCCTTTAGGACATGTATGATTTTTATCTTTTGTACATGGTGTTGTGCTTCTATTTCGGCATGCTCCCTTTAGGGCCTTTCCTTTCCCCATGTGCCTCTTTTTTTTCTTCTTGGGATAACTTTTTAACTTTGATAGAGGCAGTTCTAATGGTCAATGTACAAATTTCCACTCTCACAATCGAAGTCGAACATCTTCACATGAGAGAAATAGTTCAGTTCAAAGTTTAGACAATGTTGTAAGTGACTTTAGGGATGTTCTTCAAGTTACAGATCAGATCTTCAAGTTTAGTGCTTGAATCCATGCCCAATGGACTTCTAAGGCTACTAGTCTCTTCATCTAGCATGTAGATGGCCCCTGAAATTCACCAAAAATGTTATCCAAATAACTCTCCTAGTTATTTGGATAACTTATATTTTCATTCTAACTCTGATGTTTCACATTTCAAGTTACGTGCACTCAAGATTGTTCTTTTGACACCTTGGCATAGTGCAGTTCCTCCATGTGCCCTTGTGTGCCCTCCTTATTTTTTTTTCTTCCTTATTCTTCTATCTCCTTACATTTCACCTCTTTTTCCTTCCTTCTGTGTAGTCACTTTCATTCCTAGTCTATCACACACTCTTTGTGCTTGCCCTCGTTGACTTTCCTTCTAATGCAGCTAAGCCCCCTGCATATCTTTGTGCTTGCACATCTTCCTTTCCTTTTTCTCCTTGTGTGCCTTGCTTACATACTTTTCTCTTGTAGCTATGCATCCATTTATCCTACACTTGCCACCATTGTGCACCCATCTTCTCGCACCTTCATCCATCTTTATTTTTTACCTTGCACTAGTCATTGTGCCACATCATCATCTATCGACTTGAGTGTAAAACATGTAACCTATCGAAGCACACCAATAGGGTGTCAAATCTTAACAACCAACTAGTGTATGAAACGTGTTAGAAATAACAAAATAAATCAACAATTGGCTGATTTATTTATTCAATCAGCACGTGCCACCTGTCATTGCATGTCAGAGTGACTTGTAGACTTCTGACAGCCATAAATTATGTTACAGTGCTTATTTCCTATGCACCCAGTCTCATTTTAAAGCTACTAACATTTGCTACAATTTATACTTTTCAAAATCATATTTAGGTGGGATTTGGTAGGTGGAAAATAGGGAAACATCATTTTGGTCATCAATGCATACATCTAATTGACCCCAACCACCGATTTCTTTAAATCTTCCATTATTGCTTCTTGTACACATGGCGAATTGCATCGACAACCTTTTAGGTGGTTTTGCAAGAATTTATCATTTTTTTGTGGTTACATATTTGAATCGAGTTAACCTCCTTTTCTCCTTATCTTCTCTCCTTCTTCTATAAATAGCAGATTTTTGCTTTGTAAAAAGGATCCTCTTTGTTGTAACGGCACCATACCAAAATGGTGGCCGACATCCGTAAATTTTTAGACCTTGACTTGGTCTCGTAATTTATTCTTGCCTCCCACCATTAACGTAAATAACTATGCATCCCTTGAGTAATAAAATCCTATTTTGTGGAACTCTTGTCTTCCCTTTCTCGTTTTCATTGCATCTCACCTCTTTGTTTTTTTTTTTCTAGCATGTTGTGTGTATTCCCAGTTATATCCCCCATGTTCATGTGTTACACATGCTAGAAAGTTGAACCTACATGTTGATATGTGGTGTGCATCGTCCACCCTCTTCTTTCACGCCATCTTTGTCTCTTGTGCCCTCGTGGAGAGAGATCAACCCTTTCCCTGGCGCTATCACCTTTCTTAGCTTAGGATTTCCCCTTTCTACATATCCTTATATCCCTTGTCACTTGGCACATTTATTCTATGATTTTATTTCTACATTAGGAGTAGTGATAGTGTTAGATATAGGTAGAGGAACCAGCCTTCTCTGGAGATTTGTCTTGAGTGCGCAATGTCACACAACTTGGAGATGGTTCCATTATTGTCTCAAACAGTTTGTCTCTTCCATATCTAAGATTTGGGTGCATGTTTAAATGACTAATAGGATTTATATGCGATTGATAGGAGATTCTAGGAAAGAAGTGTTATGAAGCACGAATCATGAACTATAGATGATTTGAGGTTCATTGATGAATTTTTCCCTTAATATTCAAGTGTGAACTATAGCTCTAGATTGTTTCATCAGAAATGATGGTAAAATATGTATACTGTAAGCGATGTGATACTCGAAAAGATAAACATAATGCACAAAGAGTGAGTACCTAGGATGGGAGGAGTGATGTTTGGGGAGGAATTATACCCTCAACAAGTCAAGAATACACCATAGAACAAGAGTGTATTATCGGTAATAATGGTACAATGTACTAGAGATGTGTGAATGTTTGAAAATATTTAAACATGAAGCAAGGATCATGAAGTGTAGTAAAGATACTATGCATGGATATTAGAGACAATTGATAATGATAGAGGAGGGGAGTTCGATGCCCCCAAATGTAGATGTCAAGATGATTTATGTCATGATAGTAGTACACAAGGGGTCATGATATGCTAAAGAAGATGAACATATGCCATTTGAAAGTACATGTATTATAACATGTAAAGTAGGATACTAGCATGCATGTGATAAAACTAGAATAAGTATAACATTAGTAAACACAAGAGCTACCAAATAATAATGTCAACATGATGACAAGAAAACGCTATAGATTCCAAGATCCCATTTGGATAGATAATAAGTGTGTGCGAAATAATAATATACCCATTAAGAGAAAATAAAATAGGTATAACATTGTGCATGTTAGAAATAGTGAAAAAATTAAGTGTAAACATAAATATCAGTATGTGAGTCAAAATATGTGTAACATATGTAATTTTGGGGTGCTCATCAATAGTAATAAAAAATAATAAGTGCAATTTGGGAATATTAGATACAAGAAAGTATTATGAACTAGACCTTATGATCATAGACAAAATGTATCAAGAGGGGATCAGATGATTGTCATGAATGTAACAAGATAAGATGTGGCCATATTAAATTAATCAATTAGAGGATATTGGAAATTGAGCACATTATGAATTGTTTTAAAAGTAGTGTATGGTTCTCTAACCTATGATGAGGAAAGTGTGGGGAGATATGTAACAATGTAAGAGCTAAGCATATGATCAATAGAAGTGCATTGAGAATGAGATATAATGGGGGAGTATTATGGTTAGCAATAGAAAATTAATTATGTAAATTAGTAGAACAAGGGTGTATCTCAAAAGGAGAAGGATGTAAAATATAGCTAATGTCATGAGCATTGTGTGTAAGAGGAATATCACAAGGAGTAGAACATGAGGTATAGAATCTACTATAATAGTATCCATGGAAGAAGGTGTAACAAGGTAGTTTTTGTTATGGAGTGGGTAAAATAATTGTATCCATAGTATATAACTAAGGATAGTCTAGAAGGATAGTATAAAGAGCATCATGAGGCATAACGTGACATATAAAATTAAGAATGCAAGATCCCAAAGTAAGGGGAAGAGAGATTGTTCACAACACTTTCTTAGGTATATTTTCTAAGCCATGGATACAAAGTGTAGATGGATTGAGATGAGTAGAATAAATTCTTATGTTTCGGAGAAAGTAAATATTTCATACATTAAGACTAGATTCAGGATCAATAAGGATGAGCTTAACAAGAAGATAAATCATTTCAACATGGATATACAATGGGGAAGCATTAGAATAAAATGGATGATGAAGGAGGGAGGAAGGATGAATACGTGGAGGGAATATGTGCACATAAAGGAGTTGTACTCAACCATGTAATGGAGTAGCTTCAAGATTCAACAAGTAATAACTTAACCATGAGATCAATGTGCATGCATTAAAGGAAACAAGACTCAAACACGTGCTCATATATTAAGAATAGAGGTGTACATATAGGGGAGTGTTGAGTAAATCCTATGCAGAGGTAAGGATTCCTTCATGATGGAGAAAAGGAATTAATTCCAAAAGGGGAAGTAACTCCTATGACACACACTTACACATATGACATATTCCATGAGAGAATATGTCATAACTAATATGACACCTATGATCCATGCTCACACCTAAGTGAGATGACTCACCTAGTGAGGTGGAATTACACATAATAAATAAATAAAAGGTGAAAAATACCACACACACTAACACCCCCTTCATCGTAACTTAGGATGAGGTAAGGAAAGTCAATAAAACATACAAATAATGAAAAATGGGTCCCAGAAACTAAGCCTAATGAGGTACCCACATACAAGAAACTCTCGAAAAGTTGAGTGAAAGCAGAAAACCCATTAGGAAACAATTCCCCCAAAAGAGAGATAAACTCACTCAATAAGAATGGAGAAGAAGGAGAAGAAATAGGTCCTAAAAACATGGCCTGATAATGTACCTAAATTGAATCATACTTTAGAGTGGAGAAAGAAAGTGATTCACTAAAGTTGAAGTGGAATAAGGTAGTGCAAGATAATTAATCTAATCTAGGAGGACTTATAACATTATAAATAACTAGGTAAATACAATAAACAAAGATGTAAATGACCTATAACAATGTATGAAAGGAAATACTAAACCCTAATGTGTAAAATATAAAGGTAAATGACTTGGTGATAACAGATGGTTGTCACAAAGTGTCGCAGCAGTCTAGCTAGAAAATACGGGAGTAAGAAGGAATACACAAAGGTCTTGAAAAGGATGAATCTAGAATATTTGAGTGGACTCGAGGCACCTAGAAAATGACTGGGGTGCTCATGGGTGTTCTAGTTTGTAATCTTGGAACCTTGGTCCGTGAAAATCCCTAAAACTCGGTTCTTATAGGATCGTAACATGGTTTGTAACCATCACTATTTTTCACATTAATTTCTCTCGCATTGCACCAAATGCTCTAAATATTCCAAGAGGAAGAATTAACCTATAAAGGACTAAAAGGAAGTATCAAAACCCTAAAAATAAAATGTAGAATGAATGGGTTAGACTGACCTTAGCTACCACAACAGTGGGCTTACTAAACTGAGTGATACACTACATTTCAGACTTGGATGTAGTTCTTGTGTGTGTGTTCATGTCATGCCCTAGGTGCTCTTATTCCAGTTACACTTTGTGAAATAGCGAGAAATAGCTAAATGTAGGAGATGCAATATAATGTGTGCATGGAATAAAATATAATCTCTCCCCTATGAAGTGTGATGCAAATGTCCTATCTTATGCCTTGATGATGGAGCTATGTGGATTCCAATGCAATAGATGGATGCAACTCTAGATGGAGTGATAGTAGTGTATGATGTTAGGTCCCTCATTATGGTCTCATAACTTTATATTTATAGGGTTATCTTGGTCTAATTTTGTAATTAACCCCGAAAAGGATGACCACATAAAAGATAAGAATGAAAAATGGCTAGAAAAGACCCAAAAATGACGGAAAGTGGAAAATAGACCAAGGCACCCCCAAGTGGGACCAGGGTGCCCAGCTTAGGTTAAGACATATTTGGAAATGACTGGGTAAATAGGTGCAATAGGTCACAAAATATGAAATAAAATAAATAAGATGGCCAAAAGGATGGGGGTTAATTAATACTTTCTTCCCTTGAGAACCTTCTAAATAGTAGTATGAGACCGAGATAAATAAATGTCTAAAGTGCATGATTTTGTGACTACATTTTTCCCCCACTTTATGTTGGTGAGAAAAATATCGGTAACATAAAGTAGATAGAGATATGTACCTGATGTCATTGTAGAGTGATGAAGAAGGAATGCCAAAGGACTATACAAAGCATCGAAGGATAAAAATATGGGCGAGCTTGGAAATTATAGATGAAAATGCACAAATAAAAAAGTGATGAGAGTGACCCAAGGGTGAAGCACACTTATGTGTAGCTATCATAATGTGTAGTGTACCTACATGGTTAGTAAAGCATGTGTGTTATCACGGAATGTTGTTGTTATCGTTTTGTTGTTACCCCCATTTGACTGCTTGTTTCTCATACGATCGGACTGCAAGGAGAAAATGATCAAGTAGTCAAATATGTATGTATGTAAAAATGCTATGTAAAGTATGCATGTGTATAGAAATGTGTAAAATATGTAAATTTAAAATATGCTAAATGTAAATGTAAATGGAACATGTTCACCTAATCCATGTCGAGAGAAAGGGTGTAGAAGGATATCATGTACTGCTGCAACTTTTTTGGGTGATCTTATGCCACCGTGGCTGAAGAAGTGTATTGAGGAAATGTTATGTGTCCTCCAAGCTCTAACCACTTCTACTAAAATATGTAAAGAGACCTCTATAGCATCCTTTTTTTGGGTAATTTGACACCATTGATTGAATTAGTGTAGAAAGTCACACCCATTATAACCCCTAAGCCTCAGAATCGCTCCCCATAAATGCTAAGGACACTATGTCCTGTAAAGGCCATTGTGTATAGGGTTTGTATACTGGTCTAAACCTACTCATTGTATGCAAAACCACAATGCCAAGGGTGGAAATTGCATTATACTACACAGGTGTAGTTGTGTTTTATTAGTATGTAAACCCCCAAATCATGCCCCTCTCTTTAGGGGTGCATGCAACGTCACCGACATATGAATTCAGCCCCAAAAGGGGACCAACCGCACTCCAAACTATGTACCCTGCAAAGTACTTGATAGAAACCAAGGCACACAAAAATAAGAAGGCTAGCCAAAGAAAAGTGTAAATCAAACAATGTATGCATATAGAAAACATGTGTAAGATATGCAGACAAATGTAGAAAATGTAAACACACAAGAAAACAAGTAATCTGCAAAAGTGGGTTGCAAACATGGGACATCACTCATGATGTTGCAAGATATGCAAGGTCATCATGGCTGCAAAAAACATAGAAGTGAGTACAAAAACATAGGGCAAAGCCTACATACAATGGAAAACAATAGCAAATAAGTACAGACAAGAAAACATGTAGTCATGGAAACATGTAATCCTATAAAATAAATAGTACACATAGAACACATGTTAGCATGTTAGATTAATAAAAAATATGGCTAAGTATGTATGCTTAAGTAATGTAATATGTTAAGTAAAAATGAAACAATAACACCCGGCCGAGATAAATGTGGATGCCCCTAATGACCAATATAGGTAGGGTAGAAGGTGAGCATCCATGTCACGTGTAGGAGTCTTGTATCTATGATCACATTACACAAAGGAATGAATGCACATATATGAATTATATAGATAATGATATATAAGAAATCAATCTATCATGTGTAGTAAAGTGAACATCCAAAAAACCAGAAAATATGAGTAAATTCCCCAAGAAAATGTAGTATGTTGTGAATGGATGAAAAGGTATGCAAGATGGAATGATAGGAGCCATTTTCCCTTGAGTGGATGGAAGTATATGTAATGAGGTTCATTTTTCCCCCTCAGCAGTCAAGAATGAACCGTAAATGAGAGTGTATCATTGGGAAATGGTTGAGTAGTGTGTATTGTGTCTAGTGCATTGTGATGAATGTGTATATGTGTAGTGGTGATGATATATGACATGTAGAATAGGTGTACGTTGACCTTATATTCTAAGCGTATACCAAGATGTGATGAATGGAGGATTGATGATTTATCCTAAGCATAGATCACTATAAGATGAATAATATGGGGTGGTGACTTAGTCTAAAGCTCTTGGCATCCACCGTGAATCAGCCTTCTTGATACTCACCATCCCAACACCTTTTTTCTTTTAGTTTTGCTAGTTCATTTGCTCATAAATCTTTGGACACTCTTTGTACTTATGTTTCTTCCCACACCATGAGCATTATAACAAATCAAGACACTCACGTTTGTAATGCTCTATAGATCCACATTTATAATAGGTTCCTCATAGAAATTCACTTTGTCCTTTTCCGTGGTTACTGTGACCATGAAATCCTCTACAAAAATTCTTCCACATGCTCCTCCATTTGCGTGCCATTCATAGCGATGATATTCATCCTGGAACTACTTGCAAGACTAGTCTGGCACACACCAAGATTAATAACATCATAGATCTGATCAATCAGTCTATAATCCTTGGTATCATGGGTTGTAGAGGTATAGATATTGCAATAGCAAGAAACATTCTTTTGGATTGCGCACCGTAATAGAGGATATCTACTTGCATCATTATCCCCAAGGAAAATTTCACAATCTACCACCATAGCGTGTACCACCTTCCGAGGGAAACTATCCTTTTCATGCCCTTCCACTTCATAGGCTATACACCAAAGCCCACTACAAACCTCATGCACCGAGTTTGCAGAAAAATTCTTCAACTATTTGGTCATTGCAGCAATTTGAGCCTCCAAAAATGGTTAACACTATTTTCAACACTCCCAATGTCCTTAATGTGCAAGGAAGCTTCCAAGGCCTCGAGCGGTTCTATGAAAGTCTTGTGTGATAGTTCCCTTCTAAAAAGCAGTGTTATCAATCCTCCAAAACCCAATGAGTGTGTTGAGAAGCATGAATGTCATAGGATAGTTTTGACAAGATAGTTTTAAAACACATGTCATACTCCCACACACTCTCCACCATTCCCTATTGGATCTCCTTCAAAGCATTGATTCTCGTCTATTTAAATTATGGGATATGTACCTCTGCATCGAAGGCATTATTTAATGTAGTGTAGTATACCACCATTTTATGGGGGTCATGCTTCTGATACCAACTATGTGTGCACCCTTGCAATGTTATTACAAACTGACTTTCCTTCCGCTCTAGGGTAGTGATCCATTTCACACACAATTGTAATTCACACTTGTGCACATGCTCTACAGCATCCTCAATACCCCTGTAGTCTAGTAAGTGCAAATAAATCTCAAAAAACACTTTTGGAGGTGGTTGCAGCCCTTGTCCTCCTAATCCATAGCCTTGGTTTCCTCTAGTGTTTCCTCCTTCACCAGATCCACTAGATCCACCAGGTCCTATTCCTCCTAACCCACAAAATTCACCTCATGTAGCCAGAAAATGGCTTGAAGTGGTCATGCCTAGTGTTCCCAATGTCCCACTAAATTGCATTTCAATGGCTTGTGATATTGTCCTGTTGTCAGTTGTGTTTCCCGTACCACTCCTAGACGTGATAGCCAAAACTTACGTACTTTCACCTTGTCCAAAAATTTCTCCAAATACCAGAATCGTTTGCGCAGCCATGGATGTTTCGAATGATAAATTATATCTCCTAGGTGCATATCAATTACTCCTACTGATACCAACTAGGTTACCCTTGATCTAGAAAACCAAGCATCATGGTTTGGTCATAAGGAGGGTTCGGATGCATGCTAACAGCCTCTCCTTTCTCTATGTGATGAACTCTCATTAGAAGTTGAAGGGGCTTCTCTCCCGCACTTTCCTATATGGGGTAGCACATATTGCTCAGTTCCACATCCTCTATGTGAACCTTAACTCCTTCCCATAACGTGTGCCTCTATAGATCCATCGCACTTGTAACCTCACGTTTTCTATTCATCTCCCTTTCACAAGCTTTGTTATACTTGAGTTGCCTCTCCTCCCTTTCCTTTTCAACCACAATGTTCTCCATCTTCCTCCACCCTAGCTTCCTCATCTATCACTTAGAGAAGCTTATTCGGTCATGGTAAATGCCTCTAAACCGAGGGTAGTGTCCAAGATCTTCATATCTAAAGGAATAACATGAAAACATGTTCCTCTGGGCTCCCTCGAAACTTGAACTCAGTAACTTCTAGGAAAGAATACGTATAAATCGTGTATTCTAGAGTATAACTGGTCAACACTCCTTTCCACCAGTGATCGCAACATGTGTCTAAGTCGATCTACATCCTACAACCTCTCGATAATCATCTTAGGTCCATACATGTGATCTATAGTACCAAATTGATTTGGATACATATGTTGAAATCCATTCATATAGTTATACTAGAAAATAACAAAAGAATGTCTAAGTATAACTCATGGTACATGTTGTCTTCTACCCATCTAAGTGTATTGAACTCAGGTCAAGTGATGAATCTTTGAGAAAACTTGTCCTCCATGTTCTTAAACCATCCTTCAATAATTTCCAAGGTCATATGTTCCGTCATCATGCATCAAAAGGACCAAGATGCATGCAATTTCTCACAATAACTTCAAAAATAGGTCTCGATAACGGAACCGAGATGTAGTCATTTTTATACCCCTAGAAAAATAGTCTAATCCCATACGCATCGGCCTATCATCTAGTGGACATTGGGTGCTCACTCGAGGCACACGTGGGTTCCAAGCCCCTCCTTTATGTGATTCTTGTGATAATGCATCATCTATGATAGATACTTAAGTGTAAAAGAATGGAAAATAACCATGCATTCATTCTGAGAACCTAGGATGAGTTATCATATTAATGCTCCCATTCATATAGTAAAATAGGAGTATCAAACAACATATATAAATTATTCATAACACAAGGGAAACACATTAGACTTAAGCTCATGAACACATATATTCTTTAGAATAGGACCTTCCATTCATATTAATGAGTTCAAGTAACCACATTACATTCCTTGAGGTCATAATGTGCCCATATAACAATGCGAGCAATGTCATGTATCGAAACTACACTATGCCCTTCATATTACAAGGATAAACATAGACCCATCCCTCTAAATATGCCATCAATCTTATATTTCCTCTAATCCCAACCCATATAATTCTCCATGATATTTATATAGAGCTTCACCTACTTTCCAACGCGCTACTCTCTCTCCGCCTCTCTTTTCCAAAGATCCTCTCATGCCTTCTTCTACCCACACACCTCTATATATAGTTTTTTTGCCTTCACCGCCATGCATTTTGAGGTAACAGATCGGTTACCAAGTTTCCAAGTGGTCCTCCAATGGAGCATGCCTCCTTTGATCTCGAGCTCTCCACTCTATGCAATGATGTTCTTCTGGAACCTTCCATCACATGCATGGAATATTCCATTCTTTATCCTACATCTGTCAGGCTAGCACCTTATCCACTCTACATGCTAGATGGGTCACACTTTCCTCAAGTGCTATTTGGAACTCCAAATATGGCTAATTCCTAAAATTTTCTTGTCTTACACACGCGTGTTGTGTGTTCTGCTAAACCCTACTAGAACCCTACCATGTGTGTCTTCAACCCATGCACCCTTCTCTAAATAGGTCATGCACGCCCATGCACCTTTTTGTACTTAGCCAATATTATAGGGCCCAACAACAAGGAAGGTAAAGTGGCCCATAGAGCTACTTGTGAAGAGAAATCAAAATTACAGTTCAGGAAGATGATTAGAGAAGAGAAAAAGAAGTTGAGGAAAGTGAGAAAACATGAGAAAGAGGTCATCAAAGGAACACATAAAATAAATGAAGAGTAATTGATAACAAGCTTCTTATCTTTCCTAAAAGAAGATGAAGATGAAGATTTTTACAAAAATGAAGAAGAGAATGAAGATGAAGAAGAGTATTTTGATGCTTGTACAAAGTTTAATGATAAGGATTAGTTGTTTGAAGAGGAAAATGAGGAAAAAGTGAAGGAAAAATAGTTTTTAAGGTTGATTCCAAGATGGATCAGTTAGAAGATGAACAAAAGGAAGTGTTGCAAACTCAAAAGTATTCAAGTTTTATATTTAATTTTTTGTTTTACTTGTGAATGTGCAGGTATACTTGATAAATAATTGAAAGAAATTGAGAAAGAAGCTCTTAAGAGAGCTCAAAAGATGAAGATGGAAAATACTAGTGTCAATCAAGAGAGCCAAAGCAAGAAGAATAAGAAAGAAGAGGAAGATGGAAGACAAATCAAACAAGAAGATGAAGAAAAATCCATTGAGAAGATAAAGAAATCAAGGAGAAGCTAAATTTGGAAGAAGAAGAAGAAAAAGGAGAGTTCTTTGTACTAGCAAGTAATTTCTTCCACCTTGGAAGCATGAGGTAGGAGAATCATTGGAAAAGTTGAATGAATCAAGGTATTTGGGTTTTCTCTAGGTGTTAGGGAGTTAAGTAGAGTTTCAGGGTGTTTTGAGTCTTAGAGGACTTCTTTTGCCAATGTAATTTAAATCATGAGACTTCCCTCCGAAAGTGATAATTTGAATATTTAAAATGTAGAGATAAGTTCAAAGATGTAGTGAGGAAAAGAAAAGGATATGTAAGGTTGTAAATGGTATAAAAGTACCTTAGTCTAGTAATAATATTGATATACCACCTCTAAGTCAAGTTAAGCCATGAGTTGGTTATTTGTCATCTTGAGTTAGGGCTGAAAGTTAGCTATTCCTCACCTTTTGAAAAGTAAGAAGATGATATATTCGAAAAGAGAGAGTTAGTTGGAAGAAAGAAGTTTGAAAGGAAGAGTACGTTGGGGAAAGAGCTAAGAGGCTTAAGAAATTCGTACATTGTATGAAGAGTGTGATAATAATACAAATTTACATTTCTATATTGTGTATTATTTAGTCTAAATGTCTTCGAGATGAATATTATATGTTTTCTGATTGATTATTGTGTCTCGAATGAAGAATTTGTAATTACAAAATATATGTAGTTTTAGAAAGATAGTGGTAACACTTGAGGAAAGGATGATGTGATAATAATGATAACCTAGGAGCAAATAGCATTGACTTAGGTAAAATAAGGTAAGAATCATAACTTGGTATTTGCAAGTAAAATGATGTCTCTTGATGAAAAAATTCACCTCCCTTCACACCACACCACACTTTTAATAGTGATTACTATAGGCATATTGATAGAGCATTCTCCATTGTTGGAATAGCTTCTTCATCTTTGCATCCATTTCTCTCATAGTTGAGTAGTAAAGGAAGATCCAAACATGGCCTTATAGCCATTTTGGTGAGATCCTTTCCTCACTTTGGAGACAACATAAAAATTGATTTCTTATGATCTAAATAGGCTCATATTAATTAGCAATCATACATTACAAAGAACATCCAATTCTAAGGGATGGCTTTGCATTAGATGTTTAAATTCATTTTGATGCATTAGAAGTTATTTCCTTTAAATCTTTATCATTGATGTTCTTATTATATTAACTTTGCTTATGATATACTTAGTGTTATATTCATTTAATTATTTTATTTAGTTTAGTATGCATATATTTGGCATGCCTGGTGGGACCTACTCCATTGTCTCATGCATTTATTTCAAGTTTTTGTAGTTTAGTTTCTTTTTTTCTTTACTAACCCTCTTTTAAGAATTTATTGATAAATATTGTGATTCTTAACTTGTTTTGTTAAGTTTTCATGTGTTGAGTGTTCTTTACAGGTATAAGGAAGGTGAGGTGCTACCAAATTTGAAGTTAAACAATAAATATTTGAGATTTTTGACATTCTTTTTTCAAAATCTCATGTTTTTGAAGTTGTATAGGTTCCTTGCATTAGAAATTGAACCCCAATGTCAACGTTGAAAGGCTTGTGCTAGTTTTAAGATGTTTGTTCTACTATTAATATGATTATATTACTATTGCTAGGCTTTCATTTCCATTCTCTAGATTTTTGGCCTCTTTGTTAGCTCATCCTACCTATTTAACTATACTGTGTTAGCGTCTCTCTGCTTGCACTAGCATTAAACTATTTTCCTTCTCTGTCTACACATAGAATTACCTTTTGCTACTATTATTTTCCTTGTTTCATCATTGGTAGGCTTGTGCTACTATTTTCAGGCTTGTGCTACTATTGAAAAACATGGGTTACCATTAAAAGGATTGCACTAGCATTTTGTGTAAAATTTTGGCTCGATTTCAAGAAATTCTAGAATCTAATTTTTGATGTTTTCTATCATTTTGTAGGTTTTTCTCATTTTTTTGTTTCAGGTTTTTATTTAAATCAATTTTCTAACATGTCTAATGCTTTGATGAATGTTGTTTTTCCATACTTTACTTGAGTTAGGCTAAATTTTGTGTATGCTCTTCTCTTGCACCTTTGGTGATCTTGAGAATCAAAAGTAGCTTTAGTCTTATTTTTCTAACATTTAGATTAACTTGGAAGTTTCATTATTAATTTTTTTCTTAAGGGAATGAACCTTTTACAAAGAATTTTAATGGTCCTTTGATTTAAAGTTTTTCATTTCCATCTAGTTGGATTAATTGTTATGTATGCTCTTCTCTTGCATCTTTGGACGATCTTGAGAAGAAGAAAAACCTTTAATCCTCTTTCATAATATTGTAGATTTCTTGAAAAATACTAACTTTTGAGTGCATGACTTATATGCTTATTAAATAATTGGGATCTAAATAAATACTAATTACAAGTGTGTTTTAGGTTGTCAATGGTGTGTTAAAACACATTTATAATTCAATATAAAAACACACCATTTATTCAAAACATTGTATTTGTAATTTCGGTTAAGGGTAAAAACCTATCCACTTTGAATAGTGGGAAGTATCTTTACATAAGCCATAAAACTCATTATGAGGATTACCACAAGAACCCAAAAGTAGTACACACCTTGAGGCGGTGGATGAAATGGGAAGTGCCCCACTACCCACTTGACTAGAACAAAACCCATGAATAAAAGCTTCAAGTTTCTCATATGAGGCCCCATTCATTAATTTTATTTTGGGGTAATTGTACTTTGTCTAAGATTTATTCTATAAAAGTGTACCTCTCTTAGGAGAGAATTAGCGAGTGTTTAGAACAAAATCTTAGGAAACCATTTGGCATTGGGGACAACTTGAATGTATCCATCATGTTCTAAAGAGATTTCACAAAGTAACAACTTTCTCATAGTCAAAACCTTTTTATTTGAAGGGGATATTCCATTAAATTGGCACAGCATGACACTCATCACAAAACTTACAAAGTAAAACTTTTTCCTACTTTCCACCTTTTCATAAGACAAGGTGAAACTTTGTCAAAGTTATGCCACATATTTTTCATCCCCATTTGATCTATCTCATTTGTTCTCTTGTTTCCATTTTTGGTCAAAAGAGAATAACATACATGGAAATTCCAAAAAAATTCATGTCCACCACTTTTTTATTCACTTATATGACCATGTTATGACACTAATGTTAAGTGTCAAAAGTGTGCTAGTACATCCTCATGTTTTAGTAAGCCTTTGACTTAATACCCATGTCAACACCATCTCATTGTAGTTAGGCTGTCTTATCATTGATTTCCCTTGAGTTGTTATGTTGTTTGCATCATATCAATACATATTGATACTTACATCTTGTTTTTATAAAACTTGATATAAGTTTCTTGATTGTATTGTTATGTTACTCGCATAATATCAATTCCTTGTTATACTTAGACCTTGTTTTTGACCAAAAATTTCCTTAGGTTTTTGGAAAGTTTTGTTGTTACACTATTCACATCATGTCAATACCATTTTGATACTAACATCTTACTTTTCCTAAAATCTTTATTAAAATTATCCAAGTTGTATTGTTGCATTACTCACATTGGTAACCTCCATTTTCAAAAACTTGGACTTTTTGTCTTAAAATTGTTTTGGTATACCTTGAATCAAAATCACTTCAACACCATTTTAATACTTAAGTCTTGTTTATCCCAAACTTGATTTAAGTATTGACATTGTGTTGTCATTATTAAACCAAACCATATTTGAGACATAGGGAGTAGATAATTTTGTGATTAGATCCTTATTCGTAACTTGTTTGACTTTTCCTTGGTTCTTCTCATCATATAGTTTCATATTCTTTGATTCATTAATTCCTTGATTCAATTTACCTTTATTCTTTAGGATTATTTTCCTTTATTATTTGGAATTCATTGAGACATTTGCAGCTGTCACGCTACTTATTTTTCCTAGGGTCCTTGTAATATTTGTACACATTTATCAAACCCTAGTTAAACACTTCCCATTATGCCTCCTATTACAAGAATGGGGCATAGAAAATTAGGGTCAAATCCTTTCGTCAATGATAAATTAAACCCCTTATTTGAAGAAGACAACATGGTTGACCATAGTGGCGATGAGGGGAACTCTCCTTGAGATAACTTTGAATTTTACCCGCCCACATGGATAACTTTCTATTCCAAAAAAAAAAACTCTTAGTGTGTGTTGTATAATTAGGGGATAAACTGCCACCTAAATTTGACCATACTCTCCTCACAAACATGGTTCATGGGGAAGAAGAGGAAGAATGACCCTTCGATCTATAGATGACATACTAAATATAGGACATGCATCTACTTTTGGTCCACGAATGAGGAAGATGCACCTTCTAAAAACATTGGTAGTTATTGTATACCCATTGTTTTCATTAATCTTGATGGAAACGTAGAAAACGAAGAGTAAAAATATTGTGAACAACCACCTCCACATGAATCTCAAAAAGAAACACAAAATAATGAGGTCAAAATCCAACAACAATTACAATCCATTATTCATTTATTGGGGAGTTTAGATTCCCATGTCCATAAAGACCCAAGAATAAAGGCTAAAACTCCATGTCTAGACAAACCCAAGGCTACATATCAAGAGTTTTACACTAAGACTCCACGTCAAGAAAAACCTAAGGTTGTGTATCATGAGCTATACACTGATAGATGATGCAATGAAACATCCAAATCTAACTATGTATATATTCCTGCCTCACCTACACATGGAAAAATATTTGATCACGAATGGAATTCTATGAAAAATGCCCTCACCAATTTGCAAGAAAGCAATGTAGGACATAGTAAAAAGTACCAATTTGAAGAATTGTTCCCTTATCATTTTGATAGATCAATGTTAAGAACACCCTTTCCACCTCACTTTGACTTTCCTAAATTTGATAAACATAAGGGTAAAGGTGACCCATGCACTCATGTTAAATACTTCTTTTTGTCTTGCCAATAAGTTTCCTATAGTGATAATTATCTCATTCACATATTCCCCAAAGTCTTGGAGACTAGGAACTTGAATGGTTCTTCCATATACCTAAAGGGTCTATCTTCACATGTGCTGAATTTTCAGAAAATTTTGTGCATCACTTTTCATTCAATATGGAAAGTGATATTACCATGTTAGAATTATGCAATGCCAAACAATGAAACAATGAAAGCTTCGTTGGTTTCTTACAAATATGGCAAGGGTTAGCTAGTCGCTTCCCTTTCTCAATACCATAGAAACAAATTGTTAGCATTTTTGTGCTAAATTTACATCCCAAAATTGTTTTCCACTTGCAAATGCACTATGGTAATACTTTTGAAGAGGTCATAGAAAAAGGAATCCAAATTGAAAAGGCTTTATTATCTAAAGGGACATTGAAACCCTTTTCAAGAGAAAATCATGAAACCAAACCTGTAGAAAAGCCTAAATTATTTCAAAACAAGAACAAAAATGTTGTAGGTGATGGTATAATTGATTCAAAATTTCTACAAGAAATAAAAAATAGTGCTCCTTTGAAGCTAACCAAAGGACCAACTGCACCAGAAGTAAAAAGACATGTGTTCACTCTTCTCATGGATTCTTTGTCATATATATTGAAATAATTATACGCATTAAACATGATCAAATTTTCTAACATTAATCTGTATGAAGATGATGCACCTAAATCATCATGGTATAAAGACCATGAATATTGTGAATATCATTATGTTAAGGGCCATATCACTGAAAAAATTTTGAATTTGAAGCACTTCATTCAAGACCTTATTGATAGTGGAGAGGTTGAGATGGACTCACCTAGACCCAAAAATCTTCTAATAAAAAGTTGGGAATTTACAAAGAGCCATTTCCTAAACATAAACAGTGGATAAAAATTCAGATCAAGGTCAGTATTTTCAAACTAAAAGTGCCAATCATGTTGTTGACTCTACTAATCCCTTTGATTCCCTTATTGGTTGTGTTGATCCATCTATTGAGCATGTAAACACTATTAGGATCAAGGCACGAGAGTGCACCATGGCCATGCTATGTGCTTTCCCTATTATCCTATAACCTCCTCTGCCTACCCCTTAGGATAGTCACTATGATATTTTAGAACAACTTGAGAAAACCACTGCTAAGATTTTGATCTTAGATATTCTTAAAATATACAATGTTCATAAGGAAATCCTTTGCAAAACACTTCAAGGGTCAGGATTTTCAACTGATATTGATCTTACATACTTCTAATCCTTGGTCACATAGATTTCTCCATCTAAAAACATTACCTTCAGCCAACATGAGATTCCTAATGATGATCATACACACAACCTACCCTTGTACATAGAAGTCATTTTTAATGAAGATCAAAAGGGTGCTTGTGTGTTGATTAGAGAAAACTTGATAGAAAGCACATAAGAAGTCCACATGGGAAATCAGGTCATATTCAAAGGTGCAAACAGATAGGGAGAACATGCGCATGGAGCGAAGTTCAGACTTTTTGTGACTTATCCGTTTTTTCTCATCAAGGTCTATTTGTAGAGATGGCATGGAGAACACACAAATGAGGCAAAGAAGTGTGCTACACGCATTGGCTATTTTTGGAGGATTGGATACAAAGCACTTTACATGGACTCAAGCTGGAAATAGATGTACTACTAGTAGTTAACTACCAGTAGTCTATTGTTAGTGCACTTATATGTGTGGCTAGTTTTGTAACAACGCGTGGCTATTAGTAGCATGTGACCTATTTTTGGAATGGATAAGCAGTGAAGTGAAATTTCCCACCCTTATAAGTATGTAGTAAACTATGTAATAGAGAGATCGACATATACAGAGATATGCATACATAGTGAGATTATGCTGCTAAATCTATTACACATATACTATTGTTATTGTAATGAATATTTTTATACTTAATGCATTTAATATGATGGAGGATATTAGCTAAATCTAAGTGTTAGTTCTATGTGTATCTGAATCTAGTATGTCTTTGATCTCATCATGGTTAATATTTAGTTTTTTTCTCCCTTAGATATAGATTTGGTATGCTCTGTAGAATTATGTGTTAGTAATGGAACTATATATGTTAAGTCTTCATCATGCTAACATCCTACAACACCAACCCTAAAGAGGGACCTGGTACCTTTACACGCTTTAGGTGAGTGCTCACCCAGTGAGTGACATGTCAATGCATCTAGGGTCTTAGTGGAATTGTATCATTGAATTCTAGGCTGCATCATTGGTTCCATTCGGGACCTCTTTCGCTTTTTTTTCAGGATGGTTCATGATGAAGATATACTAGTTGACCTTAGCAAGTGTTGAAGAATGGATACATGATCTAGAAGAATAATATGCATGGTTGTTCAGCACTGGATCTGATTTTAACGCATGCATGTGGGTGGAACAGAATCTGTATGACAATTTATATGAGAGATTTTTCACTATCTTTCCAGTAGAATTATACGAGTGGTTGAGTGCTTATGCATCTAAGAGGAATTGGAGGTATCACACACTTATCTGGATGTAGGAAGAATTCAGGCCCTTTATGATGCTAATTTGATTTGGAATCAAGCTATGGATATGTGGTTCCATGGTGTCTTGAATAGTTATATCTTGGAATACTCAATTTCCACTTATTTGTGTCCAAAAGTAGCTGAATTCTAGTTTTTACGATATCCAAGGGGAGCTTACCTATAAGGCATTCCTCTAGCGATCAAGATCCTAATGGTAACTTTGAATCTAGAGAGTAAACCGATGGCTAACTAAACCTCACCACGCACGGGGTAGGAGCAAGATTGGTGAAAGATGGAAAACCTAGTAGTAGAAAGGTAAAGAGAGGAAAGGTGGCTTAAGTATAATGAGGTGCGTGAGAGGGAGATAGAGAAGTAGTGTAACATTGCAGAAAGTATGGCGTTGAGGAGAGAGATGGCTCGTGAAGGATTTGAAGCTCACATAGAAGACATGGAGCTAGAGCATCAGGAACTCCCCCATCTTGGAAAGCATGATAGGGATTCTTCCTTGGCCTCATGTAGAAGCGTGCTAGTAGAGACTACCTAGGCCATGGGTGCGCATTTGAATCCACCTAGTAACCTTGCCCTTGCGTTTGGTTTTTCAACATCTAGTACAACAAGTAGTCAAAAAAACTAGTTCAAATAGTGGGAGAGTAGGAGAAAGTATTATAAGAGGCACAACAATGGTAGCACAAATGACTTCATTGTTATACGGGAGTACCTTTTTGGGTGTATCATCAACACAGAATACAAGTGTGCAAATTTTTGGATTAACTTTTGGGTGTAGTAATGTTTCGCAGACTATTGGGGTATAGTTCAGTTCTATTATTGGGAAACAAGGAAGTACATCTTTTATTCAACCCAACTACGGGTTCAAGATAAGGAGACATAGGTAGCTCTGGTTCAGGTGGATTCAGAGGTTCTGGAAGAAGGGAAAACACAGGAGGTTCAAGATCAAGTGGGTAACATCTAAACCAACCCCAGAATATTTACATGGAAATGTCTCTTCATCTTCCAGAGTATAGGGGCATAGAAGATGTTGTTGAACATGTGCATATGTGTGAAATATTGTGGCACGCATAAAAGGAATCATGGCTTCTGAGCATAGGGAAAGCCAATTTTACACTATGTTACAAGGGTGTGCCCACAACCCAGTGCAGTAAAGTTTGACTCGACTAGACTTGCGTAGATTATACAACTTTAAACGATGCATTCTGTAAGGAGTTTCATATCCCTGAGTTTGAGCAGAAGAGTATAAGTGCACTCAAGGATATTAAGAAAGGCACTACTAAAAGTGTTAGATAGTATGATGCATGGTTTAAAACATTATTATCGAAGCTTTCTTATGACATACACATAATCTAGCATGCACAATGGTTTGTTGGGGGCTTGATTACCCCTTTTAGGAGGGCATTATTACATAAGACATACACTGATCCATGCAAAGCACTTGAAGCATCCTTACACATTGAGGTAGTTGATATCATAGATATTGGGGTGAGACCATTTTTAGAAGCACAAATAACAACATGGAAAAATAGTTGGAGAAACTATCAACAAATTTAGTACATGAGACACACATAGGGATTTGGTGCATAGATTGTGAAGTAGAAGGTCACACAAAGGATAGTTGTCCTTGCATAACAGTACACTCATTACTAATGGATTTTGAAATATGTCATTTAAACCATGATGTTAGTCGATTCCCATTATTACAATGTGTGATAAGGAAGAATGTTTCAAGCTACTATAAAATCTACAGGTCCATGACTCATGACACAGAGGACTTTTGGCTGATTGGACAGATCCATGATGCTATAGATATTGGTGTATGACATACCAAAGTTTTAGATAACTCTAAGGGAAAGAATAAGCATCATGACCAAGATCACAATCAGGCACGATATGATCAGAATTAAGGGAATTTGGAGGATATGAGGATACCGTAGTGGATTTGGAGGATGAGGCCATGGTGGTGGAAGAGGCAAGTTTCCTCACAGAACATGTTATACATGTGGATCTCCTAACCACTATAGGCATGAATGTCCTCAGAATATTATATGTTCTTTCGTGTAAAGAACCATAGCTTTATAGACACCAAAATTGGGTCACACTCCCTTGGTCCCTTGTCAAATAAATACCTTAAACACATCTACCTAGCCATGGCCCCCTTCACCCCACTATAATATTAATTTAATTATTTTTATTATATTAATTCATTATCCTCACCATATTTATTATTTAAATATCCTTATTGAGACAATGCCCACCATCCACCTCACCTAAACACCTCATCTAGCCATCTCATCCTAAGACCCATTCTTAGTAAGTTGTCATAACTAACTAAGAACTACCCAAACCCTAAAAATCAAAGATTATATTCCCTCTAACCACATTCTCACCCGTTAGAAGGAAGCTTCCATGCTAATCCGTAGAGTAAATGAAATGAGATCGTAGAAAACCAAGGGGATCTACCTAGTTTAGTAAACCTAGGAAATTCCACCTAACCGACGCTGGTTACACTTAACCATCTCTGATTAAGCTGAAACCACCATCGATTACCATTTAACTCCCAAAACAACCTTATTTTGATTTTGGCACATTTTCTGAGAGAGGGAGACATGTTCTGATAACAAGTGATGAAACCAGAGTTGTATGCAAGTAGAACCAACATCTCTACAAGCATCAAAACACCCATAGCCAATACCCAAAGCAATCACATAGCCATCTTCCTTCATAGGATCATCTGGGGAAGCGCCAACACTACTCCAAGTTCATTTGATCACCCACCATTACTAACCAGGCATCAAGCTCATACAAACAAGTAAGTTTGTTAACCTGTATTGGTTCCTTATCATTTTAGTAGATCCTTTTACTTCTGTTGTTAGTTTTTGTTCTCATTTCCATTCCCCACCATTTTACCTCCATGCAAACTTGACCATCCTTTTGTCCACACCCTTACACTACCCATACCTGGACCTCTATCATTCCTGTGCATACCTCAGATCCATAAGAATCTCGTCATTGCCCTTCCACCTTCATCTAATCTTGGATCTATCACCCAACCAATTTTTATTGAGTTTCCTGTACCCCGACCATACCGATGCCGAGTCACCCATAACCATCACCGGTCAACCTAAACCGACATCAGTCTCTATGTCTTATATTAGAAACCCAGATCAGAGCCTAAAACATCCACCAAATACCCTAAACTACCCAGAATCTGACCCTGACCAATAACAATATCCTGACAGTGACCTTGACCTTCATATTCAATCATAGCCTAGCCTATTATGAACAAATTTTCTTATTGTAGATGAATGAGATACTTAAATAATTTTAACTACAATAGGATTTACTCTATTACCAACATTAAATTGTTTTAAATAGTGGATTGATAGCCTTCCAGGAAGTACCACATGCTAGGTAGTCCCACTTTCGCATATATTGTTTAACTTTTATTTGGTGGTCTTGTACTCCATTTCAGGTAGTTCCTCCAAGAAAAAAGTAAGTTCTCATGATCAGTTGTGGATTCAGAATTCATACGCGTGTAACAACCTATCAACCAGCATTTCAATAGGTATTCCTCCTAGCCCATTACCTTATTTTTTTCATCAACATTCTAAGAAACAATACAAAATCTGCTGAAACATTTTGGCATGCCCGATTAACCCGAAGCCAAGTGAACTCAAAGAACATGTGTTGACCAAGCCAAGTGACCGCCCTCATATTCCATGCCAGTTGTCAACCACTCCCACCTAGTCCTTCACCACCTTCCATTTTATCACCCATGGATCTTACCCAACCTATCTCTATTGCTACCAGAGATGAGGAGTTCATATGACTCCTTGACCAAAATCCTACCACCTTTCAATTTTACCTTTCACACTCATTCACTCGAGATGCCTCGGTTCAGTTGATATACGACATGCCTATATCTATCCCCCCAACCATCGTTCCCACTCCTATGTCATCCCCATCTAGCTCCGTGCTTCCCACATCTACCTTACCCCCAGTCATTTCACAGATAGGCCCTATACCCACTATGACTACCACATCTGCAACATCCATTGCACTCACCACATCCACTATACCTTTTCCAACCACCTAGAACACAACCTCATCTGCCCCTATTGTCTTGCATATACCCATAGCTACACAACCACCTCTAGTGTTGGTGACCCCTACCCCTTTTCAAAATGTCATCCTTTCTATTCCATAATCTTTAGCCCCCATTACCACTAGGGTCACCATGACCCTTCCACCTCCATATACGTACTATCAGCAACCTCCTGTTTCATCTATTATTCACTCTGGGTACATACCCCCTATTTCACTGCCTTCTTCTCAATCTACCTACATGGCAGCACCATATACTGGAATTCCACCCTTGTTACATGCCCAACACCAACCCTCTTATGCTACAAGAGGCACCCATCCATCACAACCTACCAATGACCTAATTAAGTTAATGATGGAAAATATGTAGACACTAGAAGCATCGGTTTCTGGCACACGCAACTCTCTCACCTACGATGAGATTTGTAATGAGCCTATCCACCCATCCATTCCTATCTGTCCATATCCCATGCATTGGGAAATGCCTAAATTTAACTGTTTCAATAGCAAAGAAGACCTGCAACAGCATTTGTAGTCTTTCAAACATGGGTGCTACCTAATTTCCCACGATGATGCTTTGCTCCTGAGGACCTTTCCCATGTCTCTGACTGGACCCGCATTAGATTGGTATAGTGGGTTACCTAGACACTCTATATTTTCATTTAATCAGGTATCCCAAGCCTTCTTGGATCACTTCTCCATTAATATCATTAAGAATGTTACCATGATTGACCTATACTCCATGCATCAGTATGATGATGAATCTATCACAGATTTTTTTTCTCACTGGCGTAGCCTGATCAATCAACTCACATTCCAACTACCACAAACCAAAATCATCGAGCTCTTCATGTGGGCTTATGTTAGACATATCTCACTAACCCTACAGGTCCAAACTTTCCAAACCTTCAATGAAGCATTCACCATGGCACAAAAGCTAGAGATTCGGGCCATCAAAGAGAAGAAAATCCAATTACGCAATAAGAACTCGGAATTCAAGTCGAATGACAACTCTTCTTCTTTGAAACCATAGAACAATTATTCAAAGGCCAAGGGGACTACTAACGCAGTGGTACTCAAAGCTGGCCTAGCTCATCCATCAAATCAAGCTAGCCCCTCATCTAATCTCTCACCCATTCAGACTTTTCAATTCAGATGGGAACAATGGAAATATACCCCAATTGGGGAACCTTATTCTTCTATCTTAGAGAAGCTCATCAAAGTTGGGGCCATCACCCTTCCTCCTATAAAACCACACACTAGTTTTGACCCTACTCACCCCACACCCGCATGGTATAAAGAACATGACTTTTGTAACTATCATTGAGTAAAGGGTCATAGTGACGGAAATTGCATCACTTTCAAAAACATTGTCCAAGAAATGCTCAAGAAAGGTGAGTTAATTGTGGATAATCCTAATGCACCTACCAATCAAAACCTACACATCTTCAAGAAACCCTTTCCTAATCATTCCCTTCATCTGATCAAACCAGAGAAACCTCAACTCATGATAGCCATACCCATGAGGTCCATGTTATTTTCAGTGATGCACTGTTGCTGCTTCCCAATTACCTCATATTCCTTCGATAGAGGAAATTTTATCCCGAAGTCCTCCTTCTCCATTAGAACCCACCTTACCCATTCCTCCACCCATAGAGGAAAACCTTTCATGTCCTTCCTCACCCGTGGAGGAGCCTTCTACTAATATCGAGGCTATTTCACCTTTGGCTCCTCCACCTAGAGAATCGTCACCCATAGTACTTCTTCAGTCCATGGAGGATAATTTTTATCTCCTCCACCTGTAGAGGAGCACCAGCCATCCTCCCACCTACAAAAGAGCACCCATCATCTCCCCACCCATCAAAGATCCCATAGAAATACCTTTTCCCCTAGGTGATCATTCTCCATCAGCTACCCAAGATCCTGCAGACCTACTTTCATCTCTCTTACCCACTGAAGCTGAAGCTAGAAAATTCCCCATCTCTAAGATACATCTCACAGGAATTTCCATTAGGTCCTCATTAACCTCACCTACAAACATGTCATTCTCACGTTTAGCCAATCACTTAGATTATGCGAGATAGAGCCTTACTTTGTGGGGGCCTTCGCTTCCTATCTCAATACAAATACAGATGTCACTTGCTGATACTTCCATTATTTATCCAAAAAAATTGACCAATTGAATTGAGCACAACCACCTCTATCACAACTTATTCCACAACACCCATCACATCTCAACATACACCCTCACCCATAACCCAACATACATCTAAATCCAAACCCGCACCTACATCATCTTCCTCGACTAAACCTATTACTACCTTAGGGGTCACCCCAACCACCAGCCTTACTCATCCACCTATCAAACTAGATTTAGCTACATCCTCCAAATTCAACACCAAACCTACTCCGACACCCAAGCAGAAGAAACAAGCCCATAGCTACCATACTCCAGCTACGCCAATCACACCTTCATCACCTTCACCCTTTCCGTCCGTCTTAGGACCTCAACCTCCCAACATAGTCAAGAAACCTCCACTCATCAATAAACCAAAAACACAACAGCCCATTCCTTCCTCATGCAAACCTCTAACATACCCAAGTGCCCAACATGACTTATACCCACACCTACAACATCTTTACCACCCATACCTCTAATACCCTCAACAACTTCTTCACTACCCACTACACTTCAGTCTTTATCCCTCACACCCCCTGCATGACCCACGTCATCTACCTTCACAACACATATGTTATCCCCTGGGTAACTTTCCCTCTTCCCCATCTAGTTTTCCCTCTAGATATCCTACACCCATATCACCTTTACTCAAGAAGGTACAACCCAAAGACAAAAATCCGCTACCCTCCCGCCTGTTCATCTACCATACCCCTACCCAAGTAAACATGACCAATTCCCAAGACTACTCCAGCACCCAAAATCATAGCTCAAACCACTCCCCCTCCTATAAATACCATTCCTCAACAATCAACCGTACCTACGCCCAAACCCACTATCACTTCCCATTGTGACCCATTAGCAAGGTCCTATGCCAAAATCTTAACCAACCTCCTTGAGACTTATGCTATCACATTACCACTACTCGAGACATTATGACCCCCTCAAACCCATGACAAAAGGGTTTGAGGACACTAAAATTTGTGCTTACCATCATGTGATAGGGCACGATGTGGAGAACTCGTAAGGCTTTGAAAACCATCCTTATCTAGTTATGTCCTCTGAATCAAACTTTGACAATGATGACCTTCTCGATGAGGACCTCATTTCACCAAAACCCATTTCCATAGTCCTTCCCTCACTGCCTACTCAACAACCACGACCTCCACCCCCTCAACTCTTAGAGCCACCTCCAAGATTCAAAATTAACATGGTTCACATCAGAGAACTTGCCACACCATCACCTAAATGTCGTTGCACCTAGCTCACCTCACAAGGATTTTCTCCCCGGTAGGTTTTTTCCCGTCATGTCATTATACCACTCATCCTACACCTTCTCCATTTACCAACTCCCCTCAAATCAACATGATCCACATTGCTACCATGCTCAAAAGGACAAAGGCAAGGAAAAGGCAACTGACTCGCCAACCAATCCTATACCCAACATACCATCTGCACCCACACCTAAAATCACTATCTATGGCCCCACATATCCTATTTCTAATGGGGTCACACATCACACAATACTCAGACAATTGCACCAATCCCCCCTTAAAATGTCCTTATATGACCTCATCCAAACCTTGGAATCCCATCGTCAATTTCTCATGGAGGTCTTGCAATCTATTGAGGTTTTACCCAATGACCCTACACCCATAGCCTCCATTATCACACCCCATCATGTAACCTTTCTCACCAAATTGCCACCTTTTTCACACCTCACCCTACTCACCAAGTAGTCTCCCTTGGCTTCTCGAGTAAGAGACGCACCACACCAAACTGATGACCTAGACCCAGCTCTCTTCATCTCTGTCCACATTGATGATATATGTGTATGACATGTAATGATCGATGGGGGTGCTAGCATTAACATCATTTCATCCCATGCATTCACTCAAATGCACATACCTGACAATTGCATGCATAAACATCCTATCATGTTACGTTCATTCAATGACACTATCACCTCTACACTAGGCACCGTCATCCACCACATTCGCGTGCCCCCCCACACTATTCTAAAGTTATTTTACATTTTGGAGGGGGAATTTCAATATAAACCTATTACTTTGAAGACCCTGGATTCATATCATGGGTTGTGTTCCTTCTACTTTATATCACTGTGTAAAGTTTGAGCATGAAGGACACACCTATACTATTCTATTTGATCCATCACCTTTTAAAATATGCAACATGCTTTACCGACACAATGATGTTCATACCCATTAAGGCATCTACCTCCATGACCACTACCACTTCACCTACACCTTTGCTTACCAGTACATTCGCTACCTCAACCGCACATGCCTCCTCCCTTCCTACTGCTACCACAACCTCCATGACAAACCATCAGCCTCCCAATCCATTAGCTCCACCTCTGCATTAACCACGACACATCATCTATTCCAGCTACCCACATACTAACCACCAATCCCTTGGAAGGCATTTTTCAATGCCTCACTCTAGGGAGTATCACCTATATAGTGTCAACACATTCCTTACTCCACAAGAGTATGGAAGTCTTCACCAACACCCTCGCTATGATCACCGCATAGGATAACACCTCCTTTATGGTCCTCCTCACCTTCGTACTAATCTCACCTATGGGGGACTTGATACTACCACTTACACACTCAAACCACCATCACAAACCCACCCATTTTCTCGCTGACTTCCAGTCTCTCACCAATCACCATTTCACCCACACCTTCCTACACTAATGTGCATGGAAATTTTTAGTTTTGGATTTTACGAGAAAGGCTGCCATACTGTTATTCCATGTACTACCTACAAACATAACGATTGTAGTGGTATCATCTTTGCTAAACCACCTACCAAGTAGGCCCACATTGAACTCATCGAGGACATCATCCCTTCTCCACCCTCTTCACCCACTCTGCCTTCATCACCACCTTCACCGACGGAGTCGATGGATCCATAATCCATCCCTCCTAACTTTTTTTTTCATAAACACCATTTCCTTGGGGCCTCTAACTTATCAACACAAGGGCGAGGCTCCTTCCTCTCTTCCCTTCCTGTATCCTAAATTATCAATGAAGATACACCTTTAATTAACGTCGTTCAATGTCAGGAGGATGAATCTATAATCACCTACCTTGGTGCAGAAGATTCATATATTCATTGATCATTACCCTCTAAGACACAAACCATGTTGAATGAATCAACTATTGAGATCAACATTAATACTTAGGACGACCGGCACATCCTAAATATCGGTCAATCTTTAGATGCTATTGAACAAGAAGCCATCACTTCTTTTCTCAAAGATCATAACCATGCATTTGCTTGGTCTTACGTAGACATGCCCGGTATTGACCCCACCATAGTGGTCCACAATATTGTAACCATTCCCGATGCCAAACCCATCAAACAAAAAATGAGGAAAATGCACCCTCGCATTGCCCTTCTCATCAAAGAAGAACTTCAAAGCACCTTCTTTCTATTTCCTTCATATTACCCATTGATTATCCTCATTGGATTTCTAACATTGTCCCTGTCACTAAGGTGATAGGGGACTCTACATTTGCACAGATTTCCATGACCTCAATCTAGCTTGCCTAAAATATGACTTCCCTCTACCTGGTATTGACCAGCTGGTTGACCTTACCACTAGTCACAAGATGTTATCACTCATGGATGGCTTCTTGCGTTATAACAAAATTTTCTTTCCCCGGAGGATCAACAAAAACTACATTCATCACCCCTTGGGGAACATTCGCTATCGAGTCATGCCATTTGGCCTTTAAAATGTTAGTGCCACATATCAATGGGCTATGAATTATATCTTCCATGATATAATACATCGTATATTGGAAGATTACGTGGACGATCTCCTAGCCAAATCTAAATTCCACTCGAGCACCTCGCCGTCCTCAAAACCATCTTTGACCACCTCATTAAATATTGTGTTCGCCTTCAACCCAAGAAGTGTGTCTTCGTGGTTCTCTCAGGAAAGCTCCTAGGATTTATCATTTCCCTACGTGGTATAGAAGTTGACCCTGCTAA
Source organism: Taxus wallichiana var. yunnanensis (assembly GCA_018340775.1). Lineage (NCBI taxonomy): Eukaryota > Viridiplantae > Streptophyta > Pinopsida > Cupressales > Taxaceae > Taxus > Taxus wallichiana. Next base: position 43,222,815 of record CM031234.1, read on the forward strand.
AGTCAAGGCAATTCTAGAAATGCCTTTGCCCACTAACCTTAGACAACTCCGTAGCTTGTAAGGTAAGTTACGATCTATCTACCACTTTATTTCACAATTGTCTGATCAGTGTCAACCATTTCATCATCTACTTAAGAAGGATGTCTCCTTTAAATGGGATGATAACTACCACAAAGCTTTTGAGGCCTTAAAAAAATACCTTCTCCAACCACCCGTACTCATTCCACCTAAAGATGATCAACCCTTCTACCTATACATCTATGATACCGACCACTCCTTGGGGGCCATGCTCACTCATCATGATGAACAACATAGGGAGAAAGTATTTTATTACATAATTTGTACTCTTGTAGACTACAAAACCCATATACCCATGCCAAAAAAATTACTTAGCCTTAGTTTTTGTTGCCACAAAACTCCACCATTACCCGCTCAACCACAAAACCTATGTTGTAACTAACACCAACCCCTTACACTTCATGTATGCTAAACCTTACCAAAATCAATGTGCTGCGTATGTTGGCTTATGATTTTGGATGACCTCAACCTTGAATTCATTCATCAAAAGTCCATCGAGGGGGCCAAGCTATCGCTGACCAATTAGCCGACGCACCTATTTCCAAGAATCAACCCTCTAATTTTGACTTTCTAGATGAGTCAATTACCACCCTTTCCTGGAGGAACCCACTTACGAAATGACACTCTTCTTCGATGGTTCCAAATTTTAGCCTGGGGTGGGGCTGGTGTTATCCTCATTCTACTTGATGGTGGACCCATGCCTTTGTCTTTCAAACTCGATTTTGATTGTATAAACAATATTGCCAAATACGAAGCACTCATATTAGGTCTCCAAGTCACCTATGCCTTAGATGTCAAATCAATCAACATCTTTGGTGATTCTCAAGTAGTCATAAACCAAGTCAATGGTATATACCAATGTCGCAATGAGATACTCCAAAAGTATAAACATCATGTAGATAAACTTTTGACCACCTTTGATCATTACGCCCTTCAAACCATCCCTCGTTCAACCAACAAATTTGATTCCAACCCCTTACACTTCATGTATGCTAAACCTTACCAAAATCAATGTGCTGCATGTTGGCTTATGATTTTGGATGACCTCAACCTTGAATTCATTCATCAAAAGTCCATCAAGGGCCAAGCTATCGCTGACCAATTAGCCGACGCACCTATTTCCAAGAATCAACCCTCTAATTTTGACTTTCTAGATGAGTCAATTACTACCCTTTCCTTGGAGGAACCCACTTACCAAATGACACTCTTCTTCGATGGTTCCAAATTTTAGCTGTGGGGGTGGGGCTGGTGTTATCCTCATTCTGCTTGATGGTGAACCCATGCCTTTGTCTTTCAAACTCGATTTTGATTGTATAAACAATATTGCCAAATACGAAGCACTCGTATTAGGTCTCCAAGTCGCCTATGCCTTAGATGTCAAATCAATCAACATCTTTGGTGATTCTCAATTAGTCATAAACCAAGTCAATGGTATATACCAATGTCGTAATGAGATACTTCAAAAGTATAAACATCATGTAGACATACTTTTGACCACCTTTGACCATTACGCCCTTCAAACCATCCCTCGTTCAACCAACAAATTTACAGATACCATGGCTTGCTTGGCTTCTCAAATACCCGCTTCACTGCCGATTCTAAAATATTTATCACCATACAATGAATCCAATCACCCTCTTATTTACCTCATGACGTTTACTCTATCGGAGCTGTCACCCTGGACACGAGTGACCTTTGGTATAAACAATACTCGACTACCTTTCTCTCTCCATCTTACCTCCTGATCTCACCCATAATGGACAACGCACCTTCCTTAAAAAGGTCTCTCGTTACGTCATCATGGGGGACTCCTCTATAAGTGTGACTTTGATGGTATTCTCTTACGATGCCTCACGAGTTTTGAAATTCCTTATACAATTAAGGAAGTTCATGATGGCATATGTGGAGGTCACTTCAGTGGCCTTGTTGTTGCTAAGCGTATTCTTCGCCTAGGCTATTACTGGTCGACCCTCAACCATGATTGTTACGACTACGTCAAATGTTGTGTAAAATTCCAACAACATGCCAACCTTCATCATACACCTAGTCATGCCTTACAGGTCACTCGTGACCTTTGGCCCTTCTCTCAATGGGGTTTGGATCTTTTCAGAGAGATCAATCCCCATTCTTCCCAACGCCATCAATGGATCATCACCACTACCAAATACTACACAAAATGGGTTGAAGCCATACCAATCATCTCGTAAAGCTTGATAAAATATGTGAGTTCATCAATCATCACATCATTTGTCACTTTGGTGTTCCTCATTTCCTCATTCACGACAATGGAGAACAATTCAAAAATAAAACAATGTGAAAACTTTGTGACACCTTTGGCATTTAGCTAAGTTTCTCATCACCTTATTACCCATAGACCAATGGCTAAGCCAAATCCACTAACAAAACCCTAAACAAAATTCTCATGAAATTGGTTAACGATACTGGGAATGATTGGCATACACACATTCCTTTTTACCTATGGGCATACCACACTAGTATTTACACTTCCACTGCCGCTACACCCTTTTCTCTGGTCTATGGTAGAGGCTATTCTACCCCTCGAAGTCTAGATTCCCTCACTCCACATTTCTCTCCATGACAAGCTCAATGATGATGACTTTTTTCAGGACCGTTTAGCACAAATTGATTTAATAGATGAATGTCGTCTTAACGCTCTTGACCACCTTCAAGTTTACCAAAAATGTATCAAATGTGCCTATGATAAATGCATCCATGAACGAACCTTCCAAGTTGGTGACCTTGTTCTGAAAGAAAATCAACATGTAACTAAAGTAGAAAAAATAAATGGGTCAAATTTTCTCCCAATTGGTTTGGACCATACATCTTGACCCATACTTATAGATCAGGTGCTTATCGTTTATCTTCACTCGATGGTAAACCCGAACCTAAGCCCCTTAATGCCTTACATCTTTGACCATTCTATTGTTGAATTTTAGTCCTACCTCACATTTTTCCTCTTTCTATGCTTGTCCCTTGAGCACTATCCACTTCTTACACCTCACCAATGATTAAAAATAATCATGTGCATACCCGCCACTTGTTATCTTCTATTGAATATGTGTACCATGGTGCTACACATAGCATGATTCTCATGGATACTTTTCGTCTACCTCTAGATGAGATCCCATGGTCGTTTCACCTTGTTTTCTGAATAAGAATCCTATTCTTCACCTTGGTCGTGTCCATTATTTCAAATCCCTCACATGGGATCCAAATCCTTGAGTCAAACTTCTAATAAAAAGATGACTCCCTCAAAAGGACATCTTCCTCTCGGTAATCACTGCTATAAATAGACTGCTCCCTCAAAGGACAGCTATGTAAAGCTCTTTAAAAAAAAAAAGTGAGAGAATCTAAAGCTTCCCACATCGATCAGCTTCACGAAGACCTCAAGGAGTTAATTTCCTCATCCCATATAGAATTCCCACATCGATCAGTCTATCTCAAATATCAGTCAAAACAGAAAGACTTTTAGTCATGGACTAGCCTATTGTGACCTTGGATCTCTTGCCTGAAGAGCATGCTACCTTGTGCCATATAAAAATTAACCACCTTTCACCCCTCTCACCATTCGCACTCCCATTTCCTACTACCTCAAGGGACCTCTTGGAAACCATGACATTTGGTGATCATGTGACTACTTTTCACCCTTAGAACAATCAATCATGCAATGTCTTTAGGGTCTCACATTCATCACCTCCTCCAAGGTATGACCTACTCGGTATGATCCTAACCAATCAGGAAGATTTCTTACCCCCTCTTATCTTTTAACCTTCTTTATTACATATTGATTACCTTATACAGGACTTGGTCCTCGACGCTTACCTTTAGGGTAATATTATTCTTCTACCATAATCAAAATCACCTATACCAATTTTCCTATAACCCACCCACACCTAATCAGACCTAAACCCAAATCATGCCTAAAACCTACCAACTCATTTTCATACCTCCTCATATTCTTCCCTAGCTTATGGGAGAACTACATTGGCCTGAGGTCCCTTTTTGCCGAGACTATGTAGGCAGCACTCCGAGGGCATGGGGCCCTTGGAGGTTAGCTCAGCCACTCTCTACCCTAACCAATTCATCTTTCATCTTCCTAAATTACATTCTACCCCACTTAGTTTCCTTTTTATGTCAAAAATTGGAAATTAAACCAAACAAACAACAAGTTGCTTAACATTTTTATCATCATCACAACATACATTTATTATGACTACCATTCCTCTACCATCATCATGCATGTATTATAAAGCATCTTAAACATGACCCATCTCATCATTCATTGCACAAATTAATGAATCACAACTTCAACCAATTTAAATTCAACCATGCCTATGACCTAACTCAACCCTACCTATGACCTAACTCAACCATGCCTATTACCTAATTCAACCATGCCTAGACCACAAACCTAACTCAACCATGCCTATGACCTGACTCAATCCATGCCTAAACCAACCTGACTCCATCATGCCTCACTCACCTAGTTTCTGTCCATATCATAATAAAAATTAAAATTCTCATAAAACACCAACAAATCATCAAAATCTCATACATCTCATCATATAAACAAATATGTGTGTCCCTATACAATATACATGGATATCCAATCATTTAAATCTCTCAAAATCATTAGTGCGTTGATTGATACTCAATAAAAAATGTCATCGACACGCAGGTCGATATCATATATAATAAAACAATAAAACATTATAACAAATCTCAGCATGTAGGCCGGTATATGCTCAATAATACAAAAATCTTGTACATCCTCACTCTCCTCAGCATGTAGGATGGTATGTGATCAAAAATATATCCAATCTCAAAGACACTGGCCTTTTTATATCAAAAATCAAAACTATGTCAAAATCGGGAGCCATATATCAAGCATCATCTCAACAGACATCCTCCATATTTATATCTCCTATCCCCTTTACCTCCTTGGCCCCTATCTGGTGACTTGCTAACATCTCCCCACCCATCATAGGTGGTGGTTGGGTCCCTGTTGGTGCATCAACTAGAACTGGCCTCCAGTGAACTGGTGGCCTCACCCTGACCATGTCTTGGGGCTCGATGCCCCCTATGCTCTCCATGCTATAGGTGCATGATCTGGTCCTCTTGCTAGAGGCATGTTGTGTCTCGTACTTAGCATATTATAAAAAAATCTATCCTTGCCACCATCAATTGGTCATGATAGTACCTGGCCTCCTCTCTCGCCTCCTGCGGCACGGATACGAGCACTTTGTCTTTGGTGGCCCCCATCGCCCTCGAAACTGTGCACTGTCTGCCGGACCCTATCCCACCCCTTCCTGTGAACTAGGACCATTTCCCAGTACCTATGGTGGTGCCATTGGCCCCTACCCTTACTCCTATATCAAGGTATGTAATGCCCCAATCTGTGCTTACGTCATGGCTAAGCGGCCTGTAACCTGTCACATGTTCCTGTAGGGCGGCCACCCGACCATCATCTCCATCTCCATCTCCATCCCCACCCTACATCATATGGGCTGAATACTAGCCACCAAGGTACATGTAACTCAACCACCTCTACCTTTGAGCTGGCTAATTATCCCTACATCATACCCAACTAGGTAATCAGGGTCGCCACCTGCCATTATAGGGCGTCCCTCTGCACCGTGATGGTGGCTAAATCTGACTACCCTAGACTGAGTGGTACTGCATGTAAATGAGCCACCCACCACTGTCTGTATCTATCTGTAACCCCAACATCATAAATCTACCATTCTACCACCTGCTCCTCCTGCCCTATGGGTACTTTCGGCTATGATAGAGACAATGGCCTCTCCACATCATCTCTCCTATACTACGGGAAGGGTGGAGGTATGTCCTATAGTAGTCCAAAATACCATCTAACCCTGTCCACTGGGATCATCTCGTGCTCCTCAACACGGTGCCCCACTATCCATCTCAATAGCTAAAGACCATCTAACTCATCATGCATCTACTTGTATGAGGGATAACCCACATACGGTCTCCATATGATGTCCACTCCAGACAACCCCTCTAATAGCTACCTGTAATATGCTACATCATGTGTAGCCCTATCTAATCACCACTCTCCAATCATAGGTACCCATCACCTATACCCCACCCACACCAATCTCGATGGAAATGCATCTACTCGGGGCATACCTACTAGCCGCACACAAACTATGTGCTCATAGGCCCAGCAGTGTAGTAAAAATGTGCAACACAAGGCTAAACCTACGCAGACACCCATACGCCCACAACTCTTTGTATAGCTACACCAGGAATGTTGGCACCTAGGAAAAGTGGGTCTGATCCATCACCATGTCATGTAGTACCCCATCAATGAGCAGGGAAATCTCCCTCCCTCTGCATCCAATAATGTGAAACAACACACTAGCTCCATTAAGAAAACAACTAGCCTCGTCTCCTTTAGACATGCGGACTATCTACATCCCTCCGTAACTCACACTGGCACTATGTAATGTCACATCTACCAATCCCTCTCCAATAAATGTCATAATCAACTCCTCTGAGGCCTCGGAGGATATCGAGTACACCTGCATCCCTAGTATCGGTATTCACAGGATCCTAAACACATCCTCCAAGGTGACTGCCATCTCACTCATCGGTAGGTGGAACATTTTGGTCACTGAATCCCATCTATCGATGAGAGAAACCATCATACTTGGCTTTTAGACCACATGTCGATAGCGCTGGACCCTAATCAGGCCCACCTCCTCCATGTCTTATCACTCCTCAATTGTTGCCATGCCTTGCACTCTCAAGAGCAGGGGTGGTAACCTGTCTCTCATCCACATCTAATCTCTCCCCTATATCCAATACAAACATCAAATTAATCCACCTTCATCATACCCATACTCACCCACTATCATTTCCCCATACCCATTTTACCCCTCCGCCTACACTAGGTTTTTCACCAACACACCCTATTCTACCCTTCCCTATCTCACCCACTCGACCTAGGCCCCTTTTTGACCCCTTTTTCTCCAAAACCTAACTAATGTCGGTTATCTCTAACTCGACCTGGTTAACCCTAACCGGCATCAGTCACCTATTTCATGACCGTAATCTTGGTTTGACCCCTACCGACACCCCCAACCCCGATCGATGCCGGTCCGTCGTGGTGAAAACTCATGACCCCCAAACCCTCCCCTCTCAAAAACCTCCCTCTCCTATCTCTTTTCCCCACCCATTCTCATCTACACTTCCCCTCAACCCCATCCCATCCCCTATTCACCCACTTACCTCTCTCCCCACTCCTATTCTACCCAATTCACCCTAACACATTTCAAATTTCATTTTCCCCCCCACCCAAAATAAAAACCCAATTTGTTAAACCCCGACTTATCACCTAATCTATCTAACAACACACAACATGGGTTTAATTCTTACCTCATCATCCTACCATCTCCGTGGTGGCACATCCGGTTACACCCATGGCTCGCTTGATCCTCTCCACCTCCGCCTTCACCAAATTACTAACCGCGCCTCCAACCAATCAAATCACTCAATCTGATCCCATGGACCCACCTCTCAACTACCAATCACCCACTATTCAGCTCACCAACTCAGCTCTCTATTATGTTCGACACTTTCCACCTTTCTCTCTCTCGTGTCATTTTCCCAATTTGTAAGAAGACAAATGATTTGTAAACAAATGCTGATTTTTCTTTTTATAACACCCCGACCTCACCAATGACGCGGTTTTCACTTCACGAATTGGTCATTTGCCCTACCTTACCATGGTCGGTTACCCTATACCGGCATTGGTTACCCTTGACCGACATCGGTCACCCTCTCTTCCACATTGCCCACAATTTCACCCTATTACCCTGCCCATCACTCTTTTTTCCCTCACCCAATGCTTACCCTAACCATTCACCTCACCCTCCGACCTCATCATTTACTACCTAACCTCGTCCTCATTTGGGGACTCATTATTTTACCCATACCTCGGCCCTACCCGTGTCGTGACCTAGATAATTGGACCTGGAACATCACTAGTGACCTTTGACCTCATGTGTTTGCTATACCTTACAGCATTGTTACCTATGTTGATTGACCTAATGACCTTACCTTGCCTCTTTCTCGTGACCATTTATCCTGACCCAACCCTCGGTGTACCGGAACATACCTAAACATTCCTTCACCTAACTAACGTGAGGCGTGTTTCCTGACCATATCCTATACCTTGGATATCGGAATCACCTCAACCTTGTTTGGATAAACCTATCGACCTTAGACAATGTAGAGTTTTCCTACTCTTCAACCCGGTACTATGCTACAGTTTATATGTGTGCATGTGTTTTACTGTTACTACCTTTAACCCTAACCCATTACCTAGATTACCGAGTAAACCTTTTTCCTTTTTCCCCGTTACCCACCTTCCTCTTCATCACATTCATCTTTTATCACACCACTCACCATTTTTTCCTTTTTCTCTCGTCGGTTCTTGGTTTGAGGGGGATTACCTTCACCCACACATGGGGCAACCACATCTTATTTTTTTCAGCATCACTTACCAATACAAGCTACGCAACAAAAAGGGGCAAAATGTAGACACCAAAATTGGGTCACACTCCCTTGGTCTCTTGTCAAATAAATACCTTGAACACATCTACCTAGCCATGGCCCCCTTCACTCCACTATAATATTAATTTAATTATTTTAATTAAATTAATTCATTATACTCACCATATTTATTATTTAAATATCCTAATTGAGATAATTCCCACCATCCACGTCACCTAGACACCTCATCTAGCTATCTCATCCTAAGACCTATTCTTAATAAGTTGCCATAACTAACTAAGACCTGCCCAAACCCTAAAAATAAAATCCTATATTCCCTCTAACCACATTCCCACCTATTAGAAGGAAGCTTCCATACTAATCCATAGAGTAAATGAAACGAAATCCTAGAAAATCAAGGGGATCCGCCTAGTTTAGTAAGCCTAGATAATCATGCCCTAAGCGATGCCAATTAAGCCAAAACTACCGTCGTTACCATTTAACTCCCAAAACAACCTTATTTCGAGGTTATCATGGTTTTTGAGAGAGGGAGACATATTTTGAGAATAAGTGATGAAATCGAGTTGCATGCAAGTAGAACTAGCATTCGTACAAGCATCGAGAACACCCATAGCCAATACCGAAGCAATCACATAGCAACCTTCTTTCACGGGAGCATCCGGGGTAGTGTCAGCACTACGCCAAGTTCATTTAATCACCCACCATTACCAACCAGGCATCAAGCTCATATAAATATTAAGTTTGTTAACCTACATTGGTTCCTTATGGTTTTAGTAGATCCTTTTACTTGTTGTTAGTGTTTGTTCTCATTTCTAATCCCCACCATTTTACCTCCATGCAAACTTGACCATCCTTTTTCCACACCCTTACACTACCCATACCCGGACCTCTATCATTCCTGTGCATACCTCGATCCATACAAATCTTCCATTTCCCTTACACCTTCATCTAATCCTAGATCTATTACCCAACCAATTTTTATTGAGTTTCTGTACCCAACCATACTCACGCTGGTCACCCATAACCATCGCTGGTCAACCTAAACCGATGTCGGTCTCTATGTCTTATATAAGAAACCCATATCAAATCCTAAAACCTCCACCAAATACCCTAAACGACCCAAAATCTAACCTTGACACATAAGAGTATCCTGACAGTGACCTTGACCTTCATATTCAATCATAGCCTAGCTTGGTGTGAATGAATTTGCTTATTGTAGACAAATGAGATACCTAAATAATTTTAACTACATTAGGATTTACTCTATTACCCAGTATTAAATTTTTTTAAACAATGGATTGAGAGCCTTCCTAGAAGTACCACACTTCCGGGATCTAGCACACGCTAGGAAGTCCACTACATATATTGTTTAACTCTTATCTCGGTGGTCTTGTGCTCCATTTCGAGTAGTTCCTCCAGAAAAAATGAAGTTCTCACTTTGTCATTTGTGGATTCAAAATTCATATGTGCATGCAACAACCTATCAACCAACATTTCAATAGGTATTCCTCCTAGCCCATTACCTTATTTGTTTCATCGACATTCTAAGAAATGATCCAAAATCTAGTGAAACAACTATGAAGAGTGCCAGAACTATATGAGCATCGAGTAAGAAACATAAAAAAGAAAACAAAGGTGTAGGTATAGTTAGGATACAACGTGTTGTTGAAATTCGATGGATGCCTAAGTTGGAGGAGGAATAATGGGCACTACAAGTAAAGATCACGACCTACGCCGAGGTAGCACATGCCAGGGAAGCATTACAGTAGAAGCCTACCATCACTAAAGAGGAGTTTATTCATGCACGGTACCTAGATCCTACATATCAGAAGGAGTTTTATCATAAAACCATGGAAGTTCTAAGGAATCTTTAGGGTGAGATACAGTACTTAAAGGAACAAAATAAAACCTCGAGAGGTGGTCTAAACTGATATAGATGACTTAATATAAGTGTGTGAAGTTTTTTGCAAGGAAAACATCATTCCACTTTGTTAGAGGGTTGGTTAAAAGGAAAAACTTTATGAGTAAGTACGAGACTATATGGCAGATCTCGCATGTGAATCTTCCTCCTCATAGCCTAGATTATGACTAGGAAATCACTCGAATGTTGTTGTGGATGGGTGGCTATTGAGTAATATACTGATTGATACAAGTTTGGAAGTCAATTTTCTTACCTTGGATGCATGGGTATAAATGGGAAGACCCCCATTCAGTAGCCATCCTCTAATGTATTATACATGGCTAATTGTACTAAGGCCACTCCCATAGGAGTTTTAAAGGATGCATTCATTACCATAGAAGGAGCCAAGTTCACTAGAGACTTTGAAGTTTTAGCGTTGGTAGAGTCAGATAGCTTCCCATCTATATTGGGGCATATTTGGTGATATGCAAATAATGTTGATCTTTGGTTCAACAAGGGATATATTAGTTTTGAAAATAAAGAGGAAAGAGTTATTATCCCTTTAACAGATGGAAAATATGCACCCTATGTTGAGCCCTTAAGTGAAGAAGATCTGAATAGGATTTATGTATGTGCCATCTAAGATCCAAAGATGATTGAACCAACCAAAAAGGACTAATTCAATGGTAGGATGCACAATCTATTAGCGATACTACAGGTGTTTCTTGTGATGATTGGGCTCATAGCAATTATGAGTTGGTAGGGCATGAAGTAAAGAGAATATTTCCTCGAGGCACAAAACCACGTTACATCGGGAGGATAGGTAACAACTCGAGTACCCTATTACACATGAGAATGGGATCCCATGGTATTCCTAAGTGCCATGGAAGAAAAATGGATAGACCATTGAAAAGAAAAAAATATGCTAGCATATACACTATGTGGGACAACAGCACGCTGGTGGGTGGTCCACCGAGATAATCTTGTCAGATGGAATGAAATTGGGATTGCTCTTACTACTAGGTTCTTTAGGAGCAATGCACCTACTCAAATCTGTACTTATCATGGTAATCAACCTATTCAACACCACATTCAAAAGTGTGAGAGACTCTGGATAGAAGGGTAGGAAGCTTTACCACCTTCACTATGGGTGCACTAGTTTTATTCCACTTTACAAGGTTGTGTGCATGCTTGATAGGTATATGCAGAACTCCATAGAGAAACTACAAATTGACAGAATTTAATTGTACAAATGGCCCAACTATTTGACTTCTTCTCTACAAAGCCTCCAGTAGAAGAAGCATTGAAAGTTATCAAGTGCTTAACTATGGGGGATAGTGCCAAGGCTGAAGAAATCCTTCAAGAGTTATTAGATAAAGAAGACTCAGGAGCACGTCTTGATGATGAACTAGAGGCTAATGCAATATTACTTCAATGCACTTGCCTTGAGAAAGAGAAAGGAAAAATGGTCTACTTAGTGGATGATGAAGAAGTAGATAATCTAGATGTAAACCATTCAACAAGGGGCGTGAGGTATTGGATAGTGCAAATAAGACCATGCACACCTATCATGAACCTATGAAGACAAAGTGGGTGAATATTGGAATAGATACTAAGCCTAAGGAAGCCATAATTGGAGAATATTGGTCAGACTTTAAAGTGGCAAAAATCATAGAGTTACTAAGGGATTACAGGACTTGTTTCTGGGGTACCATGAACTTAAAGTCATGCATGTATCATTAGGGAGATGAAGATAAGCTTAAAGAGGGTGCACACCCAGTTAGAAAGAGACCTTACAGAATGAAACCCAATTTACGTGAAAAGGTCAAAGAAGAGATTGATAACATGTTTAAGTCTGGGATTATCAAGCCCCTTGATGATTTAGAATGGGTTAGTCCAATGGTGATCAGTATCAAGAAGGATGGACGTATTAGAATATGCATGGACTATAGGGAGTTGAATGTTGCATGTGTAACTGATCCATTTCCTATGCCATTCACTAAGGAAATACTAGGAGTTACAGGGTGTGAAATATATTCGTTTACAGATGGGTTCTCTAGGTATCATCAGGTTAGGATTTCCCAGGAGGATCAAGAAAAGACTACATTTACTATTGAATGGGGTAGCTTTGCTTATATTGTAATGACCTTCAGTCTAAAAAATGCACCTGTTGTATTTTCACACATAGTTGTCCAAGAATTCAAGGAATTTATTCATAACTTCTTACGGTATATTTAAATGATTGGGACGAGTGTATGGATTAGTTAAGGATCACTATGATAATTTGTGCTTAATGTTTGAATGGTGTAGATAGTTGAGTATCTCTTTAAACATCAAGAAGTGCATATTTGCTACACCATTTGGGATACTTTTAGGCCACATAATCTGCAAGGAGGTTTTTTTGGTTGATCTAGCAAAGGTTGCAGCCATTATAGGCCTAAGGGAGCCTACCATATAAAGTGAGGTGCCCAGATTCTTGGGTCATACAGGATATTACAAAAATTTATCAAAGGTTATGCCAAAGTTACAACATCATTAGAAGAGTTATTGAAGGGGAAAGGTACGTTCTACTGGGGAGAACAAAAACAACGTGCATTCGAGACATTAAAGGAGAAACTTACTATTGTGCCTATTCTATGTTTTCCTTTATGGGACAAACCATTTCATGTACATGTTGACACCTCTGGCATGGCCATTGGTGCGGTGTTGGATCAACCTAGAGAAGGTATTGTAGATCATCCTATTTGTTTTGCTAGTAGAAATATGACTCTGTAGAACATAATTACACAACTACAGAGTGTGAAGATTTTTCAATGATCTATGTGTTGCATAAATTCCGCTAGTACCTACTAGCTACACCATTCATATTTTATATAGATCACATGGCATTGAAGTATTTGGTAAATAAACCTATTTTACAAGGGCACATATGTCAATGGGTGCTCTTATTTCAAGAATTTGATTTCACAGTTGTGGTAAAACTAGGAAAAAGTAATTCTAGACCAGACCATCTATCAAGAATACAAATCAGGAGAAGAAGCATAGTCAATTGAGGATACCATGTCAAATGCATAGTTATACAGGTTATAACATGTGCCATCAGAACTAGAGGACATTGTTTTATTTCTACGAATAGGGATGCCACCGAAGGAATGAAATCCTTAGAGAAGAAACAACTTTCTATATGTGCCACGCCTTATATGTTAATCAGTGGTGACTTATACAAATTGGGCCGAGATGAAGTATTGCACCATTGTGTATTGGAACATGAGTGCATGGGTATTATGGAAGAAGCTCATGGTGGAATTGCAGGTGGCCACTATATCGTGATGCCACAATGTGCAAGATTCTACTCGCTAGATTATGGTGGGAGACCCTCTATAAAGATTGTAAGGAATTTTATAAGGCATGTGATCATTGTCAACGTCTTGGAAAACTAGGTCAATGAGATGAAATGCCTCTAAGACCTATTACTAGCACAACCATTTGATAAATGGGCTATATATTTTGTAGGTCCTATTTCACCAATTGCACGCAAAACTAGATCACACTACATCATAAATTACACAGACTATCTGACAAGGTGGGCAGAAGCAACACCTACAAAGGATTGTATAGCAGCTACAGCAGCTTAGTTCCTATGGGAAAATATTATTACAAGGTATGGATGTCCTTTAATTTTGACCAGTGATAGGGCACACATTTTCTTAATGAGATAATCATAATTTTATTAGATGAGTTCATGATTGCACACCATAAGACTACACCCTATCATCCTCAGGAAAATGGAACTACTGAAGCTTTCAACAAAATTTTGAGCCAAACATTGACAAAAATTTGTGATGTTGGAAGAAAGGATTGGGATGATAAAGTATCTTCCATACTTTGGGCATATAGAATAACATATAAATGGTTGAAAAAATCCACACCATTTTAGTTAGTGTTTGGCGCAGTAAAGCCATTCTTCCTATGGAATTTATGTTACCTTCTTTGTGTATTGCATGCACTAGAGGTCTAGCTGATGAGCAAGCTTTAGAAGAATGGATTGAAAATATAATTCAGCTAGATGAGTGATGAGCCATAGCATGTTGGAGTCAGAAGTAAGAAAATGCTAGGTAGAAAGCATGGCATGACGAAACATAAGGGACAAGAAGTTTGAGATTGGACAAATGGTACTTCTCTATGACTCTAAGTTCTTGCGCCATCCAAGAAAACTTAAGGTACATTGGTTGGGGCCGTATGTTATCACTTACATCCTTGAAATAGGTGATTGCTAGTTAGAAGCACTTAATGAAACATGGCTACCCGGTTACTTTAACGGGAGTAGGCTGAAGCCCTACTATAAATAAGTCTTCACAGTGTTTGTAATAAGGTAGTATTGCCATTTAGATTAGGTTTTATATTCTGCATTTCCTTAATGTGTTTCCTTCTTTGTTGTAATGCTTTGTCAAATTAGTTGGTGTGTTGTGCAATAAGCACACTTACGTGCATGAAGCTAATTATTATATGAATTATGTTTATGCACAGAGGACCGCACATACTTTTAGTGTGGGGTGGATTGTTGGTATCTAGGTACAAGATTGTGGGAATTGAAATGTGAAAGGAATAAGATACTACGAGTGATTTTCAAGCCAAGGGATTTCTTTGAAAAAGTGACCAAAGATGGAGATGAATGAAGGGACAAGTATAACATTAGGTGTTGGGGCCATAACAACTACCAAGTATAAGGTGCGGTGGACAAGGTACTCGGGCACAAGGAACTACTCAAGAGAAGTCTATAACCAAAGGGTAAGAAGGCACGCTATAAGGTTATAGTTGGGATGCGAAGATGTACCGCACAGTAAAGAACAATTTTGGTCAATCAATGAGAGGATATTTGGTAGGTGGAGCAATAAATGCATTAAAATTTTGAAAATCTATATTAAAATGAGATGCGAGTTCATTTTTACCATTGCGATTAAGAGTATTTGAAAAAGTGCTAAGTGCTAAGATCCAATTGATCGAATTGAGGTGCGAGAGGTGTGTAACTAGTTGTGATGAAGAGATTTGTGCGTAGAAAGAGTTTTCATCCCGGTGGTGAAGGGTTTGAGTGAAGAAAGGTGATAAAGAGGAGCTAGGGCACATGATTTCACCTAGGGCATGCTAAATCAAGCTAGGGTTTTGATTCTCACATTACATAATTCAAGAGGCGAGTATTTACAAAGGATTGCAAGGTAGAAATGGCACCCAAGAAAGTAGTTACAGCAGGAGTGAAGGGAAATAAGAAGGTGGTCGTAGAAGAAGAGGAGATGGCTCCCAAAAGAAATTTTTCTGAAATGCAATATCTAGAGGGGGTCATCATAGGCCAAGAGTGGGATTCTCACATAAGAAGAAGCAAGGTGAGTGAGTACAATCACTGTACCATAGAGAATAAGAAGGAGCTTGATGCCTTGCTAAACACAAAGACAAATAAACGCATGGTGGAAGACATGTCGGTGTATGACAATGTTGGTGAGAAGATCTTGAAGAAGATTGGATTTTACCAACTATATGAGCTCCCTTACTTCAGGAAATATGAGCCCTTATACCAGTGGCTCATGATTAGAGTGCACAAATATTTTTATACTTTATAGGATGCAAAGCTAGAATATCAGCCATGCTAATCTCTACTGATAGAAGGAGTTGAAGGGAACAAGAGAAGATTTGAAGGATGATTTAACGAGATAAGGATGCACTCATGGAGACCAGAAAGGAGTTGAGGTACATAAAGGGTCTGTGTGGCATGGACATAGATAAACTGAAGAAGTATCTAGTTTTGCAAGTAGCCGCATATCTTGTTACAAAGCTAAATGAGAAGGAGAGGTGGTCACAAGTGAGCACCATGTGGTTAAAAAGATATCGAGGGGGTGGTCTACAACATTTCACGTTACATTGTAGAAACTATTGTTGAGGAAGTGCACACAGGAGGAAAGATCAGCTTTGGAGCTATTTTGTTATCACTGGTGTTTATGGAGATTGGAGTACCTGATGGACCAAAAGAGAAGATATAGGATCATCCCATGGAGCACAAGTCACTTGCAGAATGCTTCAAAAAGTACTTGTGTGAAGGATCCATTACAAAACGGGTCAATCAAAGGGATGAGAAGTGGTACGATAGGCTCCATGTGGCCTTTGAAGAAGAATGGCACATCCCCAAGGACTTGCCTTTGGTGGTTGGAAAGGCAGTTCAGTTCATTGTATACTAGCACTTTTGCATAACACGGTTCCCCATCAAGGATGGAGCATGGAGCCCTTGGTGTAAGTTACAATATGCCTTCATAGTAAGGTATTTCTAGGCGTCAGTACACAAGTTCTCAAACACGTGGTGCCTAATGTTCAATGTAGAAAAGGTAGATTATGGGGACCACATGCTAAGGAAGAAATATGTGTATCCAGGATGGGTTGTATATATTGAAAGGCTCGTTTCAGATGTATTAAGTATTAAACTAGTAAGTTTGGTTGTGGGAGATGTTAGAGCAGCACTGGTGTACCTTCAACTGAAGCTCAAGTTGGAGAATAACAAGTATGTGGAAGATGATTTCACACTTCTAGAACCACCAAGGGTAAGCATACCATGGAGAACATTCCAATGCCTAAGCCCACAGAGACAATTGAGGTAAAGGATGAGGAGGATGAGCATGAAGATAGTGGTGGTTTGGAACATAGAGGTTTGGAACATAGAGGTAGAAGACATCCTACGAATAAGGATGAAGTTGAGTGCACCACTACACCACCTCAGCCACAAGAGGGGGATGATGAGGACTTGGATGTAGTCCAAGGAGAGCACATATTTAAGAGAGTGTTTAGGAGAACAAGGACCCAAGGTGCTACTCCGTAAATAGTGTGCAAATCACCTAGAATCTCTCCATAGAAGGAGACAACCACGAAAAGGAGAAGGAAACTAAAATTGAATGAGGAAGCAAAAGAATCAGAGGAAAGCATGCCTAATTCTCCTACACCTCTAGAGAATGTAGAAGAACAAAAAGATGAAGAAATGAAGGAAGGAGAAGAGGAGGAAAAGGGAATAGATGAGATAGCTACAAAGACTGCTCAGGACATGGAAACACAAGTCCCAAATCTAGAAGCTCAAGTTCCTAAGCAGCCTAGGTCAAGAAGAACAAGTGGGGAGCACATTCCACCAGCCATGGGTTATGCTAAGGACACAGGTAAAATTATTTGTGCATGTTTCCAGAGCACACTAACACAAAAGGAATTATATGGTTGGGAATTAATGGATGAAGATATGGCTACAAAGTGTGCACAAGAAAGCAGTTGTCATGTTCCATACACACGCACATGGATGAACCATATTTTTATGTGTGTGAGGATTCATGTGTATTGAGGAAGTTGAAAAAGACATCTCAAGCTAGACAGATAATGGTAAAGTCTACTGTCGTGTCAAATGAATAGGTGAGAAATGCATTAGTGAAAGTCTCAACAGAGGTGGCGAGGTGGAATATGGACAAGGCTGCCACAATTAGGGTGCTAAGGGAAGAGATTAAAACTAAGGATGGGGAAATAGCACACCTAACATAGGAAAGAGACTTAGCGTAGAAGAATAACGTTGTATTTATCAGCATCATAGAGGAAATTGGTGATAATGTTGTAAGGGCTAGGCCACACTTAGAGCCAAAGGTACCAAAGATGTTTCCTTTGGCAATACACTATGTAGGTACATTGGTAGACCTAGTGCTTGAAGATGAACCTTTGTGCATGCCAGTGCCAAAGGATCTAGCATAAGAGGCAAAGTGAGAAAAGGCTTCAGTGATGTGAAAGATTGCATCATATGAAGGACTGCTGCAAGCGCTATAGGAAGAACTAGTGAAGGCAGACCAAGCCTTGAACATCTGTATAGCTCCAGAGGTGCTAATCAACATAAAAACCCTAGAGGAGAATAATGAGGTCTAGAAAGTGATGAAGGAAAAAAATTGGGCCACACAGAAAGGTTAGCAATGGTTAAATAGAAGCATGAGGCCCTGACAAAGAGCCCAAGAACCACACAAGAATCAGCTAGAGGAGCTTGGGAAGCTCATTATGTAGAAGATGGATTTTCTAGAGGGAAGGATGACTGCAATGTCCAACATTGTGTTGGTCTTGTAGAATGAGAAAGGGGAGATTGTGAAGGATGAACTAGAGTCCATTACTATGGACATTCAGAAAAAGTAGAGGAAGCACTCACTAAGTGGCAGGCCTTGGAGGTAGAAATAAAGGAGCAATATCCCGAGTTGGTCCTTCAAGTTGAAGCAGATGAAGTTGCCATATAGACATTATTCTTTATTTATAAAGAAAATTCTTTTTATTCTTTCCATTCTTCTATTCTTTACTTCAGTTTTGGAGATGACCATTGTCGGGGTGACAAAGTGAAATTAGTGTGGGGTAATGTTGATCAGAGAAAACTTGACAAAAAGCACACAAGAAGTTTGTGAGGCAAAGCGGGTCATATTCAAAGGCATGAATGGATAGGGAGAACACACGCATGGAGCAGAAGTTTAGATTTTGAGACTTAGCCATTTTCACTCATGAAGGTCTATTTTTAGAGATGGCATGCAGAACACACAAACAAGGCAGAGATGTGCACTTTGTATGGACACAAGCTGGAAATAGATCTACTACTATTAGTTAACTACCAGTAGTCTATTGTTAGCACACTTGCATGTGTGGCTAGTTTTGTAATGGTGCGTGGTTATTAGTAGCATGTGACCTATTTTTGGAATTGATAAGTGGTGAAGGGAAAATCCCCATCCTTATAAGTATGTAGTAAAATATGTAATAGAGAGATTAAGATATACAGAGATGTGCATACATAGTGACACTATGTTGTTAAATTTGTTACATGCATACTACTGTTATTGTAATGAAGCTTCTGTATACTTATTGCATTTAATATGATGGAGGATATTGGCTGAATCTAAGTGTTAGTTCTGTGTGTATCTGAATCTAGTATGTCTTTGATCTCATCATGGTTAATAGGGGAAACTAAGAGCCTTCGTCGTACATGGGCTCTTATTAGCATTTTTATGCTAAGTGTAGCTATGTTTATTTCTTTCAATCTATTCTTACAACAAATTACCGGTGGTCCTATCCATCGATATTTCTGGTCCTGGATCATCAACTTAGTTTTGTTCTCCCTTAGAGATAGATATGGTATGCTCGGTAGAATGATGTGTTAGTAATGGAACTATATATGTTAAGTCTTCATAATGCTAACATCCTATAACAACAACCCTTAAGAGGGACTGGTACCTTTGCGCACTTTGGATGAGCGCTCAGTCCAGGTTGAGTGATATGCCAAAGCACGTCTAGAGTCTTACTAGATTTGTATCATCGAATTATAGAATGCATCATTTTCGATGGAGGATCTAGATTGAATATTTATGCTTAAAACTTTTTAGATAGATAGTGTGCATTGACATTGATTTGGAGCCTAAAATCATCATGATCAAGGCTTATGATAACATGGAGTGACATTTAGCTAGTATGATCACTTTTCCTATGGAATTTGGGCCTACTAGTCATGATACCTGATTCCATGTCTTGGACTTGGACCTTCCTTACAATATGCTCCTTAGTCACCCATGGATACATGTCATGTAGGTCATGCCTTCCATGTTCCATCAATGTATTAAATTATACCATGAATGATATATTTTTACCATTCTAGGGGCCCTCGACTGAGCCCATTGTAGAGTGTTTTTGGGTTATTTCTATTGCCTATGAATGTCCTTCTACTTGAACCACATACTCGGTTTCAATTAGAGACTCTTACTTCTTGCATTTATCTAGATACCTTGTGCTCTTGTAAGGATGGTGCTTCTACATCAGTCTCTCCCTTTTCTTCATGGGAGATGAAGGTTCTTGCAAATGTTTGTGGATAATATAACCTCCAATAGGCCCTCCTAATTTACAAACTTACCCTATCACCCAAAACATGTGGTAGGCCTTCTTACAAATATCAACAGTCCCAAGAACACTATAACATTAAGAATTTTACTCTGGTGGCCTTTTTGGTAGATGAGAAACTACTTGACACTTCTATATCCCAATCTCTTGATGACAAGATGGCATTATGTTATCAAGCACCCAAGTATGCCATCCCAAATAAAATTATGTATGCCATGGGATATCAAGGATATGGATGTGGTATAAATGAACAAGGTGTGTGGGAACCTCTTCCAACACCACATCATAAAGTAGAAAAATATGGTATTGGTATCTAACCGTATGGGTCCCATCCTCTAGATTAAAAGAAACCTCTTATGAGTGAGAATATAATTTGTCTGATTATGATAGTGAAACAAATTCCCAAAGTGTATTCTCTACAACGAATTTTCCTCTACGAACATGTTTCTGACATGGCTATCCTAACCATATCCCCTACCATTCTTGAATTAAATCTTTTCCATCATTCTCTTTTCAACTGGGACCAACAACAACACATGTCAATTGATTTCTTTAACAATAAAAAAGTAATTGGTGAGTTTATGGATCTCTGTGATGACATTCTGTCGGTGACCATCGAAGGGATTCTCCATTAATCTTGATGTATACACATACTTCGGGAGGAAGATGAAATTTATGGTCGATAAACTTTAAAATAAAACAAGGGAAAGATATAATCAAATAAGCCTTGTAAAAATTAAAATTTGAAGTCCCATAGTGACAACCTCTTCGAGGCACTTGTAGACAAACAAATTGAAACATTGAGGATGATCTCAAACGGGTACTTGAAATTAGCACTTTTAATCATTTCAAAGGATAATCAATTTTAATAAACTTAAGAGGTCTTAATACTCCAAATTATTGATTAAAAATCTGATTTAGGACTGAATTCAAACTGAAATTAAGTTTGCAATTTTACTCAAAATTTTACTGTTTTATCGAAGTCCCAAAATCATTGTTTCTTGATTTTAATTAATATCCTAATTTTATCAATTACTGATTATAGTTTCATCCATATTCATATTCTAAATTTAAATTACTTGCAAATATCAGAAACTGAAAATAAAAATTAGAAAGAAACACCAGATTGTTTACGGGGTTCGGAATTCCTACGTCCCGAGTTCGTGGTGAACTGATCCATTAATAATGTTAAATATGTAAATACAATAACCTTTACATTAACTAATAATGAATCAAAAACCTAAAAAACTATGTTTTAAACCTTTGAAGGATGTTAATGGAGCTCAGCCTATGTCCTTCACCTTCCTGATCCACTTGTAGCAGTGTCTCCCTTTGGTTCTATGCCTTTTTTGACTTTAATAGAAAATAAATATATCATAAAAGCTCTAAATTGGATAAATGATCACACCATCGTGATTGTCTCAAAATTCTAAGCAAATTTCATATATAACTCGAGATCTGATTTTGAGTGGAAGTGCCTCAAAATTGCATTTTCCTCCAAGTACCCCTATTCTGTCTATACACAGACTTGGCACTTGTTTTGTATAAATTTCAGCGAGCCATTTTATAATCAGCCCAAGCCTCTAGGCGAGTTGGTCAAAGAAATTTTCTTGAGAGTGGAGGTTTTGGGTTCAAATCCTGGCGGCTCCTTTTGTGGCGGTGTTGGTTTTGCATTGTGGATAGGATATCCCACATTGGCCGCCCCTTTATTTTGGTAAGGTTTTAACAAACCTTACCCACTCCATTCTTCACATGGATCTTTCCACGCATGGCTTAGTTTTCCCCCACCACCGCTTCACCACCTATCCACCTTGCATGGATTTATCATAACAAATGGTATTAGAGGATTATGTAGGTAAGTGGAGATTAATATGTGATAAATATTATCCTTAGGCAAATGCGTGGAAAAGAAATTAAAATATAATGTGTGGCTAATAATAGCTTAAGCGACCAATATGGAGGTGTAACCATATAGTGACATGGAAAAGTAATATAAAATTTGACCATGAATAATAATGTGATATTCCACTAATGAAATATGGAAATAAAGACCACTTGTCGATCCTCGATAGGAAAATCGAACACGTGGTGGTTTGAGGACCCACCATGTCGGTGAGGATATAATCATCCTCATAGCAGGTGAGCTCCCCTCCGTAACAAAAGTTGAGCCTCTTGTTCTGGCCCACTTTTATGTGTGTCAAAGACTAGAGGTTGCAAACAACTCAAACAACCTTCATTTTTCCCTTTTTCTCCTTTTTCCACGTGTCGCAGATGCTATTGGTCCATTATTGACATGTTGACCAGAGTTGACTTCCTGTTGACTAAACTTTGACCGGACATAACTTGAGCTCAGAGTATCTATTTTTCACATTCTTATAGTCATTAGAAAGCTCTCTGAAGGATCTACTACACTAGCATGGTTTAGGGAAGTTTAGGGAACATTTGACACTGAAATTGATCCCTTGATCAATGGACATAAAAAAGTGACCACTCTAAGGGTGAAAATCTCATTGAGACACCCTTAGATGAAGATCTCAATCTCCCTCCCAATCCTACACATATGGAAGATGAATCCAAACTACTCATGGAGGAGACTATAGATGTGAATATTGGAACAGAGGATCAACCTATAATTGTTAAGCTGGGAGCTTCCCTCTCAAAGAAAAAAATAGATACCTTTGTCATGCTTCTCATAGAATTTTCATACATATTTGTTTGGTCGTATGTGGACATGTCAAGATTAGATCTCTCATTAGTGGTGCATAACCTATTTGTATATGAAGAAGTAAAGAATATCAAGAAAAACCTTAGAAAAATGCATCCTTGTGTTGCATTTTTGTTAAAGAAGAGTTGGAAAAACTATTTGTAGTAGGCTTTATCGAGGCCTATAGATCATTTGGAATGGATTTCTAACATAGTACCTGTGCAAAATAAACTCATTGGCATCATAATTTTTATGGACTTTAGGGACATTAATAAGGCATGTCTAAAATATGATTTTCCTTTTCCTAACATCGACATGATTGTTGATTCAACTACAAGTTACGAAATTCTATCTCTCATGGATGGATTTTTAGGCTACAATCAGATTAAAATTGTAGAGGATCAACATAAAACTTCCTTCACAACCCTTTGAGGGACATTCTATTATCAATTCATGTCCTTTAGTCTTAAGAATGCATGTGCAACCTATCAAAGGGCCATGATGGTCATCTTCCATGACATGCTTGATGATATAATGGAATATTATGTTGATGACATCCTGGGAAAGTCTAGGACCAGGGAAGAACATCCTAAAATTTTACGGTGGATCTTCTAGCATCTCAAATATTACAAGGTTATACTAAATCCAAAGAAATGTGTCTTTGGTGTGTTATCCGAAACTTTTTAGGTTTTATTGTGTCATGAAGAGGAATTGAAGTTGACCCAGAAAACTTCACTTCCTTTACTAAAATGCCTCCTCCAAAGAACCTTAAACAACTATGTAGTTTACAAGGAAAAATCCAAGCTATTCACCAATTCATTTATCAACTTGTAAACAAGTGTCAGTCATTTACACATCTTCTTAAGAAAGATGTTGATTTCCATTGGTTCCTAAACAACAACAATAATGTACTTTACTCAAGGAGTATTTGGCCAAACTGCATGTTCTTATGCCACCTACTTCATGTGAGCCCCGATATTCTATATTTCAGTCACTCAATTTGGAATCGGCAGACTTAAGCTCGCTTATTATATAAATCAAATAAACAAATTGTCTACTATCTCCATCACACTTGGATTTCTTATGATTTTAACTACCCACAAATTGATAAAGCTTTCCTAGTCATTATTTTTTCTTTCCAAAAACTCGCCATTATCTATTGAATAACAAGATCAAGCTCATATCTAGAATTGATCCACTCAAGTACTTATTGTCTAAACCAACACTTACTGGGAGGATGGATAATTGGATCATCTTTCTCAGTGAGTTTGATATTGATTATGTTAATCAGAAATCAGTTAAGGGGTAAGTACTTACAGATCAACTAGTTGAAGCCCCCTTGCCAGGAACATAACCATTAATTGTGGAGTTGTTAGATGCTTCTATGATGTATATTGAAGAATTTATCACATGAAAAATATACTTTGATGGATCATTTACCTTTCACGGTTCAGGAGGAGTTGTGATTATCACCCCTGCGGGTGACCTGATTCCTTGGGCATTCAAACTTAGCTTCATATGCACTAATAACATAGCTGAATATGAAGACTTGATTATAGGACTAAAAAAATTTATACGTTAGGAAATCATGCAGCTAACATTATAGGTGATTCTTAATTAATCATCAAGAAAGTAAATGATGAATATAATGTTAAGGATGAGAATCTCCTCCCTTACAAGAAATGGGTGGATACACTGAATGAATTATTTGTAAAAATCATGTTTGAAGAGATACCCGAGGAAAAAATCACTCAGCAAGTGGCATGGCCATAGTTGGATCTATGTTACGCATCCCACCTAGAAACAATGACATGTCATTCTTTGTGGAACATCTAAGAGTACTAGCTTATGACATGTCAGAATCTTATTTGGTGTGTGAAGTTGTTGGTCCCTTATCCCCCTGGTATGTTGACATCTATAATTACCTACATGAACTTTCCCCTAACATTTCCCATTCTAAGAAATGAAACCTAATCTAGTGCATAGCCCGCTATACCCTCCTTAAAGGTACACTCTATCATAGAGGCTATGATAGAAATCTGTTACGTTTCCTTAATTGAAAGAATCTATCTTAGTGGTTAAAGAGGTACATGATGGCATCTGTGGGGCCCAAAAACGTGGAATAGTTCTTGTTGAAATCTATTAAGAGTAGGTTATTATTGGCTTACCATGGAAACTAATTGTTGTTAGTATGTTAATAAATACTTGTTGTGTCAAAAATATGACAATCTAATACATGCTCTAGCACAATCATTGCAACCCATTACAATAATGTTGGTGAGAAAAGTTTTTGGGACAAATTGGTGGATTTCTTGTCAACGCTCTATGAGTCTAAGTCCCTCTACTTAACCAGTACAGCTGTTGTATATGCATGCATGAGTAAATAGGTGGATTTTCTTGGTGGTCTTACGGTCAGGGATCCAATAGGGGAACTCCAATGACCCTACAACAAATCTAGAAATTTATTACTAGAGACGAATTTGTCTATAAAGCGGGGAAAGGGGGTGAGAAATTAGATGGGTGAACTAATGTTGCAAGTAGAAAATCGATTCTGCACACACTAGTTAGAAATTTCAACACATGCATTTATGATAAGAAACAACTCTACCAATATAAACAAGACCGATTAGAATTTATGAGCATAAAGTATCAATAAATCCCTCAGTCAAAAAACCTAGAAACTCTTTATTCTTGTATTGATTTCTCAAACCAAAGTTGTAAGTAGTGGGGAAATGGAGGAAATTTGAGAATGAAGGGAATGAAAGAATTTGGCTATCTCCTTTGTTCTCTCAATGCACTCTTGAGTTTACAAAATCAATCACCAACCCTTTGAAATGGGAATGGATTTACAATTTATAGAATGAGATATGACTCTTCATCTACCCCCAATGCCTTTTCATATGCCTTATTACAACTTATGACCTTTTACATTCTTAGGAAAAGATTAAATCCCCTTTTATGACTTAAGGGTGACTTGTTACATTAAAAAAGTCATTTTAAATTAATTAAAGTCATTATGAAAAAGTGCAACCCCAACGAAGAATTAGAGAAAGGGGAGAGAAAGTGGGGGAATAGAAGAGAGAAGAAGGGGAGAGGGAGAAGTAAGGAGTGTCAATGAAGAAGAACCTACCTCTGAGGAAGTCCTCATATGCTTGTTATATTATCTGATGAAGTGATCCATTTTAGTGAACTCTGAATCTTTGAATCCTTTGCATCTTGAGAAACTCTTGTGTGCACTACCTTCACCTCATCCACTTCTTGGGGTGACTTACTATTTTGAGTAAGCACCCATATAGGGAGATTACTATTTTTAGAAAGTGTACTTCTGCTTCTTAGTTTGTGATAGAACATATTTTTTGGACTCAGCTCATTTTCACAATCACATCCTCCAAATTTCACTTGATTTCGCCCATTAGAATGCTTGGAAATAAAATTTAAAATTTTCACTGGCAGTGGCTTCAGCACGGAGCTGCCATGGCAGCCATTAATGGAACTCAAAATTTATAGGTCTAGTTTTTGTCTCTGATTATGATGAAATTAAATCCATTGTGATAGGTTTTTCATTTGGATTCTAAGGGCAAGTTTTTAGCTTGATCCGACCACCGGTTTAACGGGAAATCAAGCTTTTCTCTCCGTTGGGACGGAAAGAGGGTTTCTCCCCTATGAATGTTTTATGCTATGGGAGGAGGGTATGGATATGTTTTTGATGGTTTTTGATAGAGGAATGAACATAAATATATGGTTCATCAATCTGTGCATCCATTTGCAAGATCTCTTCAAAATAGGCAGCAATGGAGATTTCCAATGTTCTTCTTCTTCATTCTTCATTTCTTTTCATTCATTTGTTCAATATTTATCCTGGAACTTGCATATCACCATGGGGTAGAGGATTTCATTTCTGTGGAAAATATGGTTTGAGCTTTGACAATGCTATAGTGGTGGTGAGAAGTTACTGAGAGGAGTTTTGCAGAGGAATTTGTGCATAGGAATGTTAGATGTTAGAAGCAGGACGGAATTTCAAATTTCAAATTTTCAAAAGCATGGAGAGAGGAACATTTTCATGTCTGTGACATCATTCACCTAAAATTTATATGAGAGACATCAATTTTCACATTGCATCTCATCTTGACATGTGGCAGAGATCCTATGGCAGGGGATTAAAGCCAAAAAGTAGCTTTAAAGCGGTGAGGGTTAGAAGCTGGTCACATGAGGGACCTTGAGGCATCATGGAGGGGCTAGGTGAATTTTTCCAACCTTGATGTCCCTCACCTCAAAGGTAAATGAGGGAAAAAAATTCATGGCATGTTAGGTGATGACACATGGCGGTGATCTCGAAGGTTGAGAATGAAGGCTTGGCAAGCACCTAAGGGTTGGAAATTCACTCTTGAAGAGGTCACATGGGTGACCAGAAGTCTCCTTAGGGGCTAGAAACATTTTTCATGTCTGATGTCCCTCATCTCAAAGGTACTTGAGGGACATCAATTTTTATGGCGTGTCGGTGATGACATGTGGCAGTGATCCAACGGTGAAGGCTTTGAGCTCCCGCAAGCACCTAGGGGCTGAACTGGTGATCCTAGAGGTTGTATGAGGGTCCAAAGGGATTATGGGGGCTAGGTGAATTTTTCCAAACTTGATGCCCCTAACCTTGAGGTATGTGAGAGACAAAAAATTTTGTCAAGCTCTTAGAGCTGACATTTTTCCTTCCAAAAATTGACTAACTCCCAAACTCGCTTCAAGTAGGTAACTTGAAATAGCGATAACTTGAGATCCCGATGGACTGCTTTAATTAACTTATATATGATATTGACTAGAAATGGCCTTTTGAATCCAATGGTGAGATTCTTAAGTCTTTATTCATCCACTTTATCTCTCAAAAATTGGATTTTTGATCTAGTACTCCACCTGTGCATGATAAAAACTACTGCATGAAACCTATTGTACCAAAGTTTTGTGAAAAAATAATTTCACCATCTTGTAGGGATTAGAATTCCCTTTCTGAAAATTTTTTTTCTCCTAACTCTATCTAGAGCTCCCAGAATCACCTTTCGAAGCTTAACAACATTTTTTGGCTTATGCATTGCCTAGGCACTCGTGAACCTTGTTTTTGATCAAACTACTCCAACTCTCCAAATATTCCCTGAATCTTCCAAAATCACTTTCATGATGTTTCTAGGACTTCAATTCACCTCCATGTTGGATTTAGCTCCTCTGTTCCGCTCCAATCCTGGGAAAGCTAGTGATAGCCCTTCCCACATGTGCCCAAAGTTTATATTTTTCAATGAACTCCTAAAATCACCTAGGGGGATAAATTTCACTTTCCTAAATCACCTATGGGAATGAATTAATGATGAGGACATACATTGGTCATAAATTACCATTATTTTGTCCTTCCAAGTTACCTTTGAAAGTGGATTTAAATGTAATATTGAAGTTTGTAGTTTTCTTGAGATATAATATAGGATATATATATATATTTTCATTATTTATAAGTCTTTTGTTCTCTATTTTTTTGACTAATCCTATTGATTATTTAGGAAATAGGCAAAGTCCCTGTGCATGTAGGCCATAAAGGAAAGATAATGCTAGTTCTAGGAAAAGTGGAATTAATCATAGATAGCATATCTAAACTCAAATATGATTTCATATCTAGATTCCTCTCAACAAAATATGCAATTTCAAAAAAATAATCATCTCAATCCAAGATCACGTGCAAATGTTATATATGTTTTTAGTTAGCTCAGGAATAATTGGAGTTAGCTCCGAAACTTGCATTTTTAGTTCCGAAACATGTAGATTTAGTTCAAGAACTTGCAAATTTAGTTCCAAAAAAATTGGAGTTAGCTCCAGAACAATTAGAGTTAGCTCTGAAAAAATGAACTTAGATTTTTAGTTCCAAAACTTATAGATTTAGTTTTGAAATTTGCAGTTTTAGTTTCAGAACCTACATAAAATTAGGAATTGTGAATATTCAGATAATCCAGTGGGAAATATCAGATTTTTTTTTTTCATAGTAATGTGTTTAACAAAAACCTCATTCATATTTTCTACAGGTTTTACCAATAAGGAAAAATCTAACTTTTAGTGAGCTGCAGTCCAAGGGAAAAGTGTATTAGATGAGCACCAAAAGTTCCACAAACAGAAACAACAAAGTCAAATGGAAAATTTGAGAGATTTTTTTTTTTCATAGTAATGTGTTTAACAAAAACCACATTCAAATTTTCTACAGGTTTTACCAATAAGGAGAAATATAACTTTTAGTGAGCTACAGTCTAAGGAAAAAGTGTATTAGACGAGCACCAAAAGTTCCACAGTAAAAAACAGCAAAGTCAAATGGAAAATCCGAGAGAGGTATTTGGTCAAAGTAATGTTTTAAGGAAAAACCTCATTCCAATAAATTAGGAGAATAAAATCATTGTGATTCTTGTTACCAAAAAGCAAGGAGAAGATTTGGGAGCAAATCTTCCTAAAATAAGCAAGATAAGATTTGACTCCAATAATATATCTCTCTCCATATTTTGTGGAGATGGAGATCTTAGTTGTTAGGATTGGAATAAAGATAAGATTAGATTGTATTTCCCAAAATAAGAAGTTGGTTGGATGCATAAATTATAAATGCAACCTTCCACACTCATATATGTAATTTTTACTACCAAGAATAATATATCCGTTCTTCCTCATTAATCTTCTGAAAGAAATTATTCTACAAATTTTGAATTAAAAGTATGAATTAATTCCTCTTCTAAGGAATGAGCTGGCCACTCATTCCAAGGAATATGGATCCATGTGTTATGTTCATTTCTTTATTTCTGTCGTTTTCCTTTTGTTGAGATTTCTGATTTTATGTTATGTAATTCTTTTGTCCGTACAATTTCTTTTGTGAACCTGCAGGTGTCCTATTTATCTTTCCTTTATTTTTTCAGCAATTTCATTTATGCAAAGTGTGATTATTTCATCCAAACTTTATTTCGCAAGGTATCCTTTACATTTCTACATGTTTGATTTATTTTATGCAAGTTTGGATTGTGTTTAATGGAAGTGTTTTCCAAATATCTTTTTTCTCTTAATGCATACAACCATCGGACACCATCCCTAGATTGAAATTATTAATGGAGATGATTGACGAACCTCATCATTTTGGCATCATTGTTGGGGACACAGTGTTATTAAAGATTCATATTTTTCTAAGAGAATATTCTAGTGACAGTAGAATACCTCTTGGAAAAATTTGTGATAGGAAGTATTTGGAGGTAGTTCTTTAAACTTTTATTTTCTGCAATTAGATTAATATTTATTTCATGCAATATAGATTAAAATTTTATTTCTGCAATTAGGAATGTTAGATTGTAAATATTTACCTCCCCACAAACTAACTATATAAATAAGAAAAATGACAGTGATGTTTTATCAAGAAGGTATATTGGCAGGGACAAAGAATTCAGATCTGGATTCTATTTATGAAGAAATGGTATAAATATGATATTGAATCTAGAAGTAGATCCAGTTGATGAAATATCAAATTTCATTTTTGAAAACCACCACCATTCCCCTTGTATCAACTAACAACTCAATTATCTTATTGTACATAACCTTAGTAAAAACTGGCTTATCTAGTTTGTAATAATGAAGTGGTAGAATTTCTAATTAATTTCATCCATATTCAGGGACTTCATTAGATCAAAAATAAAAAATCAATCATAATAAATCCATGCATCCAAAATATTTTTCACCCCATAATAAAATTCAATCCCTGAACCATATCCATTAGAAAAATTTGTTTCTATGTATTTCAATTTCTTCATTTTTGCATATGCTTGTATAACATTAAGAAGTAATTATTGTGATTATCAAGGCAAGCACTTTTTCATGCTAACATCCACAAGAATTTTCAGAGTTGTTCTTGAATACGAGCATGCAGATTTTTAACACTAACAAGATGTCAATCAAGGATCAATTTGGAGGGACCCACGTCGATACATAACACAATCCATCTCCCGAGATCACTAGTTTGAGCTTTGAAGATTACTATGGTGATTCGATAATGCACAATTCAAGTTGGGCTTTGAAGACCTAGAAATTATCTACATAATTTTTGGAAATCTTCTTGGAGTTATCAAGTATGCAAAGAGGTTTTTATGAGATCTCAGACATTGCTTCCTATTTTACATAGGCTGCACTTTAATGAATATAGTTTGATGATGGATCAAAATTTTCTCTAATTCTTCTCATGATATCATTTCAGAAAAAAACAAAAATTCAAAAAAATTGATTGGAAAACTAGCTTGTTGGCCAATCAATGGCAAAAAAATTTAAAAGCTTTGATTGGAAAACCATCTTGTTGTCCAATCAGAGACAAAATAAAAACTTTGATTGTAAAACCACCTTGATGGCCAATCAAAGGCAAAAGAGGGAGGCTCTTCTTCAAAATCAATTAACTATTACATGGTGGCTTCCTTCTTGGCACTATTTCATTAGGTTAACAATAGGACGGTATGGACAACTAGAGGTATGATCAAGTTATTTTTTGTACTATTTTATTTTTAAGATTTTTATAAGTTTTTATTACAACAAGATCCACTTTTAAGATCTCCAAGGAAGGCAAGATAAAATTCATATCTCTCTTACTTACAAATATGAAAAATATGTGCACATTTTTACAATCAAAATTTAGGAGTCTAATTTATGGGCAGGCATAAATAAACAACATGGATGAGGACATGCATGAGCTTATGTGTGGGAGAGAAGGAGAAGCATGAGGTATCCATTTTGATTTTAAATATGAAGCACAATGAAGGAGATCCACACAAGAACCTGATGTAAAAGAAAAGAAATCAAAAACAACAGAAGGAGATCCACACAAGAACCTGTTGTAAAAGAAAAGAAATCAAAAATAGCAGAAGGATATCCACACAAGAACCTGTTGTAAAATAAATAAAATCAAAAATAGCATAAGGAGATCCACACAAGAACCTATTGTAAAATAAAATAAAATAAAAAATAGCAGAAGGAGATCCACACAAGAACCTGTTGTAAAAGAAAGAAAATCAAAAATAGTATAAGGAGATCCACACAAGAACCTATTATAAAAGAAAATAAATCAAAAATAGTAGAAGGAGATCAACACAACAACTTTGTTGTAAAAGAAATAAAATCAAAAATAAAAAAGGATATCCACATAAGAACCTATTATAATAGAAAGAAAATCAAAAGCAACAGAGGAGGTCCACAAGAACTGTCCTTGAACTATATATGGAATGCATACATGCATAATCTCAATGCAGAGAAGACTCTAAGAAGAGGAGATAATAATATAATGCATGAGGACATGCATAAGATTAAGTGTGGGGTAATGATGAGGCCATAAATTGGCCATAAATTACCATTATTTTGTCCTTCCAAGTTACCTTTGAAAGTGGATTTAAATGTAATCTTGGAACTTATAGTTTTATTGAGATAGAATATAGGATATATTTCTTGTTCATTCTTTAGAAGTCTTTTGTTCTCTATTTTTGACTAATCCTATTGATTATTTAGGAAAGATGCAAAGTCTTATACATGTAGGTCATAAAGGAAAGATAATTCTAGTTTTGGGAAAATTGGAATTAATCATGGATAATACATCTATACTCAAATATGATTTCATATCCATATTACTCTTGAAATTTTATGTAAGTTCGAAAAAGAATCATCTCAATCGAGATCGTGTGCAAAAGATATATCTATTTTTATTTAGTGTTGGTTCCTCAAATGTGCACCCACGTCTAAGATCTTAGAGGGGCCGAGGTGTTTTAGAAAACAATGGGCTGTCCCCAAGTTGTGGGACCTTGTAAGCTTGGGATGGATCTTTGGAGAAAGTTGGTTCCTCTATCTATCTCTCTGCTCTGCTCTTGTTACTCCTAGTGTTAAAAGGGGAAACTAAGCTAAGAATGCCAAGGGACCAGGGAAAGAAGGATAACATGAAGTAAACTACACTAAAAGGTGATAGCACCAGAAAAGAGGGGTGAACACTATCTATTACGAGTAAGAATGATTAGGGATGTGTGAAAGGAGGCTAAGCATGAGTAGCACATCAAAATACATGTTCACCAGATCGCTCTCATGGAACACAAGTAAGTATGGAACTACAGGGGACTTGAAATAGCACAACAATACACAATGTAAGAGAAGAGGTAAGAAGGAATGAAAACACGTTAAGATAGAGAATATTCACAAAATGATGCTTCTATTACTTCTAGAAATGCACAAAATTGTTACAATGATAAGGAGGTTGATATCCACATGCAAGAGCCAAACATAGAGGTCTGTAACTCAAAATATAGAAAATATGGAGTCCTTAGCAACATGTGTAAGGATCCAAAGTGTCCAACATAAAAAATGAGCCTTGCTCTTACATTTATAGATGAATCCATGGAGGAAGAAAGGAAAAGGAGGGAAAACCTGAATTTGAAACATAACCACCAACAAGAAGCATTCAATGTCTGTAAATCCACTTGGAAATCTATGAAATACACTTCCCCATGCCTGTTTGATGTGTTGAAGACAAAGGAGGGAGGATCATACCAAATTGGGTGGTTGGAGTAATCAGATCTGCTCATCAATGTTTAGAAATACGTTTTCCCATTTCTCACCTACCAGATCCACTAGAATTTGAATTTTGAATTTTGGCACTGTAGTTGATGTCAGCAACTCTCTGACAAGTCTAGAATGCACCGATCCGAGCTTTGTAGCAGAAGATATGGGTGTCGAAGATGTCGATTCGTTGGCATACACAAAACATGTGGCGCACATTGATTGGTTGAGATGGTGGCCAAATGTAAAACTATTTATCATTTTTTCCACATGTCAATAATTCATTTGTTTCAAGGATTTGGTGCCCTATTGGCACACTTAAGCATGTCAAAAGATGGTCTAGCACATAAGGGTATGAGGAAGGGTGCACCGAGAAAACAAAGGAAGACACGAGAGGGGGCACGTGATGTATGTGGGGAGGTGAATGCATGTGAGGAGATGAAGAAAAATGGTGGGCGAGAGAACATATGGTTAAGGCACAACTATTACAAAGTAATGGTTGCGGCATGCAAAGGGCTAAGGACTTATTAGTAAGTGCAAGGCACACGGGATGGGAAGAAACTGACTAGGAAGAAGGTGAACACACAAACGGTGGGTGCAAGAGAGAAGTGGAAGGAGAAAAGGAAAGGGGTGCACAGGTAAATTGTGACCAAAGGAATGTGCCAAGTTATTGTGAGTGCGCATAATTCTTCAATGAGTAACTGGGGCGGATCACTGCGTATGCAAGTTATCCGAATTTCTAAGAGAGCTATTTGGATAACAGTTTTTTTATGAATTTTGGGGCCATCTACCTACTAGATGAAAGAGATCAGTAGCTTGAAGCATCTATTGGGCATGGATTCTACTTGTTCAATCATGAAAATGCCCCTGTGATCACTTTGAGAATCATTTCTACACTCTGTTCTGAATCTTACAACTGCTGAGAGAGGCTCTGCATTCTAGAAGTAACAAAAGAGCGTGCGCAGGAAGCACGCAAGAGGAAAGAACTATGTACAAACAAACAATGTGCACGGAGCACACTTGGAGGAATTGAAACTACTTTAATATATACAACATGATGTAGCAAACCTAATGGAAGGGTTTGAGATAGATCCCATTTACTGGGATTTGCAGCGTGCTTCCATCCGGATGAGTTAACTCGAAAGAGTTAGCTTATTTGCAAGAACTGATGATGTATGGGCCACTCCAAAGTGCATCAAACTTTGAATGGCACCCTGGCTTAGCTCTGTCAGCATCCCATTTTAGAACCAGGTCCCCAACTTTGAAAGCTTGAGGTCTAGCCTTTTTGTCGAACCATTTCTTTGTTGCTTGTTGATGTTGTTCTAGCTTGATCATGGTAGAGTTTCTGAGTTCTTCAAGATGAATCAGCTCTACTATTCTGATTTCTCTCTGGTCCGTGCCTTCAAAGTCTAGCTATTGGGCAAGTGCTAATGAATTTAGCTCTAGTGTCAAAGGAAGGGCAGCTTCCTTGCCATAGACAAGCTTGTAAGGTGAAGTTCCTATTGCCTTTTTACTATGATTTTGTCTACATAGAGTGGCACAAGACCTTTGTATGTCACTATCTTTGGCTGATGTTCATTGTGTGCTTTATGATTTTGATCAGGTTTTGTTTTTGAATCTGCGAGACCATTTCCCTGGGGGTAATAGTTGGAAGAATTATTCGAGTAAATTCCCGATTTAGATCCCAATCGGTGATTTTAGCACCAAGGAAGGCCTTTGCATTATCAGATATAATGATTTAAGGAATGCCAAACCTTGTCACTAAACCCTTGAGAAAGTCAAGGATTACTACCTCGAGTTGATTCCTTAAGTGTGACTGACTTTTGTGCATCGGTGAAGTAATCAGAGTTTATCAAGCACCCATTTATGTCTAGTGCTTGAAGGTGGATTGATCATGCCTGTGAAGTCGAGACCCCATTGCATAAAGGGTTGATCTACTTGGATTGGTTAGAGGGGAAGCATTACCAATCTTTTCTTTCAAAGAAAGTGCATTCCTTGCATTTTGTGACCCACCTATGTGCATCTGCAAACAGGGTAGGCCAAAAGATACCTATCATTATAATCTTCATTGTTGTAGTCTTGGCAGAGAAGTGTCCACCAGAGAATCCATCATGAAATTCTACTAATACCTTTTCAGTCTGCGCACCATTGATACATCTTAATAGTACACCATCTAGATTCCTTTTGAAGAGAAGTCCATCAATCAAAACATAAGGGATAGATTACAACCTCAGATGTCTTGTCTTTGCTTTGTTCAAACCGGGAGGGCACACGCCCTCGAAAGCAATGTGATCATGTCCTTTATCCAATCATGCAAGCTAGAATATATGGATGGGAGAGACTCATCCAGAAATAATGAAGCCTCATGTTCATTTTGCACATCCTCTGCAATCTACTCGTAGATTGCCTGCGCCTCTTACTAGTTTTTTGGCCTTAATAGTCACATCATATTCCATGATTTTAGTCACCCATCATGCTCTCTTCTCACTAATCTCTACTCCCATGATGAATTCTCTGACAGATGAGTGGGATACTAACACCTTGATATGATTTGTGGCAAGCATACTTTTTAATTTCTTGAGCGCGCATGATGGAAAAGACTTGCTTCTCCATGTGACTATATTTTAATTCATAATCCTTTAGCATCTAGCTGAAGAAAGCCACTAGTTGTTCCAACCCTTGTTCATTTTCTTGCATTAGGACAGCAACAATGCTTGCATCAATTCCATAAGCATAAAGGATGAAATTCTTTGAGTAATCTGGATTAATGAGTGTTGGTGCACAAGCGATCTCTTTCTTGATCTTGTTGAAGATTTCTCTTCCTTCTATTGTCCATCTAAAGGTTATGTCCTTTTCAAGAATAAGGGTGATGATTTGAACTAGTCCCGCAAAGTTAGGGATAAAATTCCTAACAAAGTTAATTTTTCCAAAGACTATAGGGCCTTTTTGTGCGCCAACAGGGAAAGTGCTAGGATGGCTGAAACGTGCTCATGATCAATCATGATGCCATCCTTCGAAACCACATGGCCCACGAGATTTCCCTATGCCACCACAAAATTGCACTTCTTAGGGTTAAGAGATACCCCAAATTCTCTGCATCTCTCAAATACTTTTTCAAGGTGCGCCATGTGATCCATGCTCTGCTTTGAGAAGATAGATATATCATCAAGGTAAACCAATATTAACTCATTAATGTAACATTTAAAGGCAATATCCATGGCACGTTGAAACATTGTGCCCACATTTGATAGATCAAAGGGCATTTTTGGATATGCATATATTCCCCACTTGGTTGTAAATGTTGTTTTGAATTGATCCTCTTCTTTGACCAGGATTTGTTTGAAACCTGAATACCCATCTAGCATAGAGAATGTTTACGTGCTAGCTACGGTTTGTAGAATCTATTCAATTGAAGTAAAAGGATAATGATCCTTTAGAGATGCCTTATTCAAATCTCTAAAATCAATACAAAGTCTGATTTCACCATTTTTATTGTGCACTGGAACAAGATTCGCGGCCCGGTGGAATATTCGATGGGAAAGATAATTTTTGCCTCAACGAGTTTGGATAACTCCTTTCCTATGAGAAGATCTATTTTTGGATTGACTGGTCACTACTTCTATCTAACATGATTTACAAGGGCCTCTGCGTAGGGATTTGAGCACTTTTACTGCACAATGCTTTGTCGATTCTTTCTTCTTCTAAGGATCTTCTTGTGGTGTCGGATTATAACTGCGTGCACGACTCTAACACTCTTTTCTTGTATCTTGTGTTTTCTGAAACTTGGGCATGTGGTCTATTTGTATCTTCTACCACTTGGTTAACTGTGTAAAAGTCCTCCATGCCAAAGAACATCAAATTGGACTCCGGAGAAACTTCTAGTCTATCTGGATTATCTGCTTCATGGGTGCTTGTTGAGAGTTCATAGGATGAAGCATTTCGAATCATGAAGGATTGGGCATACACATCATTGGCACAATGATACGACTATGAGGCATGTTGCAAGGGAAGCACCATTCTAACTCATGTGCCAAGTTTTTCTAAACTGGAACAAGTTCTTAGCTCACACCGAGTGCTAGGAGAGAAGTCACGGGAGGAATAACTTGCGGTAAGGGTAGATGCACATTAGGCTACTCTCTATCATTCGTTGATTGGGCATGTATCTTTGATTTCCATATTGATTCCACCAAGGCTTATTGCCTTGGCCATGCACCTGATTGGAACTTCCTCTATAGGCTTGCGCCTACTACTTTTCTAATGATATGACCTTGTTTGATAAATTTTTGATCAAGGCCTTTAATTCTTCATCTTCCTTTTGTTGTGATGGAGAATAGGATGTTGAGGCAACTAGTTGTGCACTTTGCTCAGGGATAGGAATAGGGACCATAGAAGGTTGGGGCACCTATAACATCTTTGGGAACCGGGGCATGGTTAGTCTAGGAGCCGGCTTTCACTTTGAATGAGACTATTTTCTTCCCCTTACCGCAATGTTATAAGTAGATGGTAAATATCTCGCCTCCCATAGATTGGATCATAACTGAAATGTCACTATTGAGCACCTTTAGATAATAAAGGAAAGCATGTTGGGTTGTAGGTCTTACCACAAGAGGAATTTTGTCCCAAGTCTTCTGAAATATGATGTTGAAATCAGTCATTTACTCATTGGGTTCCCTCCTTGTTGTTGTCAGTTTCTCCACCAAAGATAGGTGATTTGAATTGTCTTTAAAATAACTACATAGATCTATTCCCAGCTCATCCCAAGTGCTAATAGATCCAATTCTCAAGCCTCTATACCACTGAAGTGCTTTACCTTTGAAAGAGGCTGCAAGCAACCTAATTACTACATCATTATGTGTGATTAGATAGAGTGAACACACATTTGCTACATCTTAGATATGCTCCTAAGGGGTGACTTGATTCTCACTAGTAAAGTAAGGAATACTCTTGAGCACACCATTTGGCATATCATGTTGCATGGCCAGGAGTAAGGGACTCCCTCCATAAAAGTTTGCAAAGTTTCTTAATGGAGGGATTGCTGATTTGTCATTACAGGGTGCACAGGTTGTGTGTTTTGAGGAGGAGTTGAATGGGCATGGCATGGTGGAGATAGAGATGCGCATGCGGAATTTCTGGAATAAAATCTTCTCATGGATAGCTGGAGGTATTCAAAAGAATCTTTAGTTGCTGCACTTTTCTCATGAAAGGCACACAAGACTGCTGAAATAGAGATTTTAAAATATCGGGAGTCGCCAAATGTGTTTGAAATGAGCCTCCAAAGGCTGAAACACTAAGTTCACACACTAGAACTTAGAGATATGAAATTTGAGCTTTCAATATTGGTCCCACCGGGTGTGCCAGAAACTATTGGTTGCTCAAACGTGCACCTGTGTCTTGGATCTCGAGGGGTCGAGGTGTTTAAGACCAAAATGGAACCATCCCCAAGTTGTGGGACCTTGTGAGCTTGGGACGGATCTCCAAAGAAGGCCGGTTCCTCTATCTATCTCTATTGCTACTACTACTCCTAGTGTTGAAAGGGGAAACTAAGCTAAGAATGCCAAGGGACTAGGGAAAGAAGGATAACATGAAGTAAACTACACTAAAAGGCGATAGCACTAGAAAATAGGGGTGAACACTATCTATTCTGAGTGAGAATGATATGGAATGCATGAAAGGAGGCTAGGCACAAGTAGCACAAAGTGAAATACGCATTCACCAAATCGCTCTCATGGAACACAACTAAGTATGGAACTGTAGGGGACTTGAAATAGCACAACAATACACAATGTAAGAGAAGAGGCAAGAAGAAGGAATGCAAACACGTTAGGATAGAGAATAGTCACAAAATGATGCTTCTATTACTTCCAAAATGCATGAACCATTACAATGATAAGGAGATCAATATCCACATGCAAGAGCTAAACATAAAGGTTTGTAACTCAAAATATAGAAAATATGGAGTCCTTAGCAACATGCGTAAGGATCCAGAGTGTCCAACATAACAAATGAGCCTTGATCTTACATTTATAGATGAATCCATGGAGGAAGAAAGGAAAATGAGGGAAAACCTGAATTTGAAACAGAATCACCAACAAGAAGCATTGAATGTCTGCAAATCCACTTAGAAATCTATGAAGTACACTTCCCCATGCCTACTTGACAAGTTAAAGACAAAGGAGGGCGAATCACACCAAATTGGGTGGTTGGAGCAATCGGATCTACTCATCAATGTTCAAAAATATGTTTTCCTATTTCTCACCTATTAGATCCACCAGAATTTGAATTCTAAATGTTTGGCACTATAGCTGATGTTAGCAACTCTCTGACAAGTCTAGGTGCGTGTCGATCTAAGCTCTGTAGCAGAAGATATGTCTGTCAAAAGATGTTAGAGTCATTGGCAAATGCTAAACATGTGGTGTCTTGATTGGCCATTTGAGATGGTGACCAAATGTACAACTATTTGTCATTTTGCCACGTGTCAATCATTCATTTGTTGCAAGGATTCGAGATCCATGTTGGCACACTTAACTAGTTACGCATGGCACACTTAAGCATGTCAAAAGATGATCTAGCACATAAGGGTATGAGGGAAGGGCACGTGGAGAAAATAGAGGAAGGCACAAAGGGGGCATGTGCGATGTGCATAGGAGGTGAATGCATAGGCATATGAAGCAAACTGGTGACCAGAGAACGTATGGTTAAGGTGTAACTATTATAAAGTAACAGGTACAACCCGTAAAGGGCCAAGGACTTAGTAGTAAGTGTGAGGTGTGTGGGATGGGAAGAAACTAACTAGGAAGAAGGTGAATGCGTGAAAGGTAAACGTGAGAGAAAAGTGGAAGGAGAAAAGGAAATGGGCACGCAGTAAACTATGATCAAAGGAATGGGCCAAGTAATTTTGATCACGCCTAATTCTTAAATGAATAACCTAGGGCCAAAATGTGTATACAAGTTATCCGAATTGCTAAGAGAGCTATTTGGATAACATTAGCTCAGAACTTGCAATTTTAGTTATGGAACTTTTAGATTTAGTTCCAGAACTTACAGATTTAGTTCCAAAAAAATTGGAGTTATCTCCGTAAGCGGTTGAAGTTAGCTCCAAAAAAATTGGAGTTAGCTCAGGAACTTGCGTTTTAGTTTCGGAACTTGCAGATTTAGTTCTGAAACTTGCAGTTTTAGTTTCAAAACCTGCATAAAATTAGGAATTGTGAATATTTAGATAATCCAGTGGGAAATATGAGATAAAAAAATTTCATAGTAATGTGTTTAACAAAAACCTCATTCATATTTCCTATAGGTTTTACCAATAAGGAAAAATCTAACTTTTAGTGAGTTACAATCCAAGGGAAAAATGTATTAGATGAGTACCAAAAGTTCCACAAATATAAATAACAAAGTCAAATAGAAAATATGAGAGAGGTTTTTTTCATAGTAATGTGTTTAACAAAAGTCTCATTCAGATTTTCTACAAGTTTTACTAATAATGATAAATCTAACTTTTAGTGAGCTGCAATCCAAGGAAAAAAGTGTATCGACAAGCACCAAAAGTTCGTGTTAGTTTCTCAAACATGCACCCACATCTCAGGTCTCGAAGAGGAACGAGGTGTCGAGACCATAATGGAACTATCCCCAAGTTGTGGGACCTTGCAAGCTTGGGACGGATCTCTGGAGAAGGCCGGTTCCTCTTTCTGTCTCTCACTGCTCTGCTACTCCTAGTGATAAAAAGGGAAATTAAGCTAAGAATGCCAAGGGACCGGGAAAGAAGGATAACATGAAGTAAACAAAACTAAAAGGTGATAGCACTAGAAATATGGATGAACACTATCTATTCGAGAAAGAATGACAATAAATTTGTGAGAGAAGGCTAGGCATGAGTAGCAGACAAAAGAAACACACATTGACCAAATCATCCTTATGGAACACAACCAAACATGGGCTGCAAGGACAAGTAGCACAACAATACACAATGCAAGAGAAAAGGAAAGAAGAAGGAACAAAAACATGCTAGGACTAAGAATACTCACAAAACGATGCTTCTATTACTTCCAAAAATGCATGGAAGCTATTCTGATGATAAGCGGTGATATCCATATGCAAGAGCCAAAAATTGAGGTCTGTAACTCGAATACATAAAATATGGAGTCCTTAGCAACAAGCGTAAAGATCCGAGTATCCAACAATAAATGAGCCTTGCTCTTACATTTATAGATGAATCCATGGAGAAACAAAAGGAATAGGGGAAAACCCAAATTTGAAACACAACCACCAACAAGAAGCATTCAATGTCTGTAAATCTGCTTGGAAATATGTGAAATACACTTCCCCATGCCTGTTTGACATGTTGAAGACAAAAGAGGTCAGATCATACTAAATTGGGTGGTTGGAGCAATCAGATCTACTCATTAATGTTCAAGGAGATGTTTTCCCAATTCTTACCTACCAGCTCCGCCAAAGTTTGAAATTTGAATTTCTAGCACTATTTCGATGTCAACAACTTTCGAACAAGTCTAGGCACGTCTTTGATCTAAGCTATGTAGTTGAGGATATGGTTGTCAGAAGATGTCAAAGTCATCGGCATATATAAGACATGTGGCACACATCGATTAGCTGAGATGGTGGCTAAATGTACAACTATTTGTCATTTCTGCCACGTGTTAATCATTCATTTGTTGCAAGGATTTGATGCCCCTGTTGGCGCGCCGATCGATTTGGTTCTGCGCTGCAAACTTAAGCATGTCAAAATATGATCTAGCACAAAAGGGCGCATGAATAAAATAGAGGAAAGTGCGAAGAGAGAATGCGCGGGGAGATGAATCAAACCGGTGAGTAGAGAACGTATGGTTAAGGTGTAACTATTACAAAGTAATGGGTGCGGCATGTAAAGGATCAAAGACTTAGGCGCGCGGGGT
Source organism: Taxus wallichiana var. yunnanensis (assembly GCA_018340775.1). Lineage (NCBI taxonomy): Eukaryota > Viridiplantae > Streptophyta > Pinopsida > Cupressales > Taxaceae > Taxus > Taxus wallichiana. The sequence goes on from CM031234.1 coordinate 43,265,452, forward strand.
GGAAGGAAACTAACTTGGAAGAAGGTGAACGTGCGAGAAGGAGGGTGTGAGGGGAAGTGGAAGGAGGAAGGAAAGGGGCATGCAGGAAAATTGTGACCAAGGGAATGTGCCAAATGATTTTGAGTGCGTGCAATTCTTCAATAGATAACTTAGGGCCAGAATGTGTATGCAAGTTATCCAAATCACTAGGACAGTTATTTAGATAATAGTTCCAAAGTAAAAATAGCAAATTCAAATGGAAAATCCAGGAGAGGTATTTGGTCAAAGTAATGTTTTGAGGAAAAATATCCTTCCAATAAAGTAGGAGAATAAAATCATTGTGATTCTTGTTACCAAAAATCAAGGAGAATATTTGGGAGAAAATCTTCCTAAAATAAGCAAGATAAGATTTGACTCCAATAATATATCTCTCTCCATATTTTGTGGAGATGGAGATCTTAGTTGTTAGGATTGGAATAAAGATAAGATTAGATTATATTTCTCAAAATAAGAATTTGGTTGGATGCATAAATTATAAATGCAACCTTCCACACTCATATATGTAATTTTTACTACCAAGAATAATATATTTGTTCTTCCTCGTTAATCTTCTAAAAGAAATTATTCTCTGATTTTGAATTAAAAGTATGAATTAAGTCCTCTTCCAAGGAATGAGCTGGCCACTCATTCCAAGGAAGATGGATCCATGTGTTATGTTCATTTCTTTATTTCTGTGATTTTCCTTTTGTTGATATTTCTTATTTTATGTTATGTAATTCTTTTGCCCGTATCATTTCTTTTGTGAACTGCAGGTGTCCTATTTATCTTTCCTTTATTTTTTTGTTAATTTCATTTATGCAAAGTGTGATTTCTTTCATGTAAACTTTATTTTTGTAAGTGTGCCTTTACATTTCTGCATGTGTCATTTATTTTATGCAAGTTTGGATTGTGTTTAATGAGTTGTTTTCCAAAGATATTTTTTTCTCTTAATGCATACTGACCATCAAACACCATCCCCTGGATTGACATCATTAATAAAGAGAATTGATGAGCCTCATCATTTTGGTGTCATTGTCAAGGACACAGTGTTATCAGAAGATTTAATTTTTCTAAGAGAATATTCTAGTGACAGTAGAATACCTCTTGGAAAATTTTGTGATAGGAAGTATTTGGAGGTAGTTCTTTAAACTTTTATTTTCTACAAATAGATTAATATTTCTTTCATGCAATATAGATTAAAATTTTATTTCTACAATTAGAAATGTTATATTATAAATATTTACCTCCCCACAATTTAACTTTATTTATAATAAAAATCGTTGTGTTGTTTGATTAAGAAGGTATATTGGTAGGGACAAAGAATTTAGATTTGGATTCTATTTATGAAGAAATGGTAGAAATATGATATTGAATCTGGAAGTAGATCTAGTTGATGAAATATCAAATGTCATTATTGACAACCACCACCATTCCCCCTTGTATCAACTAACAACTCAATTATCTTATTGTACATAACCTTAGTAAAAACACTGGCTTATCTAGTTTGTAATAATGAAGTGGTAGAATTTCTAATTAATTTCATCCATATTCGGGGACTTCATTAGATCCAAAATAAAAATCAATCATAATAAGTCCACGCATCCAAAATAGTTTTTCACCCCATAATAAAATTCAATCCCTTAAACATATCCATTAGAAAAATTTGTTTTTATGTCTTTCAATTTCTTCATTTTTGTGTATGCTTATATAACATTAAGAAGGAATTATTGTGATTATCAAGGAAATCACTTTTTATGCTAACATCCACAAGAATTTTTAGAGTTGTTCTTGATACGAGCATGCAGATTTTTAACACTAACAAAGATCAATCAAGGAGTAGTTTGGAGGGATTCACTAATACATATCACAATCAATCTCCCGAGATCACTAGTTTGAGCTTTGGATATTACTATGGTGATTCGATAATGCACAATTCAAGTTGGGCTTTCAAGACCTAGAAATTATCTACACAATTTTTGAAATCTTTTGGAGTTATTGAGTATGCAAGGAGGTTTTTATGAGATCTCAGACATTACTTCCTATTTTACATAGGTTTCACTTTAATTAATATAGTTTGATGATGGGTCAAAGTTTTCTCTAATTATTCTCATGTTATCATTTCAGCAAAAAAAAGTCAAAAATTTTGATTGGAAAACCAACTTGTTAGCCAATCAATGGCAAAAATAAAAAAATTAAAAAGATTTGATTGGAAAACCAACTTGTTGGCCAATCAAAGACAAAAAGTTTGATTTGAAAACCATCTTGTTGGCCAATCAAAGGAAAAAAGGGGAAGCTCTTCTTCAAAATTAATTAAGTGTTACATGGTGGCTTCCTTCTCAAAGCACTATTTTACCATGTTAACAATAGGACGGAAAGGAAAACTAGAGGTATGATCAAGTTATTTGTTCTACTATTTTATTTTTAAGATTTCTTGTAAGTTTTTTTACTACAGCTAGATCCACTTTTAAGATCCGCAAAGAAGACAAGATAAAATTCATATCTCCCCTACTTACAAATATGAAAAATATGTGCACATTTTTGTCATCAAACTTTTAGAGTCTAATTTATGGGTAGTCATAAATAAACAATATGTATAAGGACATACATGAGCTTAGGTGTGGGAGAGAAAGAGAAGCATGAGGTATGCATTTTGATTTTAAATATGAGGCACAACAAAAGGAGATCCACACAAGAACTGTTGTAAAAGAAAAGAAATCAAAAACAGAATAAGGAGATCTACACAAGAAACTGTTATAAAAGAAAGAAAATAAAGAAATTTTAAGATCTCCAATGAAGGAAAGATAAAATTTATATCTCCCCTACTTACAAATATGAAAAATATGTGTACATTTTTTATCAAAATTTTGGAGTCTAATTTATGGGCATCCATGAATAAACAAAGCATGCATGAGCTTTTGTGTGGGAGGGAAGGAGAAGCACGAGGTATGCATTTTGATTTTAAATATGAGGCATAATAGAAGGAGATCCACACAAGAACCTGTTGTAAAAGAAAATAAATCAAAAATAGCAGAAGGAGATCCACACAAGTACACCGTTGTAAAAGAAAAGAAATGAAAAATAGTAAAAGAAGATCACACAAGAACACGATGTAAAATAAATAAAATCAAAAACAATGGAAAGAGATCCATAGAAGAACCTATTGTACAAGAAATAAATTAAAAAACAGCAGAAGGAGATCCACACAAGAACATGTTGTAAAATAAAGAAAATCAAAACAGTAGAATGAGATCCACACAAGAAACTCGCTGTAAAAGAAAAGAAATCAAAAATAGTAGAAGGAGATCAAAATAAGAATCTGTTGTAAAAGAAAGAAAATCAAAAACAACATAAGGAGATCCACACAAGAACGTGTTGTAAAAGAAAGAAAATCAAAAACATCATAAGGAGGTCCACAAGAATCTGTCCTTGAACTATATATGGATTGCATACATGCATAATCTTAATGCGGAGAACACTCTGAGAAGAGGAGATAATAATATAATGCATGAGGGCATGCATTAGATTAAGTGTGGGGCAATGATGAGGCCATAAATTGGCCATAAATTACCATTATTTTTTCCTTCCAAGTTACCTTTGAAAGTGGAATTAAATGTAATCTTGGAGCTTATAGTTTTATTGAGATAGAATATAGGATATATTTATTGTTCATTCTTTAAAAGTCTTTTGTTCTCTATTTTGTTTACTAATCCTATTGATTATTTAGGAAAGATGCAAAGTCTTGTACAAGCAGACCATAAAGAAAAGTTAATGTTAGTTTTGAGAAAAATGGAATTTTATGGATAGTACATATAAACTCAAATATTATTTCATATCCATATTCCTCTCGAAAAATTATGCAAGTTCAAAAAAATAATCATCTCAATCTAAGATCGTGTGCAAAATTTATATTTATTTTTAGTTAGCTCTAGAACAATTGGAGTTAGCTCCAAAACTTGCAGTTTTAGTTCCGAACTTATAAATTTAGTTCTAGAACAATTGGAGTTTTCTCTGGAACAATTGGAGTTAGCTCGAACTTGCAGACTTTAGTTCTAGAACTTGTAGTTTTAGTTTTGGAACCTACATAAAATGAGGAATTGTGAATAATCAGATAATCCAATGGGAAATATGAGAGAGGTTTTTGTTCATAGAAATGTGTTTAACAAAAACCTCATTCATATTTGCTACAAGTTTTACCAATAAGGAGAAATATAACTTTTAGTGAGTTGACACCAAGGGAAAAGTGTATCAGATGGGCACCAAAAGTTCCACAAACAAAAACAACAAATTCAAATGGAAAATCTGAGAGATTTTTTTGTTCATAACAATCTTTTTAAAAATCCCATTCATATTTGCTACAAGTTTTACCAATAAGGAGAAATATAACTTTTAGTGAGCTACAATCCAAGGAAAAAGTGTATCAGACGAGCACCAAAAGTTCCACATTCAAAAAAATCAAATTCAAATGGAAAATATGGGAGAGGTATTTAGTCAAAGTAATGATTGAGGAAAAACCTCCTTCCAATAAAGTAGGTGAATAAAATCATTTTTATTCTTGTTACCAAAAATCAAGGAGAAGATTTGGGAGAAAATCTTCCTAAAATAAACAAGATAAAATTTGACTCAATAATATATCTCTCTCCATATTTTGTGGAGATGGAGATCCTAGTTGTTAGGATTAGAATAAAGATAAGATTAGATTGTATTTCCAAAAATAATAATTTGGTTGAATGCATAAATTATAAATACAACATTCCACACTCATATATGTAATATTTACTACAAGAACAATATATCCGTTCTTCCTCATTAATCTTCTAAAAAAATTATTCTGTAGATTTTGAATTAAAAGTATGAATTAAGTCCTCTTCCTAGGAATGATATGGTCACTCATTCCAAGGAATATGGATCCATGTGTTATGTTCATTTCTTTATTTTTGTCGTTTTCCTTTTGTTGAGATTTCTAATTTTATGTTATGTAATTATTTTGTCTCGTACAATTAATTTTGTGAAACTGCATGTGTCATGTTTATATTTTCTTTATTTTTGTCAATTTCATTTATCAAAAATGTGATTTCTTTCATGTAAAATTTATTTCTGCAAGTGTGCCTTTACATTTATGCATGTGTGATTTATTTTATGCAAGTTTGGATTGTGTTTAACATAGCTATTTTCCAAATATCTTTTTTCTCTTAATGCATCTGACCATCGGACATCAACCCTGGATTGACATTATTAATGGAGAGGATTTACACCTCATCAATTAACACCAATTGGGAGGTCGGTGGACTAATCTAGGTAGAACTGCGGTGCCTTGGAATGATAAAACATGAAAAAAATTTATACGGGGGTATCATTTTCATTCTTAGAAATTGTCAATTTCCTGTTGTACATTTACACGACAATAACTCGACTCTAGCTTAAGGACATGACATGGACTAAGTGTAGCGAATACATGAAGAATCCATAATCTCAACTTTAGACAATATGATCCATTGACTAGTGCCTTATCCATTGTTCCCTGCAAATTCATGCACAACTTGACAAGTGAGAGATAACAAGAAGAACGCACACACACCAAAATGATAAAAGGAAACACACAACACATAACAAGAAGGGAAACACACAACTGAAAGGTAAAAAAACCTAATAATCACCTATGATAAAGGTGAGGGACAACCCACTTTCACTGAAGTACTTTTTATTCCTCAAAATTTACCCTTGAGTGGGAAACACTGAGTGATATTGTTTTGTGAAGCCATTGACTAGTTCCAAAAAGTAGCCTCCTCTCTTTAATTGTTTATGAAAGTTGGGTGTTTTCATGACCGTCTCTGTGTTTTTGTAGGAGGTATTCCACGTGGACTTCTTGATGTTCGGGTCTTTGTTTAGAAATTCCACTGCCTTCATCCTCTTTGAAATCGATTTCATAGTGCTTGTTGCATTTTGCATTTGTCCACGTAAATTATTCCTTAATGAGCATCCTACCTTTGCCCCTGAGCTGATTTTCATTCAAATTGCTTGAATATTCCTAATTATTTTATTTCCCATGATTTGTTCATTAACCTCTTTTCCGTGTGAAACATTAGACTTATCCTTTTATTCTATTCCATTGTGAGATGTTTGAGTACCAACGGGAGGACTGGAAGAAACCTCATACTTGTCTTGTATGTCAATGGCATGAGTTAAGAGATCAAGAATCAACTTGGGGTCTTATGTAACTTCTACTGCATCCAATAGTTCTTGCATAGAGATATCCTTTGTTACTTCCTGTAGCTCATCTTTTTATGCCTTTGAATGATCTTTATTTTGTAGCTCAAGGAAACTATCTAGAGGGATTACTTCATCATCTTGGGAATCATTTTATTCTATCACTCCTTTATCTAGAGGAGGTTTAGCTTCAAAGGCCTCAAAACTCTTTGCTTCAATTTCTTCATCATGAAAATATTCTTCCTCTTCAAATGGGAAAGAAAATACCTCAATTTCATCATTGTATCCATCAAACATTGGCTTGAGAGGGACATCATATTTCTCATCTAGATTTATTTCAACATAGCCCATATTCACACTAATTGAGGCTTCCAAGTCAGCTTCACACTTGTCTTATAGATTCACAAACTTGTATCGGGAGTTCAAGACTGAGCTTGGGGTCTTTATTTCTTCCATAGCTCTTAGTAGTTCTTCTACATATGGTTCTTTCCCCGTTTGAGGGCTCATTGGATACTATATTATTCTCTTCATGGGTGACATGATCAAGGGATTCCTCATCTTCGAATGGGAATGATAATATCTCCTCATCATGGATAAACACATAAGCTAATTTTTCTACTTGAAAATCATCAAGAACCATTTCCTCTTCTTCATGGTTTGCATCATCCGAAATTTAGGGTTTCCCTCTTGTAACTCAAATCTCCTCAATGCTTCTTCAAGGTCCATACCTCTCTAGGAAGGCATGTCTAGCCCTATCAAGATGGGAATATCCTCTTCCTCCTCGGTTGTCACAAAGTAATTCATCCACCTGGTATCTTGATACAAGATGTTGGTTTCTGGACTTCCATACTTTCACACCGTGTACCTCATCTTCTTCTCTAGAAGTAATTTCTCCATGTCCCCCTTCACTAGTATGGTTGTGGAAGACCAATTCATCTAAATTCTACCCCAAACTATTGACTGAAACCCCTGCTTAGCAACATTCCAAATGAAGTTGAAATGTATGCTTCCAAAATCATCGTTAAAACTTTCTTTTCCGGAAATCTGGTGAGAGACACTTGTGCATATTTGACCTTCCCTACAAGTGGGACCTCTTTTGACTCCAGGGAGTAACAAGAGCCACTAGGTGGATTCATGGTGAGTTTGAGAGCCTTGGCGATCTTTATGGGTATTACATTTTCGGAGGCACCAGAATCTATTATGCAGTTTTTCGATACATATTATCCAACAAGAAGGGAGACATAGAAAGGTTCAACCTTATTAGTCTTTGATGCACTCAAAGAAAGTATGTCCTGTGAGGGTGGTGTAGGTAGGTTTGGTATTTTCCCTTTGGAATTAGGAGCTACATCATTGGGTTAAACTACCACTCATGATGTATTTAAAAAACCTCTCGAATTATTTGGGGTGATTCCACATATATTCATTTTCAGTAATTTCCACCTTGGCTTTGTTCGCATATTCTATGAATTCAAAGGGAGCATAGGTGAACAAGGGAAATGAAGGGACTAATTTTGGAGTTGGGGTAGTTTTGGAAGAAGGGTTTGATGCTTGGGGAATGGAGGGTATTTTGAATGACACACTAGGAACTTTTGAAGTGCTAGTTTTTATAGGAGTAGATTTAGATTTAGAATTAGAAGAGGCATCGGAAGACTTACTTGGAATTACAGGAGCCTTCTTGCTTACTACAGGATCAGGCTTCAACAATGTGAACTCTATGGAGGGTGGGAGTGAAGATCCTTGACTAATTATTTTGTTTTGCAAAGTCACCACAGGAGGATATTTAGTCTTTTTTTTTCTTTGCAGTAGTGGAGGGAGATGATCCTTTCTCTAACTGAGAACAAGTGAATACTACACATGATAAACTGGGTTCATCTTCATCGTCATCCTCATCACCTCCATAATAGTCAAAGAATTTGATTTGTTTGTCATTCTTGAGTTCTTTGACTTCTAGGAAACTATCACCTTAATTTTCTTATTCATAATATTCTTCACTCTCTTGACTCCTATAACTTGTATGTGGTACCTTCAAGGAAAGCCTTTAGGGTGCTCCTGCAATCTGATTTTTTTTGCTTCTTTGAGAAGAAACTCATTCAAATATTTCCCTCATCAATGACACCATTTTATTTATTGTTTTTGTAAAAAGGATTGGTTCTCTCATCTCTAGGACATTGATATTTAGCCTTTGAGGGATTATTGATCTTTCCAGATAGAATGATATCATCATCCAATTCAATGGCTAATATTTTTGCTTCTGCAATATCCCTCGGTTGAAATATTCGTAGGAAAAATTTGAACTCCAGTGATTCGACACTAATAAATAATCTCTTGATGTTTTTCTCGATGGTGAATCCTCTTCCAAGATCGGTCGAAAGGAGCCATGAAGTCTCTCATAGTTTCATTTTCTCCTTTCTTCATTTGTGCCAATCGAACAAGGAGATATTGATAGTCCTTAGTGAATTTGAATCTTTCCTTAAACTTATTTTTTATGTCATTATAGCAAGTGATAGATTGGGCAGGAAAGAGATAGAACCATTCCACTACTTTTTCTTGGAGGGAATCCACAAACAGTCTCATGGAAACATCTTCATTTTCAACACCAAGGATTCTACATGATGTCATGAAATCAATGATGTGCTCTTCAGGAATTTATATTTCATCACCTTTAAACTTTGGAAATTTCTTGCGGGAACCTATTGGTAGATCGTGAAAAGGGGGTTCAAGAGTAAGTGGGAATGTATTTATTCCCCATGGAACAATGGGTGGGGTTTTTTCTACTTCATCTTCCATTATCGTTTCCACTTCTGCTTCAGCTATTGCTTCTATGAATTTTTCTTCAAATTCTTCTTCCTCTATGAACTCAATGTTCAATGGTGGTTGAAAAATGGGGGAATTTGAAGGGGGTATCAACAGAAGTTTGAATAGGAATGCTAGGTGAACTTATTGAAGAGACAGATGGAGAGGAGACTTGAGAGAAGAAGTATGGATTATCTCTAATGCATTCTTGTTAATTTTGCAAATCCTCGAAATTAGAATCAACAACACCTCTCGACCTACTCAATCTGATGTATCTTCCTTTCGCCAACTTTTGGAAATTCTTCTTTGTGGGAATATGAAAGGACACTGTGGAATATGAAATGTCACATGTAGAAATTAATAATGAATCCTTCATAATGGATTTTCATAAACTCTTTTTATTTTTCAATATTTAATTTTTTTCAAATTTTCGAGACCTTACAGTCATATTTTGGGTGCAAACGCTGTTAAATCTGCCCCACGGTGGGCGCAAAAATTTTGGTGAGAAAAATTTGGGAAAAATTGGTGGATTTCTTGCCAAACCTCTAGGAGTCTAATTCTGTAACATTCCCATTTTAAGACTTTAGAAACAAGGGAATTTTTTTATAGTGTTCACTGTTCTAAATAAATCATTATTTAGAACAAACATTCCATGCCAATCAAATTCAATGGATAAACATATGCAGCTGTAATGACTCGGTGATTCACCGATCTATTCATTCCATAACTTGGTAAGCTACCGATCTATTTATGTTATCTTATGTATTGAATACATATTGTATACTTCATATACTTTGTCATCCTACCCTACACCAGGTATTGAGTGATTTGTTTAAAGAACATATCTGAATATCTACTACCAATATTCATCTGATATCACGTTGTTTTAAACTTGGTGACATAAGACAATGCAACCAAGTAATTTGTGATACTTTGGCTAAAGATTTATAACATACTATGTATGTCACTATTCCTAGATGACATACTCATCATATTGGAATACATCCTTCACCTCACTCCTCATTTATCATGATTGGTCTTTACTAACTACCGTCAGTCCACTTGTTCTAGGTTTAACCCTAGACCTAGGTAGGAACATAACCTATTATAAGAAGATGCTCACAATGGCTTAGGGTATATGGGCATACTCGGTTGACCTAAGTTGACCGGATGTGCCAACTTACCCTGAGCCATTGGAAGCTAATTCATATCCTAAATATGCTCCTATCCAGACCTAGAGGGAAACTAAGTTCAAGTCCTAATTCCCATTGGGTGTAGATCTAGATGATCAATGTGGAAGGGTGATGCCACATGTCAACTACAACATTGTATTCTCGAGAAGACTCAAGCCTTCTTGAAAGTACAGCCCTGCAGTTGGCATGTGCCAACATCCTACAGAAACTACCTCATTGAGATGTACATACCCCGAGGGGATTGTTAATACATTGTTAGTCTGAGTTAATTCTTGATTACAACAACCTTGCCAAACCCTAATCCAATGCTCAATAAGTTATTTCCTAAATTTTCTTCATTTAGTCCATTAAGAACTTCATTATATTCAAGGTCACTTTTAATGTTTGATCACATAGTTAAACTACCAATTAACCATAACTGTACAACATTATAATATGTCTTATTTAAAAAGTACAATAACTTTTTAGAAAATTTCAACGCTAGAATATATCCAATATAAAGTAGACTTCATACAAAATGAAGTCTAATAATTTGTAATCACATTAACATACCTTTATAATATAGTTTAGATAAGAACATCATATTCTACAACTTAACAAGTTGCATCATAAGTAGGGAGATTGAACTAAATCCCTTTATCCAACTTATCAAGGATAACCAATTAAGCATATAAATAATATGAAGAATATCAACAAGATAGAAATCCATATTTTTCATACAAGCACAAGATAATTTACACAACCAATACAAGTAAATTCTCAGCTTTCAATTCATCTTTATAACTTATACATTTACAAGTCTTATGCACTTTAGGCGTATTGCATAACAACTGCCTTCATCCTAAAATAATACTACTTTTATTTTTCAATACAATCTCAAGAATGAATCAGAATTCTTCACAAGGAATCATATTTAAATCAGCCAATGCATCTCATAAGTTTAGCCTTCTTTTATCACTTACAAAGTCCATCTGCAAAAATTGTTAGCACGGGTCAGTTCAATGAACTGAGCATGATAAGCACTAAGCCTTAAAATGAATTGCATTCCACTAATTGTTCCATTAAAACAACTCTACTTTAATGAAACAATTAATATATCATACTAATAAACATAAGTAATAACAATCAGGAAAGAAGTACATTAATAAATCTGAATTCACTTCTAAGAGAAGAACATAATATAATCCACAACATCTACCTTACAAATTAAAGTTTAATTGATCCTATCAATTACCTTTAAACAAACAACAGATCATATCATCTCATTGTTCCCAATTCTATCATAATAGAATAAAACATTTATCTTTACTATAAGACAAAATAAGTGTTTACTGACATGGTTCCCATTAGGATGATTCATCTAACTCTTAAGAAAAAGAAGAAGAAGAACCATTACAAACTATGCCCAAACACAAAACATCTCGAAAAACAGAAACAGGTTCATAACATGAATTTAACTATTTCATTTAAAGGACAACTACCTTAACATTCAACATTTAAGATATTCATCAGAACAGAATCCCATGTCCATCCCTGAAGGAATATAGAATCAAATAGTCTGTCAACAAGTTTACATTTTCTTTTCAACAAGACCGAAACATCTAATCTCTTTTTACATCATTTCAGTCAAATGATATGTACAAGAAGACTAATCAACATAATAAATCTCCATTCCCTAAGAGAATCAATAACAGAAGGTTTCAATCAAATGAACTTAACCCAACAACATAGAAAAGGAATCTTATCAGAATGTGATTCCATCCTTAAATCATTTCACTACACTTAACAACAAATTCCCTTTCTAATCCAAACAATAAGCTCATACACTAGTTCCCATAAGAGAGAACAAAACCAACTCAAGGTAAGAAGAAAACATACTGCAAGTCTCCCTTACAATTTTTACCTTCAATAAAGCATGAGTTCCCATTTCAATTCGAACAAATACACAGTAAAGTTCAAAAATAGCATACTGTCCCAAATGAATCGAAATTTCTTTTCTCTTTAAAAAAGAATAAGGATTCATTTACTAAATCCAATCAAGAAATAGAAAATCCCTAACAGAAAACTAACAATTCTTAATTACCCACGAGCTCAACAAAGACTGAAACTTCATTACAAGATTTCAACATTTTATTACAAAGAGCAAGTGGTTCGTGGTTTCAAGAGAGCAATAATCCAAACAAAACTATCTCAACTTCATGTTTCCAACAGAGGAGACATTGTTTTAAACAAAACAATCAACCCAAGATGCGGGTTTCCTCAAAACAGAGGGGAAAAGGCTTTCCCTACTTTAATGCCATTGCTAGTTCAAAGAAGACGAACAGTCCACAAAAGAAGTTCCAATTCCATTATCTAACGAAAACGTTTCTAGTTTAATTTTCCAAAAGATATTCAAATAACTCGGTTAAACTACTCTACCAGATTTCCTTTGAGTAAGTAGTTTGAATTGACAGAGTTATAAGCTTAAACCATAAAAGCAAGTAAAAACCCAATTCAATACCAAAACCAAATCGAACAGGTCTATAATACGACCAGTTCAAAACTCGAAAATACAAAATCTAAGCACAATGTTGAACACAAACTTCTCACAAAGGTTTAGGACCGCTCAAGAGAATATTTGAGTTCATGGAAACAACATGTTCCCATTCCTGTTTATATCTTAAACAAAGAAAACCCAAAAAGATACCAGAATAGAACCGATACCTCGTTGCAGTTTACGAATTCCACACACTAAGTAACAATTTAAATGTACAGTGTTGAATCACAAAATTTCAACATGAGTTCAGATATACACAAGTATCTTAATACGAGGTAGTATATATTACAAATATACATTAACAGTTCAAAACAACAGGGAGCCTCCATTACCAATTTATATCTTATCAAGAAGCCCTATTTCCAACTCAAAATGAAACATGAGTTTCCAACAAGAGTTGAGCCATACAAGTAACAAAATACGAGTGCGGTGAAAACATGAACTTCCATTAACAGTCCAGAATATCACAAGAATAAAACATGAGTACAGAGCTACATACGGACTTCAAACAATAGTCCCAAGTTACCCAAGGTTCCAAACACGGGTTTAGAGCATCAAGAATTATCCAGTACCAGTTCTTATCCAAATACGAACCCAATACAAGTTCCAAACCAAACACTAGCTCGAATACAAGCTCAAGCTTAAACAAAACACGAGTTCCAATGCAAGATCAAATGGAACTCAAGGTTCCCAAAAACTCAGAACCATATAAATAGCAACGAAGGTCAGTTAAAACACAACACTTCGAATACCGGTTCCGAAATGACAAGCAGAGCTACAGAAACAAGTTTCCCATGAATGATTCAAAATTTAACCCACACAAAGAAAGTTTCCAAACTTAATGTTATTTTGCTAAGGATTTCATATCCAAATTTCTAGAGATTTATAAAACCCATCAAGCAAAATAACCAGATAAAACATGAAGAACAAGAATCTCATAAGAGCAGAGTCATTTTAATGAAACGTTTAGAAGAAAGCAAGAGATCTTAATGGTTAGAGCCTATCATGCCTGATAGTGCTTCTGCCAAATCGAAGGAGACTTCCAACTAAGCTTTCAACTCCTTTTCTTCTCCATGAAAGATCAAAAAACAAACAACTTTCCTCAGAATGCCTCATATACCTTCCCATGATTGAAAATAGACCAGGTGAGTTAAAAATAACAATGCAGTGAAAGTCAAACTGCTGGTTCGAAGAACCAGTTCACTCCATGTAGAGAAAAATTCAGAAATCATGCAAAAACAAAAACCTCCCACAAATCCACCTTCCAAGTTTCCTAGATAGTTTGTGAAAAAAAACGAGACCAATAAATTCCATTAATTCTAATTTTCCCACTTATCTTTCCTTGCCACCACCTCCCAAGTCTGGAAAATTCCAATTCACATTTAACATGCAATTCCATCTTTAGTGAAACTTCCACATAAGCCTCCGCCAAGTCAACTAGCCCCTACCAAAACTGGCAAGTACTTTATGCCTTAAAAACCTTATCAACAAATTAAATGCCATTGGAACCATCACCTTTGATGCATGCGACCCCTTTAGGTTCCCTTTTAAATAGCTTAGGATAGATCCCTTAGAACTTAGGTTAGTTTAGAATTAATCACCTTAGGCCTTACACATTACCTTAGGTAGTTTCCACATAGGTTAGATTAATTCACAACATAATAGTTTTAGGCATTAGGTTAGATCATCACATAATCTTATAGCATTAGGTTTTAGGTTAAATTAAATAGCCTAGTAACCTTTGCATACTCCCTTAGCATAAGGCTTAGGTTAGAAATAAAATCAATTAAGTAACATAGCTAGGTAGTATATATATTCTTACCCAACTTAGGATTCCATAGGATAATCTTGTAGTTTTAGGATTCCAAATCCTTCCAATGTCATGAATAGGCTGCATTTCATTTACATCAGCAATGTCCTGCCATGATTGATCTCCAAAGACCCAAGCACAACATACAACTGAATGGAAACACGTTCACACAAAATCTAAGAACTTGTAACAACAAAGTTCAGTCTGATATGTCCCTCAATTATGGAATGTCAATTTACCATTCTTTCAACTGAGGAGGTTTAAAACATTCCTTGGATCACTGAAATTGATCCAAGGATGAGTCAGATAAGGAGATAAGTTTGCAACTCTTAAACCAAATTGTAATTCACCTACAAGAAGTGAAAAATGGGTTCAAGGAAGCCATTCCATTTCAGTCTAGTGATCTTAAGAATAGAAAAGATTTATCCATATCAAGCATGATCTCCAACAACCAAAAGAACACATCTTTAGAAGAAGATCACATGTCAACACTTGAAATGCAAAAGAGGAATATAACAATTGTCAAGGGTGTTACAAAGTCCCTCTACTTAACCAAGTATAACTTCCGTATATGCATGCGTGAGTAAAAAGGTGGATTTTCTTGGTGGCCTTATGGCCAGGATCTAACAGGGTACTCCACCGACCCGTGGAAAATCTAGCAATTTCTTACTATATAGGACTTTGTATGTAAATTAGAAAAGGGGGGTGAGAAATGAGATAGGAGAACTAATGTTATAGGTAGAAAATCATATTTCTACAAACACTAGTTAGAAATTTCAACACATGCATTTATGAGAAGAATCAAATCTTCTAATAGCAATAAGACTGATTATAATTTATGAGCACAAAGTATCAATAAATCCCTCAGTCAAAAAAATCTAGAAACTATTTCTTCTTGTATTGATTTCTCAAACCAAAGTTGTTCATAATGGGGAAATGGGGGAAATTTGAGAATGAGGGGAATGGAAAAATTTGGCTATCTCCGTTATTCTCTCAATGCACTCTTCAGTTCACAAAATCAATTAACAACCCTTTGAAATAGGAATGGCTTTATAATTTATAGAATGAGATATGACTCTTTGTCTACCCACCAATTCCTTTTCATATGCCTTATTACAACTTATGACCTTTTACATTCTTAGGAAAATATTAAGTCCCCTTTTATGACTTAAGGGTGACTTGTTACATTAAAAAAATCATTTTAAATTAATTAAAGGCATTATGAAAAAGTGCAACCCCAATGAAGAATTAGAATGGGAGAGAGAAAGTGGGGGAAGAGAAGAGAGAAGAAGGAGAGAGAGAGAACTAAGGAGGATTTCCAATTAAGAAGAACCCTCCTCTGAGGAAGTCCTCAGATCCTTGTTAGATGATCCGATAAAGCTATCCTTTGTAGTGAACTCGAATCTCTGCATCCTTTGCACCTTAAGAAACTCTTGTGCACATGACCTTCACCTCAACCGCTTCTTGAGGTGACTTAATATTTTAAGTAGGCACCCATATAGGGAGATTACTATTTTTATAAATTGGACTTCCACTTCTCTCGGAACTGCAACGGAACATATTTTTTGACTCGAATCGTTGTCGTGGTCACATCCTCCAAATTTCACTTGATTTATCCCATTAGAATGCTTGGAAATAAAATTTAAAATTTTCACGTGGCAGTGACTTCGAGCACAGAGATTTCATGGTGTAGTCATTTTTACTCTTAACATAAAGAAAGGAATCCCATGCATGTCGGCCTATCACCCAAATGAAAGCTAGGCGCTCACCCAAGGCATGCATGTGTACCGAGTCTCTCCTTTATGTGAGTTTAGTGGGAAACATCATCTATGATTTATGTAAGAGATTTCGGAAGGGAAGTTAGGACATACAAGAACCATAGGGCTTAGAACGGCCTCTAGATCCTTGCGGTCATTTCATACCGAGTACTTTAACTTGAGAATCCATAACGTGTATTATGACAGAAAGAAACATACAAGCATCCTTAGCATGAAAGGAAAAAGAACTCATGAGGGAGAAACATGCATCATAATCATTGATATTCATGTATATATATAACGAGTAACCTTATTACATCCATTGATCCATTACAGAGTGTCACGAGAGAAGTAGGCTGCAGTCATGCATTGACTTTGGACTTATGTAACTAAGCTACAAATAAAAATAAAAATTACAATCCCTAAGCCTAATATATTCTCTCCCGAATACAATTATCCACTAACATAGTCCTCGTAGTATTTCTGCAGAGCTCCACCCATACTATCTGTCTCTCCACTTTTACTCGCATGCACTTGTATTTATAACTCTCCTGGACTGCCAACTCACCTTCCATCGCCCTCAGATCTGGTGCCAAGTGTCCAAATGTGGTCCTCCATGCGAGCATGCTTCTCCTGTGCCCGAGCTTTTCCACTTTATCCCATGATGTGCTTCTAGAAACTTCTAGCATGTGCTTCTCGGGCCAACCTATCACCAGTGGCACCTTGATAACCGGGTCATGCTTTTTATGTGTTCTACTTTGGACGTCCAAATTGACTAAGTCCCGAACCCTTAGCTCTAGCTTCGCACATCGCACGCTATGGGCTTCCTTAGAACCTTCTCTTAAAACCTCCTTTGTGTGCTTTTACCTTACATACCACTCCATAACTAGGACCTTGCACATCTACGAGCTCTCATACTTGTTCAATATTATAGGGGTCCAACATCACCCCACACTACGCCTATTTTTCATCTCGGAAACACTCCACTTAACCAAAGCGCATGTTGCCTTGAGGAACCAAGATGTAGTCTTACATTTTGTAAGAGAATAAAGGAATGAAAGAATTGGGGGAAAGAAGAATGGGGGCATTAACTCAACAAGCTAGGAAAATCCTTCCGCAAGTCTCCGCCTCCGAACCTTGTTCCATACATCGACCTCGCTCTCGTGCCTTCGACAGAGATCGCCTATCGGGTGCTCACTTCATCAAAACTTAGGCCAATTCCTGGGCACCCAAAGTGTCAACGATCTTCTCCATCTCCTTGCCCAAGTATTTGAGCATTTCCATCTTCCGGTAACTGGGGTATAGTTCTTTCAGCCAGGCCTTGATTGAACCCCTTAGTGTTTTAATTGCCTCAAATTTTATTTCTACTTCAGCAAGAACCTTGTCCCTCTCTGCCCTATTTCCTTTATTCTTCTCTTGGAACTCCTTTAGCTCCACTTGAGTGTGGCGACCAAGGTGCTTGCTACCTTATCCCTATCTACACAAGTATCATATGCAGCCTCAAAGCAAATTGGGCAGCGACTTTAACCTCTGCGAGCACCTTGCTATACTCAACAATGAGTGCTACCACCCTCAACTTGTCCTCTTTCTTTAAGCACATGGCCACTTCCTCTGTAGACTCCAGGGCCAAAGTTCATCTCTCCATGGTGAGGATGCACATTAGATCTTATAAGCATTCCAAAGTGGATGTGTACTTACACGTGTAGGTGGTGCTAGGTCTAGGTTCTTTAAAATGATGGCACTCTTGATAGACTCCACCTTCTTGTATACTTCTTGCACCTTTGTCTTCTCATCCTTTAACTTGCACCTCAGCTAGACACTGATCAGTTCTTCTTGCTTCAAACTCTTGGTCTTCTCAGCCAGCTCCTCTTCTTTCTTCCCTAGCTTTCCCTCTAGCACTCTTATCATGTCATTGCATGCAAAGAGCCTAGCTTATGTCTCAGCTGTGACCTTGTTGAGCACGTTACAGACCTTCTCATCTAGAGAGTTCCTGGGCATTTACCAAGGGATTGGCTCCCTTAGACTCTAGTACTATTATGATTGCTCCTTGGAAAATTTAAAATTCGGCTCATCAATGTGGGATTCAAACGCCTAAGAGAGCATCTTCTTCATCCTGGGGTACGTGCCCTCCTTTTCAAATGACCCCATGGCTAAAAGTCTTTCTGTGGGTACAGTGCTCTGGAACTACGTGTGTAGCACCTTCTTTGTGTCATCAACATAGCCCATCACTTGTCTTTTCTCTACATCAAGGGTCCTCCTACCCGAGTGCATGCCTTTGGAAAAACTCACCATTAGACCAGGACCTCCTCCCACGTTGTCATGCTCCTTTTCAAATTTTTACTCTTTTCCTTCCTTCAGCATTATGTTATCGCTGCACTCCAACTCTTGGTCTACTAAGGCCTCAAGCATTTTCTTTTCCTCTCTCTGCTACCTCAGTTATCTACTCCTTTGTGAAGCTTATGGGCTCCTGCTTCTCTGCGCCAATCTCCTCATTCCTTCCCATGTCTCGAGCACATTCCCCATCTTGTGTGCCCTTGTGCTACATGAACACAAACTCCTATTTCTCTTCTCCACTCTCTTCTTCTAAATCATACACGTTGAAGACATGTGGCTCCTAGTCTCTTTCAGGCTCATCTTCCTTGTCATCATCTTCTTCACTCTCGTCCTCTCTTCCACCCATGTACTTCTCCAAGTTGTCGGTCTCCTCTAAGTTAGCTTCCTCTTCCATCCTCTACTTTTTCCTGAGAGGTGATTCTTTGATAGGGGACTCAACCTTCTCTTCTTTCTTTGGCGACTTCTCCTTGGTGAGGGGTTGTTCTGGCACCTCTTCCTCTAGTGTCTTTTCCTTGCTGGTGATTTATTTCTACGTGCATAGGTGTTATGCTTGGTGCTTGTTGATGGCATGCTTATTTGAGTAGTCTGCACACTTGGTGCTTCTTCACCTCTTCCCCTCTTCTTGGGCACGGGCCCCTTCCTACCCATGGGATCTTCAGGTATGGAGACATCATTCTCCAGTACACACCTTTCTCAAACTTTGGTCTTATGTAGAGGTATACGCATGTCGTAGATCCTCCTGTAATGGGAAATTTTATTGGTCTATTCATCTGTACTTCATGCGATACGTATCTTTCTAGTCATTTGTATCATTCTTGATGGGCAAGATCTCGGTGTCTGTTTACTCGTGGGGCGCACTAACTCCAGTGTCATTTCCTTCTTGATCATGTTCATTTGATGGTTATAGTCACTCACATGAACGTTCCTTAGGTGGGGCTCCCACTCCTTACCCATCATTACCCCATCTAGGTACTACATCTCCACATACCACTCTTCATTCATATTACTCACGTCAGTTCTTACTACTAGGACTAAGCGTTGCCCTTTCCTTTCTTGGGTGCCATTTTCGAGGTTCTCCAATCACTTCACTCCCTCCTTGTTACTCTTCTCTTTCACTTCTTCCAGCCTCAGATCTCAAACCTATGATGAAAAACCTTTTAACCCGTTCCCTAGTGTATCAAACCCTAACTGGGATAAAACTTCCACAAGATGGCACCTCCTCACAACTTTTCTCACACCCATGAAACCCCTTCCTTCGGTTTACAAATCCCAACCGGCTGCTCATGCTTCAACCTCTCAAATCTTTCTTCATGCGATCAAATCTGGAAACCCTAGTTTGTACTTGATGCAAAATTCACTTCTCTCTATATTCGTAAAGTGAAAATGAAAGTGTCTTGACCCTTTACTTATAGCTTTTCCCTTTTTGAGCATTAAATGTTAATTTACCTACCACTATACTTTTTTCATTTAATGCAAATTTTTCAAACAAATCCCATCTTTAGTGCTTTCACTCACATGCCCAACATATGTGAAAACTCCTCCAACCTTCTAGCATACAACCAATCCAACCCGGCAGAAGACTCTTATGCACGCAAGACCCATGCCAAAGGCACTTCTTCTATCCCCGATTCTTGTTCTCGCCTACCTCATGTTGCTTAATGCGATTTCTCCTCCTTAGTATGTGGGATCTAAAAGTAGCTTTATCCTAGCACCAACCATCCTTCTTCCATATTTTCTCTCCATACACCTCTTTCAACCAGGTCATTCAATAGGGATTTTTAACATACACACCTTGGCACTTTAACCATGCGCTCGTTCACATTACTCCACCCCACACTTAAAATGATGTGTGGTCCTCTGCGCATACATAAATTCTCCAAAGTGGCAATAAGGTTCTTTGGCGCCAAGGCACAAAACAAAACAACAATGCGAAAGGAAACATAAGAAAGGGAATGCATAAAGGAAATTTCTAAATTTACTGGAAAAATTACCTTATTTACAAACACCGAAAAGACTTATTTATAGTAGGGTTTTAGCCTACTCCCATTAAAGTGTCCAAGTAACTTCGTCCCATCCAGTGTTTGTAACTAGCACGTGCCTGAATTAAGGATGTACAAGATTGTGTAAGGACCCAACCAATGGACTTTCAACTTCCCAAGATGGCTCAAAAATTAGAATCATATAGTAAAATCATCTGTCCAACCTCAAACTTCTTGTTTCTAATGTGGCGATCATGCCAAGCCTTCTGCTTTACTTTTTCTATTGTTTGGCTCCACCTAGCGAGTGATTGTATCTCATCTAGCTTCATTAACTCATCAATCCTTTCTTCCAGTGCTTGTTCATCAGCTAACCCTCCTGTGTGTACGCTATTCATGGAGAAGGCAACATAAATTCAACAAGAAAATAGCTTCCATACCAAACACTAACTAAAATGGTGTGGCTTTGTTCATCCTTTTATATGTTGTCCTGTAAGCCCACAATACTGTCGATACTTTATCATCCTAGTCTTGTCTTACGACATCACAAATTTTGGTCAAGGTATGACTCATTATTTTGTTGAACATCGTGGTTACATTTTCTTGTGGGTGATAGGGTGTAGTCTTGTGATGAGCCACCATGAATTCTAATAACAGGTCATTCAAGAAATGCATACCCCTATCGCTGGTCAAACTCAATGGGAATCTATACCTTGTGATAATGTTCTCCCACAAGAACCTTTTGTTGTGGCTACTTTGTGCAATCTTTAGTTGGGGCTACCTCTACCCACCTGGTCAAATAATCCATGCAAGTGATGACATAACATGACCTAGTCCTACACACCGTTGGTGCAATAGGGCCTACAAAGTCTATTTTCCACTTTTCAAAAGGCTCCACACTAGGGATAAGGTGCAAAGACATTTCATCTCTCCTTCCTAGTTTTCCAATACGCTGACAATGGTCACATGCTTTACAATATTCTTTATAATCCTTGTACAAGGTTTCCCACCACAAATTTTCCATTAATATTTTTTGTGCGGTGGCATCACTTACATAATGCCCACCCACACTTCCTTCGTATGCTTCCTCCATGATGGCCAGGTGCTCATGCTCTAATACACACCTACGCAATACTTCATCACGTCCCAATTTGTATAATTCTCCACTAATTAACATGTAGGGTGCGGCGTGTATGGCCAAATACTTTTTGTCCAATGTCTTCATTCATTCGGCACCACACCTTTTAAAAATACTGCAATCTCTTCCAAATCCGAGGGTGTTCACCGCAACCTAAAAATTTACACACACCGACATTATTTCCTTAATACTGTGCATCCTCCCCTAAATCAATTCTTGATAGATGATTAGGTCCACAATTGTTTTTCCCAAGCTTCACTACAATGGTGAATTCAAACTCTTAAAACAACAACACCCACCGACATATGTGCCCTTGTACAATGGGATTGTTCATCAAATACTTTAATTCCATGTGGTCAGTGTAAAACACAAAGGGTGTTGCCAGGAGATACTATTTAAACTTAAAGAGTGCATTGATCATTGACAATGTCTTGTGCTCGGTTGTGGTATAATTCTACTCTTGGTGTCGACTTCTGCTCATAAAACACAAAGGGTGATCAATGATCCCTTCACTTGGTTGTGTAAGCACTACTCTAATAGCAGTCCACGAGGCATCTACATGGACATGAAAGGGCTTGTCCCAAGAGGGAAAATATAATATAGGTGTTGTGACAAGCCTATCTTTTAATGTATCAAACACCCTCTATTGTGCCTCTCCCCAATGGAAGGCACTTTTATTTCTAAGCAGATCCTCTAAAGGCACGACGACCTTGGCATATCCCTTAATGAATTTCCTGTAATAGCCTATATGCCCAAGGAATCCGCACATTGCGCTTTGGCTAGTAGGCTCCCTAACCCTACAATAATTGCAACTTTAGTGGGATCTACTAGCAATCCCTCCTTACATATGATATGCCCTAATAAAGTCCCAAAGGGTGTAGCAAACACACATTTCTTAATGTTGAGGGATATCCTCAACTACCTACACCTCTCAAACATTAACCTTAAATTGTCACAATGGTCCTTAACTAGACCATACACTGTCTAATCATCCAAATAGACCTAAAGAAACTTATGTATGAAATCCTGGAATGCTTGCACCACTATGCATGAGAAAATAGCAGGCACATTCTTCAACCCAAAGGGCATGACCATGTATGCAAAACTTCCCCACTTAGTGGCAAAAGTCGTCTTCTCTGGTTTGGAAAGGGATCAATGACACAAACCGCATTCAATTCCCTATAATCCATGTAGATCCTAATATATCCCTCCTTCTTGATGTTGATTACCATTGGACTTATCCATTCCGACTCTTCCACTACCTCAATGATCCCGAAGCTATCATTTTGTCTATCTCTTCCTTAACCTTTACGCGTAAATTGGGAGTCATCCGGTAGGGCCTTTTCCTAACCGAGCACACACCGTTCTTCGTTTTATCTTCATCTCCCCTATGGAATGGTACCTAGAGGGATACTAGCAAAGCTTAGTACCTTCTCTCCAGACCCGTTCACACTCTTGGATATGGAAAGAGGCGGGCTCCTTCCCATGGTAGTCCTTGATGATGGTGGGCACATTGCTCCTAGAGAATCTGACAGAGAGAGTAATTCTTACCTCACGCCACTCCAAAAGGCTCTCCTGATGTGTAGCCCACCACCGAACCGCTATGCTAAGCAAGACATAACTTAACATCCCTCTCTATTCCTTCTCATCCCTCCACTGAGCTTCCACCTCCTGCAGAATGATTTCAAGGAAGGCTCCTCCTAAATATTTGGGTAGTTCTTTTCATCCAAGGTGTCAAACCATGCATGCCTTTGTTACCTTGGTTACCGAACCTCTCAACTATCATCCCATCAATTCATAAGTTCCATGCACCCAATTGTCACTTGCCAGGCTGGTGGTATCACTCACTGACTGAGCATCTTTAAACTGGATAACCCTGTTAGTAGGGTGTATCATCTCTAGGTCTTTGATTGAGCACACATATATTATGTCCAGAACTTCTTCCTCCAACTGTTCAATATAGGGTGTTAACTTCCCATCAGCTAGGGGTATAATGACCCATTCCTCCTTGTTTTCAAAGTTGATGAACCCTTTGTTGAACCGAAGGTCTGCATTGTTCCCCTAACACCAAGGGTGCCCAAGTAGTACTGGGAAATTTTCTGCCTCGGGAGTGCTAAGACTTTGAAGTCCCCAGTAAACTTAGCTCCTTGGATAGTGATAGATGCATTCTTCAAGACACCGATGGGAATTTCCTTAGTCTTTTTTTCCATATACAACACATTCGAAGATGGTTGTAATGTAGGTCTTCCCATCTGATGCCACACATCCAAAGTTAGAACATTAACCTTTGCACCAATGTCAATGAGGATATTACTAAGGATTCATCCATCTACCACTGCATTCAACGTGATCTCCTTGTCATAGTCAAGGTTGTGAGGAGGAAGGTTTATCTGTAAGACCTACCTCTTGCACTCTCCTCCGGCATGTGGTACCTTCTCTCTCAACCATGATCCTAGCAAGGGAATGATATTCTCCTACCTTAGCATTTTACACACCTCCTTGACCTCATCCAGGTCATCCTTTGGTGCCTCGACTCTCCTTCCTTGTTCCTCCCTCCTAGATTACTCCTTTAGACATTGGATTTCCCCTTGTAAGCTTTGAATGACATCCATGGTGTCTGATATATCTCCTTTTGATGCGCGGGGTCTGGATACTTTCCGTGAATGATGTCCTCCCTTAAAACTAGGTTCTTCTATCTTCATATGTCTCTTACGTGCGTGGCTTCTACCCTTATTGTTACCAAGATAGGCTCCAAACCTATATCTCGTGTTACCTAAGGCATCCACTATATGTCTTCCTTCTTAATACTGACCATTGTAGTGCCCTTTTCCTTCTGGTGCTGTTGATTCATATGTTCAAACAATTATGGGCACTCCTCATACCTATGCTTCTTTTCGCACCACAAGAACTACTGAGGTCTAGGCACTCATGTTTGTAATTCTCTGTAGATCCACGGTTGAAATAGGTTCCATGCAAGAAATCACTCCTTCCTCCCCCACGGTTACAGGGACCATAGAATCCTCCTCGAAAACCTCTTCCATGCGTGCCTCCATCTACACGTTCACGATAACGGTGATCATCACCCTTCGAACTACCGGAAACACTAGTTTGGTGCATGCCATGATCAATGGCCTCATGGATCTTATCAATGAGCCTACGGTCCTTAGTATCGTGGGTTGTAGAGGTGAAAATTTTACAATAACAACATACATTCTTGGATTGTGCCTTTGTAGCAAGGGGAACCTACTTGCATCATGGTCCCCATGACAAATTTCACAATCCCATGGCACGTACTATCCTCTGGGGGAAATTATCCTTAATGTGCCCCTATACTTCACAATCTATGCACCACAAACCACCGTGAGTCTCATGGGTGAGTTCGCAAACAATTTTTCCAACCGCTGCTTGGCCATAGCGATGTCTGAGCCTCAAGAACGGGCTAACGCTAGTATCAACTCTAAACGACTTTAGCACCTTTGGGTAGTTTCCAATGCCTCACGCGGTTTTGTAAACATTTTATGAGATAGGGCCCTTCAGAAGGAGTGATCAACCCCCAAAAAACCACTTTGAGCATGTTATGAAGGGTGAATATCATATGATAATTTAGACAAGAGAGTTTTAAAGTGTGCATCATACTCCCACACACTCTCTGCCATTCCTTGTTGAATTTCCTTCAAAGCACTGATGCTCTTCTACTCAAACTCATAAATGTGAAATTCTTCCAAGAATGCATTCTTTAAACCAGTATAATCCACCGGTGTTTGATGAGGGTCATACTTCCTATACCAGCTATACACGCGCCCTTGCAATGTGGTTTGCAAACCGACTAGCCTTTTTTTCTCGGGGTTGTGATACCCTTCGCGCACCATAGCGAGTTCACACTTGTAAACATGTTTCGCAGTGTCCTCAATACCTATATAATTGGGAAAATGTAGAGACATTTCAAAGAAAACTTATGGGGGTGGTTGGGGCTTGAATCCTCCTAAGCCAGAGCCTTAGTTTCCGCATGTGTTTCCTCTACCACCTAATCCACCAGGTCCACTAGGTCTTAAACCACCATATCCACCGGGCCCACTAGCAGAGCCACCGGACCCACTAGCTCCTACTCCTCCTAAACTACGGATCCACAGCCCACCAGGTCCTAAAGTGGTCATGCCAAGGGTCCCCACAATTCCACTGAGTTGTGTGCCTACGGTTTGCAAAAATTCCCCACTACCAATAGTATACCATGTGCCACTCCCTGCACGCAAGACCAAATGCTTGTGTGGCTTACGTTTCCCAAAAATTCCTAACATTAGGTTGGTGTTTACAGCCATAGAAATCCCAAATGATAAATTATACCTCTTGGGCATAGACCGATCACCTCCAATGTAACCAACTAGATTAACAATATTATCCCCCTAATTTGGAAAACATTGCACCTAGGTCTGGTCACTAGGTGGGCTCAGATGCATGCCAACGGTTCTTCTTTCTCCATGTGACAAACTCTCATTAGAATCTGAAGGGGTTTCTCTCACACACTTGCTAAGATGGGGTCGCAAAGACTTCTCAAGTTCCATGTCCTCTGCATGAACCTCAAATCCTTCCCGTAATGTCTTTCGCCATACATCCATCACACCTACAACCTCATATTTTCTAGCAATCTCCCTTTCACATGATTCACTATACTTGAGTCGTCTTTCCTCCCTATCCTTCTCTTCCATGACATCTGTCATCTTCCTCTACCCTAGCTTCCTCACCAAAGACTCGAATTGTTTAGCCAAACATTCGAGAATGCCTCTAAACTCATGGTAATCATCAAGATTTTCAAATCCAGAGGGATAGCACGTAGAAACAATCCTCTAGACTCTCACAAAAACTCAAACTCAACAACCTCCAGATAGGAATATGTGGAAATGGCATACTCCAAAGTGTAGCTAGCCAATACTCCTTTCCACCAATGATCCACAAAGGGTCCACGTCGGATCGCATCCTGCGCAGCCTTTGGTATTCTTCTTGGGTCCACACATGTAATCCATAATGCCAACTAGATCTAGATGCATAGGTTGTGATCCATTCATACTGACTCCATAGGGAAGCAACAGAAAAGGTCTCATACAGATCGTGGTAGAGAATCTCTTCTACCCATCTACATACATAAAACTCGAGGTCATGTGTTGAATCTTTGAGCAAATTCATCCTCTCGTGCTCTTGAACCATGATTCAACACTTTCTAACATTAACCACTCTATCATTACTCATTACATGAGATCATGATGTATGTTAAATCCCACTACAACTTGAAAAGAGGTCCCAAAGAACGGAACCAAGATGTAGTCATTTTTACCATTAACATAAAGAAAGGAATCCCATGCGATCGGCCTATCACCCAATGAAAGTTGGGTGCTCACTGAGGCACACGTGGGTACCAGTCTCTCCTTTATGTGAGTTTAGTGGGAAACATCATCTATGATTTATGTAAGATATTTTAGAAGGGAAGTTAGGACATATAAGAACAATAGGGCTTAGAACAACCTCTAGATCCTTGCGGTCATTTCAAGCCAAGTAATTTAAGAATCCATAATGTGTATTATGATATAAAGAAACATGCACGCATCCTTACTTAGCATGAAAGGAAAAAGAACTCATGAGGGAGAAACATGCATCGAGAATCATTGATATTCATTTATATATATCACAGCAACCTTATTACATCCATTGAGCCATTACATAGTGTCACAGAGAAGTAGACCGCAATCATGCATTGTCTTTGGACTTATGTAACTAAGCTACAAAAACAAGAAAAATTACAATCCCTAAGCCTAATGCATTCTCTCCCAAATATAACTATCCACTAAAAATTCCTCGTAGTATTTCTGCAGAGCTCGCCCATACACTCCATCTCTCCTCTTTTACTCTGTAGGCGATTGTATTTATAATTCTCTGGATCGCCAACTCACCCTCCATAGCCCTCAAATCCGGTGCCAAGTGTTCAAATGTGGTCCTCCATGCAAGCATGCTTCTCCGTGCCTGAGATTTTCCACTTTATCCCATGATGTGCTTCTAAAATCTTCTAGCATGTGCCTTCCCGAGCCAACTGTCGCGGACCGGCACCTTATCCACGTGTAATTGGGTCATGCTTTTCATGTGTTCTTCTCGAATGTCCAAATTGACTAAGTCCTGAACCCTTAGCTTTGTCTTTGTGTGTCACGTTCACTATGGGATTCCTTAGACCCTTCTCTTAAACCCTCCTTTGCATGCTTTTACCTTGCGTGCCACTCCATAACTGGGACCTTACCCATCTACGCGCCCTCATACTTGGTCAATATTCTAGGGTCCAACACATGGTAACCATTAATGGAGCTAAAAATTTATAGGTCTATTTTTTTACTCGATTTCAATGAAATTAACTCCATTGCAATAGGTTTTTCATTTGGAGTCTGAGGGAAAGTTTTTAGCTTGATCCGACTACCGGTTTGACAGAAATCAAGATTTTTTTCTCCATTGGGCCGGAAAGAGGATTTCTTTATTGTGAATGTTTTATGCCATGGGAGGAGGGTCTAAAGGTTTTTTTTTATGTTTTTGATATAGAAACAAACAAAAAAATATTTTTTGTCAATACATTCATCCGTTTACAAGATCTCTTCAAAATTCTATTTTGTGGCAATGGATATTTCCATTGTTCTTCTTCTTCGTTCTTTGTTTCTTCTCCTTCATTTGTTCAATATTTATCCTAGGACCTACATATCACCATGGGGTAGAGGATTTAATTGTTGTGATGAATCTAGTTTGAGATTTGACAATGGTGGAGTGGTGGTGAAAATTTGTAGAGGAAGTTGTGCACGGGAATGTTAGATGTTAGAAGCAGGAGGGAATTTAAAATTTGAAATTTTCAAAGGCGTGGAGAGAGGCACCTTTTCATGTCCCTAACATCCCTCAACTCAAATATATGTGAGGAACATCCATTTTCATATCATGCCTAAACTTGATAGGGACATCAATTTGCATAGTGTGCCTCATCTTGACACGTGGTAGAGATCCGACGACAAGGGATTAAAGTCAAAAAAATAACTTTAAAGCACTGAGGGGTTGGAAGTTGGTCACATGAGGGACCTTGAGGCATCATGGAGGGACTAGGCACATTTTCCAACCTTAATGTGCCTCACCTCAAAGGTACATGAGGGACATAATTTTTCATGGCACACCAGGTGATGACACATGGCAACGATATGACAGTTGAGAATGAAGGCTTAAGCACCTAGGGGCTAGAAATTTGCTCTTAAAGAGGTCACATGGGTGACCAGGAGTCTCCTTAGGGGCTGGGTAAATTTTTTAATTTATTATTTCCCTCACCTCAAAGGGACATGAGGTACATCAATTTTCACAACATGTCAAGCAATGACATGTGGTAGTGATCCAACGGTGAAGGCTTTGAGCTCCCAAGCACTTGGGGCTGAACTGGCGATCTTAGAGGTTGCATGAGGGTCCAGATGGCTTATGGGGGCTAGGATAATTTTTTCAACCTTGATTTCCCTAACCTTGAGGTATGTGAGGGACAAAAATTACACCATGCTCCTGGAGCTGACATGTGTCCTTTAAAAATTTGACTAACTCCTGAACTTGCTCCAAGAGGGCAACTTGAAACAGTGATAACTTGAGCTCCCGATGGATGTTTTTGATGAAATTATATATGATCATGACTTTAAATGACATTTTTAATCCAATAGTGGTAATTTCAGGTCTTTATTCAT
Organism: Taxus wallichiana var. yunnanensis; assembly: GCA_018340775.1. Classification (NCBI taxonomy): domain Eukaryota; kingdom Viridiplantae; phylum Streptophyta; class Pinopsida; order Cupressales; family Taxaceae; genus Taxus; species Taxus wallichiana. The sequence continues at coordinate 43,294,941 of CM031234.1, forward strand.
CTATTTGATCCCTAAAAAAGAGGATTTTTAATGTAGTACTCCACCTATGCATGATAAAAGCGCTTACAAACCCATTGCTCCAAAGTTTTGTGAAAAATAATTTTACCATATTTAAGGGCTTGTAATGAAATTTCTAGGATGTTTTTTTCTTATAAATCCATCCGAGCTCAGGAATCACCTTTCAAGCTCGGTAGCTTTTTTGGCTTGTGCACTTGCCTAGGCCTATGAACCTTGTTTTTGATCAAACCTGCTCCAACTCTCCAAATATTCCTTAGATCTTCCAAAATCACTTTAATTATGTTTTAAGGCCTTCAATTCACCTCCATCTCAAATTTTTATCCTTCGTTCCACTCCATGGGGTTGCTCCAGTCCTGGGAAGGCCAGTGATAGCCCTTCCCACAACTGCCCGAAGTTTGTATTTTTCAATGAACTCCTAAAATCACCTAAGGGGTTTATTTGAATTTCCTAAATCACCTAGGGGAATGAATTATCACCAATTGGGATGTCACTTTGGACTGAAAGGGTAGACCCGGAGTTCCTCGGAATGATAAAACATGAAAATTTTGGTACAGGGGTATCGTTGTCATGGTTAGAAATTGTCAATTTCCCTATTACACATTTACATGACAACAAATATTGTGGTATTTTTCAAAGTGGGGACTTGATATTATTAGGAAACTTATGCCCAATTCCTCTAATGGCCACAACCACATCATAATTGCCACCGAGTATTTCAAAAAATGGGTAGAGGTTGTTCCTCTTACTTATGTCACTTGGGTGCACAAATTTCCAAATTCATAATGAACCACATTATTTGTCACTACGACATTTCTATTGCCATTGTATCTGACAATAGTATGTCTTTCAATAATAATACAGTGAAGGATTTATGCCAATGCTTCCAAATCAAACAAAAATGGTCAACTCCCTATTACCTTCAAGGTAATGGACAGGTTGAAGCCTCGAACAAGACTCTTGTTTGCATCGTGGAAACGATGGTTAACAAAATTACTTGTAATTAGTACCTAAAAATTCATCCCACCCTCTAGGATTATTGAACATCCATCCACACCCCTACTGGTGCTACTCCATATTCACTTGTTTTTAGCACAGAGGCTATCTTCCCCTTGAGATCGAGCTCCCATCTTTGTGCATATCTTTGAGAGATTATCTAGAAAAAGAGGAAGACTATAGAGTGGCCAAACTTGCAGAACTAGAGTTATTAGATGAAAAATACCTTCATGCACTAGACCATTTAAAAGTGTATCAAAATCAAGTGTGCTCAATCTACAACAAACATGTCATACCTCACACCTTTGAGATAGGATACCTTGTCTTAAAATAGAATCAATTCAACACTACCAAAGATCAAGAAAAGAAAGGAAAGTTTTAACCTAACTAGTTGGGACCATATGTTGTGGTCACTAAATTTTTTTCAGGATCATATAAACTTACCAATTTTGATGGTGATGAACTTAGGGAACCTATGAATGTCATGCATCTCAAGTGTTTCTATGCCTAAGCATTTGGGACCTTCAAAATATATATATATAAATATATATATATATATATATATATATATATATATATATATATATCATAAAAATAATTAATTAATTAAAGATAAATAAATCCTTCCAAGTGTGAAAACCACGCAATTTTGGCACTTTGGACAAATCCTTTGGTGAAAACCGGTTTTTGGTGTCATCGAAGGGTCCATTATTCACAAGCATCTCACACTTGGGGGTACAATGGTTTTATCCTCAACTAGTTTTTACGTGTCTCGAGTTTCTTTTCAGCTTTTTCTTCATGGCCTTGATCTAGCTGATCCTACACTTGTATGCAAGGATTTTTTTCTTTTACATTCCCTTCTAGTGTTGGGGGCACTCCTTTTCATCTTCACTTTCTTGTACATATATGTGATGTTTTCCCTTCTACATTCCCCATCTAACACTGGGGGCATCCACGCGTCTTTTCCATAGCTTTGGAAAAAAATTAGAAAATTTAAAAACATTCAAATATACTTTCAGAAAACATCAAAAACATTTGAAATAGGTGTTCTCAAAAATACACTAAAAATAGTATAACATTGTGTCTAGAAAATACAAAAACAATGCAAAATGTTTCAAAATTGTCCCACAAAAACAAAGTAGTGTTTTACTTGGTTTTTTTATGCATATTTTTATTGGCTTTTGTTTGTTGTCTTACATGTTTTTCTAGATTAGTGTGTTCTTTTCTTACTTAGATTAAGTCTTGCTTTAATTTTTGTGGGCTTCTTTAGATTAATTCTATTAGCATGTTTATTTACTTTTTAATACTTGTGTGTTTATTAGCATGTGTGCATATTATATTTGATTAAATTTTTCTTGTGTTTGTACATTGTTTGTTATGATTTCACCATCCACATCTAACATCTAACCATTGTATATCATCAATAAAAATGCTAAGCTACATCACCATAAAATGAACATCAAACATGTAAATTAAACTAACATCATATAATATCATCAATGGGGAAATAGGGATTATTTTTATCCCCCATAATAGACCATAATAAAAACATAGGCTAAACATGTTATCTCATAAACACAAAATGCAATAAATCATCAAAGTCCAGCATCATATCCATTTAAAACATAAATTTCCATATACAAAAAGTGTCTCGATATACATTAGATACAAGATAGGACACTATGTGCATGGATTAAAAAGTGTGCCTTCATCTCGAGGCATAATAAAAACAATGCATATACATCAAGTCAAAAAATTCCTTCATCACGAGGCATATACCAAAAATAAATACATGGATACATAAAAAGAGTCGGGGTGACTCTTGCCAACACTAGGACTACGACTGTGACATAGGTTACCCGGCCTCTAACCAAGTGGCAAGCATATGTACTTGATCTAATAGACTTGGAAGTCCTGTGTGATCTAGATCTCGAATGGCTGCCTAATATATGACTATATGTATTTTCCCTATGTGCCTCATGTAATGCGGTGTGATATAGAGCCATGTAATGTGTTGGCTCACCCGAAGGCTTGCGAAAATCATATATACGACCATCAACTCCATTTGTCTCATATGCATGATAAAGAGTGCCACACTTCCCTATAATGTGGGCTATGTCAACCCCAATTGTGTCATGAGCTTCTCTCATGCAGCTACGGCCTGATCTCTCTCCATTGTGTCTTGGTCTCACTCTATAATGACCTACTATAAACATCGTTGTAAGGTCGAATAATAATAAAAGATATATCACCATGTTGAAAGGTCATATCTCTCTCAAGCTTAAAAATGACCACTAATGGCCAACCTTATTATGGAAGCACTCAGTAACCTACAACTTGTATTTCCGGTTGTGGTGGTCCCTGTGTGGACCCCACTCCATTCCAATCACCCCCACCTACCACAATATGTGGTCTAACTTAACTAAGTGGTGATGGTGGACCGTGTATCGAGACCCTACTCCATATCAATCATTTGAACATCCTATTGAAAAAAAAATTATAACACAACAATCTATACATGTGGATGTACCACCTATTACATTAGTGTCATCTCGTAGTTGCACATGTCATTGTATCAATAGACACTGTTGTGAAGGAGGAACATGTGCCTAATGTGGTAGTGGCTAGTGTAGAGAAGGTTGTACCTATGGACCTTACTATGTTGGCCCCCGTGGCTATGTCGGTCCCCTGTCCTTGGTCTCCCTATAATGTTGTCTCAACCTCTAGCTTCCCTAATTTGGCCCTATCTCATAAGGCACGGCCCTAAAGTCATGTTGCTACGCACCGATACTAGTAATCTTGTTATCCAAAATAAGCCCCATGCTTATTTTTGGCTAACTCCTCCTTCTTCTCCTTTTCTAGAACTTAAATGAATTTTTAGCATGCTTCAGGTACTCAAAAGATTTTGGAAATGATCCCATTAGATAGGATTTTTCCTCACCTTTCCAAAAAGGTAAAATTTTCCTCCTAACTCCTTGTATTTCTCAAGTTATGGCTCGGCGAAGTTTTTGAGGGAAATTTTCCCTGGGAAGGCCCGCAACCAATAGGAATGCACCACGTGGTAGGGTGGAATGGTGGGTTAGTAGGGGTAAGTTGGAAAAATCACCGAGTGGGCGGGGTGCAAAGGAAAAATTTTCCCGCAGGCCTGTAGAGGAGAAGAAATGGCTTGAGGCCCGTGCCGAATGAGGAAGTGCCACACATGGGGTGGAATGGTGGGCCGGCGGGGGTAAGTTGAAATTTTTTCCAAAAATGGCACAAAGGAAAATCTTGGCCCAAAAGCCCACTAAGGGGGAAAATAAATTTGTAAGGGCCGCGAATGAATAGGATTTCGCAACGTGTCTAGTCGAAGGCGAAGTTGGATGAGAGGAGTAAATTTTGGCTTTTTGCCAAAGTAGTCGGACGGCGCAAAGGGAAAATTTTCCCACGGGCCCACGGAAGAAAGAAAATTTATTAAGGCCCACACCAAATCAAAGTGTGCCGCGTTGCGTCGTGAGTTCGAGGCGCGAAAGAAATTTGCCAAAGTGGTCAAAATGGCATAAGGGAAAAATATAACCCAAAATCTTGCCAAGGTGGAAAAGGAAAATTGGAAGCGTGGGGAAAAGTTGGGAAATTTTCTCAATGAAAAATCAAAGGATGGAAGCGAGGTTTGGGACCGCATTTCTATCGGTGAATAGAGGAGCACCACGTGGCGGTGGGGTGGTGGGGCACAGGGATTTTTGCAGAAATTTTCCCAAATTCAAAAAGGGAAAATTTTAAAGTTTTGGCCCACCAATCCATTTTTGCCCTAATTTTGCCCTAAATCTTCAGAGGGCCATATCTTTTGATCCAGAGCTTGGATTTTCATGTTCTTTATATCATTGGAAAGCTGGTAAAATTATCTACATGAAGGAGGGTTCAATTTTTTATTTTCATGGAGATTTATGGGAGAAAAATAGAGAAATGTCTCTGGCATGCAAAAAACGTAGAAATGGTTACCAACCACCAAATTTAATGAAGTATGGGTCATTTTTGGATCTGCAGAGAAATGTACTTCAAAGTATGGGCTTTTCCATGGGAACCCATCATTTTTGTAGGCTAATTAGAAGAATTTGTTGGTGGTTGGAGTTGCAAATCAAATTTGCCCACGTTTTTGCACTTTTCTTCATTCTGCTTCATGATAAAAGCTAGTTTTGGCTCATTTGTAAAGGTTGTTCATCTTTTCTGCTCTGCCCTCCCTTCTTTTCTTCCCAAGGGTTGAAAATGGAGTTAGAACCTCCTCCCATGCTCTGTAATGGCATTTTTCCTTTTACCATTAAAATGATGTTCTGTGTAAACTTCTGGAGCAACAAAAAAATGTGTTTTGTGGTGCATCTGTCCATCCTTGCTCATTTTTTTTTTTTTCCTCTCTTCATTGTAGGTATTTGTGCTTGTTTGAATGTTCATTGTAGGTTTGGAGCTACGTTCACGGAGTTTTAGAATATTTTATGTGTGAAATCTATCCTTGGGCTCGTGATGCACTTGTCCATCCTTCCCATTGCTCACCTCTTCTTGTTATATGGTAGTTTTGATATATGTTTAACATTTTTTCCTTCTCGGTGTATCATTGTTTTGGTGTAGGCTACTATTTTTTTCTCTCTCTTTTCTCTCTCCCTATCTCCTTGAAAGTTAGATTGGGGTTATACTAGCTTGCATGCACTGGAATAGGTTGTGGCGGGTAGTTTAGGAAGAGGAACCACCTTCTTTGGAGAGCTTTCCCCATTTACAAAGGTCCCACACTTGGGAAAGCTCAATGTTGTGCATTCACACCAAATGGCATTGCCATAGAAAAGCAAGATCCACAGGTCATTTTGGGAGTGCTATGAATTTGTACTAACAGTTTTGGCACACCCGGTGGGACCTTAGAGGTCTTCCACTTTATTTTTGACAGGTTGGTGTGTTCCTGTTAAGGATTCTACTTTAGAGGCATTTTCAAAAACACATCTGGCGACTCCATCTGGTAAATAACTCATTCTTTGAGTTACAGACCTGTTTTCCATCCATTTCCATCCATTCTTCTTTCCATCCCTTTCACTCTTTTCCATTCCATGAAGTTGTGCAATCATGACTTCATTTCCATCATGGAATCCACATTTACAACAGCATTATATTCCACCTCCAACATGTTTTACAAACCTTCCAAATCAGCATTTTGATCAAATTCAAAATCAGCATACATACCCATATGAGCAGCAGTGCCAAAATCAGTTTGGCTATGGAGCTTTCCAAGAGCAGGAGTATGCAAACAATGAAGACAATCAAATGCAAGATGTTGGTCTATTGGAGAAAATCCAAAAGATGGAGGTAAACATGGTGCAATCTAGGGCTCAAGCACAAATGAAAGCATTTGGAATCAGTTGTAGAGCACCTTGTCCATGGGTGGGACCTTTTCCAAGGCATTATAGCCCTCAAGAGAAGCTTGACTTCATGATTGCAACACTACCATTGCTTGCAAAGTGGACTGAAGGAATAGAGGTGTATGAGAAGAGTATTTAGCAACCTTGTCAATGGGTAAGCACACCATCTCATGCATTTTCTTTTCCTCTTTCCCAATCTATTTTATCTCAGTAGTTTCAAGTTTTAAACTCTCCATCCGTTGTCCCAAGTGTTGAATCCATTTTTCCATTCCCTAGTCTTCCACCCCATCTCAATTCTTTTGTCCTCTTCCCTTCCAAACAGTCATCCCCTCCACAAGAGCTAAATGAAATACCCTCTCCTCCAAAGAAACAAGAGGTTTCATCTCCTCCACCACCAAGAATAATTGCCAAATCAATTGAGTCACAACCCACCCCTCCTCTTGCATTCCCAATTCCATGTGGGGAAGAAGAAATTGCAAAAATCAGTCATGAAGGACAACAAGAGAAAGAGCCAAGCAAAGAAGGAATGATTAAGAGCTTAGTAAGTTTGGCTCTTAGATATGGAATTGAGAAGATCCCCTTGTTGGTTAAGCCTACAGAAGAGGTTGGAGTTGGAGAACAAGTGGAAAACAAGGCTGATTTTATAACAACAAAGTGAAGCAAGAAAACAACAAGCTTGTTTGTGATGAGTTGAGTGTCCATGTTGGCACTTTTCCCAAAGAGAATGCTGATCCAATAGAAGTTACACAATCATCCTTGGAGGAGGAAAGCTCTAAAAGAGATCTTGCAGCCCCAAATTTTCCTCTAGAGCAGCAGATTGAAGAGTTTGATTTGTCATACTTCATGCTAGAGGAAGAGGTCATTCAAGAGAAAGATTGTCTTCAAGCATAGGAGGAAGAACAACCAGCTCCAAATCCCATTGAAGAGGAGTAAATGGATGAGATCAAGTTAGTTTTTGCAACAGCAGAAGAAGGAAGCATTATTGATACATTTTTTTTTCATTTGAAGGGGCTGATTTGATTGATGAAGCCATTATGGAGGTGAACAAAATAGGTCCAAATTTTGAGAAAGAGGCACAAGAAATTTTATGTTTCTCTCCCACTTCATCTCTCCAAAAATCTGATTTTTTGGATGAGTTTGAATTGACAAGTTTCATGTTTGAAAATGAAATTACACATGGTGAAGAAAATGTAGACTTGGAGGTCACCATACAAGAGGGAGAGACCTTAGAGTAATAGGACATTGAAGAGTTTGATTTGCCATCAGACTTAGAAGAATGTTTGGATGAAGAGCCAATGAAACTACAATATTTTCTTCTTCACCATTTGTTCTCCAACATCAAGGGTCTACATGCCCATCAAAGGAGAACATTGAAAAAAAGGAGCCTATCTGATTTTTGTGACTCTTTGGAACCAATGTTGTAAGATATTATTCTTCCATGTTCTTCACTGGAAAAGGAAGGAAAATGGCAGAAGAACTCCGTCACTTCTTCCACACCATCCATTCAAGAAGGTCTACAAGAAGACTCCATTTTTGGAGTTGAAAATCAGAGCTATGGGCATATCAAATGGATTAGACCTTGCCCAATTAGGTATTTGGCTTCATTGGAGCAAAAGGAGAAGCCACAACCAGTCATGTTTGCTTCTAAGCATGAGGATGATATGCAAAGTTCCAAGGATTAGCTGTCATACCTCTTCAATTCAAATGCAGAGCAACTAAGAGAGGTATTGGATTTGCTTTTAGCTAACACCTTGCTAATTTGGGTAGAAGACTAGCTTTTGTTGATTTTCCACTCATCCAAGAAGCCATACTCAACTCTAAATCATTTTCATGGTTGCCAATTTTGAAGAAAGGAAGCTATTTTACACAACTTGATTGCAGGGTTTTTTAGCCCACCTTTGCTTCGAGTTAGAGCAAAGTAGGTAGGTTTTCTTTCAGTAGAAGAAGTGCTTGTGCACACTGGATGTTCCATTTGGAGCATGTATGATTTTTAGTTTTATACATGGTTTTGGTGCTGCTGGTTTTACTCTTGCACAGTCCATTTCAGTGGCATTTTGGTGAAAACAACTCCAGTTCATTGGGTTTCCAAGTGGCTCGAGAGAGGAAGTTTTCAAAGTTTACATTAGTTTCAGAGGCTACAACTCATGACTCCATGCCCAATGGATGCTTCAAAGGCTACTAATCATTCATCTAGCAGGAAGATGACCCCTCTAAGTTGCCAAATTGTTATCCAAAATAAGCCCCATGCTTATTTTTGGCTAACTCCTCCTTCTTCTCCTTTGCTGGAACTTAAATGAATTTTTGGCATGCTTCAGGTACTCAAAAGATTCTGGAAATGATCCCATCAGATAGGATTTTTCCTCACCTTTCCAGAAAGGTAAAATTTTCCTCCTAACTCCTTGTATTTCTCAAGTTATGGCTTGCGAGTTTTTGAGGGAAATTTTCCCTGGGAAGGCCCACAACTAATAGGAATGTGCCACGTGGCGGTGGAATGGTGGGTCAACGAGAGTAAGTTGGAAAAATTGCCAGAGTGGGTAGGGCACAAAGGAAAAATTTTGTCCACGGGCCTACGGAGAAGAAAAAATGGCTTGAGGCCCTGCACCGAATGAGGAAGCACCACCACGCAGGCGGATTGGTCCGCCGACGGGGTAAGTTGAAAAAATTTCCAAACATGGCACAAAGGAAAATCTTGTCCCGAAAGCCCACGAAGGGGGAAAATAAATTTGCAACAGCCACGAACCAATAGGAGGCCGCCACGTGTCCAGCTAGAGGTGGAAGTCAGAGGCATGGAGTAAATTTTGGATTTTTGCCAAAGTAGTCAGAGGGCACAAAGGAAAAAATTTTCCCACGGGCCCATGAAAGAAAGAAAATTGATTAAGGCCCACACCAAATCAAAGTGTGCCACGCGTCGGCGAGAGGTCGGAGGCGCGGAAGAATTTGGTGAAATTTGCCAAAGTGGTCAAAATGGCGCAAGGGAAAAATCTAACCCGAAATCCCACCAAGGTGGAAAAGGAAAATTGGAAGCACATCCCCACCAACCAATGCGAAGTGACACGTGTCAGCCGAGACACGGAGCACGGGGCAAAGTTGGGAAATTTTCCCAATGAAAAATCAAAGGATGAAAGTGAGGTTTGGGCTTGCGTTTCCATCGATTAATAAGGGAGCGCCACATGGTAGCGAGAGAGTGGTGGGGCACAGGGATTTTAATGGAAATTTTCCCAAATTCAAAAAAAAGGAAAATTTTAAAGTTTTGGCCCGCTTAATCCATTTTTTCCCTAATTTTGTTCCTAAATCTTCAGAGGGCCATATCTTTTGATCCAAAGCTTGGATTTTCATGTTCTTTATATCATTGGAAAGATGGTAAAATTCTCTACATGATGAAGGGTTCAATTTTGTATTTTGATGCATATTTGTAGGAGAAAAATGGAGAAATGTCCCTGGTATGCAAAAAACGTAAAATGGTTCCCAATCACCAAATTTAATGAAGTATGGGTCATTTTTGGATCTGTAGAGCAATGTACTTCAAAGTATGGGATTTTCCATGGGAACCCATAATTTTGTAGGCTAATTAGAAGAATTTGTCGGTGGTTGGAGTTACAAATCAAAATTTCCACATTTTTGCACTTTTCTTCATTCTGCTTCATGATAAAAGCCAGTTTTGGCTCATTTGTAAAGGTTGTTCATATTTTCTGCTCTACCCTCCCTTATTTTCTTCCCTAGGGTTAAAAATGGAGTTATAACCTCCTCCCATGCTCTATAATGGAATTTTTTCCTTTTACCATTAAAATGATGTTCTGTGTAAACTTCTAGAGCAACAAAAAATGTGTTTTGTGGTGCATCTGTCCATCCTTGCTTTTTTGCTTGTTTTCTTCTTGCCTCTCTTCATTGTAGGTATTTGTGCATGTTTGAATGTTCATTGCAGGTTTGGAGTTGTGTTCATGGAGTTTTGGAACATTTTCTATGTGAAATCTATCCTTGGGCCTGTGATGCACTTGTCCATCCTTCCCATTGCTCACCTCTTCTTGTTCCATGGCAGTTTTGATAGATGTTTAGCATTTTCCTTCTCTGGTGTATCACCATTTTAGTGTAGGCTTCTATTTTTTTCTCTTTTCTCTCTCCATGTCTCCTTGGAAGTTAGATTAGGTTAGATTAGCTTGCCTGCACTAGAATAGCTTGTGGCAGGTAGTTTAGGAAGAGGAACCAACCTTCTCTGGAGAGCTTTCCCCATTTGCAAAGGTCCCACACTTGGGAAAGCTCAATGTTGTGCATTCACACCAAATGACATTGCCTTAGAAAAGCAAGATCCATAGGTCATTTTGGGGGGTGTTGTGAATTTGTACTAACAAGTAACTATGGCATCTGCAAACAGTGATATTTATAGGCACTATTGTAGCATACCAAGGCCCATAATCTGTAGTAGTCCTTGATTTCGGTCTTTATTCACACATTAGATCCTCGAAAAGAGGATTTTTAATGTAGTACTCCACCCATGCATGATAAAAAAATGCTTGCAAACCCATTGCTCCAAAGTTTTATGAAAAAAAAAAATTCACCATATTTTAGGGCTTGTAATTAAATTTCCTAGGATGTTTTTTTTTCTTATAACTCCATCCGAGCCCTTAATCACCTTCTGAAGCTCAACATATTTTTTGGCATGTGCACTGCCTAGGCCTATGAACCTTGTTTTTAATCAAACTACTCGAACTCTCCAAATATTCCCTAAATATTCTGAAATCACTTTAATTATGTTTTAAGGCCTTCAATTCACCTCCATCTCAAATTTTTATCCTTCGTTCCACTCCATGGGGTTGCTCCAGTCCTAGGAAGGCCAGTGATAGCCCTTCCCACAACTACCCGAAGTTTGCATTTTTCAATGAACTCCTAAAATCACCTAGGGGTTTATTTGAATTTCCTAAATCACCTAGGGGAATGAATTAACACCAATTAGGAGGTCACTGGACTGAATGGGTAGACCAGAGTGCCTCGGAATGATAAAACGTGAAAATTTTGGTACAGGGGTATTGTTGTCATGCTTAGAAATTGTCAATTTCCCTATTACACATTTGCACGACAACAAATATTGTGGTATTTTTCAAAGTGGGGACTTGATCTTGTTAGAAAACTTATGCCCAATTCCTCTTATTTCCACAACCACATCTTAATTTCCACTGATTATTTCAAAAATGGGTAGAGGTTTTTCCTCTTACTTATGTCACCGGTGCAAAAATTTCCAAATTCATAATGAAGCACATTATTTTTCACTACAACATTTCTATTACCATTGTATATGACAATAGTATGTCTTTTAATAATAATACAGTGAAGGAGTTATGCCAATGCTTCCAAATCAAACAAAAATGGTCAACTCCCTATTACCCTCAAGGTAATGGATAGGTTGAAGCCTCAAACAAGACTCTTGTTCGCATTATAGAAACAATGGTTAACAAAATTGCTTGTAATTAGTACCTACAAATTCATCCCACACTCTAGGATTATTGAAAATCCATCACACCCCCCTTGGTGCTACTCCTTATTCACTTGTTTTCAACATATAGGCTATCTTGTCCCTTGAGATCGAGCTCCCATATTTATACATATCTTTAAGAGATTATTTAGAAAAATAGGAAGACTATAGTGGCCAAACTTGCAAAACTAGAGTTATTAGATGAAAAGTACCTTCATGTCTTGGACCATTTAAATGTGTATCGAGAATCGAGTGTGATCAATCTACAAAAATAGATCATACCTCGCACCTTTGAGATAGGATACCTTGTCTTAAAATTGAATCGGTTCAACACGACTAGAGATCAAGAAAATAAAGGAAATTTTGAGCCTAACTCATCGGGACCATATGTTTTGATCGCTAAATTTGGTTCAGGATCATATAATCTTACCAATTCTGATGGTGATGAACTTAGGTAACCTATGAATTTCATACATCTCAAGTGTTTCAATGCCTAAGCATGTGGGACCTTCAAAATATATATATATATATATATATATCATAAAAAGAAATAAAAAAGTAAAGATAAATAAATCCTTCCAAGTGTGAAAACTACTCAATTATGGCACTTTGGACAAATCCTTTGGTGAAAACTAGTTTCCGGTGCCATCGGAGGGTCCATTGTTCACAAGCATCTCACACTTGGGGTTACAATGGTTTTATCCTCAACTAGTTTTTACTCGTGTCCGAGTTTCTTTTGAGCTTATTCTTCATAGCCTTGATCTAGCTGATCCTACACTTGTATGTAAGGATTTTTGTCTTTTTACATTTCCTTCTATTGTTGGGGAACTCCTTTTCATCTTCACTTTCTTGTACATATATGTGATGATTTTCCTTCTACATTCCTCATCTAACACTCTGGGGCATCCATGTGTCTTTTCCATATCTTTGGAAAAAAATTAGAAAATTCAAAAACATTCAAATATACTTTCAGAAAACAAAAAAAACATTTGAAATAGGTGTTCTCAAAAATAAACTCAAGAACAATATAGCATTATGTCGAGAAAATACAAAAACAATCCAAAATGTTTCAAAAATTGTCCCACAAAAACAAAATAGTGTTTTACTTGGTTGTTTTTTGTGCATAGTTTTGTTGGATTTTTGTTTATTGTCTTACATGTTTTTCTATATTAGTGTGTTTTTTTCTTACTTAGATTAAGTCTTCCTTTAATTTTTGTGGGGTACTTTAGATTAATTCTATTGGCATGTTTGTTTACATTTTTCGTACTTGTGTTGTTATTTAGCATGTGTCCATATTAAATTTGATTAAATTTTTCTTTTGTTTGTACATTGTTAGTTATGTTTTCACTATCCACATCTAACATCTAACCATCATATATCATCAATAAAAATGCTAAGCTAATGTTGTCACCAAATCACCTTGCACCCCCAATCACATGGGAATGAATCACAACAATCGGTGTGATTAGGACACATGGGATCACCTCTCAAGTTGTGGGACTTGAATTTGAGGTGAACCTCTAGAGAAGGCCGGCTTCCTCTTCCTAAACTAAACACAAATCTACTTCTAGTGCAGGAAAAATGGCTAATTATTCCTATGCTAACATTTCATGGAATTAGGGAAAGAGATTTGCAAGGAAATGAAACCTATACTAGAAGTGGTGATGCACTGAATTAAGGGATGTTTAACATCTATAAGGGTTAATGTGGGAGGTATTCTTGCATCACCAACCACCTTCACCTATCGTGATTAGAAAGGGTATAAAATACCACAAACCAAGGCAGACGTTCCTCTGTTAAACTCGAGTGTACGTAAGGGTAGATCAAATCAAATACAACACAATTAATTTATCAAAAGTAAACCACACATGCGAGATAAAAACATCTATTTTTGTGAGTAGGGACAATAATGATATAAAAATTAATGTAGAAGGAAAACAAAGTCTTCACAACTAGCATAAAATATAGTAGTATTATTCCTTCACAACATGAAATAGACCACCTGAAATAAAGGTAAGTTAATCACTATCACTAAGGAATTATAAATCCACAAAGTAAATGCTAATTAACATTCAACACAATAAATCATATTTTTTAACAAAAGGTGCAACTCTGAATATAATCAAAAGGTTTCTTGGAATCTCATAATCACTCTTCCAAGCTTGAAGAGCACTCTTCTCAAAATAATCTCCCAAAAATAATATCTTAAACAATGGAAGCATTCCACTATTTATAAGTTCCTAGGCTGAGCCATTACAAGTTGGGCCCTTAACTAACATTTAACTAAAAATAGAAATGTCATTAATATTAAGGGAACAGGCTCCCATAAAAATAGCAAATTTGTTGAAAGGGTTTGACTCAGTCAACCCTACAACTTTGACCAATCCTAGAGCTTGAACTTGTCCTTTCATGGCCGCTCAGCTTTGGCCTGATTCATCTACACATATTTTACCTACAATTTTATGTTGTCCTTCCTCCCATACAACCATTCGAGTGTCTGTACTCAAATAAGTGCTTGATAACCCCCTGATTTTCTTCATCTCCAGGCCCACATGCATAGTGATTCACTACATCTGTTGTCTCAATCTCTTTTGTGATCTGGTGGAAACCTTCGAATTTTATTTGTAACTTTCTTTATTCTCACTATGAAATTTTGACATAAGACCATTCGGTCAATGGAGTCACTATTGAAAGTCTTGGTGACCTCATCGTCATGCTTCACCAAATCTTTGAAATTTTCCTTAATCTAGTCCTCAGGAAGAGCATCAATATTTTCATTGAAGGATTTGAAAAAAAAAATTCAAACTCCTCTGAGATGTCATTTAGGGCATCTGTAATCTCCACTCGTTTCTCCTCCAATTTCTTAATCAGATCTTGTAATACTTGACACCGGAATTCCATGGCCTTTTGATATTCAAACAATTTAGAGGCATCATCAATCACCTCTTCCTGAAGAAGCAAGTCAAAATCCTCTTCTCTAATGTCACTCCATGTTGCCAAAGTTAAATTTAAATTATTATTATCCTTAGAGAAGGATTCATCCATCTTAGAAATGGTGGTTTTTGCAACCTACAAATCATTATATATCTCAACTGCTTCCTTGATCAAAGGATTAGCTTCCTACATAATTCTTTCCATCCATCCACTCACTAATCTCCCTTTCTAGCCTAGCTTCTTGAGCTCATGATAAGAAATATCATCGATTGTAGATGAAATTTTCATAGCCGTAGTAGTTGAGACTTCATTGGATGGAGTGGGTTGGGTTACTTTATGCAAATGCGCAAAGTGAGTGAGCTGCTCACTTAGCCTTGAGCTCATCCTTAGCGGCCTTGTCTTTGTCATATTTCTCCAAAAGGGCCCCAAGAGCATTGTGTACATCTTACTTGGCTCCTTCATGAGTAGCCTTTCCCAATGATAATTTTGATATCCGGTAATTTTCTGTTGTGATTGTTTCTTTAGTTTTTCCCTTAACAGGGGTGACCACCTCTATCACATGCTCTCCAGATGAATTAACCGTTAGACTTGATACGGTTCTTGGTCTCTTGGCTGTCTCTTGGGCATAGGCTCCAATATGTTGAGATCTATAAAATATCCCAGAGGAACCTTTTTCTTTTTCTTGGGATTTTGTCTAAACAACCATTCTGGTATGGCTAGAGCCGACAAAGATGGAGTGGCAGATCCAATACCTGAAACATCAGTTAGAGAAAGATCACTAGAAATACCAGCTGATATTTGAGTAGAGGTAGCAATGATGGAAGGCGTGGATGTAAGGACAGCCATAGGAATTGATAGAGCAATGTTGGGGGTTGTGATTGAGGAAAATGGAAGTGTTAAAGGAAGTGAAGAGGAAATGGGTGACCCAATATTTTCCCCAGCTGATAGAACTGGAAGTGACAAGAATACCTGGGCCATAAAAGGGGATGGGAAAGAAGAAATGATGGTGGAAGTGGAAAGAACTGATATTGGAAGTGATAATGGAGGAAGGAGAAGATGTGATGGATCTGGATGACACTAGGAGAGTCACTGACTTCAACCACTTCTATCACTGGCACTACAGGTGATGTAATCTTGGGAGCAGCAGACTTGGAGAGAGATGAGCCACCAACAACAAATGAAATATTCTTTGGAATTGTAGGAGCCCTTTGAGTCGACCTCTTTCCCTTGGGGGTGTTGGTTGGTTTATTTCTGGTATAGCCCCTATATTTATAGGTTGATTTTCCCCTTTGGGTGAGATTCCCAATAGGTGGTCAACCAACTGAAAATCCTCTGTAAAATGGGTCCCACCCTCTCCTTGGTATTACTACATTCTTCCACATACCAATCAATCCATGGCAGCGGTTGATTGGAAACATTATCACTCTTGTATGATGAATCCAAAACCTCATCATTGTCTTGCATGTCCTTTGGCACATCATCCAAACCAAATTTCTAAACTTCGTCAAGGGTTAATCTTTCATAATCCCTTTGTCACATGATATATTCATCCCAAAAATGAATCCAGATATCTTCTAATTGGGGTACGTGAGCACTAGACCAACCTGTCTCCCCAAACTTACCCCAATAATCAAAATTAGTCCGTGGATGAAAGGTCCACAAGGTTACCTCAGCCATTTCTACATCAACATTTTTTGCCTTATGAATATTTGGGCAAGAATACTTGCCAATCGAAATAGGGAAATGCATTCCCTCTTTGTGACGCTTGTTTTGAATTGATGATAATCCAACAACTTCGAACTAATTCTAATAGAATCCATTTGTTAGTGGGACACCTCGGTAATTTTCTTGGGGCACCTATGAAACCCGGAATCCGGATGTAGGTGAATGTAGGAAACTGGAAGTAGATTACTCCCCATTCTCACACTTCTTGGAAAGCTTCATTAGAAATCCTCTCGATTGTATAGTTCTTTGTCAAAATGATAGAGGATGACAGCGAAGAAATCATCATTGACTCTTCAAAATGCCTACTTCCTTCATCCAAAGTGAGTTGGGGATAAAACTCATATATTTGGGAGGTGCTATGAACACCCCTGGTATTCAAACTAGCAAAATCTTCCTATAGTAGCAGCCGCATATACCAAGAAAGATGTCATGTAGAAGGTCTTTGTTTTTACACTCCACCCATTGATAGTGAATGGTGCTACTAATATGCTCCCCCATCGAATAAACTCATCATTCTTCTTGATAGTTGCTATGTACAAAAACATCCATTCCTGGAATTCCTTTGCAAAAGGAAGACCTGAAACTCTGCTTAATAACACAATAAGATCGTTGAATTCCTAAATAAAATCCAATCGATGCATAGTTTTGGGTAATTTGGCAAAATTCTTAGTCAGATAGGATTTCATCATAACCTTTGAGCATACTTCCTCTTTCTTATCCCAATGTTCCACTGTTATTTTTGGTGAAATTGTGGCGTAATCTTGAACATCGGGAAGTTTAAGCAGATCCTCAAAGAAATATGGGTCCAAACGGATTACCACCTTATCATCACTATCCCTAACTGACATGGAGTCTTCATCGAAGTGGGCTGCTGCAACTAAGACAAATTCTAGGCAATGCATAGATGTAGGAAAACCGGCAGTAAGGGAAAGCCCACTATCGTAGATGGCCTGCATCCATGGTTTCTTGTTTGGAGCCTTTAATCTTTCCCAAGAAATCGGGAAGATCAATTTGTCCTAGATCAGTGTCCCTAATATTTCCTAAGTCGGAGGATAGGTAGGATTGAGGAGCAACCCCAAGAAATGAGTATTTCATCTTCTCTTTTCCCTTTGAAGTGGAAGCAGACATCAAACCCTATGTTTTGGAAGCTAAAGTTGTAGAAATTCTGAAAACCTGAAAGGAAACCTCTGAAATTCTCGAACCGGAAAAGTTCCAAAAGAAATCACCAAATCGAAATCCCCAAAAAAATTCTCTAAAGGAGTTTCCCGAACTGAAATATCGAAACCAAAAGTTCCAAAAAAAAAAAAATTCGAAAAGATTTTTCCAAAGCCGAAGGTTCCAAAACCTAAAGCAAACCCTCTCGAAATTTTGAAATAAGAAATTTCTGAAACCGAGGTCTCCAAACGAAAATTCCCAAACAAATTTCCCACTTAATGAACTTCCGAAGGAATTCCCGAAGGAATTATCCAAATGAGTCCCTCCAAAAAAGTCTGAGGAATTTGCAAAACGGTGTTAAATTGTAAAAGTTAGAACACAAGAAATGAAAAGAAGTATGGGAGGCCTAAGAGGATCCTTTGAACAACTTTGAATACTTGGAGAAAACTCAAAAATTGAAACATGGTTTAGCAAAAGGAGTGACATCATAAAAACGTAGAGGGAAACAAAAAGGAAAACCAAAATGATAAGAAACAGAGGAAAAAGGCCTAAAACAAAAATTATATAAACAAAAACCATACCTTGAAAAAGACGTCGCAAAGTACAAGAATGGAATGTCAGAGCAAATGTGTCAGGTAAAAATTACAAGTAAAAATCCAAGTTTAAATAGAAATCCTAATATTAATGGTAAAAATCTGATCCATATAGAGGTAGGTGGAAATTAATTGCACACAAAATCTCTAAAGGTCTGAAACTCGAAAGCCCGAAATTCTAAAAATTTGGGATTTTAGACTTCGGGGATTGTGAGGCAAAAAGATGAATTGGCGATGGAAAAGTCCTAAACCCGAAAACCCGAAAGTCTGAATTTTTTGGAATTTCCTTCATTGGACTTTAGAAGACTTCAAGTGAAAATCCTAAAAATGACTCGGAGAACTCCGAAAACTTGAAACCCGAAAACCCAAAATTTAGGTTTTCAGACATTCAGACTTCAAAATTTCGAGAGGGATTTAAACAAAAAAGAGCCAAAAGTCCGAAACCCGAAAGCTTGAAAGTCCAAAATTCAGACTTTTGGAGTTTCAAACTTCGGAAAATTTCAAATGAAATTCCAAATCCGAGCTAAAAAACTCCGAAGTCTGAAAATTGAAAATTTGATTCTCGCCTTAGCAAAAATTCACTGTGCAAGGATTTCTTTAAAAACATTGGTCTGACACATAGCTTTCTTCTAGGTAGGTTAAATGGTTAACATTTTTGGCAATCTCTAGGGAATGCTTGCCTGCTAAGCTTTTAGACCAGTAGCCTTAAGCAAAACATTGGGCAAAGGAGTCTAAAAAACCAAAACCAAAACAGAAAACACGCAAAGCAAAAGAAAAGAAAAACAAAACAATGTGCAGAGCACTTGGAGGAAAAGACAGAACATTGTACAAGGTGGAACCTCCTCAAAAGCAAGCTTTGAGGTGTATCCCATTCACATGAATGGGATATTCTTATCCATTTAGTCTAAAAAGGAAAAATGAATTCACCTCTTTACAGCTTGTAATGACATAGAACCCACTCTTGAGAGCATCAAACTTGGCATGCTTTCCGGGTTTGGCGCAATCTTCATCCCATTTTAGAACCAAATCCCCTTCCTGAAAAACCTATCAGAGGCTTTCCTGTCAAAGGATTTCTTAACTTGAGCCTGATGTTCTGTCAACGTATTCATGGCGGTGTTTTGAATCTCCTCTAGCTCCATGAGTTCAGAAAACCTCACTGTTAAGGCCTCATCTTCCATAACTTCAAGCCGATAAGCCAAGTCCAAGGAAGGCATTTCCAAGGAAAGTGGAATTTTCACTTCCCTTCCATATACAAGCATGAAAGGAGAAACCTCGATGGCCTTTTTAGGCATTATTTGATCAGCCCATAGGGCGGTCTTGAGCTGTGTATGTCGATTCTTCTATTGGCCTCCATCGTGCACTTAATGATTCTTAAAAGATTCTTGTTGCTGGATTCACCAACCCATTTCCCTGTGGGTAATAGTTAGACGAATTCTTGAGGTAAAATCCATTCTTGATGGCCCATTCACTTATCTTCATCCTAAGGAAAGACATAGCATTGTCTGAGATAATAGTAAAAGGAACACCGAACCTTGTCATCAAACTTTCTAGAAAATCTAGAACATCCTTTTCATTACTTTCTTTTAGGGCTACTACCTCTATCTAGTGAGTGAAATAATCTATGGTATTAAGGACCCATGTGTGAACCTCGCTGGATGGAGGATTAATCATCCCGATGAAATCTAATCCCCACTAGACGAAGAGTTGATCCACCTGAACGGGGCATAATGGGAGAGCTGTCAACATCTGTTTTCCTGTGAAAAGAGCACACTCTTTACATTTCCTCACCCAGATATGAGAGTCTTTGAACAAGTCTGGCTAGTAATAACCGGTTCACATGATCTTAGAGGTGGTTGTTCATGCAGATTAATGTCCTCTAGACAGGCCATTGTGGAATTCCTCTAATACCTTGTTAAACTCTTCTGGCCTGACGCAACGTAGAAGAACACCATTTAGGTCCTTTTGGAAGAGAATGTTATCTATCACGACATATGGGATAGATTGCAGATGGAAAGTTGTCTCTGGACTTTATCCATGTTTAGAGGATATATCCCCGAGAGAAGAAAATTTTGCATCTTATTTGACCAATCAATCGATCATTTCCTTCATCATCATGCAGAAGCATGACATCTTCTGTATCTTTGGTCTCCATGTCCGCGGCCAGATGTTGACATAACCCTTTTCCCCTAACAAGCTTAGTGACCTTGATGTATGCGTCATAATCCTTTACTTTCGTAATCCACCCAGCTCATTTCTCATTCATCTCCTTATTCAAAAAAAAATATTTGACGCCAGGGATGAGAAACCATTAAATGGTCGGAGGGATAAAGGATACACAAGTATCCTTTGTTGCTTTGCCGAGAGAAGAGAGTTTTAGCCACCATTTTGGTAGCCGATATTCCCCCTTCCTACGGCATGCTACTGAGTAGAATTTTTTGTACAAATTTTGGAGGATAAATCATGATGGATTGGTCACATGCTCTTATTCCGGTGAATGGGAAAATGAAGAAGATACTTCTTGAGAAACAAATTGAATATATCATGCAAAAACAAATGACCCAAAGGCACAAATACTTTTATGCAGACACTAGTCATGGTAACTACATCATCATGTCACAAGATGAGGATAACGATCCTAAGGAATTGTTTCTTGATTCTAATGGCATTTGGATTTTGAAATTTGATGGAAGTTGCTCCTCACCTGGTTCTGGAGCTGGTGTGGTGCTTATTTCTCCGAATAGAAAATTCACCCTTTCTCTTTCAAGCTCCAATTCAAAAACACAAATAATATAGCTAAGTATGAGGCTCTCATCCTCGGTTTAAGCATGGAAAAAGAGATGGGGATCAAGAATCTCCTTGCTTGTGGAGATGCATAGCTGATTGTAAAACAGGTCAGAGATATTTTTCAAGTGAAGAATAGAAGGTTGAAACATTACAGAATTTGGTTTTGGATTCTATTGAGTTCCTTATCGCCTTTTCATTTGAATTCATGCCAAGGGAAGGAAACACCAGTGCTAATTCCTTGGATGTCTCGGGTCTCTACCGATCCCTCATCCAGATTTCTCCTAAGATAAATTCACCATTGAGATGATTCATAGGCCTAGTGTGCCTGACAATGTAAACAATTGGCAGGTCTTTAATGATGATCAACACTTTCTTTCCTTCCTTGAACTCAGAGATAATTTTGACCAGTTGTACTTTAAAGGAAGTGGGAATCTACCTAGAGAGTGTGTACCTCCAAATGAAGAAGATAACCAAGAAGAAATGGATCATGATGGTTGCATAAAACTAAAAGGTAATAAGATACCTAAAGGGATGGTAAGTTTGGAAGAGTTATTTGATAAACATGATAGGTACATCAAGTCCAAAACTTCCAAAGGAGCTCAGCAGTCTGCTGACTATGAAAAGATAAACATTGGGAGTCTTAATGAACCCATCC
The DNA here is from genome assembly GCA_018340775.1 of Taxus wallichiana var. yunnanensis. Classification (NCBI taxonomy): domain Eukaryota; kingdom Viridiplantae; phylum Streptophyta; class Pinopsida; order Cupressales; family Taxaceae; genus Taxus; species Taxus wallichiana. The sequence continues at coordinate 43,316,634 of CM031234.1, forward strand.
TGGTAAACATTGAGAAGTGTTGCACACAACAGAGAGGAGAAAAGTAGAAAATCTATTGAAAAGGTATGCTGATGTTCTTGCATATTCTTATGATGATCTCAAGGCTTTTCAACCAAAAGAGATGCAACATTTCATTCCTCTAAAGCTCTGGGATCAAGCCCTTCCAAAAAAGCAGAGGCAATATAACCCTAAAATTGTTGATATAATATTTCAAGAGATCCAAAAGTTATTGAAGGCTAAGATCATTTTCCCCATTCACCATTCAACGTGGATTGCTAATATTGTGCCTATCAGGAAGAAGAATGGTGAGATCTAGATTTGTGTTGATTTTAGGAATTTGAATCAAGCCTCTTTGAAGGATAATTATCCTCTCCCCATAATGGATCAAGTGTTGCAGGTTGTTACAAGTTCAGAAATGTTGTCCATGCTTGATGGATTCTTAGGATATAATCAAGTAGAAGTAAGTGTTGCAGATCAGCATAAGACTACCTTTACCACTCCTTGGGGAACCTTTTCTTACAAGAGAATGCCTTTTGGCCTCATCAATGCTAGTGCCACCTTTCAAAGGGAAATGGACCTGGCCTTTGGTAGTCTCAAGGGAAAATGCATAGTTGTATACCTTGATGATCTGATTGTGTTTTCAAAAACCAGAGTTGATCATTTCCAACACCTTGAAATTGTCCTCCAAAAGTGTAGAGAGCATGGTATCTCCTTGAATCCCAAGAAATCTATCTTTTGTGTCATCGAGGGTAAATTATTGGGACACATTATCTCTAAGGAGGGAATCAAGATTGATCCAGAAAGAGTCCAGATGATTCAGCAGATCCCTCTCCCCACAAGCAAGAAGGGTGTGCACTCTTTCTTTGGCAAGATCAACTTCTTAAGAAGATTCATACCTGATTTTGTTGAACTTACTTTGAACATAGCCCACATGATGAAAGGGAAGCAGGCTTTTGGTTAGTCCTCTCAAGTAAAATTTGCATTTGAAGACATCAAGAGAGCTATAGAAAATACTCCAATCTTGGCATGCCCGGTTATAGCAAAGACTTCATATCTATTGCTATGCTACTGAAAGTACTCTATCGATGTGTTAACCTGGAAGAATGTTGAAGGTCATGAACTCCCATATCGTTCATGAGCTATATTTTGAAATCCCATGAGCTGAAGTACACCATGATGGAGAAACATGCTTTTGTCTTGGTCAAAGCTAAGAAGAAGTTTCATTTCTTCATCCTCAACTCTCATTATATTGTGCTTGTGCCTGATACAACTATTAAATCCATTCTTACACAACAAGAATTTGGAACCAAGAGAGGAAATTGGGTAGCCAAAGTTCAGGAATATGATCTTGACATCAAACCCACCAAGCTAGTTTGAGGGAAGGGCTTATGTGAACTCATTTCTGAAGGATTTGATGCCAAATTGTCCAAGGAGGAAGTTGATATCCATGTTGTTCTTTTCCTCAGCTCAACTGATGAATGGTATGTTGGCATTGCACACTTTCTTACTTATGGAGAATTTCCATCCCATTTGAGTGCCAAGGATAAGAGAGCCATCAAATTAAGGTCTGCACAATATGTGTTGTGGGAAAATGCATTGTTCAAATGAGGCATAGATGGAAGGTTTTTGAAATGTGTTGACAAAGAGAAGCAAAAGAAATTGTTCTCAGCCTTTCATGACCAAGCCTATGGAGGTCATTTCTCTTCTGCTATCACAGCCCACAAAATCCTCCGTGCTGGATATTATTGGCCTACCCTATTCAAAGATGCATCAAAGTGGGTAGGCAAGTGTGAAGCATGTCAAACCTTTGTTGGAAAACCGAAATTAGTTGCTTTACCTCTCAAACCAGTGGTGATTGAGGAACCTTTTCAACAATGGGTTTTGGACTTGATTAGGACACTCAATCTACCTTCAAGTGCATGGCATACTTATGTTTTGACTGTGTTAGTCCGAAAATATGTCGGGTGGTCAGATCTATGGATAAACAGCCTAATCAGCAGTGTGCGGGGCATAGCCCTCTTTGAGATAGCAAAGTGAAACTGGTTTATTGATATTCTACCAAGAGGAATCTATGCAAGTCCTACATTCTCGTCTTCGGGGGTTCGAGGATCTCGTCCCGCTTAGGGTATTTGATCGTGAAGAGAAGGGAAAGAAGCGAGGAGAGGAGATAGGATAGATCTAAAGGGAGAAAAGAAATTAATTCCAAAACAGAAAGGTCAGAGGGTTTATGTTTTGGGCTGGTAGTAAACAGAGCCAAACCTACTTGCATAAACAAACAAAGCAATACTGATGAACAAATGACAAAAAAGTAGAGATAGATCCAACAGAATAAACACACAGATCTGACATAAGAAAGATCAGATGCCCATAATACATATATTCAGCACAAAGTCTTAATATTTGTATTAATGTTTTCTTTTGTTACAAAAAGTAAAAGTCTTTTCTTCTCACTTCTATTTTTCATCTAAAAAGTGTCAACCGCTTGAATACAAGTATTCAAGTATATATAGAAGGAGAAGAAGAGAGAAGGAAAAAAGAAACCAACTAATTACAAAATATTTACAAAATATCTAAAAGTCAACTGTTGACCTTGGGGCAACTTAGTGGATGGCAACATCCCATGGTGCAACATGGATGATGTCATCATTTGTGTCAACACACTTTTAAATATTACAAAAATGGAAAGAAAGCCAAGAGGAGGAAGGTTATTCGTCGTCTTCCCGCGGATGGAATGGAGTATCCTACTTCTGCTCAGGAGAGGAAATGTGGAATTGAGCCCGGTACTCCATGAATTTGTTAATCATCGGTTGGAGTTGATCCTGGGAAGGACCCTTGGTGTGATCGCCGATGACTTCACAAGTCTCCCGTTCATCTCTGAGCTTTTTTGGGAGTTTGAAGTACTCATTTCCTGCCTCCATCAAGTAACCCACGAATTCACAACAAGCTAGAAGGTTGTTGATGGATTCCACGTCAAAAGTAGCTTCTGCCCCTAACCCTTTCGAGATGATCTCTTTGAAGAGCTAAATGGTTTCACCGCCTTCCTAAAGGCGTATGATGGAATGAGCAAGCCGGAGACATTCGTAGGACAATTTTCTCCATTTGATGCATTACATCCAGGGCTTCCTCCTTAACTTTGTCAATTTTCTCCAAGACAAACTCCATCTAATTGACCCGATAATCCAAAGCAGCAAGGACTTTGTTGGGTGCTCTGGGGTGATCGAAGACTTCGAATTTAACTAAATCATTGACTGAACAATCGAGCATCTTCTGGAATGTCTCATGTTGTAACCTAGCATGGTCCAACTCTTCAAAAATAGGTCATGCAATCGCCTGGAGTTCCTTGTTAGCTTGACCAATATTCTGATATAGCTTAGTGAACTTCATGATTTTTTCCTCACTATCTTTGAGGATTTGGTCTCTCCAGGCAGATACTTCCATGCCTAGTTCACCAATCTTGGCATATTCATTTATCTTTTCCTGACTAAGGGCCTCACAAGTTTCAGTGGCAGTTGTGGGAGTGTGCACCGCCCATTTTCTGCAGGGCTTAGAGAAGGTGTTTGTTTTGTTCTTTCAGTATCCTTTTCTCTTCCTTTGCTTCCTGAAGCTTCTTGCAAAGGGCATCCACCACGAGATAGGGCCTCTCCTTGTAGGCTCTCAGAGGACGTTCCCATTGTGACTGTGTCACTGTGTAATTTGTAGGAGACAGGACCCTTTTTATCCTTTGTGGGATCGGAATACGTGATCTCCATTACTCTTTCACCTAACGCACTCTGAGAGAAGTAGGTTATTGGCTTTTGCTTCTTAGCCCCTTTTGTCGAGATGACGGAGAAGTCCATAGGTGCAATGGGGAATTTCCTCTTATGTTGGCTCAGGTGTTGGGAAATCCATGCTGGACTTAAGGGAGTGGGACCAGCGGGAGAAGAGGGAATGGTGGAAGAAGGAGCAACTACAGTGTACTTAGGGAAATGGGTTGAGACGCTTGGCGGTGGCATTGATAAAGAAGTCGAACCTCCAACGCTCATAGGGGTAGGAGTTACTGTAGGAGAGGAAACTGTGGGGGGAAGGGAGCTGAGAGATGAGGGAAGAAATATTGGGGGACAACTCCACGAGGGAAGAGAAGATGGAGAAAGAGGAAGGGGGAACAGTAGAAGATGGGGGAGAAGACACAACCAAAGGAATGGTTGCTTGAGTGACGTGAGGAGGGGAAGGAGGAGCGGGAGATGGGAAAGAAGGAACTTCAGTGGTTGTTGCAGTGGCAACATCCTAAGTGGATGTGCCCGTTGGAACACTTACCACCTACTCTTTCTCTAGAGATACCAGGGTTACAACTTGTTCCTGGGCGGCAAAAGGGGACTCTCGGGAGATTGCTCATGAGTAGCACTTGATTCCCCTTCCTTGTCTTTTCCTTTGCCCTTTGGCAAATGCTTCACTGGCAGGTGCATTTCCTAAGGGAGACGTGGTGAAGTCTACCCCAAGGTAGATGAGACCATTAAATCTACACCAATGTTCTGTGCGCTGCAGAGTGCCTTTAACCCTTTCCTCGATAGTCTGAGGTGCCCTTGTTCTGTCTATTTCAGAAAATGGCCATTGTCCCCGTCCGTATCTAGATAGACCTGATCAACTTCTTGATCAGTCATTTGGAAACCTTTCGGGACAATGGCCACACCATACTGGATGATCTCTGCTAAGGCCAGGTGGGAGTGGTCTTTCCTCCTGAGCTCGACCTCGTGATATAGGTCGATGTAGATGTCCTCGATCTGTGGGACATGGATTGGATTGAGCTTTTCCTTTGGGAGGAAATTGCGTGGATCAAAGGTCGGCCTTGCCGAGAAGTTGTGTTTTAGGTTGAGCAGCTCTGGTTCTGCAAACATTTCCCAAGCCTTGGTGTGAGAAGTGCAAGTGTACCTGCCCACTATGAGGGGGAAAGGAGTTCCACCCTTCTTTCTTTTCAGGCACTTCTCATGATATGTGATGAGTTGTCTGGACAGCTCCAATAGGATCAACTTCGGCCCCGCATATCTTGGCAACTTGGTGGGCTCCCCCAAGAAGTTAGCAGCTCTAAGATAAGTAAAAGTGAGGAATTGTGTAAATAACACTCCCCACTTCTCTGTTGCAATTACTATGTTCCTTGTCGTCCGACCATGAGTCATATTGGGCCTCAACAGGCAGATGATGCCGTAGAAGAAGGCATCATTGATCTTGCTAAACTACGGGATGTTGTTCTCCAGTCTCAACTTCTGGATAATATTCGTATATTTTCACTTGGGGCCACACCCCGCATCGGCTCAGTGCTGGATAATCTCTCTCAGGCAACAACGTAGACCACATAGGAGTTCATGTAGAACCTCCCCGTCATTGAGAGTTGTTAGAGTTACTTAGAGATGGTGCTGCTGATGATTTTTGCCCACTCAAAACGTTGATCAAGCACATTTTTGTTCATTGTTTCAAGATACCTGAGCATCCATTTATGGAAGTAATGGGCGTTAGGACACCCAAATACCCTACTCATGAAGGTTATGGTGTCGCTCAGCTCCTCTGAAAAATCACTACGGTGAATAACCCGCGACCACCGGTTATTACCTTCTCTTTTTTGTAAACTTCATTCATGAGTTCGCATGCATTTGTCTTCATTTTCGTCCCATGCCTTTATGCGGCCTTCCGACTCACGGCCACAGAGTCTGGTGGTGGGGATACCCAAAGATGATTTCAAAGTTTTGGGTAGTGAGGTTGATTATAACCTCGCCCTTTTCATTCTCGACACACTTTGTGTCTTTATTATAGCAGCGGGCCACCACCATCATGAATTCATTATTTACTGCGCTTACGGGAATTCCCCCAGCGAAGTGTAGACCATTGCCAACCAATTTGTCCATCCAAGGACTACCTGTGACCCTTCTGGTTCTGGCCCAAAAATATTCCATGTCAATGTGGCCAAGTTCGGCATCTCTGATGTCTAAGTCACATTCTCGCATGGGATTCGAGCATCGGACCCTTTGATACTTATACTTTATTTCTTCCTTCGTGAGTTTGGCCTTACCCTTAGACTTGGTCGGCCTCTTACTTGATGAAGACATATGTGATTCGAGTTTAGCTACCGATCGGGAATATATAGGCGGAAGAAATGATGTGGGGTCCACGAATACGACGTAAAGTGACACGAGGACGATAGGAGCATTGATAAAAAGTGCGAGAGAAAAAGATTTTTACGTGTTTTTCAATTGTGAAATTGACATGTCGGATGTGCCTCTTTATAGCAAAAGGTGTAATAAATGTGCCACCAACCTTTTTCAAACGGCACACAAAAAATAATGCCAACATGAAAATACTTACGCCCTTTGGCGCAGCTTGATTATGCATCTGTTAGCATGAAACTACTTGCGCCTTTGGCACACCGTTCAGGGCGCAACAATTTTAGTGTCGACAAGTGGAGGCGCATGCGCCTCGGCGCAGGTTAGAAGGGCGCAACATGGGGAGGCACAACAATTTTAATGTCAACACTCCAAAGGATGCGCCAAAGGAATAGAAGGGGGCACAAATTCATTTGGTGTTGCATGAACAAAATCTGCGCCTAGCCAAAAAAGGACCGAAATGACTAAGTTCGAAAAACCAGATTCTCCGAAAAGGGATTTTATGCCATTCCAAATGCTAAGGGACCTTAGCGGGGAACCAAAACAAAATTTTGGTATGGTTACCTGCAAAATTTCCCTTGTCAATTTTATAGGATAACAGTTGGCTCTTTCTAGGGACTATCTTTGAGCGAAACTCAAAAGGTAGAGAATCCCAGATCAACATGTGCCTATCCATTGGGTTACAGAGTCAAAAACAAGGGCGATGAAAAAAGGAAAACACACAACCAACAAAAGCAAACACACGAAAAAAACAAACACACAACATAAAGCAAATTGTACAAAGAAGAGAGCAAGCTCTACTTCCTGAATATTTTGAGATGTTGTCCATTGTGGGGAAGCAAGAGCTCGGCCTGTCTAGCTATGAGAGATAGAAGTTATTCTCTCTGTTGACTTTTTTGATCTTGAAAGGTCCTCTCCATAGAGAATTAAACTTTCCGTGCATGCCCTTTGGCTCTCTTCACTTGTCCCATAAAAGGATGAGATCTCCCACCTAAAAATCTCTCTGCTTGGCCTTCTTATCAAACAGTCTCTTGACTTGATTCTGATGTTCGGTGATCCTGTCGACCACTTTTACTCTCTTTTCTTCAAGCTCTGTCAGGTACATGACCCTCTTTTCAAGAGAATTCTGGAAAGTTTCATCTTCGATCGCTCGTGCCAAGTGCAGAGCAGGAAGTTCCGTAGAAATGGGAAGTTCAGCATCGATTCCATATAATACTTGAAAAGGTGACATACCGAGGGACCTCTTTGGAGTAATACGGTCTACCCACAAAGCATCATACAATGACTTGTGCCATGACCGTTGATTCTCATCGACTAGCTTCGTATGATGGTCACTAAGTTCTTATTATTGGATTCTGCCTGACCATTTACCTGGGGGTAATAATCCGAGGCATGGGCCAAGGTTATCCGTATTCATAGCAAAAACCGATGACTTCCCGTGAGGAGAAGTTGGAAGCATTATCGGCGACAATTTTGTGTGGAACACCAAACCTCACAATGATACTTTCTTTGATGAAGTTACAAACAATTTCAGAGGTGGCATTTTTAACCGGTATGGCCTCCACCCATTTGGTGAAGTAGTCTATTGTTGTCTAGACATAACTATGTCTGACACTTGATTGGGGATGTAGTGCTTCGATAAATTCAATTCCCCATTTCCTGAATGGTTCGTCAATAATGATGGGCCTGAGGGGAAAAGCAGCCAATTTTGGTTTGCCAACAAATTATTGGCGAGCTCACATTTTCTACCAGTGTGGTCAGTATCTCGAAATAGCGTTGGCCATGATAGTACTGGCCGGATGATCTTGTGTGTTGTGACGAGAAGAGGAAAAGTGGCCACCACAAGCTAAATCATGGAAACTTTCTAGCAATTTTACCTGTTGTAGATTGTCAACACATCGCAAGAAGATGCCATCAATCCCACACTTGTATAAATTGTCATTCCATATGACATATCTAGTTGCCCGAGCTTTGAAGACGCTTCTCCTTTGAAGTTAGGCGAGCTAGAAACTCATCGTAAGTGAGAAAGAAAGTGATATCGGAATGTCACTCGTCGTTAGTTGCAACAAATAGAACCATAGGCAGAGAATCAACTTTCTCCAGCTGGCCTTGCATTCCATCGATTCAATCATCTTTTCTTTCAGGGACCTTTGAATCCTTGTTTTCAGCCATAAGTCGACATGGCCCTGCCTCTTACCACCCTTGGTTGGTTTTATGTATAGATCATACTCTTAGACCTTTGCGATCCAATTCCCTCGTAAGCTTCCTAACTCTTGTTGAGTTAAGATTGACTTCACTGTCGTGTCGGGAACCAGACTACCGTATGAGAGTTCAGGATGTAGTACCGGAAATTCTTGACTGCTTTGACAATGGCGAAGGTGTGTTTTTCCAATTGAGACATCTTCAATTCATGAGGCTTGAGAGGAGAACTCATGAACGCGATTGGAGATTCAACATCCTCAGAGTTCTTTTGCATTAAGATGGCCGATACAGTATGCTCAGATGCATAACTATACATGATAAAATCCTTGGAGAAGTCGGGACATACCAGGACTGGTGCATGAGCAACAGAGGCTTTTATATCCTCAAATGACGTCTTTCCTTCTTCGCTCCACCGGAAAGTTTGCGACCCTTTCATCATATTTGATATGTGGCGAGTCTTTTCAGCAAAGTCGGGAACAAAGCGCCTAAGAAAATTCACTTTTCGAAGGAGTGAACGCCGGTCTTGCTTGTGGGTAAAGTAAGGCTCTGAATAGCCTTAACCCTTTCGACATCTATCTTTGTCCCTTCCTTGCTTACAACGTGTCCTAACAACTTTCCTTCAGTGACCCCAAAAACAGAATTTTTGGATTTAGGAGATCCCGTGTTCTCGGCATCTAATCAATACTTGCTCCAAATGATCACAGTGATCACTTCACTATTTAGAGAACACAGTTAAGTCATCTAGATAAACCATGATAACCTTTCCCATCATACCTTTGAATGTGAATTCTATTGCTCACTGAAAGGTGGCACCAGTGTTGGTCAAGCCAAAAGGCATCCTGCTATAAGCGAATGTGCCCCAGGGAGTAGTGAATGTTGTTTTGAATTGGTCTTCAGGTGAGACTTCAATGATTGTAACCCGAAAAACCATCAAGCATGGACAGCATTTTTGAACCGCCATTCGCCCGCAGATACTAATCCATTATGGGAAGCGGGTAATTATCCTTCAAGGACACTTAATTCAGGTTGTGAAAATCTACGCATATGCGTATCTCGCCATTTTTCTTGCATATTGGCACAATGTTTGCGACCCAGGTACTGTGATGGATAGGAAAATATGATCCTTGCATCCAGCATCTTCTGTATTTCAGCCTGGATGGTACCCGAGATCTTGGGATTGTAGTGCCTTTGTTTCTGGTGAAAAGGTTTGACATCTTCTTTCAATGGGATGTCATGTTGAACGTCCTTTGGCTTGAAAGACTTTAGATCGGCATAAGACCATGCCAATACGTCCATATATTTCTTCAGCAATTTGACGAACTTCTGTTTTTCTTTGGGTGTGCAACACTTTCCAATGTTCACAAGCTGCGGGTGTTCCATAGTACCCAGATTAACCGATTCAGTCTCTGGAGAGGAGTTAGGGTCATCTTACCGCTTCTTCTTGACAAAATGATCATGTTTTTCAAACAATCGTTCTAGAGAAACTAAACCTTTTGGGATTTTATTTCCTTTGAGCTGACATATGCCATCACCCTCTTTTGATTCGTTTGCTTGATCAGTGACGGATTCACGGCATGCAGAAGTAGATCCTTCAAAGTGAAGCTCACTAAAATTCGCTGCCTTCTCTAGAAAGGCAATAAGTTGATTGTCATTGTTGAATACCTACCATTGCTGAGAATTGTTCGGCACGCTTGGGCGGAAGACTACCTCAATAGTATATGTGTCTGTTTTTAACCCTAGGTGAGGGAGCATGAGAGAAGCTGAGACGGCCAGTGAATCGGCCATATCATTCTGAGCTCTTGGAACGGCTTTTATTGAGAAGGTGTCAAATTCCTCAATGCTATCCCACACTGCGTTGCAGTAATGCCTGAGCCTTTCATTCTTTACTTGATATATCCTTTTAACTTGATTCACGACCACTTGGCATCACCTTGTACTTTTAGGTTCTTGATTCCCCTTTCTTTTGCAACTTGCATACCAAGTAGCAAAGATTCATATTCAGCAGTATTATTCATGTTGAAAAACTAAAACTTGAAAGAGAGAGGGAAAACCTCCTCCTCTGGAGATATTATCACATCTCCAGCACCGCATCCGCTAGTTGCACAACTGCCATCAAACTGTAGCGTCCATATCTTGTTTAGGTCCTCCTCTTGGACGAGAATGTCCATTTTGTCAGACTCAGTAGATAAGAAGTAGTTTCCCATCCCCAATGATTCGAAGAGGATTTAGGCTTTGGGATCGTCAGAATTGGTGACCAAGTACTTCTTTTGCGATTCAGGTTCCAATGTCTGCATTACACCCTTGACGGGGATCTTAGCTTTGGACTAGTCCATATAAATCTCTCCACCAACTTCTCTGCAAAAGCTCCTTCCTAGTATAATTCCATACGTTGTAGGGATATCAACAACGAGGATGGTCATCTTTACTTTTTTATGGGAATGCCACAAAGGTGAACTGTGTGTCTTTGATTTGACCAATCAATGGAACCTGTTTGGTTTCCATGGAGTAACATCTGCCGAAAGGCTTGGTAAGAGTGAGGCCCAAAGCATGGGTGACCTTTGCCGGCATGACATTATCGGAAGCCCAGAATCAATTATGCAATTTCTTAGCTTGTGACCATTGATTAGGAGGGAAAGATAAAAAGGTTCAATTTTTCCTGACGCGGAAGTTGAGGCCACATTTATGCGAGATGTAGGAGGAGTGGAAAGAATTCCTTTCAGGGAGGCATGGGAAGTTATGGTAGCTTGGCTTTGGATATATTCGATCAATATTACAAGCTGCTCATGGTTTGACTGGAGATATTCAGCCTCAGACATTTGAATCTTGGTCTTTTTAGCATGATCGATTATGTCGAATGCGACCAAGGGTTACATTGATAAAGGAATGAGTCTTTCATTTCGCGACGAAGGGGTAGGATTACTGGTCTTTGTGGGAATAGGAGGAGGCTAATTTGGAGGAGAGGTGGGGGGAAAATATTTGTGTGTAAAATACTTAATAGGAGGTTGAGCAGGAAGAGGATTACCTCTTTTAGCAATGGTTGGAGGCGTGTTTGACATGGCCTTCTCTTTTTGTATCCTGGCAGCAACTTCGATTCTTTTCCTTGAGAGCGGGTGAAAACAACATATGACTGCCCGCTTGCATACCCTTGGGTACCCTCTTCTTCATCAGATTCCTCATCTTCAAATTCCATGTACCCGATTGTAGATTCGCCAGTCGGTTCACCGACATCTTGATCATCTTCACCTTGGGATGAAGGTTCTTCATAATTTCACTCTTCTTCTTCAATCTCAACCAGGGCATTGACTGAAGGAGCCTCGAGTGCCAACCATGGAGCACTTCACAGGTAAACGCGGCCTTTGTGGGGCATTGTTGGAAGTGAAATTTCTCCATGGGATATCCCGGTATGAAGTGCTAGGAGAAGCTTGAGCTAACTACTTCTTTAACGTGAGTAAGTCGTTCGCCATCTTCTGGAACGCCAGATCTGATGAAGTGGCTGGAGAAGGAGTTGAAACTTTGGGCTTGGACGGCTCTCGTTTTAATTCGCCAGATATAAGCAGGTTGTCTTCTATTCGAATGGCGGTAGCTTGAGCGAGAACCTGTGGTGGTGGTAATTTGTTCTTGTGAGAGTAAAAAACTTTCTCTTGAGCTCATGGCGTTCATAAAGAAACACTTTTGATTCTCTGGCATTGGTAGCATGGCAGGCGGCACACGGTTAATGAGTGAATTGAAACAAGTGATAAAATCATGCATGGTTTCATTGACTTCCTTCTTTAGGTGAGTGATCTTGGACAGTAACGCAAACGCGTCCTCTGAAGGTTTATACCTCTCTTAAAAAGCATTTCGTTACGTAGCCCAACTGGTGATAGATCCAATTGGAAAATGTTGGAACCATTCTACTGCGGGTCCCTGTAAGGTCTCTAGGAAGAGGCGTACCGACACATCTTCATGGGTCACATCTAGGATGTTGCATGACATGATGAATGTAGATATATGCGAGTTTGTGCTTTGGTTTCCACTCCCATCAAATTTGGGGAAATTCTTTCGGTTTCCATGAGGGAGTGCGTGGACAGGATGCGGCAAAGCAAGAGGGTCCATAGCGTTTTCCCAAGGTACTGCCATTTGAAAAGCAAGAAAAAGGACGAGAGCCAGAAGCACGGTTCCGCTGAGCAACAAAGCACTGCAAAGAGACGTGGATGCTCCTTGCGAAAAATGGCTCCTTCGTGGAAGCGAGACACTTCTAGCTGACTGATCAGCTGAACTCAGCGATGAAAAGCGTGCTGGTGTGATACTAAAGTTGTGCCTTTGAAGTAGATCAAAAATAGGATCCACTTCTCCACAAGCTCTCCTGCTACGAGTAAATGGTTCACCCGCCAAGTATATCTTTCGGGATCCGCAATGTTTTAGAGTGGATTTAAAAATTCTTTTGGTTGTACTTGATGATTTTCTCGATTTTTTACAAAAATCAGCATCATGCACTTTTCTAAATATTTAATTTTATCCTTCTTTTGAAAACCGATCGCGGTTTAATGACAAAGATCAATGAGGATAAAATTATGGTTAACTTAGCAAGCTGATTTTGGATCTTAGAGTTGACTTTTTGCAAGGGTTTGAAACTTTTTGTAAACTGTCAGAATCTCAGATCTACGGAAAAATACAGGTTTTTGTAAAAACTCAGCGAACTAAAGATCTCTAACTAGCCCAGATCTATGAATCTCTGAAGAAAATTTTTAGTTTGGATTACTTTTGCAAAAAAAATGGATTTTAAGCAAAAAGTTAAGGCTGCAAAAAAAGTGATCTCTGCAATTTTATTGATTTTCTTAGTTACTTTAGCAACTTGTTAGTGTCCTTTAACTAACAAAACACTCACATAGATCTGTTCAATCCCTGGGGAATCACCAAAAGCTGTTGGTCCGAAAATCATCGGGTGGGCAGATCTATGGATAAAAGCAACAAAGTGTGCGGGGCATAGCCCTCTTTGAGACAAGAAGCGAAATCTGGTTTATTGTTATTCTACCGGCGGGGAATCTATTCAAGTCCTACAAGCATTTTGCCTTCAGGGGTTCGGGATCTCATCCCAGTTAGGGTATTTCTGACTGTGAAAAGAAGGGAAAGAAGCGAGGAGAGGAGATAGGATAGATCTAAAGGGAGAAAAGAAATGAATTCCAAAGCAGAAAGGTCAGAGGGTTTATGTTTTGGGCTGGTAGTAAACAGAGCCAAACCTACTTGCATAAATGAACAAAGCAATATTGATGAACAAATGACAAAAAGTAGAGATAGATCCAATAGAATAAACACACAGATCTGACATAAGAAAGATTAGATGCCCATAACACATATATTCAGCACAAAGTCTTAATATTTGTATTAATGTTTTCTTCTATTACAAAAGTACAAAGCCTTTTCTTCTCACTTCTATTTTCATCTAAAAAGTGTCCACCCCTTGAATACAACAAGTATTCAAGTATATATAGAAGGAGAAGAAGAGAGAAGGCAAAAAGAAACCAACAACTAATTATAAAATATTTACAAAATATCTAAAAGTCAACTGTTGACCTTGGGGCAACTTGGTGGATGACAACATCCCATGGTGCAACATGGATGATGTCATCATTTGTGTCAACATACTTTTAAATATTACAAAAATGGAAAGAAAGCCAAGAGGAGGAAGGCTATTCGTCGTCGTCTTCCCGTGGCTGGAACGGAGTATCCTGCTTCTGCTCAGGAGAGGAAATGTGGAATTGAGCCCGGTACTCCATGAATTTGTTAATCATCGGTTGGAGTTGATCCTGGGCAGGACCCTTGGTGTGATCGCCGATGACTTCACAAGTCTCCCGTTCATCTCTGAGCTTTTCTGGGAGTTTGAAGTACTCATTTCCTACCTCCATCAGGTAACCCACGAAGTCGCGGCAAGCTAGAAGGTTGTTGATGGATTCCGCGTCAAAAGTAGCTTCTAGCCCTAACCCTTGCGAGACGATCTCTTTGAAGAGCCAAATGGTTTCATCTGCCTTCCTCAAGGCGTATGATGGAGTGAGCAAGCCCAGAGACATTCTTAGGACAATTTGCTCCATTTGATGCATTGCATCCAGGGCTTCCTCCTTAACTTTGTCAATCTTCTCCAAGACAAACTCCATCTGATCAACCCGATAATCCAAAGCAGCAAGGACTTTGTTGGGTGCTCTGGGGTGATCGAAGACTCTGAATTTAACTAAATCATCAACTAAGCAGTCGAGCATCTTCTGAATTTTCTCATGTTGTAACCTAGCATGGTCCAACTCTTCGGAGATAGGTCCTGTAATTACCTGGAGTTCCTTGTTAGCCTGACCAATATTCTGATATAGCTCAGTGAACTTCATGATCACTTCCTCACTATCTTTGAGGATTTGGTCTCTCTCAGGTGGATACTGCCATGCCTTGTTCGCCAATCTTGGCGTATTCATTTATCTTTTCCTGACTAAGGGCCTCAGGAGTTTTAGTGGCAGTTGTGGGAGGTGCACTGCCCATTTTTTGTAGGGCTTGGAGAAGGTGTTTGTTTTGTTCTTTCAGTATCCTCTTCTCTTCCTTTTCTTCCTGAAGCTTCTTGCAAAGGGCATCCACCACAGATAGGGCCTCTCCTTGTAGGCTCTCAGAGGATGTTCCCATTGTGACCTGTGTCACTATGTAATCTATAGGAGACAGATCCTTTTTATCCTTTGTGGGATCGGGATACGCGATCTCCATTACTCTTTCACTGAGGCACTCTGAGAGAAGCGGGTTATTGGCTTTTGCTTCTTAGCCCCTTTTGTTGGGATGACGGAGAAGTCCATAGGTGCAATGGGGAATTTCCTCTTATGTTGGCTCAGGTGTTGGGAGATCCATGTTGGACTTAAGGGAGTGGGACCAGCGGGAGAAGAGGGAACGGCGGAAGAAGAAGGAGAAACTACAGTGTACTTAGGAAAATGGGTTGAGACGCTTGGTTGCAGCATTGATAAAGAATCCAAACCTCCAACGCTCACAGGGGTAGGAGTTACTGTAGGAGAGGAAACTTTGGGGGCGGAAGGAAGCTGAGAGATGAGGGAAGAAATACTGAGGGACAGCTCTGCGAGGGAAGAGAAGATGAAGGAAGAGGAAGGGGGAACAGTAGAAGATGGGGAAGAAGATACAACCAAAGGAATGGTTGCTTGAGAGACTTGAGGAGGGGAAGGAGGAGTGGGAGATGGTATGGAAGGAACTTCAGTGGTTGTAGCAGTGGCAACATCCTGAGTGGATGTGCCCGTTGGAACACTTACCGCCTGCTCTTTCTCTGGAGATACCAAGGTTACAACTTGTTCCTGGGCGGCGGAAGGGGGACTCTTGGGAGCTTGCTCTTGAGTAGCACTTGATTCCCCTTCCTTGTCTTTTCCTTTGCCCTTTAGCAAATGCTTGCCTGGCAGGTGCATTTCGTAAGGGAGACGTGGTGAAGTCTACCCCGAGGTAGATGAGACCATTAAATTTGCACCAATGTTTTAATCGTTGCATAGTGCCTTTAACTCTTTCCTCGATAGTCTGAGGTGCCCTTGTTCTGTCTATTTCAGCAAATGGCCAGTTGTCCCCATCCGTATCTAGATAGACCTGATCAACTTCTTGATCGGTCATTTGGAAACCTTTTGGGATAATGGCCACACCATACTGGATGATCTCTGCTAAGGCTAGGCGGGAGTGGTCTTTTCTCCTGAGCTCGACCTCATGATACAGGTTGATGTAGATGTCCTCGATCTGTGGGACGTGGATCGGATCGAGCTTTTCCTTTGGGAGGCAATTGCGTGGATCAAAGGTCGGCCTTGCCAGGAAGTTATGTTTTAGGTTGAGCAGCTCTAGTTCTGCAAACATTTCCCGTGCCTTGGTGTGAGAAGTGCAAGTGTACCTGCCCACTATGAGGGGGAAAGGAGTTCCACCCTTCTTTCTTTTCAGGCACTTCTCATGATATGTGATGAGTTTCTGGAGAGCTCTAATAGGATCAACTTTGGCCCCACATATATTGGCAACTTGGTGGGCTCCCCCAAGAAGTTAGCAGCTCTAAGATAAGTAAAAGTGGGGAATTACGTAAATAACACTCCCCACTTCTCTATTGCAGTTACTATGCTCTTGGTCATCCGACCGTGAGTCATATTGGGCCTCAATAGGCAGATGATGCCGTAGAAGAAGGCATCATTGATCTTGGTGAACTACGGAATGTTGTTCTCCAGTCTCAATTCTGGATAATAATCGTATATTTTCACTTGGGGCACACCCCGCATCGGCTCAGACTGGATAATCTCCCTCAGAGGCAAGCAACGTAGACCACGTAGGAGTTCATGTAGAACCTCCCCGTTATTGAGAGTTGTTGGAGTTACTCAGAGATGGTGTTGCTGATGATTTCTGCCCACTCAAAATGCTGATCAGGCACATTTTTTTCATTTTCTCCAGATACCTGAGCATCCATTTATGGAAGTAATGGGCATCAGGAAGCCCAAATACCCTACTCAGGAAGGTTATGGTGTCGCTCAGCTCCTCTGAAAAATCACTGCGGTGAATAACCTGCGGCCACCTGGTTATTACCTTCTTATTTTTCAGGTAAACTTCATTCATGAGCTGCATGCATTTGTCTTCATTTTCGTCCCATGCCTTTATGTAGTCTTCCTGACTCACGGCCACAAAGTGCCGGTGGTGGGGGATACCCAACATGATTTCAAAGTGTCGGGCAGTGAGGTTGATTATAACCTCACCCTTCTCATTCTCGACACACCTTGTGTCTTTATTATAGTAGCGGGCCACCACCATCATGAATTCATTATTTACTGTGCTTACGGGAATTCCCCCAGTGAAGTGTAGACCACTGCCAACCAATTTGTCCATCCAAGGACTACCTGTGACCCTCCTGGTTTTGGCCCAAAAATATTCCATGTCAATGTGGCCAAGTTCGGCATCCCTGATGTCTAAGTCACATTTTGCATGGGACTCGGGCATCCTGACCCTTTGATACTTATACTTCATTTCTTCCTCTATGAGTTTGGCCTTACCCTTAGACTTGGTCGGCCTCTTACTTGATGAAGACATATGCGATTCCGAGTTCGGTGATGATCGGGAATATATAGACTGGAAGAAATGATGTGGGGTCCACGAATGCGACATAAAGTGACACGAGGACGACAGAGTCGCTGATAGGTGCAGAGAAAAAGCTTTTACGTGTTTTTCAATTGTGAAAATGACAGGTCGGATGCACCTATTTATAGCAAAAGGCGTAATAAATGCACCACCAACCTTTTTCAAAGGGCGCACAAAAAGGAATGCCAACATGAAAATACTTGCACCCTTTGGTGCGGTTATGCGTCTATCAACATGAAACTACTTACGTCTTTGGCGCACCATTCGGGCGCAACATTTTTAGTGTCGACAAGGGGGATGCATGCGCCTCGGCATAGGTTAGAAGGGCACAACATGGGGAGGCGCAACAATTTTAATGTCAACACTCCAAAGGATGCGCCAAAGGAATAGAAGGGGCGCAAATTCATTTGGTGTTGCATGAACAAAATCTACGCCTAGCCAAAAAGGACTGAAATGACTAAGTTCGAAAAACCAGATTCTCTAGAAAGGGATTTTATGCCATTCCGAACGCTAAGGGACCTTGGCGGGGAACCAAAATAAAATTTTGGTACGGTTACTGCAAAATTAGCCTTGTCGATTTTACAAGATAATAGATGCCATGATTATTTCACCAAGTGGGTAGAAGCCATTCGAAAGTAAAAGTACTATACAAGTAGTATGCAACTTCATCAAGGAGCATAACTTAATAAGGTTTGGAATACCAAACAAGATCGTCACCGATAATGCTTCCAATTTTTCCTCTTCCGAGATGATGGATTTACGCTATAGATATGGCATTTCCCTTGCACAATCTTCATATTACTATCCCCAAGGAATGGGAAAGCAAAATCAACTAACAAGAACCATTGTTCGAAAGCTTGTTAATGACTCTTAAAGGAATTGGCATAAGAAACTATATGATGCTTTATGGGCGAGATAGGATTACACCTAAAAGAGCCATTGGAATGTCTCCTTTTCAAGTGGTATATGGAGTTGAAGCTCGGCTACCGGTGACATTGGAACCGCTTGACCTTACATTTGATGAAGGTCGTTAAGGATGCCGGCTTTACCAATTCATTGGATAAAAGAATTATGTACCTCAAAAGTTAAATGAAGACAGTTGCAAGAGGTTGATGGAATATCAACTCATCAACTCAAGGTAAAAGCTTTGTTTGACAAAAAGGCTAAACCCAGAACTTTTCAAGTGGGAGACAGTGTTCTTCTTTGGGACAAAAGGCATGAACCTCGAGGCAACCATGGTAAATTTGATTCCCTTTGGCTTGGTCCTTTTAAAATTAGACATTTTTCTAGTGAGAACTCTTTTTACCTGGATTACATGGATGGTTCTCCTCTCCCACTTCCTTATAGTGGGCAATTTTTGAAGTTGTTCAAAACCTAGGAGTTTTGGTGGTCCCTCTATACATTTTGTATAGTGTTTTGCTTTCCTCACTTTTTTTTGGTTGGTTTCCTTTTTGCATTCTCTTATGTGTTAGTATTGCTTCTTTTTTACTCCGTTGCCTATTGGCTAAGACACGATTCTATCGATTCCCCAAAATTCTCTAAGGTTCTTGATTTTCCTCTTTCCTCTGCCAAATCATCCCCAAAGGAGCCTGAGTTATTGTCCTCTCAATTTTCCCCACCCTTTTGAATCTAATTTCGTGAAAATTGGAGCCCTGTCATAGAAGAAATTCATGTTTTAAACTCCTCAGATGCTCGTTTTCATTTCCCATGACATTTTTAATCAAAATTCCTCAGTTTGTTGTCATTAAAATGTTTTACCTATTTTCAATGGATGGGAAATGATTTTAGTTCTTTTATGCATTTGGAATGCGTTTTGCAGAAAAAGAAATTCTTCATCGGGAGAAAAATGGTGTTTTCCCGTTTCCTGCAACTTCCTACATTCTTTGCCCCATCAAATTATTGCTCGGAAAGGTGAAGCTACGCATTTGTTTCCCATTAGAAGCGTCCGGATGGGTTCCTTTTTGAACTTATCACTTTTGGTGATTTTGGAACAAATGTCAGATTTGCCCCGCATCCCCGCCGGTCCCTAATTGGCTAGAGAAGTTTTGGCGAAAGTTCGAGGCAACGGATCCATTTTATTCTCTGAGGCATTATGGCGAAAGGGCGAAAAGTTCTAAAAGGCTCGTGGCCCTGCTCATGTGAAGGGAAAAATTCTAAGTTAAGGCCCACATCAATCGGGGAGGGACATGTGGCCTATGTTGAAAATTCAACGACGGAGGCATGGACTTTTGGGGAAAGGTGAAATTTTTCCCCTTTCCAAAAATAGATAAAGTATAAATGAAGCACATCCCTGACCAATCGAGGTGATGCCATGTGTTGAAGGATGAAAATGGAGTTTATCGGGCATACACGATAAAAAGGTAGAAAACTTACCAATAAGCACTTGAGTGCTATGAAAGTGTTAAAAGGTGGAAATGGTAGGACCCCATAAAGAAGAAAATCATGAGAAGCCCCCTACCTTTAAAATAATCATGCTCAAATTGATGAAATATTCACCTTTTTGAACCTCTAGTTTTCATGAGTGTGTTTGTTTCATGTCACTTTCCAAAAGAGGATCTGCAACAAACATTATTCCTTTCGGATATTCTTTTCTTGGGGACAAAGTATGGATGTATACGAATTTTTATAAATATATGGTTTTGGCCAAGGGAAAAGGGGATTCGATTTTCTCGGGAAGGTTGTAAATTTTGAAGGAATTTAATACATAAGTGCCTTCTTTTCTTATTTCTTTTGTTATATATATATATATATATATATATATATATATATATATATATATATATATATATATATATATATATATATATATATATATATATATCCTTGCTCGATTCAATGGATAGTTTGTTTTGCATTCAATAGAAACTTTGTGTTACAGTCTCCAGTGTGAATCTTTAGAACTTTGTGTCTGCAGATTTGCTTATTTGGTGGTGAAATAATTGATCCTTTTCTATATTTTCTTGGTTCAATGTGAGTAGGGAGATACTCTGCTATCTATATTTCCCAAAAGCATTGTTGTTTTCTTCCTTCTCCCATCTCTTTATTCTTCCATTCTTTTTAATTGATAATCTTTTAAGTATGAAAACATTCCAGAATATTAGGGTCCAAACATTGAGAGTTGTATATCTGTACATTTGTTTTTCCTGCTTTCAATAAGGGAACCTCTCCCATTAAAGAGGAGGGACTTGTTGTCCCCTGACTGTGGTTTCAACCCATGTTCCATTCTGAAACCCAACACATCCGCAAATGTTAAAGTATATATTAAGTAATTTTGAACTTTGGTCTAATACAAAGTTTCCCTCTTTTTTATTGACAAACATGGCATGCCCTTGGAAAAGGTTTCAATGTGGCATGTAATATTCTAACCCAATACCGCGATACAAGATTTTATTTCTCCCATATCTCTATGCATGTGTGTATATGCAATTCGGGACATTATCCACACTAAAATAATTGTCAAGCTTATGTAAAATATCCCAATTTGTAACCTCGATTGCAACATTTGGTGGATGTATTCCCGATCAAATAAATATTTATCAACTTCCCATCACATTGTAGCACTTCCTTTACATACATATATCAATGTATCTACACACATGTCTATATTTGTGATGTCTGTTTTAAACCTACATAAATATGGAATAAACTCCTTTGAACCACAATATTGTGATATTAACATTATCTAGTGCTCAACTCAAACCCAATTGATGGTATTAGCATCTAATCATCACTTAATAAGGACGCAATATATCCATGGTATTCTCCCCCTCCCCCATAAAAAAATATTTGGTTCAATGTAATCCCCATTTTTTGTTTTCATTTAATAAATGTGTACAATTTTGCACTTCATGAGAGAACACAATGACATAGATTTGTATATATTTATTGCTTGATGTTACAAGTGGGTATGAGTTTTGAGAGGCCTCAAAATCTCTTCCCAATTGATAACCTCTTAATATTGTCTAAATATTCTTTCTCTTTTAGGCCTCAACTTTGTATATACTCTACCAGTCAACCATGGCAAGGTGTGTTCTTTAGGTATAGAATATCACTTTTCTTTTACCTTATTCATCGAAATTAGATCACTTCATTATCCCACCTCTAGATGATTATTGATTGTGTTTATATACATCAATATGTCATGCCCATCTATTATATCCATGTCAAATAGTGTGTTTCATTCAAGTGATTTCAAAATCACCTTCTAGTACAACATCTCCTACTTCAAATTTTACGTTTTCCAAGCATCCAAAGTTTCCACTTTCCCAAAATATAAGGCTCAATTTAATTAGGCTATATTGCAACATTGGCTTACTAGCCTTCCAAACATGACCTTGGCATCATATTTGATTGTACTCCCAAAATCAAGGACTTTATCAAGAATTTATGGCCCCTAATATAATGTCCATCTTGGTGTTGGCATGTCAAACGTTCCATATGTTAAAATACCACACTATGTTTTCAAAGCTCTCATTTCCACTTGTAGCAATTTCCATCAATGATTGTAGTAAATATGTAATATTAAGCAAAATATTTTAATTTTGTATCAAATTCAATAGGTATACTTGAGCTTGTGCGATTGCTTCTTGTAATATCTTCATGATCTTCCCATACACATGTGCCTCCATTTTTCCCACTTGGGATGCCCTACACTCCTTGGTTTTGATAGACCGAGTAATATAATAGCCTCATTGATCAATGTTTTCTCCCTTTCGCATCCAAATATTTGTTATCTTGCACTTGCCTAGTTTGAGGCTCTTTTGAAACCAAAAGTGCGGTTAATTGCTCCTTTTATTCCAACCGTGAGTTTTCGTGTGCTCATTTGAATTCGTCTTACTAGTTTCAAGAGAAATCATTGCTTTGGACTTAGGTTGTGCAATAAGAAATTCATATTGCAAACCTTTTAATCCTACCTCTATTTTTCTAATGTTCGGCATTCGTCTATATTATATCATCCAAATACTTGATGATATGTACAATTTACCTCTTTATTATAATTTGTGTAACAATTTCTAGCGATGCGTTTAGCTTTGCCATACATGTAACAAACAAGCTGGTTGTATTTGATTTCTTTATCCTTGCCTCCATGGTTGATATTTTCTTTGATAATTATAACCATCTTGTGAATTTTGTCCCCCTTAATCTTGTAATGATGGAGGAGCCCATCCTCCTTCATGTTGTGGTTTCCAATTTTCTTGTTGCCCCATCCTCGTAATCATGTGTGGAAAATTTTATTGGGGTTGAACTTGCATGAAAAACTTTTCTTGCGGTGGCATACTTGAGATCTTCGCAACACGCAAAAGTTTTTTCATCTTATGAAAAAAATATATATAATGTGTTATAAGGTTATCGTATATGCCATTCCACCAAGTGACAATGAGATGTTTGGTGTCCTCATACCCTACAAATGTCATAATACTCATTCCGACTATCTTCATATGGGTTGGTTTCATCCATCCATCTTGAGACAATCATTTCTACGGTGTCCCTCTTTCACACACTTGAAACACTTTGTACTTTTAAACTTATGATTTCTATTATTCAAGACCTCATCCACCCTTTTGAATATAGAATTGGTCTAGGCATTTGTAGAAGTTTCGAGTTAGTATTCTTTCTACATTCATTGTAGCACAACATTTGCTTTATTGAAAAATTGTGATTATGCACTAACAAACTATATTTGTGACCTTCTACAGACAGTATAACCTTATACACTTGAGCTCATCGATTCATCACATCATAGAAGGAATTGTCATAATCCAACACAAATTTTCAAGGTATTTGTCCTATCTTTGTAATCTTGTACGCTTTCACTTTTATAGCAATATCCCATGGACTCAATATAGCACGTCTTGACAAAGTTCCTATTAGTTTACAAATTTCTTGTCATTATTTTGAAGACCCTTCAATTGTCATTTCATGTCGCAAGTTAAGAGATAATTATACATATCCATGGATCCATCTTATGGTTGTATTTGCACTTGAATCGCTCCAAAAGTCGTCCTTTATAGACTATTGCTTGAAAACATTTGAAGTTTCCAATCCTACCCAAATATTATATTTTTCCCTATCTAATTTTTCCGTGCCCCTATTCAAGATATCAACCCACTTAAATCTTCATGATTACAATTCCAAAAGTTCTTTTGTACTTTTCCTACATAAGTTGTGATTTCTTATCAATTTTTAAAGGTGTCGAGGGTAAATCTGCCATGGTAATAGCTCAAGGACTCGTTAATTTTTGGTTGAACTCGTCACAAGAATTATCAATCCATTTTTGTGCTCTATAAGTTAAAATATCCCCTCTTGTGTCCTAAAGATTTAACTTTCTACTAAAAACTATACCTACTCCTACTCACCTCATCTTATTGGATCACTTGGTCTTCTTCTAGTTTGAAAAATCTCCCCCTTCCTTTGCGTTCTCCTTACCTGATTCTCTCGTCTTTGACACTTTCTCAGCACTCCCCAAGTATAATGCATTCATTTCAGGGTTTTGGTTCTGCGAACATTTACTTACCTCGTCTATAACCATGTTTTCAAATCCTCATCATGCCCGACAAAACTATTCTATCTTGGCTCAAATAGGTATCATGGTTATCTCAAATAACCAACAGGTTCACCAACCAAGCCATTTTTTCTAAAACGAACCCTCTAATACCTCAAACAAACAAATTATTTGCAAAATACAAAACCTATATTCACACAACAAACTCATATATGTACTCGTCAATAGTTTCCAGAATCCAACGGTCAATTGTTGAATCTACTCAATATCCAAAATCTTCAAAATTAAATGTTTGTGTTATGTCTCTATGAAACGATCATCTCTTTAAAGATGGAAACAATAGTGATCCAATCTTCATAACCATTTTGCTTGCTTCTCAGGGGGTGGCACTAGAAAATTTCATAAAATAGCAACATATACATATGATTATTAACTACGTGGATCTGTAAGTTTCGCGTTTCTTCGGGAAACACATTTTTCTTCCCTGTTAATCATCTTTTCGCATGTCTTAAAATCAGAAAACCATTTCAACATGCATGTTTAGATATGGATTGTTGTACAACCACGGAACCATTGTTAACAAACTTCCTTGGCATTTCTTCCAAAGACTCTACAACATCAAAACCAGACTCATTCAGAAGTACGCAATAAATGAATCATTCAAAGAAAAAGCACAAGTCAATATTTTTAATTACTGTGAACACTTCTTGTATTGCATTGCATGGAAAAAAACTCAACATAATATTCACAAATCTATAGAAGCAATTGATAGCACAAAATATATTGTTGCATCACGATAATGATGTGTGTCAAGGCTCTGCTCAAAAGTAGAGATATTTTGCAAAAAGGTTGCAGATGGAACATAAGAGACAGAAAAAAAGCCTCATTTTGGGATGATGTATGGATGCTTAACAACCCACTTACTTCCCTAAATCCTTTAGACTCACCTCAATCTTTAAAAAGACTGCAAGAATAAAACTGCTAAGAGTATTGAGAAGATAGTAACAGTGGTTAAAAAATGGAAAGAGCTATCCCTACGGACAGAGGTCCCTAGTGAATCTGAGGCACTAAAATTCCTCGATGATAAAATTAAAAAAAATCATCATTAGCAGCACTCCTATAGAGGATGAGATCATTTGGGTAGCCAAAAGGACAACTATAGTGTCTGAATAGGATATTTATTAGGGCTTAAACTTGGAGAAGATCCAGTATTCACTACGATCCAATATTCTCATCCCAAAAATTAAACTTTTCTTTTTGTTAACTGCTCAAAACAAGATTCTCACTATTGATAACCTATCCAAAACAGGCTCCTGCATTCTGAATTGTGATGTTCTTTGTTTGAGGAAGGTTGAAACAATTCAATTCTTGATTGCTCCTTTACCATAAAGTTTTATCTTACAACATATCTCATTTTGTGGTGTCATGAATTTTCCTAGACTCTATGTTTGATTTAATTACCCAATGGTTTAACCCATGCTTCTCCTCCTCTCTTTGTTCCAATGTAAGAAAAATGGTTCTTCCCCGCTTATTTTGGGGTCTATTGCTAGAAAGAAATCATAAACTTTCTCAAGATTTGAAACTTAATTATTTTATCTCGTGCGACATGAATGTGGAGGCAATTAAGGAGAAATTTATTTCCTTCAAAAAGGTCATTTTGGTTTAACTACCCATCTTGGAACCCTCTATTGTGGCCACTTGGAGAGTGAGATCTACCCCTACCTCTTCAGGTAAGCCCCCCCAAAAACAGACAGAAGTCTGGTCAAGTGATCTAAACCCCACAGTTGGATCAAACTCAACTTTGATGGGTCGTCTAAAGGTAATCCAAGTAAGGTCTATAGAAGAATTTTCAAAGGATGTGTTGAGATTATGTTGCAGCGTATGTTGGCCCCATAGGGATCAAAACTAACCACTTTGTAGAGGTCAATGCAACATTTTAGGGCATCAAGATGGTGGCGGAGATAAACATTAAATTTCTTATCTTTGCAGGTGATTCGTTGAATATTATTAATTGTCTGAAAAGGAAGTCTGAGCCTAGCTAGACATTCAAAAACATGATAAAAAAGCATAGCACCTTATTCAGAGTTTTGAAAAAGTGGTTATATCATGTATTTGGTGAGGGCAACAAGACTGTTGACTGTTTTGACAGTGTTGGGGCTGCTTTAAAGCGAGATGGCCACTTGGGCCACAAACATAAGTCTCCCACCCCTATCAAATATTTTCTGAATGACCAAGTGCCAATTATTTCCAAAAGTTTTGGATTAAGAGGTTGGTAAAAGCTTTATATTTCACTATGGGCAAAGCTCAAAAGGAGTTTTATGGAACCTAGCTATCCATGCCTTTGGATTAAAAGATCCTTGATGAGTAGGGATAATAAAAGCAAGTGGCAAAGCCACCATAAGAACTGTGTAATCCCTTTCTCAACTCTTGATTTCAGAAAAGATGAGAAAGCACATCCTTTGGAATGTGTTTATAATTCAAAGGTGAAGATCAATTTGTTCATCCCAAAAAAATGGTGGTTAATTCTCCCATGTTCCTGTAGTTTGGCTACAAATAAAGGCAAAAGGTGAGGTTGGACAGAGTTCAACATGACACGATCGAGGGAGACTACATGAGGTTTATACTAGGTTCCAACAAGATTGTCAAAAGAAATATAAAGGTCTAGCAAGTTTTGGAAGAGAGGATATTTATCCTCGTATATTGATAGAATTAAGGGCTTTACTCAAGCATGTCTACTCACTTCACCGAGCATGGAGCGATAGAGTGGTGAAGATGAGAGGTCGACAATCAAGGCATTTAAGATCAACATCACAAGAGTTCCTAGCATGTTTATGGAAGTTTTGAAGTTGTTTGAGGACAAGGAGGAGCAACAAGAAAAATAATGTCCTTGAGCACATGAAAGGATTCACGAATTGGAGGACGAGATCCTTGAAATATTGTTTCCTTCCGTGAGATGAAGTCTACAAAGTCATACAATATGTAACGATGGAAGGGGGTACAAAAATCTATATTCCTATCATTTCTCATTATTGAACCACTTTAAACACAATAGGCTACTTAGTATAACCTTATTTTTGCTAATGGCATTGGCGAACTCGGTGGTACCATCATTCGTCGAGCCCTTATTATAAAACTGTCTTCATGCCCAGACATCCATACCCCAAAAGAAGCCATATTCTCTTCAATTGGATCTTGATATGGAAAAGGGGGTCAAGAGAGCTAAGGCAAGAGGTGGGTGATGAGTAAGTTTGTCTCTCCTAAAAGACTAAAGGGGAGGAAATGGCAACTCAAAAAAATCACAATAAAATTCCCTTCAAAACCAACCCAAGACGATGAGGTAACCTCTAAACCTAAACCCAAATACCATATCAATAAGTTTAAGGACTCATCAATGCTTGGAAAACAGTGAAATTTGGTGGATGAACAAGTTGTTAAGGCTGTGAAGGGCAGAATTTCTGGGGCATTTTTTTCTAAGAAGGGATTTTGTTCTACCTTTGAATAGGGATGACACTATGACCAAATGCCAAAGGGAGGAGAACATGATTGTGGAGGGGCCAACAAATGAAAGGTTGGCAAATACAAAAAGAGAAATGTGCCTACAAAATAGTGTCCTCAAGAACCTTAGCATGAAGAAGGAAATTGGCGATTACATGCTCAAACGGAAAAAGAGAGAAATGCCAATAAAGAGTTAGGGTTGTAGAAAGACCAATGGCATGTATTGATGGATTTGTGCCAAGGAATTGAGCAAAATGGATTGTTAGATTTTTGGTCTTGAAGAGGGTATAAGTGTCGTTAAAGGTAAGTTGGAGCAAGTGGTTTCCTTCAACATGTCGACCATTCAAATGTGTAAACAATATTAAAGCCATGTAGGAGGATCTTAAGTCAAGGAAAGCCCCGAATTGAAGAGTGGTAAAGTGATAGAACCATAGGAAAACAATTGAAGCAATAACCATAGAAGAACCTCAAAGCAAGCCACCTAGAGCACTACCACGATGATATCAAAACAAAACAAAAGGTTACTACTTGTTTAAACAACATAGCCATGCAATGACCCATTCCATGTTTTTGATGTTATATGACTCTTTGCTAACTTTTGGTTGACGATTATCGAGACGATGACCCCCATTTACTTTGGGGCTTTTCTTTGTGTAGTATAGTAGTTTTTTAGTATTTGTGTGATCTTTGTCGAGATTATTTATGTAGTTTTATGGAAAGGAGAGGGAACCTTTGAAAACCCTTTTTTTACCTAATAATTAAGAAAAAAATTGTTTGAGGCGCGCAGAAAATACAGTCTTTATGGATTGAGCTACAATAATATTTTACCAAGGTCCTAGTTGTTCAACTTCCTTAAACACTATCAATTCCCTAAACTTTCCCTATACAAACAATATTACTAAAATATTTAGATACATTCAAATTGGCAACCCTTCATCTTCTATTATTATATCCTCTCTTATAACCCAACTTAAAAATTTTAACCTTTTATAACAAGGTAGACCTTTAAATTTTTCAAACCTTATAAATTATTATAGTTCTAGCAACTTTAGAATGTTTCCATGCTCTATAACGTATAATGCTTTAAGTTTACAATGTGACTACTTTCATGTGACCTTTATGATAAGTTGTGTTGATTATAATTTGTTAAGTTATAAATAATGTGGTGTTTTTAGTTTTTCTCAATCTTATTCCGAGTTCCATACGATGTACTACCAAGTCAAACTTCACAACCAAATAAGTGTAGCAAGGCCTATAAAATAATGCTTTATTTTGTTTCCAATTCCAAACTTGTACCTTTTTGTCATTTTCCAAACCATAACATATCTTGTTCTTTTTCATTCTCTTACCTTGAGCACAAGTTTTCACTATATTTTGAATATTATAGCTGAATTCAAAATGTCTCAAACAAGCATCAAGAAGAGAATTTATTATTTTATCGTCAATATTGATCAAAATTGCACAAGTTACCCATCAAAACACAAATGCACTTTTTTGAGTTTTATAGTTCTTAGCTTGATGGTGACACTAAAAATCATGTGTGTGTGTGTGTGTGTGTGTATATATATATATATATATTATTTTATTGTCAATATTGATCAAAAGTTCACAAGTTACCCATCAAAACACAAATGCACTTTTTTGAGTTTTATAGTTCTTAGCTTGATGGTGACACTAAAAATCATATATATATATTTGAAAATTAGAGAGAACTAGTTGATTTTTTTCTAACTTGTCCAATAAATTTCTTATATAGAATCATATGTTCCATCATTATAATGGCTGTTCAAAACTACCCTTTGCTCTTAATTTCTTTCTTCCATAACATTGTGCTTCGAATGGCCAATTTTATTCTTTTTAAAAAAACTTCATAAAACCATACATTCTCTATGAGGATTTGAACTCTTAAGCAATGAGTGTCTCAAGCAATGATACGTCAAAAACAATAGTATAAGGGTCATGACGTGCAATGTGCAATAACTTTGTTATACATATAGCTGGGTTTGTGTCATGCAATGTATACTAATTTTGCTCTTAATAGGATGTCCTCGACATCCTATTGTGATGACTTCACACAATTCCAATCAATTATGTGTTACCATATCAATGACTCTTTTCAATGAGTTGTAGTTGTCTTTCAACCTCACAATTGTGATCTTCATTTTTGCTTTGCTTAAGGGGAAGGGGGAGGGTCGGAGAGGAGGGAGACAGAGAGCGAAAGAGGGGCGGGGAGAGGCGGGGTGATTCAAACACAACATTACTAAATTGCAACCTCGAACTTTATTAAAAGTGATACTTCATATTTTAGAGGTTCAAGGAACAAGCTTTTTAAATAGGGTATGATTCTTTTCTTGGAGCAAACTATTAAAAGAGCAAGATTTTGAAATATGGTGTCTTCTCTTGGGACAAAGTGGTACAGTTTTGAAGTCTATAAAATCTAGGGAGATCGGTGGGGAAGAATATTATATTACCAATAAAAACTCAACCCACCCTTTGAAATAAGTTAAGCAAACTCAAGAATAGCTTGTGCATTCAAAGAGTATAAAGACGCACTCACCTTTGAAATTTATGTACCAATAATTTATTTCCAACTTGCATTTCAAAGACGGGGCTATCTTTTATGAGTAAGTAAAACAATCAATTGTAAGAAACTTTCAATGAGCAACATATTCAATCTAGATCATGTGATGTATTGGCAAATAAGAAAGCTCGCAAATTTTAGATTTCAAGTTCAAATCCCCCTATACTCACTTGAGGGTTGTGGCTAAGTTGTTAGAGTTGGCCCCACACATTGTGTGCTCGACTCTCAATCCCAAATTCAATCTAGATCGTGTGTGCAACATATTCAAATATCCCTTTACAGTGAAAGAAGTATTGCAAATACCCCCATACATCAATTAGTATCTTCCATACTTACGAGTACCTTAAGATTTTGAAATAAACAATGGTAATCTCAATATGCCCTTGCTGAGTGCGCTTCCCCTTTTTCATTCTTCCTAACTCCTAGAAACAGTAGGCTTTGAGAAGTAACCTAACTATTATATTTCATGCAAATAACAAAAGTACACAGCCTGGGAAAGGATAAAGTTGCACAATTAAAAAGGGCCATAATTAAAACAATAAAATCCTTGTAGGATGGTAAAAAGTATTTCAAAGTTGTGAAAATAAATGGATAGGGGATTATGTCTCTAATGCATTATTAAGATATGCTTTGGAGTAGTAAGTCATAAAGCATGGCTCCTTGGACCTTCATGAAGCTATTTTACATATGTGCACAGTGGCCACTGCAGTTGGACCAGGATAAAGTAATTTTCAGAGACCAACTTAATAAGCAGATTTTGACTTCACTTGCTGAGCCTCCGTTTCAATTAGATTGAGCTGTCTTCTCAATTTCACAATATGATTTTGAATCTGCACATAAAGATGATACCAAACTCAAACAAGAATTGTAGTCAATTCTGGAATTTCTTTGTTAACGAAATACAAAATTAAGACAGCTTCAGTAGAGACTACGGAGGCATAATGCAACAAGCAGAATAATAACATCTCACTTTGGTAGAGTAAGGGAACCCTCATAAGCATGAAACTGGACACACATCAGAAAAATAAACTTTAAGATTAATTCACTCAACAAATTTTTCCCTAGAATCAGATCAAGATCTTTATTGGAGTATGGTTATTTATTTTGAAAATTATCTATGGACGTTATGGCGTTGGTTAATTGACTCAGCAAAGCCTTCTCCATTAAATGGAAGCCTGTCACCTGCATTATTTTGCAGGACTTTAGCCTCGCAATTAAATTTATATTTCCTTAATCAATCGAGGCCTTTTTCAGTTATGGGCCTCCCTTCCACAATTATCGTGGCTTTGAAAGGTATGACTACGAGGGCCTTTGATTTTACTGTCATCTTAAGTTGAAGTAAACAGAACGCTAATAACTCCATTCAACACATAATGGAGTCCAGCAGGGACATCATAAATCTTAAGAAGAGGTAAATTTTGAACTGTATCCTTGTTTCACTAAATTACCAATAGAACTTGTTTTATGAAGAGATAAAAGATCGCGGTTGTAGTCATGGCTACCACTTGAGGCCATTCATGGCCTTTGATAATCAGCAACTCTTACATGCTAAGAAAAATTAATGGTCAGTATCAATTGTAAACTGATTACAAGGTTTCACCAAAGCTCTCCTGCCAACTTACGAACCCCCAGCAAAAGCAGACTATGGCCATGGTGCATTTGAGAAGTCTTTAAACATCTTTACACATTGGCAAGAAAGATGACATGGCATCTTTTCAGAATCAATACCAATGAGCATGGTCACTGGCACTCTCTGCAGCAACACAGCAAAGTGTTCTTCCTCAAAGCACAGTCAGCTTCTAATACTGTGTGGTAGCTGATATTTTCTTCTATCTCCACTGTCATCTGTGTTGATTCATAGATTTATCTAGCAGAGTATTGAAAGATAGAACAAGAGATATGTGGTGCGGCATCACATTGCTATCAAGAGATGCATTCTCTCTTTAGGATTAAACCGGATTTTCAAAATAATACTTGGGATTATCCACAGCAAATTTGAGACTGACAAATGTCTAGGTATAGTAAGTGTAATTGATAACAATAGTGGCTTTGTGAATGATGATCAGCCACAACGATATTTGACTACTACTTGACAAGACTATATTTTGCGTAAGGGAGCATCTTGTGCTCTCTCACAGGGGAAAAAACCTAAAGAAAAGGGGGAAAATTTGCAATTGGTCAGGAGATACAAGTTTATGATGATCTCCACAGTCATCCGAGGATCCTCGGGACTGAAACTCCATAAAAGCAATGGTTAGCTACAAAGATGATTTCATGCAGTATTTTCCTAATAAAAATTCTCAACAACCTACCAATGGACTTTTAAATTCTAATCTTTTGAACATTTTTACCAAGCGCCATTATATTACGACTCTTATAATGGATGCTGGCCTTTTTCTGGTCAAAACTCTGATGTAGACTAGAGAACCTTGTCCTCCACCATCCCCGTTGCTCTATATCAGCAATTCTCTTTTCCGGATGGGACCTTCCTTTCACAATTATGAATTACATGGCTTTCTCATCCATGGACATTGATATTATTTTACTCTGTTTGATTGGATCCTGATATTGCTGACCATGAGGTGGTTCATTTGCTCCAACAAATCCCTGATTTGGCAGGTTTTGGCCCTCTAAGGAGGCTCTGTATCAATCAACATGTTAAAAATTTAAAGCCAATAAAGATATGCAGCTGTTTTGTCGAAGAGTATATTTCATTGTGGCCTTCACTTCCTAGCTGGCAAAGATAATAGATTGCAAGCAGTTCCTGGTTGTTCACTTCCAAGCTGCAAAAGACAATATATTGGAACTAGTTCATTGTTTTCAATCAACCAAGACATCCTATCCATTCCTGAACCATTGGACGCAATCCAAGTAAGAAGTTTCCGTCTAAAGTAACCGTTTAAATATGTAGGTTTCTCTTCATTTAGATATCTAGAATATCAAAACATTCAAGTTATCGGTGATTGCCTTGGTGAATATATTGCACAAGATTCTATCAAGACATGGACCTTAATCCACTTATGTTAGTATTTGTGTTTGTTTGACCTTGAGCAACATCTTCCAAAGAAGAGACATATGAAGCTCCATGGAGCGTAATAACTTATGCTAGTATTTGTCTTTGTTTGACCTTGAGCAACATCTTCCACAGAAGAGACATGAAGCTTCAGGACCATGCTTGGGAGCATATCTAAGATTATGACACATGACCTATATACACTCCAAAAATGCTTTACTAGCACTTTTCTAATTGGGGGACTTGTCAGCAATTTGTGTTTCCCATCATTAAAGTAGTACAGGATAAAGGTGGGCTCAGCTAGAGCTACTGTGTCACATAATCAAGGTTTAGGTGCTCTTAGCACACCTTGAGTCCCTAAACCTTACACATAGACACCTATTTACATCATGATGACATACATACTTCCTTCACTTACCCTCCTTGTCCCTTTTGTCCCTCGTAGACCCTTTCAGCCCTTTTAGATCCCTTGTATTTAACTGACCTAACACGACCAACATTACCATACATGGACAGTAAAGTAAATTATTGTTGAATTCCCAATTTCCCAAAGCCAACATCACCATCCATGGTCAGTGGCATCAGCCTTTCCAGTAATGACATGAGGTTGGGTACTCCTTAACCTTAATCTTTAGGCCATTTCTGAATGAGCAATCAATGCATTCACTCTGCACTTGTGAATTACAATGGCAATCAAGTTCCCCTCTTAGGAGAACAAAAGGCACTTCACCCAAAGGAACACACTAGTGCAAGGACTTGAAGAATTGGATTTTCTATTTGCTATAAACTGAGATTTAAGGCTTAAACACAAGCACCTACTTGACTTGCTAGGCTACCTCTTCTTTTCCAAAATTTTGACAAAAGCTATGAACCTCACGACGCAGAAGTTCTAGTCAAAGGAGAGAGATCATTGCTCCAACAGGTTCCCTTCAGGTAAGTATTTCTTTTCTCTCCGCCTTGGTATGCTTTTTATTTACATTGGTCAACATACTGTTATACTTATTGTCTTTAGTTACTCTACTGCTTAGATTATTAACTATACATATTTACTATTTGTCGCCCCCTTAGTACCTTTCCCACTTCTTTTGAGCGTACACTTAAGAAAGGCCTTCTACCTTTCCCTGTTTTGAGGTTCACCTAGTAGAGTTTGTATCTTAGTGCATTTCACATATCGAGCCTGCTATGAATACGGTCGTTCTTCCCCAAGTTGTTCCATAGTAAGGTTAATTTGCTTACATACAAATGTCGGCAATGCCATTCCATAAAGAAGAGATTGTTATGCTAGTTTAAACCTTAAACAGGTCAGTCGATTTGTCACAAATCAAACCATGTTGTTTAAAACTCAATCTACAGTTAAACAATTGAAACTGATAAACCTTTGTCAGTGTTGAAAAGGACATAGGTCCTTCTCACATACCTTTGAATTCATTTGAAGAATGAATGGAAATCAATTTACTGAAAATTGGAGATTATAAAATCCAAGAAGAAGGGATTTTAAAGTACTTAAAAGACGTCCATGCAATCAGAGGAAAAAGGCACTACTAATGGTCCTCAAGGAGAATCATATGATAAACCTGAATAAAAGCACAAAACTCCACACTCTACGCTATATATCATGTACATTCAGAGGGACCTTGTCATCTTACCATTAGAAGTCGACCAAAAGAACAGTAAAAAGGACAAATAGCAACCTTATTTAACTCTAGTATTAAAGTATATTTACTTTGACAGACCTTGTTTGGTTTTAAGTTTGGCAACGACACACTCATATAATCCCTATACCAATATTCTAAGAGTGTAGGGAATTCCAATTTCTTCTGTACATCTCAAGAAAAAAACCTTCAGATAGTGTAAAAAGATTTTCTGAAATCAACAAAGCAATAACCGATTTTTTGGTCGCACTCTTCCAATAACTCTAAATGTGAAAATAAGATCAACTGTAGAATGATAGACTATAAATCAGCTTTCCCTTTACCTTTCAGTTTGTTGTCATCTGACAATGAACTTATTGTATTTTCTAAAATGGTTTCAAAAGTTTGTCAAGTAAAGGAAAAATCATTATAGTTTTGTATTTAGAGTGATTGTCATTATTTCCTACTTTGGTCAATGGGTTTTATTGAGATTTGTGTATATTCTTTACATCATTGTTTGAGTGTACTGTTAAATAGGATTTGGATGCGGGGTGAGGATAGTGCTTCTCATTGTTAAAAAAAAATAAGCTAAATAACCTTCAATATAATTCACTTGAAGGCTCTGTTATCCCATTTTTATGACACTGGGTGATATGAATTTGAATGTAAATCTGGTGGACGACAAGCAGAAATTCAAAGTGCTACGAACCACCTCAAGGAATTGGACACATTAATATCACAATATTGCAAAGTAAATGAAGCTTGTTAAAGCCAAGAGTAATATTGTTGGTGGAGAAATTTGTACCTAGGCAAAATGACAACAATTCAGGGGACTGAAGTCCCTCCTCTTTGATGGGGAGGTTCCCTTATTTAAAAGTAAAAATGGAAACATGAGATATTTACAATATCTACACTAAAACTATCTTGATGGGGGTGGTGTTGATTTCCATGTATAGATATGTCAGAAGGAATTCAGAAAAAGAGAGAAAGAGTCAGATTTTGGGAATCAAAATTTGAAAAGGAGAGAGGGGTGACAACACTTTTAAAAAAGCAGAAACAAATCTCAATCTACTCATGCATGTCAGTAATTTAAAGAAATTGCAATATTATATGACAGAAAATACTTGTCCAAAATTAAATACTGACACAAAGTTTCAGTAATTTATGAAAGACAAGAATGAACACAAAGTTTCAGATTCTATTATATGAGATTGCAATACAGAAAAAGTAAAGGAGAGAGGAGAGCAGTCTCTTTTGTATTTTGTCCTAAATGTATTTTCCACAAAAATCAACCAACCCCACTTTATAATGGAGATCCCCTTTTATAGGCAAAATGGGTTGTAACTACCTCAAAATAACTAATTTTTACTTTACATTGTACTTTTACTTAATTAAGTCACTTAAGTGACTTTTACATTTTAATAACTTAAGCAAAATAAAAAAGTAAAATGCAAAAATATAACTATTAGCCTCTGTTGAAACTATTAGAAAGTGTGGAACCCGGAGCTTTGAGCTTTAGCACATGCATCTTGAACTTTGTCACTACAACAGCAATATCTTATTCTTTTGGAATCACAGTGTTTGTCAAGTTGTTCAACCAGCTTCCCAAAGCATTTTCCATTTCAGAATTAGTTCCACCAAACTGAGCTAGGTTCTTGGAGGCCTCTACAACTACATTGTTTAGTTCCGAGAGCTCATCCATCTTGTCTTGATTGAAATCATCAGCTTTGAATAATTCTTCTTTGAACAATTTGCTAAATTGCTCCTTGATTTTGTTTGTTGTACTCTTTTGAGAGGAATCATCTTGAAATAGATTACAACATAGAGCTTTGAAGTCAACAAAGATTTCAGCTTTTAAAGACTCACCCTTCTGAATGAAATTCTGCAAATATGTTGAACTTTCCTCCAGAACCTTGAACCTTCAATCCATACTATGGGACCAAGTTTGAGAAAGACTGTCCTTTGAATTATCAGCAAAAACTTCAACTAGGAGAATATTCTTATCAATCACTGCCATGATTCTCAAATCTTGAATCATATCAGCCCATAGTTTGGCTTCCTTTTCAATGTTTTCAATTCCAAAATCCAATTGTTTCTGGGCAGCTACCAAATTTTCATATACTTTGCATCCCTCGTCAATGAATTTTAACCCATTTACCAGCAATTTCTCGACCCAGGCTTCTATAACTTTACCTCGTAGAGTGTGCTTGTGGACTTCTGAAATGGCTTTGATATCAATGTCACTCATGAAGGTGGAAGATGGAAGAGATGCAAGAGTGGGATCCGAGGAGAGAAATGCTTTGATATAAGCAAAGAGTGTTTGGACCTGTTCTTCCAATTGTTCTTGTGTTTGTTTTTTTCTACTCTCTCAATTACTCTTGATATTGTTTCTCTTAACTTGTGTAAATCACCTTCGCAAGTGGCCTCTCCAACTGAAATCCTTATCAATTCATAGTCTGCCACAGTAATCTCGTTTTCATTTTTGTCAACAGTGGGTTTTGCAAATTCCACAAACTGATGACCTAAATTATCAGATACAAGCCAAGAAGTTACCTTTGGCTTTCTTGGGGGCTGCAGTACCAAGGAAAGCAGCCATAACATCATAGTCAAGAACAACAATTTTAGGTTGTGCTTTTATTTTCTTTTCCACCAATGGTTGAACCATAGTTCAAAAAATCGTAAATCGGGATTAATCGGCAGGGCAAATTTTGAATCAAAAATCGGGAATCGGCAAAAATCGGCAACTTTATCGCTACTTTTAAAAACATTTAAATTCATAAAATATACTTAAATTAAATGTAAGTTTGTAACAGTATTAATATTAAGTTTTAACATACATTAAATTTTAACATACATTAAAATTTTAAGTTTTAACATACATTAATATTAAGTTTTAACATACATTAAATATATTAAGTTTTAACAGTATTCATAAAATATATTATACAGTGTAAGTTTGTAACAGTATTAATATTAAGTTTTAACATACATTAATAATAAATATTAAATATAGTTATACACATACCTGCAGGCTGCCACGAACAGGTAAAAAACGCAGGTATAAAACGCGAGCACGAACAGGCAGAAAACGCGAGCACGCGAGCACGAACAGGTCTAAAACGAGCACGAACAGGTCTAAAACGCGCACGAACAGGTGTAAAAACGAGCACGAACTGGTAAGAAATGCACACGAACTGGTAAAAAATACGCGCTGTATTTTAGTGCCCTCACGCGTCGACTGTAGCCCGTGGAAAGAGAAAACAACATAAAAAACAAATCGATTTACTTTATTTTCGTCTTATACCCTAGCCGCGTTTTTTTCGCGATTTTAGCCGCGATTTTCAACGATTTTCGAGGGTTTTTGACCGCGATTTATCGGCGATTTATCAGATTTCGAAAATCGCGATTTTTTGTAAGTTTAATCGTTTTGCAGGCTGAACGCGATTTATCGCGATTTATCGGCGATTTTGGCGATTTTTGAATCAAAGGGTTGAACCCAAGAGAAGGAAGTTTCAATGATATCTTTCGTGGCTGAACTTGTGATAGGCATATTGAGAGTAAGGGGAGGAGGAGGAGATACTTGTTCAAGAATGATTTCTACTGAGACGAAGATTTCTCAATAAATACCTATGGAGAAGCGGGTCTCCTTATAGTCAGCTCTTGCCTCGAACTACTCCCTCCACCTATGTCCTTACCAGATATTTCAGTACCCTCATCCTCTTGCTCCTCATTTCCCTCACTTTCTTCTTCTCCACCTTCTTCCTCTTCAGCTTCATCTTCTCTAGCTTCTTCTTCTTCAAATTCATTTCTTAGAGTTGATACAAACTTTTGCACTTGGTTGTTGTTGAGCTGAAGAAGGTATATCTTCTGTGAGATAGATTTCTCGAGAACAATGGATGGAAATGGAGATTCCTTCCTTTGTTTTTCAGTTTCAGCCCAGAAAGGGACATTACATAAGTTGATGTGGTGAGCATGTGATTGAGCAATTACCTATCCTTGTAGGCCTTTCAATTCTTTTGTCCGAGGATCAAAGCAGGATGCACAGGCCAATATTCTGCCAGCACACTAAACTAAAGTGGGAAAACCACCCGCATATGCCAGCTAACTAGTGAAAATCCTTTGAGACAGTGGAGTTCTCTTTCCAACTTCCATTCTGTTCCAAAATTCAGGTAAGGCCATGTGATTTACATCATTGTTCCCTATTTCAGAAATAGTGCTCTCGAGAGAAGAAATGGGTTCATATCCAACATATTGGAACTTCATTTTGGTAGTTTCAATTCTTAGGGATTAGCCAATCGGAAGAGTGGGCAAAAGCGAAGAGAGTTTTGACAACATAGGGGAAAATGGAAATAAGAGGGAATGTCCAAAGCCGGAAAACGGTAATGGAAACACTTACCGAACTGATGAAAATGAAAAGCTTAATGAGGTGACCCTGTTGGCATTTGAAAAATTGATTTTGGTTTGAAAATGACTGCATGGGAGGGATAACAACGGCTAGGGCAGCATGAAAAATTAGTTGGGCGGAGCGTGAAACATGGTGGGCAAGTTTGCAAATTAATCAAATTGGGCGAGAGATTAGTTTATATAGAAAGTGGGGAGTCGACGCATTTAAAATTCCCGTGGATCTGCTTCAATTCAAAAACATTCTCTGTTGGCTAAGCGACACCGAGGATGAACCATAGAACTATTCCATGAGCTCAACTTGAAGCCAACTTAGCCAACGAGGCTTTATATTGCATGACTACTCGGTGAAGCCGAGGATGGGAGGAACCACATAATTGTTCCCACAGTTTCATGTGGGGTCGACAAAGCCGAAGGAACGCCCAACATAAGGTTTAGCCAAAGATGCGGTGTAATGTCCCTTTTCGGGGACTCACTAGAAATTGTGCAAAGTTGAAGATAAACAACACTTTTCAAACTTTTAGTAGGTTGTTAGTGACTAACATGAATATATAAAAACCCTTAATTGCTATCAGCAAACGCCCTTCTAGGGCAGCGACCCTTTTTGAGGTTTCAAACTCACTTTCGTGCACTCCAAACACTTGAAATCAGCTACCCTTAAGTCTCTAAAATTATTATATATTTCAAGCAATCATATCATGCAATAAAACATCCAACGAGTAGTGGTGTAAAGGTTCTTGGGTCTCCTTGTGATTGGGAGGTCCAAGGTTCAAATCTTGACTCTGTGTTAAGGTGGCCTACTACCGACGGTTTGGATACCCTGGTGATAGGGCACCACGATAATGTGGTTTAATCCGTGGGCTAGCCAAGAGCTTAAAACTTCCATCCTTAGATGGTTCCATGGCTGGTGTGGGTTGGTGATGCCACAAGGGCTAGGGCCCTCTCCCTAGGATATATATATAAACAAACCCCACTATATTGGCCGCCACCATATTTAGGGCCGCGACTCCTTGCTTAAAACCCCTGCATTTTATCATAGAAGAAAAATAAATATATAAATATATATGTATATATATATTTACAAATGGATATGAATACCCTCTTAAACCTGCAAATATATCTAAATTTGAATCAATAAAATGGGGCAACAACACCCATAATCCAAATAGGGTAAACTTCTCCATTTAACTCAAAATATTAAAGAAATTATATATATATTTGCAAGCCCTTGATGGGCATAAATAAAAAAACTCCATGAGAGTTGCCTCAAGCTTCCATGGCTTCCACTCCTCTTTCTCCCAAACCTGCAAAACAAATGGTGCAAATGAGAGATTAGGAAAGCAAAGTGAATAAAAGAAAACTCATAAGGATTTTTAGGGCAACCTAGATCTAAGGGCTCATGTTGTTTTAATCTAATGGTGGAGAATGAACCCTACAACTTTTTAAGTTGTGGCTTTTTGTGGGAATGGGTTGTAATTAAAGTGAATGGGTTAATTGGTGAATGGGGCCACTTAATAGGTTAGAACAAGTTGTGATATTTTATTATGGTTATTAAATAAATAAATGATATTGAATTATAAGGTTTAATTAAATACTATTGGGTAATGGGGTATCTTAGATAATGATTTATAAGGTGTGAATTAATCGGAATTTAAAATGTATAGTTAGACGACTATATGATAGAATTGGACATTAGCCTAATCAACTCAAGAAGATGACCCTTCATAACTTAAGTGGAACGTTGAATGAGATGAAATAACGAAAATGGATCCAACTAATATTTTAATGAGAATTAACGGAAAACCCTAGATGAGGATTTAAATTCGAAAGGATGTTAGAAATAAATTAATAATATTTAATTATTAATGTAATTTTTTGATTACCTTATGATTGTGTAGGAAATTTAATAAACGTAAATTTATTTAATCACAAGTAAGGTTATCACCCTTGAGACCTTGTCTTAAACAAAACAAAAAATCACCGTAATTTTCCCAAGTAATCATTGAGTTTGGTCTTGGTTTTGAACATCGAATTTGTGGGCGTTACACTAGGTAACCTAATAAAAAAATCATGCAAGAAAACTGATTTTTATAAGCTTGGAAGTGAGAGATTTGATTTTTATGATAAAACCCTCAGCTGCAAAAAATTAATTTACTATTCCAAAATGGTAACTAACTTGAGAGAACTTGGAAAAATAGCAAAACACTTCTAAAATTAATAAAACTTCAAATCTTGGCCTCTAAAAATATGAAGAACATGATTCTAATCTCAAATCCACGAAATTGTTGTTGGAACACGTCAAACTATTCCTCCAAGTTGGTAGCCCTACTTAGACAGCCAATACATATGCCAAATTACACCATAAAGTTGGTCGCTCCACTCTAGGAAGGCCAAATATGCATTAACAATCATAAGTAGTGCAAAGATCTTCAATTAATGACCAATTGAGCTCCTTAGGGCAATTTGCCTAGGGCTGGAAATGAAGATTACAACAGCAAAAAGATCCCTCGAGGGGGTGGAGACTCCCGTGTTGAAGTCTTCCCTGGTCTTGGTGAAGGGTTTCATCCTCACACAAGGCTCTCCAAGGGTTTTCGTCCTTAGGAGAGGGAGAGAGATGCTTCACAAGCAATCTTTCCGAAATAATAGAATTCACATATGATTATCAAATGGCCAAACAACCTCCTTTTATAACCATAAGGGGTGCTACATTTCAAATGATGGCTGACCCAAATAAAAAGTACTTTTTAATTATCTAATTTGTATTTAGAGCCTACATGCTCAAAATACTTTATTTTCTAATTAAATAAGTTCTTCTATTGGAGCGCTAGGCTTCCCAATAGGAATACATGATAATAAAAATATTTGCTTAGATAATGACAAAAATGTCATCCAAGTCTTCCCCTTGCTCCTTTCCTTAAACACACGAGGACGAAAATGGGTTTAGGTCTTCACATCTACTAGTCTCCAAAAGGGACATGACATGCGGAGATGGAGCAGAACCACGAAAACAGTTCCGTGTGCTCTACGTGCTGTTGTAAAAGTTGATTAATGCCCAAAAACA
The DNA here is from genome assembly GCA_018340775.1 of Taxus wallichiana var. yunnanensis. Taxonomy (NCBI): domain Eukaryota; kingdom Viridiplantae; phylum Streptophyta; class Pinopsida; order Cupressales; family Taxaceae; genus Taxus; species Taxus wallichiana. The sequence goes on from CM031234.1 coordinate 43,358,747, forward strand.
AATGTTAAATCGGCAAAGTCACTCCTTTGGAGGATAAAAGGAACAAGGAACTTTCAAGAGTTTTGCCCAAAGATGACTTAACCAACATAGTGCTCAAAACAAAAGCAAATCTGTTAAAGCGCCCAACCGGGGAACAAAAGGAACAAAAGAATTGTTTCGTCTGTTCCGTCAAAAGTCGATTAAACTAACCAAGCCCAAAAACTTAGAAAAAAGACCGAGTCCCAAACAATAAAATTTGCACAAAAGGAACATTATGACTCTCAAAACAAAAAAAATCAATTCTTGATTCAAAATTTTGCAATTTTCAATTTCATGACGGTAAATATACATGAAGGTAGCAATCCACGGGAAGAGATGTGAAGCTACAAGACTCTTTTCTGATTTTTTACACTCGAATGATAACTCCTTTGTATCTATTTTTGGCAGGAATTGAACAATCTAAATTTCAGTTTTTATAGTTTTAAATATTTTCTAAATTTTTGTATTTTGAATTTTCGGGGTCATTCGGAGTGGAATTTGGCTTTGCAACTTTGTTCAAAAGCCTTAAAATGGTTGTTTGAGGCATATCATTATACCATCTAGACTAATTTGTTCAATGAGATTTCAATGCATATTGTGGTTTACATTTTTGAGCTACGATCGAGGAGTTTTGACCCTCATGATGTGACATGCTAGTGACATACTATTGTTTTGGTATTCTATCAAAAAATTGTTTCAAAGCTGGCATCCTAGATCATTCACCCTTTCTTAGAAAGCAATCGGTATTATTGCTCTAGTTTTGATTCCCTACGAACATAGGAAATCCTACAAGCAAAAGTGTTTGCCTTCCACTTGAGTGGGTAGTTCCACCCCAAATCCATTTTTACTCATTTTGCAAATTTCATAAGGATGTCATGAACGCAACATATGCATGTAGTGGACTACCGAAAGTTTGTTTAATGTACCAAGACCAAAATTCGTTGTAATGTCCCTTTTTGGGGGAACTCGGGAAATGACCCAAAGCTGAAGATAAACAACACTTTTCAGATTTTTAGTGAGTTGTTAGTGACTGAAATAAATGTATAAAAACCCTTAACTGCTGCCAGCCAACACCCTTCTAGGGCAGCGACCTGTTTTGGGGTTTCACACCCACTTTTATGCCTTCAAAACCCTTCAAATCAGCTTCACTTGAATTTCTAAAATTATGATATATCCTCAACAATCATATAATGCAAGAAATCTGATTTTTAATGCCCTAGATATGGAGATATGAATTTCAACAAACCCTTGTCTACAACATTATTTTAAAAATTCATAACTCAACTTAGGAAGCACCAAAAATCATGAAACTTAAGATATTGGCTTTATAAATTATGAGAGAACAAGCTGGTAATTCCAAATTTGCCAAATGCACATCACACATACCACATTTCCACTCCAAGATAGCTCGCTCCACTCTAAACAAATATATATTGCACTAAAACACCACACATGCAAGAGAAAGATCCTTTATTGCTTTTCCAAACAGCTTGCACAATTAAAATCTCATGAAGAGTTTTCATCCTTCACAAGTTTTTCAACCAAAGGGTTTTGTCCTAGGAAGAGATACTCAACCTAAGGGGTTTCGTCCTTGAAAGAGATAGTAAAAGGGCTACACTAGCCAACTTTCACCAAAATAAGAATAATCTCCAAAACATATCCAAACTAATGCCAACAACCTCTATTTATAATAAGAGGGTGGTGCCAAGTCTTGGGGCTCTCAAATGAGGCCGACCACAATTAGACTTGTTTTATTATTTTCTTTTTACTTTTTGGAGCCTACATGCTCACCAATATTTTTATTTCTAATTTATTGTTGGGCACTAGGCTCACCAACAAATACAATGCCAATTAAAGAAATAAACATGAAATTAAGCACATGATGACATTGTTGGCTTCCTCTAGCTTGTTCGCTTGGACCCATGAGGAAGAAAAATGGGTCAAGGTCTTCAAATGGAATTATCTTGAAAAAGGGACATGACAGTCCTCCCCTCTCGAAATTGCTTGTCCCCAAGCAATTGCAAGTACCGGATCCCAAATAAATCTCACATGCTCATTTGTACACATACGGTAAACAAACTTATTCAAGAATAATTTATCTTCCTTCCATCCTCCCTCATGCCTTGTAGGCATGATGATCAGCTTCCTCTCGTGCCTATCAAACCCCTTGTCCTCTCTGTTTGGTTGATATGCAACCATACTATCACTGCCACAATTGTAATTCACCAATTCCCCTTTAGGAAGGGAATATACGATGACTGAAATAAAATATAGGAGAGTTGGTAAAGAAAAATCAGTCATGCATCTCTTGACTTTCTCTCCATACATTCCCATGATGTTGCTTGCCAAACTTGAGTTTGCAAACTCAGCCATGAACCGCCTTTCCTGGACTGCTGATAAGGGGTAGAGTTCAATTCCCCTTTGCTTAACCTTGTCAACTTTCACCATCATGATCAGCAACTTAAATTCTCCCTTTATAAATTTATTTGGAGGCTGAATTTGTGCATGCCCAACTGCAATTATGTTCTTTCCATGAGCTGATATATGAAAAGGAGAACAATAATGAAATTCCCCTTGCTTTGCTACCGTGAATTCCTCCAAAAACTGAATCCAATGTATCCCAAAAATAAGTTCTATCCCAGCTGAAACAAAGAATTCGATGCAAGGTTCATACCTATCCATAGTGAGAGCTATCCCCTTAGTTATGGTGGTCATGAAGCCATCCGTACTCAGCCCCATCCTTCTTGCAAAATCCCCTTCCATGAAATTATGTATGGTAGCTACTTGGTCACGAAGTAGACTCTTCACCCGGAATGGTTGATAAGTAGGTATGTCATGTACCCACACAAGAATGCTGCCCTTTCTCCTTATCCTCCTTACCTTTTTCTCATACATGGAACCATCGGTCAGCCCCTTATTGATAGAAAAATCAGACCTGTGATCCTTCTTTTGGTGGTCCCCATGCAACAATGTCATAGAAAAAGAGGGCTGCAAGGAGTATCCATTAGTCTTGCCTTTCCCAAGAGTGATTTTTGACATTTTCCTTATACCGACACAAACCAAGATGACTTTACCCCAAGTACCAATTTTGAAATGGGTGATTCTCATAACAACACCCATACTTTTGTCCTGATGATATCTCACTAATGGTGTCATTAGAAAACATAACAAGCATGAGACATCCTTCCTAACCAGCTGTGCGTGATGGCAACATACATGAAATGACAATTTGGCCAACAAGAGAGATGAAATACTCACATACCATGGACTGCCCGTGATGTCCTTATGATTCAGAACTTCTGAGTTTGGATCAGCACTCTTCATTTGCATGATCTCTTCACTGAATGGGGTCTTTTCTTCCTTGCATTCCTTCCAAATGTGTTGGTGCTTGTCTTGGGTAACTTCTGGCTTCTTTTTAAGGCTGTGAACTCCATCCAAAGACCACCTTTTGACTGCTGTTTGGAACAGTCCAGCCACCTCATCTTGTCCTTTATGGAGAGTTTCTTCCAATCTTCTTGACCATAAAAGACTTGTTGAGGTACCATCAATACAAACATCATTGTGGCCCCAATTTCTTCCCCCAAACACAAGTATATAAGATGGATTACAAACCAAATGGAAGAAAGTTACCTTTGCACACATACCGTGGACCTTGGGAAGAGGGTTACCTCTTATCACTCCAATCTCAGTCCATGTGCATAAAGTGACCTTTGTCTTGATGCATGCATAACTTGGGGTTGCCTAAAAAGGTGTAAGTACCCCTTACTACTCAATGTGCTCCTCATTTTGCCCACATTTGTATCAAACTGATTATGATGATTAGCTCCATGTGATGGCGAACTAGGGAGCAATAAATCTGAGATGTATTTGTTCCTTGGACTTTCAACAAAGCTTTCATCTCCTTTTGCCTTTGCTTCTACGGTAATTGGTGCTTTCCCTTGTTGCACAACCTCCATACCTTGTTCACATGTGCTTGGGATGTCTTTGTGGCTCCTACCCAAGTCTAATTCTTCATCATTTAGCTCTTTATTGACTGTTGTTATAAACAGACCAGCAAGCTGACTGTTATCATTTCCATTTGGGAAGTGGGTTCCATCCATCCCTTTCGCTTCCCCTTCTTGTTCATCACCCTTTCTTTCAGCCCTGAATTCATCACATGCTAAAATATCATCAGCATTAACCAAACAATGATCATTAATTACCTCATAATGTTGACTCTCCGAGACAACAATGGGTGTTAGCGTCATGGCCTTAGATCTCTTGACCACCGAATCTTCTTCCTCAATGACTCCATCTTCTATTGTCATATGAGAATTGCTTGAGCTATTCACTTCATCCTCTTGTTCCTCAAGCTTCCCTTCATCCTTTCGCTCATGCTCCCAAGTTCCCTTAGTATTTTTCCACATTCAACCATTAGAATTCAAGGGAAAATTACTGACAATTAAAAAATAATTTACCTTCCCTTTCTCTAGGTTCTTGCTTGGTCATTTCTCCCTCTTCCTATGCTTTCCTAGGGCTATAAAAAAAATCAATCAAGGGTTCACCTTTGGCAATGGCGGTGGGTGCTTCTAAGGCTCCCAAAGGCTGATCCTTCACCCCAAACAACTGCTGCAATGGTTCTTCCTCTTTTGTCACCTTGGAAGGGTGGCTATAAAAGGAAGTTGCCTCTTTGATCTTCATCATGATTTCTCCACCTTGTAGCTGATCTGTTACATGCTCTTCAACTTGCTTCTTCACACTGGAGGGTTTTCTTCCCTCTATGGATGAGACCTTTTGCCAAGGTCCTTTGATGGGGTTCGGGCATTATGCCTTGTGCCAATTCCCACTCTATGATTTTCTATTTCCACAAAATCCTCAAAGGAAAGGGCATCACGCACCATCTTTGGAAGAGCTCTATATGTTGTTGCCAAGTTGTCACTCCTTGAAACCCTTTCTTCCTTGAGCGAACCACCTCCTTGCATATTTTGGATGGCTAGGACAAGCCTATTCAATGCATCCACCATTCCTTCTTGGTTCTTCATGATCCTCTCTAATTTTTCCATGCTTCACAGGCTGGGAGGATGATGCTCTGATACCACTGTAATGTCCCTTTTTGGGGGAACTCAGGAAATGACCCAAAGCTGAAGATAAACAACAATTTTCAGATTTTCAGTGAGTTGTTAGTGACTGAAATTAATGTATAAAAACTCTTAACTTCTGCCAGCTTACACCCTTATAGGGCAGCAACCTATTTTGGGGTTTCAAACCCACTTTTATGCCTTCACCCCCTTCAAATCAGCTTCACTTGAATTTCTAAAATTATGATATATCCTCAACAATCATATAATGCAAGAAATTTGATTTTTAATGCCCTAGATATGGAGATATGAATTTCAACAAACCCTTGTCTGCAGTGTTATTTTAAAAATTCATAACTCAACTTAGGAAGCACCAAAAATTTATAAATTATGGAAAACAAGCTAGTAATTCCAAATTTGCCAAATGCACATCACACATACCACATTTCCACTCCAAGGTAGGTCGCTCCACTCTAAACAAATATAATATTGCACTAAAAACACCACACATGCAAGAGAAAGATCCTTTATTGCTTTTCCAACCAGCTTGCACAATCAAAACCTCATGAAGGGTTTTCATCCTTCACAAGTTTCCCAACCAAGGGTTTTTGTCCTTGGAAGAGATCCTCAACCCAAGGGGTTTTGTCCTTGAGAGAGAGTAAAAGGGCTACACTAGCCAACTTTCACCAAAATAAGAATAATCTCCAAAACATGTCCTAAACTAATGCCAACAACCTCTATTTATAATAAGAGGGTGGCGCCAAGTCTTGGGGCTCTCAAATGAGGCCAACCACAATTAGACTTGCTTTATTATTTTCTTTTTACTTTTTGGAGCCTACATGCTCACCAATATCTTTTTATTTCTAATTTATTGTTGGGCGCTAGGCTCACCAACAAATACAATGCCAATTAAAGAAATAAACATGAAATTAAGCACATGATGACATTGTTGGCTTCCTCTAAATTGTTTGCTTGGACCCATGAGGAAGAAAAATGGGTCAAGGTCTTCAAATGGAATTATCTCGAAAAAGGGACAACATTCGTGGGCCTCATCTTGATCTTAGCAGTGTCTTAGCTCCTCAATCATCTTTACTTTGATTACATCTTTCCTCTACCAAAAGCAATCCCTCAACAACTGGTGTCCGAAGTGAAAAATATTTTCTGCATTCCCACAATTTGCTCCATGAAAAGACCGAGGTGGTTTTGCAGCAATTGGTTCTATCCCTTTGGAGATAATTTTCCTCCATGAGTAATATATGCACATTTGGAGATGTAAAAGATACATATGCATCTTGGTGCTGGTCAAAGAGTACAATTTCTTTGCAGCAATCAAAGATATTTTAGGGGAGGGGGTTTGTATACCTCCCACCCCTTACCTCTACCTTGTTCATATAGGTGTGCCTTTATTCTAGGTCCCGAGGCAAGGGAGGCCTCCAAACAAGCGGGAGGGGGTCGCCCAAAGGCGAGCCGCTCTCCCGCATTTCAAGGAGGACCCCGTTGACGGAGGGACCAACAGAATATAGAGAAAACGGGAAGGGAATCGAAAGAGTCCTCCCCCTCTCACACTTTTCCAGATAGAGGTAGGGGCGTGGGTCCCATCTATCGCACCCCCTCGGGAGGTCGTACACCCAAAACCAATTTGCCATCTGAAAACCAAGATTGTTTGATGCAGTGTATGGGTACGGGGTTCAGAGTATTGAAACGGCAATTTTCAAAAACCCCAGTGTGCAGTACGCTTTTAGGTGTGTTTTATATTTATTATATATATATATATATATATATATAACGTACCCAAAAGCGTTGACTGGAGGGACCGATAGAATATAGAGAAAACGGGAAGGGAATCGAAAGAGTCCTCCCCTCTCACACTTTTCTAGATAGAGGTAAGGGCGTGGGTCCCATCTATACTACACCCCCTCTGGGAGGTCGTATACCGAGAAAACCAATTTGCCATACCGAAAACCAAGGCTGTTTGGTGCAGGGTATGGGTACGGGTTCGATCTGTTTGAAACGGCAATTTTTTAAAACCCCAGTACAATACGCTTTTGGGTACGTTTTTATATATATGTGTGTGTGTGTGTGTGTGTGTATGTATGTATGTATGTATATAAAGTTATAAATTTAAAAAAGCATTTGCATACTTATTGAAATTTAATACTCGTACATTGTATACTTATTGAAATTTAATACTCGTGATGACTTAAAATCATTCATAAAACATGAAAACAAATTTCCAATACTTTGAGAATTGAGACTTGAGTTTGTATCGATTCATAATGTTCAAAACATAATAGTTAATAACATAGACTGTATTATAGATTTGATAATTCATTATTAATGCCTTAAGCTTGAGTTAGACGTCTCATTGGACATTAAAAAACCATTTAAAGTCGTGAAATATTTTAATTCCTTTCTCAAACCAAAGGAGGGCAGAACAGCATCTTGTCATTATATTTCCGATTCAACGAAATCGATTTGTAGGCTTGGCACCTAATGTCAAATGAAGAGAAGATAGGCTGCCCAACCACCAAGTGCTTCACTTGTTCCGTGCCTTCCAAATTGACGGAAGAATAAAGGACCCATGACGAGCAACAAGAAAGCCCCCAAATAGTAAGTCAACCAAATGAAGTCCTTTTCATCTCTCTCAACCCTTCAGAGCCTATTGGCAATATTGAATCTCACACAAACTTTCCAAAGTTCAATTCCAATCAAAGCCCTCATGTTTTATTTATTTTTGCACTTAAAAAAATAAAAATTGTGGGTACTCTGTGGGTACTCTTTTTATTTAACTTTTTGCACTTGAAAAAAAAAAAATTGTGGGTACGTACCCACAGGCCTTGGGTACTTCCCAAGTATGGATTTTCGTACCTAGGGTCTATGGGTATGTACCCACAGTGCACCCAGGACATACCCGCACCCGTATCCACACCCACACATGTACCTATACCCGTACATATACTCGTACATGTACCGTACACGTACCCATACCCGACTGTACGAGGGGGTCTAGGGTGTTTCCGTGTAGTCTAGCTGAAAACCGATATCCAACATGGAGGCCCTCTGTTACTACCTACTAACCCTCCCACGTAGTGTGAAGTGGAGTTCAGCAGAGATTGCCAACATCAAATAGCCCGGACTATTCCGGTTGAGTTCGAGCCACAGGTACTTCCTAAGTATGGATTTTCGTACCCGAGTGGTCCGTGGGTATGTACCCACAGCGTGCACGGGACATACCCGTACCTGCACTCCGCACCCGCACATGTACTCGTACCTTGTACCCGTACATATACTCGTACATGTACCCGTACACATACCCATACCCAGCTTTGAGTACGAGGGGGTCTAGGGTGTTTCCGTGCAGTCTAGCTGAAAACCAATATCCAACATGGAGGCCCTCTGTTACTACCTACTAACCCTCCCATGTAGTGTGAAGTGGAGTTCAGCAGAGATTGCCAACATCAAATAGCCCGGACTATTCCGGTTGAGTGGGGCCAACTGGAAGAATTACTTACGGAATTTTGTAAGATCAATATGATAGTGTGATGGTGACAGCACTAGCCCTAGATAGGTAGACATCATATCGATTCCATGTGGAAATTTGGCCAAATAGAACATCAAACATTGACAGTCACCACATTGCAAAGAATTTTATCCCAAAACAACTTGATTGCTACAAAAGCAAGCATTGTCATTTGACATGTATGTCTCGACTCTCTACTCTGATTCATCCAACCTATTTAGTATGGTTAAAAGTGAGGTGTCATTGGCAGATATGACCGTTCAACAATATCTTGTGAAATCAGATTCTTTTGATCACCACTGCCCACAAAAAGTTCCCTTCACCCTTAGTTGGGAGTGGAAGAGCACCTCCCATGGCTTTGGGAGTGTAGGAGACACTCTACAATCTACACTCTAGTCTGAGCATAATTTGTTGCAGTTGTCTCAGATTACAGCTTCTCGTACATGGTTTGACTGTATCTTTTCTCTACCTGAAGCAGTACCCCAACAACTAAGTTTCCGAAGTGGAAAATACTTTTCTGCATTCTTGCAATCTGCTCCATGAAAAGATAGAGGTGGTTATCAAGTAATCAGTTCTTATCCCTCTGCTGTTTATTTTCCTCCATGAGTAATTTACTAATTTGTGCCCATTTTGAAAGGTAAAAGACACATTTGAATCTTAGTGCTGTTCAAAAGTATGAATTTCTTTGCAGCAATCAAAGATATTTTATCTGGAGGTATGACCTCTCGAATTTTGTAAGACATACAAAAGCAGGGACTGTTTAACATGTATGTCCATCTGATTCATCCAACCTATTTTAAAGGGTTAGATGTTGTTGGCAGATTCAACCATTTAACATCATTTGAAATCAGATTCTTTTGATTGTAACTGCCCACAAAATATCCCCTTTACCCATAATTGGCAATGAAAGAGACATTCTAGCTTCTCTGGCTTTGAAGGTGACACTCGTGTGGTGGCAACAATGGAGTACGGGACATCCCATATGATCTCCTTTCCCTGTTCCTGCATAGGGAATGGCATCAATGTTGATGCTGACAATGATCCTGGATCCAAATTGGCACAGAAATCTAGTGTAGTTTGTAATTCAGTCAATAATGCCTGTCTAGCTCAACATTTTTCATTCAAGTATTACATCTTGTGGGTATCACACCACTTCCCTATGTTCTCTTGTGGGCTTTTATCAAGTAATCCTTCAATTCAAGCTTTCAACCGAGGGTGTTAGCCTACTCAATTACTGTCGAGACAGGTTTCTTTCCTTTCCTTCCGTTTGAAATTTTCTTCAGTTTTCACTACAAAACAATAGGCCTCTCCCAATGTTTTGATGTCTACAAACTCCATGTCTTTTTGGATATATAGCCACAAACTGCTGCAATATTTGAGAATTTGGTGCCCCTCATTGTCAAATATACCAACTTTTGCCGATAAGTCATAAAATGCATTGGTATGACCATTCCTGTTTGGTACCAACCCTTGCACAATTGATGCAAATTTTTGAACTGGTATATTCTGTATCAACTAATATTCCTCTTTGATGGCCTCTACAAAATTGTCTCACATTTTTCTGGGGCATACTTCAAGGATGACTCACCATCATCGTCTCTTAGACAACATGATTCCCACCATTTTTTAACATTCACAGAAGCTTTCAAGAGTGCAAACACAATCTTTTCTAATTGTTCAAACCATTTGTCCAATTCATTAGCATCAAATTTTCCTTCAGAAAAGGAAATGTCAAAATTTACTTGTACCTTATAGGGTGTCAGCCTCAGAAAGGCTTGGTTGAAGATGATGTGGGTGCAGACTCATGTACGACGACATGAAAAAGTGTTGGCGAACAATGCCATCATGTCACTTTGCCTATAGAGGGCTCCCTCAAATAATTTTTGAAAGGACCTCCAATTCCCTCTCTTTCCACCTAGTGGGTTTGAACCGACAATCAATATAATATATAGGGTTGCATGTCTCAAAACCATGCTTCCTATTTTCTAACCTCATTCAATGGGACATGCAAGTATGGAACGAACAGTTGTGATACCGCTGATCTAGATTTAGTAAGGAATCTAGTGCACAACACAATATTAGCAGAAATTTAATGTGTCATAACAGCAATGAGATGAATCAACAAATTTGACATATTAATCTTACAATATTGCACTATGAATGAAGATTGAAGTCAAGACTAATTTAGATACATGAAGCTCCAAGACTCTATTCTAATTCTTTTACATTTGGATGATAATATCTATTTTTTAACATAAAATGATGAGTTTAAAACTAGAATATGAAGTGATTCATTTTGGAATCTAGAGACAATGTTCCCACAAGAAGTTAAGAGATTTTGTCATGTCCTAACACTCATTAAAATACTAATTTTAAGTTTTTCTATTTTACAATATTTTTCTACATCTTTCGTAATTTGCATTTTCAGGTTCCTTAAGAATGGAATTTGGCCTTGGCAGTTTTCTCAAATGCCTGTAAAGGGTTGTCGGAGGAATACCATTAGGGTATGTAATCTAGTTCATTTCATGAGCTTTCCAATGCATACTGATGAGTTTATTATAAATAGAATAAGAAAGTAATTCGCCTAAGAATCTGAAGAGTCTTGCAACAAAGTTTCCACAAGAACTTAACAAGTTTTTTCATGTCTTGACACTTGAAATACAAAATTTATGTTAATCTATTTTTCGGTATTTTTCCACATTTTTGGTATTTTGCATTTTGAGGTTTCTTCATAATGGAATTTGGACTTGGAAGTTTGCCCAAATGCCTCTAAGCGGTTGTTAGAGGAATACCTTTAGGTTATCTAATCCAATTCATTTCATGAGCTTTCGACACATATTCTCAACTTCCATCAAGTAGTTTCTTGGTCAAAGCTTTGCCAACACTCTAGGATCAGATTCTCACATTCCCAAAACTTTTGCATGTAATGTCACTTTTTTACCATATGAGAGCTATTAATTGGTCTTCTTGTCATTCCTTCTCTCGTGGCAAAGAAGAGAAGAAGATGGAGGAGAACATTGAGCTTCCATTTGATATGTTTTTACTAATTTTTAATATGTTCTTTTAGTGTTTTCTTTCTTATGACAGGTCGGCTGGGTTTTAATTAATTAATGGAAGCTAATGAAGGAAAAGAACATCTTTAAGAGGTCGGCCTTTTCTAATTGAGCATTGGCGCCAAAAAGGAGGATATAAAAGGAGATTAGAGGCATCATTTGCATCTAGTCTTGGCGCATTTTGATATACTTGGGCATAGAGAGCTAGTTGCTCCTTGTTCATCCACTTGAGGACAAAAACCCTCTTGTGAGGCCTCATTGAAGGACAAAAACCCTTCATGTGGCTTAGGTGAAGGACGAAAACCCTTCATCATTGTTTGGTCTTGATGTGAAGAGCTGATTTGAAGATCTATTTGTAATTTCCAGCTGATATTTGAATTATTTAGGGTGGAGCGACCTACCTTGGGTAGGGTTTGGAGACATTGGTGAAGAATTTGAGAAATTTGGTTTCACAATCTGATTTGTAATATTTTTAAAGGCCGGAATCTAAAGTTATATGAATTTAGAGGGTTTCTAGACCCATATTTCATATTTATCTTGTGGCTGCAATTTCCAGTGCATATTTAATTTTCAGCAGAGTATTCTTCAGTGTTTCTTTGTTATTTTGGCTTCTAAAATTCCATAAAATATATATATAATAGTGGTGAATTGATTGGTGGTGTTTTATGGTGATTTTGGCATTTTTTGGTGCAAGTACAAGTCACTGATTTTATTCTTCAGTCTACTGCAATTTTATTTTCAGATCTGCATTTAGTGTGAAACCCTTGAAAGGGTTATTACATTGCACAACATTTGCAAGATATTCAAGGTATTTGCAAACTCTTTAATATAGAATCTGCAAAATTGGAATGCATCGACTAGGTACACACACACTAGTTATTTAATTTTAAAATAGTGAATACAAAATAAGAATATAATAATAGATGGGCAATATGAGATAAAAATATTGTAGACACCTAAATTTGGTAATTTATCACTTGATAATGTCAGTATTTGCTCAATCCCTAAATCATGACTTGTGAGGTCATTCCAAGCTCAATTCCTTATCCTTAGTCCCATGCAAGACTTGCTCTCCTCATTTGCACTTCTCAATTGCTCATATAATTGCTTGCATCAGTCCACAACATTTTCACTCTAAATGTTGTACACAGATTTTTCAGCACCTCACACCATCCTCGTAGAGGACCGTCAAATAAGGATCAAACCATCCAATGGTTTGGTCCAAAATAAGCGATTACATACCCAACCACACAACGGTCATTTTCTCAATTTGATATCTATGAGTCGATATTTTCAACAAGCCTTGATAATTCCCACTCAAACCCCATTTTTGTACCATCACTTTGTATTAAAGCTGATGTTGGCATTTTTGATTAATACTTTTATATATTTAAAAGGAAGTTTTTGTGCATAAATCTTGTTCATTATCATCTTGTATATGCTTCTTTGAATGGGTTTAAATATATTGATATATGCGCTAACAAGTGTGAATGAAGGACCTATTATAAGCCTAGCACAGGACTCACTTCAAGCCGGTGCAAGACTCGCATGATGGAGTGCGGGGCTCGCGTTATGCGAGTGCGGGAATCGCATTAAGGAAGGGAAAGACCGACACAACGAAGCAAGGAACTAATCTAGTCAGCACATGAGTAACATGATGGAAGGAGCATCTAATGTGTATCATCACCCAGTCAGCATGTGAATTGCGCAATTTATGAGATTCTTAATTAACATTAGTTCGGGTGGAAACGTGGATTAAGTGGATGGCAATTGTCTTTGGGAACAAATTGATTATCTTCCCAATGAAGTAAACTTGCGATAAGCAATATTCAAGAAACTTGAATGCATGAGTGTTTTAACTCTACCAATCTCCAATATTTCAGCTAGGCATTGTTTAAGGACTCCACTCGCAGTTAACAGGATAAATCTAGTCAAGATGCTACATGCATTTGTTATTTCAAACTTGTAACTCCATATTACATTGTTGTTCTTATGCAAATCTATTAGTTAATTATTAGATAGCAATTACAAATAACAATTTCTATTGCGAGAGAATTTGAACTTCTCCTATTATAAAAGGCATTTGTATTAGAATTAGAGTTAGTTGTTAAGGAAAATATAATATTGCATTATTGATTAATAAAGCGCGTGATTCTGAGTTCAATCTTGTTGGTGTAACTTCAAGTCTAAAACTGGATCAGAGGGAAGGAGCAAGGTCCACTCCTCCCCAATGTGAAGGGAAGTATTGCAAGTTTGTTTAATTTTCTGTTTATTTAGCATTTGATTACTTGCAAGAATTACAAGTATTTTAAATTGTCAATTTGTTTCAACATTCTTAACCCTTTTATCCATAGATTTAGGAGTCTCTGTTTTACTTTATCAAGTATTTCTCAAATAGATAAGTTTTTAGGAATAGTATTCGGTTAAATCTTTAAATTAATACATGCCCAAAAGCAGTTTCAATCGTGCTTTAAGTACAGTATCAACAATGCTCGTCAACTTTCCTCGTGAGCTTCCTTAATGTGAAATTATACCTATAGTCCCTATATAAGCAAGTAAAATGCACTCATTTACTCACTGGCACTTTCAAAAGCATCACTTGATATTATTCCAAAAGCACTCCAAGCTCTCATCAATTCTTTAAAAGCAATAGCACACTCTAGAAGCAACCCCTACACAAGTCTAACGCACATTCAACTAAGTTTTAGAGTCACACTTCCCAAGCTAGAGATCATCAAGCCAAGTCAAGCAAAAGACGTCGAGCCATTACCTACATTATCAAGTGATCAAATTGTCGAAGTTGTTTGCATCCATATAGATATCGACGCTAGATGGAGAGCTATGTGCGATTGAGACCCTTTAGAGTGTTGCCAACATAGGTGGTGTACAGATGGCACTTCAACCCAACCACTAACCTTTTGCAGGGTCTCCTACCCGTGGTTGGGGTTTGAAGCAACTTCAATATATAAAGAGGGTTTCACATATGATTGACACTTAGGGTTTCACAATGAAGCATATTTCGGAGGTTCACACAAGTATGGGAAGTTACAAAACATTGGTAGCTCGCCGTACAAAAGCGTCAAATAGATGCGTACGCATCCGACAGTTCCATACCTGCTCATTATGCACTCCCAAATGCGAGAGATGAAGCATTTGCATATCAATGCAGATCAGATCTAGTCTTTTTGCCCTTCTATCACTCTCAAATCAATCTTGTGAACATCCAATCAACTATAAGTACACCCCTCTTCTTGCACCTTGTTCCATTCAAAGACTCAATCGATTTATCTTACATATTGCTAAATAAGTATATTATGATCTGCACATTAATATTCAAGTAATAACATATATAGTTCTTATTTCTAACCTTAATCCAAAGATAATAAATAAGAACACCTCTTGCTTATTTAGGGTTATGTCATTTAGTTTACCCCCTCGGTGAAAAGGCATGCATTTATAGCATTTTAAAAGCAAAATCCTCAACATATTGATACACTTCTCTATATAACCCGGATGAACAAAAGGGCTTGGATACATCTAAGGTTCTTGTATCTGATATTCCTAAATCTAATGTTGTTTCTTCTCCTATTGCTACATCTGCTATACATATATCTATGGGGGAATCCCATATTCAATTTCACAATGTCTCCATGTCTATTCCTATGGCTTCTACCATTCCTACATCTCTTGTACATACCCATGGGACTTCCCACTCCTCTTCTATTATGCATGCTCTTGAGCATCGTATTCACTAAATTGCCAAATAGGTACGGAACCACCAAACAATCATGTATGCATCCGAGGGTTACATGCATGCCCATTTTGAAATCCCAAATCCAATTACAAAGCATTTACATATCAGTTCCAGTAACTTTGCCCTTCATCCATTTGCTAGATCAACCTTCGAACATCCAATCAATTAGCCAAGTACACCCCTCTTCTTGCCGCTCTCATTCAACACGTGTTTTGATCAATTTATCCTACACATTGCTAATAGGTATATTCTGATCTGCACATTAATATTTAATTAATAATCTAAATATATCTCATGTTTCTAACGTTAATCCAAATATAATAAATAAGAACACATTTTGCTTATTTAGGATTAAATCATTTAGTGAACCCCTCACTTGAAAAGGATGAGTGTGAATTCACAACTTTTTAAATCAAAATCCTACACATATTGATGCACTTCTCTATATAGATCGAGATGAAGAAATGTGTTTGGCTACATCTAAGGTTCTTGTGTCTAATATTCCTAAATCTATTGTTGTTTCTTCAATTATTGCTACATCTACTATACCTATATCTATGGGAGCATCTCATATTTCCTTTCACAATGTTACCATGTCTATACTTATGGCTACTACTATTCGTACATCAATTGTGCATACCCATGGGGCTTCCCACTCATGTTCTATTACACGTCCTTGAGCATCTTGTTCATTATATACAAGCTCAAGTTTTCCAATCCTAGTAAGGTACCCCTAGGCCTTCTAATGCTATGGAATCCACTCAATTGCTTCACAATCCACATGCACATGAAATAACATCTTATCCTTTACCCCTCGGTTTTTGTCTCCTAAGCTTCCTATCTCTGAGGGAAAAAGTGATCCTGAACTTAGAAGTCTCAATGGTTCTATGATTTACCTATGTATTATGCGGCGGTTTTACTCCTTTGGCAAATCAATGCCTTGCACATTTTTCGAACACTAGAGACGATTTCATATGCTCAAATGGCTAAAATGCAACAAGGCTCCAATGAACCAAGCGGTGATTGTGTTTAACACCACCAAATTGGAGAGTTTTCGTTCTCCAACCTTCAACAAGGAAGGGTTTCATCCTCCTTGCTTGCCACACTAATGGATTTTCGCCCCTTAGTGGATTGGAATAGAGCAACCAGCTCTAGAACCAAATAGATAAAATTATATTAGCCAAAAACATGCCCAAAATGAGCCTATGCGACCCCTTATATATCCTTATGGTGGCGCCAAGAGTCTTTAAGGAGGAATTCCCCAAGACCGACCTCCTTAGAAGCTTATTTCATCTTTTAAGCTTATATTAAAAGCTCTCCAACCTAGCCGACCTGCTTAAGAAGGGAAATACAAATGAAAAAAATATAATTATTAATTAAAGAAAGACTAAATATAATCCAAGGCTTCCCTTGTTCATCTTCTTCTTGCCCACGGGAAGAAGAATGGGCAAGAAGCCTTCAATTGGATCAATTCGAAAAAGGGGACATTACAGTCCTCCCTTCCCAAAATTGCTTTCCCTCAAGCAATTGCAAGCTTGGCTGATCTAAAATCTCGATCTCCATCTTCTCATCATGTAATTCCACATCCTCAAGAGAATAGGAGGTGGCTTCCTTGACAAGGCATCCGCTACCACATTGTGTTTCCCTTTGACATATTCAATATCAAAATCATATGCTTGGAGTCTACTTACCCACTTTTGTTGTCGGTCATTTAATTCTTTTTGATGAAGAAAGAATCTCAAACTATTGTGGTCAGTTTTGACCACAAACCTTCCACAAACCAAGTATTGCTGGAATTTGGTCAATGCATGCATGATGGCCAACATTTCTTTGTCATAGATGGAGAAATTCTTCTCATGTTCCTTGAATTTTCGGCTCTCATATGCAATGGGATGCTTATTTTGCATCAAAACAACCCCTGTACCAATTTAAAATAAATTCAATTGATAATTTTATAAAAAGTTAGAAAATAAAAATCCAATACTAGTAAATTGTTCTCTTACCTTCAGCAACTCTAACCTTGAGAATCTCATAAAAATAGCATGGAGCATATGATGATTCATGACAAACATCTGAATCTCATTTGCCTCCATATAAATCTCCTCTATCCATGGGATTTTGCCAATCTTTTGCAAAATCAAATTCAAGGAGTGTATTGCACAAGGTGTCCAAAATATGTGCTCATATCTCCCTCTATAATCAACCTTGTTGCTCTACAATTTTTTGGTCCGTGATGACTTAGACAACGTTTTTAGGAGCCACCGACTTTAGTAGTCTCAATCAAAATATTAGCAATAAATTCAGCATACTTTACTTCGCCACGACAATCAATGGTCTTAAAGAACATTATCTCTTTAGGGCATCTTTGCAACAATGTTGATTAGAGATCCATTTCGAGTATCTTTTCATCCATTTGAAATAATAGTCACCCATGTGTCCTTCCACAAATCCCTATTTGACTACAAAGAAGTATGTATATGGTCCACTTCTTTCACCAACAATGATGTTCGAACCTTCTCATGGCAGGGCCTTTATACTCTTATGGTGCCTCATTAATACCGTTCACAATCTGTTGCCAATATAGTAATCGCAACATATTGAAGGGAAGCCCATATGCATAAATGCATTGAGCAACTAGCTCCTCGGTAATATTCCTTTTCTCAATAACAAAGGCTTGTTCTAATGGACCTTTTGTTCTCTTTCGTGAGGTGGCCTCTTCCTCTAAGGGAATTTCAACTTCAGGTGTTTGAGTCGAAGTTTGAATAAAAGGATGGTTTGATGGTGTGGGTGGTTTTCCTAAACCCCTCCTTTGCAAAGGAACAATTCTATATCTAGCTTTTGTAACTTGCAAGTCAGCCTCCTCTTACTCTTTTATGTACGTCAAGATATGCACCTCATCAACCTTGGTATGGTTTTTAATTCATGCTCCCACTACCCCAGTTAAATGAGCTTTGAGTCGTTTGTATGAGGACTTAAATTGCATATTGCAATGATTGCATATCCAAGATTGAGAGCCACCACCTACAAGACTCTCTAGCACTTGTACATGTCTCCAAAGAGAAGGAGGATCATGTTTCGTGGCATCCAGAATGTTTCTATATGGGCCCTCGCTTTGGCTTGTTTCCCCATGCCCTCACCCTAAAGTTGCACTTGATGCCATTTATATTTAATATCTCAAAGTTCAAACCTACAAAGAAAAATAAAAACAATAAATAAGACCACACCCTACACATCCCTTTTTGTTTTGATTGCCAAGTTCGCCATGAAGGTGCATTTTTGTTAACCAAGGTAAATTGTTCATAATGGAAAGAGAAGAGACTTTCGATATCAAAACCCATGCTTGAGCTCTTGGGTCGAGTATGGGTTTTGATCAGTGAAAGAGAAAAAGCAGAATGAAAAATATGTATGGGATGGATCTAACTATTTTTTATTTTGAGTCAGTGGTCAGTAAGCTAGACCCATACTGCGAGTTGTTTCATGCCATAAATAAACACGTACACTTAAAAAATCCGTTGGACAAGCGGATTCACACCTCTTACAACCTGCGCAGTCTTCTGTTCTTGGAGCAGAAGCAATTTGCTTAGCTTTACATCCTTCCCAAGGTATCATTTCTAATACATCTGTCGGACACGCTCGTACACACTGGGTACAACCAATACATGTATCATAAATTTTGACTGAATGTGCCATTGGATCTAAGAATTCCATTAGTTAGTATTAAAAAGTTTTTAATTTGAGAAAATATTCTAATATATGGACAATAACGATATATGATGAATATAAAGCAAATCAATAATTGTATTATCAGTGATATAATGGATAGATTCGGATTCTATCTGTTAAGAAACAGATTTGTCTAACTTTCATCTCTCCAGATTTCACCAAATCTGGTCTAATTGTGTTAGACAGATCATTTGGATAATTAGTTAAATATGAATAATGTTCTTGATTGATCGCAATACTATATCGGAGGTGAGAGCTTACACATGTTCGGATTTTTTAAAACGGCAAAAAGACTCTAAAAAACAGCAAAACCCTAAACCCTAGGCATCCTAGTTTGCTTTTATTAACCACGTTCACCATATAGGTGCGAGGTGAGAGCATCCACAATGTTTGGGACGCTATTGTTAATTAAAAACAGCAAAAGAACTATATTATACAACCAAAAAAATGCAAAGGAAATGTTGCAGTTTTTCTTAACATAGAGTTTAAAAATTAAAACTACATATCATGATCAATGATCATGAATGATGTGTGCATTAACATTAATCGCATTAACATTTTTTTAAAAAGAGGTTGAAAAAGCCTGACTATTACTCCTTGATGCTCTTAGCTCTTAGTATCACCTCCTAATCTCTTCCTTCACGCTGCTCCTTGATGCCTCTTTGCTCTTCACAATGTTGAATGTTAGTTTAGTGAAAATTGAATTCAGCAAGAGAAAGAAATGAGTGTGATTTAGAATGGACCAAAGATGTCCTCATAGCTTTTAGGAAGGTTAGGTGGATGGATTATGGTTAGCAAAAATAAATGCAAAAAAAAGTTTTTTTTTTTGCCTTTAAAATACATATGGCCGTCAGTAGGACTTGGAAATGCCTCGGTACAACAGAGCCGTACCCGAGGTGTTTATGGACCATACGCGGGCCATATAAGCGTTTTGGTGTTGTTTTTGTATGGGTACCTGTTTCTAAAACATTTCTACGGGGAGTACGGGCAGGTGGGGCATTTCCATGCAACATAGATATTGATGCTATATGCAAGTATCTAACTCTGATCTTTGTATAGGAATATTTAAGATATGTTAAAAAAATTCTTTGGTTGTTGTACCAAGTATAAAGTTCTCTTACAACATGTGCACAGGATCATTTGTTCTCAGTCTCCCTTTTCCAATGCAAAATGCAAACCACTCCAGTGAAGTAACTTAAAAAATGTATGCTTGCCGAGGCATGAACAAAAATGTGTCAGAAGAAAATATAATGTGTTTGGAATGAAAGCATGAGATCAACATAGAATATATATTTAATGTTCATTATCAATTCCTAGTCATGCACTAACTTTCATGCAACCCATATCGTTGTGCCAAGACAAAAGTGTGCTTGCCTGATGGCGTGCTGCTGTTAACTGGGCCAGCTCATCAGCTTCAGAATGTCTCAAGAACCATTGACTTAGAGGATGATCCTTTGTATCCCCTCCTTTCTTCTCGCTAAAATTATCATTGGCAACCCCTAAAATGAAGAACATCTTGCAATTTGAAACAGAACAACAAATGCTAAAAACTTAATATTGATTAAAAAAGTTTTTATATTCTGTTTGACGTACAGTCAAATATCCTGGAGAACTGGTAGAAATTCAGTATCCTTGCATTACATAAATGCAAAGGGATAAGCCAACCTGACGGGGGTGGTAAGGTCAACCCAGTTGGTGCTCCAGATACAACAACTGCTGGATGATGGCAAGCCCGCAAATAGAAAGGTTCTGAAGGTTCTGCAAAGACAATCTCATCATATGACTCAACAACCACTGGTTTCTTTGTTGACTGTAATCCAGATTCATCCTCAGGATACAACTTTAGATGATGAAATCTGATCATAAGAGAATGCAATCCAATGAAAATACAAATTGACAATGGATATTTGTAAATGGTGTTTGTCGCCGATAAAAGAGAATGTAGACCCACCAATCATGAGTTACATTGAATTGACTTACAGCTCTAATTGCTTTTCTGCTACATCACTGTGGAAGTAGATAGTCATGCTTATCTCAAATTCACCCCACCCAGTTTCAGACAGCTCAAAGGGAGCAGCTTCAACAACCCTGGTTGGATTATTAAAGCTTTGGTGTAGCTGAAAGACAACTCTTTTGATTGCAACCCCAAGATCCTCATTTGTTGCTCCACGAATATATACCGTCCATTTATGGGAGTGATACCTATGATACAGAACACAAATATTTCACAAAAATGTATTAAATAGCCCTGCTGAAATTTTTCATTGCAGGCTTCATGTCATGCATTCACATATATCAAACTTGTAAGTAATCTAATCCACCACATGGATTTAGAAACTTGAGATTGAAAACAAAGAAAATAAATATTGGTATAATGCTTATTGCAGAAAAGGAAGCATTCATCAGACTGACAAAGGGACATTGTAGAAGTAAAATATTGAGAAAGCACAAAATAAAGATCAGAAAAATATGTCCCGAAGAAGAAGAAAACTCACTCATCTGCCTTTTTCCCCAGCCAGAACGATATTGTTCCATAAACTATAGGTATGGTCATCTCCACATCCTTGACCCTTTTTATTTGGTTCTGCAAAATCTAGCAAGCCATATATCAAAAAAACCTAAACTCCCATTTAATTAATCCTCTAAAAATAAACCCATAATTTCATCACCTAAAAACAGCAATCACGGCAACAAAAAGGTATTTGCAACATAGATAAATAATACACCAGCACTATCACCAAAATGCATAACTACAAGAGGAGCATATGGGATGCACATGCAGGATATTCGTAATACATTACTCCCAATGAACCCAAATCAACAACATGAAACACAGCTGAAAAATGGAGACATCCAACCCCCATAAATGGCATAGACAGTTCAAGACTCAAGCAGCTAAAGCAGGTGATGAAGCTTACTAAAATAGCTCAAGACATTGCAATAGATTATCCCTCCAAGTAATTATGGATGTGTTGTAAATAAAAGTTGTGCACCCGTAATTTTAAAGGTACCCCAATAATCCGATATATGGAAGTTTTGCAATCAACAACTATGCCATTTGAATGTCATTGTTTTCCATCGAGTCAACCATTGTTTTGTACCCTTGAGTCAATTATCCCCTGAAAGGTTCCCCATTCATTAACCCTCTAGATGTCGTACCTGAAACGTGTTGTTGTAAGTAAATTTGCATTATTCAAATGATAAAGACCTCCTAGGCCTATTAGCTCAAGTAATTAAACTCACTTTGCCACGATATTTTATTTATCATTCCTTAATATTCATATGTTGAAGTGTCACAAAAACTACCTTATAGAAGGATTAGAAGGATTTGGATAATCTTTTATTATCTTTTAGTCTTATCGTCACATTGATAGGGGGATAGGAAGTTTACGAAGTATTAATTAAATAGTTGGGAGGTTAGTGTTCCCCATGTCTTGACCACCCATGCCTCGCTACTCACCCATCCTTAATCAACTTGAAACCCACTTAACATGAGTGTGTGCAGAGATGTTGTGCCTATGAGCAATATTGGAAAAGCGTTGTTTGATCCCGCTTACACGACAATACATAAAGGAGATTGAGATTTTAATAAAAAGAGAATAAAGTTATTGAATTGGTAAATTGTTTTGGCTTTTCCACATTACTCAATATGCAAGAAATAGAGGCTGTTTGGGGATTTTAAGATAAAAAATCAATTCGCAAATCGGAATGGTTGAAACGCTTACCCAACTTTATGTCCGTTACCACATGCATAACTTGCATGTATGCCTTTTTAGGTTCCATAATTATTTTAGACAGTTTTCAAATTTTAAAATCCTTGGGCAGACTTTGTTTGCAACAACCCACCTCTATGGAGCTCAAAGAAGATGATGAAAATGAATATTTTCACCAAGATAGTGAAATCAAAGTGAAGGACAGTTGTGACAAGTGGTGCCGAGTTCAAAAGGAAACCAGTCCCTTGCTAGACAAAGCCAAACTGTCTGAAGAAAGGAAAATAAAAAAGGGCCCACATATGCAAGGTCGAAATGCTCATGGTGTGGAAGATGCAAATCCAAAGCAGTTCAAAGCAAAGACAAAGTGGTGAATTTGAGCTTGTAACTCATCTTGATATAAAGAGAGCTCAAAGCCAAATGAGCCAATCAAGGTCTTGAAGTTGGAAACTAGCAAGGTGACAAATAAGCTCTTAGTTCTTAAGATCCAAACAACAGTCAAAGTGAGAACTCGAAAGGAGGAACCTGAGCTACGATAGGAGCCCAAGCTACAAGAGAAGCACGAGATGCAAGAGGAACCCATGTTGTGAGGTGAAGTGGTCAAAAACGGTGGTGCTTGAAGATACAAACGCTGAGTGGTAGCTTCGGCAAATGCGATCCATAAGGATGGCTTGAGACAACAAACTCCCAAGTATGAAGATACGCACTTGTAACAAAAAGACCTCGATGCGGAGCACATGCGGCAAACCAAGACATGGTGAAGCTTATAAGAAGTATCAAAGCTGAACGAATTGGTTGGGCGGAGTGAATACCAGATGAACAATGAGTTGTTAAGTGAGCCAAGTGATACACCAAAGTGGTTGATGCAAGTTAAACCTGCAGGGGTGATCATGATAACAAGAGCCAAGCCAAAGGCAATAAGCAAATAAATCAGGACCAGCAAAAGGAGAAACTCAAACTGTAAAATGCAAACTCCAAACTGAAATTGAGTCAAAGCAAGATAAAACTTGTGAGGTGACAGTGTCGAACCGTGACGATGCTGACTCAGGAAAGTGGCGGCGAGCTTGAGACTATCAAACATTGAAGATACGGCCAAGGTGAAATAGACTTTAACGCTTGACAAAAGGTCGTAGAGGTGAGCAGGGGTGGCAATAATGAAGATGCCATGGAGTAATATCAAATATAAGAGCTCAAAGGGAAGTTGCACGAACATATCAAAGACATGGTATTTGAGACCTTCATGCAAGCTCCTGAGAGGAACAAATGTAGAATATGATAAAGGACTATATAAAATAGTCGATGCCAATTGTGACCTCACACAAGCTTGCAAGAGGAATAAATGTAGAATATGAGTAGAGGCATATACAAAGCAGTCAGCACTTGGTGGAAGATAGCATGCACAGGTATAAGCTTGAGTGTGTATAAAAAGACGGTGTTGGAAATGATAGCATGCAGGTGTTTGAGACTCAACAACAAACTCAGTGACTACCAATTGTGCCATGACAATCAAGGTGATGGTGGTAACCAGCACTCAAATACAAGCTTAATTAAAATGTTGATGGCGAATTCACGATAGTCCAAGACCAAAAGGAGCTTCGAGCGCAACATTGCCATAGAAATCAAGCTACCAAATACACAGATTTTAGATGGACCCAAAAGAGAGAACAAATTTGAGAAGCCAGACCGGATGAAGTAAAGGATGAGTTGATGACAATAGGAAGGCATCAAAATCGTTAAATCAAAGCAATTAAACAAACATTTTGTGAGTTAGCACTAATGTGATACTGTCAATCTTGGCAGATTAAGATAGATAAGCTAGGTGGTGAATAGTGATAGTGATGATAAATCCAAGCAATAGACACCATTGTAGTAAGCTCTAGGAATTAGAGAGCAATTGTGTGTGGTTTTTAGACAAGCATTGTAAGAGTTGCCCTATTAATAGCTGCAATCTTGAAAGAGGTGAAATTCGAGGAGAGCCTAACCGTCAAGTATGGAAGATATCTGCAACCTAAGTGTGAGCATCGAGAAGGAAGGCAATGTTACGGTGTGTCAACAGTTCCAAACACATTGTGATTGTGCTAAGGCGACATCAAGAAGTGAACCTGAAGGGACCCCATTGAAGGAGCCAAGACCACCTATAGACTTCTACCCTCAACTTGAGATCAAGGCAAGATCTAAACCTTTCAGGTGTGTCAACAATACCTTTCTCTTTCATTTTTTTAGTATGCAGGAAAATGATTTCAACAAATGGATCAACTTAAGTGACGGCCACAATCCAAAAATGGGCAATTAGTTTACTGAGTCTTCCACCTCCTACATCAAAGTCTATGGTTTCGATGGTGTTCCCTAAAAGTTGTCAAAGTACATGAGCAGCAAATGGCCTCTTCACCGAAAAGCACAAATCAGGAATACACTTCTTGATTTTCATTGGGAAGAACACTTGCTTTCCGTTGAGTAATGCTAAAGCAATGAATACTAAGATGACGAGAATGGCTCATCAAGAATTTGTTAGAAGATAGAATTTGACAATTGTGGTACCATTGAATGGATTCTTGGCTACTTATACAAATATCATCCGCGTGTTGAAGATTATTGGGCGGATTATGAAGATGAACACAATGTGCGTGTTAGAGACTATTCCAAAATGACCCTAAACCAAATAATCACTTTCGAGTTGAAAAGCATGTCAAGAGGAGTCACGGATGACGGAAAAGTGGTGAATAAGAATTTGTGTTAATATCTAGAATTTTAATCAAACTCATTGAAAGATAATTATCTTTTTCCCATCATGGACAAAGTGCCACAAGGTGTTACAGGCTCAAAAAATTATTTATGCTTGATGGTTTCTTTGTTTATAATCAAGTCGAGGTTGTAATGGAGGGTCAGCAAACAACCACATTCACCCATGTCGTATGTTTGCATACTGAAGGATGTCATTTGGCACACCAACACAGGGATGACTTTTAACAGGGAAATGGACGTGGTTTTCCATGATATGAAAAATAAAAGATTAGTAGTGTACCTTGATGATTTGACCCTTTTTTCTAAAAGCAAGAAGAACACTACAAACATCTAAAGAAGGTTTTTGAGAAATGCCGAGCAAATGGTATTTCATTGAATCCTAAGAAATTGGTCTTTGAAGTCACAAAAGGAAAATTGGTTGGTTACATTGTGTCGAAAGAAGAGAAAAACAGAACCTGAAATAGATGGAACCATCCAGAAGTTGACTCTTCCTACAAGCAAACCCAAAGTTCGCTCTTTCTTCAAAAAAGTAATGTTTCTAAGAAGGTTTATACCTGATTTCGTGGAGCTGATGAGAAACAGACCTAATATAATGGAAGGAAAAGATGACTTCACAAGAAACGAACAAGGAAAAGCAAAAATGTTGAAGAAATCAAAACTGCCATAGCAAAAGCACTAGTGCTTGTGTACCCAAACTATAAGGATTTTATCATTTACACTTATTCATCAGACCCACGCTTTCAGCAATCTAGGTGCGGTAGAATGAAGGACTAGAATACTCTTTTTCCTTTATGAGCTACAGATTAAAAGAGCACAAACTTAAGTATTGTCCCATTGAGAGGCGTGCTTACACGGTAGTCAATGAAGTGAAATAGTTCAGATATTATATCCTCAATTCTCATTATTGTAATGGTCCCTAGTACAACAGTCAAGTCAATTTAACACGACACGAATTTGGTTCTGAAAGAGGAGGCTAGATAGATAAAGTACAGGAGTGTGACCTTGACATTAAACCACAAAGCTTGTTCGTGAATGCGGCCTTTGTCAACTCATAGGTGAGAATGATCACGGCAAAAAGGACTTTGCAATGTCACGAAAAGATGTACTTGAGAGATGCCTTTAGTCTTGTTTATCGATTCTACTAACGAGAGTACTTTGGACATCTCAGCCAAAAAGAAAAAGGAGCAATCAAGCTTAGAGCCGCCACGCATGTAATTCGGGATAATACACTTTTTCATAAATGTTTAAACAGTTGCTTCCTAAGATGCGTTGACAAAGAACAACAAAAAGATTGGCAACGACCAAAACTTGAAGCAATATCCCTCGGACCTGTAGTCATTGAAGAACCATTTCACCAATGGGGTTTGGACTTCATTGGCACACTAAATCCACATTCCAACACAAGTCATACCCACATCCTCACATGCAATGGACTGGTTCTCAAAGTGGGTTGATGTTGTAATGTCCCCTTTTCCAAGCTAGTTCGACTTAAAGACCTTGGGGTGCATTTCTACTCCCCGTGGGCTTTAAAAGATAAATAAGGGAAGTACATTCATGTTATGATTGTAATTTGCTATTTTCAGCCTTGTCATATTTTTGTAAAAAGGCAAATTGCCAATTATAGCACTAAAATAGCATGTTGGTGGCTAAAAGTGCAAAACGCCAACTTCAAAATAGAAAAGGATGTTTGAAAGGGGAGGTCGTCCCTCTCTAAGGAGGAAAAATAAATGTTAAAAAAGAAATAAAGAGGCCTACATGGAGCGCTCCACAAGGAAAGGAAAGAAAAGGCTATAAAAGCAAATGTTTGGGCTCATTGTAAGGATGATCTGGTGAATTTTAATACTTCTCTTTTGGAAATTGGAGCATTGAGCTCTCATTTTCAGCCTTTGAGGATGAAAACCCTCATTGGATCCTATTGGGGACAAACAATCAATAGTCACAACACTTGGGGACGAAAACTCTCATTTGTTGCATTGGTGGCTTCAACTAGGAGTCACAAGAGAGCTTCAAATTCAGAATTTCATAACAGTAGGGGTTTCTATCAGTGTTGGGGCACAAATTCCAACTACGGCACACTTTTTGGGGGCTGACGCACTCATTGTCAGCTTGGGCGACCCACTTAGAGATTTTAGGATCACTTATCGGTGGGTCTTGGTTAAAAAAATTATTCTAATTTTGTTTGATAGCTATCATTTTTGTGGTCATTTTGAACTATCATTTGCATTTTATCTCCAAGTATTTTTGAAGATATGGAATTTTGAAGTTTTAGTTGTTTTTGAGCAACTAATTAATTCCAGCAGTCTGTATTTTGTTGTTGGAGCATTTATTTTGCATGATTTCATCAAGGGTTTCATGTTGTTGATGTATTTCTAAAGATTTGTGTGTGGGAGGTACTAAAATCTGAATTTTACCTAGGTCGCTTAGGGTTTTGTGGACCTAAAATAGGTTATTGCCTAATTTTTGCATAAAATCAATTTGCTGTCATAAAAATCAGGTTTTTCTACATGTGGTTGTCATCATTTCCAGCAATGTTCCATTAGGGTTTTGGGGAAAATCCAAATTCCTCAAATTTGAGCCCGAAAGGGACATTACAGTGGTATAAAAGCATTGTTCCTCCCATCTATGGGAGGCTATATTTAGATTTTCAGATTGCATGAATCCCGACGAGGAAGGGTTCAAAGTATACCAAAAAAAGACTCCAACAAAGAACATGGGAGACAAGGAACAAAGGCCGCCACCTTCTTATGAGATGAGTTACTTACAAGAATTGATGTTGAGGAATCAAAGAGACGCGGTGCAAAGCTTTCAAAGGACAATGAGGGCTTCAGTGATTGAATTGATCCAAGCCATCCAAGGTGCTTTGGAATTCAAGAAAACCTTAGGTAAGGGCAGCTCTTTCGGCAATGAAAGAACTTCCGTCAATCCTTCCACAAGAACCTTCCAAGCTAAATTTCTACAAAGGGAAGAAGAGGAACAAGCGGAAGTAGGAAAGCAAGATGGAGATGATGAGATGGATCGGTTCTATGTGGAATACCAAGCTTTGAGGCCAGCCATCCACCAAGAAATTTCTTTCCATAATTTTTGTACCTTGAAGTCAAGGAATGGTCACAAGGGTGGAAGAAGACTACATAATGATCAGCCACATAGAGATATTCAAGGGTTTCAAAGTGACCGTGGCTGATGGGTTTTCTATTCCATGCACCAAGAGAATTCCAAAGCTCAATATCACCCTTGGAAGGCATGAGGTATGTGATGATTTCTATATGATTGGTATAGGTGATACGGATCTTGTTCTTGGGGTCCAATGGTTGCACTCTTTGGGGGAATTCACCCTCAACTACCAAAGCATGGAGTTAAAGTTCAAAAATAATAAAAAGGAGGTTGTACTACAAGGTATGATCAATGGAGCTCCTCAAATAAACTCTTTGGTAGAAGATACTTTGCCAAAAGGGCACAATTCTGCTCTATGTCAATAATAACAGCAGATTGGAAGTCCTTAATTACAGTAGAGTATGCAAAGAATAAGTTCGCTAATGCTGTTTTTAAAGGTGAAATTGTTGATGAAAGGGACAAGATTGTGGATGGACTCATTCTATAAAAGAATAAGATCTATTTGGTGCCAAAATCTAAAATAAAACAGAAGATATTGACGGTTGTTCATGACACTCCATTGGCCAGTCATCCGGGATACTTCAAGACATACAAACAAGTTAGACAAGGGTTTTTTTTTAAAAGGACTCGAGACTAAGGTGATTTATTTCAACATGCCCAAAATCATCAGAAATTGTATGCGGACCAGCACAAGATAGAAAGGACATTTGAGGTAGGAGACATGGTGTTTTTGAGGCTGCAGCCCTATAGGCAATCTTCCCTCAAACAAAGTGGTGCGGAAAAGCTAAAACCACATTTCTATGGACCCTACAAAGTGAAGGGGAGAGTTGGAGAAGTTGCATATGAGCTTGAGCTACCAGAGCATAGCAAGATACATAATGTTTTTCATGTTTCGTGCCTCAAGAAGGCACTAGGACAGCACATTACTCCTCTTGAGCTGCCACCATTGGATGAGGAGGGTAAATTGATTCTAGTTCCAGAAGCTATAGTGGATGTTCGTGAAAGGAAGCTAAGGAACCGGAGCATTAAGGAATATTTGGTTCGTTGGAAGGACTTGCCACTTGAGGATGCCACATGGGAAGGTGCAGCGATTTTGGAGCATCCAAGTTTGCAATTGCTTGAGGGCAAGCAATTTTGGGGAGGGAGGACTATAATGTCCCATTTTCCAAGTTAGTTCGACTTGAAGACCTTGGGGCCCATTTCTACTTCTGTGGGCTTTAAGGGAGAAATAAGGGAAGTACATTCGTGTTATGATTGTAATTTGTTATTTTCAGTCTTGTCGTATTTTTGTAAAAAAACAAATGTTTGAGATCATTGTAAAGATGATCTTGTGAATTTTAATACTTCTCTTTTGGAAATTGGAGCAGTGAGCTCACATTTTCAGCCTTTAAGGACGAAAAACCCTCATTGGATCCTATTGGGGATGAAAACCCTCAATAGTCACAACACTTGGGGACGAAAACACTCATTTGTTGCATTGGTGGCTTCATCCAGGAGTCACAAGAGAGCTTCAAATTGAAATTTTCAAAACAGCAAGGGTTTCAATCAATGCTAGGGCACAAATTCCATCTAGGGCACCGCATTTGGGGGTTGCCACACTCATTTTCAGCTTGGGCAACCCATTTGGAGATTTCGGGATCACTTTTCAATGGATTTTGGTGGTTGGAAAATTTTTATTTTTATTTTCTTTGATAACTGTCATTTTGTGGTCATTTTGAGCTATCATTTGTATTTTATCTCCGAGTATTTTTGAAGATATGGAATTTTGAAGTTTCAGTTGTTTTTGAGAAAATAATTAGTTCCAGCAGTTTATATTTTGTCATTGAAACATTTATTTTGCATGATTTCATCAAAGGTTTCATGTTGTTGATATATTTTTGAAGAGTTGTGTGTGGGAAGTCCTAAAATTTGATTTTAACCTAGGTCATTTAGGGTTTTTTTGTAATATAATTACTTGTATAAATCTAATTATCGGCAGCAATATAACACCAATGAACACAATATTTCGGATAAATGATCTCAATGTGCAAGAAGAATAGCTTAGCCACTTCGAGGGGCAACCTCCAAACCAGGACAATAAGACTCAAATGTTGAATATGATGATGAACTACTACCTCACGACCCCCTATATATACTATTCCTATGCTATGGCCAACACCAAGGCCGACCCACTAATGAAAATATAACATATATGAAAGAGATACATAATGATAAGAAGTTATGATAGCCACAAGTCGGCTATATACATCAATATAAGATATATGATTAAGGGCGTAGCATGCCCCTCCCCTTCGAAACAACATTGTCCCCAATGTTGAGAAGATCTGGATCTTCGTTGTAGGAAATTTGCATCCTCCCAAGTTGCGTCTTCATTGTCTAGGTTTTTCCACTTGATCAAATACTCAGTGATGACCCTTGTCCTCAATCGTTTAGTGCATGTCTAAAGGATGCATTCTGGTTCCAGGATGATTCTGCCTCTTCATCAAGCTCGGGTAACACAATCTAGGTTGATATTGTCTATCCAATTACCTTCTTTAGGCAAGATACATGGAAGACTAGATGAATTCGAGTAGCTGGAGGAAGTTCAGTTTGTATGCTACATTTTCAATCTTCTATAACACTTGATAAGGACCATAATACTTAGGTGAAAGCTTGTTATCCTTTTTTGTTGTTTTAAGGACATTTGCTTATATGGTTGTAAAGCGCACAAAACCCAATCACCGACTTCAAAATGTCTTTCACTGCGATGTTGGTCTGCCTGTTGCTTCATGCGGTTTTGTGACATGACCAAATTCTCCCTGAGACTAGAAAGCACCTCTTGTTGGTGTTGAATATGTTCTTCAACTGCTTGAACCTTTGGCTGGACTCTCAAAGATGAAGTGATAGATGGTGGATGGTACCCATATAATGCCAAGAAAGGAGACATTTTAGATGAAGTATGAAAGGAGGTGTTATACCACCATTCTGCCAGTGATAACCATTGGACCCATCTCGTTTGCTTATCTGATGTAAAACAACGAAGATATCCCTCCAAGCACTTGTTTACCACCTCTGTTTGCCCATCAGAGTGGGGATGATAAGAGGAACTACAAGCTAGTTGTGTGCCCAAGCATGAGAACAAGTCAGTCCAAAAATTACTAGTAAAGATAGGGTCTCGATCACTTACTATAATCTTTGGTGTCCCATGTAACCCGAATTGTATCTGAAGGCCGTTCTTTATTGTACTCGCAACAAATGGATGTGATAAAGCACAAAAATGGGCATATTTGGTGAGTCTATCCACCACCACCATGATTACATTTTTACCTTCTGATTTAGGCAATCATGTGATGAAGTCCATGGACACCTCTTCCCACCTCTGGCTAGGAATAGATAGAGGTTGTAAAAGACCTAGGGACTTAAGTGTTTCGCCCTTATTTTGCTGACAAACCATGCATTTTGCCACAAACTTTTGGACATCTCCTTTTAGCCCTTCCCAGAAAAAATCATGCTTGATTCGATGACAAGTCTTTAAGAAGCCGAATGACCCCTTACTTTGGAGAAGCATGGAGCTCGAGATAGAACCCTATTTTTACGGTTGAATTCTTACATAGATATAATCTATCTTTATACTATAAAACATCTCCTTTCCATACAAATTTTTTTGACATGCTTGGATCTTGTTGGAGATTTTGAATGAGATTTTGTGTACCTAGGTCATTTTTCCATTCAGACCTTGCATCCTCTATCCAATCCTCTATGTCTGAGATATGGCACACAACAATGCCAGGTAGATTCATC
The DNA here is from genome assembly GCA_018340775.1 of Taxus wallichiana var. yunnanensis. Classification (NCBI taxonomy): domain Eukaryota; kingdom Viridiplantae; phylum Streptophyta; class Pinopsida; order Cupressales; family Taxaceae; genus Taxus; species Taxus wallichiana. The sequence continues at coordinate 43,391,215 of CM031234.1, forward strand.
CTTCCGAGATAAAGCATCAGCAACTACATTCTCTTTCCCTTTCTTGTATATTATCTCAAAATCATACCCCAACATTTTTGAGACCCATTTATGTTCTTCTGATGATAAACGTTGCTCTAAGAAGTATTTCAAACTATCATGATCTGTCTTTACTTTGAAATGTCGTCCCATTAGATATGGTCTCCATTGCTTCACTGCATGAAGTATTGCTAACATTTCTTTCTCATAAACTGGTTTAGAGATATTCTTACCTTTGAATTGGCGGCTCTCGAAGGCAATGGGTCACCCTTCTTGCATGAGTACTGCCCCCATACCATACCCTGAAGCATCACATTCAACAATGAATGTTTTTGAAAAATCTAGGGTGGCTAGAACTGGAGTGGTGCACATGGCCTCCTTCAACTTCTCAAAGGCCATAGTAGCTTGCTCGTTCCAATGGAATGAGTCCTTCAATAAAGTTGTGAGTGGTGCTGCGATGCTGCCATAATTCCTTACAAATCTACGATAATAACCTGTAAGCCCCAAAAATCCTCAGAGATTTTTTAGGGTTTTGGGAACCTTCCATTCAAGCATGGCTTTTATCTTGTTAGGATCCACTTTAACACCTTCATAAGAGACAATATGACCCTAAGTGCCCTACGTGCCATGATCATAGAGTCCGAAACCTTATGAGGATTAAACATACGCACCTCGGTCTCAATTTGTTTTTTAAGACCCCCAAGAAATAAGTCATTCAAATTATCTTTGGAATATTTTCCACCCGTAAGGAAAGGTTTTGGAATTGATGGATGTAATCTTTGATCTATTCTGTTTGTCCGAGCTTTGCTAATTGGTGAAATAATTCTACGGCACACTAGAACTATATAGCACAATTGCAACTCTTCGATGAATATTGTCCATGTAACATTGAGGCCACTCTTTTTCCTTTGAGCACATAACCATCAATACCAAATGAATTGGTCAGGTTCAAGATACAACAATGCCATGGTAACCTTTTGTCCCGATGGAATCTGATGAAGATCAAAGAAATTCTCCATCTGGTTAATCCAATTGAGTGGATCCTTTCCATCAAACTTACGCATTTCCACTTTTGGAATCATGTTACGGGCTTGCAGAGTGTTTGTATTTGGATTGGTCATGTTTGCAGATCCACCTTGGCTAGTTTGTCTATTACTTTGACCTAAAGATCCACCCTGGTTAATATGAGTATGATTGAGTTGTGGCTGATTAGGAAGGATATGATGACCCATGATATTGTAACTAAATTGGTGAATGAAATCCTCCAATTGTTGTCTATCTTTCTACATCTTCTTTGTTGGCCACTCTACCCTCGAGGTTTCATGCAACTCTAACTCAAGATAGCTGACCTTATGGTCTGTTGAAGTAAACCCTAACCCTGAGGACTCTGTAGATACCCTTCTAACTCTAACTCCTCGACTATTATCTCATCCTTATCAGGTGTTTTACCGGAGTGACGGGATTCTTTTTGCCTCTTGTCGAAGGCCCAACCATGATGCCCCAAAATGGTAAGATTTAAGGATCAAGGTCGAAATTTAGGGTTTGGGATTTCAATAGGAATTCGGCCAAATTTTATAAAACTCAAAGAACGAACTCAAACTAATTTTTAATCTTCTTTCTAGAAATGTAAATAACTTTGAAAAATTCCACAAATTGCACCCTAGGTAGCCGAATTATGAAAAACATAAAACCACTATAACTTTTGCAAATCAAGTCAAAAATTCTTAAAATTTGAGAGGAAGCTTACTTGACTGATTTCGCCACACCACAGAAAAATTTGAATAAAAATTTGCTACCGATTTTGAGATATGGACGAACCTTCACAATTAGGGTTTGCCTTGCAATCTTTGGCGAGTTCAAGCTCGATACCACTTATAACGTAATTACTTGTATAAATTTAATTATCAACAAAGAATATAATACCAATGAACACAATATTTCGGATAAATGATCTCAATGTGCAAGAAAAATAGCTTAGCCACTTCGAGGGGCAACCTCCAAACCAAACAATAAGACTCAAATGTTGAATATGATGATGAACTACTACCTACTAACCCCTATATATATTATTCCTATGCTATGGCCAACACCAAGGCCAACCCACTAATGAAAAATATAACATATATGAAAGAGATACATAATGATAAGAAGTCATGATAGCCACAAGTCGGCTATATACATCAATATAAGATATATGCTTAAGGGCATAGCATTTTTGACCTTAAAGCAGTCGTTGCCCTAATTTTTGCATAAAATCAATTTACTATCATAAAAAAAACAGGTTTTTCTACATGTGGTTGTCATCATTTCCAGCAATGTTCCATTAGGGTTTTGGGGGTAAATCCAAATTCCTCAAATTTGAGCCCAAAAGGGACACTACAAATGCCATTCCTATAAAGCGAACCACTTTTGAGTTGGTGTTAGTTTCATCAAAGAAAACATTTTGGTCAGTTTTGGAGTGCCATAGAAACTTGTGACAGACAACACCTCATAAGTTTTATTCTTCTTAACTCATGGGTTTCTACTCGCGGTATGGGACATCCCTATCTCACTATTTCAATTACTACCCATGAGGAAACGGTCAATTTAGGCAACAAAAACAAATACAATCTTCCACAAGCTAGTGCATGATAATCATAGACTCACACACCAAATTGATCATGGAGCGAGTAGGAGCGGGGCGGAGCATGGTTCAAAGCTTTAATTTGGAGCGAGGCGGGAAAAATTTCTGAGAGGAGACGTCGGGGATCTAAGTACGGATCAGCCTAAGGGGAAGAAAGATGCCGAATTTTTGATGGAAAGAGACAAGGGGGATCCACCGAGAATCACTAAGTGCACGTGGGCAGGAGAAAGTTTTGGGAAAAACCGATGGCGGGTTCGCAGATCCATATCCAGCCTAGTTTTGGCAACAACGGTATTTCTTTGGCAATACCTAACTCTGTGGCGAACGTGCATGTTCCAAGATGGAAAACACCATTATAGCTAAGATTCCTAGGGGACGTCCTAATATTGATGAATTTCGCAAATGGGCAAACAAGAGATGGCAATCGAAAGGCATATTGGAAATAGCAGCTTATATCAGCTCACTCTTTGTGATAAACCTTTCTCATAAAGAAGATGTGGCTAATATTTTAGCAGGAGGGCCATGGTTCATGGGCTGAGCTTTAATACTGGTGTAAAGCTGGAAACCTAGCTTTAATCCTATGGAATCCCAAGTGAGGGAATGTCCGGTGTGGGTTCGTTTACCTGGTCTCCCTTTAGAATATTGGGAACCGGAAATCATTAAAGGAATAGCAAAAACAGTTGGCGAGATGACTGTGGTAGATCTGACCACCCGTTCAAAAACAAGATTGCTTCATGCACGATTTTGCATCAATGTTCAAATGGATAAGAACTCCCCACATGCATCACTTTGAAATCTAAATGGGGAGAGCACCAACAAAGAATAGACTATGAGCCAAGTCTGTTAATGTGTTTTTCATGTTTCAAAGCGGGACATTGTTCCAAATCTTGTCCAAGATCCAAAGAAGCTAAAATAACCAAGATTGATCAGACCAAGGAAGGTTCTAATAGGAAAATGGATTCAAACAAAGGCCAAATGGAACAAGGGGAAACGTCAAAAACCATTCTCTTCCCTCCCAATCCCGAAGAGGAAGGGAAGAGTAGATTGGAGAATGAGAGCAGCATAGAACCAGCGTTTTTGGTTAACATGGAGCAGTTAAGAAAGGAGGAAGGTTTAATTGTTTGAAACTTTTGGTTGAGGATCAGAAGGTATCCTCTCCCCGGTTGAAGAGGTGATTGCAGCCCAAGAGAAAGTGGAAGGCTCTGTTGAGAATCTTGGGTCTCCTCAAGTTAAGTTTATTGTAGAAGATACCTTTGGAAGTCCAAGTTTTTTTGCTCGGAATCCGGAATCAAGTTTTGTTGAGGTCAGTAATATGTATGAGGCCATTGGTCTTGAAGAAATAGATAAAGTGGATGTTGAGAAAAGCCCAGTTGTCACACCTTTATCCCAACCCAAACAGATTATGAAGAAAGCCCCTCCAAAAGTGGATTTAGGAGGGTAACAAATCCAATTCTGGCCGACCTACTTTGAGAGAGAAGAGGGATAGAGCTTCAAAGAAGGAAGTCTCAGAAGGGAGTCAAAGATCCTTGATGGTGAGTTTCTCAAAATCTAAACCTTTTAAATGATTATTTTATCTTGGAACATTAGGGGTTAAATAACCCTTGCAAGCATAGGATTTTAAGAGATCTCATGAAAGATAATAAACTTGATATTCTTATGATTCAAGAAACTAAGATGACTTTTGAAAAATTAAAGGAGATTAAGAATTTTTTTGGAAAGATGTTTGTAATGGTGTTAATTCTATTGGAGCCTTTGGTGGACTAGCCTGTTTTTGGAAAGTGGTCAAACAATTGAAGGAGAGGTTCTTTTTACAGCCAACACCATATGGTTATCTGCTTCACTGATCTGATCACCAAAAGGAAATGGATCTTATCTAATGTTTATGCTCCCAACTTTGGGAATGGTAGGAAAGAGCTCTGGAAGGAAATGACTAGATTCAGAAGTATTTTTAAAGATTTGGATTGGATGATAGGAGGGGACTTGAATACCCCCTTCTACCCTCTGACAAAAAGGGAGGTATTACTACTTTCTCTGAAAGCATGGAAGATCTGGCCAATTTCATCCATCTTAATGGTCTTTTTGATTTGGACCTAAGTGGACCTAAGTTTACCTGGTCAAACAGAAGAATGAGTAAAGACTTAATCCAAATCAAATTAGATAGATTTCTTGTCAATTTTCAATGGGTCCAATCTCAATTGTATTCCTTGTCTTCTCTAGCCCGCACTGGATCAGACCACAATCCTATACTTCTTAAATTTGATGATGCTCAGAAAGTCAAAGGTAGACCTTTTAGATTTGAAAAGATGTGGACCACCCACCCTGATTTAAGTAGCAAAATTGAGGAATGGTGGAATATTCAAACTAGAGGGAACAGTATGTACCAAGTCACTGCAAAACTGAAGAATGTCAAAGACAATATCAAAAGGTGGAATAAAGAAGTTTTGGGAATATCTTCTTGCAAAAGAGTAAAGTGGCTGAAGATTTGAGATATCTTGAAGAGATTATGGAACATGGGGAGTGGAGCATAGAAGACAAAGAAAAGGAAAAACTCTTACTTTCTGAATTTCATAATTTGTTAACCAAAGAGGAAATCTACTGGAAACAAAAATCTAGAATAAATTGGCTCAAGGATGGGGATAGGAATACCAAGTTCTTCCATGTCTCTGCTTCCATTAGAGCTAATAAGGCTAGAATCCAAGAAATCATCAAACCAGATGGATCCCTTGCCACTGAGGAAGAAGAGATTTCAGAAACTATCACCAGCTATTTCCAGAGGTTGTTTGCCAAGGGCCCTCAAGCCAATGAGAGCATTTTGGACAATACTTTAAACCTTTTTATAGAGTTATTAGTGATGAAGATAATAGGGATTTAATGGCAATTCCTAGTGAAGAAGAAATCAAGGTTATTGTCTTTCTTAAGGAGATAAATCCCCAAGGCCAGATGGATTTCCATCATTTTTCTTCCAATTATATTGGGATATTATCAAAAAGAGGTGGTGAAGGCTACTCAGGACTTTTTCAAATCTGGTTTGTTGCTTAAACAGGTTAATAATACCTTTATAGCCCTTATTCCTAAATTATTTGGAGCAAAAGATCTCAAGGACTTTAGGCCCATTAGCCTTTGTAACACTTTATATAAGATCATCTCTAAAATCATGGCCTTTAGATTGAGGGATGTCCTTCACAAGTTCATCTCTCCCAACCAAGGAGCTTTTGTTTCGGGTAGACAAATTTTGGATAGTATTATAGCCATTCATGAAACTGTTCACTCAGTGGAAAAATCAAACCGTGAGGCTATGATGGTTAAATTTGACATGCACAAAGCCTATGACAAAATTTCTTGGCAATTCTTAATCCTCATCCTACGTAAGTTGGGTTTTGCCCCCAAGCTCATTCAAATGATACAGGAATGCACTTCTACTCCTTGTTTTTCAAGTACTCATAAATGGTAAACCTCAGGGTTTCTTCAAGACTAAAAGAGGCTTGAGACAGGGGATCCTCTTTCTCCCTTCCTTTACATCATTTGTTGAAGCCCTAAGTAGATTGTGTCAAAAAGCTAAAAGTGAGAGAAGGTTGGTGGGCATCAGGGTGGTTAATGGGATTGATAATCTTTGTCTTCAACAATTCGTTGATGATACTTTTCTTCTGGGACAAGCGGATGTTAATGAAGCAAGAGCCATCAAAGAAATTATTAAAAATTATGAAGTCTTTGGACAACTCATAAATTTCCACAAAAGCTCATGCTTCTTTATAAATGTCAGTCAACAACAACAAAGAAGATTGGCTAACATTTTGGGATGTAGAATAAAACCCTCCCGATAACTACTTAGGGATGTCGTTGTGTGGTAGAAAACTAGCTCGGGATAACTGGAATCCATTAATTGAAAGGTTTCAAAAAATTGGCTTCGTGGAAGGGCCCCTCCTTACCCGGGTAGGAAAAGCTCAATTCTAGAGAGTTCCTGCAAGGAGGGGCAATACATATAATGTCATCTTCAAAATTCCGGCCAAAATCAAAATAGTTATTGAAAGAATCCAAAAAGATTCCTATGGTCTGGAACTAAGGAAAAAACCAAAATCCCCCTTATTGCATGGGAGAAAGTTACTAAACCCAAGAAGTATGGTGGTTTAGGCCTCAAGGATATTCAGATCATGAATGAAGCCCTTATAGCCAAGGTTGGTTGGAGAATGTATAAGGAGCAAGGAACCTGGGTGGATATTCTCCAAGCGAAATATTTGCAAATTGTTGGCGGAATGAGAGCTTTTTTTTCTAATGATGACCTCCCGAAAGGATTCATATTCTGGAATAATCTCTCCCAAGCCAGAGGTCTTCTGCTCAAGGGTATGTTATGGAATCTTGGGGATGGCAGTAGTATAAAATTCTGGGATGATCCATGGTTGGAAAAGGAACCTTTGGGAAGGTTGAACCTTGGGCTCATCTCAAACAATACTATTGCCAAGAAAAGGGAGTGTTGGTTAAAGATTATTGGGTTCTTGACCAACAAGGTCCAAAGTGGATTAGCATTCTTCCCCCTCCTGATTATATTGGATCAAGAAGGCACTTTGAAGACCTGAATAAGAAACTAAGAATCTTTCATATACCTAACAAACTCAGTCATGATGAGATGATTTGGAGCAAAATTGTTTAAGGGACTATAAAGTCAAGTCTAGTTATGCCACAACCTTTGAGGACAATGAAGATATAGAGATTGGTCTAAAATTTGGAACAAGAATCTCATTCCCAAGATAAATTTTTTCTTCTTGGGAAACCATTCAGAATAAAATCCTTATTGTGGACAACCTCAAGAAGAGAGGAATGATTGTGATCAACAGATGTATTTTGTGTAAAGAAGAGGAGGAAATAGTTAAGCATCTTTTTCTGGAATGTAATTATTCCTTCAAATCTTTTCTGCAGTTTTAGATTTCTTCAATCTTCAGCTCCCTCTACCTAGTGACTTAGATAGCCTGGTAGCCCAATGGTTGTTTCCCTTCAAATCTTCCATAGTCAAAGTTGCTTGGAGATGTGCCCTTCCACATATTCTATGGGGATTATGGAAAGAGAGAAACAATAGGATTTTCAACAACAAAATTGCCTGTCCCAACAAGGTGGTGAACAAAATTTGTCAAAGTTTAAAGGAAAATGTTATGATCCTCAAACATAAATTGGCGGAAACATACACCAAGGAGGAAAAACTATTATAAAAGCCCTCAAGATTGGTCCGTCAAAAGAAAGTACCAATGCAAAGAAGTGTGATAATAGAAGGAGCATAAGATGGAAACCACCGCCAGTTGACATGCTCAAGCTTAATTTTGATAGGTCATCCAAAATGAGAGAGAGCAAAGCGGGTGGAGGTGGAGAGCAATACAAAGAGACCTAGTCCCGTGAGCGTTGGTGGAAACACCTAATTTGCCATATCGACAAATTATTTCACCAACACTTTGGCACCTCCTTTTCTTTATATGAAGCACCTTCTCCTCATTGGGTCTTGATCATCTTTCAATTTGTTGTTCTAGAACACATTTATCTTCAGGCTGTTTTGAAATACAGTCCTCTGCAAAAGGTATTGCCTAAGTGATAGCTTGTTCCTTCTACAGTTTTAGAGTTGTCATCAACCAAGGTATTGACTTGGTGAAGACTTGAGTTTGCAGAATGAGAATTGAATGAGGGTTTCAAATAGATAGTATTGAAGGGAAAAAATGCAGCAAATAAATTTTACTATGAATTTATTTGCTTTGAACAAATATTTGCCTCAGGAATCCGATACAAATGTTAAGCCAAGATATGGACTGTGAAAAATTAAAATGAAATGGAAATGGAAAAGTGAAACCCAATTCTCATTCACTAAAAATGCAATACAAAATACATATTTATCAACATGAAATGACTGTTCAGTTCGTCTTCAAGTTTTAATGTATCTAAGTATGAATAATATAAAATAGTATTATTACATCTATTGCCTGCATCTAGGATTGCGTAAAGTATTGTTACACATGACAGTAAAGACTGGCCATCAAGCCAAAAATGAAGGTATTGCCATACAAAACTTTTGGTCCTACACCCAAAATTCAATATGCGCAGTCATATAAAACACCTTATTGATTTCCCACCGCTTTGGCATTGATGTATCAAGTGTGTGCTGCTACAAATATGATCTAATAAGTATGGAAACTAGTAGGGATGGTCAGATGGGTAGTTTCATTGACAAATATGACATGGTGAATGCTATACTTTTTCAAAATAACAATGGCCAAAAAAATGATGTAAAATCAACAATGATTTCCAATACACACCGACGCAATTCGAAACTTTGTATTGGCCTTTCAACTCACTTATTTACTACTCCATGGCGTCATAGTTAATAGGGATTTCTCCTCCACAATATCATTCATGTGGCAGACAAGTGACATCAGATAATTCAGCGGATTCAAGAGAAGGGATGTCAATTTAATCAAGCGTTTCAAAATTTCTCGACACTCGAGAAGCCTACTCGGGGACTTCAATTACTCTCGATGTCCCTTGGGCGCATTAATGGCCATTGCCTTAAAAATCTATGTCAACTTCATCAACAGTATTCCAAATGTCTTCATTTGTTACCATATACGCAACGGTGTACCCAATAGAGTGATATACTTAATAATGTACCATTACGCATTAAAAGACCATTAAGCGTGTCGATCACAGATGCACCACTCGTCATTTCGGCAGTGTACCAATGATTCGAGAGAGCTCGCAAGGTAAATACCACGCACCACGCTCAGTCTTCGCAACAATTTGAACCTCTTGGAAACTCGGTATAGGAGTTATGAGATGGCATTTCCGCATCGAATGTGTACAGCGAATTATAGGAATATCAGTATTTTCGTGATTCTATCATAGAGGAGATTTGGAAGTTTACAATTTTCACCGCCTGTTTCTGAGAATATTTGCCCATTTTTAAAAAAGGAATAGTTCCAGTGATACATACCTTAGGATGGGGATGGTGATCTTGGTCGGCAGCCTTTGCCCGTTGAAGCCGGTGGGCATTGGCATGGGCCGACGCAGAGTTCAAATCCGACTGCTCCCCGCTCAACTTCTTCCCCATTCTTGCAACTCTATCTCTACTGCCCCTCTCGGCCTTTTCAAATTCTCTATTTTAGTTCAAAGCTGAACCCTAAATGGGTACAATACTACTCGATATTAGTCAAATATGTACTCATTTAGCGGAGCGCTTTACATTAACAATGCACTCCAACCAACCTCATACATTCCAAGTCACATCTACATAGAGCGAGAGAAGAAAAAGATATTTTAACGTCCATGAGGCTATCAAAGACAGTGTATGGGATAACAGATCTTGTTAAAGATCTTTTTGGCATTCAAATCTCTTGTTGATGAGTTTGATAATCAACTCCCTTGTTTTTTCAACCATATTCTCACTAAAAATATCTTGAAAGGATGTAGTAGCCACCGTGCTAGCAAACTGGACCCTAATGTCATTATAAGCATTACACTCCAACATGAAATGTTTCTCTGAATCCACTGCACCAGACATGCAAAAGACATGATTCTCTCTTCCCATGCCTCTTTAGGTCTTTTCCATCTTCATGTTTCACGCTGAAAATGATGTGAACTAGTTCTCGGTGCCTTTATGAAGATCTTTGTTTTCCAATGGATATTAGTCCATATAAAAGCCTTTTTGTTGATGATCACATTTAGAGTTAAATTCCTCCAAATAATACATCTTCTTTCTCACGATGGCTATCCCCACATAACTTAGGGAATTTATCTCTACAACAAAAGTTTTTATTTCTTGGCTATTATTAAGACATGCATTCAAGTAAATGTTCCATTTTTTTACTCATTTATTGGTTTGTTTCAGCCATGACTTCTTTCTTTTCTCCAAAAACTTGTTGAGGACAACCTTAGGCTATCTACTACATTTCATTTTCTTGATCCTTTTTAAATATGTTATGAGGCGAACCATGTGAATAACTTCTTGAGGTCTGACCCTCGTTTAATTTAGAAGAATTTCGTATGGGACCAAGATCTTTAATTTGAACTTACTAGTAATCATGTTTTTTTAATCCTCTCAAATTGTTTCCACCTTGAGTTTGAAATGTTGCTAGCCCAAATCTCACATCCGTAAAGCACCATTGGAGTTACTAAAAGCCCAAACAAAGTCTACATAGTTTTCCAATCCCATAATTCCACCTCTCTGCATTTGTTTTGGAAAGCATAAAAGCTCTCCACCCCCTAAAGTTCTTTTTTTGCTACAAATCTCCCAACTGAGCTTGTTATTAAAGTCAAACCCAAGATATTTATACTTTGTTACTTCCTCTAAAATGTTTCCATCGAAATAGAAATCATATTGAGTTCTTTTCTTTCTATTGGAGAAGATCATAATCTTGGTCTTATTGGTGTTGACTTACATCCCCACTTCTTTGCAAAATTTCTCAAGCGCACATAAATGCTTTTGAAGGCCTTGAGTGGACCTAACAATCAAGATAAGATCATCAACATAAAAGAGAAGTCTAATAACATACTCTCCTAGGCGAACACCATCTTTACTCTATATATTTAACCATTCCTCAAGTTTGTCGATATATAGGCCAAATAAAGTAGGTGATAATGGGCATCCTTGTTTAACCCCAATATCACTCATAAAACTTTCAGAGATACCAGTTTGAGTTCTAATTTTGACTCGTACCTTTTCATAAAGTCTATGAACAATTGTTTTATGATGCTTTGGAATACCAAACTTCTTCATTTTATCCCATGACTTGTTCCTATGAACCATGTTAAAGCCTTCTTGAAGTCAACAAAACAACAATAAGCTTCCTCTTTATCATTCCAAACTTTTTCAATAACGTGCCTCAAAGTGATACCATGATTTATTGTTGAATACTTAGGTCTAAACCATGCTTGCCCTTTTGCTCCCTTACTTTTTTTCTTCTTCCCACTTGTTGATTTTGCATTCCACCATGCTACCAAACAACTTTGCAAACAAAGGGTTGATCATGATGGTTCTATAATTAGAGGGATTGTTAACATCTCCACTCTTTAAAAGATGTATCGCAAGACTAGTAGTCAATTTTCGGGAAAACCATGTTGAATATGTCGACAATGTGAGGAGTGAGAAATTGTTTCCCCGTTTTAAATACTCTACATTAAACTCGCCCAAATCTTTGTATTTTCCAACCCCCAATTTCATAATACTCTCTTTAACTTCTTGCACAGTAAAAAGCTTTGTTGTCGTGTTGACCAAAGGGGGTCCTTCAACCTCTGGATCTTGTTCATAAAGTTGTTTTGCAAACTCAAACCATTGATTGGTTTTGATATTGTTGTCACTTATCTATTTTTCTTTGATTAAAGCTCCTTCCAAAATGCTTTTGGGTTATGTTTCCCTAAGTGTATAAGCTCTTCCCTCCTTATAGTCATGAACTCGTCTTTTTTTCTTTATGATTTATTCATGCTAACTTTATGTTCAACTTCTCTTTATCTGTTTCTTTAAAAGCTCTCCTTGTTGCTTTCTGATCCTCATCAAACCATCTATTTACCGGAAAAAAAAATTGTTTGATTCTTCTTATTTTTGTTCTTTTACAACTTGTAAGGGCCTTCTTAATTATGTTTGTTAACTCATAGCTTTTAAGGCCTTGTGATCTTGCTTTCCCCTCTTGCATTAAGTGACTCAATGCCACTTTGAAGATATCACAATTTTCTTGTGTTACAAGAATCCTTCCTTTTATGGAAGATGTTGAGATTGTTTTTTCCTTGTGAGTTGATTCTTGCTCAACCAATCTACCACTATGGAAATTAGATTATGATCCGACTTTAGGTCCCTAATAGAATCATCAATCTCCACTTCTTTTATCTTGTGATTAAACTTTGTGAGCAAATTGCATAATCAACAACACTTGCCCCATTGTAAGTTTTACAAGTAAAATTTCCAGATTTATGTCATCTTTCCATGCCATTGCAAATAATCAAATCAAACATGCCACAAAGAGTTAATAATTCTTTGCCAAAATGATTAATGTCCTTGTTGTCTTCCAACCATCTTGCCCATTCTTGATTATCTTCTTCCATGAGCCATAGCAAATTATGGTTCTCCTTACTACTCCAAGTATTAGCTTGTTCATTTGCAATCCTCGCATTGAAATCACCTAAAAGAAGAACTTCCCCTTGTTGTGAAAACTCTGAAATGTCTTTCTTTACGGTGCATAAGGATCTTTCTTATCTAGCCCACCTTTTGATGTTTTTACATGTAATCAATGAATTAAAATTTAATGGTATATTCTAGTTCTAAAACAATAAATGACAAAAAGGTTAGGCTCTTCAAAAAAATTGTTTTTTTACCTTGAGGGTTGATATTAATAGACTTTGGGCGTTTTTGTTTTTTTGTTTTTTTAGTGATTTCAATCGTATATAAAACAAATTAGGTAGTTCTAGAGAATAATAAGTTAAAATTTTAAAAATTTGTAATTTTATAATAGTTCTTTATAAATATATATAATATGTGAAAATATACAATTTATTTGTATTTATGTGAAGAAATCATTAAAAAAGTACATAAAAATTTAGAATTTACACTAATCTAAAAGAGCCAAACAAATTTTAAATTGATAGGTATGGGTAATTTGAAATTTCAGATCCACGTGGAATTCTAAGTTTAAAAGTGGAACATTAAAAACAACATAAAATACAATTCAACAAATAATTCAATGCAAACTAATTATCAAACCCTATTCTTTAAATAGATACGACTAGTGAATGCTCAAAAAATTATATACAAAATAAGTATTTTTGTTTAGATTTCTTCATATATAAATGATCTACTCCCTATTTACTTATAAATGAGGCTTGAATTTAAATTAAACGTTATGGAATGTTGATTTAAAAATAGGAAAATGGATAAATACAAATGCACTTCACATTTAAAAACTCATATAACGGTGTGAAGCATAAGGTGAAATGAGGATAAAAGGAAACTTAAAAGTGTCATGGAGTGGCTTATTATTATCGAATATATTATTGTTGGAATTGAACACGTTGAATTGTATTAATTGGATGTTTATGGTCACAATTATTCAAAAAATTGTTTTAGTTGTTTGGAAGTATATTTTAAAATTAATTGTGCGCAAACATTTCATTTAGTCAAACATTTAATATTAGTTTGAACATTTTATATTAATTAGGGACAAAGTAATTATTATAATATTAATGTATTTGTGTTTATTAATTATTGGTACAAAATTGCTTAATTGTTATGGTATTAGTTTATAGTATTGATGTATTTATTGGTTTATTAATTAATTATTATGGCATTGTGCCTAATTATTTTATGAGGTATTAATTCATTTTTGTTTATATTATAAATTTTTGTATTAGTGTATATGTGCATATATCAATGGTGGATGTGGGTTTAGTCAATTAATAATTGTAATGGTATTAATTTAGTTATAAATTTATATTATAAAGTTTTGACATGGCTGAAAAAGGAATATGTCAAGATAAGACCCCCAAGAATATTCCTTTCAATTTCTAATATCAAACTTTACGATTTTAAAGTAACGTGCTACTACCGACATTTGATTAGATGACACATTGAAATTATTTGATTTCGGCGATTGCGTTATATATTGCCTTCATAAATAATTTAAAAAGATGAGATAAACTAGAGGATTAATAAGATAAACATAGGAGATGCACGAGAGGAGGGGAGTTAACACTTTGGAATTCAACAAGAAGACCCACATTGCCCATTCAACCCAAACTAGTGAACATAAGCCACACATATTAATTAATATAATTAACGGTAAATAATGGCATGTTACCATTTTTAGGTGTCTATGCAACGATGCATCAATTTAATATGTGTATACATGTATATCAAAGTAAAATAGTCAAGAAATTACATAAAGGTTTATTTGTAATGAAATTACTTAGATAGATTTGAAAATTAGCGGAGAATATAACACCAAAAAAACACCAAAATATAGAGAAATGATCACAATATGTAAGTATAATGACTTAGCCATTTCGAGGGGGTATAACATCCTCGTTTTAATTCGTGTGGTTATTAAAAGCGTTAATTATTCCCCATTGGCAAATGTGTGTTTTAGCGAGGTTGTGTTATTGCTTGTCTAATAGCGAGGTGTTTTTGATGATATAATAAATGAATTATGTACGTGTGTGTGTAATTAATAATGATCTAATGAATTATTATGTATGTATGTATGTATGTATGTATATGTACATAAATATACATGTTTTGGCTTGATTGGGTTATATGACCATCGTGGGTTATTAAGGTTTGGTTTTGATGGCATAAATATTGGTCATTAGACCACTCGAGCTTATGTTATGAATGTTGGGATTAATGTGGGTGGCATTGATATCGTGGCACTCTATATGGTTTAAGACTTTTGATAAACTTAAGTTGCATGGAAAATTTTAATGGATGATTATTGTGGTTTATGGTTTAAGTGTGGGTTTAGCCACAAGCTAACATGGGTGGTAAAGAGGAGTAGGTGGGAAATTAATGCAATACCTTGGGAAGTAGAACCTTTTTGAGAAGTTATTGAATGCATTGATTCCACCGTTTCATTTGCATTGTTTTGTTTTTGGGAGCTCGATTGTGGGCTGTGCATGGAGTTTTTGATGGAAATGGGTTTTGTGTGGCTTTGCATGGTGAATTTATTGTTGTTAATCTCCATTAAACATGGAATTTTTACTATATGAATATGTTGTTGGAAGATTGGTAGTGTTTTTGAAGCTTTCGAATTGGGAGTTTGTAACTTAGAAGTAGATTTCGAGAAAATATTGGAAGCAGATACAAGCATGGGTTTCATAGTTTTACTTTGTGTCGTTAATATGATAAAATCACTTAATATGCTCTAGTTTTGATCTATTAAAAAAGAAATTTGGTTATGTTTTTCTTGGCTTGGGATTATTGTTTGAAATATGTATACATTTCTTTGGTTTATTGTGAAATCTAGAAATAATGAGGAAGTTGTTTACGTTTTTGGTTTGGGGTCACTTTTATTGTAATCTAAATACTTTTTATTGGATTTTTCATAGCAAAATCTAGAAAATAAATGAGGATAAAAGCAAATATGAAATGGGTTATTATCATTTTGGGGATTTTATGTTGCATGCATTTTTTCCTGGTTAGAATGTGAAAATTGGAAACGTTTTTGGGTTCGATCATTGTATGGAAATGGAAATGATATAAGGAAGGTTTTGTGAGATAAGAACAAACATGTTTCATGTTGATAGCTCTTTCTTAGAGCTTTGTTTCTATTATTTGACTATGAATTTTGAGTGGATTTTTGTGTGAAATCTAGTAAGGAATTAGTTGTTACATTTTCGGTATTGAAATTATGTGTTTAATGGGAAAGCGCATACATTTTCTTGACTTAGCATGTGAAATATGGAAACATCTATGGCCTTAGATGATTGTGCATGTTCAGCAAAAGAAGCTGTAATAAAAACGAATTGGATTACTTTTATAGCTACTTTCTTGAGCTTGGTTGATAAGAGGTTGTATACATTTTATTGCGTATGTTTTGTTTTGAGTTATGTGATATACAAAATATATATAAAGGATAGTTTTATAGATCCTAGAGGAGCAATGATGTTTCATACCTTCTTAGAACTCGTTTTATAACTAGGTTTTGTGATTTGGGAAAAGAAATAAGGAGTTAGTTTTTGTGGCTCTTCCCAGAGCATTGTTGTTTAAATTAGTTTTATTAATCTCCTTTTTGGAGCATAGTTGTTATCATACCTATTAGAACTCATTTTCTGATTGAGGTTTTTATGATTTATAAAATAGAATAAGTAATAGTTTTTAGAGCTCCTTCTTGAGCATTATTGTTAATAATTATTATTATAGCTCTTTCAGAGCATTATAGTTATTTATAGTTCATAACTCCTTTTTGTGAGCATAGATGTTACCACTTGGTTAAAATATTCTTCCGATACATTGCCATGATTATTATTTTAATGAATACATTTTGTTTTGAAAATGAAATACGAAGTTTGAGTGAAACAGAAATGAACTTGATTAGTTAGTTACAGTTCCTATGAACTAGGTTGTTAACATGTTGCATATGTCTTGAGGTTACTTGATGAAATTTATAAAAGAAACAGGGGTTTCAGCTCCTCCTTTGATCTTTGATGTTACCATTCTACTTGTTTGGATTATAGGAAGTAAGTCCGATTTGTTGGTTGTTTGGAAAATTGAAAAGAATGAAGGTTTAGTAAACGAGAATTATCTTTTTTAGTTGATTGATGCTTCAATTTTAAGAAAATGGAAATATAAGATAACAATAATCTCCATTATTTGTTGCATTAGTAATTAAAATGAATTTTTCATACCTTATGTTTATGATTATGTTGGAACAATCCTTGGATTATCACTGCTAATATATATGCACAATGGTTTGATTATATAATAGCAAGCATGGTTGTTTTGAATATAGTTGAAATGCATTGTGAGTTGTTACTTGTGTAAATTTTGATTGTTGATACAACATATGTACCATTATTGTCTAAATGTCTGAGTTATAATAGGTTGGTTGCATACAGTGATAGTGAACATATTATTTGATATAATTATGAAGTTCATTATTATTGTTAAAGAGGTAGATCTCTTAATGTAAACTAGGGAGGTTACGATCATAACTTATTGATTAAGAATGATCTTAGCCATATCTTATTTTGTTATTTCATTATAGTTACAACGTAGACTTACGGACTCATGTCAATTCATATGAACTGAACCATATCCATCTCTCTCCTACAAATTTGCAGGAAAGGCCAACATACTTGAAGTGATTGTTTGGATTTGATTTGTGATTTTTTTACGTCTTAAGTTTATTAAATTAGTATAAATTTGAAAAGGGTTATTGTAAACATTTTGTTCATGTGATCGAAATATCATCACATCATAAAAAGGGCATTGAGACCCAATGTATTATACTTGTTGATTATGTATATCATTATTAATGGATATTGGGATAATTGTCCTTATTTGAAATCTGGTTATGACTTATCTTGTTATTGAGCTGAAAATATGGATGTTTTACTTATTAAGCTGATAATATCTTAAGTTAAGATATTATTTATAATTTCATTAATTCAGATTGAATAAATTAATATCAATAAATAAACCAAAAGGAAACATAGGAAACAAGATAAAGATGTTATATACTTTATGGTATTAATGAATTAAACATGACGAGTAAAGGAACTTAAATGAATAAGTATGCAAAACAAATGAGTAATTAGCCTACACCTAATGACAAATACTAAGTTGCAAAAGTACAAAAAAGGTACTAATAATAGTTAGTAAATCATTGAGTTACTAAGAACCTCTTATGGGAAATCTATTAGAATTTTGAAAATAATATTTTAAAGATGATTTATGAAAGAAGACTCGTCACATTATCTAACTAAGGCAACCTATTAATATAAGGGGTGAGGGTGTAATATCCCGACATCTTCTCACTATAATCTTGCTTCATGGCAACTTAGGATGGCTACGGGAAGGGTAGTAAGAACATAATGATGGTGATCATTACATGGTCACTATATTTCCCATAAAGATCCTAAGATGGTATGGATGATATTCTCTTCATTTAGGAAAAGAATCGAGTAATAGAATCTTCCTCTTCTTAACTAAATCACCTTCTTAACAATAAAAAGGAATCTAGATAATTGTGTTGAGATGGTTGTGTGGTGACAAAAGATGAGTTTTATAGGCTTGTGTGCGGTCTCGAAACTAAGCTTGCAAAGTAATGCTTGAAAATTTGGCCAAAGTAATGTATTAGATGAGTTTATTGTTTATTAACCAATCCCCTAATTTATTAGTGTCGGATACCAGATTGAATGCAATATAAAATTCTTTTGGGTAGGCACTTAGGAGATGCACATAGTTCTCATAACCTGTAAAAGGTTTAACCAAGTATACACACTCGTTAGAGTGACTTAAGGGAGATCATGGAGATCTGGATATACCCTTACAACTGCACATGGTTATCATATGTTATCAGATGGATTATGAATATTTTAATAATGTTGGATTATTTAGCAGTAAGCTAAATAATAATGTTAATCATTAATAACATTAATTGTACATTAAGGGTATTTAAAAAAAAATCCCCTAATTTGAATGATCATAACATGGGTGTTACTGAGGGCAACCTCAAACCATACAATAAGACTCAAGTGCTCAATATGATGATCATCTACCACTTACTAACTCCTATATATACCCTATTACGTTATACAAAACACCAAGGTTGGCCCATTAAACATGTGATAGCATAAATAAATATGACATAACATGCTAAGATATTATGTTAACCACATGTCACCTATCCATATCCCGATATATAAGACATAGGGTTAAGGCGCAACATGCCCCTCCCTACAAATTAACATGGTCCCCAATGTTGATAATCAATGGATGTTGTTTTTAGAATGCTTCATCTTCCCATATTACATCTTTGATGTCTGAATTCTTCCATTTAATCGGATACTCAATTATGGCCCTTGTCCCCAACTTCTTAGTGTGTGTCTCTCAGATTCCTTTAGGCTCCAAGATGATGCATCCCTCCTCATCAAGCTCTAGTAACACTTCAACTAAGAAGACACCTTTTTCCCAATGACCTTCTTTAAATAAGAAACATGGAAAATTTTATGTCTTGTAGTTGGTGAGTAAGCTCCGGTTATGCCACACTACCAATTTTTACAACACTTGATAAAAGTCGTAGTATTTGGTTAAAATATTCTTAGATTTTTTATGTTCTTTCAAAGATATTTGGTTATATGGCTATAATTAGACGAAAACAAAGTCTCCAACTTCAAATATTTGCTCATTACGATGTTGATCAATTTGTTTTTTCATGCGGTTTTGTGTTATTACGAAGTTTTCTTTAAGGATAGAAAACGCCTCTTATTGGAGTTGAATTTGATCTTAAATTACACTTACTTTAAGTTAGACCCTTGAGTTGGAAGTGAGGGATTGTGGATGGTAACCATACAATGCTAAGAATGGGAACATTTTGGATGAAATATGAAATGAAGTGTTATACCACCATTCTACAAGTGGTAGCCACTTAACCCATCTCTCTCGCTTCTCTTCTTGTCTACTCGATCGATGCAGAAGTGGTGCTTTGGATGGAATATTTTCTTTGTTACGTTGGTTCTTAGTGTACCATGGATTTTCTTCCATGAAGGTGAATCCTCTAGATGAAGCCACTTGTATGTTTCTTCTTAAGTCCATGAATTACTTTTCTTTGAGATGTAAACTTTACACTGAAGGGGATGGATAAGACAACTCTATCTACCTCTTTTTTATCTTGTATTATATGTAACATGAAGATGTAGTTCATTTAAGTTTTCTACGACTTGATTAACTACACAAAATTATTTTGGAGTACAAAACATAAGGTTGGATCCTGCAGTTCCTTGTTGTGTTGCTTCCACATTAGTAGTTGTCATTTCCATTAATGGTTCTTTTTATTACTAGAATTTTGTACCATGATTTCCTGGACGACTTGTATACCATTTGGAAAAGTGTTCTGATTATGCGGTTGATTGCATGGAAAACACCATTCAACTTCTTGAATAACATTATTTTGCATTGGACAAGATCTTTGTTGATGCTTTGCAGTAAGAATAATTTGTGTAGGAGTAAGCTGTTTAAAGAGGCGATTTGGATTATGGTGGATGTAATCTATTTTCTTGATCATTTTGGCCATATCTTTGATTTAGATCTTGAACTCTTTATTCTTGATGACCTTGATTGAACAATTTATTTAAATAATTCCCTTGGTTAAAACTTGAGTAATCCCTAAGCATCTGCGCTTATTGCCTCTTAAAAGATATGAATTCATTAGTAAGGTTCTTGACCGAGTCTTTAAAGTCATAAATATCATCTTGTTTTTTAGAGAAATAGGATATGGAGGTAGATGATGTAGCATTTGGCTCTAGTATAAGAGCAAGGGATAGTTGAAATTTTTGAGGTAGTTTAAGAAATAGAGGCATAAACAATTTTAGTGTTATTTTTCTAGCTTGAATCAAACAATTTTCAGCCCTAATGGCTATTATATATGCATCAGACAATATTGCAGCACCCATGGATTATATCATTACAATATTATGAAAACTCGAGCTCTTAGAAACTATATAAAAGAAACTTGAGGTGTAAGTCTCATAAGAGATAGAATTTTATCCCATGTTTTTGAAATTTGAAGTTAAAATCTACCATAAGCTCATTGAGAGCTCTCTTGATAGTTGTTAAGTATTCTAACAAATAGATATTATCCACCTATTCATCAAATTACTTACAAATCTTATCCCCAAGCTCATCCCATGTATGAATAGAAGTAGGTTGCAGAATCCTATACCATTGTAATGTTTTTCTTTTGAAAGATGAGGCTAAGAGCCTGATTGCTACATCATCTTCAATGACAAGATGAACTGAACAAACATTAGCAACATCTAAGATGTGCTCTACAGGGGTAGTTGAATTTTCTCCAGTAAAGAATAGAATGATTTTTAGGGCAGATACCGACATGTCATGTTAAGCATTCAAAGCCAAGGGAATGCCACCATTAAAGGTTACAAAGTGTAAATTTCTTTGATGGTCTAGAAGGGAATGTGTCTTATATTTTTGATGGAGGAAGAGAAGAACCTACTAGGAGGAGTGTAAAAACTTCTATTGGGAGGTGAAGGAGACCTACGAAGTGATATTTCATTTCTTTTTTTTGGTGATAATTATAGGTATTCAAAAGCTTTACCTCTTGTTACACTCTATATTATTTGTATCCTTATCATGAAATAGGGAATTGGATTGCTTGAAAACAATAGATCTGAACTTGGGAGTCACAGATGTGTAGAAAGATGCCTCTAGAGGTCGAAATCCACTAAAATACACCAATCTTAGGGAAAGAAGACCAAAAGTGAGTTATAAATGACTCAAAATATCCCATTGTGCATGCCAAAAATGTTGTCACCTTAAGTTGTAGCCTTGCTAGAACTAGGTCTAACAAACTTAGTGAAACATGGAAAGACCTCCAAAGTGTGGGACAATGACACCTTTTGAGGTTAATCTCTAGAGAAGGTTGGCTTCCTTCTATCCTAGCTCATTGTAACTAACTAACCAACACTACACTACTACTAACTAATCTTATCCTAAGAATTCCAAGGGACCAGGGTTGAAAGAGGGAAATGTTGAAATAAAGAGAGGTGATGCACCAAACTGGAATAGGGTTTAATTCTAGCTCCAAGGACATAGGTATGAAAACATATACAAATATTAAAGACAGGCACACAAATATTTGTGAGAGATAAATAGAATAAGACTAAAAACCAACAAGAGGATATAGATATTCATAATAAACACCAAAGCATTCAAAGGAAAGAAATCACACTTGCATTCAATATCAAGAACTTATCCATTTACCGTCTAATAGAGACAAGACATGTGAAATATTCACAAGTACATGATAGAGTCCCGTGAGTAAAAGATTAGAGCTCAAAAGGGTAGAGCTCTCTAACTTAGTAGAAATCTGAACCATTTTAATGTACTTTCGCACTTACATTTATACATTTTTAGAGAAAGCGATAAGGACCGATCACATCTGAGGATCACTAATTTCAGCCACTCCACCATCATTAAGTACTAATCACCGCTAATTTTTTTGGCCAAGTATGGGCACCATGGTTATACACCATTGATTTCACAGGCCAAGTATGGGTACCATTCATCATTTAATTCTAGTTGTTAGAGCGGTTGAGCGTCTAGTTTGTGGTTTTTTTGTACTTTACAGACTTCTAATATTCCGCTACCTTGATCATGTCTTTTGTTGCTTCTATTCTTTTTGGTAAACTCATGGTGGCCCGTAACTTTGTTTGTGACATCCATCTTGATCCGTGAACAACATACTAACTCCATAATTCTTTTCACCACTGCGGCCTTTTGTGTTTCCTCCCATGAACCATACTTCATCTACATAGTCTTATATGCTTTGCAACATTTTCTTTATTTCATGAATTCTTTTTTACATGCTCTATGGATGACCGTAATTCATTCTAGGGTTCTCTTTATTATGTAGATTTTCTTTGTATTGTGGTTTTTAAACCTTGCATGGATTAGACCCCACACTTAAATTTTATCACCTTTATACTTTACCTACTCTCTCCGCAATTCCATATAGCCTTTTTATTTTGTTCCACAACATATTTCCCCATGACTATGTTCATTTGTTCAACATATTTACCACCTCTACAAAACACTATATTTTTTCTCTTCCATGCAACTTTCTAAACAAAAAGCGCCCAAGTCCTTGAATTGAATAAAGTTTTCCAAATAATATGGGTGTTATCTTGGACAATAGTTCCCATTTTAGTAAACCATTATACCCCTAACACAACATTTATGTCTCCAATGCAAATGGCATATATGGGACCTTTTAGCAAGTAATCTCCCATTGATAACTTAATGTTATGGCATTTTCTTGAACTAACTTTTCTACCATCTTCCACCATGATTTGAAACTACGGGACTTGATAAAAAAATCAATTTAAGTGATTACACTAAAAGGTAAATACACAAGCCTAATCTGATGCTATAGTAGTAGTAAATAAATGATGCAACGAAATACAAAAATATACCAAAGTGAACTAAGCAATAAATAATAAAACCATAATGTGTAAAGAAGGGTAAGATGCCTTAGCTGATTTGTAATGTTGTCAAAGGTGTACAAGACTAGAAACTAGAAAAATCTGAAGCATTGGCCATCACATTGGGGCACGGTAAAATGCATATTTGGACTAATAAGCTAAACTGGGGTGCCTAGAGAGGGATATGGTTACCCACGGGTGCCAGTGTCGATTTTGGGCATTTGGGTCTGCTAAAATGCTAAGAAAACTGAATTCTCGGGGTCCCAAGATATTCACTAATGCTCTCCTTTTGTCACTACACATTCGCACAATGATCGTCAAGGTCATGATAAACCCTGCAAAGAAGTATAGACGTACAAAATCCTTAAATAGACATCAAATCCCAAAAAAATAAAGATGCATAATGAGGGGTCAGACTATCCTTAGTCACCAAAATGGTGGACTTATAAGCCCGACCATTGCACTACATCTCGGACTCCAATGTAGTTTTGTGTGTGTACGGAATTGTGCCCTAGGTTGCTCTTGTGCAGTCGTACTTGGATAACGAGCAAGTAGCTAGATGTAAAGAAATGTAGTAAATGTGTGCATACAATAGAATGAACTTCCCTCCTATGAAGTATATGCAGATGAACTAGCCTTTGTGTCCCTTGTGATGGAGCTAGATGGATGCAATGGAGCTCGTAGATGCCTTGATGGATGCAACCTTAGGTGGAGATAGTCGATGCTTAGTTCTTGATCCATTATTATGATCACATAACTTTATATTTATATTATTCGCTTTCTTGAATTCGTAATTAACCTTGAAAAGGTTGACTACCAAAAATATAAGATGATTAAACCGCTAGAAAGGACCCAAAAAGTGTGAGTAAAGTACAAAGAGGATAGGGGCACCCAGATTGGACAAGGGTGCCTAGTGTTGGCTTCTGGTTTGCGCGTTGGTATCCAGGATGACAAATGTCGAAGACTAAAAAGGAATACTGAGAAAGTAAGGGTGTAAGACTGAAAGTAACAACAAAAAGCAAATAAAGGTGGCTAAAGACATGGGTTAATTAGTACCATTCTTACTTAGGAATCATATGAATAGTAGTATATAATCAGGACTAGATAATTACCCAAAGTGCATGATTTTATGTCTACATTTTCCCCACTTTATGTTGGTGAGTGGAAATCTTGGTAACATAAAGTAGATAGAGATGTGTACCTAATATCCATGTAGATTGATGTAGAAAATATGTCGAGGGACTAGACAAAGCATGGAGTGATAAAAATGTGAAGTGTGAATGATAAGGAGGAGAAAGTACAAAAAGTGATGAAAATGAACCTAGGGTGGAAAGTGCATGTGTAGATGTCATGATGTACTTGTTGTTGATGTCGATGTGTGTGATGTTGACTATCGCTTCCCATACGAGATAGACTGTATAAGAGAAGGTGACAAGTAGTCAAATACATATGTATATGATCAAAATATCTAAAAAATGTGTAAGGAAAGTATGTAAAATGAAAAAGTGTGAAAAAGGAACATGTGCACTTGATTCGTGATGAGGAAAAGGGTGTAGAAAGGATCCTGATGATAATGTTAATGTGTGATTTTTTGGGCGATCTCACAGTGTAATGGAAGAAGTGTAGGGAGAATTTTCTCGGTGTCATCCACTAACCTTTAACTACTTCTTTCCGTGTAAGAAACCACTATGCAGATGGTGTGCATGTGTTAAGGACTCTCTTCCCTATAAAAGCCATTGTGTAAATGCCTAGTGCTAAAGGACTCTCTTCCTTGTTAAAAGCCTTTGTGACATGTTGAAGAACTATGTAATTTCCCCTATTCTTGGTACTTAGGGAAGGCCTATGTATTGCCCTTGGTTTCAAGCATCCAAGAAAGACCATTCATTGTGTTAAGGATCCAAGTCTGATTCTAAGCCCTATCAAAACTAAAAACTGTGTTTTATTGGTACCATGTTGTGTATAACTTTGTATGGGGTGACTGATTCATCCATATGATTCCCCCCTCGTTTAGGGTGCAAACGACATTACAAAGAGGACCAACTGTTGTGTTGAACTGTGCTTGGTAGATACCAAGGCACATGCAGACAAGTGGCCAGGAAAAATAAATGTTAATACAATCAAATACAAACACTCACGGATAATATGAAATGTAAGCTACACAAACAATGCATAAATGTACAAGAAGAAAATGTAGACCATGAAAAGTGGGTTCTGAACATGGGACATCACTCATGATGTCGCAAGACAACCAAGGCCATCATGGCCGTAGCGAGATAAGTGTGCACACAAGATAAAGGAAAAGCCTTTAAGTAAGAGCATATAATGACAAGTAATGAAAACAATGTAACATATAACCATGGAAGAAAATATTCCTACATAATAAATGTTACACATGAAGCACCCATTAGCACATTAGAAAGATAAAAATAATGTCAAAGTGTGTATAATCGAGGAAAATAATGTGTTATGAAACAAAATGAAATAATAGCACCTATAATGTACAAAAGTGGATGCCCCTAAGAGCCGTTGTGGGACTGGTACTAGGTACTACGCCAAGAATCCATGTTGTGTGTAATGGATTTGTAAAATTTGTGATCATAACTAGAAAACAAGTGAGCCCGCATGTGTTTATGGAAAGGTACTAACATACAAGATATTTATCTAGCATGTCTTATAGGATGAACATGTAACAAGGAAATGTAAGCAAGAGTAAAGGCAACCAAGATATGCAATATGTTATGGATGAGATGGAATGGAATGCAATGTGAATGATAGAAGCAACATGTCCCTCGAGT
This sequence comes from Taxus wallichiana var. yunnanensis, assembly GCA_018340775.1. Taxonomy (NCBI): domain Eukaryota; kingdom Viridiplantae; phylum Streptophyta; class Pinopsida; order Cupressales; family Taxaceae; genus Taxus; species Taxus wallichiana. Next base: position 43,417,321 of record CM031234.1, read on the forward strand.
GGATGTGTATGTATGCATTGAGGTTCATTTATTTATGCCCCTCAGTAGTAAAGAATGAACTGTAAATGAGAGTGTGTCATCGATAAATGGTTTGAGTGATGTGTTGTATGTAGAAAGGGTTGATGAATTAAGTGATCATTGTAGAATGGTAGAGCATTGATGATATTGAATATGACATATGGATGGGTAATCATGAAATTGTAGAATGAGGTGATGATTTAGCCTAAAGCGTATATCACTAGACATGCGAGTAAGATGTTAGTACACATGATGATGTAGCATAAATCGTATATTATGAAAGATATGAGAAGAATGATGGAAAATCATGATGATGTATACAAAGCATATATCACGAAAGATATGAGTAGAATGATAGAAAGTGTGATGATGTAGTACAAGGCATATATCACGAAATATATGAAGAAGGCACTAGCTAGGAATGTCACATGATATGAGGATTGAATGCTTAAATGTGTGAGTGTGATGAGGTCCATTTGATATGTATAACCTCAACAACCTCGAGTATGTACCATGGGACTAGAGTGCATCTTTGGGTAGTGTGTGCAACGCGTAGAGGATCTTTGAGTAAAATGTGTAATATGTATAGTAGATGTCATAGGTGTGTGATGTGTAAAGGGTGTAATGTGTAATGTAGAGTGTGTAGTATGCAATGCAATATGTGTAGATTATATAAGTATGAAAGTGTACAAGATAATAATGTAAAGTGTAGAATAATGTAGTGTGTAGAATGTGTATGATGTATGGGTGTATGAAGCACAAAGTGTGGATGATGGAATAGATGGAAGATTATATATGTAGAAAAGTGTATGATGTGTGAAGATGTGTAATGTGTAGTGTCTATTGTGGAGTGTGTGAGGTTCATGTATATAGGATGCCCTCAACAATCAAGTGTGAACCATAACACAAGAGTGTATCATAGGGAAATGTCGATGTAAATGTATGCGGGATGAATGTAAAATACTAGATGTGATGTGTGTAAGATGTATGGTAGTTGATAAGGAGAAAAAGGTGTGGGGGGAGTAAGTGCAATGCCCCCAAGCATGTAATAATAAAGGTGATCAAGTGAAGTCATCTAAAAGGTCATCATTGTCATGGTCAAAATCATATGGTGAGGCATCTGAGACTTGATAAGCTATAGTGTCGGGTTGGTCGTGTAAAGCACCATCTAAGCGTAATTTGTACATGCCCATAGCATATTCCTCATCAATGAAAGGAGGTAATGGACACCCGTGTGCATACCACCGAGTCATATTAGGTGAATAACCAAGGAATGAATCATTACAAATGAAAATGTGACCAAATGGCATAGGAAATGATATATCAGTGTGATCAGGGTCTAACACACCCCGATGTAAGCAATCCAAGATTGTCCTAATGTAAGTGGAGAAGAGTGAGGGGCTCGTGTAAGGTAGACGGTGAGATGGAAGACACATAGACCATAAGTGGAAGTGATAGTGATGAATCCATAATAGAGATGAGGATCATGAGTTGGAGGATAAAGATCCTCAAAAGCAAAGCCTAGCCGAGTCAAACCATCATGTGAACATATAGTGACATCGTAAGTAGGATCAAATGGAATGTGCTCCCAATAAGAATCATTCATGAAAAGTGTACATGTAAAGGGAGGTGGTGTAGATGTCGATTATGTATGAGAAGGTACATAAGGTGGTATGATGTCCGATGTAGGAACATGCCCCTGATAAATAACCATAACAATAGTAGTAACATGGGAGGCATAGATGTAGTCGGGACCGAATATATCATGTAAATGACACCTTCAAGTGGTGGTAAATGTGGTAGCTCATCTATAGGTTATGGGTCATCAGTAGTGTCAATTCTTGGAATAGGAAGTGTAGTATTTGGATCATGGTCACAATATTTGTATGGATGATGGTCACGAAGAATAGTATACTCAACACCCTCATGTAGAAATTTGACACAATGATGCATTGTAGAGGCAACAACTTGCATGGCATGGAGCCATGGCCTACCAAGTAAATAGTTATATGAAACCAAAAAGTCAATGACAAAGAAGACTATGTTGAGAGTTTTTGGCCCTACAATGATAGGTAAAACAATGTGACCTATGCATGGATGAATAGAACCATCATATGCATGAAGGGAAAGAGATGATGGACTAACATTAGTAATGAAAGACCTATATTTTTGAGGAATGACATAGGACATAGATTGAGTTCAGATCCATTATCGATTAAAGTACATTTGATACCCATATTGTAAATGTGAATCATGATATGAAAAGGTGGATCATTGTCAAAAATAGAAAGATCAACATGAGGATTAGATGGGAAAGCTATATGTTGGGAAAATGCATCGACAAATGAGTGATAGACTGAATCTAGATGCATATCAGCAGGAATGCGAGGAGATGTTGGACTCTATGTCTTAATTCAGGATTGGCAAGCAAGAAGTCATTAATTGAGATACTCATGATGATAAAGTAATAAATATCCTAATAGCGTGTAGATCGAGTTGAGTTCACCAAAATGATTAAGCTAAAATGTAAATACACAAGCCTAATATGATGTTATAGTAGTAGTAAATAAATGATGTAATGAAATACATAAATATACCAAAATAAAATAAGAAATAAATAATAAAACCCTAATGTGCAAAGAAGGGTAAGATGCCTTAGCTGATTCACAATGTCTTTGAAGGTGTATAGGATTGGAAAATGGAAAAAGCCAAAGCACTGACTATCGCACTTGAGCACAGAAAAATATAGATATGGACAAATAAGCTGGATTGGGGCACCTAGAGAGGGATAGGGGTGCCCAAGTATTGATTCTGGGCACCTAGGTTTGCGAAAATGCTCAGAAACCTGAATTCTTAGGATCACTATATGTTTGCTTATGCTCAACTTTTGTTGCTACAAATTTGCACGATGATCATTGATGTCGTAATGAATCTACAAAGAAGTATAAACCTACAAAACCCTCAAATATATATCAAATCCCAAAAAAGAAAGATGTAGAGTGAGGGTTTAGATTGTCCTCAACCACCATAATGGTGGAATTATAATTGAGTGTTACACTACATCTCAAACCCAATGTAGTTTCTCTCTCTATGTGTGTGGAATTGTGCCCTAGGTTGCTCTTTTGTTAGTCACACTTGGATAGTGAGAAAGTAACTAGATGTAAATAAATGTAGTAAATGTGTGCATGGAATAGAATGAACTTCCCTCCTATGAAGTGTATGCAGATGAACCAACCCTTATGTCCCTTGTGATGGAGCTAGATGGATGCAATGGAGCTCTTAGATGCCTTGATGGATGCAACCTTAGGTGGAGATAGTAGATGTTTAGTGCTTGGTCCCTTATTATGATCACATAAATTTATATTTATATGATTCCCTTGCTTGAATTTCATAATTAACCCTAAAAAGGTTGACTACCAAAAAGATAAGATGCTCAAATGGCTAGAAAGGACCCAAAAAGTGTGAGTAAAGTACAAAAAGATAGGGACATCCAGATTGGATGAGGGCACCTGGAGCTAGCATCCTGGTCTAAGCACTGGTGTCTAAGATGACAAATGTCGAAGACTGAAAAGGTAGACTAAGCAAGTAAGGGTGTAAGACTGAAAGTAACAATAGAAAGAAAAGAAAGGTGGCCAAAGACATGGGTTAATTAGTATCATTCTTACTTAAGAATCATATGAATAGTAGTATGTAATTAAGACTAGATAATTACCCAAAGTGTGTGATTTTGTGTCTACATTAAACACACATCTAACTTATGATTGATGAAGTTGTGAGTAATTCCAAAGTCAATCAATATTATCACCCTTTGTTTCTTCATGAACCCAACTACCTAAGGGTTTGTGGGGTACTAATGTCAGAAATTACATGACAAGATATAGTTGGTTGAGATTCCTCAATCACGATCTCAAGAACCTATTCCTCTTCATTATTTTATTCATTCCTTCTTCTTCTTCCTCATATAGCCCCTTAATGTAGAAAATTTTCTTCTCAACACATTTATGTCCTTTACTCCATTTATTGTCACAACTATAACATAGCCCTTTTACTCATTTCTCTTCAATTTGTTATGGAGTCAACCGGGTAGGTTAAGGGAATGATGGTACTAAGGTGCTATAATCTCTAATGTTAGTGAAGTTATTCCTCTTCATGGAAAGGAATTTTTCTTTTTCCATACATGCCATGATAATAAAACCAGAAATAAAGAGTGGATCAAACATTCATACCTCATGTTGGATGTGATCCTTGAGACATTATAAGAAAAAATCATTCATATTATCATATGTAATTGTATTCACACATAATGACAAGCTTTGGAACTACTGAATATAATACTTTACTAACCCTATTTACCGCATATTTTCCAATTGGTGAAGTAGTTATTGGACACACTAAGTCTTATAGTACATTTGCAACTCCTTCGTAAAAACTAATCAAGTGACATTAAGAGCCTTATGTTATCCATTTTTACCCCTGGCAAAAATGGACAACTTGGGAGCGGAGTTGGGCATTCGTGTGAGCTTCATGGTTGATTTTGGAGTTTTTCAGGTAAACTTTCATAATTTTGGAGCACTTGCAGTGATGTTGGGAAGTTTGGGATCATTTGGTGTATTTTCCCTCTTCTGAGAAATCCATACTTTGTGAAAAAATGAAAAAATGAGGAAAAGTTGCGTATAACTATAAAAGTCATGCAACACAACAAAAGCCGCACAAAACTACAAAAGCCATGTAAAGCGCAAAAGCCACGCAACATTGCAAAAGAAACACAACACCATAAAAGGTGTGCATAATGCAAAAGCCACACATAATGTAAAATCCGCACAACACTTTGTGAAAAGCCATGCAAAACTAGAAGTCGTGGCAATAAAGGAAAATAACATTACTTAAAATGGCTATAAATTTTGACTCGTTGCTCCATTTTTTCAAACCTTATATTGTTGGAAATTTATTGACATCTATATATGCAATGGGAATTGTATTTATCAATTTTATTAAGGTTAAATGGGTGAAAAAGAGGGAAATGTCTCAACACAAAAAAATGAGCAGATTAAAGCAGCCCAACTACCAAATTTAATACACCATGGACCTCTTTTCTTCTCCAAAAGCTAAAGTACATTGGGGGATGGGTTTTAGAGGTGCCCATGCCTTTTTAGAGCATTAATTCATGTTGTTGATGGGAAAAGGGGAATTTTGGGATTCTTCTTCTCTTCTTTCTCTGTCACTTCTTCTATAGATTGTAAAAAAATTCTCATTTTGAGAGGTAGTGGGGGATATTCTAGGCATGGGGAAACTCGCAATTTTTTTCTCAAATTCCTTAAGTAATAAGCCTTCACATGGGCCTGGAAAATGTAATTGTGCCTCTATTTTCTAGATGTAATGGATGTGCAACCTTATGAAGCAATAAAATCTATGTTTGTGGTGTTTTCTCAACCCTTGCATTTGTTTTGTTAGTTTCCCTTGCCTCTCCATTCTTGTTGTTCTATTTTGTGCATGTATTTCTCATTTACAGGTTTGTGTTGTTATGTTTCATGGAGAAAAGATGTTGAATGAAGATGCGGGGTTGTGTTACATCGGTCGGCCTCTCCTAACTCCATTTTTTTCTTCTTCTTTCTCCATCAGCAAGATATTTACACACCCTTTTCTGGTGTTATCACCTCTATTAGTTTAGGATTTCATTTTCATGTATATTTCTAACCCCCTCTCTCTCCCTGGTCCTTTGACATGGTTAGTTTAGGATTATTTAGCTACATTTCCCTTAGGAGTAGTTTAGTGCTAGGATTAGGTAGAGCAACCAACCTTCTCTAGAAGTCCATCTCAATTTCACAAGTCCCACAACTTGAGAGATTGTCCAATGTTACCATATTACACATGTAGCTCATGCACACACACATGAAAAACGAGAGGGTGTTGTAATTTGGTGACAACACCTTCTTCTTGTGAGTGCACAATCAATGATACCAAGTGAATTGTTATTATTCCAAATACAAGTATGTCATTACCACCTTCTCCTCAATTGGGAATTGATGTAGATCAAAAAAATATCCATTTGGTTGAGGGCCTCATGTTGACCCTCTATAGTGATATTGGAGGCCAAACCCCACCCCATACTAGATTACTTAGATATGGGTATATAGATAGATAGTGCTTTGGGAGGTTGAGAGCTATATATCTGTCATTGATGATTAGCCTTAGTGGATTGGATTTGTAAGATATGTGGGAATACTTATGTTAGTGGGACATGCGCCCTAAGGAGAACTCTAGATTTTAAAGAAGCTAGCTCTTCTCTATAATGTGAGATGAGGGTTAGAAAAATGAAACTCTGTAATGTGGAATGAGGGTTAGAAAAAAGAAACAAAACATGAATTTAAAAGGGCCAACTTCTTTAAAATTTGGAGGTCTCCTTAGAGTGCACGTCACAATAACCTAAGGATTCCCACAACTCTCACGATCCAATCTGCCAAGGATTATTGTCAATAATTTTTCTAACACACCTGTAGGACAACTCAAAGTGATATTTTATCATGGCATCATCTCGGTCTATTCTTGATAAAGTTCAAACTTCAATGAAGATAGTTGCGGAGCACATCCAACGACTCCACATGGTCGAACAAATCATTACAAAGGCTCATGAGACCTCCTCTCATCCATTTCCACTCATCTTTCTTTCCATGTCTTCCATTTCTCTTCATCCTATGAAGTTGTGTAATCATGACTTCATTACCACCAAGGGATCGTCCCTTTGTCCATCTCCAAGCCACCCATTCCACCCTCCCCTTTCTTGAGCAGCTATACCCCCCACACTAGCAAGTAATGGCTCCAAATCCAAAAGAAGAGGAGCATATGGTGAGAAGTGATACGGGCTCAAGAGGTTCGTATCACAAGCTGAGCAGAAGAGAGGCTACAGAAGTTGCCTCTATTTTTCCTCCCCACAAAGCAGCTCCACTAGAATTTTTTTATCAACAGGCTTCATATTGCAAGATGAAGCCACATATGATGGAGAATTTGAGAATCAAAAACCATCATACAAAAGCATAAAGCTTTGACAGAGGAGGAAGAAGATAAGCTCAAGTGCTTATCATATTTGGGGGATGGCTCGATGAAGAAGGGCCTGTAGAAATAACAATATTCACCACTTCATCACCCCCGCAACAAAGGCAGCCTTCCACTCATAATAACTCCCCTAGGACTAGTCCTAGGACTCTAGAAGAAAGAATTATTGAGAGCTTCTTGCTTTCAATCAAAGAGCTTGGATTCACTGATAAAGCTTCTAAAAAAATAAGGAAAGGATAGGGATGACACCCTTCAGAGAAGCCTACAAAAAGCTTCATTCCAAAAGATGTAATCCGAACAATGGCGAATAAAGAGTCAGACCAACTCCCACCAGAGAAAGGTCCTCTGCGAGGAAGACTCAACACCGGTCATGCTCATTTGGGGCATGAGGATGTTTTTCAATAACCCAAGGGTTAGCTACAACACCTCTAACCAAGAGAGGAACATCTAAAGGAGGTATTCATTTTGTTCGTTGATACCATGGGTGGAAGAGTGAAAGGTAATTTTTCACTCTCGTTACAGGCCATATCAATAGCTAAATTAATTGTATGGCCTCACTTCATAAGAAAAGGAAGCTATTTTTCCTTGTGCATGTTTTGGGTTTTGTTTAGCTTGTACCAAACTAGTTAGATTAGGAGTAGGAGTATATTTCTTTCAACAAAATAAGTACTTGCGCACACTTTGCATGACTCATTTGAGGCATGTATGTTTTGTCTTTTGTATAGGCCGCGCTTATATTACTCTATTAAGAAGCACCAGATCCTATGAAGACTCCAAACTTGATGAAGAATTCACAGTTAGCTGAGGTGGTTGCAAGCTTCACTTTGAGAAAATACAAAGCATCTAAAATTCACATCCTTTTTAATGTTAATGACCATTGGGCTTATCCATTCTAATTCTTCAACAACCTCAATGATGCCTGATGCAATCATTTTTTCAATCTCCTCCTTAACTTTGATGTGAAGATTCAGATTCATGTGATAAGGTTGCTTCCCAATTGGGCACGCTCCCTCCTTTAGTTTGATCCACATCTATCCTAGAGAGTGGTGAACTCCCTTAAGTTCATGGTACCCACGCAAAAACAATTCCTAAAATTTACACAACAAATCGATGATCTTTGACACCTCCTTTTCTATCCAGTAATCTCTAATAGTAGCCTCCTTAGGCTCTACCTCTAAACCAATGTTAACCTTCTTGGTTTTAGGGGTTCATGGTAGATGTGTGTTTTCTCATCAACACTATCCATAACTTCACGCATACCCATAGTATGGTTAACATCCAAATTATCCACTTCTTCACCATCGATCACATAGACCGATTTTCATTTCCCTTTCTCCATGCATGCACACTCAAGTTGTATCTCCTTTGATTATTCCTCATCAAAGCATGTTTCTAATCCAGGTTCACCCAATAAATCTAGTATTCTATCCTCCACCATGGTACTATCTCTCATAGTTAGGTGCTTAACAATGTGTAACACCTCATCCATCGATGGTTTAGTACTCCGATATTCAAAAGCTTGAAGGAGGTCATCCGTAAACTCCTTCCAGTTTACTATCTGATGGCACATCTTTGAGTGAATGTACCATACACACGCATAACCTTGTAAGGTGGAGTACAAATTATGCACCCATAAATAAGGTGACAAGGCTTTCGTGCCTTCCATCATGGCCTTCTCACATGCTTGGACATGAAACACATTGGGTTCCTTCCCATGATAATCTTGTATAATAGTAGGTGCATTACTCGAGAAAAACCTAACGAGAGAACACGATTTTCACTTCATGCCACTCTAGAAGGTTATCGCGATGGGTTGCCCACCAACAGTAATCTGCGGTCTTGAGCAAGGTATAGCTAAGCATCCTTCTTCTTTCATTCTCACATCTTCTTTGGGTCTCCATTTCTTGTAGGAAAATGATCTGTAAACTCTTCAACTTTGGAATTATCCACAAAATCACAAAATAAACGTTGTTGTTCTACTTTCTATTAGAAAATGACAGAGATAGCTAGTGAATGAATTATGCTTATGCTTAGAATCCACAATTGCAAGAAAGGAAATAATTTAAGCTCATAAACACCAACAAATTTTATCCTAAAAACCTCAAGAGGAGGAAAAAACCAGTCGGGAAGGGCAATTGCTCTTTCTTCCCACTTTTATTGGCTAATTCAAAATAACAAGTACAAAATTTACAATAAGTATGAAAGAGAAGTAGATAATATCTCACACTTCCTCCCAAATACTTGTTTGCTCTGTCTCAACACTCCTTTCTTCTACAAAACACAATTCCAACACTAAGAACTTCTTGCTCACTTGCTTTCATGCTTCGATGATCTTGTTCTCTTCTACAAACATGTATTTATAGCCTTTCTCATGTCCTCCGTGCACTAGAGAATGGGAAAGGTCATAGAGGAGAAGAGACACATACAACCTTCCAAATTTTGGGTTGTTTGTTTCATATTTTTGTTTTCTGTCTGAAAGAGCTAGGACCACCGCCCAATATAGACCGGCGGTCCCAGGACTACCGCCCTAGTTGGCCAGCGGTTCTATAACTGCCACTCTGCATAGAGCGGTAGACTTGTTAATAAAAAGATAGAACCTTTGTATATTTATTTTCCTTCTTCGTGCTAAGCTCGAGTCCGATGAAGTGGAGTCATTTTAGATCCCTATGGATCACACCTCCCATGCTTAGGAGGATTTTGGTCCCACAAAAGTTTAGTGGGGGAGTAGATGAGGAAATAATTCCCTCACTTGCTCCTTCAAGTACCACCGGCCTACCTTGGTGTCTTCCCTTTCAGTCCAATTTGCCATGACTCGTGCGGACCTCTCCTAGTCTCTCGACCTTCCGCCGTAGAACTACATCCTCCTCCAATTCACCTCATGAGTTCAAGACATAATCCTCAATGGAAGGTAGCAATTGTAGTCCTTCATCTTCATTTAGCATGGATGGCTCATATAGGTGTAAGTTCTCACAATTTACTACAGAGTAAATCCTCATAAATGATGGTAAATCAAGTCGAAAGGCATTTTCTCCAACCTACTACAATATGGTAAAGGGCCCATATCATAGTGGCTTGAGCTTCCATTCTTGACCTTGTAGTCTCTCCTTGCTCAAGTAAAGCCAAACTCTATCTCCAACATGAAGCTTATATTCCCTCTTATGCTTATCATGCCTAGCTTTGTACTTGGCTTGAGATTTATCTAATTGTTCTTTGACTTTGAGATGGATTTTCCAAATCCTCTCAATAATTTTTTTGCTCTAGTCACCTCTGTGTCTCGTGTCTCCTCCTCATCCTATTGCCCAACTACTTTGTCCAACAAATTTGTAGGTAAATATCCCAAACACGCTTCAAATGGTGACTTCATAGTGGATGTGTGTACTTCTCGGTTATAGGAATCTTTGAATGTAGGCTAAGGACTCATCCCAAGTCCTTGGATATTTCTTGTTATACCCCTAATCAAATGTACCAAAGTCCGTTCACCACTTTTGTTTGTCCATCGTCTGTGGATGGAAAGTTGTGCTCCTCTCTACAACTGGTATCCATCTTGTCCCACAAAGTAGTCCAAAACTTCCCCAAGAACCTGGAATCCATGTCAGAAATAATAGACTTTGGAAAACCAAAATGTACCCATACATTAGCAAAGAAAAGATCTGTTGCCTCATGTGCTTTTACTGTCTTTTTACATGCCATAAGAATACACATCTTACTAAATCTATCAACAACAACATATAGATAGTCATGGCCATGTTTAGACATAGGTAATCCTCCTACAAAATCCATAGAAATGTCCTCCCACAGACGAGTAGGTACTGGAAAAGGCATATACAAACCCTCCTTCCTAGTCTTAGGCTTGCTAGTACAACAAAGTTTACATCCACGTATAAATTTTGATACTTATTCTTGCATATTGGGCCAATACACATACCTTTGCAAGTGGGCTAGGGTCTTACCAACACCAAAATGTCCCACTACTTTCGAGGTATGTGCTTCCCTCATCAATAAAAGTCTTTCTTATTTAAGCACACAAAGCTTCCCCCATTGGTAGAGCAGCCCACCCTTGAGATAAAAATCTTCAATCCCTGTCCTTTCGGTCCTTGGGATGCAACTACGAAATGTCATGCCAAAGTATTTATCCACGGGCATATGCCTCTCCGTAAGCTTCCTTCGTGAAGGGCTCATTACGAGAGATAATGGCCAAATAGAAAAACTTATCCGTGTGGGCGGCCTAAACAACATGTCTACCACCAAATTTATACTACCCTTCTAGTATTTGATCACCGGATGTAACTATTGAAGGAACCCCATCTATTTGTAGTGCCTTGCCTGCTCCAATTTAGATCGTGCTTGTAAATACCGGAGAGGTTTTTGGTCAGTGTGTAAAATAGTTTCTTTACCCAACAAATAATGCTTCCATTTTTTAATTACCTAAACTAGTGCATACATTTTTTTATTATATACTGAATATCCTTTGACTACTGAAGTGAAAGTTTCATAACGATAGCATACGGGTTTACCTCCTTGAAGCAACACTGTGCCCATAGCGTAATCACGACATCTGTCTCTACTTCAAAAGGATGCTGCAAACTAGGAAGAGCAAGTATTGGAGCATGACTAATCTTGTATTTCAATAACTCAAAGAATTTGTCTTGTTCCTTACCCCAGTAAAAACCCTTACTCTTTGTGGCCAATTGTGTGTAGAGGTGTTGCAATCGTGGAGAATCCTATAATGAACTTCCGCATGTATTGTACTACTCCCACAAAACTCCTAGTCTTTGTGGCTCCTATTGGTGTTGGCCAATTAGTGATGGCTTCCACCTTCTTTGGATCCACTCGTAACTCTCCTCCTCCAACCACATGCCCAAGATAGACTAGTGAGTGTTTAGTAAATTCACATTTCTTCATATTACAAAGCAATTGTTTCTCCCCGAGAACTTGTAATATTTTTTGTAAATGAGTTAGATGTTCTTCCCATGTGGCACTAAAAATCAAGATATTGTCTAGATATACAATGACACATGAATTTATGAAATCCCGCAATACATCATTCATTAATCTCATAAATGTAGCTGGTGCATTACATAACACAAAAGGAAGTACTAACCATTCATACAAACCCTGTTTTGTCTTGAAGGCAGTCTTCTATATATCCTCCTCCTTCTTTCTGACTTGGTGATAACCTGACTTAAGATCTAACTTTGTGAAGAATTTGGCATGCTAAAGCTGGTCCAAGAGATCATCTATGCGGGGAAGTGGATATATGTTCTTTATGGTGATCTTGTTCAAAGCGCGGTAGTCAATGCACATTATCCAAGAACCATCCTTCTTTGGCACCATCACAATAGGTGAACCACATGGTGAGGTGCTTGGACATATCACCCCTTGGTTTAGTAGTTCCTGGAGTTGTTTCTTTACTTCAGTACTCTCAAGCAAGGATTGCCTATACAACCCGATGTTCGGTAGAGGGGACTTTGGCAATAACTTAATCTCATGCTCTACTTCTCGTTTTGGTGGTAACCATTGTGAGCCTGAAATAGTTCTTGAAAAGATTGAATAATACTATCCAAATCATGCTTTCCCTAGTTAGAAATCTCTGAAACTTCTACCCCATCTAGTTTATCCTTTAACAAAAGTAAACAAAACTAATTATGATTTGCCTGAATAAGTCATTTTGCTTGGTTAACACTCATCATAGTAACCTATGTCTTACATCGGTGTGCCGAGATGTTGTAATTTGATCCCATCCTTGACCCATGCACTAGGTTTTCCCTTCTCATAAATATAACATCCCCGATATACAAGTAAGGACTCCCGAATACAACATCAAAAACATCAAGTGGAATAACGCTTGACTTCCAAAACATCAATATACCAGGAATTTATCCCAAACTTGACCTTACATCTTCTTGTTACCTAAATTTCAACACCCTTCTTAACCTAACCCAACGGATAAGGGTGTGGATGCTCGTAAGTCTCAAGACCAAGATTCTTTACAACTGCTTCAAAAATCAAGTTAGACTGAGAACCAGTATCAACCAAAGCATTTACCTTAGTTCTCTTGATCCGAATTTTGATTTGGAATAGTCTACTCATCTCCTCTTCCTATTGTCCATGTTGGTGGTCGTGCATCCAAGCCTTTCGTCTACATCAGAGTCATCTTCAATTTCCACCTCCCCTTCTATTTTTATAGCTGTCATGGACTTCTTTGAGTCCTTGGTTCGGTTCTTTGGATGTAACTCCGGATGTAACTTCCAACATGTAGCATCAGTATGACCATTGATATCACAATTATTGCAAAAATTCTTGGGATCTTTACAAGTATTTAAAGTAGTGGCATCTTGTTTACCTTTCCCTTTCCACTTACCCTTGTTACTTGTTTGCCCATACTCTTTTTTCTACTGATTTTTTGATTTCTTTGCCCTTGGCTCTGCTTCTCCTTGCTTATTTTCATCATCTATGTAGTATGCTTGCACACACACCTTGTTGAGATCTTTGGGCTTTGTGGAGATGACTTTTCTTTGAAGGTGAGTGTGAAGTCCTCCCAAGTACTTAGTTAGAATATCCTCATCCTCCAAGTCCATGTTTAGCAACATGGCCTACCTCCGAAACTCCGTAGTATAGTCCTGCACACTTTGACCATTGCCTTGTCTAAAATATTGCCATTTAATCATTTGGTTATTCTTGTGGCCAATAGGATAGAAGTTAGCTCTAAGTAATTCTTTAAATTCTTTCCAAGATTTCACAATAGGACGCTTCTTCTTTTCACAAGTGGTTAGATGGGTTTCCCACCAAACTAGAGCATGTCCCTCCATTTTGAGACGTGCAAAGGTGATCCTCTGTGCCTCAGTGACATTATGGATGCTAAAGTAGACTTCTAACTGTTTTAACCATTTATCAAGCAACTCTGCATCTACTTGTCCTTCAAAGCTTTTAATATCAACTTTCGTCTCAACTTTAAAAGGAGTATGATCAGATTTTACCTTTTCTCTTGTGTTTGAAGTCTCTTCTTCATGCTGTTCCCCATAACTTTCCTCATGGTGTTGCTTCCTATGCCAAAATTTTCAACTAAGCCCCGAACCACTGAGTCCATGGAGTCTTACTTGACAGAAGCTATCTTCTACAAATTGGCAAGCTCTTCTTGCCTTCTAAACATCCTATCCATCATGGTCTCCAGCATCTCGATTCTACGGACCAAGTTCTCTTCCTCCATTTGTCCCCGAATTCTCTGTTTCCACTTCTTTGTAGAAATTTCTAGATCACAAGGTAAATCCTCTTCACCTTTAGATCTCATCACTGTCATACAAATCCAAGAACGAATACCACAGTCCTAGATACTTGTTAGCTTTGATACCAAAATGATTTGTAAACTCGTCAACTTTTGAATTATCCACAGAATCACAGAATAAACGTTGTTCAACTTTCTATTAGAAAATGGCAGAGATAGCTAGTGAATGAATTATGCTCATGCTTAGAATCCACAATTGCAGGAAAGGAAAGAATTTAAGCTCATAAAAACCAACAAATTTTATCCTAAAAACCTCTAGAGGAGGAAAAAAACCATTTAGAAAGGGAAATTGCGCTTACTTCTCACTTTTATTGTCCAATTCAAAATAACAAGTACAAAATTTACAATAAGTATGAAAAAGAAGTAGATAATATCTCACACTTCTTCCCAAATACTTGCTTGCTCTGCCTCAACACTCCTTTCTTCTACAAAACACAATTCCAACACTAAGAAATTATTGCTCACTTGCTTTCATGCTTCGATGATCTTGTTCTCTTCTACAAACATGTATTTATAGCCTTTCTCATGTCCTCCCATGCACTGGAGAATGGGAAAGGTCATGGAGGAGAAGAGACACAGATAACCTTCCAAATTATGGGCTGTTCGTTTCATATTTTTGTTTTATGTCCGAAAGAGCTAGGACCGCCACCCAATGCAGACCGGTGGTCCCAGGGACCACCGCCACTGGTTGGGTGGTAGTTTTGTAAGCTCGCCGCTCTGTATAGAGCGATGGTCATGTTACTAAAAATAGAGAACCTCCGTATATTTATTTTCCTTCTTCATGCTAACTAATCTGATGAAGTGGAGTCATTTTAGATCCCTAGGATAAAAAAACATTAGGGTTGGCTCCCCAGAATAGCTTGAAAAATTATTTCTTCCTAAGCTCTTGACTAAGCGTGCCTTTGTTACTCTCATCAAAAAAACCTTTTAAATACCTTCTAACCAACTCATTATGTCCCATGAGCCAAATTATCACATGCCACACTAGTTTTATCACTTATAGATTAAGTGTCTTCCCACTGAATAATGCCCTCCTTTGTTGGTTACACAACTTCGGGGTCCCGGATAATGTGCACATAAATTCTTTCTAGGTCTTCCTCTCCTAAAGGCTCAATATAGGGCACTGACTTCCCATCTATCAAAGGAATGATAACACGTTCCTCTTTTTCTCAAAACTTATATACCCCTTATTGAAACGTAAGTCAACATTGTTCTTATAGCACCAGGGGCATGCAAGTAACACTAGAAAGTTGTCTACCTCAGCAAGCGCTATGACTTGAAGTCCCAGGTGAATTTCTCCCTTGGATACGATATCCACATATTTTAAAACACCAATGGGCATTACCTTTGTCTTATTAGTCATATACAACACATTTGAAGATGGCTGTAATGGGGGCCTTCCCAATTGATTATAGGGGTCCAGGGTAAGAACATTGACTTTTGCACCCATGTCAATCAGAATATTTCTTAGGAGCCATCCATCAACAACTGCATTCAAGGTAATCTCCTTATCATATGTGAGGCTATGGGGGAAGGTTAGCATGTAAAACTTTCCTCTCATGCTTTGCTCCAGCACTATGTACTTTTTATCTTAACCATTCTCCTAATAAGGGGATGATATTCTCTTTCCTCAACATCTTACATACCTCTTTGACATTTTCAAGATCCTTCTGTGGAGTCTTAGTGCTCTTCTTCTACTTCATCTTCCTAGATTACTCCTTTAGACATTAAATTTATCCTTGAGACTCTTGATTACGTCCATGGTCTCTTGATAGAATTCCTTTTGATGGGTAGGGTCTGGATACTTCCCATACACCACCTCTTATCTTATAAGTAGTGGTATACGCTTTGGTATCTCCTTGGCATGTGCAACCTGAAACTGCGTTATCACCATTATAGGTTATAACTCTAACTCGCGTCTTACCCTTGGCATCCATGCGAGTTAGCCTTCTTAATAATTACCATCCCAATGCCCTTATCTTTCTATTGTTGTTGGCTCATATGTTCAAATAACTCCGGAACACATACTTGTGATTCCTTCTTCACCAAGAGTATTATAGCAGATTAGGACATACATGCTTGTAATGTTTTGTGGACCCACAGTTATAACAGTCCCGCGAGGAAATTACCTTCTTCTACCTCCATGATTTCCATGGCCTCTAAATCCTTCACGAAAGCTTCTTCCATGAACTCCTCCATCTGCAAGGCGTCCTTCATAGTGACAATCACCATCCTTGGAATTATTCACAACACCGGTATGACACACACCAATATCAATGACATCATGTATCTAGTCAATTAATCTAAAATCCTTGGTATCACGAGTAGTAGAGGTGTAAATATTGCAATAATAAGACACATTCTTTCGGATCATGTGCTGCAGTAGTGGACACATACTTGCATCATGATCTCTGTGGAAAATTTCATAGTCTACCGTCATGGCACATACCGATCTCTGAGGACAACTGTCCTTCATATGCCCTCTACCTCACAATTCATGCACCATAGTCCATTGCGAGTCTCATGCGCCGAGTTCATAGATAACTTCTCTAGCTACTTTGACATTGCAATAATATGAGCTTCAAGAAATGGGCTAACACCAGTATCCATGCTTCCTACAGACTCAACACACAGGGAAGTCTCCAAGGCCTCATACGAGTATGTGAAATTTTTATGTGAAAGCACTCTCCTAAAAGGTGTTATCAACCCTCCAACAAACAATTGAGCATGCTGAGAAGGATGAATATCATAAGTCAATTTTGATAAGAGAGTCTTAAAATATGCATCATACTCCCGCACACTTTTTGCCATACCTTGTTGAATCTCATTCAGCATGCTAATGCTCTTTTGTTCAAATTTAGGAATATGGAATTCAACTAAGAAGGCATTACGCAATGCAGTATAATATACTACTATCGGTGGGTGTCATACTACGGTACCATGTACGCACACACCCTTGTAACGTTGTTGCAAATCGACTTTCCTTCCATTCCGGTAGTAATCCCCTTCACGCACAATAACAACTCACATTTGTGTATATGCTCTACAACTTCCTCAACACCTTTTTAATCTTGTAGATGCAAAGACATTTCAAGAAATACTTGCTGAGGTGGTTGAGGCCCTTGTTTGCTTGATCCATAACCTTGATTCCCTCTAATGTTACCTCTACCACTAGATCAACTAGATCCACCAGAGCCTTTTCCTCCCGACCCTCCGGATCCACCGGTCCATTAGTTCTTATTCCACTTGATCCACTAGATCCTCCTCCCGTAGTTGGTAAAGGTCCTAAAGTGATCGCGCCTTGTGTCCCCAATATCACACCGAACTACATACTAACGATCGTGATATTATACCACTATCGATGTGTGTCCGTCTTTACTTCTAGACATGATACCCAAGCTTTGTGTACCGTTACTTTTCCAAAATGTTGCTCCATACAATATACTTCCAAAGATAAGAAATGATTGTGTATCCATAAATGTGCCAAATGAAAATTTATACCTCCTAGGTGCTGATCGGTCACTTCCACCATTAGCAACTGGGTTAGTAATACTTATCTTTGGATTTAGAAAACCAAGCACCGGGGTTATTCATCAGGTGGATTCAAATGCATGCTGATGGATATCCTTTCTCTAAGCAATGAGCTCTTATCAAAAGCTGAAGGGGTCTCTCTCCGTGCTTGCCAAGATGGGGTAGCATAGACTGCTTAGGCTCCACGTTCTCCACGTGAACCTCAATTCCTTCGCACAACGTCTGCCTCCATAAATCCATTACTCTTGCAACTTTACGTTTTATATCTAACTTCCGTTCATGAGATTCGTTATACTTGAGTCATTTCTCTTCCCTCTCCTTTTCAACCGTAAGGTCCTCCATCTTCCTCCACCTTAGCTTCCTCACCCAATGCTCAGAAGAAGCTTAGCCGACCATAGGAAATGATTCCAAACTCAGTGTAATGATCAAGATATTTATAGCTAAAGGGATAACATGCAAGAATGATCCTCTTGGCTCCCTCAAGAACTCAAACTCAACAATATTTGGACATGAATACGTAGAAATCATGTACTCCAAGGTGTAACTCATCAACACTCTACTCCACCAATGATCAACAACATGTGTCCAAGTTAGATCAACATCATGCTAGTCTCTGATACTCATCTTGGGTCCATATGCGAGGTCTATAGTACCAACTTGATCTAGATGCATACGTCAAAAGCCATTCATACAACTCCACTGGAAAACAACAAAAGAAGGTCTCATATAACTCATGATATAAATGTTCTTCTACTCATTTACGTGCGTCAAACTCAGTCCAATATTAAATGTGAGAAAACTCATCCTATATGTTTTTAATCCATGCTTCAACATGTCCAAGGTCAAGCGCTTTGCCATCACACACCATTCTCACAACTACTTGAAAAGAGGGTACCAACAACAGAACCAAGATGTAGTCATTTATTTACCCTTAATACCTTTACTATCCCCAAGTGTGCCAACCTATCACCTAGTAGGTGTTGGGAACTCACCTGAGGCATGCGTAGGCATCGAGCCCCTCCTTTATGTGAGCTTTGTGAGAAGGTTCCGCCATTAATGGAGGATGATTTTCAGAAACAAAAGTACATTTATTTACTTGAAAAGGTAGAAGATGTAACTAACAGATCCACACATTAATGCATTATAGAAGCTAAATAACATTGTAAGAAGCATAATAAACTAGATCTGAGCCATGATAGTCATATAACATGAGGGTTTACACCCATAAAGAATTTATACAGAACAAACCCACATATATATTGATTTAAAATAGTTCGGTAGCCACATTATAGTCAAAAGGGTCATCTCAGACCATATACAATAAATGACAGAGACTTAACTCCTATAAGATTCTCTGATATGAGACCATAACTATAATTTTTCCATTTTATCCCTTTTTACAGATCCCAGTACCCATACATATGCTTATGACATCCCTCACAACCCTCAAAGCACTAAGTGCTCAAACCCTAGCATTATTGCAACACTTTGTTACTCTCCTTCTCTTTCTCTACATTCTCTATGCATTCTCCCGTGTCTATCTCTAATTTCTCTATGTCTCTCCATATATCTATCTCTAGCTTTGAGTGTCTCTTTTTATAGGATCAATACCCACCGCCATGCCTTCTCTCCTAAATAGATCGTGTGCCAAGTGTCGATGTGGTCCTCCATTGGTGAATGCTTATCCCTTTGCAAACCCTCCACTCTTTGTAATGATGTCTTATGGGAATATTCCCTACATGGAATATCCTTTTCTTGACCTCCAAGGTTCCAAGATGGTACCTTATCTACTCATCATGCCTCGTTGGGTCCTCACGTTTTTCCTCAAATGACTCTAGAAATCTGAATATGGCTAAGTCCTTTAAACCCGTGTTCTACCTTCTGTGCATGCCCTAACTTCTCATAAACCCTTCTTAAACCCCTTGTCCTACATGCTTTCCTTTGAGTGCCCTTCTTTTCAATGGTCCTATGTGCACACACCCCTTGGTACATAGCCAATATTTAGGGTCCAACACCCTACTATGAATAAGGCTTCTATGTGTCTATAAATAAGGACTTATTGCCAATTAGATTAGGTTTCCTTTAATGTTTTTCCCTTTTGGTTGTTTCCTTTGTCATCATTTTTTTGGGTTTTGCATTGCGTGTTGGTGTGCCAGTAACTAATTACATTGTAAGAGATTCTATGCATAGAGGACCATGCATACATTTTTGTGTGGTGATAAGTAACAGATATGTCGAATATGTTTGAAAAATTCTTTCGATAATGGACTAATGGGACTGATTAGTGTAAGGGTAGAAGAACGAGTAGAATGATGGTTAAGGTGTTTAAATTCATGCGGTTATGGTGGTGTGTCACGAAAGGTTTAAAGACCATGAAGAAGGGAAAGATCATGTAGTACAACATAAGGTAGGCAACACCATGGGGAACTACTTAGTGGAATGCACTGAGGTTATGTACTTCAACACAAGAACTTGTGCGAAGGAGGTTTATGGCAGTGAAGTAGTGTTGGAGTGCCAGAAGGTTACAACTGTGACGCGTGAAGGGAAGTCGTGGAAGTTGATTTAAGTGAAATAAAGTGCTTTATTAAAAATGATATTAAGACACGTGGTCAGAGGAACTCTAAGGCATTGAAAAAGTATAAATAGGAGGTAAGAGTAGTCATTTTGACTACTTTTCCTTAGATAATTTATTTTGTGCTCTTGAGCTCAAAGTGCGACGAGGGTTTTGTGAAGAAGAGCGAAGTGAGGTACTTGTCATGAACCAGAGGAACTGTGTAAGTTGTAGTGTAGTCTTGGGACGTTGCAAGGAGGAAGGAAGACATCGAGTAGGAGAGGGGTTGCATGAAAGAGAAGCGGAGAAGTCATCGAGTCTAGGTAGGCAAAGGAGAGAGGCACAAAAAGAAAGAAGAAAGAAGATGACACCCAAGAAAGCTTGAACAAAGAGACCGGTGGTGGAGAAGGAGGATCTCGTGGAGATTTACTCATAAATGTACACCCCTAGGGGTTATGAAGGCAAAAAGTGGAGTTCAAAGTTATACAAGTGCAAGATCAGCAAGTACAACCACATGACAAGTGACAATGAAAAGATGATGCGGGAAGACTTAGTTTCAAACACTCCAATGGTGGATGAGCTTAGAAACCCTAAGGTTGATAACTCGGTGCAACAAGAACTACAAAAGACTAGAGTTTTGTTCTTTGTGGGAGATGACCTTATTTGTGAAACATGCCCCACTATTCAGATAGTTAATGTCACGGGTGCATGAGGAATTATTCTACTTCGTGGGAAGAAGGATGAGGATTACATGCCACTTGATTAGGATAGTTACAGGCATGCAGAACACCGACGAGGACATGGCACTTGATTTATGTGCCACTGCAAAGATTGAGGAGCTAGCGAAGAGATTGAGCTACGAGAAGGGAGGAAGGGCACAGGTGATTCGGATCTCCTAGACCCAACATTGAGAGTTACCTCTCGGCTCATTAGTTGCAAATTGGGCACATCAGAGAGGTGGACAAACATCAATAAGAGATTCTTGTATGTGGCCTACAGAGTGTCAAAAGGGCACATTATAATTTTGCAAAGTTTATCGTAAATGACATTGTTAAAGAAGAACAAGTACAGAATGAGGTAGGAACAAAAATCACATGGGGCTCCATACTTCTATTGATAATATTTTGGGAGATTGGTGTGTCCAGATGGTCTAGATGGGAACATATGGGTTTACCCATTGGCACACTTGTCCCTTACAGTTCAATTTACGAAGTTCACTTGTGATGGGACCATCTCGAGCACCTACAAGGCTCGGATGAACATGTGGTTTGAATGATTGTGTGAAGCATTTGAGAATGAGTGGCACATTCCCCATGAATTGCCACAAGTTGTTGGGGATTAGGTAAAACTCATAATTACTCAACATTTTTTCCTAGCAAAGTTTATGATGGCCAAGGGAGAGATGGGGCCATGGTGCAAGCTCCCCTTCACGTTTACTACTAAGTACATGAAGTGCGCCATCAACCAGATAAAGGATGTGCAGAAGTTGGTCTTTGATGTAGAAAAATGGACATTGATCTCCATACATTGCATGTGACATACAAGTATGGTACTCAACCTACTTATGTCAAAGTTTTGGAGCCAGAATTTTTGGACTTACACCCTCAAGTCAGCATTACCATCAAAGGGTACGCCCATCGGGTGTTTGTGTGCATGCGTCTAAAAGAAAAAGGGGGATTGAAGTGATATTACAAACTCCCCTTCCCAAATCCATAGGAGGTGTCAATCCCACCCATGAAAGTGGTACATGTCGAAGAAGAGGAAGAATAACAAAGTGAAGGTAAGTTAGATACTTCCCGAAAGAGGAGGTACTACATACGCCGAAATGGTAGCAAGGGCACCGATTTCAACTGCAAGATGACACCAAGGCCTCATTCTTGGAGTGCGAGAAAGAGAAGGAAGAGGAGGAAGAGCTTGAAGAAAAGAAGAAAAATACACATGATGCATTAAGCCCCACAACAGGCTCAAAGGAAGGTGAAGAAGAAGACCCCACCATCTTGGCGAGTTGGATGTAGAGTTGGAAGAACAGAAGCCGAGGCTTAAACCATGGATGTGGACGAGGTACATAAGGAAAGAAAGGATGACTTTGTAGGACTTGAAAAGAGCCTAGCACACGATGCCTCCCGACATAGATTGCCACCCTAAGGGGAGATAAAGGGGACTCTTTTACTATAAAGGAGGATAACGGATTCACCCTAGAGCAAAGAAGTAGTGGACAAAGTGCAAAACTATGAGGAAGAAGTAGACACCCATGTCCCCACATATGGACTTCGTGGATGACCCCATAAAGGTATTACACACAAGGTTCTAGGCCACCCTCCCACTAGAAAAGCTACATGGATGGGATTTGATGGATCAAGAAGGGGGTGTGCCTAGAACTAGGAAGATGCTTACCTAGAACATGCATGCCACGAGAAGAGCTTAAGTTTGAGGTCAAAGATCATGTGATCAAGACCATCCATCTGAAGAAGAAGGGAGGAGAAACATATAGGGTGGTGGATCCTAGCCACCTAATAGATGAGCAAGCATGCAATGTGCTTCAAAAGATGTCTTTAGAAGTGGTCCGACATAACTTGGATGCAAGAGCCACTATTCGGACCTTGGTCATGGAAAAAAACAAGGAAAAGGAGATAGATAGATTGCACCAAGGATTAAGGGGTGAACATGCATAAACTAAGGAAGCATATGACCGAGCTAGTGCCCTTGTGAAGAGCATTTTGGGACAATGTCTAACATTGGTGAGCCAGGTCAAGACAGACTATGGGGATGAAATGGAATATCTTGAAGACCTTGTGGGGATGTTTCTCACAAACATAAAGGATGGTGTAAGGCCCACATATGCAAAGCTCATAAGGGAGAAAGAGGAGAACAAGGTCGTCGTTGAATCCTAGATCACTGAGTTGGAGGACTTGGTCACTCAACTCAAGGAAGAAAATATACTTGTAGATAGGGGATTCAAAAATACAAAAATGTGAGCCCATTATTGATGCGTGGGTGGTAGAAGAGGAGGCCACCCTCAAGGATTTACAAGATACCATCCCCACCAACAAGGCCAAACACACGCAATTAGTTGTTAACACCAAAACTCAAAAAGATAAAATCAAAAAAAAGTGTGAGAAGCTAGACTTCAGGATTAGCGAACTTCATGATTTCATCACTAAGTGGATGAAAGAGTTCGAAGGAGTCTACATGGAACTGGTGGTAGATACAAATGCATTAAAGGGGAAGGTGGAGGAAATTACCCTAGACCAAGTGCCCAACATTGTGGGAGAAGCACCAGGGAAGGCCTTGTCGAATTGAAGGCCTGGGAGAAATTGAAGGATGAGATAGACACGGAGTTCCCTGAACTCCTCTAATTGGTCGCATAATGTATTCCTTAAGTCTTGATTCTTTGTTCGGATTCTTTAAATTCCTCTATTATTTATTCTTTGAGGGAGCAACATTTTTTCCTTAACAGATTTTGGTTGTTAAGACTTTGTTTGGGAAACAAAAAGGATTTCAGTGTGCAATCAGATTAGTGTGAGGTGATGTTGGACCTCTAAATCAACTAGGTACCTAGTGTGCAAAACTTGGTGGTGCATAGAAACAGGGCACAAAGTCACGCACGAAGGTAGTTATTGAATATGTGTAAAGGCTCGTGCCTAGGAATGATGGTTTCGGGACTTAGTGAGTTTCGGACAACAGGAAAGGATGCTTTTAGGAGACGAATGAAAAAATGACCAGATACAAATATGGATAAGCTATGGAGACTTGCAGCTCAAGGAAAGGATATTCCAAGGCATCAATATAGTTATCATGAAAGGATAAGGAGCCAAGGTTGTTATGGATTAGCTGACACATGTATGCTAAGGACACTCAATTAGGGGAAGCAGATGATGACATTTGGCATGTTCTTGGGTAGTGGTAGGGAAATCATAAAATATTCCTTTAGGCTTTCTCATGTGATGATGAGTGGTTAAGAAGAGAGTTCCTCATATGTATGGTTTGATGAGGGAGGTGTAGAGAAGAGTATGGAAGCAAGAAAGGAAGATAGTTAGAAAATATATGTAATGTGTAATGGCGAGCTCTGTAATGTGTAAAAGTTCTGCTACTATGAATATATTCATGCATGGAACTCTTTTAATGTAATCTTGGCTATTGTAATTTGGCATATAAATATAATGAAGTGATTCTGAAGCACTTATGTGATGAATCTAGATTTGTACATTTCCTTTTTTATGTTCATGGGTGTATTACTGGTTTCCTTGATGATAATCATGATTTAGCTCTACTTCCATTATAATATGATCATGTTATCTTATGTTCTAGTGTACTAGATTAGGAGTTAGTGCTTACATATGGCTCTCAAGAATGGGTGTGTCATTCTCTATTTGTACAACACCCCCTTATTAAGGAAGATAATTCTCCGAAGCTCTCATAAAAGAGGGGCTTGGCACCTGCGCATGCCTCAGGTGAGCTTCTAGACCGGTCTCGAATGATGTACCTGCGTGCGTTTGGGGTTGATTGGTGAAACAAGAGGCAAATAGAGACTACACCAATCGTTATATTCATGTATATTTAATAAATCTTGTTAATGGTAATTTTTAATGATAGAGCATTAAGTTCATGCCTCATAGATGGGAGATGTGCTAGTTGTGTGATTTTTTTCTTAGAATTATGATTTTTATTAAATAGAATAAATCAATGTTGCAACAAGGCCTCATATTTGTCAAATCAATACTAATTAACAAATAAAGAAAAATATAAATAAGTTTCGTAGTTTAATTTTTTTTAAAAATAAATTACAAACATTAGAAATTTGAAATGTTACAGAATTTTTTTATTTTGATAGGTGGATTGAGGAGAAATTTTAAGTAAGATGTTTTGAGCTTAGCGCGCTAAGGTAACCTAATACTTCCACAATATAAATTTTTTAGCTTATGGATTGCAAGCATATAACAAGTCAAAGAATATTATTTTTAGCTTAGAGTCCACTAGCTTATGTGACACCATAGTAATTGGATATTAACGATTGATAGGAATTAACAAAATAAAGTAAGATATTTTCATCATAGAGTCTGCTAGGTTATGCCACAACAACATATTCGATGTACAAAAACTATGTCCATTTTTTTGTATAAGGGTTAATATGGGGGTTTTGAAAGGACTCACATCCTTTTACAAAAATGTCCTTAAGGCAAAATATGACATTGAAGCATAGAAGAGAGAAATCCCATAGGCAACAAAAAGACAAAAGCCACATAACCACGACACAAATAGAGAAAAATTACATTTTGTGAATTTTTTTGAGGATAACTGCTGCTTCTATAATAGCATCATCTTAGAGTTTCCTTGTTCCTTGAATTCTCCTTTCACAAATCTGTATTCGTTATTTTGTTCTCCAAAATTTGTTTGGTTCTCCTACTCTTGCATTACCATATTTTTTTCGCAAATAGGTCACTGTAATCCAAAACCAACACATTCAATGGAAACTCATTCTTAACATGAATATATTCTAAAATATTTTCATTGAAAATGTCAACGATGTCATAGCCATTGAATTTTGTTGAGTATGTGCAGTGGAGGACTATTTGCGGACAATAATAAGGCCAACAAAATAATATCAATTTTATAAAATACATATGCTCTTCTATTCTTGCGCACCACCATGTCCATAAATCGATTTCGATATTCACTTTTTTATTGTGCAAATTGAGCCACCATCCATACCACAGGATTATTTTTCAAGACTCAATAAAACAAGTTCTTGGCAGGTGTTTTTGGTTTTAAAAATTCTACAAATCTTCCTCTCATGTTATTATGTATTAAGTTATGCCATTTCTCTGTCAAGATGTGCTCCATTCCATCCTCTTTCACTTCTCTAACAAATGTTTACTATATTACAAAATTATTTATTTGATAAACAAAAATACCTTCTACAAAATATTGAATAAAAAAGTTGCTTCCATTTAATTATCTACAAAAGCCCTACATGGATATAAGCCCTAATCAACTATGGAAAATTTTACATGGATATAATCCCTAATCAGCTATGGAAAATTTTACATTAATAGAATTTTGTAATTTTTGAGGGACTGAAGGTGAGAATGGATACCAATTTTTGACACGAAGAGGAAATCAAAATGTTTCCAGAACTCGAGCACATAATTTTCGATGCTTGTGATGATGAAAATTTTCTGTTGATGAATAAGCTTACACAATGACGAAGAGAATAGAAAGGAAAATGTTAAAAATATAAACTCAAAAACTGTCCACTTATAGTGATATGTACAAAAATCCAACCGCTAATTTCGTTGATGCGTGAATTTAAGAGGGCACGCGTATGATTTTACATTACTTTTCATTAAATGGCTAATTAATGGTAATGACAAATACAGGTTACATGCTCTAAAAGGCACACATATTTTGAATGAAACATGTAATTTTAAATGGTAAATTTTACATAGCTCGAATTAATCACTAATCAATGTTGAGGCAAATGCAACATTAATTAGCATTTTGCCTTATAAAATGGTTATCATTAATGCTACAAAAACTTGCAAATCTTTGTAATAAATGTCACACACAAATTGCATATTTAATATTTAACCATCAATTATTAATATAGATTTATATATAAATTGTGAAGATTATCAATTTATTTACATAAATATATATTAAAAATAATGAAATTTATACAGAGTAATTGGTATAAATAAACACGATTTTGTATTTTTAAAGGGTAGTGTTGATAAATTACCGTTACCCAAAAATTGTTTAATAGAAGAGTTATCACACTTAGCTGTGCAAATCAAGACTCAAAAAAAAGATTACTAATCAAGACTTGTACCTAGAAGTGTGGTTCAAGATCGACACTTAGAAGTGCGAGTCGATACTCGTACTTAAAAATGCCTATCGATACTTTCACTTAAAGTGCAAGTCGAGAGATGTATGACTCGAGGCTTGCACTTAGATGTACGACCAATCACACTTGTAAGTGCGATCACTTGCACTTATACACTACTTACAAAATTTATAAATGACAATTATGGATTTAATTAACTATACTTATTATATACGAGATAAATTATTTATATAAATGTATATAAATATTGATGGTTACCTTTTAAACATGTGAGTCACACATGCTAGTTCTATTAAATATTTGAAAGTATGCTAAGTCTAAAATCACAAAAAAACGTTTAAACAACCATCAATTTTAACACCATTCAAGGAGGTTCATGGAAGAGATTTTCAATGTCAGCGTTTATTGATTTAAATAAGGTATGCATTAATAGTTGTATAAGCATGATGCTATTAAGATTGATATGTGGCATAAATGAAAACAATCACTTACACACTATCTTGAAGTTAGAGGCCGCTTGACATATGTAAGTTAGCGGCCACTTGGAATATGTAAGTTAGCGCCTGTTTGGCTTATGTAAGTTTCTGTCGCTTGGGTTATGTAAGTTAGCAACCGCTTGGGTTATATAAGATATCAACTGCTAGGATTATGTAAGTGGGTGGCCTTCATGCTTATGCGGTGAAAGTGAAATCCAATAATAACATTATTAAAATCCAGTAATATTGAAATTGGAGTCAATAATAGGAAATTGGAATCCAATAATAGAGAAATTGGAACTCGAATAAGTTTGATAATGAAAATATTGGAATCCAATATTGCTACTAATGGAATCCAATATTTCTACTAATGGAATCCAATATAGCTAAAAATGGAATCCAATATACGTAAAAATAGAGATGGATTTCTTCCAATACTTGAAATACTAGAGTCTCAATTCACTGGAATATGTCCCAATTTAGTGAAATAAGCATTACTATACCCCCTCCCCTTAGAACATGACTTCCTTGTGAAATTCACCAAAATAAGTGAGGGTGTTGAACCCTCAAAGTTGCGGCATCTTCCAATATGGAAGTAATATTATCATATTGATCCCAATGTACTCTTAATTAATCTAGCTTATGACTTGAAAAGTTGAGGGTGATGTGATTTAGAATTTGCATGGGATCTAAGGTCACACTTCCATCCTCCTACACCTACAAGTATGTCCAATCTAGAATGTGAGAACAATCCTATACATATCTCCTCAAAACGAAACATGAAAAACATCATGGATATGTGACAAGATACGTGGAAAAGCAAGGCAATAGGCTATTGGCCCAAGCTGCTATAGAATCTTAAAGGGTCCCACAAACCGTGGTGCAAGCTTAGATCCCTTCCCATAATGGATAGGAATCTTATGTGGTTTAAACCACAAGAACACATTCGTGTCAACCTCAAAACTCTAGTCAATCCTATAGGCATCTACATAATTCTTTTCCCTCTCTTGTGCCTCCCGTAGTCACTTTACGATAAGAGTTATTGTTGTATATCACGAACTATGATTTGGACCTATAAAAATTATATCCTCAATTTGATATTTACTCAAAGGATTCTTGCAATATCACCCATATAACTCATTATAAGGTGCCATACCAATAGAAGCTGTGAAAGATGTTGTTATAGGTGAATTCTACCAAGTATAAATACTCCTCCCATTAGGACTCATGATCCATGTCATGCATGCAAACCATGTCCTCTAATACCCGATTAACTCATTTAGTCTAACCATCTTTCTAAGGGTGGTAAGCAATGCTAAAATTTATCTGTGTGCCCAATGTTTCCTCAATCATGATCTAAAAGTTAGAGGTGTACAAAGCATCACGATCACAAATGATTTTACGTGGAATCCTATGCAATATGAAAATCTCATCCAATTAGACTCTAGATATAGATATAGTTGTATACATTGTTTTCATTGGTGAAAAGTGTGTTACCTTTATCAATTTGTCTTGAGTGACCATGATCACATTATGATGGTATGGTGAGGTGGGTAGAAAAAAATCCATGGAAATAGTATCCCATTCCCACTCCAAAGCATGTCATGTGGATATAGAAGACCGGGAGGAGGATGATGCTCGACCTTTATTCATTTGTACTCTAAGCAACATTCCACCAAAGAAGAAATTTTTATCTATAACCCTACTCAATGGTATAACTATCGTAGCTTTGTGTTAGTATTCTTCACCCTTGGGTGGGATGCAAAGGGTGCACAATGAGCCTCGATAAAATTAATCAGTGTAAATTACCCTCTCTCGGTATATAGATGTGACCCGTATGCATCAACATTCCATCTTCCTCTAAAGTATAACCCACAAATTTTCCCTTAAAGGCTCACTACTCATCAATCTCCCTCCGAACAACTAAATAAAATCCATCTCTAGGAAGATGTGCTCGAATTCATCCCATCAAGTCTATCTAATTAGTAAAATCCATCATTGTTTGATGCATTCGACTCAAAGCATCTACAACTACATTATCCTTTCCTTTCACGTGTTCAATATCCATTTCATACTCACATATAAGATCCATCCAATCTTGTTGATGGGTGTTAAGTAAAAATGTGACAGGGCTCAAGCGATCTGTTCTTAACACAAAACGTCTTCCAAAAAAATGATGCCAATGAACAAAGAAATGAACTAAATCTATGAGTTCAAGGTCATGAGTGTTATAATTCAGCTCATATTCCTTGAGATTTTTGACTCAAAAGATATCATGTGGCCATCTTGCATGAGAACTGCCCCCAAACCTACCAATGAAGTATATATGTAAATTGTGAAGTCTGGTTTGGGTTAGGAATTGATAAAATAGGAGTAGTGAGCTTCTTATTATGTGTCATGAAAGCTTGCTCACACTTTTATTTCTATTCAAATTTCTTCCCTTACCATTGAAGAGAAGTAATAGGATGAGCTATATGGGATAAGTCCTATACAAATATGCGATAGTACCCTACTAAACCCATGAAAATGTGCACCTTAGTAATACTAGTGGGTGCAGGATAGTCTATCGCTGATATAATATTAGAGGGATTAACAATGATTCCCTCACCTAAGATGATGTGTCCTAGGTACTATACCTCAGTTTGAAAGAAGGAACACTTAACAAGGTTCCCATATAACTCATTCTCTGTCAAACACTACAAAACCTGAAAAATATGGTCCTCATGATCCTCCACTGTACATGAGAATATCAAGATATCATCTAATAACACAAGGATAAAATTCTCTAGGAAGTTTTGAACACGGTTGGAGCATTGGTTAGGCCAAAAGGAACTACTGTGAACTCATAGTGGCTGTACCTCATCCAAAATGTTTTCTTATGGATATATACCTCATGAATAGTCAAGCGATGATAGATATACTTCATATAAATATTTGAGAAGATAGTGGCACCATATATCTGGTTAAAGAGGTTATTAATTTGTGGAAGGGGAAACTATTCTTCATTTTTACCTTATTAAGTTACCTGTAATCAATAAAAACCTCATAGAATCATCCTTATTCTTAACAAATATGATTGGTGCCCCAAGGGGACACACTATGACATATCAGGACCTTCTCAAGAAGGCCCTCAAGCTACATCTTGAGCTCATAAAGCTCAGGTGTGGTCATCCTATAAGGTGCTTAAGAAATTGGATCTGCTTATAGGCACTAATTCAATATGATAGTCAACCTCTCTTTGTGGTGGCATACCTGAAAAATCACTAGGGAACACATCTATAAACTCACGAAGGATATGGTGGTCATCCAGTGATGGTCATGGGGACTCATCCTTAGATTTATCACTAAATGTGATGGAAAACAACTGACATCCCTTCCGCATACTCTTTTTAAACTGCGCATGGTGGAGATATTATAGATAGAAAGTGACCTTCAAATCCGTATCACTTTGTTGGCACATGCATCCAACACTCCCTTTGAGTTTTGTGACATGGACTAACCGCTTGTTGTAGATCCTAACTTTGGCGATTTTAGTGGAGATTAACACTGCGAGATTTGGTCTAATAGAAATCATGGTCCAACAAATGGTATCATAGTGACAGTCTCAAGTTTGAAACTACCAGGTAACACCGGGAGGGGGATTGTTAGCATGTGCATCCAACGCTCCCCATGAGTTTCGTGACATGGAATAACCGAATTTCATAGAACCTAACTCTAGTGATTTTAGCGGAGATTAACACCTACGGGTTTTTGTCTAATGATAATCATGTTCCAAGAATCATCACTTTGCCTTTGGACTAAGGTGATTGCGGCACTTAATGACCTTACGATAGAAATTCATTTTATCTCGGTGTACTACAATCCAATCTATCCCTAAAATATCCTCATATGAGCCCGGGGAAGAACTTGTAAGTCGGTTGTGGTGGTAAAAGATCCTAAATCTAGGACACACTCCTTAATCATCATGCTCGCTGGTAACTTGGCTCCATAAGCTAACCCGACCTCCCAATCGAACCCTTCCTAACTCAAGCTACCACTTCGCATTGATCCACCAATCTAGGTGATATGAAAGAGTCGAGAAGACCCGAGTCTAAAAAAATAGAAATATGAACTCCTCTAATACTATTTGATGCCTCAATCACTGTGGCCTTTTACTCTGCTTGGTCCATATATAATCTATGTGCTCTGCCCATGTCACCTATTTTAGTTTTAGATGCAAGGGATTTCCTTATGTTATTCAATGTAATATTCTATGGGAAATCCTTCTTATGGAATATAAGATCCCCACAAGTAATAAATGCCCTCCATGTTTCTGAGCCAAGCCTATACCACCCGTACCTTGTGAAATTAGTGTTTTGGACCATTTAGGCCCTATCTGTATGACTACTTGTGTTGTGATGGCCTAGTATACTATCCATGTTGACACTAAAATTTATTACTCCCCCGAAACTAGGAACTAGTGCCTCTATCTCTCTATGCCACATGAAAAGGATGAGAATGATGTTGCTACTTGCTTTATTAGAGTCAAGGTGTTTGTCTTGGTGGTCCGAATCCACCCATTGGAGGAGGTGGTGCACCCATTTATTGAATGTTCTACATAGCTTTGAATGTGTTATCTGGACTTTTCCTAGCTTAGGTATTTCCTCTGTTCTCATCGAAAATACACGCCTTCTCCACTTCCTTGGAGAGTATGCAGATAATATATGCATACTACTCTACCAATATCTAGGTTCAGACCTCGAATAAATTGGTGAATCTAAATATGCTCATCCTACATATAGTCCACATAGTGTAGGAGGTCAAGGAACTCCCCCATACTCGGTCAATGTGTTTATTCCCATCCTCAAATCATGAAACTTGTCAATCCACCGCTACATGAAACACACACACACACACACACACACACACACACACACACACACACACACACACACACACACACACACACACACACACACACACACACACACACACACACATCAACCTAAAACTCTCCTCGATCAACTCCAAGATGATTATGTTTGAGTCTATAAGGATCTTTAGCTCCTCTATCCTCCACAAAAATCCAACACCATATCTTAGTAAATGGATAACTACATGAGATTTGGTGTATTTCACATAGGGGCGAAGCTTAAAATAACAATAAAGCTCACCAACCATACCTTGGCCTAGATTATAGTAGTGTCTCCGAAGTAAGTGGGTGAATGGAGTCTCAAAATGTCACCGATGTGATTAAATATATCCATTGATCTAGACCTAAGCCTATCTTTTGATGGCTATCCCTTTTCCCATCACCGAGGTGATAGACTCTAAGTCCTCTCTCTATGATCCGATGAAGCCTCTCTGTTTGTAGTAGGATGTGGAGACTCACGTCTCTCTTATGATGGGGAGGTGAGCGTTCTCTACCCTCCTCCACTCTCTCACTAAAACCTTCTCCCGGAGAATCATCAAAACCTCCTGCGCAAAGCTTGTAGGATCGAGTCCCTAAAACCATCGATTTTGCTCGGGTGACATCATGGTCCACTATGTGTGTTGGCTGTCCCTAGGCCCACGTGCGCGATCTTGTAGAGACCCATAAAGGGTTTTAGAACACTAATAAAGTGTTTATAAGATGAATCAATTAATCATATATATACTACATAGAGTCCGAGTGTTTCAACCTTACACATTGATACTAAAATGTGACGCCTAAAATTTAACACACAAAAAAATATAAAAAAGTTGTAAAATTATGATTTTTTTATTATTGTTAAAGGAATTGATGAGGCGATACATAATTTTATGATATCGAAGGATTTGATGTCATCCTAAAATATGACTAATCTGTCTTGAAAGACACACTTATACTTTCGATTGTGGAAGAGATAAACATTACGCCTTACCCAAAACTATAGTTTCCTCATTTTATCTTATTCTCAATTATAAAAATGGTTATATCGTACTTATTAAAAGGTGAAATTTGGAATGAGGGTCATTTATTTCAAGGTAATTAAAGTATGCTAAATCAATAATAAGACGCATGAATAGATGAGGCCTAAAACAATATTAAATCCAAGTTATAACTACCTTAATAAAACCCATATATAATAAAGCACCTATTATGTCCTAGGGTCAACTAGTCAAAAGTAGGTGGGAGAGTGAAATGTGATCCCTAGGATATATTACACCTAGAAACCCTAGCCCAACTATCAAAATCTTTCTCTATCTCTTTTAGTCCAATTTAATTTCTTATTGTTTATAGTTTATCTCTATTTTTCATTTGTACAGCCTATGGAGAAATTACAAGCATGGGGAGAGAGAACATCCAAATATATGTATATGGGTGTAAATACATATACATATACATATATGTAAGTTTACTATTTTTGTATATATATATATATATTAAGTTGCACGGTTTTGAAACTAAATAGGGCGGATATATATATATATATGGTTTTGGGGGTGGAGTCAGGCATAGCCACGACCCTACATTATATAGCAAATGGGGTGGATGGATATGGTGACCCTCCCCATATCTTATAATATTGGGGTGGGTGGCCATGGCCATGTACCCTTACTTAAGCCAATTAAATCATGGGGTCACAACTATGTAGGCCGTCACCCCTCATAATTTTTAAAAAAATATCTTATATTTAATTTTTATATAACTTATAAAAAAACTAAGTAATATAGTTTGTTGTGTTACATACTTACCCTTTAAAAATCATCGCCTCGATGATTAAAATAAAAAACCATTAATAGATAAGACAAATTTAGATAAGCATACCCATTATTATATCAAAGTAATCACTGATTAAATAAAACAAGAAATTGTTCAATTTTTCAAAAGATTATCACTAGAGTCCATTGGTTGTAGTGAACCCATATTTAGCAAAATTTAAATTTTACATCATTTTTCATCAATCTTAATAATAAAATATAAAGAAAATCATATAAGATGTCAAAATATAAGTTCTTATTATTGAAATAAGTTCGGAAAAGTAGTTTTTTTATCCTTAAGATTTTCCCGGGTTGCGCTTTCTTTAGAAAATTGGTCCCATTAGACCTTGCATTAAACAATATCTTGATTTCTTAAATGCGACATGCAAGTTTCTAGCAATTTCATTAGCTCAACCATGATGATTCCTGGATCCTGAACTTGTAAGGAGTTCTAGTTTAGAATATGAGATATATCAGACACATACTTTTTAAGAAAAGAAATATGAAAAACATCATGCATCTTGGATAGTGCGGGAGGAAATGCTAAACAATATGCCACATGAATGATCATTTCAATCACTTCAAAAGGTCCAACAAAGTGGGGTGACAGTTTGGATGACTTGCCAAAAGATGTTTAACTTTTCTTGGGCTTAACCCTTAGGAAAACCTTCTCCCCTTGTTTAAACTTTTCATCAACCCTCTTTAGATATGTATAGCTTTTTTTGTCAGAAACTTATTTTAACCACTTATGAATGAGCTTGACTTGTTGTTCCCTTTCTATAAACATATCAAGTCCCACTACTTCTATATCCTCCAAGCTATCACAAGTGATAGGATTTATACACTTTCTCCCATACAATGATTCAAATGGATCCATTTTTAGAGATGAATGACAAGTTTTATTGTATGTAAACTCAACCAGTGGAAGGTATTCTTCCCACTTGTATTGTTGATCCATGCAGTACATTCTAATCATATCCTCCACTATCTGATTGACTCTTTCAATTTTCCCATTAATTTCTGGATGGTATGTAGAACTGAAATTTAGGTTTTTCCCCAAGGATGAATTCAAGGTTTTCCAAAAATGAGAATTTATTTTAGGATCCCATCATAAATTATCAATTTAGATACTCTGTACAATCTAAAAATTTCATTTATAAACCCTTTTGCAAGCATTGACGAATTATCCTTCATATTTCCTAGTATAAAGTGAGCTACCTTAGTTAGTTTATCCACTACAACTAAGATCACATTATGCTTATTCTTTGACATTGACAATCCTTGCACAAATTTCATGCGATTACTTGCCACTTATATTATGGAATCTTTGCGTCGAGTGCAACAATCCTCTTTGGATGTATATGTTCATCCTTATCATGATGACATTCTAGGTAATGTGAAACATAGTTTCAATGTATTTTTCATCCCTTTTAAAAAATATTGTTGTTTGACATCAACAAGCATTTAGTCACTCCAGGATGTCTAGAATAAAGAGCGTCATGAAATTATTTAATCACTTTTGTCCTTAAGTCTTTTTTTAGTGGTACATAAACTCGGTTCTCATACCTTAGGACTCCTTCATCATCAAATTTTAAGCCCTTGTACCTCTTGTCATTTGGATAAGAAATTAGTGTTGTTTTAATATGATGATAATAAAAATCAACTAGCATTTCCTTTTGAACTTCATCCTCCAATTGGGTTCTCGAGTCACAAGAGTATAAATGAGCTTTTTACGAACTAGTACACCCACCACCCTATTTTCCTTACCTTTATATAGCTGATATCGAATTCATACTGAGATAAAAACTCTAACCATCTCCACTGCCTTGCATTTAGGTTGGGTTGTGTAAAGATGTAATTTATCCCGAGATGATCTATTTTTAGTTCAAAGGGCTTTCCCAAAAGGTACTACATCCATTATTGTAAGGAATGTACAATGACAATAAGCTCCATGTCACGAGGATCATAATTAAGCTCATGTATTTGAAATTTTCTACTTTCATACATAACCACGTAGTCATCTTACAAAATTATACCTCTCAATCCTTCATTAGAGGCATTTATCACCACAGTGAAGTTTCCATTGGGATCCATAACCTTTAAAATATATGCTAAAGTTAATATTTCCTTTAGCAAACTAAATGCACCTTCACACTTTTCTAACCAAATAAATTTATTCTCCTTTTTCTAAAGGGAGGTGATTGGAGTAGTGAATTTAGAAAAGTATTTCATGAATTTTTGGTAATATCCAACCAACCCCATGAAGCTTTTAACTTCATCCACATTTTTAGAGTCATCAGTTAGCTATAATAGTGATTTTTGATGGATCCAAATAAATTCCATCTTTGGTTATAATATACGTAAGGTATTGTACCTCATTTTGATAAAATGAGAGCTTTGAAAGTTTACCATATAATTTCCTCTTCCTTAGCACTTCCAAAATAGTTATAAGATGATCATTATGTTCCTCCACACTTTTGGAATAAATCATAATATCATCCAAGAATACCAAAGCAAAAACTTGTCCAAGTATTCCTAAAAGACATTATTCATCAAGTTCATAATTTTTGGAGCATTGTTAAGACCAAATGGTAATACCGTGAACCCATAATGCCCATACCTTGTCCTAAAGGTAGTCTTATGAATTTCTTCTTCTCTTATTCTCACATTTGGTGATACCACGATCATAGATCGATATTGGAATAAATGATGCACCTTGCATCTAGTTGAAGAGGTCATCTATCCTTGGAAGAGTGTATTTATTTTTGATAGTGGCCTTGTTAAGAATTCAATAATCGATGCATAACCTCAAAGTTCCATCTATTTTCTTAACAAATATGACCCGGTGCCCCCTAGGGAGACACACTTGGTTTGATCAATCTTTTGGATAGTAATTCATAAAGTTACACTTTTAGCTCAACAAGTTAAATTTTGGTAATTTTTAGAGAGCCTTAGAGATTGGTTCAGCTCCTAGTTTGATGTCAATAATGAAATAAAACTCCCGTTTGGGTGGAAGTCTTGGTAGATCTTACGGAAAGACGTCGTTGTAATCACATAGCAGAGTGGATGGTATTCCACCATGGTCTTATCTTCCCAAAATATGAATTTTTATAGTAAAAAGCATGTAACATGTATTCTTGGCCTTCTTAAGTTGCATGGTTGAGATTTTACTTACATTAAATCCTCTCCTTGTTCCCTATATTTCTACCATTTTCAGCGAGATCATCTAGACATTTTATTTGCTTTTCAAAGCAATATCTGATCACTTGGTGTTGTGAAAACTAGTTTATTCCTATTTCTACGTCATATGAACCCAAGGGAGTTACATAAAAATCTAGTTCAATGGTGAAACTTGGTAGTTCTAATGCTGCTCTAAACAAACAATGATTCACCATATAAACAATGCCATTCTGTAATGTACATTCCATGAGTTATTCATATGACGAGATTTCATTTTAAATTTATAAGATATTGTCTTGGAAACATTACATTATGTTGCTCCAATATCAAATAAAATAGTTACAAGTAGTCCAAACAACTTACTCATGAACTCGATGGATGTAGCCTATTTTTTTTGCAACATCACCACTTTGTAACATGTATCTTGTGTTGCTGATTGTTGTCCTTTTTCCTTTATGGATAGTCACTCACATAATGATCTAAGCCACATATAAAATATCTGTTATAGGTCCCTTTATTTTGGACTTGTTTTCAAACTTTGTTGAATTGCTATGTCCATTCTTTTTAAAATTTACTGATAGGATTTTCTTATGCATCCTTCTTTCCATTTATGGGCTTATTAATAATTTTTTACATCCTACCTTCTTATATGCTAATGGTGAGGGAAAATTGAATTTTTTTTTGTTCTATTCTTCTCGGTGTGTAGATATAGCCCGCATCTTCTATTCTTGACTTACAACCTTTTGAAACCCCTCCATAGTTAATGGTCCATGAACATAAACTTCTCCACCTATGATAGGGTTAAACCCCATGATAAATTTCCTTATACAAAATTCTCATCAGTATGATACTGAGGGACATATTTCAACAATTTTGTAAAATTTTCCCAATACTTATTTACCATTATTTGGCCCTAAGCTAGGGTTTGGAATCTGACATATTTTGGTTGTACTACGTATGTGGTAACCAACGCTATCTAAAATAGGCCTTGAAATGTTCCCAAGTTATGTTAGCCTCATTAACCCCCAATTCTATCTTCAAGCTATCCCACCATTAGAAATATTTGTTGGAGAGCTGATAAGCACCCAAACAACCTTAGTCTCTTTAGAAAAGTTCCCAATGGAAAAATACTTCTCCATCTCACTGATCCAATTCTTGGCTTGATCACCTAAAGTTGTTCCATCAAATTTAGGGGGGTTGATCTTCTTAATATCATTTGACGGATCTACTACCAATAATGCCCTCTTGTTCTCAGGTGGATTTACAACATACTCATTCAAATTTTCAGTAATATGCACCCCTAAGGCTGTTCAATATTACCACTTTCATTACCACTAGCATTACCCATCACTGTTGTTCCATAACAACCATGTCATTGCGTATGTCCTGAAGGAGAACG
Organism: Taxus wallichiana var. yunnanensis; assembly: GCA_018340775.1. Taxonomy (NCBI): domain Eukaryota; kingdom Viridiplantae; phylum Streptophyta; class Pinopsida; order Cupressales; family Taxaceae; genus Taxus; species Taxus wallichiana. The sequence goes on from CM031234.1 coordinate 43,456,354, forward strand.
AGTATTTCATCCAACTTCTATGATGTAGACACTTCACCACCCACATGTTGATGATTCACAACATGACCTCTTGTCCCAACCATTTTATCCTTATAGAAAAGAACTAAGTTCAAGTTAGTGTAGGGACTCAATAAGTCCAAGAGCTATAACCTTGACTACGATACCAAATGTAACACACCCTATAACGGTGTTGCTAAATGTGAATTTTTCTTTTTGAAAACATCCTTCCCATACTAAGTTTATGCCTTCCATGATTTAAATAGAGAAAATTTAAATCTAGTATTTAATTAAAATTCAATCCATCTGATAACATAAAAAACCATGTGTAGTTGTATGGGTCAACTAGATCTATTTAATCCCCCATAGTTCACTCTGTTGGAGTGCATACACCAAGTATACTATTGGTTTAACATGTAACATGCATCAATAATCAAGTGTAGTTCCTAAGTGTCTACCAAGAATTCAATCAATTGAGTTCGAGTGGTATATCACACCTTAACCAGAACTTGGTGAATGTGATAGTATAATTAGAAGCTTACACTACTTTGGCCAAAGTTTATGAGACATGCATGCATGTTTAGTATTGTGAGGACACACTCATCAATCAAAAAAATGTCCTCTCACCATATCACTTAATATAGCTACGGATTTGAATAATTTAGTTATGTAATTTATATTACTAGTTCACGCTTATAGACACCAAATTTCAGTCACAATCCTCTTTGCCCCCTTTAATTAATTAATGTAACATATTCACCTAACCATGACCCCTTACCTTGCATTCATATTAATTTAATTACTTACAATTAAATTAATTTTCATCCTCACATTATTAATTAATTTAATTACTTTAATTAAGTTAATTTACACATCACCTAGACACCTCACCATGGAATTATTCCTAGCCTATTAATTAATTAAGACTAGGTCCTTACTTATCCCAACCAATTGGGACTTAGTCTAACCCTAAAATTAAAGTCCTATTCCTTCTCCAACAACACTCCCACTTATCTAAGTGCCAACCCTCACTTGAGACCCAGATTGGCAATCAAAATCACACCAAAAATAGTAAATATCTACCTATTTTTGGTAAACCTAGACTTACCCGCCTTAACCAACACCGGTTATCCCTCGACTGACATCGGTCACCTAACCGCCATCGGTTACTTTATATACAACTTTACAACATTTTACCTAGGTTGGTCATTTTTAGTTTTGAGAGAACTATTGCATTCAGCGTGAATCCAAAGCCTCTCAGCATCCAGATGACACAAAATACTCAACCACATGCCTAAACAAGCATTCGGTTCTCCTTCCATAGCATTGGAATACTCACGGGAACACTAGGGGGAGTATTTTCACGACAGTGACTCCATAATCTCTTCACGGATCAACTAACACCCACCTTCACATACCATATCTATAAAGGAAAGTAAGTATTCATGATTTTAATCATATTGTGTTTGTTTGAAGTATATATTCATTACCTCTTTTATTATAATTTATTTCTACCCTTATTCCTTTATCTCCAGCTTCTCACTAATCTACCAACCCAACCACCTATATCCTTTTTTCCCTTTGTAACTTCCCCCTCTATATCCCTGAGTCTTCTCAGTAATATCACGAACATAACCACACCCTTCTTACTCTCTGTGCAATCAGAGAGAATCCCAAAACCAATTTTTATCAAATTATTGTCAATTTCCCTTATCGACGCCGGTTACCTAACCACCATTGGTTTTACATCCATACCAAAATCAGTCACTTGACCGATATCAATCTCTATGTTATTTCATTCCTTTTGACCAGAAGCCTCTCTATCAACTAAAACTAACCCAGACCTTACCCAATCAATCCAGGACACCTGTTAGACCTACAAAACCCAAAATAACTTACCAAACCTCCAAGTTTAATCATAACCTTTACTGTTAGATTAAATTTTCTTATTTTATTTGCTTGAGATACCTAAATCATATAATTACAGTAGGATTTCCTTACTTCATGATATTTGCATTAAATTATATTTAAAAGTTGTTTGACAACCTTTTAGGAAGCATCTTTCTTCCTGGATCTAGCATTCACTAGGAAGTCTACTAACCTATATTATTAATACTATTTAGTGGTCTTGTTTTGTTTCTTATATAGGTCGTTCCTCATAGCCAAAGAAAATCTCTTCATGATCAACTTAGATCAAAAATTCATTAACGTGCACATTCAACCTTCGACCTACATATCATAGGTATTCCTCCTAACTATTTCCTATTCCATTTTAACCAAATCAAAAATTAGGTGAAACACACGCATAAGGTAAATGACCCATCCACGTACATGAAAAGTCACTTCAACGTCCATTTAGTCGCAACTATAATTTATCAAATAGACTTATGACTTGTTCCGTACTTATGATGTAGTATCCTAATAGTATATGGCAATGATAAATAAAAAATAAGCGGTACCCATCACTATTTAAATCATTTCTAAGTTATCTTTCCAATTTCACTACTATATGGTCACCTATGACACTTATAGTAAACTCACTTCTTTATTACACTATATAATATACATGTTAAATGTCATCATATTATTATATGCATCGTAGGTACATTTATCACGTTCTTCTTTCATACTAGGATTTAAATCCCAATGTAATGACAATAATCTTTACAAGAACATTTACCAAACAAAGTATAAATAATAAAATATTTTTATAATCAATATCCCAATTTTCATCCACATCATAATTATTTAATAGTAACATCATCTTTGTTAACTAATAATGATTCCAAGCACTATGGATTACCATAAGTAATAATTTATTTACAATAGGATTAACTACCCCTTTTTCCTCTTTGATCTCGAGAAAAGTATAACTTTTACTTTACAAAATGTCATTTATTTAAGTACAATAATTTCAACTTAATCATCAAATTCGAGGGCATCTACGCATGCATAAAATTTCTTTAATCATCCACGAATAAATGGAACATCTTTGTCATCTGTAGGAGGTAGGGAGGGTAACAATGGTTAGTTCAAAATGAACTAGTATGAATAGTCATTCTCATCATCCTTGAGGTTTATCACACTATAACATATATGCACAACATCCCTGCAATCCTAACATTTCCATTTTATGGAATAATCAAATAACAAAAAGATTAAGGTGATAAAGTAATTCCTTATTTCCTTCATGCCATTCACATAATAGGAGAACATAATACATCATAATAACTAGAATTACTATTGACCCACCTTATATTACTACAACATCATATCATAGAGTCATTTCTATGGCAACATGATTTACTTTATTTAAAATAAGTAACATGAATCAATCCATATTAATAAACACTTCTTCTATCAATTTCATAAAATCATAAAATCACTTCCCGTAACTCAAGCCTATCATCCATGCTACCGCTAACATCATTAATATGAAACCAACCTTGTCGTAGCCATTTTCCACCATCAAACTCCTTTCAAAAAATGCAAGCTGGTGAAGCTTGAGTAGTAAAATGCTCTTGAGTAGCACTAATAGAATGCAACCAACCAAAATTTTAGTGAAATGCAATGGGTTGAAACCAACCAAACATGATACCGTCCAAAAACGTAGAAAAATGATACTAGCCGATACCAACAAACATGCTCTTGGCGACACCGTATCAACATGCTACCGACAAACACCAACAAAATGCTCTTGATCGACATCTTTGTAGAAAAATTCCACCGACCGACCCCAACCACATGCTCTTTGAACAAGACTATAAAAAAATGATATCGGTGACCCCAACCAACATGCTACCGGTGACCACGACAACTGTAGCAAAATTCTATCGACAATTTGTAGCAAAAATGTTACTAGTTGACAACCGGGAATGCTCTGGTGACGATAGTAAAAAATGCTACCGAGACTTTAAGCATAGGTTTTCTCGAGGTCTAGGAAAATAATATTTTCCTTACTCCTTAGCT